>OX463299.1:6267500-7517500 GCA_949820665.1 Scrobipalpa costella
TGTCTTTAGCCTGTATATAACTAGTGTGCAAGTTGGAATGCAATGTTTTCAAAATATACTTATTAAATGGTAATTTATGTAAGTAAATGAAATAATTATCTTTTCCTGCATCTGACTTGCCTGATTTTATCAAACCCATGTGACAAACAAACCAGTTTATTATTCTCTTTATAAAATACCCCTCAAAATGTTTGAAACATGTCATGTTTACATTGTACAAAACCGAGAGCATACCAAACAAAGAAATTTCTACAGCAGAAATATTGAAATTGAAACCAACACGAGAAATGTATCTTGTTCATATATGCTGAAACGAGTGTGCCGGTAAGAAATTTGTTAAAAATTGTTGTTTGAAATTTGTTTGAATTAAGATGTGTCAATAACATTATCCCTACATAATATGAACCAGAGTATTCCTGTCGATCTATATGAACGTAATAATTTTGATACATCAATGCGCTAGCGTTGTTAGCTAAAATTATATTTTCTTTGGCGCTAGGCTGGGCATAAAGAGAGTAAATTTAGGCCCGTAATTATAAACAGCACTTGAGACCGACAGCTAGTTTGAGTACGTATCGGAAATGTCATTTCAATACAAAATGACCTGTCAAATCCGTACTTAATATTGCTCTGGATTTTGAGATCCCTTACAAATACGAGTCAAAATGCGTAATATATTGCCACCTAAAATCACACCAAGAACGACCCTAAAATTTCAACGCAGTACCACCCAAAGCCCACTAATAAAGGATAATAATGAAACCCAAACATATACAATACATTGTTCCATAAATAAATACCTTTCCTGGGTACGATATCAATAGGCCCGTATACTGAGCCATACCGTAATACAAACGTCCTATTGGAAACCAGTGAAATGAAAGGAAGGTTCACTCACACAAGATATTTCCGTGTGAACAAAACATGGCATCTTTTCAGTCGCAGCCAGTAGCAAGAGTATAAAATATCTGTTTTTACGATTATATGCACCTTATAGCGAAATTACAGCCTCCGTGGTCTAGCGGTCAGAGCCATGGCCTTACGATCCGGAGGTCCTGGGTTCGATTCCCAGGGGGGAGACAAAAATATTGATATTTGTCAATACCAGGTGTAAGGGACAATCGTCCCGCAATCTGATAGGGTTGGCACAGTCAATGGTACTGAACAACTTACACCTCGATGTTTTTTTCAGGAAGTGAAAAAAGAAATTGAGTTTTCCATACAAATTGTCCGATCGAGGTGAACAATAGTGAAAAGCAGAAGCGAAATATCAATCAATGATTTATTTGTCACACGCCTAATCTGCCTCTCAATTTAAGTCTCACTTCCGTAGGTCAGCTGGAAGAAATTTCTTTGTAGAAATAAGCTGTACCTGTTGTGTCGTTGTTCCTTGTGTATTGTCTTTGTCATGTTACTTGTGTACAATAAACAGTAAATAAATAAATAAATGATCTATTCATTTATAGTAAGTACCTACACCATCGTATTTCATAGATTTAATACAAAGATAAACTGTTTTAGAAGGAAAGACGATTATAAATATACTCTCCTATCTGTTAGCGCTAGAATCTTAAATATATATATACATATGTATATGTACATATATATAAACATACATACACGCCTTTATCTCTAATGGGGTAGGCAGATCGTAAAGAACCTAAGCCAAGGTCGCTCCGCCACGTCTGACAAAGTTTTGACGGTTATTTAAGATAGATTTGTAGGTACATTGCTGTAGTGACAGGTTGTCAGCCCATCGCCTGAATTGCAATATACTGGAACCCTGGGATTCTTTAGCTGGTTTTTGCAGAATGCTCGGGAGGAAATTCAGCTGGCACATTCTATGTTTTTCTGTCGCTCCCAGTCCGGCATGGCTAAAGCACAACAAGAAAACAATAGCACAATAGATACTTTATCTGTTTATCCTATTACCTAATGGCTTTACGTCAAAATCCGCTCAAGTTATTGCTCCTAAAGAGGTCTCTCTATACACAAATATGGGTTTCTAGGAAATTCATTCGACACCTTAAGGGGCTTCCCTGGGCTAAGTGGCGCCCTCATCAGTCAAAAAATCATAATTAACTGAAAACAAAATCAATCGAAAATCCGGTAGATCAGATTGAGGTTAAAGCAATAAAGGTCATTTGGAACTTCATAAAGTTGCAACTTATAGATCGTTGCAGTTACAGATAGAAAATTTGCGAAAAACGGCCACTTTTAGCACTTTTACTATCTGTAACTGAAGTGAACACTGAATTATTAATTTATAATACTTAAAAAAAACTTCAGTAACCATACTTCAATCTGATCTACCGGATTTTTGATTAATTGCGTTTTCGGTGAGCAATGATTTTTTGACTGATGAGGGCGCTGGCGTGCACCGGGGATCCCCTTAAGAAGTTCCGTGTTCAGGAAGCAATAGGTTCGGTTAATATCTGAGAGCTACTCCAAATAGGAATCCTTTTGTTCTTATGATTATAGAATTGAAAGTTAAACATACACCGAGTTTCTATGAGATTTGTTGCAAATTACATATTTACATACATACATATAAACACGCCTTTATCCTGAATGGAGTAGGTAGAGGGTAAACGACCTGAACAAAAATCATTCCACCACGTCTGACATAGTTTTGAGGGTTACTTAAGATAGATTTGTAAGTTTATTGCTGTAGTGACAGGTTGTCAGCCCATCGCCTAAATTACAATATACTGAAACCCCCGGATCCCTTAGCTGGTTTTTCAGCATGCCCAGCATGTTTTTCTCTCGCTCCCAGTCCAGCATGGAAGACCATGGAAGATCATATTACTCAAATAAAAAATAAAAAATAAACTGTAGAAGCATAAATTCTAGTTTCCATCAAATATGTCGAACGAACTCAATGTCATTTTGTACTCTTGTATTGAAGAGCCTCCGTTCTAACTAGTGTTGTCCAATTTTTAATAGTCACCGATGTTCGGTGGTATTTCAGTGTTGAAACTACTTACCATGCTGGACTGGTAGTGAGAGAAAAACTTAGAATGGGCCAGCTTCATTGCCTCACCTCACCTTCCCTCCCGAGCATGCTGTAAAAACCAGCTAAGGGATCTGAGGGTTTCAGTATATTGTTTTTTGTTGATGGGCTAACAACCTGTCACTACGGCAATATACCTACAAATCTATCTTAAATAACCCTCAAAACTTTGCCAGTCGTGGCGGAACGACTTTTGTTTCGGTTGTTTACGTTCTGCCTACCCCATTAGGGATAAAGGCGTGTTTATATGTATGTATGTATGTAACTTCTTGCATAAAATTCTCATTTATGGGTGGATATATAAAAATGTTATTAAAAATAGGAAAAATATTACATTTATGATAGCAATAAGCTCAAAAACTTGAGAGAGACATATTTTTTTTTTTAGCATTTTTCCAGAAATAATATTATGTAAGACATCTTATTCTTATGCGAAAAGTCATTGAGTCATGGATTCTAAACCGCGGTATACCTAATAAATAATGTAATCTTTGTTAAACTTTGTTAAATGTCGACAGAACCGAGTTTCGATAACCTATTTTACCCCATCACTAGAGCGACCCTTGTTCAAGAATCTCGAATCTCGTTCAGGTAAGACATTCATCGAGGAAGCTCAAGATTTACTCAAAATTGCTGCTCGCAACCTCAATGCTGAATAGGCAGATATATTCAAATAGCCGGCCATTTTGTTCTGTATAAGCAAATGTGTTTTCTGTAGAACGCGAGCATTGTATGTTCTGTGCTTGATTGAAAAGCTAACGTGGAAAAGAAATCTTTTCACTTTTTAACAATTTATTCAGGTACGGTTCTAACATCTTTTTCTTTTTGGATTCATTCATTTTGCACCCTGACTTTAGTCTAGGTCAGAGATTACTTAGGCTCGTGCTTATAAAGCGATTTCAAGATTGAGAGCAATATAAAGTTAGGATTTGACAGGTCGTTTTGTACTGAAATGACATTTCTGATGCGAACTCAAACTAGATGTCAGATTCGAGAGCTGACTATAAATACGGGCCATAGAGTCGACCATACGGCCAGCTTACCCTGTCTGAAGTTACTCACACTTTGATAAGATTAGGGTTTGTATGCAAACGAAAAGATAGATCGCAGGAAGTAAAATTCTATTCCTTTGTTGTACGCGAATTATGACAAAAAGCGTTAAATCTACATTTGTGGAATACTCGCTTAGGTACCTAAAATTATATATATGTAGCATGTGAAAATACATGATATTTTAGAGGTGCATCTAGAACCTTAAATCAATTTACTGCGTTGCATAATAATAATATGATATATAATATACTGTATTGTTACATAAGGAAAATCGATTATCGAGGAACAACCCTATTCTATCGTGCAATACAAATGACACACATGTAACAACCCCCCCCCTACCTAACCAACATCCCTAATATAACTGAACTGTGAAAGGAAGTGTGAGAGGACGGTAGTGATGTGGACAGGAGAGGATGAGAGGAAGGGAAGAGTGATTGGAATAAGATTGAATGATGGCTAGAAATAAAGTTATAAAATATTGGCTCGTGATCGTGATCGTCTAGTATTATAGTTAGGACCGTACGTTGTGTAATAAAATTCATAAAAGTAACCCAAATCCTTTAAAGTGGTAGTGGGATGTCATAACTTAGCTCCCTTTAGGTTTTTGGGACAACATGAGGACAGTGCGCAGCGGGATAACGGAACCTCCGATTCCAGCTCCAACCATTCGCTGGTAGAGGATTTATGTGCTCGCCAACCATCAACGAATGAGATTTACTTCAATTACCAATTCCCAGACACTAATAAAGACAGTAAATAGCCTAGGAACTTGTCTTTGATGCAAAACCCATCATGCGAGCCCAGAAAAGGAAAGAGGAGGCATTTCTGTGCCCTCCAATTGGTTTTTTCTTTTGGCCAAGCCTCAGGCCAGAGATAAGTGACAGCGCACTTAGGAATTTTGGAACGAGTCCAGATTGATGAACAACATCATATAAAATATAATTAATTTGAGCTGATTTATTGGTCAGCCAACCAAGACAGAGCAAGTCATGTCTGATGTAATTTGTAGTAAGTTGTGATGTCCAATTGAGAAACATTGTCCCAACAAAGGTTTTATAAATTGTTGTCCAGCTATGCTGGAAGCACCGACTATGAAACTGCACCAGTCATCGATCTCCACTTATGATATGCACATCCAGGAGTCAGTAGAATAGATAGGGATGCCGAAGCTAGTCAAAGATAATATAACCATCATTCACACCGCAAGCCATAGATTCGTTGTAGATATAGGAGTGATAGGCAAGAGCAAGTAGTGACTGATTGTCAGACTTCTTTAGTGCAAAATAAGCTTCTGTGATCTAAATGCTGTTACAATCATATCAAAATGCTAAGATGTAGTATGTGATGGAGGTTTGACCATGGCTGATACCATGTCGCTCAATTGACATCAAGTAAAGTAGTATTTCAGTAGTATAATGGCTTGTCAAAGCCAACCGACCATAAATCAGTCATATAAAATTCACATAAAGTGTTCAAATTCAATAAATATATATTTTTAATTCCAGACCCGTTCCAGGGTAATTTGAGGTTGTAGGTTCCTACCTACAACCTCAAATAACATCATACAGATAACATCATCCCACATTCCATGCTGTATTGGTTTGGTAAGTATAATGAATACTCCCATTAGGTAGTTGGACCATAGTCCCAATCAGTTGTAAGTATAAAACCCACATATTAGTAGGTATATTATCAAAGATAAACTTTGTCAGTCTGTAGAACAGGATCATCAATTGTATAAAACCTACATAGTAGGTATCAGAGGTGAACGTTCCCACCAAGTTTGTAGCTGGTGTTCTAGAGTCTAAAACATACATACATATAGGATCATGAATCCAATAAATGTTTCAATACATTGTCCGTTGGACATAATTCACAATAAAGTGAATACAAAGTCAATTCAGTATCCACTGCCAGGATACGCATATAATATAAGTATGAATGACTCATACATAGGTATTAAATCCACAGTTAAGTGAATATAAATCAGTTCAGTAGTTTGTTTGAGAAGAATAGGTAAGTATTTTATCTCTTCTGCCAGGATAGGTAGGTATGAACAATTCATACATAGATATAGTTATAAAAACATAGAATGTATTAAAATAATTTATACATTCCACTGCTGGGCATTTTATGAAACATTAGGATGATGCTTCTCTGCTTAAAGGAAAGGTAAGGCAAGAATTTTGGTAAAGGGAAGGGAGAGAACTACCTACCTAAACACAAACTAGGATCCCAAATAGCTACCCCCTAGATATTGTCCTAATTCCTATTACCTAGAATACCTATCCATCTGAACCTACCCCTACCTAACCTACTCCTACAATGTACCTAAACTGCCTATTTACCTAACCGCATAGCTGTGTATGAATTATGTAAATGCAGGCTAAACTGACCTACAATCCTACATATATCTCATTAACCATACCTATCATATAAGAAATATTGGAAATTATATATATAAAAATGAATAGAACGGCCTTTGGCAAGTATGAAATATCATAAAAAAGGATTGTTAATTGAACGGGGAAAAACCTTGTCAATAAACAAAGTCTGAAGTGGACAAGATAATTATATAAATGTAGAAATGGTAAAGTAAATAAAACGCGATGTAAGTTTATTCAATAATAAGTAAATAAATGAATGCATCATGATTTGATGCAGGAATACCTTGTTTGTGGGTTTACCCATCCTTTAGAATCCTTGTAGTTGGCACCCCATAAGCTCTGCAAGACTCCACTGTCAGCATCCTCCACTCCACCATGTAAAAGAACAGCTGATCGTCAGGTCACCGCCCTCCGTCCACAACAGGAACAACTGATGGCACCAACATCCCACCAAAGTAGGTCTCATGGTTGCCTCCCGGCTGCATACTCTCTTCTCCTCTTTGATGTGTACACTTTCACTGGTAAAAAGTCAACTAAACTTCAAGTTAAACTAGAATTCCACTCAAACTAAAACTCCAGGTCAACTAAACTTCTCCCTGCTCGGTCCCAGACGCTATTTTCTTCCACGGCGTCCTTCTCCATCCCTCGTCCCCCTGGTCTCTCTCAAGTTCCCGCAGAATCCCCCCTTCTCGAGCCCCCCGACTGTTTTATCTTCCCTCTTCTAGACCATTTTCTAGTTTTCGAGAGCCTTCATTCCTACTTCTCTTGATAGTTCTCCCCTCCTCCTCCAGATGGCACCGCGTGTCCTTCTCGCTCTCTGTGTTGTCGAAACCTTTCTTCACAATATCTGCACACAATCCAAATACTCGACATTTTATTTTTATTAAGTAATTATAAAATGCTTATCGTATATAGTATGTGTAGATATACCAATACCACACAATAAAACAATTAACTTACCTCATAAAATATAATCTTTATATTTTTCAATATGGCATAACACCTATAATTTACTTCAAATTGAAGTAATTTCAGTTCGATCTGGCTTCAATATTAGATAGATAGATATATTCTTTATTACACATAAAACAAAAACAACAGGAATTAGAACAAATTAAATAAAAATTAAAGTACAATGAAGGCGGCCTTATTGCTATGGTAGCAATTTCTACCAGGCAACCTTGGGTAGAGGAAATCAAATGTAGATAATGTTAGTTCTCTACTTATTACAATACTACTACAATATTAGTTCTCTACTCAATCAACACTAGATTGGCATTAGTTTATAGTGTTTTTCCTACCAATCTGATAGATGGCGTTACCTACTTGTATTTTAAAACAATGATTTAGTTTTGAATAGCAGAAGCTAAGTCCATTACACACAGTTGGGGAGTGGCGTATTTGTAAACCATCAGGGGCTAATATTTCTGTGTTAATAACATATTTTTAAACATTACGGTGTATCCTACTGGCAGATGAGCAGGTAGATTTCAAGATATGCAGCCGTCGCCCGTAATGCCTTAGAATATCGTTCAAATCAGCGCGCACTACGGCGTGGCGGTTACGTCCGCGGCCGCGTCTAAAATGTGCAAAAAAAAGGTAACAAAAGCTAATTCCATAAAATCTACGACTCGGATTAAAAAAAAAGCTATGTTGCGATTTTAGATAATCATAAAACGGATATTTACCCGAAGGAACCGTGAAAGCACTCGTAATAGTTTAGAAGGAAAATCAATTTTTGTAATGAAAACAGCTCCAGTTTTTTTAGCATATTTATTTATAACCGAGAATATTTCAATTGCAGGCCATTAATTATTTTTAAGTTGTTTCTAATGATTTGTTTGGTGGAAATAAGCTCTTAAAACAACTATTTGCCGGGAGAAATCACCTTAATATATTGCCTAAAATGTATAGCAGCCCGCTAATTCAACTTTTATTTTCCTGTACCCTAAGGTTGCCTGGAAGAAATATAAGGCCGCCTATTTGTACTACTATTTGTTTCATTTAATTTTATTTTCTCTTGTGTCTTTTCTGTGCAATAAAGTATATTCTTATCTTATCTTAATTGTGTATCTAATAAATATATACTTATTTTGCAAGGATCTTGTACTCATTACACCACTATTTTTAGAAATAAACAATTTTAACATTACATTTAAATAAATAAAAACTCCTTCACATAAATTCAAATCCTCACTAAACCGATTATGAGAGCGTAAGCAAGAATCTTGGGGAGTGTTGAATTTATTCATAGGTTTCGAGTGAATTTATTCCAGCTCACTTTGCGAAGTGGTCAGCTTGCTCACGTTAAAATTTACACATTTATTTTCACTTTATCTCTTACGGTCGAGTGTGAGATTAAGATATTTCTCTGTAGTAAATAGAGGCCTATAATATTTATGCACGCAGCATGTGTATTTCAGGTAACTTGATTTGATATTTATCAATTTATCACTTTGTGAGGTTTTCCCCAGTTTGGTTAGGACATTGCAGGCTGAATCACCTGATTGTCCGAAAAGAATAAGGATTCCGTGCTTCGGAGGGCACGTTAAGCCGTCGGTCTGGTCGCTGTCTTTGACAGGGGTCGTTACTTAAACTATGTCAGAGGCCTAGTAGCTGTGCTACTCGGCGGTTTGAAAACTCTGACACCAGGGTTCATCGGGTCGCGTGACTCGAGAATCCACTCGCCAAGAAAAAGAAGAATAGGATCAAAGAAAATGTATGATAAAAAGTTCAAAAGGATTCAACAATTAATGGAAAATGGGTCACCACTTTCAAATTCAATTTTCAGACTAAAAATATAAAATGTCACGCACAATCCATATCGACAGGCTGAATATAAATCTACCTTAATAGGATTATACGTGTGTAGTGTCAGCAAGCTTCTAGTGGTGAATTTATTCATATGCATTTCCCTTCATAGGTTCATACATACATACATATAATCACGCCTTTATCCCTAATGGGGTAGGCAGAGCGTAAACGACCTAAACAAAGGCTGTTCCGCCGGGTCTGACAGTCTTGAGGGCCATTCAAGAAAGATTTGTACGTATATTGCTGTAGTGACAGGTTGTCAGCCCATCGCCTAAATTACAATATACTAAAACCCTCAGATCCCTTAGCTGGTTTGTACAGCATGCTCGGGAGGAAATGCAGCTGGCACATTCTATGTTTTTCTCTCACTCCCAGTCCAGCATGGAAGATAGGTTCAGATTCAAATATTTTTGTCAGGTAGGTTTTCAAACATCGTATGTTTTTGTCAGAC
The DNA here is from genome assembly GCA_949820665.1 of Scrobipalpa costella. NCBI lineage: Eukaryota > Metazoa > Arthropoda > Insecta > Lepidoptera > Gelechiidae > Scrobipalpa > Scrobipalpa costella. The sequence goes on from OX463299.1 coordinate 6,277,222, forward strand.
GTGGCGGGACGACCTTTGTTTAGGTCGTTTACGCTCTTTCTACCCCATTGGGGATAAAGGCGTGATTATATGTATGTATGTTATTTTTTAAAGATTAAACCAAAATCTACCAACTGCTTCTCTCTTCCTCCCTGGCACAAATAAAAGGAACTCTTGAATATAAACTTATCGGTCACCTTCAAATCTTCATAAATAAATTTAGCTGCGATAAAAGTCCTTTCCTTCAAAAAGTACTTTTCCTTAAAAAATCTAAAAATATTTCGATAAAAATATTTATAGCCTCGATCGTCGAATGCGTCGAGTTCCAAAGCAAACGGATTATATACCGTGCGGTGAGTGGTGACTCGCTAGCAAAAATCTAAAAATCTTGGGTAGAATTTATTCATAGCTTCTGATCGGATTTATTCCTACTCAGCTACTCAGCAGATTGCGGATAGTGACTAGTCATGATGGACGAAACCTGCTATGTCATTCCCCTTATGATAAAATGTATTTGACGGCGGATGTGTTCCTAAATGACATGGTAATTGAATCAAGCATACTATTGCATATTGTACAGCATATTTTATTGTCTATAAGTCCTTCCATGCTGGACTGGAACCTATAAAAAAACATAGAATTTTCTAGCTGCAACTCGTCCCTAGCATGCTGTAAAAATCAGGTAAGGGATTCGAGGGTTTCATTATATTTTAATTTAAGCGATGCGTTAGGCTGACAACCTGTCACTACATCAATTTACAAATCTATCTTAAACTACCCTCAAAACTTGTCAAACGTGGCGAAACGACCTTAGTTTAGGTCATTCACGCTCTGCCTACCCCATTAGGGATATAGGCGTGATGAATGTATAAGTAAAAGATGTTTCAAAAATGACACACAATAAGTACAAAATAGAAAAGTGAAATAGGAAACCAACAATTTTCATATTATAAATGGTACCTACGTAACGTATAAATTAATGATAACTAGCGACCCGCCCCGGCTTCGCACGGAAATTATCAGTGTTTCTCTACTATATTATGCATGTGTTATACATATAAACCTTTCTCTTGAATCACTCTATCCATTAAAAGAAATCGCATCAAATTCTGTTGCGTAGTTTTAAGAATTATGCATACATAGGGATATAGGGACAGAGAAAGCGACTTTATTTTATACTATGTTGTGATGACCGATCCAAATGTAATTACATGACTCCGGAAAAGTTCGGGATGATCGACATTACTTCACTTTTATGCCAAAAATATTTCCACAAAGGAAACCGAACCTACAACAAAAATATATACTTATGACGGAAATCAACCCTAATCACAATCATACGAGTACAACAAAAGGAAAAGTCTCTCGGAACAAAACGTAATCTCAATATTTGAGAACAAATATTACCGAATGTGGCAAAACAGTAGCAAAGCCCACATCCAACATTGGATAAAACCAAACGGTTTAAAAAAGAAAAAGTCGTGAATTGTTGAAAACAAAGGATTACTTTTATTGTGAAAACGTTCGTATGTTAACGAGTTGTAGTTTATTTAGCACAGTAAAAGGAAAAAGCATAGGAATATTCAGGACATCATTAAATTGGATTACAATTTGTTTCGTTTCTGCTAGTTAAGTGATTGTTTATGTTGCAATACTGGTATAAATTTGAGCAAACATCTCGTCTTAAATTAACCCTAACTCTGATACTTTCTCAAATTAGAATCATAATTCATAACTAATCAACTGATTAGAGAGTACGTTAGAAGGTGTCGTTTAGAAATGGTATCTAACATTTTCGAGGAGCAAAAATTTTTAAAAACCTGTCACTAAAGCTTTTAAGCCATAAATGTCTTTATTTTCAGCAGCTAAATATTTCATTCAGTAACTTTCCTCCCACATTTACATGTAGCCCGAAACGCGTGGTCTAGAATACGTATAGCCTATAGACGGCTGCGGCCCGGGCGGCTGTATCGACCGGACTAGCTCCGCTCCGTACACCTCCGGGCGCAAACTGTGGTTCCCAAACTTTTGTACTATTCTTTTAACATCACAACAGTCCACTGTTGGACATGGGCCTCCCCGAAATTCAGGGTATACTTACCACGCTTGGCAGGCGGGTTGGTGAGAGCAGTAGAAGTTTCCCATTTACAGGGAACGCTGCTGCCCATTCCCTGGATTTATCCCTTAGTCGCCTTTTACAACACCCACGGGAAGTTATGGGGTTATGCTATTCTGACCCGGCACCACACGGCATACACTATTCTTTACTAATAGTGGATTACTACAAACGCTTGGTCTAGATTACGTAAAGCCTATAGACGACTGAGGCCCGGGCGGCTGTATCAACCGGACTAGCTCCGCTCCGTACACCTCCGGGCGCAAACTGTAGTTCTGAAACTTTTATACAGGTAAACATCTGCTTGAAGATGCATCTTGTTGCGTTGTACAGTGTGACCAAGATATCTGTCCAGCTGTCATGTCACTACTAATAGCTGTCATAGATTTAGTCGTCAGTCTGTCAGTGTAACCTAACCAAATTTTAGTTCCATATATTGACACCAGTCGCACTGTATAGATAGGCAGACGTATCTGTTAAGGCGGCGATATTAGGAATTAAAATTTGGCTAATTAAATTTTGGCTATGGTCACACTGACAACGATCGAAGCAATTTGCAAAAATCACGACATAACTAATAAAAATGTACTTGTCATTTTCTATCACGAGACAACAGAAAGAGACGGCAATCATTTTAGTCAAAATTTAGATAAGTTGTCCGCTCTAATCGATAGCAATGACAGCTATTAGTGGCGACGTGACAGGTGTACAGTTATGGCGGAATTTACCTTAAAGTGACAGATTTTCGAATTCTGTCAATAAAATGTCTATATTTTTGATTTTTCAAATTTATCGTTTTCATGCGGCTCATCGTAATGCACCAAGTTTGAAATCACTATTATACACTTAGTGAGTCTTTTAAAAGTAATAGAAACCTTAGATAAATAAACTACAACTCTTTACAACTATTCCATGGTGCAGTTTGCCCCCCTTTAAAAATAGTACTGTTTCATCAATACTTTGAGAACCACCATAGTAAAAAGTTCTCACAGCGAGCGGACGCAGTCACGAATGAGTCTCGAGATAGGGTGACTATTTGGCATCAACGCCTAACGAACCCTACCTTTCAGTGGAAAAAACAGGCCAAGTGTAAGTTCACTGGTTGGGTTACGATTAATAAATGAGGTAGTTTATACAGTGTGCTTTATTTATGCTTCTTGTGTAATAGTTCTAGCCAGCTTTATTAAACAATATCGGTCAGCTCTGTACCATGTTTGAATTAGAGCAATGGAAACCAAACACTGTACCACTCTTTGTATCTTCTTTCTGCTTCAAAGGTTTTGTAATTTAGGTAATGGACTCACGCAAAACCTGTCTCTACAATAATACAATTTCTTTTCTGATATCCTGTGTTGATTTCAACATTTAAACAAAGCCTGTCCTTTTCCTGTACCTTGTTAGGCATAGACGTGTTTTTATATCTAAGGCCGGGCCAAAAGGCAAAAAAAAACAAAGCTATACAGAGTAGCAATGTTTACCTAAACAAAGCACTTACTTTTTATGATAACCATAAAATCTTTCCATAAAATAATTCCAGCCATAGTGATACGTCGTTCCCTGCAATTAAACTAATACCCTCTCTAAAATTTTGCCATTTGAGTGGTTATGGTTTTCTTCAGGTGTTCCTTTTATGGGTTTTGCGATAGGCCAGAGAGACAACAGAAGGAAAGCACCTTTCACTGTGAATAATATCATCTTCCACTGTGCTCGCCAATCTTCGTTTCATGCGTAGTAAATATGATAAACATACCTATGTAATTCGGAAAGGTTCTAGACAAACTGTATTGTGTGTGTAGGTATACACTGGAAACATACTTGTTTTAATACGAGCACATAAACTATTGTGTTCAAGACAATAATGTTAAAAAATAAATGAATCAAGTTACTTGATAACCACTACCAAGTTCCTAATAATTTTCATCAACAGAATCAATTAACTTAACATATACTTTATTGTTTCAATCATACCCTGTATTTCACTATTACTTTCTTCCATGCTGGTCTGGGAGCGATAGAATAACGTAGAATGTGCCAGCTGCAAATCTTCCCGGGCATGCTGTAAAAACCAGCTAAGGGATTCGAGGGTATATTGTAATTTAGGCGATGGGCTGACAACCTGTCACTACTGCAATATATAGTTCTATCTTCACCCTCAAAACTTGTCAGACGTGGCGAAACGACCTTTGTTTGGGTCGTTGACGCTCTGCCTACCCCATTAGGGATACAGGCGTGATAGTATATATTTCACTATCTTGAGAGAGTATCTCTAAGTGTTGGTGGACGTCCACGCCGTAAAATACAAGTTTTAGTTCCTAGACCTCATAGTTTGACCTACTTAGCTACTTTGTGAAGATACCCGTCGATTATTAATGCTTTTCAAGGAATGGGCTGGGTATATTCGTAGCACAACGTAGCATTTCGTAGACTAGAATGTACTTTGCTACGAACTCTACACCGTAGCAAATAATCCTTTTTGGAAAATAACTGAAATACATGCTATGAAAATAGTAACATAATAAATAATATACATAATATTCAACCCGAATTGTCCCTGAAGCATAAGATCCTAATATTATTTTGGTTAGTTACCAAGTTATCATGAACTCCAATCGGTGTCATGCATAATATAACTTGGAAAAACTATTTTCATTAGATTTTCGTTTGGAAAATCCTGACTTCCGGAAACTTACTAGGTAAGTAGTTTTTACCAATCATCATCATCTCCCTAACCTTATCCCGTATCTCACGGGGTCGGCTAACTAATCTAGGTGATTGAACGAGGGTACTGGTTTTTACACAGAGCGCCTGCCATCTGACCTCTGTAACCCAGAAGGGAAACCAGATCCAATCCTAGATTAGGTCAGAGTTTTCAAGCCGCCAATGCTTAGCACTGGCCTCTGACATAGCTTGACGACTAATATCTACGGTATTAACGCTATTAACGTGGACCAACGGTTTAACGCGCCTTCCGAAGCACGGAAAAAAGCGCCGAATAAACGTACATATGAAATTCGAAAACCGAAAAACCTATTGGTACGTGGTATGATTCGATCCAGGACCTCCCGCTCAGCAGGCAGCGGCCCTATCCACTACACCATCGAGCTTTTATCAATATTTTTTTTTAAATGTCTCATACTCAAGTACTACAATCCATATACTCAAATTATTTGTATCGCCACAACTCACAACAATATAAATAATTTGCTGGAAACTAACCAGCCTAAACTACACTCCAAAATTCGATAACAGTTTGACAAATAGCCTCGCGACCAGAATCCATTGTTTCTATTACCCCGATCCCTTTCGTTCACAGGTCTTATTCACTAAGTGCGATCCGATGAGCATATCTGATATGGATCGACTACCTGTATTCCAACGTTTTGATTTGATATTATCTTATTAACAGTTTGCTACTAGTTTTCTTTTTATGAAAGAGGGTATCAGATGAGCAGAGTCCCCTGATGTTAAGTAATCACCGCCTCCCATGGAGACTTGCCACACCCGAGGGGTCACAGATGCGCTGCCTACCTTTCAAGAAGGAAAAGGCTCGTTTCTTGAAGAATGCCATTGTTGTAATGGTCCGAAAATACCTAGACAGATAACTGATACTGATCTGTTTCTCAACGTCCGTTCTTTGCATCTACTGGGCATGATCTAAATCCGCTAATCCGATGAACGCAACACTTCTCTACCTTGCAAAATTTTGATATAACGGGAATCCATAAAAGAAAAACATACCATTGAAACTCTGCCTTCAGGTTGAATTGTGTGGTACTGGCATGAAATAAGTTAATTATAAAACCCGTTACTATGCTGTCTGATCAGACCGCTACAATTTTAAATATTCAATCAAATTTCTAGAGTACACAATGTGGTATAGGAACGGTGATATCACATCGGCGCATCAAGTTGTGTTTTGCTAAAACAGGCACAGGGTTCAATTCTAGATTTGCCGGCTAAAACTAAAATTAAAATCTATCTGTCACTTTCAGATTTAAAACATTGGAAAAGGACAGGAGATCTATTCTCAATCAATCTTTTAGGTCATGGAGTTTCCTCTATGAGATCTATTCTCTCCGGTTTTTGACTTATAGTCGGTGGTTTTATACGTTATCTGTAATTTTTATCCGCCGTCATATAATATATATTCTTCCATGCTGGCCTGGGAGCGAGAGAAAAACATAGAATGTGCCAGCTGCATTTCCTCCCGGGTATGCTGTAAAAACCAGCTAAGGGATCCGAGGGTTTCAGTATATTGTAGTTTAGGCGATGGGCTGACAACCTGTCACTACAGCAATATACTTACAAATCTATCTTAAATAACCCTCAAAACTTTGTCAGACGTGGCGGAACGACCTTTGTTTGGGTCGTTTACGCTCTGCCTACCCCATTAGGGATAAAGGCGTGATTATATGTATGTATGTATGTAAATACAGGGGAAACGTGCAAATGCGCGTCAAAACCTAGCGGACAAAGTGTAAAACCATTGAGTATAAATAGCCTATCCTTTTTCAATTTTATTATTTTGAAAGAGACACATAGATTTTAATTTTAGTTTTAGCCGGTGCTATCTACATAGTTTACAGTCGTGCAGATCGAAACACAGGATCGGATCGTGTCCTGTTCTGTGGATAAAGGCCATAATGGCGGTGGTGCCACGGGAAAACGGCGGGAAAATTTGATAATCCACTTTGGCGATCTGCCAATAGCGGTTTACCCTCGCGTTAGTATGGCTTCTACGCGTAGAACAAAGAAAATGTACATTAGTGCTATGTAGAAATGCCTTTCATTGACAGAGGCTTACAATGCACATAATAATTATTTATAGATAATGTTTTGTTAGTCGATGACTCCAATCAGCTTTTAGAATTTTCACTTTGGACCAAACAAATGTCGCTTTTTTTTAAAGGATATAAATAAAATCAAACTGTGGCAATATGTAAAAAACGTTTTCGATAGTGTTGCACTTAAAAAAATATTTTAAGAACTAAGAAATCATATTAAAAAAGAAAATAACAGTTCTACCTAGACGATTCGTTTATTTTTTCTGAGGAATATCTTGCCATGAAATAAGAGTACGGTCGCGAATATGCGAGCTGTAAAACCATGTCTGCTGATAACTTGATCCTAGAAATGTCTAGGTATTTTGTTGTTTATATTTTAGAACTAAACTTGATGGTCATCTTGATAGCTATGACTTATAAGAACCCCAACCAATCAAATAGATTTTTTAAAGCGTCTTTTTAGTTTACACATAAAAAATTATCTTCATAGAAGCATCTTATACTAGTATCAAATATATAGGATAAATACATACAACGGCAGATACGAGAACGGTAGAGCACTCTGTATATTTTTTCCTGTACTAGATTTGTAGAGGCGGCAGCGCCACCTTTCAAGTATTTATTGAACTACGTACCGTCAAGGACCTTTGGTTCTCGGTTGATTCAAAAAGTTCAAACACCCTCTAATAGATGGCGCTGTACATAATATTTTTAGACGAGAGTTGCTACGGTGCTATTGGCGTAGCACGTGTACTACGGTAGCATCTACACTTAGCTTTGCTCTTTCCATGGGTTCAGTTAGTAACTGCTTAGTATTATACCGGGTGTAAGGGACAGCGTCCCGCAAACTAATAGGGGTTGTTCAGTCAATGACACTAAACAACTTCCACTAGGATATTTTTTCAGGAAGTAAAAGAAATCAATGGCTTTTCTGACAAATTGTCTGATTGAAGAGAACATTTTGTATGGAAAAGCCATTTATGCCACTTCATGAAATAGAATTCTGGTGGAAGTTGATCAAAATCATTGACTGAGCAACCCCTATCAGGTTGCGGGACGCTGTCCCTTACACCTGGTACGTACATAGAAAGCACAGACATCTCGTTTCTTTTTGCATTAGGTACTAAAATCTTTATTTAAGTCATTTTAAGTTTTATATACTTTACGCAAATTCTCGTTACCTTATATCATCCATTTCGGAGAGTAGTCTCTTCGATGAATACAATGGCGTCGAATCGCGCGGCATAATCCTAATTCTTAGTAGCGCTGTCACTTTCTTAAACACATGACTTTTGCTCTCCTTATTTGAAGTTAGATGTAACACGCTTTAAATAGTAAGTAATAACTGAGCATAGAGCATACTCTTTTATATTACGTCAAATAAGCAGTCTTACATGAGATTAGGAATTTTAAAATCATGTGTTTATTTCCCGTTCTTATGTCAAGGTTAATAAAGGGACAGCGTTATAAGAATTAGAATTATGATTATGTCGCGATAATCGACGTCGTTATGTTTGTATGTATACGTATCACAGGTACAGTATTTTTTACTTTTTATATGCCTGGCAAGCCGATTAGTGCAGTGCAATGACCTTTACAACACACAGCCGCGATGCTATTCTAACCCGGCTTCACATGATGAAGGCACACGAAGTACCATTTCCTGTGAACTGCGACATGGCCCCGCTCAAACACGGATCAAGCAATGTCGCTCCGGATATTGCGCCTACCTTCATTTGCTAGTTCTGTCGCTAGTGCCAAGTAGGACGATCGGGCGCTTTGACCCCTTTCTAAACAAACACACATACATATAATCACGCCTTTATCCCTAATGAGGTAGGCAGAGCGTAAACGATCTAAACAATGGTCGTTCCGCCACGACTGACAAAGTTTTGAGGGTTATTTAAGATGGATTTGTAGATTGCTGTAGTGACAGGTATTCAGCCTATAGCCTAAATTACAATAAACAGGAACCCTCGGATCCTTAGCGGATTTAAAACAGCATGCCCGGGAGGAAATGCAGCTGGCACATTCTACGTTTTTCTCTCGCTTCCTGTCCAGTATGGAAGTTAAGTTTTTAAACATTATGGATCAAACTTCTTCTTCTTCTGTCGAGTGGGTATCGAGTCTATCGACCCGATGAACCCTGGTGTCAGAGTTTTTAAACGGCCTAATAGCACAACTATCAGGCCTCTGACATGGTTTGAGTAACGACCACTATCAAAGTCAGCGACCGGGACCGACGGCTTAACGTGCCCTCCGAAGCACGAAATCTTTTTCTTTTTTCGGACAATCAGGTGATTCAGCCTGCAATGTCCTAACCAAACTGGAAAAAATTCACAGAGTGATAAATTCTCAAATATCAACTTTGGGTTTCCCCCCCTGGGAATCGAACCCAGGACCTCCGGATCAGGAGTCCATGGCACTAGCCACTAGACTACGGAGGCAGTTATTATGGATCAAACTGAAAAAACTAGTAGCCATAGCCGAAATCCTACTAGTAAATGGTGATGTACCCTTCTGATGCGCGGCTAGAATAATATTACTTGTATTTTACCTGTGGGAATCATAAAACTGTCTAAGTAAACTAAAATACTCGCCAATTTGCCTGCTAAGCGTTGCGAGTACGGCAAGTTTCCACCAATAAGGGTTTATACCATGTCCAACAGAAGACTGTCAAGGCTAATGTAGAAGCATCCATAGGCGTACCCAGAGTTTGGGCCAAGGGGGGCAAATGACTACTCGGATGTACAAACGTTGATAGTTAGTAATGTATTGTTAATACGCTAAAAGTAGCGACTTTTAGCACATTTCAATACATAGCTTTTATGCTTAGAGTATATTATTGTATAGTGTATTATGATATATAGTGTATTATATTTCTTCCATGCTGGCCTGGGAGCGAGAGAAAAACATCGAATGTGCCAGCTGCATTTCCTCCCGGGCATGCTGTGAAAACCAGCTAAGGGATCCGAGGGTTTCAGTATATTGCAATTTAGGCGATGGGCTGACAACCTGTCACTACAGCAATATACAAATATAAATCGATCTTAAATAACCCTCAAAACATTGTCAGACGAGGCGGAACGATCTTTATTTAGGTCGTTTACGCTCTGCCTACCCCATTAGGGATAAAGGCGTGATTATATGTATGTATGTATGTATTATGAAATAGAGAATTAGTTACGATTGACGCCAATCGTAAAATATTCATTTAGAGTTTCAGTATTTTAGACACGATTTATTTATTACTATTGAAGGCGCCACCTATGCTCTACAACCACATTTAGCAATATACTAAGTATTTCTTCCATGCTGGACTGGGAGAGATAGAAAAACATAGAATGTTCCAGCTGCCCTTCCTCCCGGGCATGCTGTAGAAGACAGCAAAAGGGACTCGAGGGTTACAGTGCATTGCAATTTAGGCGATGGGCTGACAACCTGTCACTACACATTAGCAATACACATTACAATCTAAAATTGCCCTCAATTTTTGTCAGACGCGGCGAAAGCGCCTTTTACAAGGCGTTTAACGCTCTGCCTACCCCGTAAGGGATAAAGGCGTGATTTTATGTATGTATGTATGTACTAAGTATTACTGATCTAGACAGACTTAACAACTTTACTCAGAAGACAGTACCGGAATCGATTCGCTTCTGTTTGCAAAACCTTCGGAAATAATATGAATTATTAATGGTGGTTTATTAACGTAATTTAGGCGATGGGCTGACATCAATGTACGAATCTACCTTAAATAACCCTCATAACTTTGTCACACGTGGCGGAACGACCTTTGTTTAGGTCTTTTAAGCTCTGCCTACCCCATTAGGGATATAGGCGTGATTGTATGTATGTATGTATGTGAACAGGAATTTGCAGGTAGATGGTGTATTAGTTTGAAAAAAGCCTTATTTTCATGTTTTGTATAAATCTGTGAGTGTCATACATGTAATCTCGCCTTTACCGTAAAGCGTAGGCAGAGCGTAAACGACCAAAACAAAGGTCGTTCCGCCACGTCTTACAAAGTTTTGAGGGTTATTTAAGATAGATTTGGAAGTATATTGCTGTAGCGACACGTTGTTTGCCCATCTCCTAAATTACAATATACTGAAACCCTCAGATTCCTTAGCTGGATTTTACAGCATGCCCAGAATGAAATGTAGCTGGCACATTCTATCTTTTTCTCTCGCTTCCAGGCCAGCATGGAAGAACTCCAATGATATAAATCAGAAGAAGTGCAATATACTATTAAACTTAACCGTAGGAAGTATTAAGATACTAGCTGTGCCCGCCACTTCGTACGCCCGGTTTGTATGGAAAACACGCATTGTCGAACATACTGAAAACGCTTCTCCGCGCGTAAGAGCGGGATCTACTAACATGCGCGCGGAATCTACTAACATGCGCGCGGAATCGTGTTTAGCATTGTCTGATCTTTGTTTTTGTATGGATAACACGCTAAAGCGCGCGAGCTCGCAGATCCCGCCCCTACGCGCACAGAAGCGTTTTCAGTATGTTCGACACTGCGTGTTTTCCATACAAACTGGGGTACTTACTCAATATTAGAATGGTTTGCGTGATTATTTCTAACCTAGGCTGGACGCCAGGTAATTAAAAAAAAACTCAAAGTTTAATTTCCTGCCAACCCATTAAGTCAGGTGGCAGGGATTATTTGTATCATAACTTTGAGTTTAAGTAATGCTCAGTCAAAAAATGTTCCATCAAAATCGGTTAAAAACGACCGAAATTCAATTTCCTACCTACCTCCTAAGTTATGAGACGTGATTATTTGTATCGTAAATTTGATTTTAAAATAATGTTCAGTCGAATATAAAAAGTTCCATAAAATCGGTTAAGATACAGCCAAATTTCAATTTCCTGCCTACCCCCTAAGTCAGGTAGAGTGATTTTAGGTATCCTAAATTGCAACCCGGGTAATACACAGTTGAATAAAAAGTCCCATCGAAATCGGTTCAGCAGTTTTGGCGTGATGTGGTAACACACAGACAAAAATAAAAAATAAACTTTTTAACCTTTATATCGTTAATAATGTCTGCTGCAATATTTTTTTTGTAATAATATTCAATGTACAGACACGACCCTTCTAGAGATTTATTATATGTATAGATTGAAGTATTATTTATGTTCACGAAAAGCTCGAGCAATCTGGAAAAACGTGTAAAAAGATGCGATTTCCGAACAATTTGCTTGACTGGGTCTAGTAACCCGGTCGCCGGATATTAAGCCTTTATAAGGCAGTGGCAAATATGTTACCACCTAAATGTGTACGGTATCTACACAAAACAGCGTATACGGGTGGTGGTGGGTAAAACTGATAGAGGTTGCTCAGTCAACGAAACTGAACAACTTTCACCAGGATTGTTTTTTTCAGAAAGAAAGAAATATATATTTAATTGTCATACAAATTGTCCGACCAAGGTAGACATTATGTATGGGAAGGGCAATTTCTTTTTTTCATCTCCTTGAAGCATTTCCCGGTAAAATTTGTTCCGTTTTGTTGACTGAACAACCCCTATCAATTTGCGAGACGCTTTCCCTTACACCCGGTATACCGATCGGTGGCGCCCTCACTAGTAAAATAATCATAGTTCGCAAAATATACCTTTTTAAAACTTTGTTCTGCTATTTCCTTAGAAGTAGGGTTATAGATGGTATAGAAGTAATGAATTAAGGAGCAAATAGTACCCATCAGTTACTATTAAAATTATTGCCAAAAACGGTAAGTTTTTGCCGCAATTTCGATAGTAACTCCAAGGTGCAGAATAGTGCCACTCAATTCATTTATTCTAAAAAACGTTAGCTGTCATTCTAAAGAAGTAACAGAACAAAGTCTTAAAGTAATCTATATTTTGCGAGCTATTATTTCTTACGGGCGCCACCGCTCGGTATATAAGCTCTTATGGCAGAGATGGCTCCCTCAATAGTAATTCTTTATTTTATAACTCATAATCAGATTTCGTGCTTCGGAGAGCACGTTAAGCCGTCGGTCCCGGTCGCTGTCTTTGATAGTGGTCGTTACTCAAACCATGTCAGAGGCCTGATAGTTGTGCTACTAGGCGGTTTGAAAACTCTTGACACCAGGGTTCATCGGATCGATTGACTCGATACCTACTCGACAGAAGAAGAAGAACTCATAATATCACAATTCAAACTAAGCAAGTAAGCTTTGTATTACAAATGTGCTAAAAGTGGCCACATTTGTAGTACAAAGCCTACTTGCTTAGTTTGAATTGTGATATTATAAGTTATAAAATAAAGATATACGTACGTAATTATGAATTATGTGTTATAAAATGGAGAATCACATGTGATTTCCGCTTCTTCTTCTTCTTACCTATCTTAACGTATCTAAAATATTCATGAAAATGTTTGTATTTTAGACACAATTAATTTAAAATAGGTGGTGTCACTGTTGCGCTACAGTTCGCCTCTTAAGTTTCAAAACCAATAAAAAAAAATCAAATTAAACAGAAATAATTAAAAAGAAAAGTAAACAGCGCTCGCTTCGTTTACAGACAGATTTCGTGTACATTTATTGACTCACTGCCGATCCCATGAGGGATAAAGGCGTGACTATAGTATGTATATTATGTGCTACGTTTTTGTAAAGAATTTATTTAATAATTAACTTTTTCTCATTTTCGTATTTCTAAAATATGTATATAGATAAACATATCCCTATATTTTCATTTGTTTGATGGAAAGTACTCCAGTTTGCATTAGAAATGATACTGTTCAGCAACAGTATCCAAAAAAAATATGAAAGTTTTTCGATCGACACCGCTCCGTTGCAATTAATTGAAAATCAAAGTCTGGGTCATCGAAAAAAAACTAAAATATCGTTCATCGGGCGGTTTGTCTCATCGAAGGTTAGACTAGAATAAAGAACTGAGAAAATTGATAGAACCATAGAACCGACATTCCAAAAAAAAACCTTTTCAGTACATTTTTCTTCTGTCGTGTGGGTATCGAGTCAATCGCCCCGATGAACCCTGGTGTCAGAGTTTTTAAACAGCTAATAGGCCTCTGACATGGTTCGTGTACCACTATCGAAGACAGCGACCGGGACCAACAGCTTATCATGCCATACGAAGCACGGAATCTTTTTTGTTCCAGATAATCCGGTAATTCGGCCTGTATTGACCTAACCTAACTGAAGATACCCTCACAAAGTAATACATACATACATATAATCACGCCCTTATCCCTAATGGGGTAAGCAGACCGTAAACGACCTAAACAAAGGTCGTTCCGCCATGTCTGACAAAGTCTTGAGGGTTATTTAAGATAGATTTGTATGTATATTGCCGCAGTGACAGGCCGTCAGCTCATCGCCTAAATTGCAATATACTGAAACCCTCGGCTCCCTTAGCTGGTTTTTACAGCATGCCCGGAAGAATATACAGTTGGCACATTCTATGTTTTTCTAACGCTCCCAGGCCAGCATGGAAGTAATGAATTGACAAATATCAACTTTCCCCTCCTGGGAAGGCTCTGATAACTAGACCACGAAGACAGTTACGAGGCAGATACAATTAGTACGATAGATTTTCGGCATGTGTTTGAAGATCCAGGAGCACCAATAGAGAAAGGGCTTCCCCAACTTCCTTTTTTCTGATTGTGGTTTAAAGAGATAGTATCCCACCTTACTTTTTATCCTAACTGTCCCAGAACTTGTAACTACTTAGTTCTCTAAATCTACAAAATGCATTGGCATAAGGTCTTCTTCTTTGCGAGTGGATTCTCGAGTCGAACGGCGACCCGAAGAACCCTGGTATCAGAGTTTTCAAACCGCCTAGTACCACAGCTTAATAGCCTAATGCACTCTGACATGGTTTGAGTATCGAACACTATACCGACGGCTTAAAGTGCCCTCCGAAGCACAATCCTTTTTCTTTTCGGACAATCAAGTGATTCAGTCTGCAATATTCGAACCAAACTGGGGAAATCCCCACAAAGTGATAAATTGGCAAATATCAACTTTGTCCCCTCCCCTGGGAATCGAACCCAGGACTTCCGGATCGTAAGCTCTGACCTCTTAACCACGGAGGCAGTGCATAAGGTTAAATATACTCACCACTCTTGGCAAGCGTGTGCAATGCGAGATTTTACAAGAATTTTATAGGGAATGCTGATTTTCATTTCCATACATTATGTATTTCCATAAAATATACCGCCTTTATCCATAATGGGGTAGGCAGAGCGTAAACGACCTAAACAAAGGTCGTTTCGCTACGGCTGACAAAGTTTTGAGGGATATTTAAGATAGATTTGTAGGTATAGTTGCTGTAGTGACATGTTGTCAGCCCATTGCCTATATTACAATATACTACTTCTTAGCTAGTGGATTCTCGTGTCGAACAACTGATGTCAGAGTTTTGAAACCGCCTAGCACAGCTATTAGGCCTCTGACATGGTTTTGAGTAACGACTACTATCTACTGCTACAATATACTGAAACCATCGGATCCCTTAACTGGTTTTTACAGCATGCCCGAGAAGAAATGCAGCTGGCACATTCTATGTTTATCTATCACTCCCAGTTCAGCATGGAAGCAAGTCTATATCTAGTCGTTCTAATTTCTGTGACCAGGGACGCTCACTGACCGTGACCGACGAGGCCTGATATAAATGGCGAATGAAACATGCACGATCCAATTAAATTTTTATTCCGTTCTCGAGACCGCTAGACTATCAAATCTGGAACAGAATCTGAGGGTCAAGTTTGATTTTGTTTGCGTTCTATAATTGGCGGCTGAGCGGCAGGGGTTTTGTAATGGACGTATTTTAGGACCTGTTGAAAACAGTTACCAAAAATAAAAGCTTAATATTTGCCATATACTTACTTAACCTAACGTAGAATATGGAGATATGGAACTGTTCAGAAAGGGTCCACACTATCAAGCCGTAAAAATCTATAATAAACTTTCAAAGCAGTTAAAAGCAGAAACTCAAGACAAACCTTTTTATAACAAATTTAAGGCGTTCCTTTTAGTGAAGTGTTATTATATACTAACAAATCCATCTTAAATAACCCTCAAAACTTTGTCTGACGTAGCGGAACGGCCTTTGTTTAGGTTGTTTACGCTCTGCCTACCCCATTAGGGATAAATGCGTGACTATATGTATGTATATATGTTATTATAATAATATATACGCATGTTTAATAGACTTTTATGTTTTATAATTACCAGCATTTGACATTTTTAATAACCATTTAAATACATATTTAAATACTTCAATTTTATATAAACCTATATATATTTCCTTCCATGCTGGCCTGGGAGCAAGAGAAAAACATAGAATGTGCCAGCTGCATTTCCTCCCGGGCATGCTGTAAAAACCAGCTAAGGGATCCGAGGGTTTCAGTATATTGCAATTTAGGCGATAGGCTGACAACCTGTCACTGTGGCAATATACCAACAAATATATCATAAATAACCCTCAAAACCTTGTCAGACGTGGCGGAACGACCTTTGTTTAGGTCATTTACGCTCTGCCTACCCCATTGGGGATAAAGGCGTGATGATATGTATGTATGTATGTAATTTTAAATAAAGCCTCTATCAATTACACTTTCGCGATTTTCAAACTTTGCATGCCACCAACTTGTAATGCCCTATTAAACAGGGTTCATGTACTCATACCATGTTATACATATATTTAAGACCTTTAACTCTGTACATGAAAACGAGCAAAAAATTAAATAGATTTAAATAGAAACGATAGATTCCTATTCATCTACAAAATTACTTTCTTTCGAAATATATTATTATCACAAAATTTTGTAGTCTTTGTTGCCTTATTATTTGGATCTTATGAAAGAAATTCAGACACTTTTAGATGTTGTATTCATTGATCTGAAGCGCTTCAAACTAGTATCTTTTTGTTTGAATTCTCAATGAATAAAAGCAATGTATGCTGTACAAGGTTTCCAGTCTTAAACATTTTCAAGATTACTTGTTTGAATCGACTGATATATATACGTAGAGTTTACGATAAACCTATATTACCTTTTATCCTTTTCAAATTGCCATTATTCTTTTATAATGTTCGTTAATATAGGGTTTTTCATTGAGGGTGGGTAGATGTTGAAATGAAATAAAACAGGCTGGGTGTAAGATATTAACGATATTCTTATTGTATTCGAAATAATCAGGGCTATTTATTTAATTTAATACGACAATGTTTTAAAATTTGCCTTGACTTTTTTACAAGGGTATGAATTATAGGGGCCCTGTTTCAATAACTGCAAAATTTTCGAAAACGTAATAAATAAGATTTTTATATTTTACTCCGCTAGACCTTATCTGGTCCAAATATCTACAATCCAAAATCTACAGTCCAAAAGTCTACAGGTGAGTCCGATATCAACCAATGCCTTCTCAAAGTCCACAAAGTTCAGAACTTTGTTCAATCGACCAAATTGTACCGAAATTATTTTAAATGTAGTTTTTCGGAATTCTCGTATCCATGCCACTGTGATAAACCCTTGCATATTGCTAAACCATATCTTTTACCACCATGCTGAACTGGAAGCGAGAGAAAAATATAAATGTTAAGGCTAGTTAAGGGAACCGAGGGTTTCAGTATATTGTAATTTAGTGCGATGGGCTGACAATCTGTAACTACAGCAATGTACAAATGTACCTTAAATAACCCTCAAAACTTTGTCACACGGGGCGGAACGACCTTTGTTTAGGTCGTTTAAGCTTTGCCTACCCCATTTAAGATATAGGCGTGATTGTATGTATTAAATTAACACTGATGGCGCCACTGCTCTCAAACCCTCTTAATTCTTTCAGATAGAAAAATAATGTTGTCAATACCTCACACACAGCTTGTTTAATACCATCTCAACATCTACCTACCCCCAATGAAAATCCCCATATTTAAGCGCCATGTTGTCACATTACCACCACATACATACATACATACATAAATCACGCCTTTATCCCTTACGGGGTAGGCAGAGCGTTTAACGCCTCGTAAAAGGCGCTTTCGCCACGTCGGACAAAAATTGAGGGCAATTTTAGATTGTAATATGTATTGCTATAGTGACAGGTTGTCAGCCCATCGCCTAAATTACAATACACTGTAACCCTCGAGTCCCTTTTGCTGACTTCAACAGCATGCCCGGGAGGAAGGGCAGCTGGAACATTCTATGTTTTTCTATCTCTCCCAGTCCAGCATGGAAGTAACCACCACCACCACAGCACCAGCACCACAAGCCGCAAAATTCCAAGAACGCGTTAACTAGTTGTGCATTGAATCGATGGAGCGCGTGTGTAAAGCCGGGTTTTACCATTTTTCACTGTTCATATTTAGGTGCTTATAAACCTGACAGAGAAATAGTTTCTATACGTATACTTCATAAAATCTAAGGCCCGTATTTATAATCAGCATTTGAGAGTGAGAGCGAGTTTGAGTTCGTATCAGAAATATCGTTTCAGTACAAAATGGCCCGTCAAATCTAAACTTAATATCGCTCTCAATCTTGAGATCGCTTTATAAATAAGAGCCTATGAATAGTAGCTGCGGCGTATGCAATTTAGAAGGAAAACCATAGAAAATGTATCTGAAATCTATAGGAAGTGCATCTGTCACAGCTACCATATATTTTTTTGTGTAGATCTTTGATATTTAATGTCAAATATAATAACGGGTCCGGTTCTTATATTTTTACCGCAATAAAATAGTGTATACATACATACATATAATCACGCCTTTATCCCTAATGGGATTGGCAGAGCCTTATCGACTTAACAGAGGTCGTTCCGCCACGTCTGACAAAGTTTTGGAAGTTATTTAAGATAGATTTGTAGGTATACTGCTGTAGTGACAGGTTGTCAGCCTATCGCCTAAATACAATACACCAAAAACCCTTTTAGATGGTTTTTACATCATGCCCGGAAAGAAATGCAGCTGGCACATTCTTTGTTTTTCTCTCGCTCCCAGGCCAGTATGGAAGCAATAGTGTTCATAGGTGGAAAAATAGGGCCTATTCAAGAAAAGAGCAGATATTTAGTATTTTATACAAGCTCAACATTATATGCATATCGCCACTTACCAACCGGTCTTTCTTACCGAGTGGATTCTCGAATCGAATGACCCGATGAACCCTGGTATCAGAGTTTTCAAACCACCTAGTAGCAGAGCTATTTAGGCCTCTGACGTGGTTTGAGTAACGACCACTATCAAAGACAGCGACCGGGACCGACGGCTTAACCTACCCTCCGAAGCACGGAATCATCTTTCTTTTCGGAAAATCAGGTGATTCAGCCCGCAATGTCCTAACTAAACTGGGGAAAACCTCACAAACTGATAAATTGACAAAAAGCAAATTAGTGCCCCCCGCCCCCTGGAAATCGAACCCAGGACCTTCGGATCGTAAGCCCATGACTCTGACCACTAGACCACGGAGGCAGTCACCAACAGGTGAGATGGCACAACACTGAATTATTTACTCACACATGCTTCAGAGCCCTGTGAAATTCCCAAATTAATAAAACACTTTTGTAGCAAGCTGTTTTCTTCAAATACGAGTACGTGATACTTATCTTTTGTAAACGTTTTTTGTTTTCTCAAAAGAACAGAACAACACTCAGAAAGAAACGAAAGAAAAACTCGGGTCGGAGTTGTGTTGAATAAGGAATATTTATTACGGCTGGTTCGCAGGCTGTGTTCCTTTTTAGCAGGTTTTTTATTTAGTAAACTGTACAGTTTATTCTAAGAAATAAGTTAACTAGTGGGTTTTCTTAGTGCGATAAAGAAAATTATGTTAATTTAGGTACGCATTTATTCCTTCTACACTTTTAAATATTGTGTTGGGTGGGGAAATTAGGCAAGTATAATTTAATATGACTACCAAGGTGTCATTCCTATATGATTTCTAAAAGAAACGCATCTTTTAGAGAAGTTTTGAGTTGAGATGGCGCTATGATAGTAACTTAAATAGGTATATTAATATGCAGTAAGTACCGCCCGCTGTCACAGTTTTTAACTCGGCAAATGACTCGGTGAACCCTGGTATCTGAGTTGTTAAACCCTGATGTCAAAGACAGCAACTGGTATCGACGATCAAACTATTCTGACCATAACTTTTTTTTTTGTTTCTAATGGTTTTAGAGGGCTTTTGCGTATGAAAGAGTTATCGTTTATAATGCATATTTATAGAAAATTGCATTTACTTTTAAATATGCATCAGCTATCGAACGGAACACTTCATTAAAACGTCCGTCCGGCAATAAATTGCCTCTTGTTGCATATTCATGAACAACTTTATAAAACGTGGATAAGTTTTGCACACTTTGTGAAAACTATTAAACTGAGAGTTACTCAAAGAAAGGAGAAAATTGTAAGTATAAGTTAATTTATAAACATACACGACATAAGCATTTAAGCATTGCTTTTTTTCATATTAAAACTTGTACATATCTCGTATAATGTATAAAACTGCGGAACTTGACACTTTTTAGTTGTTATGGATAATAACTGAATAATAAATGAGACTTAGGCCCGTATTATTAAACAGCACTTGAGATTGATCTCAGAAATGTCATTTCAGAACAATATGACCTGTCAAATCCATACTAAATATAGCTCTCAATCTTGAGATCGCTTTATAAATACGAGCCTAAATGTCGATTTATTTCGAGACAAATCATATTCAATTTCATAAAATAAATCATGAAAATAAACCAAGTTCAAAGTAATAACATAATTTTAAGACCTTCCTGAAATTTAATGAATTATGATACCTTCAATGTCTTCGTTAACAGTTATATCTTATAGTTAAACTTGTTATCAGGACAAAATTTACACGAAACGATGAACTTAAATTGCGCTCTACTGAAATCCATGGTGAAATTTTGTTTTTACAACACATTCTTTGTGAGAAATAGCAATATCTAAAAAGGTATATGGCTTTTACTAAAAAGGTGTTATACTATGCTTGATGTTATATTATGTATTTTTGAAATAAGATTGTTTTTTTTTTATATCAAAAGCAATTTCACACGTTCTTTGTTATACAAAGAGGCTGCCAGAGCAAGTCTCGAAGAAACAATAGGCAATTTTGTATGAAAAGGTCAAGATGGCACAAGTTTGAGGCCGTAGTTCTTTTATAAAGGCCGTTAAATTACGACAGAGGAAAAGACTAAACTCCTTTACAAAAAAATATTCATCCACTAGATTGGACAAGAAAGTCTATGAACAATAAAAAATTTTATAAGCCTCTTTGTGGAAACAATCACTTGCAATATACGCACTTAATCAAAATAATGTTTACTCATGCAGTAGAATTCAAAGATGAACAAAAAAATTAAAAAATCTCCTATCAATTTAAATTAGCTATTTATTTTCCATCTCTATCAGCCATATTTTATAAAAATTGTTTTTATAACCATAACATTTTATTTCCCAGAATTTGTAACAATCGACCAAAACGACCGTTTTGTCAAAGACTTTACTAGAGTCATATTTACGGAATCCGAGGGTTTCAGTATACTGCAATTTAGGCGATGGGCTGACTTGGCTGGGCTTGTCAGACGTGGCGGAACGACTTTTTTTAGGTCGTTTACGTTCTGCCTCATTAGGGATAAAGGCGTGATATTATGTATGTATCTATATTTATTTTTCTCATCAAACAATCAAAATGACAAACTTTTAAAAGCAATAACCTGTAAAGGTTTACAAGCTAGAAATAATATTACGACATTTAAATCACTGCATCTGCACATACATAAAAGGAAGTCAAACTCCGGATCTGTCTGCTTATCCGATAACTCCTTCTTAACCACACAAATGGTGTTCACCATTGCCAATGTAGATATTTTAGTCCAATAGGTTTTTATCTCATTTTATAGAAAAGTATCTAAAAATACATATTATACATACATATAATCACGCCTTTATCCCTAATGGGTTAGGCGGAGCGTAAACGACCTATATAAAGGTTGTTCCGCCACGTCTGACAAAGATTTGAGGGTTATTTAAGAAACATTTGTATGAATATTGCTGTAGTGACAGGTTGTCAGCCCATCGCCTAAATTGCAATATACTGAAACCCTCGGATCCCTTAGCTGGTTTTTACAGCATGCCCGGGAGGAAATACAGCTGCCACATTCTATGTTTTTCTCTCACTCCCAGTCCAACATGGAAGAAATATACTTATATTATAATGTTATGACATTTGACTGCTCTCAACCTAAGTAGAAAATAATAACAAAATAGAATATTATCGAAAATGAAATATAAACCCATGTACTTATATATATAAATGTCAAATGTGATAAAAATCTTGTTCAAGAAGTGTGAGAGATTTGCCATTATAGCTAATACTAGATGTGTAATATATGTAGGTAAAAGGTATGCCTATAATATTTTCGATTCCCGTGCAAAGCCACGGCGGGTTGCTAGTCACAGATAAAGTATAATCAGCCCTAATGGCCACTTATTCTCAAGAAGAGAAAAAAAAATCGCTTCTTCACGGCGAAGCTTTGATTCCCTGGTATAAATTCTGTGAGAAACGTTACTGTTAAATTGCCGGAGATAATTGGAGTAGGGCAGGTAAGATTATTTTTTATTTTCGCTTTCTTCAAGACTTGATTAATTCATCATAGCTTAGACAAGTCATCTTCCAATACATTGTACAGGTTTTTGAACTAAGTACATCATCATCAGCTTATCAGTCCACTGCTGGACATAGGTATCTCCTATGGCACGCCACTCAGCTCGAACTTCAGCCGTTCTTTTCCAATTTCTGCCCGCTTTCTTAAGAATATCATTGCCCCGCCCCACCCATCTAGTTTCAGGACGTCCTACACTACGTTTCCCAATTTGCGTTATCCACTCTAGAACTCATCTACCCCAACGGCCATCGGTTTTACGACAGATGTGACCAGCCTACTGCCATTTCAGCGTACTAATTTAGTGGTTTTATGTCGGATAACTTCGTTTCGTATCCGATCTCTCAGAGCACTAATAATAAGCCTCTGAAATGGTTTGTGTAAGGACCGCTATCAGAGACCGATGGCTAAACGTACCAACCAAAATGATGTAGTCATCAAACTTGCCAGAAAAAACAGGTGATCTAGCCAGCATTTGTCCTGGTCCATTTTAACTTTGAATTTGATCCTAACCAAACTGAAAACCATACCCCACATAGAAACCAAACCCACTACTTTCGGGTTGAAAGCCCTGGACTTACACTACTAGGCAATAAAGTTACTAAAATCAACTTGATTTTCAGTGTTGGCAAGCAAATAGTTCCTAAACAGAAGGAGGAAGTTCTACTAGAAACTTGGTGTCTCATAACCGCCTTCAGGTGTAAGACTATCACAAATACTCTATAGAACTGCGGTAAATTTAATCTCTATAATATAACATAATAGTTTTCCCAACCTTCTAGTGAATATAACAATTAAGATGTAAGCTTGATGGGTTCGGCAATTTTAGTATTGAGAAACAAATTACCTACACTTCCTTTTCTTTCTTTCATTTGTTATTTTGTTATCTACCACAAAGTACAATAAAATCATCATCTCCCTAGCCTTATCCCGTATCTCACGGGGTTGGCTACCTAATCTAGGGGATTGAACGAGGGTACTGGTTTTTACACAGAGCGACTGCCATCTGACCTCCGCAACCCAGAAGGGAAACCAGACCCAATCCTAGATTAGGTCAGAGTTTTTCAAGCCGCCAATGCTTAGCATTGGCCTCTGTCATGGCTTAACGACTAATATCTATGGTATTAAACGATATTAACCGGGACCAACGGCTTAACGTGCCTTCCGAAGCACGGAAAAAGCACCGAATAAACGTACATATGAAATTCGAAAACCGAAAAACACATTGGTACGTGGTGGGATTCGAACCACGACCTCCCGCTCAGGAGGCAGCGGCTCTATCCACTACACCATCGGACAAAGTACAATAAAATATGTTAAATTTTTAAAAAGCTATACATTCATATTGCATCCTATATTTATTTATGAAATTGCATCCAAAGATTTTTGAGCTTTAAAAAATTTGTCATAATTTATTACATAATTAATTAGGATTTTAACCTTTACTTTCCAAGAATCGTACCTATGGTTAGTTTATTTAACGTTCAGTTATCGATACAACGTGTTTTGCTGCCCATAAATAGATTTTTCTTTGCAACTTAGCAGAGGTTTAAATTTCGGAACCGAAGACAAAAACCTTGTTACAAACATATGTTTTGCGGTTGACTGTCTTTAAAGTTGTAAAGAAAAAGTAGTTTATGGGCTGCATGGTAAGTTGATATCGATAACTCAACGTTTAATAAACAAACCATAAATCTAGATGCAGTTTCTAAAAACTATCAAAAATGTCATCGATTGAAAATTTACGCCTTTAACTTTGGTATTTAACCCAACTTTTCTCAATCCACAAAAAAGATAGATGACCTCACGAAGTGTCACTTCCTTCGTCGCGTACGAACTAGGAACCGCATTTGAAATACGTTTTCTTTGCGGGGTCCATTTCCTTTGTCATCAGATTGCCATAAATCTTCCGCCCGCATTGTTTCCGGGTGAATAGAAGGAGATTGACTTGGTTCCGCAAAAATGTACCTGGAACAAAAATAATGGAACATTTTACAAACTGACTATAGGTCTTCTTTTTAGCGAGTGGATTCTCGAGTCGCACGACCTGATGAACCCTGGTGTCAGTTTTCAAACCGAATAGTAGCACAGCTATAAGACCTCTGACGTGGTTGGAGTAACGACGGCTTAACGTACCCTCCAAAGCACGGAATTCTTTATATTTTCGGACAATCAGGTTATTCCACCTGCAATGTCCTCACCGAACTAGGAAAAACCTCAAAGTGATAAATTGACAAATATCAACTTTGTGTTCCCCCTGGGAATCGAAGCCAGGACCTCTGGATAGTAAGCCCATGGCTCTGACCACTAGACCACAGAGGCAGCACTGACTATAGGTAATAGCTAGAGACTGACATTATCGTTCTGCCTACGAATATGATATATATTGAAAAGTTTTCTTGCATATAGTTAACAGCGTGGGATGTTTGTTAATATCTAACGCTAAAATAATTGTTTGACAATTTACACACTCTACTGAGATGAGTCGTGTACAGCACAAATTGTACTTATTATTTTAGTAATTTTACTGTAGTTTTGTATAAGTATTGTGTTTGACGTGTGCGTCAAATACCTATTTAATAGCACATTACTCCGAAGACAAATAAACAAACAATTAAAGGTCGAGTAAATTTGGAATTCTAATGCAAACGAGACCTTCAATTGCTATTTCGGCTGAGAAATGTATAGTAATTTTCTCCCATTTTGCGAGGAAAGACTAACAATACACTTAAAAACAAACATCAAAGTTGCGATTCCTCCATAATATTTTGACATTTAAGATTTGCATGGCGCTTTAGACAGGCGCACATTCCATTCATTCATTCATTCCATTTAAATTTAAAAAGCAATATGCGCATTCAGTTTTAAAATAATCAAATATGTGAACTAGAAAACACCTAAACCATACTAATGTGACCTTAAAGACTTCGTGAACCGGTCGTTAATTTTATTGTAGTCGTTTGGAGATATTGCTGGCGTAGTGCAAATATGAGGACCGAAAATATTGAATGCAAGCTTTGTTTTATTTTAAATAATGAAGCTTTTTCCGAGTAAATGTGAGAAAAGTATATTGTAGGCTACAAAATTTCACCTTCAAATATACCTCTTCAATGTTTTGCTAAAGTCTTGCAATCGGAAAATTAAGCACACCACATAGGTCCCACGGGCAAATGGAAAATAGATATTTACGTATGTGGTTTACATCACCGTGAAATTAAATGTAGCTCCCATGGAGCTCACTTTAATTAAGTAGACGGCGACTGAAAACGAGGCTCTCATGCGGGATTTGAACCATATTGATTTTATATTCTTCCATACTGAACTGGGAGCGAAAGAAAAACATAGAATGTGCCTACCGCATTACATTCCGGGCATGCTGTAAAAACCAGCTAAGGGATCCGAGGGTTTCAGTATGTTGCAATTTAGGCGATGGGCTGACAAGCTATCACTACAGCAGTATACTATAATCGATCTTAAATAAGCCTCAAAACTTTGTCAGACGTGGTGGAACTACTTTTGTTTAGGTCGTATACGCTCTGCCTACCCCATTAGGGATAAAGGCGTGATTATATGTATATTTTGGCCCAAGTTTTTGTATCAGAAGATTAAGCATACCACATAGGTCCCACGGGCAAATAGAAAATAGATATCTACGTATGTGGTTTACATCACCGTGAAATCAAATGTAGCTTCCATGGAGCTCACTTTAATTAAGCAGACGGCGACTGAGAACGAGCTTCTCATGCGGGATTTGAACCGTATTGATTTTATGTGTCCTAACTTAGCATCAAGATTAGAGATGTGAAGCGGTAAAATTCACCCGGTAAAATACGGTAAAAACTTAATTTACCGTAAAATATTATATTTTACCGTAACATACGGTTTCAGTAAAAAACGTATTACAGGACTACCATTGTGTTAACAGACATAGATACATACCCTGGGTATGATACCTAGTGACTACGTTAAACTAAACAACTTTTCTTAAACTGTTATTGAAACTTCACAACTTTTCTCACACTTAAAAACTTTTCTCATACTGAACAACTATTTTCAAAATTGAATAACTTAATTTAAAAATGAATAACTTGTCTCAAACTGAACAACTCTTATAATTATTGTTTTCTTTTTCTCTAAACTGATCAACATATCTTAAAATCGATATTTTTTTAAACTGAACAATTTTTATCACTTCTGAACACCTTATCTTAAAACTGAACAACTTTTCTAAACATTGATCTATTTTCTTAATAATCGAGTTTTCACTTTATAAAAGTTCCTCTTGAAACGTCATAATCGCCGGTAATTTTACCGTAATCTATATAAATTCCCGTATTATACCGGTGTATTCGGTAAAATTACGTAATTTTGCATGGCTATTCCAGATTTTATATTTGCCTAGCATTGTCCTTAATACGTTTACTACTCTTTAACCTAAGTAATACGCAGTTACGAACTCACATGTGGCGATATGGGCTATTTGGTGCCCTCATCAGTAAAAAAATATAACTTAGTAAAAACGCAATTAATCGAAAAACCCGGTGCAAGATACTAGGTATAAGGGACAGCGTCCCGCAAACAGATAGGGGTTGATCAGTCAAGGAAACTGAACAACTATCACCAGGTTTTATTTTATCAGAAAGCGAAAGTATTTTTATCTGTTTTTCATACAAATTGTCTGATTGAGGTGATAATTTTGTACGGGAAGTTCATTTTATTTTTCATCTCCTGAAAGAATTTCCTGGTGGTAGTTGCTCAGTTTCTTTGACTGAGCAACCCCTATCAGTTTGCGAGACGCTGTCCCTTACACGCGGTATGATGTCAAGTTATTGAAAATAAACTCAGTTACACTTTTACGCATTAAGGTGACTAACAAAAGCTAAATGGCGCCCCCATCAGCAAAAAAAAACATTTTTATTTATTTATTAGCCTGTGATGTCCCACTGCAGGGATATTCGTAAAGTAGTAGATAAAATCTAGACAGCATACGTTATAGTTTAGTGTTATTAAATATCCGCGAAAATAATAATTATTATGCTACTGAAAAACGAGTGTAAATATTTCTTTTTACTACAGAAAGATGTTTAGGTTTAATGTTAAAACATTTTACTCATATTATACCTTCAGAGAAAGTTGTTCTTTTGAAACGGTATACTAAATATACTTTCATCATAGCGTGACTTTTACTACGGAAGTTGTATTACGGTTACCGGTTACAAAATTAATACATACATACATACATGTAATCACGCCTTTATCCCTAATGGGGTAGGCAGAGCGTAAACGACCTAAACAAAGGTCGTCCCGCCACGTCTGACAAAGTTTTGAGGGTTATTTAAGATAGAATTCTAGGTATATTGCTGAAGTGACAGGTTGTCAGCCCATCGCCTAAATTACAATATACTGAAACCCTCGGATCCCTTAGCTGGATTTTACAGCATGCCCGGGAGGAAATGCAGCTACAAATCTATCTTAAATAACCCTCAAAGTTTTGTCAGACGTGGCGGAACGACCTTTATTTAGGTAGTTTACGCTCTGTCTACCTCAGTAGGGATAAAGGCGTGACTATATGTATGTATGTATTTTTTTAATGTCTTGAGTAAAAATTTGTAACGATATCTAAAGATATTTACATTTGGCCAGAGGTCTTACAGTTTTTGGACCCCTGCCCAAACACAAAAAGTTTGTAGCCAAGTGCAAATGGCTTCCTGACCCGTGCAACGTTGTACGCTTTCTGTTTCGAAGCTTTTAGGTTTCAGCTTTTAAATTTTCGTCTAAATGAATTCGGTCAACGTGGCCATTGGTCTGCGACGTGGCCGTTGGTCTAATGTAACATACGCGTTATTGATCGTGTAATGGAAATATACTTATTGATCCATGCTGTCGGATGAGCAGGTAAATAGTCGGTCCTGCGCCTGATTTCCATCTGATCGTGTCAGTCAATCTGTCTCACAGAATAAGAGATTGAAGGAATAGAAATTGCACCTGTGTGTAGCACTAAGACTTGGGCACTAAACATTAGTCCAGCGCATTTGGCCGATCTCTGGGAAAATCGGTGGGAGGACTATTATTATTTGGAGCCTTAGGCAGGGAGATTACTCTACAATAGTTTGAAGAATTCTGAGAAACGTCCAAACTTTCATAATTACTAAGAATCTCTCTACTTAGCTCTTAATTTACTCAAGTTTGTTCATATCGGTTCATTTAACAAATTACAAAGTGCCAGAAGTTACTTTGAACGTATATTCTTAGTCAACAATTCGGATAAAACAAAGTTATCACGAGAAATAAAGATCATACATACATACATATATAAATCACGCCTTTATCCCTTACGGGGTAAAAGACGCTTTCGCCACGTCTAACAAAAATTGAGGGCAATTTTAGATTGTAAATAAAGATCTTAGAAGAGAAATGTGTAAAATTACCAGATTTATTGTTTGTTGTCATTGTATATAACTTAGCCAAGTGGCGCCCCCATTAGTAAAAAAATCATAATTCAGTAAAAACGCACTGAATCGAAAAACTGGTCCAACAAAATCAAGGTATAGTAATTAAGATAATTTAGGCTTGTATTTATAAAGCGATCACAATATTGGGAGCAATATTAAGTGTGAATTTGACGGGCCATATTGTACTGAATTGATATTTCTGATACGAACTCAAACTCAGTCTCTAGACCTGTTAATAAATATGGGCCTTGGAACCTTTTTTTTATTAGAATTTTATTACAATAATTGACCCTTAAACAATCTATAAGACATCGCTAAACCCGTAATAGGTTTGTCTCGATGACTATCCGCATAACAATAATTATAAGTAATAACATAAGTAGTATCTTATTATTAATAAATCTAGACTTAATAATGTCAATTATTTAAATGATAAATGACACGCCCTACCTTACCCTTTCGGGACAGGCGAGCGCGGTCTGCTGCCGACCCACACCTTTTTACTGCTCGATTATAAATTAGCGATTCGTAGCTTCGTCTTTTTTCCTGTTGTAAGTGGCAGTCACTTGACTAGTATCGTCACCTTAATTGCTTAACGCACAACAGAACTCTAGGTGAGTAATGAGGCTCAACGGAGAGAACCTTCTTGGTATGCACTTCGATCCAATGATTAGCTCCAGATGTTAATAGGTGCTTCACGAATGCAGATTTACGCATCTGTCGGTTTTTGTTCGATATAGGGTTGTAGAATTTTATAATATTAAACGAATATTATAACGGAGAATTCCATAAAAACATATATCCTAAGAAATTGGTTTAGATGGCTTACAATTGCTATATTTAAAAAGTTTCTAGTTTATAACTAAGTATGCTAAAAATAATCTGGAAGTAAAGCTATTAATATCAGTTAAATTGATACTCCTTCTAAATTGTTAGCAGCGCTTTCACGGTTCATTCGGATAATTATCCGTATTATGACTATCTAAAATCGGCGCAACATAGTTTTTTAATCCGACTCGTAGTTTAAATGGAAATTGCTTTTTTGTGCGTTTATCGCAGATTTTTAACGCGGCCACGAACGTAGCTCGTGCTGATATGAACAATATTCTAAGGCATTACGGGCGATGGTTGCTTATCTTAAAAGCGACCTGCTCATCTGCCAGGAGGACACGCCTTAAAAAGTTATAATAATTTTGTTTTCTTTCGATTTACGTTCACCAATCCGTTGGCGTGTGCAGATGGATTCCATCAAATAGTGTTGTGTAGGCACAAATACCTATAGCACTTTCCGTGACTACGAATAATCAATTTTCGCTGAAGATTCAATCAAAAACCGTTTCATACATACATACATATAATCACGCCTTTATCCCTAATAAGATGGGCAGAGCGTAAACAACCTAAACAAAGATCGTTCCGCCATGTCTGACAATTTTTTTAGGGTTATTTAATTATTTATTTTATTTATTTTTTTTTTTCATAGAAAAATCTCACAGCATATACGGAGTTCATTAAAAGAGTATTAATACATTTACAAGCCAGATAAAGAGATTCTTACAGATTAAAATATAAATTATTTGGACTTTGGGCCAAATTATAAGAAAAAAAAAGTAAAGAATAGTAGTTATGTAAACGAGTAAAAATAACAATAAAACAAAAACAAGTTTAAGCCTATCTTGCTAAGTTGAGTGCAAGATGTATGAATAGAATGTGTATGCGTGTGTGTGTGCCTGTGTAGGTAGATGCAAAGTGTTTGTGATGGTTGATAGAAGATTATCAACCATCACAAACACTTGGCATCTCATTAAGATAGATTTGTAGGTATACTGCTGTAGAGACAGGTTGTCAGCTCATCGCCTAAACTGCAATATACTTAAACCCTCGGATCCTTTAGCTGGTTTTTACAGCTTACTCGGGAGGGAATACAGTTGCCGCATTCAATGTTTGTCTTACGCTCACAGTCCAGCATGGCAGAAAATTCAATAAAAAACCGTTTCATCTATCCAAGCATTCTCGGCGCCGCTGATGGAAACTTCAAATTAATATCCATTACCGTGGCACCGCGTCGGTTGCACGTAACATGATTAAAAACTTCGCATTGTCATAGTCTAGTCGACTAATGTAGCGTAGGTAGGCATGTAGGTACATATACGCCGCCTACAAAAATAAGATTAAGGCTCGAAATTATAATTAGCTCTCAAGAGTGACAGCGAGTTTGAGTTTGTATCAGAAATGTCATTTCAGTATAATATGGCCTGTCAAATCCATACTTAATATTGTTTTCAATCTTGAGATGGCTTTATAAATACGAGCCTTAGTATGTGGATGCAAGTTAGTACCTAAGTCTTTGGAAGAAGTCTATGTTGGTCACAGAATATATAATAGTACTAGGTATGTTGACCAGATAAGGCCCGTATTGATAAACAGCACCTGAGATTGACATCTATTTTGAGTTCGTATCAGAAATATCATTTTAGTACAATTTGGCCTGTTAAATCCATCTATACAGACATATACAAATTATAATAAATCTCTAGAAGGGTCGTACCTACACTAAATATTTTTACGAAAGACTAAATCATAAATTTTAAGAAATTGTGTATGTCTGTATGTTACCACATTACACCAAAACTACTGGACCGATTTTGATGAGACTTTTTTATTTGACTGTGTTACCGGGTTAGAAACTTAGGATAGAAACTTAAATTCTCACGCCACTTGATTTAATATTTATCTGGAGTCAACCGTAAGATAAACATAATAACTCGATCTGACTTAGGAGAAAAGCAGGAAATTTAATTTAAATTGTTACCAAGACTCATTGAAGTTTGTATGGAAAACGCGCAGTGCCGAACATACTAAAAACGTTTCTCTGCGCGTAGGATCGGAATCTGCTAGCTGGCACGCTGATCCGTGTTTTCCATGCATAGACAACGATCAGGCTGCAGGCTAATGATCAGAGCTAGTTCGCTTTATAAATACGGGCCTCATCTCCCTAGCCTTATCCCGTATCTCACGGGGTTGGCTTCCTAATCTAGGGGATTGAACGAGGGTACTGGTTTTTACACAGAGCGACTGTCATCTG
Organism: Scrobipalpa costella; assembly: GCA_949820665.1. Taxonomy (NCBI): domain Eukaryota; kingdom Metazoa; phylum Arthropoda; class Insecta; order Lepidoptera; family Gelechiidae; genus Scrobipalpa; species Scrobipalpa costella. The sequence goes on from OX463299.1 coordinate 6,309,287, forward strand.
ACCTCCGCAACCCAGAAGGGAAACCAGACACAATCCTAGATTAGGTCAGAGTTTTCAAGCCGCCAATGCTTAGCTCTGGCCTCTGATATGGCTTAACGACTAATATCTACGGTATTAAACGATATTAACCGGCACCAACGGCTTAACGTGCCTTCCGAAGCACGGCTCAGGAGGCAGCGGCCCTATCCACTACACCATCGGGCTCTCTTATAAATACGGGCCTAAGATGTAAATGTTGATAAAGATGTCAAACTTGATCACTTCTGCGGCCGATATTACCTAGCTGTATTAAAAAAGAACATTAATAAAGATGGAGCGTAAAATTTTAAGAACCATGATTTTGATAATTTAATGTTTATAATATTAATTAAATTTTAGTGATGGACATACAATTTTTAGGATTGTCTTATAATAATAATAATAATTTATTTCAAAAACAAAAATGTTTACAATATGAAATATTATTTAGGGACAAATTTAAAAGCAAATTATCAATCGCACCAGTAGTATTTTTCACTTTTTAAATTTTTTGTTGTCTATTGAAATTATTTCTAAATTACATTTCTTCTTCTGTCGAGTGGGTATCGAATGAGTAAATCGACCCGATGAACCCTGGTGTCTGTGTTTTTAAACCGCCTAATAGAACAGCTAATAGGATTCTGACATGGTTTGTGTAACGACCACTGTCAAAAACAGCGACCGGGTCTGACGGCTTTACGTGCCCTCCGAAGCACGGAATCTTTTTTCTTCCAGGCAATCTGGTGATTCAGCCTGGATAGTGATAAATTGACAAATATCAAATTTGTGTCCCTGGGAATCGAACTCAGGACCTCCGGATCGTTAGACCATGGCTCTGACCATTAGACCACGCAGGCAGTTAACTGACAATATTTTAAAATTACAACGAATTGCGTGTAGGAAAGTTTTCTGCAACCTCACGTGTAGTTTAGGAGCTTCCCAGTAATTACCCGGCTTCAAATTAAAGCCATCATGCTTGGCTTATACTCAGAATCACAAGTTCTTTGGTAAAGTTACGCTACACTAATTATCTACGTTCTCGTAATAAGATATATTAGATTACAATGCTGGACTGGGAGCGAGACAAAAACATAGAATGTGCCAGCTACATTTCCTGCTGCTGTAAAAACCAGCTGAGGGATCCGAAGGTTTCTGTATATTGAAATTTAGGCGATGGGCTGACAGCCTGCCACTACAGCAATATACCCACAAATCTATCCTAAAAACCCTCAAAACTTTGTCAGATGTGGCGGAACGACCTTTGTTTAGGTCGATTACGCTTTGCCTACCCCATTAGGGATAAAGGCGTGATTATATGCATGTATGTCTGTAACTTACAATACATAAGAGTATAGGTATTAGTGCAGTAACACACAGGCGTCACTTACTGCGCGCAAGGTGTCAATGATTTTTGAATTGCCTACAAACACACATGCGTCACCTTACGCTCTACGAGCGCGCACTAGCAGAGGGATGCCCCGACGTAGAGTTCATCGCTACGCGCGTGTTGCGCGTAAGGTAACGCATGCTTGTTGTAGGCAATACAAAAAAGCATTGACAGTGTGTTGAGCAGAACCTTGCGCGCAGTTAGTGTTGCTGACCTTAGGAGACTCTATCAACTTTCAAGAAGGTCTGTCTGTCTTGTTTTTAATGGGAGAATAAAACCATGGCCCGATCCTGAGCGCAGTTCTTCACTTCCTGCTTACCTCTGGTTACTAAGTACTACTATCACTGAAACACTTCTTCCTGGTTATACTTTTATTTATTGTTCTTCCCTGGGTACTTTTGAGGGTTACCAAAGACTAACAATATCCGATTCATTCACACCTTATATTCTAATCAGATGAAATCTCACCATCGCTGTCTATTATTTCTATCACTTTGATTGTGGTCGTTACTCAAACCATGTCAGAGGTCTATTTGCTGTGCTACTAGGCGGTTTAAAAACACTGACACCGGGGCTCATCGGGTCGTTCGACTCGAGAATCCACTCGCTAAGAAGAAGAAGATCACTTTGTACAGCGACATCTATTGTTGTGTTTTATGAACTTCATGGTATATGCGTCTTGTACATTTGAACAATGGGATCATCGGATTACCGCATAATCACCAACTAAATCAACTGATACAATTATAAATGAACATCTGGTAATGTATTTTGCTTATATTTATATTATTTTACTTTGTTAGATGCAAGTTTGTGCCTCAACTCATTTAATATTTTTTTATTTAAATATTTTAATTAAGGCGTGCACATCAAAGATATTGCATACAATAATAAACTGCGATTTCTGAAGAAACTGAAATCTGTAACCTTCGGATTCAAAGCCCTAGATGTAAACCACCAGACAACGAAACCAATTACCCAATATCCACTTACGTCGTCTGAATGGTTAGTTTATTTAAACTAAAACGTGTTAGTACCTAGTTGATTCTATCCTAACAAAGTACTCGTAATTTCACAGTCCAAATAGCAAAACAATTTCTGTTAAACCAGCTGATACGAGTAAAGCATTGTTTAAAGCAATTTAATAATGGTCGGTCAAAATGTGGATATTGCCGGATAATGATAATAATCGAAGAGTAAGCTTTTCATCAAATGTTAAAGCCAAGGGATGGTCTCTCACGGCCTGTATCGAAATGCCATTGTCTAGGTAGATAATATATACAATCATGCACAAACATACAGATTCTGTGATAATTAAGTATAATAACATTTTCAAAACTGCACCCATGGTCTAAGATGCCTCCGTGGTCTTGTGGTCAGAACCATAGGGCTACTATCTGGAGGTCCTAGGTTCGATTGCCAGGAGGAAACACGAAGTTGATATTAGTCAATTTATAACTTGGTCAGGTTTTCCCCAGTTTGGTTAGGCCATTGCAGGCAGAATCACCTCATTGTCCAAAAAGAAAAAAGATTCCGGGGGGCACGTTAAACTGTCGGTCCCGGTCGCTTTCTTTGATAGTGGTCGTTACTCAAAACCATGTCAGAGGTCTCATAGCTGTGATACTAGGCGATCTGAAAACTGACATCAGGGTTCATCGGGTCGTTGTTCGACTCGAGAATCCACTCGCTAAGAGGAAGAAGAATGACAATTTCGACTCGACAAATCAATTAACAATTTCAAAGCTACTTAAACAATTTTAATAAATCACAACTTCAAAACTTATTTACCCTTCCAACTATACCTGCATTATAAATGCGAAAGTTCGGATGTTTGTAATTTAATCACGTTTCAACTTATGGGAAGGATCGGGATGAAATTTCGTACACATTAGAACAGACGTTAATTATTACATACATACATATAATCACGCCTTTATCCCTAATGGGGTAGCCATAGCATAAACGACCTAAAAAAAGTTCGATTCGCCACGTATGACAAAGTTTTGAAGGTTATTTTAAGATAGATTAGTATATAAAGATAGGTATATTGCTGTAGTGACAGGTTGTCAGCCCACCGTCTAAATTACTATATACTGAAACATTATACGGGAGGAAATGCAGCTGGCACATTCTATGTTTTTCTCTCACTCCCTGGCCAGTATGGAAAAACTATTAAATATTATCGTGGGAAAATATTTCATTTCCACGGGAAAAATTGCTGCGGGTATAATCAAAGCGGGTAGAATTCTATCTTAAATAACCCTCAAAACTTTGTCAGACGTGGCAAGACGACCTTTGTTTGGGTCGTTTGCGCTCTGCCTACCCCATTAGGGATAAGGGCGTGATTATATGTATGTATGTATGTAAAATCAAAGCTTATTTTAGTTCTATTACAGTAATTGTGGTATGTGGTGTTCGCTTACAAATTATATTGAAACAACTCTAGGAAAATCGGCATGGAGGCTGACAAATTGAATTCGATGCCTCGTTGCTATGCAGGCCGTTAATCCGTATTACCATCGGTAATTCCACATCATGGATATGCTGATTCAATTACCATTTATTTCGGCATAGAAGAAAAGCCGGAAAGCGGACCCCAGCATCATGCTGGGAAAACGCTAAGCAGAAGAAAGAAAGAAAGAAAGAAGAAGAAGAGTTTGGATCAAAAAAATAATTATGCATTAAGGGGCTAAGTAGCACACTCATCAGTCAAAAAATAGTAACAGTAATTCACAGAAAACTCAATCTTTTGAAAATCTGGGAAATCAGTTTGAAGTTAAAGTAATGAAGATAATTTAGAACCTCATAAAGTTGCAACTTATAGTTCGTTGTAGTTACAAATATAAATATTGTAAAAAACGGCCACTTTTAGCACTTTTGCTATCTGTAACTGCAGTGAATAAAGAATTAATTATCACTACATAGTATAAATCAAAGTCGCTTTCTCTGTCCCTATATCCCTTTGTATGCTTAGATCTTTAAAACTACGCAACGGATTTTGATGCGGTTTCTTTTATTGGATAGAGTGATTCAAGAGAAATTATATGTATACATACATACATACAATCACGCCTTTATCCCTAACGGGGTAGGCAGAGCGTAAACGACCTAAAGAGAGGTCGTTTCGCCACGTCTGACAAAGTTTTGAGGGTTATTTAAGATAAATTTGTAAGAATATTGCTGTAGTGACGGGTTGTCAGCCTATCGCCTAAATTGCAATATACTGAAACCCTCAGATCCCTTAGCTGGTTTTTACAGCATGCCCGGGAGGATATGCAGCTGGCACATTCTATGTTTTTCTCTCGCTCCCAGTCCAGCATGGAAGAATATATAATACATTAATAATATAGTAGACTGATCATTTCCGTGCGAAGCCGGGGCGGGTCGCTAGTAATTTATAAAGCTTAAAATCAACTTGTACCTATAGTTCAATCTGATCTACCGGATTTTCGATTAATTGCGTTTTCAGTGACTGAGTAATTAATTTTTAAATCATAAGGGCGCTGGCGTCCACCGGGGATCCCCTTGAGTTGACAGAAGTTTTTAATGCATGTTTATTTTTTAAACTGCTAGTGTAAAACAAGCTTATGTCCTGATAGAAAGAGAGCACTTATATTCTCGCTAGTGAGATAGCAAAACGAATTGCACACCATCACCATATAACCTAATAGAGCCCGATGGTGTAGTGGATAAGGCCGCTGCATCCTGTTCGGGAGGACGTGGTTCGAATCCTACCACGTACCAATGAATTTTTCGGTATTCAAGTTTTATACGTATCTTAATAAATATATATATTTAATCAAAACATTAAGTCGTAACACAAATAAAATGGGCATCTACGATCTTCCATGCTGGACTGGGAGTGAGAGAAAAACATAGAATGTGCCAGCTGCATTTCCTCCCGAGCATGCTGTAAAAACCAGCTAAGGGATCTGAGAGTTTCAGTATATTGTAATTTAGGCGATGGACTGACAACCTGTCACTACAGCAATATACGTAAAAATCTTTCTTGAATGGCCCTCAAGACTTTGTCAGACGTGGCGGAACGGCCTTTGTTCAGGTCGTTTACACTCTGCCTACCCCATTAGGGATGCAGGCGTGATTAAAGACATTAATGATTAAATATAAATGTAAAATGTACCTAAAATTAATACCACCTGACATGTAAATTATTTTTAAGAATTTATGAAATAAATCTGAATCTGAATCTGAATTATATGTATGTATGTATGTAACTACGGTTACCACGTACTTTCGTAAACTTATCATATCAACCACGATCCAGACTTTTCCAAAATGCTGTCATAATATAAATTAATATTTTAAGTGCAAACTACCCTTGGACCCTCATCATCCTATCATACACCCTGGCTTATCTTTAAAAAGTATTAAACTGAGCTAACCGAATTTTGTATACACAATATTATTTTTTATAAGATGTCTTTTATAGGATAAAGTTCCTATGAAGCAAAATGGGTGAGATTTAAACAAAAACTAACAGGTTGTCCTATATTTTCAACTAGCGACCCGCTCCGGCATCGCACGGAAATTATCAGTGTTTCTCTACTATATTATTCATTCATTCATTCATATAATCACGCCTTTATCCCTAATGGGGTAGGCAGAGCGTAAACTACTTGAACAAAGATCGTTCCGCCACGTCAGACAAAGTCTTGAGGGTTTTTTAAGATAGACTTGTTGGTATATTGCTGTATAATGTGAATTATTATTAGAATATTATTATTAGAATGTGCCAGCTGCATTTTCTCCCGGGCATGCTGTAGAAACCAGCTAAGGGATCCGAGGGTTTAAGTACTATATTATGCATGTATTATACATATAAACCTTCCTCTTGAATCACTCTATCCAATAAATCAAACTGTATCAAAATCCGTGGCGTAGTTTTAAAGATTTATGCATACATAGGGATATAGGTTGCCGTGTGGTGTCGGCAGAGTAGAATAGCACCACCCCATATCTACTCGTGGGTATCGTAAGAGGCGATGAAGGGTTTCCGGGAGGTGGGCAGCAGCGCTTCCCGCGTTGACAACATAGTCCGAAATTACACACTGCGGTCACCAACCCGCCTGCCCAGCGTGGTGACTATGGGCAAAACCCCCCATGAACAGTGCCAATTATGGCGAACCCTGGGGGAGGCCTACGTCCAGCAGTGGACTGCAATAGGCTGATGTGTGTGTGTGTGCGTATAGGGATATAGGGACAGAGAAAGCGACTTTTTTTTATACTATGTAATGATGAGTTTTTTTTTGCTATTAGGTCAATTAATCTTATGTGCTTATTCTTTTCATACTAGGTGTATAATTAGTTTGACGCTAGCCCTTTCGTATTTATTACACATCGCCAACTAATATTAAGTATAAGTATAATCTTTTTCATGGAAATCCGGAGTTCTTTTTATTAGGTTTGTGATACTCTCTGACCCGTCACGTCTTTCTGAGCCTGCTTCTTCGGGAAAACTGTTTAAAAACGAGTTAGCGTATAATCTACACTTTGTACATAGCCAGTAAGACACACTGGAACTTAAACATTTATCTTAATATCTGTATTTAAAAATTGTACATGTGTTTTGGCAAATAAAGATCGATTAGATTTGATTTCTATCAGAAACGACATACCTACCAATTTATTTAAACGTGGCGAAATACTTTTTATAAAATTTTGAACACTTTGTTTTTGTTTTAATATAAATTATTTGGTTCACTTTTATACTAATCACAAACATGATAAAACTAAATTAGCATTAAAATTGGTAACACAAAAAAAGCCCAGCTATTTGGCACTTTGTTAGGTATATTGGAAAGGAGGTGCATTAAAACATCGCCTACTTATATTAAAATTAAGCAACATCATATTCATTCCGGCGTTCTTTTATTAGATTTGTGGTCCCCTAATCCAGTAAAACTTCATTACGAGTTGCGTGTGTCTTTCTGACGCTACTCCTCCGTAAAGACTGTTTGAAACCGAGTTTGCGTAATCTGTGTAACTTACTTGAAACATTTTGAAATTATTTTGCAGAGTAGCTGGATTGTAATAATTAATATAAACCTATGTTGCAGAATTATGATGAAATCGGGGTTTTGATCCAAAAACTAGTATTTTGTTGAAGTCCGGGTTTTAACCCTCTCGAACAGTGTAGAATGTTCCGGAAAAGCGCAGATAATAGTGGAATATTCTAGAACACTCGAACTTTTTTAGATGTCCGGGTACACCCCGGATCATTTTAGAACACTCAAATCTTCAGGATCATTGTGGAATATTCTAGAATAGTCTCGAGTGTTGGGAAACATCTCATATCATTGTGGAACATTCCAGAACACTCTTGAATGTTTGGGATTATTGTGGAATATTGTTGAAGAATCTCGAATGTTGCGAAATGCTCAAAAACATTGATATAGACTATCCGTCGTGAGTTCGAATGCTTGGGAACATTCCCAAATATTACCACGGGAAAACTCATTTAACTGCGGGTGAAACCGCATGGCGGAAAGCTAGTAATTTTATAAAACCAAAAAGTTTCTACTTAATATACTTCATATTTTTGTATAGAAAACCTATCTATATTGACCAAATTATCGCACTGAGGAAGATTATAAGAGTCATGATGAATCGAATAAGTTTTTTATTAGCAAGTTATAAATATAACATATTAATATGCTAGGTCGAATAAGCAAACTATTTTATATGTTCAGAAATTTACGTTACGTTTGTTACACAATGTTATTAAGAAGCATATAGCTGTCTGCCATGAATCTTCTACCAGTTGAGAGAGCTCAACGCGCTTCACTAAAAGTAATTCACTTTAAACGGTTTAGATTTTCTTTTCAGGCCTTATATAAACAAACCAACGTACTAACGATCCGTCAACTATATATACTAAATGCAATCTTAAACAAACACAAAACAATTCCCGATTATGATGATAAATAAACGTAAAGATAAATCTTGTAAAATTGAATAACAAAACCACTGAATCTCTCCTAAAAATCATACACACACACACTGCTCACTCACACACACACACACACACACACACGTACTTCCGGTTTGAGTTTCTAGACTAACAATACTAATTACCTATAAGATACATTACTAACATCTATTTATTTTTTTTCGTTTTTCTCTTGTCTTTCTTTTGCACCAAATAAAAAAAAAAAACTATTAGCATAGAAATAAGAGGCACAAAATATATTTTTCAAGTATCCAGCAGCAACAATGACTCCGCATCAACAGTCAATACCAACTGATAAGAGGAGATATTCTCTGCGATACAGTGCACACTAGTGCAGAGGGTTTCAAACCTTATTTAAGTTGGCCTATTGTAAGTCGTTGGAATATGTAATTCTAAACTTAAAAATGTAGCATAACATTTTAATAGGCTAAGTTTTGAGATCAATAAACTATTTTATTTTTATATATTACTAGCGATCCGCCCCGGCTTCGCACGGAAATCATCAGTGTTTCTCTACTATACTAATAATAATAAATAATAATTAAATAATAATAATTTATTTTAAAAACAAAAATGTTTGCAATATAAAATATTATTTAGGGACAGAATATTTTGCATGTTTTATACATATAAACCTTTCTCTTGAATCACTCTATCCATTAAAAGAAACCGCATCAAAACCCGTTGCGTAGTTTTAAAGATCTAAGCATACATAGGAATATAGGGACAGAGAAAGGGACTTTGATTTATACTATGTAGTGATTATAACAGCCATTCTTACAATTATTCTAAAAAGGTGATATAATTTTTATAGCTCCTCATGCTTACTTACGAGGGGTGGCTGATAAGTTATCTACCTAACTATGAAAGAAAAGACTTTGATGGCTAGTTTATTTTTTATTTTTCTATATAGTCTCCTGCAAGTAAAATACACTTATGACATTTGCAAATAAGTGACATCATGCCGTTATAATAGTAATTTTTATTTTTCTCGTCAAAATGGTCAGTCACAGCCTCTTTCATTTCTTCGTCCGTCGAAAATCCGCGACCCCTCAATTTTTTCTTTAAATCTTTGAATAAGAAATAGTCACAGCGCCAGATCTGGACTATAAGGTGGATGGTTCATTTCTGTGAAGCCGTTTTTGCTCAGGGCTGACCTCGCCGTTAAGGCTGTGTGTACAGGAGCATTGTTTTGTAAAATCAGAACACCTTTGCTGAGTTTGCCTCTCCGCTTTTCTTTGATTTGTTCACGAAGCTGGTCAAGCAAGTTTGCATAATATTCAGCATTCATTGTTGTATTTTTAGGCAAATAATCTATCATCAAAATCCCTTCGACATCCCAAAATACGGTGGCCATTAGTTTTCCAGCCGACGGCCGAACCTTGAACTTCCTTGGCGGCTTTTCTCCTTTAAATTTCCATTGCATTGACTCTTGTTTGCTTTCCGGATCCCACTGGCGAATCCAAGTTTCATCACAGGTCACAATTCGAGAGATAGTCTCTTCTTCTTTACCTTTGACCAGGTCTAGAAATGCCTGACAACATTCTACTCGCCTTTGTTTGTCAAAGGGGGTCAACATTCTAGGGACCCAACGCGCGCTCACCTTGGACATGCCCAAATGTTCGTGAATAATTTCATGAACTCGTTCCTTGCTAATGCCCACATCTCTGGCTATCTCCCACTGCTTGATTCGCCGATCTGCAAGAATCAGGTTCTTCACCTTTTCAACATTATCTGCGGTAACAGCAGAAATTGGCCTTCCACTACGTGTGTCGTCTTCCAGGCTCTCACGGCCATGTTTAAATTGCTTCGACCAAAACTTTATGACGAATTCAGAAGGACTTGAATCACCAAACACCTTTAACATGCGCTCTCTGATCTGCGTAGGCGTATTTCCTTCTTTACTTAGGAATTTAATCACTGCTCGATGCTCAAATTTCATCATTTTGCAATTTTCTTTCGACATGCTGAAATCAAAGCCGCGCCAAAAAAACAAAAGCAAGCGAAAAAAATAAGCGTCATAATTTTGAAAAAGGAATAAATATAGAATATGATTTTGCAATGGCCAGTTCGATTTTCAAAACTTTCTTTAACAAAGTAGATTTTATATCAGCCGCCCCTCGTAAGTTATTTAAATACCGCGACTCAATAAATATTCTAATTGCTGGTAATTAATTCAGTAGACCCAATTATAAACATCTAATAATAGCTAAGCATTCTTTCATCATGGCAAAAACATAAAATGTGCCAGCTGCATATCCTCCCAGGCATGCTGTAAAAGCCAGCTTTTACAGCATGCCTGAGGGTTTCATTATATTGTAATTTATTCGATGGGCTGACAACCTGTCACTACAGCAGTATACCTACAAATCTATCTTAAATAACCCTCAAAACTTTGTCCGACGTGGCGGAACGAACTTTCTTTAGTAGGTTTACGCTCTGCCTACCCCGTTTGGGATAAAGGCGTGATTGTATGTATATATGTAATAATCGAAAGAGTATTTCTAAAATAAAGGGCAAACAAGGGTATTTCTAAAATAGGAAACATTTCTACTAAATCAGTCCACAGTCACAAAGTCACGCCTTACCCTTTACAGAGTAGGTACTAGGTAAAGCGTCAGTACAGTTCAGTACTATTATAAATCTTCTTTCTCTACCTACGCATTTTTGAATGCATACTTTACTGTCGTAGCTTATATTATGTTGTCATTTTATATTTTAACGTGTTACTATAATGTGATATTTTCGGTCGTAATTCAGCGTCCTTTATAAACAGACAAACGAATTATTTCCTGAACAAATAACCCATATTATTTTGCAGCTAAGAAAGGCCTTAGTAACGAAGTTACGGACCCGTAATAATCATGTTACGTAACTTTTTGCGTTACCTTGTGTCCCTGTGGATTCTAACGTTTGTAATGTCGTCATCTAATAGTAAAAATCAATATTTTGTAATTCGTGACACTTCACTATTTTCAAATTAAACTTTTAATTGATTTATGTTTAGATAGCACTGTTTCACGATTATCACTATTTTAGAGACTTTTATTTATAATTCTGTCGAATTTTCCTTTCTTTCCAGAGAAATATTTTTTTGAAATATGATTCATTCTAAAAGGTCGTAAGTCACAAAGTTAGGACGCATACTTTTTGCCTTTGCCAAGAACAAAAAAATACATACATATAATCACGCCTTTATCCCTAACGGGGTAGGCAAACCGTAAACGACATAAATAAAGGTCGTTCCGCCACGTCTGACAAAGTTTTGAGGGTTATTTAAGATAAACTTGTACGTATATTGCTGTAGTGACAGGTTGTCAAGCCATCGCCTAAGCCGCAATATACTGAAACCCTCGGATCCCTTAGCTGGTTCTTACAGCATGCCCGGGAGGAAATGCAGCTGGCACATTCTATGTTTTTCTCTCGCTCCCAGGCCAGCATGGCAAAAATACTGTATAATTATTTCAGTACCTAATGAAAAAATAAGTCATATGCATTCTTCTATGCAGTCATTCTACACAACAACAGCTGGTGTCAGAGTTTGCTCCGACATAAATACATACATATAATCACGCCTTTATCCCTAATGGGGTAGGCAGAGCGTAAACGACCTAAACAAAGGTCGTTCCGCCACGTCTGACAACGTTTTGAGGGTTATTTTAAGATTGATTTGTAGGTATATTGCTGTAGTGACAGGTTGTCAGCCCATCGCCTAAATAACAATATACTGAAACCCTCGGATCCCTTAGCTGGTTTTTACAGCATGCCCGGTAGGATATGCAGCTGGCCCATTCTATGATTTTCTCTCGCTCCCAGGCCAGCATGGAAGAAAATGCTCCGACATGGTTTGACATGTCTACAGATATTTACTACAGATAGATCACATACAGCTCACGTACATACTTTACCCCTAGCTCTAGCTCTAATGTCAAATATATCAATACAGTTGGCTTAATAGAACTTTGTCGAAATTATAAAAGTAGCTCCATGCTGGACTAGGAGCGAGATACTTCCATGCTGAACTTTGAGCGAGAGAAAACATTCGTAGAATGTGTCTCCTGATGGCCATGCTTTAAAAACCAGCTAATAGATCCGAGGGTTTCTGTATGTTCTATTTATTTAACAATTTATTGCACACATAATCATACATAGGACACAAATATAAAAAAACAATAGCACAACAGGTACAGCTTATCTCTAAAAAGAAATCTCATCCAACTAACCTACGGTAGAGAGAGAGCATAAGTGAGGCAGATAAGGCGTGTACAATTATAATATAGGTAAAATTATATTAAATAAAATTCAAACCCTAATATCATAATAAAAAACAATAAATGTACATAATAATACATATACCTATAATCTACATAAATACATTTATATAATTATAAATAAATAATCTATAATACTAGTATAATAATACATAATAATTATATAAATTGCAGATAACTAGTAACGTCATAAAAATATGACAATAGCGAATTAATTTGGAAGAGAAAAATCTCTTTTACTCGGTTTTTGAAAACTGTGATAGAAGTGGCGGAACGATCTTTGTTTAGGTCGTCTTTGCTCTGCCTACTTATTAGGAATAAAGGCGTGATTATATGTATGTATGTTGTAATTTAGGCGATATGCTGACAACCTGTCACTACAGCAATATACCTACAAATCTATTTTAAATAACCCTCAAAACTTATAACGTGGTAAACGTGGCGGAACGATCTTTGTTTAGGTCGTCTTTGCTCTGCCTACTTATTAGGAATAAAGGCGTGATTATATGTATGTATGTTGTAATTTAGGCGATATGCTGACAACCTGTCACTACAGCAATATACCTACAAATCTATTTTAAATAACCCTCAAAACTTATAACGTGGTAAACGTGGCGGAACGATCTTTGTTTAGGTCGTCTTTGCTCTGCCTACTTATTAGGAATAAAGGCGTGATTATATGTATGTATGTTGTAATTTAGGCGATATGCTGACAACCTGTCACTACAGCAATATACCTACAAATCTATTTTAAATAACCCTCAAAACTTATAACGTGGTAAACGTGGCGGAACGACCTTTGTTTAGGTCGTCTTTGCTCTACCTAACACACACGGCGCTTTTTCCGTGCTTCGGAAGGCACGTTAAGCCGTTGGTCCTGGTTAATATCGTTTAACACCTTAGATATTAGTCGTTAAGCCATACCAAAGGCCAGTGCTAAGCATTGGTGGCTTGTAAACTCTGACCTAATCTAGGATTGGGTCTGGTTTCCCTTCTGGGTTGCGGAGGTCAGATTGCAGTCGCTCTGTGTAAAAACCAGTATCCTCGTTCAATCACCTAGATTAGGTAGCCGACCCCGAGAAATATGGGATAAGGATAGGAAGATGATATTCTTCATGATTATTTTAAAAAAAGCTCTATTGTAGATTTTGACACATTCATATTAAATTTGATCTTTCTATGACACCCATGATGACACCCTACTTTAATTTTGTAGGGTAAAAAAAACACTTGTATGGTGGGGGTGTCCAAAAAATAAGATATTTTTTTTTATGTTTCTTTGATGTTATCATTATAAGCTATCTTTGTACCAAATTTTTGTTTTCTAGAACTTTTGATAGTGTTAGGTTATAGTTTAGGATTTTGATTATTTATTTTATTTTTAAAAACGGCGACTATAAATGCGAATATCTCGAGAAAGACCCGCTGGTGGGATAAGGTCGTGGAGCTCTTGAGCACACTCACCGAAGTACAGCCTGTAGAAGACCGACAAGCAGGCAACCTTACGGCGATGTTCCAGGCTATAAAACTTGGCTACTAGCAGTTTTTCGTCACCAATAAGCCTCTTGGCTCTGCGTTCCACCGAATCGAGTGCGGCAAGTTGGTATTTGGCTGAGCCATCCCTGAGGTGACTGCAATACTCCATGCAGGATCGGACTTGTGCTTTGTACAGGGTTAAAAGCTGTCCAGTCGTGAAGTATCGCTTCACTCTATTCAGGATACCCAGTTTCTTGGCCGCTGTTTATGCTTTGTATTCGATGGAAGCGCCGAAGTTTAGACTAGATGACAACTCCATGCCTAGAAGCTCAAGTTCGCCAGCTATAGGTACAGATGTACTTCGGAAAGTAGGAGTCTGGTTGAAAGGAGTCCTTTTGGCGGTAAATAGACACGCTTGCGTTTTGGTGGCATTAAAAGAGACAAAATTGTCATCACCCCACTGGGAAACATGACTTAGGGTCAGAACTAATCGCTCAACCATGGCCCTTCTCAAGGAAAGTATTTCTGTCCTGCTGGTGTTTGTGCTGGATAAGTATCTCACCAAAACCGTACTATCATCTGCGTACCCAACAATACCCGGCCGAAGAAGGTCATTGATATGCAGCAGGAACAGAGTTGCAGAGAGAACAGACCCCTGAGGAACTCCGGCGTCAATAGCCATCAAGTCAGAGGAGCAGCCATCAACGACTACTCTGATCGACCGTTCACTCAGGAAATCAGAAATCCAGCTACAAAAATCAGCTAGGATGCCATACGCAGGAAGCTTTTTTAGCAGACTTGTGTGCCAGACTCTGTCAAAGGCCTTCGAGATGTCAAGTGAGACGGCGACAGTCATGAAAAGTCAGAAATGGCCTCTCATGACCTCTTTAGTGTGAACTGCGATCTTCGGCATCGAAGAATCGCAACGAGTTACAGTAGGTGGTTGCTTAGAGCCAGCATCCAGACGTGAATTGTTTGCAAATAACGACGCAAATAAATTTGCTTTGTCACATGCAGAGTGAGCCAGCGACCCATCTGGTTTCAGCATTGGAGGCAATGATGGACGACAGAAGTTTGCTTCGACCGCCTTTGATAGGGACCAAAATTGTTTACTACCCTGCGGGTGTGATGCTAATATTGTCCCTATACGTCCGACATGGTCGAAACGTGCCTTACGCAGGACCCGCTTGCAAGACCTAGCAGCGGAATTAAAGGCTCTCTTCTTCGCGCGAACCCTACGTGCTCTTACTTTGCGGTCACGGGCTTTGACCCAGGCCTGGGAAGCAGATTCTTTTCAAGCCTCAGCGTGGGCGCATTCTGCGTTATACCAAGGTCGGGGAGAATGAAATAAAGTACTCCATTCCCTGCCGTATCGCACTCGTGACCGCAACAGCACAACACGAGGGGTCACCCGAAGAGAAGCACAGTTGCCGCCACGGGTAGGATGCAAAAAAGTGCAGCATCTCATTCCAGTCTGCCAACTTGTATTTCCAAACTCGTCTCGTGCCTCTAGGGCTTTTATCCGGAGACGAACAGATCAATACGGATTTCACCAGACAGTGGTCGGAAGTTCCCAATGGGGCAGAGACCGAAATTGAGTGACTATCTGGATCAGTAGTTAGCAGCAGGTCTAAGCAGTTGGGTGTGTGGTCGTGAACATCCGGTACCCGCATTGCTACATCCACCAGCTGGGTAAGATCTAACGATAGTGCAAATTTGCGCGCCTCTATCCCAGCATGGTCGGTTTTCCTGTACGGGAACAACCATTATTTGTGATGGGCATTAAAGTCCCCCGGAAAAACTAGCTTCGCTGTTGGGTACCGCCGTTGGGCTATTTCTGTCGTCTCAGCGAGGTAATTGAATAGCTCTGTCGTCTCCTGGTCACCACGGTGCGATCGGTAAACCCCGATATAAAGGAGTTTTTCCATGCCTGTATCTACCAGTATCCATATGGCAGAAAAACCCGATTTTTCAAAGAAACGGAGACTCCGACAACAAATGTCATCGCGGACATACACAGATCCCAGATTGCTCCTTAAACTTGTGTTCAAGAGAGTAACCCGGGTAGTTGAGGTACGCCACGTCCGACGGGGTTGTTATCTTCGTCTCCGTTAGGAAGAACAGGTGCGGCTTCTCGGTCTCGAGGTGATGATGGACCGGATCGAGGTTTGAGTGCATTCCCCTGATATTGGTGAGGTGCACTTTAAGTGGGAGAAAGTGCAGCCATTGTTTTACCCTATTCTTCTTTTTAACTTTTTTCATGGTTTGGAGTGTTGGTAGGGAACAAGTCGAGTTGTCGAGGCGCTGGTCAGTCAACCTATTGGGTCACTGGAGACAAAAACCAACCGATGGGGAACTCATTTGGGGACTGCGGGGACGCCCGAACTCCCCCAGATATGGCCACCTGGTCCTCCCATCCAGTCGCCGGCTGGCACGGTGGAGCATACTGGGATTTTTCGCGAGTTGGCGGGGCAGCATTTAGCACGTGACTGGCGTGCTGGGCCCCCTACTGACTGCGGTCGGCCAACGGCTGGCTCCGTGCTTCGGATCCCACTACCCTCCATAATGAGTTACCTGGAAAAGTTATTTCCCAGAGCCCATGACCGGTTCTGATCCGCGCAACTGACATCCTTCCCCTCCCCCAGTGGCTCGTACCAGTTTACTTCGTACTTACCTATCAAAAAGCCGTACACCGTCTATCGGTGAACTCTTAACAAAAATGTATCATAAAACATATACTGGGTACTATTATTACATCTAATCTAGGTTTCTCTGCATTTTTTGAGGCTTCTAGGTATCAGAATGGTGGATAAATTGTGAATCGTTGGACCGAATATTGTGTGCTATTCTACTACTCTTAATATGAACTTCCTGCCTGCGGATCTGTTTGGAAGTGCGGAAGTGAAAAAAACTATTTGGTTTTCCATACAAATTGTCTGATCTATTTGTTCATTTTGTATGGGAATGTAATTTTTTTTTATCTCCTAAAAGAATTTTTCGTTGAAAGTTGTTTAAAAATTGAGCAACCCCTATCAGTTTGCGAGTCGCTGTCCCTTACACCTCGTATATATAGTCTGCCTGGTAAAAGCATAGTAAATAAGTTAACCTTCCTTTTATACCCTGTATATTTACGATTACGGCGAGCTAGATAGGTGAACTATAAAAGAGAATAGGGGACTGTTTTCTATTTTTATTCGCTGTTAAGGCTTCATCGCTTGCTCTACAGTTTTATTATACCACTTTCAGGCACTTAAAAAGGTGTCGTTTGAATATAATTTTGAAATATTTACCTAGTTTTGAGTTCATTTTAACTACTTTCATTATTTTTAGGGTTTCGTACCCAAAGTAGCTACACAATTGAAATTTCGAAGTTTTTATTTTTATTAGAATCGGGTTTGCTCTTGACTCCAGACACTAGATCAGGGATGACCGTGACATAGTCAACAATGGAGCGAGCTCACCCAAAAGATACGCACCGACGGAACTCAGCAAGCTGTTTGGTGCCGGACTCCGGTGAGAGGGCAGTCGCGAGCCAGGCGGCCCCTTGCGGAACCTACTACCACTTTGTTGGGATCGTTTAGCCGGAATTATTTACAGGCAAGCCTGTAGATGATGTTTGTTGGCGCAACAACACCGAAATCAAATAAATATATAAGGTGGGGTCCCATACAACTAAGGTGATTTTTTGCCGATGTTGTATAAAAAAAGTACAGAACCCTTCGTGCGCGAGCCCGACTCGCGCTTGGCCAATTTTGTAATTTACCTTTATTGTAATTTAATCAAATTCAACGAATCGGAATTGTTTCATTAGATTGTGATATTTTCAAGACGGCTATCAAAAGTGCTATAGTAGCAAAAATATACTTTAATCTTGTTGATGGTAAAAGCAATTTTCACGCTCATTTTCTGAAGAAATAAGGCACGAAAGTTTTGGCTGTGGACTCAATTCTGTATACCACATGCTAAAGCTAAAGTAAAAATAGTAGGTACTGTAATTTTCAGAATAATAAAATAATTCAAGATGATGAGATTGCGATGCATTCGAGAGATGAAACTGGATAAAACCTGAAGCAAAGGAGACCTTTGCATAACAATGGAAAAAATCGGGCTTGTAAATAAAAACAACAAAAAAAACAAGGTTGGTTACTATAAGTTCATGCTTTATCCTTAAAATTCTCAAAAGGCGCATCATGAATGTTTCCTCTAATTTTTCTCTCGAGTTTATTACATAGCGGATATAATATTAGGTTATTTAAGTAGTTATATGTGGTACATACATACATAAAATCACGTCTTTACTCCTAATGGAGTAGGCAGAGCATAGCGACCTAAACAAAGATCGCCTATAATTGAAATACACTAGATAACCATCGAATCCCTTAGCTGGTTTTTACAGCATGCCCGGGAGGAGATGCAGCTGGCACGATCTATGTTTTCCTATCACTCCCAGTCCAGTATGGAAGAACAAAAGCAAGAAAGATATTTTTTGCTTTCCCTTTTATTTTATAATTTTGCAAGCGCCTATTAAAATTTTGATCTTTAGCATGAATGCTCAGAATTGAGCCCAATGAATTATTACAGTCCTTAAGGCGCCGGCAAACAAGGATTTGAATCTGTTACATAAATCTGCTGAGGTCTTAAATTAATATTTATATAGTACGGTCCATTGTTAAGTACGGAAATTGAGGATAATTAAGACAGAGAGCCAGGTAATGTGATATGAATGGAGAAAGTAGCTAAATAAGGTATTTCTTTCTCTTCATAAATTTCCTTTTGTAGCTATGAACCAAAATCGTAAAACCTGATGAATAACCCGCTTAATTGTAAGGGTTTAAGGTATCCACAAAAAAAATGTTGTGGGTGAATGTTTGTATTCTAACAGTTTTATTATCAATTCAAGCTAATCTGATGATCTGTTTGAAATTGTTACGAGCGAGAAAAGTCTTTGACACTAGAGTTTCATAATTATGTGTTGAGCGTACGTCATTGAAACGAGATATAACTCTCACGCAGAATAAGATTTGTAGACATTTTGACTATACCCTATAATACTTCATCCTTTGGAACAGACAGACAGCCAATTCACCTGCTAAATCCCAGACGGATACATTTGAAATCGCCCTTTCAGTTTAACGTTCCAATTACTTCCGTCATCTGGTCCGTTAGTCGTCACTTGACGTCGACGGCTATACACGTCGACGGCTATAATACGTCGAAGGCTGGAGACGTAGTAAGGGTTAATGAAGTCGATGGTACTGTTGGAAACGTTCGGCTATTCGTGGCTAGCCAACCGTGTGATTTGACGCGTTTACCTGTTGAAGAAAGTCTGGAGGATATAAGGTGGTTTTAGTGTGCTTATACGTTGATGATGTATTGTATTTTTCCACCGACAAAGGGACCGTGTAATTCATTGCATAAATACAATACACTGAAACTCTAAGGTCCTTTCAGTTTCTTTTATATTATGCTCGATAAGAGAAATAGCTGATACGTTGTATGTTTTTTCATCGCTTCCAATCCGGGATGGGAGTACTCTTGTAATAATAATAATCATCATCATCATCATCATCATTCCTTTGCCCTTATCCAATTATTTGGGAACGGCGCAGTATGTTTTCTTCTTACATTCATCCCTGTTATCCGTCAGTTCGACATTAACACCTTTTTTCAACATATCATCTTTCACACAGTCCATCCATCTTATCTTTGGTCGTTCTCTCCCAACAGATCGTAATTATAATAATGAAGGTGAGAAATTCGTAAGAATCCATCATCTCTACAAATGAGCAAAACTAGTTCTAGGCTAGTTCTCAAGGACTCATTACTTACCCTCGGTAGGGTTAAGCAGACGTACCCAGAGACAGCATAATTATCTGCGCTTTAATTAGTTGGATATTCTTGCTATCTTGTTATAAGGAAACTTCGTAAGCAGACCCTTCTTAAGATTAATAGCAACAGTTTTGGTTAAACTGTAGCCCAAATGTATGTCTATTTCTACTAAAGAGCAAGAATTTAGCAGTATATTGGATGCATAAAACGAAACAAGTAATTTGCTTTTGGGCAAAATAACCAAAAAAGAATTAATCAAACATTATTTGATATCATAATAATAGTAAAAGATAGGTTTAAGGTGGCGATATGACCCATCAGTGGCGCCCCCTTCAGTACAAAATCATAACTCACTAATAACGCAATGAATCGAAAAACCTGTCCAACAACCTCAAGTCTTATCTTATCTTATATGCGAAAATGCGAAAAACGGCCACCAACGTCAATTTTTCTACCTGTTACTACAACGAATTAAGAATCGCAAATTTAGGTTCCAAATGTATTATCTTAATTACTATTACTTGATTCTGTTGGACCGGTTTTTCGATTCATTGCGTTTTTAGTGAATTATGATTTTTATACTAATGCGGGCGCCACTTGGCTAGTATCGTCACCTTAAGTGAAACAGGAAAAAACAGGTAATGTAAAACAAAAGGAATAGATATACCCGGATACAAAGCCAGTTTTAATTCAAGACTAAGTAAAAACTTAGGAAATGTATACGCTATCAAATAAAATTTCATTTGGTCGTATCATACATACATACATATAATCACGCCTTTATCCCTAATGGGGTAGGCAGAGCGTAAACGACCTAAACAAAAGTCGTTCCGCCACATCTGACAAAGTTTTGAGGGTTATTTAAGATAGAATTCTAGGTATATTGCTGTAGTGACAGGTTGTCAGCCCATCGCCTATATTACAATATACTGAAACCCTCGGATCCCTTAGCTGGATCTTACAGCATGCCCGGGAGGAAATGCAGCTGGCACATTCTATGCTTTTCTCTCGCTCCCAGACCAGCATGGAAGTCGTATCACAATCCATTACAATTCTAGAGATTGAATCCAACTACTGGATAGTGGCGGATATCCTTTGAGCTTGGGCCCACAGAATAATGTTGTTCTTGGACGGCAAAAAGAGAAAAGAAAAGATTACTGCACCTGTTTCGAAATTCTTCCAACATTAAAAAACTATTTAATACACATACATACATATAATCACGCCTTTATCCCTAATGGGGTAGGCACAGAGTAATCGCCCTAAACAAAGGTCGTTCCGCCATGTCTGACAAAGTTTTGATTGTTATTTAAGATAGATTTTGTAGGTATATTGCTGTCGTGATAAGTTGTCAGCCTATCGCCTAAATTGCAATATAATGAAACCCTCGTATCCCCTAGCTGATTTTTACAGGACCCAGGAGGAAATGCAGCTGCCACATTCTATATTTTTCCCTCGCTCCCAGTCCAGCAAGGAAGAAATTCGAAATTCTTCCACTATTATAAAGCTATGAAATAGAAGTTAGAAAAGTTTTTTTTTTATCTGATTTTCATGGAAAATTTATACAAATTGACTATAACTTGGCAAAGGCGTTTGATTTGGTAAAATATTTGATTCCCCCGGTAAAACTGATAAATATTTTGCCAGGGGTGAAGTAAGCTAGTCATGGTTATTTGCAGGTAGGTATTTGGTTGGTATGATATATATGGAGTTTCTAGTGTTTACCCAAATCCTGTGGAATTGTTTTCAGCTTAGGGGTTTTCTGTCAAGAGGCTGACGGATATTAATTTGGTAAACGGACCAGAAATTAGCTAAGCATATACAGGGTGTTAATTTAATTGCATGCCATAGCTTAGGGGATGTTTCAGTGTCATAGAAAAAATATACAAAAAAATGTAAGTCAAAAATTTAAAAATACAAATCTCGGTAGGTATTTATAATGATACCATTATGATGCCCAAAGCTGCGTCTTACCGCTCAGCTAAACTATAACACATATGCCAGCTCTTGAAATCATAATAAATACCTTTTTTATTTTGTGATATGATTTTTTTTTATGGGCTCTTTTTACGTTACTGAAATACCCCCTAAGCTATGGCACGCCATTAAATTAACACCCTGTATTATTGATATTGGTGTTTATCCAAATCATGAGGAATTGTTTTCCGCTTAGGAGTTTTCTATCAAGAGACTGACGAATATTAATTTGATATATGGATCAGTAATTTGACAAATATTTATTATTACATACATACATACATATAATCACGCCTTTATCCCTAATGGGGTAGGCAGAGCGTAAACGACCTAAACAAAGGTCGTTCCGCCACGTCTGACAAAGTTTTGAGGGTTATTTAAGTTAGATGTGTAGGTATATTACTGTAGTGACAGGTTGTCAGCCCATCGCCTAAATTGCAATATACTGAAACCCTCAGATCCCTTAGCTGGTTTTTACAGTATGCCTGGGAGGAAATGCAGCTGGCACATTGTATGTTTTTCTTTCGCTACCAGTCCAGCATGGAAGTCTTATAGAATATAGGATATAGAATATTTATTATTGATATTGGTAATCGTTGGATCGAATAAAGAAATATACTTATAAATCATTAGATCGTTCCCTAATGATGTTTATGGTATTTTACCAAAATCCTATGTATTTGTTTGGTACTTATTGGTTTTCTGTCAAGATTCTAACGGATATTAATTTGGTATATAAACCAGTAATTTGACAAGTATTCGTTATTGATATTGGTATTCGTTAGATTGCACAAATAAATAGATTAATCGTTAGATCGTTCCCTAATGGTGTTTCTGGTATTTTACCAAAATCCTATGTATTTGTTTGGTACTTATTGGTTTTCTGTCAAGATTCTGACGGATATTAATTTGGTATATAGACCAGTAATTTGACAAGTATTCGTTATTGATATTAGTATTCGTTAGATTGAACAAATAAATAGATTAATCGTTAGATCGTTCCCTAATGGTGTTTCTGGTATTTTACCAAAATCCTATGTATTTGTTTGGTACTTATTGGTTTTCTGTCAAGATTCTGACGGATATTAATTTGGTATATAGACCAGTAATTTGACAAGTATTCGTTATTGATATTGGTATTCGTTAGATTGAACAAATAAATAGATTAATCGTTAGATCGTTCCCTAATGGTGTTTCTGGTATTTTACCAAAATCCTATTATTTGTTTGGTACTTAGTGGTTTTCTGTCAAGATTCTGACGAATATTAATTTGGTATATAGACCAGTAATTTGACAAGTATTCGTTATTGATATTGGTATTCGTTAGATCGAACAAATAAATAGATTAATCGTTAGATCGTTCCCTAATGGTGTTTCTGGTATTTTACCAAAATCCTATTATTTGTTTGGTACTTAGTGGTTTTCTGTCAAGAGCTGACGGATATTAATTCGGTACACGGACCAGTAATTTGGCAACAATTACCGTCCGACCCTCGGGAGGTCAGACTGCAGACCATCCATCTTTGTTTGCATGATGTGCGAAATTAATAAGATGAACAGGAATATTAATAATAGATTTTCTGCTAGTCAAATATTTACATCAGGTATTTTTTTTATCTGGATCAATCGGTATTTTTTCATATTCGGTATTTTTTTTATCTGGATCAATACTTTTTAGGATAAGTACATCTAGGCCCGTATTGATAAGCAGTACTTGAGATTGACAGCTAGTTCTAGTTCGTAAATGTCATTTTAGTACAAAAAAGCCTGACAAATCCATACTTTATATTGCTCTTAATCTCGAGATTGCTTTATAAATACGAGCCCTAGGTAGTTAAACACAGTATGGAACTCTCACATGGTAGATCGTGTGACAGATACGAAGAGCCGAAGACTGGACCAGGTGGATTGACAATGAATGATACATACATACATATTATCACGCCTTTATCCCTAATGGGGTAGGCAGAGCGCACACGACCTAAACAAAGGTCATTCCGCCACGTCTGACAAAGTTATGAGGGTTATTTAAGATAGATTTGTAGGTATATTGCTGTAGTGACAGGTTGTCAGCCCATCGCCTAAATCACAATATGCCGAAACCCTCGGATCCCTTAGCTGGCTTTTACAGCATGCTCGGGAGGTAAGTCAGCTGGCACATTCTATGTTTTTCTATTGCTCCCAGGCCGGCATGGAAGGTGCCGATGAATGATGCCGATGGATTTCTTTTTACCCAACTACATTTCATATTAATGACGATGGTGATCACTTACTTCCACGCTGGCCTGGGAGCGAAAGAAAACATAGAATGATCAAGCATTTCCTCCCGTGCATGCTGTACAAAACCAGCTAACGGATCCGAGGGTTTTAGTATATTGCAATTTAGGCGAAAGTCTGACAACCTGTCACTACAGCAATATACCTACAGGTCAGAAGTGGCGGAACGACCTTTGTTTAGGTCGTTTACGCTCTGCCTACCCCATTAGCGATAAAGGCGTGATTATATACATGTATGTATGTGATGACTTAGAAATTAACAGTATATCTATCGTTGATTATTTGTATTGGTATATGTGATGATGATTGTTTGTATTCTTCTATAAATTACGTTTTAATTGTTTTTGTAACGTATATTTACTACCTACACACTAGCACTAGGCAGAAGAAGAAGACAGAGATGCAGAGATAGATAATGAAATATTTTATCTGTGTGTAAAATAACCCACGGAATAGTATGTAAACTGCTTCGTAACTCTCTTTGCCCGCATCCTCACATACATACAAGACGCCACCTCGTACAATCGAATGATTGATTAACCAACCAAGTAGACGTGTCATGTTCCCATAAGCCCCGGTTCGGGCCGTGTGAATATGTAAATTGGCCGCTTAATCATATAAAGTTGAGAAGGGTTCGTTTCGCTTCAAAAGGGGTTTAGTAAAACTAGGTATTAGTTTTGATTGTCAAATAAATAGCCGAAGTTATTGTTTTACATTTGATTTTACGCCACCTCATAAACTAAAATAAAGTAATTTTATTTCCATAAAAGATTTCAAGAGATTATCTGTTAGTTTTACAAAGGTTGAGAAAGAACATTACATGCATACAGATAAAACAGAAGACCCTGCACATTTTTAATTTTGTTCGGACTTATCCAAAAACTAGGTACAATCCAATGATTGATTTACCAACCAAGTAGACCTGTCACGTTCCCATAAGCCCCGGTTCAAGCCGTGTGAATATGTAAATTGGCCACTTAATCATATAAAGTTGAGAAGGGTTCGTTGCGCTTCAAAAGGGGTTTAGTAAAACTAGGTATTAGTTTTGATTGTCAAATAAACAGCCGAATAAATTGTTTTCATGTGATTTCCACACTTAGTGATATTTTCTGGTTAATAAAACCCAAGTCCCTGATACTGTCAATTAGTGGTGCTATGTCAAAGGTCAGACGGCTTAATTTGACACGTGTATATCAGATTACGCGTCAGTAAATGTGAGGAAAACCTGAAGGGAACTCGCGACATACATTTCCAGGGTCTCATTAAAGGAAAAGACAAATTTTCTAAGAGTACTTCCGCAGTTTTGAAGTGTACTCTGAACTTCGAAATAAAAAATATACTAGAAACTCCAACCTTTGCAATGTAATCCCTTTTATTGGCCCTGCCTGTAAAGAAGTTTAATTTCTTAATTTTTAGTTTTTAAGTATAAATTAGCACCGAGAGAACTTAAAAAAAATCGGTTCTTCTTGTAAATTATAAATCATGAATATACATATTTGCTGTTTATTTATAATTTCATTTACGTTACTTCCAATGCAGGTTAAGAATAAAGGTAAACAAAGTTTCATTACTTTTAATTAAAAAACAAATAGCAAAAATAAATGACGTGCAAATTAGTTAAATTACTACAACTAATATTTCATTATGTTGTCATATCTAATTGCTAAAACTTATTTTAGTAACAAGATCTTCGATTAAAAGACAAGAAACTTTGTTTTGTTTTATTTTAAAAGTGAGTTGGAAATACTATAGAAGATTCAAAGCACTGGGCTCTGTTAGTTGGAATAAACCACATTATAAGAGCTAGTATCATTAAAGTGTGTTTTTGAGAAGTACGTGTTAGAAACATGTATATAATTTTGGTTAATTTTAGACCACTGAGTATTTATTTTGGAAATACCATACCTTACAAAATTACGTAGAAAATTCAAATTTATATGACATTTGTATTTTATACTTAGATAATTTTGATTTTATTTAATATTTTCCAAATAATTTCAGAACGAGTACAACAAGTTAACAGCTGGGAGCGCGAAATGGCAACTTTTCAATTAGTTTTGTTGGTCAGACCATTTACAGCACCTGTACTGTAGTTTCCTGTTTCATACAGAAGTAAATTAAAAGTTTCAACTGTTGACGATTAGATTTGTCATTAAAGTAAAAAGTACAAAATTGTATGGTCCAAAATTAAAACTGATAAAACAAACTTCATGCTATGTAAATCGTACACATGGAGTGACAAATATTAGGAGAAACAAAGCAGGCTTTATCATTATCCCATATCTCATGGGGTCGGCTGATTGAACAAGGGTACTGGTTTTTAGCTAGAGTGACTGCCATCTGACCTCACCTAGAAAGGAAACCAGGTCCAATCCTAGATTTGGTTTTTCCAGGTTAATGATTGTCAGACTTTTCAAGCCACCAATGCTTAGCTTTGACCTCTGACTTGGAATAACGACTAATATCTACGGTATTAAACGATATTAGCCGGTACCAACGGCTAAACGTGCCTTCCGAAGCACGGAAAAAGCGCCAAATAAACATACATATGAAAACCGAAAAACACATTGGTCCGTGGTGGGATTCGAGCACGCCCCGGGGCAAGGGAGGCAGCGGCCCTATCCCCTACACCATCGGTTTCTTAAAGCCACAGGCTTCACCTTAAAATATTGTTAATGAAGGTTAACTTTGACCTTTGGCTTGGATAAAGGCGATATTTGCAGACTATTTGTTTTGGGCGGTGGTAACCAACGGTCACCCCAATTTGAGTCTTTTTTATTCTATGAAAAAATATTCTACACGCGTAGTGCTCAAAGCAAATTCTTGATTGCGGGTCTGTCGAAACCAAATAAAGGTTTCTTTTGCAACATTCGAAATAGAAATACTGCACAGTTATTTTTTTTTAGTTTACTCCCCCCAGAAAAACTATGTTTGCTTTAGTTTCTATTCTAGGTGGACAGGTAAGTGAGATACAGTCAATGATAGAGAATGTTCTTTAACTCTAGCAGTTGAATCTCAATACCTTTATTTATAGGACAATTACAAGAGACAATTATACAATTATCTTCTTCTCTTCTGCCCAGCGTTTTCTTGGCCTGATGCTGGGGTCCGCTTTCTGGCCTTTTCTACTCTACTTTGCCCGTTCTTCCATATCCGCTTTTAGGACGTCAAGCCAGAGCGCTTCTTTGCTCTGCCGCGTGATTTAGGTCCTTGGACAGAGAGCTCGAGGCATCTTATTCCGACGTAGTCTGGCGGTCTGCAACTTAATAACCCATACAATCGGAGAAGACTTTCCTGCATGTTATCTGCTACGTCGCGGACTAGAAGGCTGCCACGGATGTGCTCGTGACGAATGCGATACAATCTCGTAACACCGCACATCCATCGCAACATAAATTCAATTAAAAAAGTAATTATTCTTCCATTACTCTTCCATTACTTACTTCTTCAATTACTCTTCCATGCTGGCCTGGGAGCGAGAGAAAAACATAGAATGTGCCAGCTGCATTTCCTCCCGGGCATGCTGTAAAAACCAGCTAAGGGATCTGAGGGTTTCAGTATATTGTAATTTAGGCGATGGGCTGACAACCTGTCACTACAGCAATATACCTACAAATCGATCTTAAAATAACCCTCAAAACTTTGTCAGACGTGGCGGAACGACCTTTGTTTAGGTCGTTTACGCTCTGCCTACCCCATTAGGGATAAAGGCGTGATTATATGTATGTATGTAAGTAATTTTTCAAGTCAATTACACAATCATAAAAAGAAAATTTCATTCAAAACATCACATCGAGGCAGGTTTCCCAGGAGGCTGGTGGAATCTCTGTATGACTAGGCTTAATCTTTGGACAAAGAAACTGCCAGACACTGGATGCATTGATGAGACTAGCAGCTTGTCCACAGAATATTCAAAAATACTACTGTTTTATTCGATCTTTGATTAATCAAATCTTATTTTCTGTAATGATGTTTTTATATACAAAACGATTTCCTAAAAATATATTTTCATCTTAACCTGGAATATTTTTGCCCCAGCTTCTCAGTAGATGATTTATTACCTCCAGCTAAGTGAATAACGCAGCTATTCAAATATTTTTTCTACTTTTTCTCCAACTCGAACCACCAAGCCAGCCAGTCAGGCTAATTCAAGGAATTTTATAATAGTTTTGAAAGAAAGTTCTTATTTTCCGTTCTTTAGAGTGACGGCCTGTTCATGAAATGGATCTAAATTCTGAGCGGCGGGCGCCTTGTCTGTATTACTTACAAAGGTAGTGTTAGAATTCCTTCGCGTAGCTAGCTCTTTTTGGCGTAATATACTATGATAAATATATTTTTAGTAGTTATGCAGAAAAATATACCAAGGTAACTAACTAGCTTTCCCAGACCACTCCCTATAGTAATCTTTATAATTATTTTAAATAAGAAAGCAATGACATTTTTAAAATTCCATGCATAAAATCTTAAAAAGAAACGAAGCTCAAACCTCTTTTGGATTGGGGCGAGTAAACTATGAATAAAAGATCAACTTCATTAAAGCTGGGTGGGGTTAATTTTTTTACGCTTTTTCTTAACTCTTCAAAAAGCCTTCTTTTGTTCCAAAGTTTGCTATCCTAATAGAATTGAGTCTAAGGTAAGGTATTCTTAAAGCAGATTACGACCATAAAGAACCAAGAAAAGCGTTATCGGACTGTTGGGTGACATTGTAAAATTTAGACCTTTACTAAAAAAAATAGCCTTAGTAACAGCAGTTAATTCCTAATCAAGCTATTAACTTAAACGGTGCGTGCCAAAGTAACTCGATGGCTAGGTAAAGTAAATAATCACCCACCTCGTAAAAAAAAATAGTATTTAATTATAAACATGATTTTATTTCTTCCATGCTGGCCTGGGAGCGAAAGAAAAACATGTGCCAGTTGCATTACCTCCCGGGCATGCTGTAAAAACCAGCTTAGGGATCCGAGGGTTTTAGTAAATTGCAATTTAGGCGATGGCCTGACAACCTGTCACTACAGCAATATACCTACAAATATGTCTAAAATAACCCTCAAAACTTTGCTAGACGCGGCGGAACGACCTTCGTTTAGATCGTTTACGCTCTGCCTACCCCTTTTAGGGTCAAAAGCGTGATTATTTGTATGAATGTGTATCTTTCTACACCTTTATTATCAACTGCCTCCGTGGTCTAGTGGCTAGTGCCATGGACTCCCGATCCGGAGGTCCTGGGTTCGATTCCCAGTGGGGAAACACAAAGCTGATATTTGAGAATTTATCACTTTGTGAATTTTTCTCCTGTTTGGTTAGGACATTGCAGGCTGAATCACCTGATTGTCCGAAAAGAATATGATTTCGTGCTTCGGAGGGCACGTTAAGCCGTCGGTCCCAGTCGTTGTCTTTGATAGTGATCGTTACTCAAACCATGTCAGAGGCCTGATAGTTGTGCTACTAGGCGGTTTTAAAACTCTGACACCAGGGTTTATCGGGTCGATAGACTCGGTACCCACTCGACAGAAGAAGACCTTTATTATCCAAAACAGTATCCGTAATAACTACATCAGAGGAAGGACAAAGTAGCCCCCATCATTGACAAAGTGAAGGAGAGGAAATGCGTTGTTATGGACATGGGCTTCGATGCCCTAAAGATCACATGGTACTCATAGCCCTACACTTACCAGAGACGAACCGTGGAAGCGGAAGACCCCCCGCTATTTGGTTAACGACGGTTACAAAAGACCTGAACGCACTTGCTTTACAAATACAAAATACATACATACATACATAAATCACGCCTTTATCCCTTACGGGGTAGGCAGAGCGTTTAACGCCTCGTAAAAAGCGCTTTCGCCATGTCTGACAAAAATTGAGGGCAATTTTAGATTGTAATATGTATTGCTATAGTGACAGGTTGTCAGCCCATCGCCTAAATTACAATACACTGTAATCCTCGAGTCCCTTTTGCTGACTTCTACATCATGCCCGGGAGGAAGGGCAGCTGGAACATTCTATGTTTTTCTATATCTCCCAGTCCAGCATGGAAGTAACAAAATACAAATCACTTTATTTCCACAAAACACATTACATAAAAATATAACTCACAATCAAGAATAACATAACAAACTGGACTCGTAGGCATATAGATATTTATTACAAAAGTGGTAAAAGGTGTGGACACAGCTTGGCTGTTTTTAAGTTCACCCCACGTCAGGTGTACACAAGAGGATAGATATGAAATTGCACAGAACAACTTGAACGACAATTATACAAATCTTTGTAATTTAACATTTTTAAATAATAGTAACAATATAAGGC
Source organism: Scrobipalpa costella (assembly GCA_949820665.1). Taxonomy (NCBI): domain Eukaryota; kingdom Metazoa; phylum Arthropoda; class Insecta; order Lepidoptera; family Gelechiidae; genus Scrobipalpa; species Scrobipalpa costella. The sequence continues at coordinate 6,339,801 of OX463299.1, forward strand.
ACTTCTAGCGTTTATTTATGAGCAATGCTAAATATTGAGGTAGATAAGACGCCGAATCAACACAGAATAGACTAGAATATTGAAGACGGACATGGAGAGCTGAACCGAGATAATGGAAATAAGGCTCAGGATAAGAAAAAGAAGATAGGTATTATCCAAAACACGTGACAAAACAACCATAACAATTATTACTGTGCTGCGGTAAAACTATCAGAAGACAGTTAAAAAATTATATCTGGTATTTTGTAACTTGTAAACTAAAAGTTAACTGCCTCCGTGGTCTAGTGGTTAGAGCCTTGGGCTTACGATCCGGAGGTCCTGGGTTCGATTCCCAGGGGGAAACACAAAGTTGATATTTGTCAATTTATCACTTTGTGAGGTCTTTCCCAGTTTGGTTAGGACATTGCAGACTGAATCACCTGATTGTCCGAAAAAGAAAAAAAGATTCCGTGCTTCGGAGTGCACGTTAAGCCGTCGGTCCCGGTCGCTGTCTGTGATAGTGGTCGTTACTCAAACCATGTCAGAGGCCTAATAGCTATGCTACTAGACGGTTTGAAAACTCTGACACCAGGGTTTATCGGGTCGTTTGATTTGAGAATCCACTCGCTAAGAAGAAGAACTAAAAGTAAAGTTCTATATTTTCTCCTTTGCGGGAAGCAACAAACAAAATGAATTGATTTTTCCCGAAATAAATTCCATCAGCTAATTGAATTTGTATAGGGAGAAAAAGGACAGCAGAACCAGACTCATAGTAAACGGCAATAAATATTGTACATCGACAAATTTTGGATTCAGGGGTTTCAGTGGATTAATAATTGTAATTTAGGCGATATGCTGACAACGTTTCCCTACAGCAATATACAGATCTATCACTACATAGTATAAAACAAAGTCGCTTTGTCTGTCCCTATGTCCCTATGTATGCATAAATCTTTAAAACTACGCAACGGATTTTGATGCGGTTTCTTTTAAAGAATAAAATGATTCAATAGGAAGGTTTATATCTATAATAATAAATAATAATAATAAAATAGTTTATTGATCTCAAAACTTAGCCTATTACAATGTTATGCTACATTTTTATGTAAAGATTTACATTTTATGAATTACAATAGGCCAACTTAAATAAGGTTTGAAGCCTCTGCACTAGTGTGCACTGTATCGCAGAGAAACACTGATAATTTCCGTGCGAAGCCGGGGTGGGTCGCTAGTTTAAAATAAGTAGAAATCTTTTCAGATGTGGTGGAACGACCTTTCTTCACGTCATTGAGGCTCTACCTACCCCTTACAGGTAATTTATGTATGTTCTATACTACGATTATGACGTTATATTTAGAATCTCATATCAGGCAAATGAACCATCTACATATAATCACGCCATTATCCCTGACGGGGTACGCAGAACTTAAACGACCTAAACAAAGGTCGTTCCGCCAAGTCTGTCAACGTTTGATTTGTAGGTATATTGCTGTAGTGACCAGTTGTCAGCCTATCGCCTGAATTGCAATATACAGAAACCCTCGAATTCCTTAGCTGGTATTTACAGCATGCTCGGGAGGAAATGCAGCTGGCACATTCTATGTTTTTCTCTCGCTCCCAGTCCAGCATGAAAGAATCCCAGTCCAGCATGAAAGAACTATGAAAATTAACTATCTGTAACCTAGAATTAGCATAGTGCTCGCTGGATTCATTATTTAACCATGCAATATGCTATTTCTGTACATCTTTCGACTAACTTCCAGAAATAAAACGACCAAAATATTTGCGAAGGTGAAGGTCAACCTTTTATGATTCCTGCAGGGTGTTTCTTCCATGCTGAACTGGGAGCAAGAGAAAAACATAGAATATGCCAGCTAAGGGATTTGAAGGTTGTAATTTTAATTTAGGCGATAAGCTGACAACCTGTCATTACATCAATATACAGATCTATCTTAAATAACCCTCAAATCTAGTTAGACGTGGCGGAATGAGCTTCGTTTGGGTCGTCTACGCTCTGCCTACTCCAAGAGAGATACAAACGTGATAGTATGTGAAGGTCAACCATTTATGACTATTGGAATACAGGATGTTTCAGTAAAGTTAGGTATTCATTATTGAATATTTTGACTGGTGGAACTATTTTCAAGAAGCCTAGGTTCTAGTCATTTAGTAGGTGGTCTGAAATATGACATCAGAACTATCGGAGTTGTTCATCAGCCCAACAATCCCATTGAAAAAAAAAACAGTAATAGAATTTTTATTCTATTACTGTTTTTATATGAATTATTCTTTTGTTTTCAAAAGGAAAATTCGTAAACACTATTTTTAGCACAGCAATAAGCACGGTCAGCACGGTGACATGTAATTATATTTGTTTTACTATTTCCCAATTCGCACGATCATATAAAGTACAGACAGATGCAATTTTTTTTTTACTTGTTTAACTTAACTTAACTTATTTAAGATATAGTATAACTATTATTATGATATTTATAATTTGTTTTATTTCAAATTATTATATTTATACCAAAAGTTTTTTTTTTAATTTAATTCTGTAGTAAGATTTTTGCATCATTTACCTCGGTTTATTATAACTGTGCGAGATGGGGAATAGTAATAATTATTAATAAAATTGGCTGTCACCATCTCGCACGGCCGTGCAGGTTAATTGCCGTGCGAGATGACTAACGACTCCTCATTCCTACATAATAAATCAGCTAGCCGCCGGTAAAAGCATAAGGCGAAAACGTATCCTATAATTTGTAGGGAATGCTTGATTACAACCTGAATAGTCGCAATTTTACGAGTTGTGTTTATAGTTCATCAGTTTGCTCAGCAACAACAGAACACATGGGATATACTACTTCAAGGGCCTTTTCGTTTTATTGCAACAATAACTTGGAGTTATGACCTGTGGCTTTTTTTTTTGTGTGTACACTTCGGATAGTACTCGTACATAGAGCTTGATTGAACTATGGCGTAAAATTGATGCGGCCCGCCCCGGCTTCGCACGGAAAATATCAGTGTTTTTCTACTATATTATGCATGTATTATACATATGAACCTTCCTCTTGATGATACTATCTATTAAAAGAAACCGCATTAAAATCAGTTGCGTAATTTTAAGGATTTATGCATACATAGGGACTGAAAAAGCGACTTTGTTTTAACTATGTAGTGATTATCATCACATTGGGCTCAACTCTAGATACCACCGGCTAAAACTAAAATTAAAAATCATTTGTAACTTTCAAAAGTATAAAATTGAAAAAGGACAGGCGATTTACAGTATGGTTTTAAACTTTGTCCGCCAGATTTGGACGCGCTTTTGCACCTTTGCTCAGTATTTTTGTAAATTTTATCCGCCATATCATCAATGACACATAATGCATAAAACCATCGACTATAAATCAACAACCGGAGAGAATATATCTTCTGTCCCTTCCCATGTTTTTAGTCTGAAAGTGACAAATAGATTTTAATTTTAGTTTTAGTCGGCAAATTAAGAATCGAGCCCATTGTGCTACTAACAGCTGTTTTCCTAGAAGACAATAATTTTCTGTTGAGTAGTTGTTAAATATTGTTATCTATTGATTATTGATTGTCAACCATACAGTGCAATCAGGATAATGCAGCAGTAAAGAGCACATAAACAAACACATTGTAGGTCCATTGCGTAAACATTCGGTCGTTAAAACCAAGTCCCGCACAGCGCAGATGTGACCTCAATGAGATTTGTTGAAACACCGAAAAAGGTTGCAAGGGCTACTTTCATTATATCTTTACCAAAACTATCGCTTAACTTCCATTCTTTCCACAGTGAGTTTATACCATAGAACTTATGTATTTTTCCATAGAACATAGATTGCCAAACGAAAAAAACATGCACGGTCAGCTGACTGACTTCATCGTGTAGGAACAAAAATGGTTTTTTTTTCTGCGTCCGTAATAGATTACTATTAAGGAAGTTTGTACAAATTTGTTGACTGAGCTTACCCTCAAAATTCACCCTGTAGAATACAGTCCATCACTATTTTAGCTGTGCAAACTAGAAACTAAACAGCAGCACTAAATGCGAACCAGACCGCATCCAAAACCGTAAAACGGCCGAGGAATCTCAACTAAGCTTCCACAAGTTCCTGGCAGGTAAATGGATGCAAACAACAGTGCAACCAGCGATTCAAGAGTTTGGCATAACCACAGAATATATAATAGTACTACATACAGAATGGACATTCACCTCTCTTCCCTAGTCCGACATTCGTCACACTCCGCGCCGGATTGTGGGCCACATTGAGCGTACGCTTAGCGGGCATCGCATATTTCCCAGTGTAACGGAAATAATAAAGTTTTGTGTTCCAAAGATGGTTAGATACTGATCCCTGTATGGATGTCTTTCTACCACAAGATACCAATACTAGACTTCAATAGGAACTTTTTTAGATTCCACAGTGATGAGAGACGGTAAGTAAATTCATACAAAATATGCAACCTAATCTATTCTAACTATTCAGTTACAGTGAACTACTTTAAAACGTTGGTTTAATTAAGAACCAGATTAATCAAGTGATAATAATGACCGGTATAACAAATTTTGTCAACCCTTATAACACGCACGCAAACACATGCCAAGTGCAACATGCCCTCTGTCGATGTGTGACCAAAATTACATGATAGTTAGGAGTGTCCGAGCTGTGACATAACTATGCTTCGAGCTTCGAACTCTTCTTCCATGCTGGCCTGGGAGCGAGAGAAAAACATAGAATGTGCCAGCTGTAATTCCTCCCGGGCATGCTGTAAAAACCAGTTAAGGGATCCGAGGGTTTGCAATTTAGGCGATGCGCTAATAACCTGTCACTACAGCAATATACCTACAAATCTATCTTTAATAATCCTCAACATTTAATCGTACGTGGCGAAACGACCTTTGTTTAGGTCATTTATGCTCTACCTACACCTTTAAGGATAAAGGCGTGACTATATGTATGTATGCTTCGAACTAACTTCTGCCCGTACTACGTCTGTCAGTACATCCTGCTCTCCCTGAAGCAGACAATTTGATTATTTTTGTTTATAAGTGTAATTTTAGGCATTATATAGGTAATTTGTTTAATTATTTACAGAAAAGCGGAGCCCCCTATCACAAGTAACTGTTTTGCTTAAAAGGGGACTTCGAATATTGTTAGAAATTTATAACTACCTGTTGATGCAATACATATTTTTATTTTATTTTTATTTTATCTCTATCAATATTATGTACTGCAGAAAAATTACACATCATAAATACCTGCCTTTTCTAAGTGAAAGTTAAGAGTGAAGTTAAGAGAGAAATTCTGCAATTTTAATGTATCTTTTTTCGTTTTTTTGTACATTTCTCCACGAGAGAATTACATTCGAGTGAATCGGAACAGTGGGTATTTCAAAAAAATAGAACGTACATTATCTTCACAAGATACTGTACGTTCTATTTTTTATATCTTCACTTCTTGAAGAATAACTTTTCTTCAAAAGCATACTCAGCATAATTTTAACTACCACTGTCAAAATTATAAAAAAAAACTATACTCCGTGAATATTAAATACGTACATACATATAATCACGCCTTTATCCCTAACTCAGTAGGCAGAGCGAAACGACCTAAACATAGGTCGGTCCGCAACGTCTGAAATTTTTTTGAGGGTTATTTAATAGTCCAGTCCAGCATGGAAGACAAGGAATTCAAGAATCTTAGTGAACATCTCCTAACACCCTGTATGAAGCGTCTGGTCTAAAACGTCTAACTTCAGACATTTAAATGCAATCTACCAAGTTCTGTTTCCACAAACGGAAACTTGCTTGAGATATTATTTTAGGTATTTGAGCAGATTTGATTAATGCGGATGATTTGTATTTAATTTCGTTACATTTTAATGACATTTGATCAGCTGACTCCACTATAAAACTTAAAAGTCCTAAAGTCCTAAACTGAACATATTTCCACGGGGAAATAAATATGTTCAGTTTCAACAGTAGAATGTGCAAAACAATGGCACATTGAACTTCAATATTGAATAATGTATTGAAGCTCTTACAACCTAAAGAGCCAAAAATATTTTTTTCTTATCACTTGTCAATATTCAAAACCCGAAAACACAAGCCATCAGAAGTCATTACATACTACAAAAGAATGTTGAACGTGGTTACGTTTAGGCGTATCATTTCCTCTTCCGTGAAGCGACACGTGTGACTGATTTATGAGGAGGGGATGGTGATATTAACATTCTTCTCCTAATATACACAGGTGAATGGTTGGTGAACATTATGGAGAAGAACTTTTTAATTTCTTTCCTGCTTTTACCCAGAAGAACACAACCATAACTTTTTTGGTTAATCTTGGTCGAACTCATATTTTGAAAACAAATGTCAATTTTCTATGTCCAATGATAGAGGCGTGATTTTATGTATGTATGTATGTATGTATGTAATGATTTCATTCAACTTCGTCTGTCTGGCAATTTTCATTCATAAGCTAAATCTCGACATGAAATTGGGATAGTTAGATTTCATCTGCTTTGTTTACATTTATTTTAATTATTTGGTAAGACAATATTTCGTTTGTGTTAAATTTTATATGTGTAAGCTACATTATTTTTGCACCTGGCTTGTCTTTTTCCACATGCCCTAAAGTAGATAATGCATTTGGCGTTAAGTACGCCCATGTTCGTTTTTTTAGTGCATAAAGTTGAATAAAGAAAATAAATATTATTGTTTAAATTCAATTCAATTCTTCTTTGTGGTCGTTCCCTCAATGCTGAGGATCGTGACTGTATGCTAATTTTCTCCACTGGGTCCGGTTCTGTGCCAGATGTACCGCTCCCTGTATCTGGCTTCCAGTCACCTCCTTGAGTGGTCCACCCATCTAGCTGGCGCTCTTCCTCTAGCGCGCTTCCCTTCTATTTGGCCGAGAATGATGAGTTTCTCCAGGCTTTGCAATGGGAATCGCATCATGTGCCCAAAGATACTCCGTATCCTTTCCTGCCACGTAGTCAGCAGGCGCTTGGTTACGTTCAACTCTTCGAGGATGGAGACTTTGGTTCTCATAGCTGTCCAAGGAATGCGTAGCAGCTTTCTCCAACACCACATGTTAAAGGCATGGATCTTGTTGCGTTCCTTCTTCCTGAGACACCAAGTTTCCACCCCGTATAGGAATATAGAGAAGACCAACGTACGAACCAAACGCATCTTATCAATTCAATTCATATAAGCGATATTTCTCGCAACATAATTTATTGAAAAAAAAAATGGCGCTAAAATAAACACGTAAATTTTTGGTTAACTCAGTTTAATAATGTTTTATTACACACTATAGTGACGAATAGTAGCTCCTGTGACAGTTTGTAAGCTGAACTACAACTATGATTATTAGTTTCACTGAGCCTGTTGTCTGAAAGGAGTTTCCGTGTGATCAAAACAAACGCTGCCAAAACTTTTAAAACTCAACTTATCAAGTGGTATTACTTTTACTCAGACAGTGTTCATGCATAGTGGAATGTATAGAAGGTCAAAAAGTGCACTTTTCTCAGACATTTCAACTTATCATATAAATACATCAAAAATACAACACTTTGGAAATTCAAAACTGATTGATTACAAATAGGGACGAACACAAAACGAAACAAACTTTCAGATTTCAGTGCATAATCTCTAGCGGTGTTGTAAAATAATATTTCGAATTTTAAAGACTTTTTGGCAGCATTGTACTGAAGTATTTTAACACATAAAGATCTTTTTGGAAATAATAAGATCGATCATTTACGAAGATTTTTAGCCACCACGGTCAAGCACTGTTGAAAAATGGCATTGCCTACCACTCCTACCAGAATGCGGCATACGCTGATGATATGTGAAGTGAACACCTAATCTTTGATGAGGAATCCTGCCTTCCTGTCTGTCTGTTGCTGCCATACATCTGCGATCAGAGGCACCTTTGAGTTTCTTGCACGGCTGCGACTTGTCTACCATTTCAAAATAATTATTTGTACACGTTGTTATACTGTACTTTTATCTAGTTTTAGTTCATTATGGTTCATTCAAGTTCAACGCTGTAATCATTTGTTTTAGATTTCGTTGTAACTGCCTGTTTAATTTTGTTCTTTTTTCGTTTATATAGTTCATTAATAAATTAACGTACCGCCATCTAGGGTTAGTATTTAAATAATTACACCAACACATATATCTCTATACCAACATATAAGATATGTATATCATGTACCATGTAGCAGTGAAGGTACGCTTTTTTTTAAAGTTCTTTTTTCCTCTCTATAGATCTAGTTATTGTATTGAAGTAAATGTATCCTTTTTTATTGTAAGCGGACGAACATGTTTCTTTCACAACCAGCCTCAACAAATCCAACCACCAGTTCCGTTCCCACTAGCGGCCTTCCCTTATCCCAAGTAGAGTACAGTGTGAAATATGTTTAAAATACATCCGAAGTGGACAAGGCTTGAAAATACATACAGGTAGAGCCCACAAACCAATAAGACAGGATAGCAGTTCTGTTACTGTCACGCCTCCATCTACTAATAATACGGCTCCTCAGCTGTCATCTTCCTCCAATGTCGAAGACATACCGTTTTGGAAAGAGTTCGTCGATCTCCGTCAGTCTACTCCGGTGGTAAAGCGCGTCCCCCGGGGTACTCGGTCTATGGTAGCCACGGCCCTTAAGGCATGCATTGATAAAGTCGTTGCAACAAACTCAACTAACAGTTGGGAGAAACTGTGCACGTTTACGTATCGTATACTTCATGCTCGCGACGATAATCACAGCAATATATCGTTGACACAAAGGATTAAAAACAACTGCCAAAATGCGACAGCTGCCTCCGCTCCAGTGACTCCAGCTGAATAGAATTCAGCACCCTCGGGTGACAATGCGCGCAATTATGTCAAGATGGTTGAGACTAAAATTAGTGAGGATAATTTGAGAGGAGCCAGTCAATTGCTTTTCTCTACTGACGCGGTAGCACCCAATAACAGTCATACTTTTGAAGCTCTCATAGCCAAACACCCAGCGTCTTCCAGACTCACTATATTACCAGACCATCCAAACGGCATGACAACGCCCCAGGTTTTACCAGAGAGCATACTAACAGCCATTATGTCTTCCAAAAACGGAGCTAGTGGAGGTTATGACGGTCTGACTCCTCAACATCTAAAAAATTTGGTGTGTGTATCTGCGGGGGATATTGGCACAGCCTTACTATCAGGCTTAACCTCACTTATTGAGCTTATGCTTTCAGGAAAGGATAATGAGAGCTTCACTGAAATATTATACGATGCCAGCCTCTGTGCTTTGCTCAAGAAAGATGGCGGCATCCAGCTTATCGCGATTGGGGCCACTTAAAAACGCATTGCATCCAAAAGTGCTTGTAGATCGGTTGCACCTACTTAAGCAAAGCTTTTCCAGCCTGTTCAAGGATGGATGCGGGATTTGACTCACAGGGGGGATGTGAAGCTGCAGTGCATGCCACCCGGACATTTTTACTTAACTGCCCCGATAAAGTTCTGTTGAAGGTGGATATTCGCAAAGCTTTTAACAAAATCGATCGAGGTTCGCTTACTTGTGGCAACGCTACAGCAGGCCATCTAACCTTGCTCACCAAACTCAACTTTTGAAATCTAGTGTTGGATGTTAGCAGGGGGATCCTTTAGGCCCTGCGATATTTAGCTTAGGCATTCACCCCTACATCACCACTTTTCGCTCCAGCTTTAACGTGTGGTACATACACGACGGGACTCTGGGCGGTGAAGCGGATACCGTGCTCGCGGGCCTAGGTTTACTGAAGGATAAATTCGCAACAATTGGTCTAGAACTGTTTTTTTTTTAATGCGAGCTTTACATCCCGCCGTATAAGTCCTGTTGAGCGGCAGTTAATAAGGGATAATTTCGAAGCCGTTGCTCCAGGGATACAAATAGCCGCATGCGAATCGCTCCAACTTCTGGGAGCACCATAACTTGACGAGCCAATCCCAAGCTTCATGCATCAGCAGACGGAGAAATTTGAAAAAAACATCGGATAGGCTGTGCCAGATTAATGCCCATATGACACACAACATTGACTAAATTCTGCCAGCTTGTACCTAAATTTACGTACCTTTTGCGATGTGCACATTTATGGAGATTTGAGTCCTTGCTGCGTGGTGTGGATGAGTGTGTTTCTGACATACTTTGAAAAGTATTGAACGTCCACCTTACCGGTAAAGCTTGGACTCAAACTTCTCTTCCTGTGCGATTGCGGGGATTAGGCATAAGGAAGATGTCGGAGGTATCGCTGCCTGCCTTCCTTTCTTCATCGTTCAGTTGCCAAGAACTTTTCATTAAAATCACGACTCCAGCCCAAGGGTCTTCGGATGTCGCACATATGCTCACTGCGTTCATTCCTGTTGTCTCTATTTTTCTAGACATGAGTAGAGCGTTTGATTTTGTTAATCATAGTATTCTTTTAATAAAATTGTATAGGTATGGTTTAAGAGGAAACGCCTATGAGTGGATTAAAAGCTATCTTGAAAATAGACAACAATACACAGAGATTCAAAAGGTTGATGAAGTAAGTTTAAAACAATGTTTATACAAATCATCTCCCAAACAAAATAAATTTGGCGTACCTCAGGGGAGTATTCTAGGGCCACTTTTATTTTTAATCTATATTAATGATCTCCCAAACTGTGTAAATCATGATTGTATAATGTTTGCAGATGATACAACCGTAACTATTAAATGTAAAGATCTAAATAATTTTAATAATTACATTAATATTGCTTTAAATAAAATAATTGGATGGCTTAATTGTAATAGTTTAAATACTAACATTAATAAAACTAATTTTATGCAATTTAGGACATATAGATCACGTGACATTCCACTAAATATAACTTACGATGATAATACAATTGACGCTGTAAAAGTTACTAAGTTCTTAGGATTTAATTTTGATAGATTCTGTGACTGGAAAGAACATGTAGAGAGTGTATGCTTGAGGATAAATCGATTTGTGTTTGCTTTAAGAAGACTCAGTAGAACAGCTTCCACAGAAGTAAGTCTCACAGCTTACTACGGCTATGTGTCTTCTGTATTAGGTTATGGTCTCATACTGTGGGGCAACTCTGTCGATGCCAATAGAGCTTTTATTGTCCAAAAAAAATGTGTTCGGGCTATTTGTAGAGCTCATTATAAAGATTCTTGTAGGCCTCTGTTTAAAACTACCAAAATTTTGACTCTATTTTGTATGTACATTAAGCAAATATGTATATTTGTCAAAGACCACCCTGAATATTTCACATCAAACAACGAGGTCTACCAGAGGTCTACAAGATACCAAGATCAACTGTATCAGCCGCGACCACGACTGGAGTTGTTTAAGAGAAATGCTTATTATATGGCGATACTTGTTTATAACTCCCTTCCGAAGCATGTAAAAAGTATTCCTCTCCCATTGTTAAAGACAAAAATCACTGAATGGCTCTTAGAAAAATGTTATTACTCTCTCAATGACAAAAATAAATAATAGAGTATGCCAATGTCAAATGTAATTTAAAGTAGGTAATGTAAAATTTTCATGCCTTGACGGTAGGACATATGATACAAATATACCCATGTACCATCAATTATTTTACTATGTTCTTGCAAATAAATTATTATTTCATTTCATTATTTCATTGCGAAAGAGAGGTGGCTTCACTTATGTCCCGACTAAGATGTTCCCTCTGTTCCAGCTTCTCAAAGACGTAGGGACGAGCCACTAAGTCGGAAAATCCAACAGGATTTATTGAACACCAGCTCAGACCCCATCACCAAGCCCAGCTCTTAGCTGTCTTTGAGAGTGAATCAGGACACTGGCTCAATGCCTTGCCATCAAAATCAATCGGCATATTGCTCGATAATACCAGCCTTTCTCTAATCGTTGGCTTGAGACTTGGTGTAAAGACTGTCCAGCCGCATCTCTGTATGTGTGGAGAGGCAAATGTTTGCGAATTGGGACACCACGGACTGTCATGCAGGAGAAGTGCAGGTCGCATTCCCCGCCACGCCACCTTAAATTATGTTCTTCGACGGGCCCTTGCCTCGGCGAACGTTCCGGCTACGTTAGAACCACACGGAGTCGTTCGCTCTGATGGCAAGAGGCCTGACGGTGTTACACATGTAGCATGGAAAGAAGGTAAATTTCTCGCGTGGGATGTGACCTGCGTGGACACTCTGGCGCCAACGCATGTCCGTGCGACCGTTGGTAGTGCAGGGTCGGCCGCTGCGGGAGAGGAAATGAAAAAGACCTGGAAATATAAGGACCTCTAGGGAGGTTATCTCTTCGTGCGGGTAGGGTTCGAGACAATGGGACCCTGGGGTCCTGAGGCCAAAAAACTCACTCAGGAATTATCGGCGCATCTCATCGAAGTTTTCGGTGATCGCCGAGCAGGCAGCTTCCTAGCGCAGAGACTAAGCCTCGCGATACAACCCGGTAACGCTGCTTGCCTGCTAGGCACCATGCCACCTCGAGAAGACGCGTTCGATATCATATTTTATTTATAAGGTTTTTATTAAGTGTTTATTTTATTGTATATTTAATTCATATGTTTTTGTAAATATATTTTTTTGCATTTTTCCTTATTTATGATGGTATAGAATACACGTAACATTTTTAATATCGAATAATGTGTCTTCTACTCCCCTGCACTCAATGCCGCCTATTATCTTGATAAAAAAACCGACAATTTTATTTCCTATTCCGCAATAATTTCCCTTTACCATGCGAGAGTAAAATGTAATGTCACGAGTAAATCGAATTTTCCAATTTGAAATAGCTTCTGGGAATTGTCTCGCATGTAGACGAGTTATAGCTTTGGAAGCTCACTTCATCATAGACTGTATCTTGGTCATCAAGCTAAGACTTGAGTTAATATTGCTATAGAAAATACCTATTGATTATTTTTTTATAAAAACAATCCACCTTCAGTATACCTAGAAAATTATTAAGTTTGAAAAGCTAAAGATACCAGTTCTACTAATATCATTATTTTTTTCTGAAATAGTCTAAGCCAAACATACCGGAATAATTTTGTATTTCATAAAGAAAAGTAGTTCTTCATATTCTAACACAATATTGACCCCGATTCAGGGTAACCAAGATTTAACTAAAATTAAACCATCATCATCTTCCTAGCCTTATCCCGTATTTCTCGGGGTAGGCTACCTAATCTAGGTGATTAAACGAGGGTACTGGTTTTTACACAGAGTGACTGCCATCTGACATCCGCAACCCAGAAGGGAAACCAGACCCAATCCTAGATTAGGTCAGAGTTTTCAAGCCGCCAATGCTTAGCACTGGCCTCTGATATGGCTTAACGACTAATATCTAAGGTGTTAAACGATATTAACCAGGACCAACGGCTTAACGTGCCTTCCGAAGCACGGAAAAAGCGCCGAATAAACGTTCATATGAAATTCGAAAATCAAAAAAACACATTGGTACGTGATGGGGTTCGAACCACGACCTCCAGCTCAGGAGGCAGCGGCCCTATACACTACACCATCGGGTTTTTAACTAAATTTAAACCATACCTGTCATTTTCCATCTAGAACAGAAACAGAAAAAGATGGCTTATTATAATTTCTGTTACTTCAAAAATATATGAACTCCCGACTTTGAAGTATTTGAAAAAGCTCTATTTGACAGGTTTATAATACCTAAGTATGTCTATGCTGCCATCCTTTCGATCTTTTTGTTCGATCAAGGCAGAAAATTACAGATAAGGCTTTATTTCCTCTGTAAATCTAATTAACCGGGGTCTCGTTTCTACTTTAATGATTTCATTTAAACTGGAAAACGTTGCTTCACAAAACATCACGTTTTCTGGTTTTGGTTCATGAAAGGAATTCATCAAGGAATCGAGTTACAGTGCTTTGCTGCCTGAATTACTATTTCCTAAGATACATTTACTCGCCAAATTTTATTATTGTTATTACAGATGATAATGATGTATATTGCTATAGTGACAGGTTGTCAGCGCATCGTCTAAAATTGCAATACACTATATAACCCTCGAATCTTTAGCTGGTTTTTACAGCTTGCCCGAGAATAGATGCATCCGGCACATTCTATGTTTTTCTATCACTCTGAGTCCAGCATGTATGTATGATCATGTGTGCAATAAACTGTTAAATAATAATCACTACATAGTATAAAACAAAGTCGCTTTCTCTGTCCCTATATCCCTTTGTATGCTTAGATCTTTAAAACAACGCAACGTATTTTGATGCGGTTTCTTTTAATGAATAGGGGAATTCAAGAGGAAGGTTATATGTATAATACATGCATAATATAGTAGAGAAACACTGATGATTTCCGTGCGAAGCCGGGGCGGGTCGCTAGCAAATAATAAAACTTTATCGTTTCGATAATTATTGCTTTTACCTTTCAATGACTATTTTTCTTTTATGTGTTCGTAAAGGTTTATTTCTATTTATTGCAAGGGTAATAACATATCCTACTCATATTCATATGACGGCTGCTATTCGTATTTTTGCTGTGTACGATATCTAGCAAATATAAGAAATACTTTACTTTCTTCCATGCTGGCCTGGGAGCGAGAGAAAATCATAGAATGGGCCAGCTATATATCCTCCCAGGCATGCTGTAGAAACCAGCTAAGGGATCCGATGGTTTCAGTATATTGTAATTTAGGCGATGGGCTAACAACCTGTCACTACAGCAATATACCTACAAATCTATCTTAAAATAACCCTCAAAACGTTGTCAGACGTGGCGGAACGACCTTTGTTTTGGTCGTTTACGCTCTGCCTACCCCATTAGAGATAAAAGCGTGATTATATGTGTGTACGAAATACTAAAGGCCTAACCACCTTAGTTTTTTGTATCTTATAAATTTTCCTTTTCTTTGAATAAACTGTCCACTTAAGTAAAATAAAAGACCTACCTGAGGTCTGATAAAATAAATGTGATCCCATATACGTAATAAAGTGGAACTGGGATTCGCAAAGTGCTACGTAAGGTGTCTCTAAAACGTGTAACAGAAAGGGTGTATGCATCGAGAAAGGTGTGAATCTACCCATGCAACTGAACAACTTTCCCTAAGATACATACATACATATAATCACGCCTTTATCCCTAATGGGGTAGGCAGAGCGTCAACGACCTAAACAAAGATCGTTGCGCCACGTTTGACAAGTATTTAGGGTCATTTGAGATAGATCTGTGTATTGCTATAATGACAGGTTGTCAGCCCATCGCCTAAATTACAATACACTGAAACCCTCAAATCCCTTAGCTGGTTTTTAAAGCATGCCCGGGAGGAGATGCAGCTGGCATTCTATGTTTTTCTATCGCTCCCAGTCCAGCATGGAAGAGACATAAGATACATAGTGTGAAAAACGAAAAAAAAATATTGACCTTCCATATATACGTAAAATGCATTAGGGGGTTAGTAGAACGAGAACATTCGCATCATATCTGACTTTTTCCAGTAAGAATTGATTGTCTAATTAATTATACGTGTTTTCGCAAAATCACTAGGATTATCGCGAAGATTCAAATTCACAAATCATCAAATCAGAGCCATGGGCATCCAAAGGTCTTTGGTTCGATTCCCAGAGGGGAGGGGAACACAAAATTTGATATTTGTCAATTTATCACTTTGTGATGATTCCGCGGGAACGTTAAGCCGTCGGTCCCGGTCTCTGTTTGAAAACTCTGACACCAGGGTTCATCGGGTCGTTTGACTCGAGAATCCACTCGCTAAGAAGAAGATCATAATATGACATATATATCAGGGGACACAATGGAATTAGAGTAAGGTTACTAAGGGCCGTATTTTTAATCAGCTCTCATGAGTGACAGCGAGTTTGAGTTTTTATCAAAAATGACATTTTAGTACAAACTGGCCTGTCAAATCCATACAAAATATTAGTCTCAAGTTTGAGATCGCTTCATAAATATGAGCCTTAACAATATGTGTATCCCTAACTAACGTAATACTCAACTAGCATGTTACAAAACAGCTTGTGTATCTAGACCTAATGACGCCCCAATAATCGAATCGCAATCTGTCCATACACGAGCTGCCTCTATTAACGCTGTTTAACCTACACTTGTGTTTCTAGTACGACAACGCTTTAAATGAATGTGGCGAAAAAGGAACTAACTCCATTATGGCCTCCAACGCCATTTTCTTTCAGCATATATTTTTTTAATGGATTCTTGTCATGGAAACAAGTCCTTCGGCCGAAATCATAACAGTCAGTTTCCAACAAATGGGGTTGCCCAGTCTACGACACTGAACAATTTTCAGCAGGAAATTGTTTCACGATTTTTCTTATCATCCTTTTTAAAAAATATCCAACTTAATCAGACAATTTGTATGGCAAAAAACCATTTCTTTTTTTCTTTTCCTTTAAGAGTTTCCTGGTGAAAGTTGTTCAGTATAGTTGACTGAACAAACCCTATCCGTTTGTTGGGATGCTGTCCGTTTAAACCGGTATGCAGTGCCCGGCCTACGTTCATTTAAACGCTTGTCGTTTTGTCTGTTTGTTTGTCGCATAATTGTCCATTAATCCGAGCTCGAACTAACAGTGACATCTGTTGTCGACGGATACAAACATCATTTGATTGTCATTCGTGAAATGTGATGATTAATTGGCTTGGCTGGATTGATTTCTGTTTTAGTTTTGTTTACTTTTATTGGAAACAAGGTGGATTATTGCTTTCAACATATATACATACATACATAAAATCACGCCTTTATCACTAATGGGGAAGGCAGAGCTTAAATAACCTATACAAAGGTCGTTCCGCCCCGTCCGACATTTTGAGGTTCTGAGGGTTATATAGATTTGTAGGTATATTATATTTCAAACCGCTCATATTCTATAGATGTTCCAGTGAATTGCGCATCTTACTTTAAAATATTGTTTTCAGTATTTCTATTTAACCAATCACCATGATAATTTTAATTGTTATAGTAATATTTTGATTCGGTTCGCCACAATGATTTGTATGTCAAATCGGCTCAAATTTATTTCGTTAAAAATACATAACATAACATAAAAATACTTTATTGCACGTAAGAATACAAATCATACCACACAATAGATAACAACAAAAAACAAGTACAACATAGGCGGCCTTATTGCTAAGGTAGCAAGTTCTTCCAGGCAACCTTTGGGTGAAAGAAAAATGCGTAGCGGTAAGCGGGATCGTGCAAACCTAGTAAAATATGTATCCTAAATTCATTACATTACATATAATACATAAACAAGCTACTACATAGATATTGTAAAATAAACTAATACATAATATATAATAAAGTAATACATAAACTAATGGTAGATAGGATAATGCAAACTACAATCAGAACTAGACGAAGGAAATGACAGCAACAGCACAGGATAAAAGTGAAGGAAAACTAATGATCAGATAGCAATTTCTTCCAAGTAATGTTTTTTAATTCGGCTCTTAAAGGTCTCAAGAGACGGTGCAAAATACCTAGTTTGAAAGCAAATTACTCTCTGCAAACACAATATAAACTCAAACAAAACAATCACATAGCTCTTCAAACGCGAAGT
Organism: Scrobipalpa costella; assembly: GCA_949820665.1. NCBI lineage: Eukaryota > Metazoa > Arthropoda > Insecta > Lepidoptera > Gelechiidae > Scrobipalpa > Scrobipalpa costella. The sequence goes on from OX463299.1 coordinate 6,357,393, forward strand.
CAACACAACTGAAAAATCCAATAAGAAAGCAATAAACGCATACTCATCCACAACACAATACATCCTCACAGAATCCAATATAGTTCTAAATATGTGTTTATAGGGACGTTTATAGACTGCAAGATCACACCGGAAAGCGACGCGAAGGTGCTTGAAGATGCATCGTGTTGTACCACGAAGTGACAAGCTGCGCGGCGCAGCATGACGTGGCGTAGTGCGATATTTTCATGTGCTGTCTAGCATTTTGCATAGATCTTGAACATTGCACGCCGCGTCGGGTCGCGTCGCGTCGCTTCCCGGTGTGAATTGACGTTTAGCAAACAAGAGCGGTGAGCACTCGTGTCTTAATGTAGCAACGGCTTCAGTACAGCAATATTATATTACCCACTTCAGTAATGGATATTGCCCCAATGACTATATTAATTCGACAAAATAGTACAAACATCTGTTTCCCTATATTTATCTTTAAAGGAATACGTGCTCTTCCATGCTGGACTGGGAGAGATGGAAAAACATGGAATGTTCCAGTTGCCCTTCCTCCCGGGCATGTTGTAGAAGTTAGCAAAAAGGATTCGAAGGTTACAGCATGGAGTTATAAAATAGTTACATTGTATTGTAATTTAGGCGATGGGATGACAACCTGCCTCTACAGCAATACACATTTCATTATAAAATTGCCCTCAATTATTGTCGGATTGTTTTAACGGTCTGCCTACTCCGTAAAGGATAAGAGCGTGATTTTATGTATAATGCATGTAAGAAGTACGTGGAGCACCTAAATGAACCACGTAAGTCTTTTTCATTTTCTAAATCGAACACGAATCTTTGATGTTTTTTTAATCACTCACGTCATACGTCATAATAGAGAGTGTATCCAAAATAATGTTAAATATTGACTGTACACTTATTATTAGCTTCCATGCTGGCCTGGAAGCGAAAAAAAAACGTAGTATGTGCCAGCTGCATTTCCTCCCGAGCATGCTGTAAAAACCAGCTAAGGGATCCGAGGGTTTCAGTGTATTGCAATTTTGGCGATGGGACTGATAACCTGTCACTACAGCAATATAACTACAAATAAATCCTAAATAACCCTCAAAATTTTGTCATACGTGGCGGAACGACCTTTAATTAGGTCGTTTACGCTCTGCCTACCTACAAACATACATATAATCACGCCTTTATCCCTAATGGGGTAGGCAGAGCGTAAACGACCTAAACTAAGGTAATTCCGCCACGTCTGACAAATTTGGAGGGTTATTTAAGATAGATTTGTAGGTATATTGCTGTAGTGACAGGTTGTCAGCCCATCGCCTAAATTACTATATACTGAAACCCTCGGATCCCTTAGCTGGTTTTTACAACATGCCCGGGAGGATATGCAGCTGGCACATTCTATGTTTTTCTCTCGCTCCCAGGCCAGCATGGAAGTGCCTACCTCATTAGGGATAAAGGCGTTATTATATGTATATGTACACTTATTATTAAAAAGTGTCATTTTTATAGCATAATTGTACGAATGACAAGCTTTTACACTCATGAGTCCATAGTAACTATCTGAATAATCACAGAGGCGTCACTGAGGCCCGTATTGATAAACAGCACTTGAGACTGACAGCTATATTGAGTTCGTGTCGAAAAAGTGATTTCAGTACAATGTGACCTGTCAAATCAAAACTTAATATTGCTCTCGATCTTGAGATCGCTTTATAATTACGAGCCTTACTGCGCGCAATGTTGCACTCAACACGCTGTCAATGCTTTTTTCATTGCTTACAACTCAACGTGCTCCACCTTACACGCTACTCGTGCGTAGCGTTGAACTCTACGTCGGCGCATCCCTACGCCAGTACGCGTGTGTAGTGCATAAGAGACGCATATGTGGTGTGCGTCTCCCCACCCAGCCCAAACGTGATAGGTGTTTTTATCATATATCAGGATTTAGAGCATAATTGGAGCACCCACATACTGAGTCAGTCAGTAAATTGGAGCATCAATAGAAAAGACGCTGCGAGCTAAAAACCGTGGGCCAGCTGGGGAGATTCTCGTCAGCGAGCCCAATGCTAGATCTCAGGTACTGTTGAGAGTAGAGCAATGTGTTATATCTCTAGATTTAGAGCATAATTGGAGCAATCTGCTGCCGAAAAATCAATTTCAAAACTGTAATATGAAAGAAGTTATACGCGATTATCTGTGGGCTCGCTGGGGAGACGATTTAAGTTTTGATCTAAAGTTCGACATATGTGCCCTAATTGGAGCACTAAGCTCCAAAAAATTAAGTACTGTGTGTTCAGTAGTTTTCGAGATATAGTTCTTTGAAAATGGTATGTACGGCGAGACGTCTCTGCAGCGAGCCCATCTGATGCGCAATAACTACCAAACGTAGATTCTTCGAAAATGGCTCAAATTAAAGCTTATAATTAGAGCACTAAGCTCAAAATAGAAGAAAGTTCTAGGTCCTACAGATTTCACGCTATAAGTGAAAAACACTTTTGCCGCCAAAAAAATTAAATTTCCCAACCGCGCGACGTTGCCGCTCCGTGCAACAAGCAAATGGACGCGTCACGAAACGTTCATTCAAGCAAAAATATATCTTGTGCTGCTAAGTTTAAGAGTGTTTTTAGTCTAACCGAGGCAAGTACTTTCTAGAAATAATAGTCAGGTGCCCATATCAAACATACTTTCTGCATTTATTAATTTTACTATGGACATAAATTGTATAATATTATTTATAACAAGTCCCTACAGATTTCCTGAAATTACAAATTTTGTTTGAAATTAAATCTATAAAAACCTTGATAAAAAAAATGAAAAGAACAGGTGGCTCAAAATATGTTATCGTATACAAAAGAAGGTGACAAACAAAAATACATCCCGGCTGTGGCTGCAGTTTAAAAAGATTTCAAATTTTAAGTAGGTACTAGGTAGGTATAATTGGATATAATTAATTAGATGATATGATGAGATAATAAGATGTCCCAAAATCTACTTGAATTTTGTTGTTTAGTATTGTTTTAGTTAAAGAATAGTGCTAATTAGTAAATAAATAGTCTGCTCGTGACCATGTCACATGGAACTGGGATGAAATCTCGAGGTATAATACAATCGTGGTAGTAATCCCGTTCAAAATAATAATCTCATTGTAAAAAACAGTGCGTCCAGAATTGTAGGCATTATTTTATTTTCATCAGTCATCACTGTCAATTCTATGTAAGTACCTAGTTATAGTTTGTAAAATGTAGCTTGGGTACTATGACTGATGTCAAACACATAGAGTTTCAAAGGAGTCTTTTTTGCACCTGTGATGTTATGATATTTACTGCCTGCTGTCATACGACCCGAGCTATATTTTACAAAGTATAGGTATATTTAAGTATATTGTACATACATACATACATATAATCACGCCTTTATCCCTAATGGGGTAGGCAGAGCGTAAACAACCTAAACAAAGGTCGTTCCGCCACGTCTGACAAAGTTTTGAGGGTTATTTAAGATATATTTTTAGGTATATTGCTGTAGTGAAAGTTTGTCAGCCCATCGCCTAAATTACAATATACTGAAACCCTCGGATCCCTTAGCTGACTTTTACAGCATGCCCGGGAGGAAATGCAGCTGGCACGTTCTACGTTTTTCTCTCGCTCCCAGTCCAGCATGGAAGAAGTATATTGTATAGTAATTAAAACAATTACTATAATTTAAATTAGATCTCAATTTATGTCTAAATAAAATTATGGTGTTTATTTATAATTATAACCAAGACTGATTATAAAGTTACAAAAAGTAGGTAATATACTTTAACAAATCTGTCAAATTGTTTTATTTAAATCCAAGAAAATGTTTACTCACTTGCATCCCGGTTTCAAATTTAATAAGTGTCCCGATTTGGACACTTTCTTAAATTTGAAAAAGACAATAATGAGCTGGTACCTATATTATGATAATTATATTACAATTTATGTTCATAACAAAATTAACTAATGCGGTAAGTGGATTTGATATGGGCGCCTGACTATTATTTCTAGAATGTTCTTGGCTCGGTTAGACTAAAAACACTCTTAAACTTAGAAGCACAAGATATATTTTTGCTTGAATGAACGTTTCGTGACGCGTCCATTTGCTCGTTGCACGGAGCGGCAACGTCGCGCGGTTGGGGAATTTGAATTTTTTGGCGGCAAAAGTGTTTTTTGCTTATAGCGTGAAATCTGTAGGACCTAGAACTTTTTTCTATTTGGAGCTTAGTGCTCTAATTATAAGCTTTAATTTGAGCTATTTTCGAAGAATCTACGTTCGGTAGTTATTGCGCATCAGATGGGCTCGCTGGAGAGACGTCTCGCCGTACATACCATTTTCAAAGACCTATATCTCAAAAACTACTGAACAGACAGTACTTAATTTTTTGGAGCTTAGTGCTCTAATTAGGGCACATATGCCGAACTTTAGATCAAAACTTAAATCCCTACCGTTTATGAGCCCACAGATAATCGCGTATAACTCCTTTCATATTACAGTTTTGAAGTTGATTTTTCGGCAGCAGATTGCTCCCATTATGCTCTAAATTTAGAGATATAACACATTGTTATACTCTCAACAGTACCTGAGATCTAGCATGGGCTCGCTGACGAGAATCTCCCCAGCCGGCCCACGGTTTTTAGCTCGCAGCGTCTTTCCTATTGATGCTCCAATTTACTGACTTCAGTATGTGGGTGCTCCAATTATGCTCTAAATCCTGATATATGATAAAAACACCTATCTCGTTTGGGCTGGGTGGGGAGACACACACGCATATGTGTTGTAGGCAATTGACAGCGTGTTGACTATGTGTTGCTGCACTAATCACTACATAGTATAAAACAAAGTCGCTTTCTCTGTCCCTATATCCCTATGTATACATAAATCTTCAAAACTACGCAACGGATTTTGATGCGGTTTCTTTTAATGGATAGAGTGATTCAAGAGGAGGGTTTATATGTATAATACATGCATAATATAGTAGAGAAACACTGATAATTTCCGTGCGAAGCCGGGGCGGGTCGCTAGTTAATTTAATAAAGTTCAAAATGTCTGCAAAGCAATAGTAGCTAGGAGCAACTATATGGAAATGGCTTCTGTGTTATATTACTACATACCACAAAGTGTGTTAGTGGGAAGAGAACACTGTTCTAAATTGAATTGTACTCCGTGTTATCTAGCCTAGGAGCGAAAGAAAAACATAGAATGTGCCAGCTGCATTTCCTCCCGGGAATGCTGTAAAAACCAGCTACGGGATCTGAGGGTTTCAGTATATTGTAATTTAGGCGATGGGTTGACAATCTGTGACTGCAGCAATATACCTACAAATCTATCTTAAATAACCCTCAAAACTTTGTCAGACGTGGCGGAACGACCATTGTTTAGGTCGTTTACGATCTGCCTACCCCATTAGGGATAAAGGCGTGATTTCATGTATGTAGGTATACCTCAAAGTATGTTAGTGGGAAGGAACACTGTTCTAAATTAAATTGTATTCCGTGTTATCTAACCAGTTCGTGACTTGAGAATCGCTGGAGTCGAGTGTTATTTGTTGAATATTGCTTTAGTCGTTATTGTTGTCTAGTAGTCTGAGCCATGCGCTCACGACCCGGAGGTCCCGGGTTCGATTCCCGACGGGGGACACTGACTTTATGTTGTTGTTTCTAGTATGGTTAGGACACCTGATTGTCCGGCATGTAAATAGTCGGTTATGCGCCTGATTTAGCTCTGGTCGTGTAGTTAATCTGTCTTATCAGAATAAGAGATTGAAGGAATAAAGAGTGCACTTGTGTGTTGCACAAACACCTGGGCAATTAAAACTAGTCCTGCGCAGTTGGACCATCTCTGAGAGATAGGACTCCATCACCGGAAATCGGTGTGAGGACTATTATTATTGTTGGCTGTTGGGTAATTTAAATTTTAGATTGATTACGTACCTACAGCTCCACTTGCAAAGTAATATTATTTTGTAAAAATACCCCTCATTATGCAGCAGATGCATAAATAACTAATTTATAGGTGTTAAGTTACACTGCAATTGCCGTAAACGGTCCAGTTCTGCAGACTTACCTGTAACAAAGACATATGACATTGAGTTGTGAATGACAAAGAAATATGACATGATAAAGCATCTTCAATCGCACAGTAAACTATATGAATAGTTGAACATACACATATATTTGTTTTAGTACATAAATGAGAGAGATGAAGGGGAGACCTTTGCCCAGCAGTGAGTCAATTTATACATACATGCATACATATAATCATGCCTTTATTCCTAATGGGGTAGGCAGAGCGTAAACGACCTAAACCCAGGTCGTTCTGCCACGTCTGACAAAGTTTTGGGGGTATTTAAGTTTATTTTTTATTTTTTTAATTTTTGATAGGCAATCATTTGTCCGCCATCTCACGTGATGGTAAGTGATGATGTAGACTATGATGGAGCATGATTGCCTAGAAAATGCCCGTTCACTGTCGCCTTGATATATTTGTAGGTATATTGCTATAGTGACAGGTTGTTAGCCCATCGCCTAAATTGTAATATACAAAACCTCGGTTCCCTTAGCTGTTTTTTACTGCATGCTCGGGAGGAAATGCAACTGGCACATTCTATATTTTTCTTTCGGTCTAGCATGGAAGTTGAGTTGAGAATGACAAAGAAATATGACATGATATATCATAGGTAACTAAAAGGTATTGATAGTTCCATAGGTAGAATGTTGAAAAAATACCACAATATCAAACAAACACAACATAACAATTTTTAGTACATACATGTACTTCGATATTCTGTGAACTACAAGAACTTGAAGTCTTGCATCTTCCCAGGAAAATGAAATAACATAAACATAACCGGGTGAAATATACCGGGTATAAGGGACAGCGTTCCGAAAACTGATAGGGGTTGCTGAAACTGAACAACTGTCACCAGGAAATTCTTTCAGAAGACAAAAAAAGGCCTTCTCATTCAAAATTACCACCTCAATCAGTCAATTTGTATGAAAAGGCATTTTTTTACACTTCTTGAAAAAAAAAATCCTGCTGATAGTTGTCCAGCTTCGTTGACTGAGCAACCCCTATCAGTTTTCGGGACGCTGTCCTTTACACCTGTACATGCCGTGTACAAGACAAAAATGAATTGTTAGAAACGTAACATTCACGTAAACGACGTATTTCAGCAGGCGTAAACACAATAGGTGGTTTTTCTAGAACCCGCCACATGATTCGGTAATCTAAAGAACAGCAAGGCTTCAAATGAACGCGGCCAAAAAAGGAAGTAAGTAACTAAGAGTCTTATTTATGAAGCGATATCAAACTTGAGAGCAATATTAAGTATTGATTTGCATACATAAAATCACGCCTTTATCCCTTACGGGGTAGGCAGAGCATAAAACGCCTCGTGAAAAGCGCTTTCGCCACGTCTGACAAAAATTGAGGAAAATTTTAGATTGTAATGTGTATTGCTGTAGTGACAGGTTGTCAGCCCATCGCCTAAATTACAATATACTGTAACCCTCGAATCCCTTTTGCTGACTTCTACAGCATGCCCGGGAGAAAGGGCAGCTGGAACATTCTATGTTTTCCTATCTCTCCCAGTCCAGCATGGAAGAATATATTCATTTGACAGGCCATTTTGTACTGTAAATGACATTTCTAATACGAACTCAAACTCGCTGTCACTTGTGAGAGCTGGTTACAAATACGGCCCTAAGCCTGCCAGCAACATTTTGACAGTACTCCATTGAAAAAAAAAAACAAGTAAAATTAGTCCTCCCAACCGATTTTCGATCTTCTTCTGTCGAGTGGGTACCGAGTCTATCGACCCGATGAACCCTGGTGTCAGAGTTTTTAAACCGCCTAGTAGCACAACTATCAGGCCTCCGACATGGTTTGAGTAACGACCACTATCAAAGACAGCGACCGGGACCGACGGCTTAACGTGCCCTCCGAAGCACGAAATCTTTTTCTTTTTCGGACAATCAGGTGATTGAGCCTTCTCATTTTCGGTGACGACGGCCAATCTACTCTACTATTTTTTATTTCCCAGGTGTTTCAGCAATTTCGCGTTTCTTCCATGCTGGACTGGAAGCGAAAGAAAAACATAGAATGTGCCAGCTGCATTTCCTCCCGGGCATGCTGTAAAAACCAGCTAAGGGATCCGAGGGTTTCAGTATATTGCAATTTAGACTATGGGCTGACAACCTCAAATAACCCTCAAAATTTTGTCAGACGTGGCGAAACGACCTTTGTTTAGATAGTATACGCTCTGCCTTTCCCATTAGGGATAAAGGCATGATTATATGTATGTATGTGTTTCCGCAACACACAGTTGCACTCTCTATTCCTTCATCAGGCGCAGGACCGACTATTAACATGCCCATCCGACAGCATGGATCATCTTACTTTTCGGACCACAGATCAGATTGAACTGCCCTAACCGAACTTAAAACAATAACACAAAGTCATTGTCCCCCGCCGGTAATCGAACCCGAGACCTCCGGGTCGTGAGCCCATGGCTCAAACCACTAGACCACAGAAGCAGTCTCCATAGAATGCAGCACCGCGCCGCCGTTCATTTAAAGCTTTGACGTTCTCTAGGCGGTAATGGCGACGATTTGCCGAATGGCCTCACGTCTCAAGCTCACGGCTCACGGCATTTCCTTCTGTCAACCACAGTAAATAAGTTGATAAATAACTACGCGTTTCTCGTACGAGAGGAAAGTGATAAGTTAACAAGAAAAATTCTGTACATTGACTTTGTGATTGAACTAAAATTCTATTTAGGTACCTACTATGAGGACCTACCTATTAAAGTTTAATAAGGCTACGATATTATAATTTTAAGTTCCATGAACTAAGCGTCTAGAGGTATAAAAAAGAATAAATCGTTGAATGGGAAAAACGATCTTTTTATAACAATGAATCTACAACAACAGACTTCGTGTTTTTTTCTTATGTAATTAGGTTAAAGAATCACATGATAGTAATATATACTGACATAAACCATTTCAAAGGTCTATAGGCGGTTGAGAACTCTGACATCAGAGTTACTCGATAGAAGAATTACTAAAATTCGATCCAGCTTGTCAGTGAAACAAATTTTGTTTCACTGGATATGGCTAGTTGGGTTTGGCGGCCTGGTTTCGTCCGTCGATCAAATATCTGTGGCTTCACCGTGCTTCAATTAGGTCACATTGTCAGCAGGTTGGGGCTCAGTTGTAGGGAAGTGTACAGTAGGGGTTAGATACTTTTTAGATACAGTCCACTAAATATGAAAAAAACATTAAAATACAGTCCAGTGCAACAAATATGGCTTTTTGGGCGGTTGGGCGGCCTGGTTTCATCCGTTGATCAAATATCTGTGGCTTCACCGTGCTTCAATTAGGTCACATTGTCAGCAGGTTGGGCCTCAGTTGTAGGGAAGTGTACAGTAGCGGTACGATACTTTTAGGTACAGTCCACTCGATAGAAATAATTACCGAAATACAGTCCAGTGAAACAAATATGGCTTGTTGCGGTTGGGCGGCCTGGCTTTGTCCGTTGATCAAATATCTGTGGCTTCACCGTGTTAGGCCACAATATCAGCAGGTTGGGGCTCAGTTGTAGGGAAGTGTACAGTAGCGGTACGATACGTTTTAGGTACAGTCCACTCGATTGAAATAATTACCGAAATACAGTCCACTGAAACTTATATGGCTTGTTGGGCGGTTGGGCGACCTGATTGCGTCCGGTGATCAAATATCTGTGGCTTCACCGTGTTAGGTCACAATGTCAGCAGGTTGGGGCTCAGTTGTAGGGAGGTGTACAGTAGCGGTTCGATACGTTTTAGGTGCAGTCCACTCGATAGAAATAATTACCGAAATACAGTCCAGTGAAACAAATATAGCTTGTTAAGGTTGGGCGGCCTGATTCCGTCCGTTGATCAAATATCTGTGGGTACACCGTGCTTCAATTAGGTCACAATGTTAGCAGGTTGGGGCTCAGTTGTAGGGAAGTGTACTGTAGCGGTACGTTTTAGGTTCAGTCCACTCAATAAAAAGAAATACCGAAATACAGTCCAGTGAAACAAATATGGCTTGTTGCGGTTGGGCGGCCTGATCCCGTCCGTTGATCAAATGTCTGTGGCTACACCGTGCTTCAATTAGGTCATAATGTCGGGGTTCAGGTTGCGGCTTAGTTGTAGGGAAGTGTACTATAGGTGTACGACTACATACATACATATAATCACGACTTTATCCCTAATAGGGTAGGCAGATCGTAAACGACCCAAACAAAGGTTGTTCTGCCACGTCTGACAAAGTGTTGAGGGTTATTTGAGATAGATTTGTAGGTATATTGCTATAATTTATGATATATAATACTTACCAGTCCACTATAAATTGGGTTTTAGCTATAAGTGCGACTATATTTACTGATTTGATTATAACCCAACTATATAATAAATGTGTGCATTGTCCTAACCAAACTAAGACATCTCACAAAGTGACAATGTGTGAACTTTGTGCCCACTGAATGAAATCAATCCAACAATCTCCGGTTCGAGAGCCTACATCAGACCACTACATCTAAGGGGCAGTTTACTAATTTAAGGTGAAGCCAAAGAAGGTATTTATCTACGTTGGCAATTTCCATGAAATCAAAGAATAAAGATGTCAGGATAGAAATAAATGGCAAAATTTTACACGTGCTGGAAAGATCTATTTGATCCCTGTTCTACGAAACTTCGTAGCTTGAGTTAGATAATCCGGCCCAAGATCTATTTTCTAGAATAATTATGTTTATTTTTTTTTAGCTAAGGGATCTGAGGGTTTCTGTATATTGTAATTTAGGCGATGAGCTGAAAACCTGTCACTACAGCAATATACAATACAATACAAAATTCTTTATTGCACATACAACAGAAATAAAAAGGAACAAACGTGACAGTACAATATAGGCGGCCTCATTGCTAAAGCAGCAATTTCTACCAGGCAACCTTTGGGTATAGAAATTGTACAAGCAGAAAGCAGAAATATACCTACAAATCTATCTTAAAATACCCTCAAAACTTTGTAAGACGTGGCGAAACGCTCTGTATACCCCATTAGGGATAAATGCATGATTATGTACGTAGTTTCTTTTCTAGTACATACATACGTACATATAGTCACGCCTTTATCCCTAACGGGGTAGGCAGAGCGTAAACGACCTAAACAAAGGTCGTTCCGCTACGTATGACAAAGTTTTCCGCCGCCACTTTTCTAGTAGGCGTTTTAATAGATATATAAATTAAACGCGAACGTTTTTAAATTCTAGTGTAATTCATTAAAAACTCATACGTTCATAAAGCCGCGCTTTTATCCATCATTTAAAACATTGGCAAATAAATAAATATTTGACACTTGAAACAAACCTCAACCTAAAATTTAAAACATTTTCGCGCCTCAGGTAGTATATCGTATCAAACATCAACGTATCAAACACAAGCCACAACAGTCCACTGCTGGACATGGGCCTCCCCAAAATCGAGGGTATACACCATACTCACCACGCTTGGCAGGCGGATTGGTGAGCGCAGTAGAAGTTTTCCATTCACAGGGAAAGCTGCTGCCCATTCCCTGGATATATCCCTTAGTCGCCTTTTACGATACTCATGGGAAGTTATGGGGTGATGCTATTCTAACCCAGCACCACACGGGGATATATCGTATACTTAGTTAAATATAAAAAATACTTCTTCTTCTGTCGAGTGGGTATCGAGTCTATGGACTCGATGAACCCTGGTGTTAGAGTTTTTAAACCGCCTAGTAGCACAACTATCAGGCCTCTGACATGGTTTTGTGTAACGGCCACTATCAAAGACAGCGACCGGGACCGACGGCTTAACGTGCCCTCCGAAGCACGAAATCTTTTTCTTTTCGGACAATCAGGTGATTCAGCCTGCAATGTCCTACCCAAACTGGAGAAAAATTCACAAAGTGATAAATTCACAAATATCAACTTTGTGTTTTCCCCCCTGGGAATCGAACCCAGGACCTCCGGATCGGGAGTCCATGGCACTAGTCACTAGACCACGGAAAAAATACGGCAGGTAAAAAATACTTGGACAAGTAATTATAAACAGCACTTGAGACAAACAGCTAGTTTGAGTCGTATCAGAAATGTAATTTCAGTATAAAAGGACCTGTCAAATCTAAACTCAATAACACTCTGAAATCTAAAAAACCTTAGCTTCAAATTTGAGAGCAATATTAAATATGGATTTGACGGGCTATAATGTACTGAAATGACATTTCTGATACGAACTCAAACTAGATGTCAGTGTCAACCTTGTACTGTGTACTGTTCACCATCATGAGCCTAAGTAGATACTATACCTTCGTAGTTTAAAGCAAAAAAACTGATGAGTTAATGAGAAAACCGCCTCTTTGCACTCAGTCAAGTGGGCTAATAAAATAATACCCGCTTTTCTGAAAGGCTCTTCATTATCACTTCTAAGAACATTTTGATCCTTAAGAGCGCCGTTAATTTTAAAAGATAAAGATAATGGTTTAAATTCTATTGAAAATGTCTGCCTAGAATTGAATTTACCTAAAGAATTATTTGCGGTACTTCAAGCAACCATCAGCGGTGGCATAAAAATATACAGGAGGCAGGAAAGTACCGGCGTAATACTTCTTCAATGTCAACATCAGCCACAACTATCCGCTGCTGGACATGGGCCTCCCCAAAATTGGGGATATATGCCATACTCACCAACCGGTGAGCGCAGTAGAAGTTTTCCATTCACAGGAAACGCTGCTGCCCATTCCCTGGATTTATCTCTTAGTCGCCTTTTACGACACCCACGGGAAGTTATGGGGTGATGCTATTCTAACCTGGCACCACACGGGGAATGCTTTTTCTACTTCTTCAATGCTTTTTCTTTTTTGTTTGCGAAATATCCACAGTCGATATGATTTTTAAGTACCGTAAATTCGCCCACACATTAAATGAAATATGACGCTGAATGACAGATAACTTATTCAACAACCAAACATATCACGCTAAGATTATCATAAATGCAACGAGACTCTACCTACAGTATTGATCCTAACAAAAAAAGTCTTTCAAAAAGGGTCAAACTGCAAGTAACTTTCTAAATTCCATGCTGGACTGGGAGCGAGAGAAAAACTTAGAATGTGCCACCTGCTTTTTTTTCCGGGCATACAGTAAATACCTGCTAAGAGACCCGAGGGTTTCTGTATATTGCATTTTAGACGATAGCCTGACAACCTGTCACTACAGAAATATACGTACAAATCTATCTTAAATAACCCTCAAAACTTTGTCAGTCGTGGCGGAACGACCTTTGTTTAGGTCGTTTACGTTCTGCCTACCTCATTAGGGATAAAAGCGTGATGATATGTATGTATGTATCTAATTTTCTAAATCTACATAACCAGAACATCAGATTGGGTAGAAAGAAAGTACTAGGTAAGTACATACATATAATCACGCCTTTATCCCTAATTAATAAAGGTCGTTTCATCACGTCTGACAAAGTATTGAGGGTTATTCAAGATAGATTTGTAGGTATATTGATGTATTCCCGCTTACCGCTAAGCATTTCTCTTTCACCCAAAGGTTGCCTGGAAAAAATTGCTACTTTAGCAATAAGGTCGCCTATGTTGTACTTTTCTTTTGTTGTTATCTGTTGTGTTGTATGATTTGTATTCTTACGTGCAATAAAGTATTTTTATGTTTATGTTATGTATATTACTGTACTGACAGGTTGTCAACCCATCGCCAAAGTTACAATATACTGAAACCCTCGGACCCCTTAGCTGGTTTTTACAGCATGCCCGGGAGGAAATGCAGCTGGCACATTCTATGTTTTTCTCTCTCTTCCAGGCCAGCATGGTAAGTAGCATGACGCATTTTTTTTACTACAGGTTTTTCCTTGATATTTAACATAACATGACATAGAATAACTTTATTGCACGTAATGATACAACACAACAGATAACATCAAAAGACACGTACAACATAGGCGGCCTTATTGCTAAGGTAGCAATTTCTTCCAGGCAACCTTTGGGTGAAAGAAAAATGTGTAGCGGTAAGCGGGATAGTGCAAACCTAGTCAAATAAGTATCCTAAATACATTACATTACATATAATACATATACTAAGTACAAGCTACTACATAGATATTTGTATAATAAACTACTATATAATCTTTGATAAACAATATACTATTAAATAAACTAATACATAAACTAATGAAAGATAGGATAATACAAACTACAATCAGAACTAGACGAAGGAAATGACAGCAACAGTATCTACAGCACAGAATAAAAGTGAAGGAAACTAAAGATCACCTCACTTAACACCTGTTCAGATCCTCTTTGCAGGTTGTGATAGTGAACAGACGTTTGCTAGAGACCGCTCAGCCGGAGGTTGATGGCGTATAAGCGTAAATCTTTGTGGTTGAAAGCTTATCACGGGTACCTACCTCTTTTGTGATACCGGGTTGCACGAGGGCGACTATCGTATATATTTCATTTAGGCTATTCATGCATGCAGTATTTGTTTCACTGATGTCTTACATATTCCTCATAATCCTCAAATCCCTAAGCTGGTTTTCACATAATATGTTTTTCTGTCGCTCCCAGTCCAGCATGGAAGAAAATGATGTCTTGTTTTTGATAAACTATATTTTTACTCTCTAACTAACATTAGCGCGCTCTTCTTCGCACTATCATTTCACAAAACAATTATTAGATATGAAACAATCGTAACAAGCATGAAAATACTTAAGCCATTGCCATTTTAGAGGCTTTGCTTTATGTCGAGTCTCATAAACTCAATAAAACAGTCATATTTTCTGATTCGAGAAGTTGTCTGATGGCTATTTTATCCAATCAATTTCGGTCAAAATATAAATTTCCTTTTGTTCTCCAAATTAAAAGTTGTTTAATCCGCTGTGCTGCTCAGAACATTGAAGTCGCTTTAGCCTGGATTCCAAGTCATAGTGGCATTCAGGGTAATGAAGTCGTTGACTCTTTTGCTAAAGATGCCACTTTGTATGGTTTGCCTTCTTACTTCAAATTTTTTTCACATGACCT
Source organism: Scrobipalpa costella (assembly GCA_949820665.1). Lineage (NCBI taxonomy): Eukaryota > Metazoa > Arthropoda > Insecta > Lepidoptera > Gelechiidae > Scrobipalpa > Scrobipalpa costella. The sequence continues at coordinate 6,372,491 of OX463299.1, forward strand.
TCTTCCTTTAGCTTCGCAAGGTCTTAGTTTTGCGTGGAATGAGTTTTTTAAAAGCACTAGTAGCAGTAAGGGTAGATATTATTTTGACATACAGTGTTCCATTCCAACGAAACCTTGGTTTTCCAAATTGAAGGAAGCCAATAAGCGTGTTACTTCTACCATTTGTAGACTCAGACTTGGTCATGCATGCACTCCTGTTCACCTGGCTAAAATTCATATCAAAGACAGTTCTATTTGCGAGTGTGGCTTAGATGAGGGTACCCCTGACCATATTTTTCTCAACTGTCAAAATTTTTCTTCCTCTCTTTATGACTTCCTTCCTTCCTCTATTCCTCGTCCTACTTCCTTTAAGTATCTTCTTTCTCTTGTAAATACTCCTTTTATTTATATTTTGTGTAGATATATTAACCTCAATAATATTAGATTATAATAATTGTGTTTGTTTTTGTAACCTACTAACAACATGTTTGTATATATTGTGTTTGTCTTTTGTTCTAGGTCGTCAGTACACAGTCTGCTCTCGGAATATTCTTAGCCAATTATTAAGAAACTCCTTGTTCTTTCACGAAGCCTTTCGTCTACAAGCAGAGTCAACTTTACAACAACTAGATACTGGCGAAATCATAGTGGAAACGCCATAACCTAAAAGATTGATTGATTGATTGATGAAAATACTTTGACGTGTAAATATTAATAGCATTTTCACTTTAATGGCCGTATTTAAAATCAGCTTTCATAAGCGACAGCGAGTTTGAATTCGTATCAGAAATGTCATTTCAGTGCAAATTGGCCTGTCAAGTTAATATTTCTCTCAAGTTTGATATCGCTCTATAAATACGAGCCTTAGTGCAGCAACACACAGGCATCACTTACTGTGCGTAAGGTTGCGCTCAACACGCTGTCAATGTTTTTTGCATTGCCTACAACACAGATGCAATCACCTTACGCACTACGCGCTTAGCGAGGAAATCTACGTCGGTGCATTCCTCTTCCAGTACGCGCGCGTAGTGCGTAAGGTGACGCATGTGTGTTGTAGGCAATGCAAAAAACATTGACAGCGTGTTGAGCGCAACCTTACGCACAGTAACTGACGCCTGTGTGTTGCTGCAATTAAATTGGTTGTTGATCTCAAAAATGATGGTCTGCTAAATATGATTATAAATATAATATAATCTTATAGTTTTTGAACACGTCTGCTAAAGGTAGCAAGCCCAAAGAAAAATCCTAACGCTAAAATATGTTCTCTCATGTGGTGAAAAAAGGTACAACGAAAATACAACCAACAGGCCAACCGTATAGGGTTACCGGGGGTATATAATCCCTCAATCTAATTTGTAATTTGTTACCCAAATATCTTTTCTGTTCCGAACACAATACCATTGTTGTAGATGGACCGACATGTGGACAGGTACGATCAGCCACATGATAATGGAAAATAAAAAATGTAATTATAAGCTAACAGAGCCTTTTTTAAACGATTATTAAATTTCATGTAATTGTACCTATAGAGAAACATAGGTACAATTACAATTACACATAGAAGAATTTGCCAGCTGCATTTCCTCCCGGGCATGCTGTAAAAACCAGATAAGGGCTCCGAGGGTTTCAGTATATTGCAATTTAGGAAATAGACTGACAACCTGTCACTACGGCAATATACCTACAAATCTATCATGAATAACCCTCAAAACTTTGTCAGACGTGGCAGAACGACCTTTGTTTCGGTCGTTTACGCTCTGCCTACTCCATAAGGGATAAAAGCGTGATTATATGTATATATTTATCTTAAAAATACATAAAGAACCAGCTAAGGGATCAGAGGGTTTCAGTATATTGTAATTTAGGTTATGGGCTGACAACCTGTCACTACAGCCATATACCTACAAATCTATCTTCAATAACCCTCAAAACTTTGTCTGACGTGGCGGAACGATCTTTGTTTAGGTCGTTTACGCTCTACATATCCCATTAGGGATAAAGGCGTGACTATATGTATGTACTAAAATAATTTCCTAATGAAAGTTGTTCAGTTTCGTTAACTGAGCAACCCCTAACTAGTTTCTGGTACGCTGTCCCTTACACTCAGAGTTTCTCCTACTGACCGTACAAATTATTTTCTGAATCTGCGGATTAAGTGGATACCGGTAGACTGATTGTAATTCATTACAAGGATTTCAATTGGAATTTATAATTCTATTTTGATCCTGCACTAAGGTTATTTAATTATTTAATAGTTTATTGTACACAATAAAATACAAAGGACATCACTACATAGTATAAAACAAAGTCACTTTCTCTGTCCCTATATCCCTATGTAGGTATGCTTAGATCTTTAAAATTACGCAACGAATTTTGATGCGGTTTCTTTTAATGGATAGAGTGATTCAAGAGGAAGGTTTATATGTATAAAACATGCATTATATAGTAGAGAAACACTGATAATTTCCGTGCGAAGCCGCGGCGTGTCGCTAGTACACAATAAAATACAAAGAACATATACATTTAAAACAAAGACACAACAGGCACAGCTTATTTTATCTTTACGGAAGTAGGAAGTTGTTAATCAGGCAGGTATTACACTTTCAGAATCTCATGAAGCGTTAGCGTTTGATACCATTTTTAATTATTTTTGAATTCTATACAAAAAAATTGATGTGGCACAGAATAAATAGATAGGGTTGACCTTTACCCAGTCTAAAAATAGCAATTCACAGGAATATGTTTGAACAATCACAGTTGTGTACCTACGTTACAATATACTTTTTGATAAAGAATAACTATGTAGTCATCATCATCTCCCTAGCCTTATCCCGTATCTCACGAGGTTGGCTACCTAAGCTAGAGGATTGAACGAGGGTACACCGAGAGACTGCTATCTGACCTCCGCAACCCATAAGAGACACCAGACCCAAACAATAACTACGTAGAAAAAAAAAAAAAAAAAAAAAAAACAAACTTACCTAAATGAAATATCGCGTACCTGAATACCTGTAGAAACTTTTTGTTTTCCCGCGCCTCTCATAATCTCCACCTTTTTTTCTTTGAAGTGGTAATTAATATCAGACCCTCCCTTCCTTCTTTAACATTTAAAGCGATATTCACTCCTCGAAAAAATCTAATGCTAATTAAATTATTTCAAAAATTGAGGATGAAAATACTTTGATAGTGAAAGAAACCTTGCTCAATTTAAAATGTATAATCTGTTAGATCCACAGAATTCCCAATTTCACATTCATACATATATAATCACCTTTATCCCTAATGGGGTAGGCAGAGCGTATACAATCTAAACAACGGTCGTTCCGGTACGTCTGACAAAGTTTTGAGGGTTATTTAAGATAGTTTTATGGTTGTCAACCCATCGTCTAAATTACAATATACTGATACCCTTGGATCTCTTAGCTGGTTATTAAAGCATGCGCGGGAGGAAATGCAGCTGGCACATTCTATGTGTTTCTCTCGCTCCTAATCCAGCAAGGAAATACATACATTTCACAATTGAATTTAAAATATTTTTCTGTTGTAGTTTGCTGAATCTTTTTGAAGCCACTGACTTTCATTACCTAGAGACTGGAAATACTTATCGGAAGGTGATTTAACCTAGTAGCAGATGGACCTTTGACTCGGACGACCCTTATCGATGACTCAAAGGGATCGACCAAAGAAGATATTTTCGCGGCCTTAGTATAAGTTTTCAAATTTTCAAACAGTGAAATATAAAAAGAAAAATATTAATGTGATCGCGTAGTCGTTGTATGAAACACTATACCAAAAATACAAGTTATTTCTGTCCGAGGTGTTTAGCTGCCCGAGCCCGCAGGGCGAGGACTGATATTAAGTCGAAGACAAAAAGGTTTTGTGCACGAGTTACTCAGCGTTTTACTTCGATTGCAAGGAAAATTTAGGAAATTGTACAAATATATTGTAAACTAAACAATTCATTCCCGCCAATTATAATATCATTTTAAACCTTTCGACATGAAATATTAGGCTTGGACTGGAAACCAACAGCCTACTAAATATTAAATTAATGTTGTATTAGACCGGGTGTAATGGACAGCGCCCCGCAATCTGATAGGGGTTGTTTAGTCAACGACACTGAACAACTTCCACCAGGAAATTCCTTCAGGAAGTGAAAAAATGGCTTTTCCATACAAAATGTCCATCTCGATCTGATAATTTGTGCCGTGTGGTTTCCGGCTAGCAAGAATAGAACCACCCCGTTTCTTCCTAGGGAGTCGTAAAAGGCGACTAAGGGATTAAAACCCAGATCTGCCAAGGCAGGTCTATATCATCCAGGAAATGGAAAATTCCGATATTATACCCGGATGGAGTCTCCGTTAGGCGCTTACGCAACTGACTCCTGGAATCGAACTGGCCCCGCACGTATCGGCTCGCCGCTCCTGCGGACTAAGCCAGCTAGGTCGAGAGGGTGGCGCAGGTCCTGGGCAACCCTGCGTTTCCTTAATTGCGTCCCAGGCGATGCAGTGTCTGTGGAGAGGACACTTCACCCGCGACAGCTACGCTGCGCGGACACCAACACGGGGAGTGGCAGTGACCGGTTATAAGTCCGCACAGATGGGTGTAAGTGCGGGCGCCAGGGGTCACTTCCGTCAGTAAGAGGGTCCATCGTAGACCCACTGATCAGTTACCGCCCGCTCCAAGTTGGGCAGCCCCCAATCAATTAGGTACTGATCCGCCCGGTGCTGGTTTGCTCTTTTAGGGTGTGGAGAGCACTGGCCAAAACTAGACAATCGGCGCCGTTACGTTTAACACCTGCGTATAAATGGCATAAAAATAATAAACAACCATCACGCTTATCCATACGAATTGCGACATGGAATGTCCGTACTATGAGGACAGGTCTCCCTGACACCTGCGGAGGCTCCTCTATTGACGCACAAGATCTGCGAAAAACTGCTGTTATTGACGCCGAACTCAACAGATTGAATATTGCTGTATGTGCTTTGCAAGAGACAAGACTTCCTGACGAGGGTTCTTTGCGTGAGGCTCATTACACCTTCTACTGGAAAGGAAAGGACAGTAGCGCTGTGCGTGAACATGGCGTAGGCTTCGCAATCCGTAACGACCTCTTGACATCCATAGAGGCTCCTTGCGGCATCTCGGAACGCATTATGTTGCTGCGATTAAATACTTATTGTGGATACGTCACATTAGTTTCTGCTTACGCTCCAACATTATCTTCTATTGATGAAGCCAAGAATCAGTTCTATGACCAGCTTGACCAATCACTGCATGGGCTAAAAATATCTAACCGATTATATATTCTGGGAGATTTTAACGCTAGGGTCGGCCAGGACAACGTTGCTTGGCCTGATTGTATCGGTAACCAAGGTATAGGGTAGTTAAATGAAAACGGTCAGCGGCTGTTGGAATTTTGCTCTAAACACCTGATGTGTGTTATCAATACCTACTTCAAAGGCAAAGCATCTCGCAAAGTGTCTTGGAAACAGCCACGTTCTGGTCATTGGCATCAGCTGGACCTCATCCTTACTAAAAAGAAAAACCTCCGCGAGACCCTGCACACGCGAACATTTCACAGCGCTGATTGCGACACAGACCACTCCCTGGTGGTATCACATGTTGCTATCACTCACAAAAAGATCCACTCATCTAGTCCTCCCGGTAGGAAGAAGATTGATCTTCCCAAAACCAAGATTGATGAGATGGTCAGCAAGTTTGAGGAGCTAGTACGCCACGAAACTGCTACTTGGGATGTTGACGCTCCTATAGAGACAGAATGGGACAATGTAAAAAAACTGTTGACTACAGTAGCTGGTACGGCTTTCGGCCATCAGAAAGCCAAGAATCGGGACTGGTTTGCTGAAAATCTCGAGCATATAACACCTCTGCTCGAATCTAAACGTCAAGCTGCACTAAGACACCGTCTAAACCCTACCCTAAAGACGCGCAACGATCTAGCAAGTGCAAAGGCTGCTTTTCAACGCACATCACGGTACTTTGCGAATGCATACTGGACTGAGATGTGTCAGAGCATTCAATCATGTGCAAATGTGGGAAATTTTGGCTGTGTCTATGCTGGTATTAAGAGGGTTCTTGGCCCTATACCCAAAAAAACAGCCCCCCCAAAAGAGGCAGATGGCACGGTTATAACTGATAGCCAACGCCAACTGCAACGATGGGTAGAACATTACATCGGTCTCTACTCAGAACCAGTGAACATAATGCCAGAAGCTGTGGATCGCATGCCGAAACTTGCTACCTGGACTGAGTTGGACGACCCTCCTACCGTAGGGGAATACCACAAGGCTGTTAAGCAGCTTAAACTTGGAAAAAGTCCTGGGAATGACGGTACCCACGCCGAAATCATTAAGCTCAAGTGCATTTCTCCCATCCTGCACAATCTGCTCAGTAAATGTTGGGAAGCGGGATATATACCACAAGATATGCGCGACGCTAACATTGTTACCCTATACAAAGGCAAAGGTGACCGCGGTGACTGTAACTGTTACCGTGGGATATCCCTTTTAAGTATAGTGGGTAAACTGTTTGCTAGATTAGTCCTGTTAAGACTCCAGAAACTAGCTGACCGTATTTATCCCGAATCTCAGTGTGGATTCCGCGCCCAACGTTCCACTACTGACATGATCTTTACATTTCGTCAGTTGCAAGAAAAGTGTAGAGAGCAGAAAACTACTCTGTTTGTGGCGTTTGTTGACCTGAACAAGGCCTTCGACACCGTGAGCAGAGAAGGACTTTTTACTGCACTAGAAAATATCGGTTGCCCATAAAACTTCTAAGTCTCGTAAAATCCTTCCATGAGGACATGAAAGGAGCAGTTGTGTTTGACGGTAATACATCTGAGCCGTTCGAAATGCGAAGAGGTGTTCGCCAAGGCTGTGTGTTGGCACCTACCCTGTTTGGTATTTTCTTTTCATTACTTTTTAATGTAGCTTTTGGTAATGACCAACAGGGTATACACCTCCACACGAGGGCTGACGGGAAGCTATACAACATTTCGCTTCTCAAGTCTTAAGTGCTACTGCGAAGACTTTTCGTCGATAGCCTTTTGTTCGCCGACGATGCAGCCTTTGTCGCCAATTCTGACCGCGAGCTTCAAGACATTGTTGACAAATTTTCCCATGCGTGCACTCTGTTCTCAATGTCCAATAACGCCAAAAAAAACCGTAGTGGTGGCTCAGGGCGCAGCAGCACCTACTACTATTTTGCTTGGTGGCGATCCTTTGAGTATAGTCGACAAGTTTTGCTACTTAGGGTCAACTGTGTCGAACAATCTCACGCTGGATGCTGAGATCGATACACATATCGGCAAAGCGGCCACCATGATCGGTAAGCTCAGTACAAGAGTATGGAATAATAAACACCTAACAGTCAAAACCAAGATGATTGTGTACCAAACTTGCGTTTTGAGCATAATCTTGTACGGAGCTGAAACCTGGACATCGTACGCAAAACAGGAACGTCGACTCAACACATTTTATATGCGCTGCGTTAGGAATATCTTGCGTATAACCTGGCAGGACAGAGTTACAAATGAGCGGGTTCTGGAAATGGCACAGCTGCCTAGCTTCACAGCCTTGCTTAAGCAGAGACGACTGCGGTGGCTAGGGCATGTGCACCGGATGGAGCCTTGACGTCTGCCGCGGCGTGTTTTGCTCGGCGCTGTAGCAAACGCTAAGAGAGGGGTAGGGAGACCCATGCTGCGTTTCAAAGATTGCGCCAAACGAGACATGGCCGCTTTTGACATCCCAAGCGAAAGATGGGAGGAGCTCGCTGAAGATAGGGACAAATGGCGAAAGCGTGTGTTAGATGGGCGTAAAGTCCATGATGACGCCTGGTTTGCTGGTCTCGCTGACAAAAGACAAAAACGACATCTATAGTCTGTCAACGTCGTGCTTACCGCGCCCTAGCGGTACAGACGTTGGCGGGGACGCGGTAGCACGCGGCAATTGTGTGGATGTGCGCACGCGTCGTGCTCGCTCACCCTCCTGCTTCACCGCCCGCACCCCCGTTACCGCGTCCCCGCGCACGTCTGTACCCCTAAGGCGCGGTAAGCACGACGTTGACAGACTATAAATACACAGCAATCAGTCACCAATATTACCACCTTCAAATGCAGAGCATGTGGGAAATTTTGCCGCTCCCGTATCGGTTTATATAGCCACGAAAAATCTTGTCTCAAACACTGACTAAATCGTCTGTCAAAGACGTATGAGGCCAATGATGATCTGATAATTTGTATGGAAAAGCCATATTTTTTCTGTTCCTGAAAAAAAAAAAGGTAAGTTGTTCAGTGTACAAACCCTATCAGTTTGCGGGACGCTGTCCCTTGCTACCCATAGATTTAGTAAACTATCGTACTTCTATTATATGTTTATATATTTTATGTAATACAATAAACAAATAAGGGAAATAAAAAAAACATAAGCGTTCCTTGGCAGGTTCCTTAGCTATAGGCCATATTCTTATTCCTTACATTGTATAAGTACCATCTATCCATTGCAATCTTTGTTAGTCGTAGGTATAACTTGACTGTTGAATTCGATAATAGACATTATAACTTAGATTCGTATTTTTGAAGTGATCTCGAACTTGAGAGCAATATTAAGTATAGATTTGACAGGCCGGTTTGTACTAAAATATCATTTCTGATACGAACTCAAACTCGCTGTCACTCTTGAGAGCTGATTATAAATACGGCCCTAATATCATAATGTCGAAGTTAGCATAACATCAAAGCTTTATCATTATTACTTTGCAAATTAAAAACAGTTTAAAGATATAACTTCCGGCTTTACATAAATCCTCAGCACGTCAAATTTATTTAATTTTACATATAATATACCAGCTGCATTTCCTCCTAGGCATGCTGTAAAAACCAGCTAAGGGATCCGAGTGTTTCTGTATATTGCAATTTAGGCGATGGGATGACAACTGTCACTACAGCAAAGTTCCTAAAAATCTTCAAAACTATGTCAGACATGGCGAAACAACCTTTATTTATATAACACATGATGGAATTATAAAAGATAATAGTAAATGATCAATGGTTAAGTAGTCAATGTTTTTAATTATTTTCAGAAAAACCCATTATCAACTTTGCTCTATCTAAATCAATGTAATCCACATGATTGTATTTATACATAAGTCACATAATAATAACAATGAATGCTAGAATAATGTGTGTATTTATGTCAGCTCGATTGCGTTTTGCAGTAATATGACAATAATATTTTTTAATTTATAATAAATAATTATAAAAAAATGCTTAAAGTATTCATTTATATATGATTTTTGCATTGTGTGTGCAATATGTTGGTGAATTATTAAAGCTACTTGATCGTGCTTATTATTATTGATAATAATATTTTTAATTCTTTTCACAAAAACCCAATGGTATCGATTCTCGCGACATAATCCTAATTCAAATTCTTCTTTTCTTAAGTTTGACATAAGAACAGGATAGCAAATTAACATATGACTTTGACAATCCTAATCTGACATAAGACTGCTTATTTGACGTAAAATAAGGAAACATGCTCTATGCTCAGTTCTTATTTAAAGCGTCTTACGTTAAATAGGAAATGTCAAAGTCATGTGTTGCCTTGCTATCCTGTTCTTATGTCAAACTTAAGAAAGTGACAGCGCCAGTTAAGAATTAGAATTAGGATAATATTGCGAGAATCGACGCCGTTATCAACTTTGCCCTATCTAAATCTATGTAATCCACATGATTGTATTTATAAATTTTGCAGGCAACTGTTTCTTACACCCGGTATACCAAATAAATTTGGATAATAATAAGGGTTCCGAATATAACAAATTCTCTTAATTTTCTTCCATGCTGGACTGGGAGAGATAGAAAAACATAGAATGTTCCAGCTGCCCTTTCTCCCGGGCATGCTGTTGAAGTCAGCAAAAGGGACTCGAGGGTTACAGTGTATTGTAATTTAGGCGATGGGCTGACAACCTGTCACTAAAGCAATACATATTACAATATAAAATTGCTCTCAATTTTTGTCAGACGTGGCGAAAGCGCCTTTTACGAGGCGTTAAATGCTCTGCCTACCCCGTAAGGGATAAAGGCGTGATTTATGTATGTATGTATATAACAAATTAATCTCTTTATAAATAAGTCACATAATAATTACAATGAATGCTAGAATAATGTGTGTATTTATGTCAGCTCGATTGCGTTTTGCAGTAAAATAATAATTATATTTTTTGGTTTATAAAAATAATTATGAAAACTTGCTTAAAGTATTCATTTATATATGTTTTTTGCATATATATTTTTTTGCATTTAAGCCTTTACTCATGACGTTCTAAAAAACAACCGGTCTCTCACCACCTGTAGCATAAAGGCTAATATCTTCTTCTTAAAGAGTAGATTCTCGAGTCGAACGAAGTGATGAACCTTGGTTTCAGCGTTTTCAAGCCGCCTAGAAGCACATCTATTAGGCCTTTGAAATGGTTTAAGTCACGACCACTATCAAAGACAGCGACCAGGATGGACGACTTAACGTACCCTACGAAGTACGAAATTCTTTTTTTTCTTTTCGGACACTCGTTTAGAAGAAGAAGGTGATTCAGCCTGCAAAGTCCTAACCAAACTAAAGAAAACCTCACAAAGTGATAAATTGTCAAAAATCATCTTTGTGTTTCCCCCCTGGGAATCGAGGAACTGCCGATGGTAAGCCTCATGGCTCTTAACCAATAGACCACGGAGGCAGTTAGTTATGTATAGAGTCTAATGCGTTTGAACGGTATTCCAAAGACGCAGGTTCGAATCCTGTCTGTGGTTGAAATTTTTGATTTGTTGTTGCACATATTTTAGGAATAAGAATGACCACAAATATTTAAATGCTACATTTTAATACATAACAAGAAGCAAGACAAGCCGTAGTTCACTAAAGTAGATATCAGTATAAAGATTGTAAATAATCAATAGTTACGTAGTCAATGGTTTAATTAATTGTCAGATAAACCCAATGATGTCGATTCTCGTGTCATAATCCTAATTCTAATTCTTAGCTAGCGCTGTCACTTTCTTAAGTTTGACATAAGAAAAGGATAGCAAGTCAATACATGACTTTGACATTTCTTATTTGACGTAAGACGCTTTAAATAAGAACGATCAAATATTTATTTTACTATTATTAATTACAAAAACATAACAAAAATAAATATAAATACTAAGCTTAACTATAGATTCCATTCCCACTGGTGCCTGGCCCAAATGTGCCTATGATGCTGGCAGCATTGAATGAATTAGATTTCGGATTGTATTTGCGAGAATCGACGCCATTATCAACTTTGCCCTATCTAAATCTACATAATCCACAGGATTGTATTTATACATAAGTCACATAATAATTACAATGAATGCTATAATAATGTGTGCATTTATGTCAGTTCGATTGCGTTTTGCAGTAAAATGATAATTATATTTTTTGATTAAAAAATAATTATGAAAACTAGGTTCGAATCCTGTCCGTGGTTGAAATTTTTGATTTGTTGTTTCACATATTTTAGGAATAAGAATGACCACAAATATTTAAATGCCACATTTTAATACATAACAAGAAGCAGGACAAGCCGTAGGTCATTATAGTAGATATCAGTATAAAGATTGTGGATGTCTATTTTATATTCAATAGCCTGAAGAGTTATCATAATGCGGACGATTTTGGTTTTACTGTTAGCTATGGTCATAGTTTTGGGTATGTTTTCTTTATTTTTACTAGCTTTCACCGATGCTAAATAAGCGTCGTCATTCTGTGGCCTGTTTTTGCTTTAAAACTTCAAGGAAAGTCAAAATAAAACATTATTTTTCGTTTGCGGTTTCGAAATTTGAACCAGTCAATATTCAGTCAATTTCATCATTTAGTCGTAAAAGATCAGAAAGAGCAATTGATAGGCTAACAGAGTTACTTACGCTTCTTTTTTATTTGTTTTATGCTAGATGATTTCACAGTTTGAATATTACATTCCATTGTTTTTCACTATTCTATTTTTGTTGTATTTAAATTATTTAAATATTTCCTATACTTCAGCACTACTTTTCTTTTTACATTCTACTCTACCCAAAGGTTATCTGGAAGCGATCGCTTCCAGCGATACGACCGCCTTTGTGCACATTAATTTAAGTTTATTTCTGTGTTTCTTGTATTTTGTGTACAATAAAGTGTTTTTACTTACTTACTTAGTTTTCTCTCATGATAGTTTTATTTTACAGCCGGCCCTGCACCTGATGCCGGTCAACGAATCGTTGGTGGTTCCCTCACCACCATCGACCAATATCCTTATGCTGCTGCAATCCTCTTTGAATTCTTTCCAAATGCATGGGGACAGAACTGCGGTGGAGCCATCTTGAATGAAAAATCTATTCTTTCGGCTGCTCACTGCTATCAGTAATGTATTTAATTTTACTAGCTTACTGCTACTTGTAATTATTTCAAATAATAATTTCTGTTTACGATTTAACTATCTAATTTAATAAGAAGTATCTATTATTATAGTAGAAGAGTTCCTCTAATTGTAACGACCCCCCCTCACAACCAAAAAACCCTAACATAATTTGTATGTGAAAGGAAGTGTGAGAGAGGTGTGGAGGAGAGGTAGTATTGTGGAGCGGAGAGGATGAGAGGAAGGGAAGAGGAATGGGAAGAGTGGTTCATGAATGTCTAGTAATAAGGTTACAAATATGGCTCGTGATTGTGATCGTCTAGTATTATAGTTAGGACCGTACGTTGTGTAATGAAATTTATAAAAGTAACCCAAATCCTTTAAAGTGGTAGTGGGATGTCATAACTTAGCCCTCTTTAGGTTCTTGGGACAACATGGGGACAGTGCGCAGCGGGATAACGGAACCTCCGATTCCAGCTCCAACCATTCGCTGGTAGAGGATTTATGTGCTCGCCAACCATCAACGAATGAGATTTACTTCAATTACCAATTCCCAGACACTAATAAAGACAGTAAATAGCCTAGGAACTTGTCCTTGATGCAAAACCCATCATGCGAGCCCCAGAAAAGGAAAGAGGAGGCACTTCTGTGCCCTCCAATTGGTTTTTGTTTTGGCCAAGCCTCAGGCCAGAGATAAGTGAAAGCGCACTTAGGAGTTTTGGAACGAGTCCAGATTGATGAACAGCATCATGTAAAATATAATTAATTTGAGCTGATTTATTGGTCAGCCAACCAAGACAGAGCAAGTCATGTCTGATGTAATTTGTAGTAAGTTGTGATGTCCAATTGAGAAACATTGCCTCAACAAAGGTTTTATAAATTGTTGTCCAGCTATGCTGGAAGCACCGACTATGAAACTGCACCAGTCATCGATCTCCACTTATGATATGCACATCCAGGAGTCAGTAGAATAGATAGGGATGCCGAAGCTAGTCCCAGATAATATAACAATCATTCACACCGCAAGCCATAGTTTCGTTGTAGATATAGGAGTGATAGGCAAGAGCAAGTAGTGACTGATTGTCAGACTTCTTTAGTGCAAAATAAGCTTCTGTGATCTAAATGCTGTTACAGACATATCGAATGCTAAGATGTAGTATGTGATGGAGGTTTGACCATGGCTGATACCATGTCGCTCAATTGACATCAAGTCAAGTAGTATTTCAGTAGTATAATGGCTTGTCAAAGCCAACTGACCATAAATCAGTCATATAAAATCCACATAAAGTGAATAAATATATAATTTTAATTCCAGACCCGTTCCAGGGTAATTTGAGGTTGTAGGTAGGATACAGATAACATCATCCCACATTCCATGCTGTATTGGTTTGGTAAGTATAATGAATACTCCCATTAGGTAGTTGGACCATAGTCCCAATCAGTTGTAAGTATAAAACCCACACATCAGTAGGTATATTATCAAAGATAAACTTTGTCAGTCTGTAGAACAGGATCATCAATTGTATAAAACCTACATAGTAGGTATCAGAGGTGAACGTTCCCACCAAGTTTGTAGCTGGTGTTCTAGAGTATAGAACATACATACATATAGGATCATGAATCCAATAAATGTTTCAAAACATTGTCCGTTGAATATATTTCACAATAAAGTGAATATAAAATCAATTCAGTATCCACTGCCAGAATAAGCATGTAGGTATGAATGACTCATACATAGGTATTGAATCCACAGTTAAGTGAATATAAATCAGTTCAGTAGTTTATTTGAGAAGAATAGGTAAGTATTTTGTCTCCTCTGCCAGGATAGGTAGGTATGAACAATTCATACATAGATGTAGTTATAAAAACATAGAATGTATTAAAATAATTTATACATTCCACTGCTGGGCATCTCATGAAACATTAGGATGATGCTTCTCTGCTTAAAGGAAAGGTAAGGCAAGAATTTTAGTAAAGGGAAGGGAGAGAACTACCTACCTAAACACTAACTAGGATCCCAAATAACTACCCCCACCTACTTTCCTAGATATTGTCCTAATTCCTATTACCTAGAATACCATCTAAACCTACCCCTATCTAACCTACTCCTACAATGTACCTAAACTGCCTATTTACCTAACCGCATAGTGTATGGATTATGTAATTGCATGCTAAACCGACCTACAATCCTACATATATCTCATTAACCGTACCTATCATATAAGAAATATTGGAAATTATGTATATATAAATGAATAGAACGGCCTTTGGCAAGTATAAAATATCATAAAAAAGGATTAATAATTGAACAGGGAAAAACCTTGTCAATAAACAAAAGTCTGAAGTGGACAAGATAATTAAATAAATGTAGAAATGGTAAAGTAAATAAAACACGATGTAAATTCCTTTAGAATCCTTGTAGGTGGCACTCCACCAGCTCTGCAAGACTCCACTGTCAGCATCCTCCACTTCACCATGTAAAAGAACAGCTGATCGTCAGGTCACCGCCCTCCGTCCTCCACAGGAACAACTGATGGCACCAACATCCCACCAAAGTAGGCCTCATGGTTGCCTCCCGGCTGCATACTCTCCTCTCCTCTTTGATGTGTACACTTTCACTGGTAAAAGTCAACTAAACTTCAAGTAAAACTAAACTTCCACTCAAACTAAAACTCCAGGTCGACTAAACTTCTCCCTGCTCGGTCCCAGCCGCTATTTTCTTCCACGGCGTCCTTCTCCATCTCCATCCCTCGTCGCCCCCGTCTTCCTCAAGTTCCAGTAGAATCCCCCCTCTCGAGCCCCCCGACTGTTTTATCTTCCCTCTTCTCGACCATTTTCGAGTTTTCGAGAGCCTTCATTCCTACTTCTCTTGATAGTTCTCCCATTCTCCTCCAGATGGCACCGCGTGTCCTTACTTCAAATTCAAGTAATTTCAGTTCGATCTGGCTATAATATTAGTTCTCCACTCAATCAACACTAGATTGGCATTAGTTTCTCGTTTATAGTGATTCTCCTACCAATCTGATAGATGGCGTTATTTGTATTTTAAAACAATGATTAAGTTTTGAATAGCAGAAGCTAAGTTCATTACAATCGCCCCGATTTTGATGAGAAAAATCGTGTTTTAGATCGAATGGAGCAAAATTTTACAGATATGTTTCAAATACAATAAGATTTCAAACAAATGTCGCCCCCAAAATTCTATGAAATTCGATCAAAACCGATTTTTCGAAGAAAAATCTACTAATAAAATAGAAAATCAGACGTTCCTATGATAATTAAATATGAAAGCTATTGCCCCGCCCCCATAGTAAGTGAATCTTATTACCTAAAGAAAAGAAAACGTAAAATATGAAACCTATCCCCATAAATAACTAGGTGTATATACAAAAAAAACACAAATCCTGAAACTAGATCGCCCCCTTGATGAACGAATTGTATTATCTTAAGGATACTAAACACTTCTGATTCTAACCATATCTAAGTTGAAAATTAAGACCCGCCCCCAAAATCTATAAGTTTGTAAAACTTTAATTCAAGAATTGTCAAAAAATGTTTCGTAAATGTCCGGATAAATAGTCTTAAAATTTTAGAGTTAATTAAAATTAAAATTTACATTGGGCATTGTTGATAAACTGTTCATTTGAATTACCTATCAACTCTAGGTAAACAAAAATTATGATAAGATTAATTTTAGATTAGAAATTACTTTGCTAATATCCCTCTCAGTGATCCGAAGTACCAGCCTGCTTTCATAAAACATCCAAATAGGTTAAACATATCTGGCTAAAGCTAAACAATGCAGATATTTAATTGAGAAAATTTGATCAAGCATTTAAGTCAAATTATCATCCCTACTTTACCTATTCCATCCATAGCAAGATACGAGTAGTAAAATTATAATATTACTGATTCTACCAGTTAGTATCAAATCCATGCCATTTGTTGTGTGTAAATAATTTGTAAAGTCTGTAAAGGTACTTTGTCAGAGTAGATGCTTGCAAAGATACCTCGAATAACGATTCTACAAAGATCCATAACTAACCATTGTGCTTAATTAGTCATCTGTCCGCAAAATCGCTACAGAAGTAAACTCAGAGTGTAATGAGGTGATTTGATCCCAAACTATGCCCAACACAATAGTTGAGTCTAAGCAAATAACAACCAAAAATTATAAGATTCCAAAATCTATTTACTACCCATCAAGTATGGATGGAGTTAATACATATTTTTGTTTGTTTTAATATGTTGTGAAATAGATGAAAACAAGCCAGGCCCCCAAACCATCTTAAAGGCATTGTAGCAAGTTAATAGAGAATGTTTAAAACCTTCTAAAATTTAATATCTAGTTCTCCTCTTTACTTTAACTATTTATTTACGCCAATATGCTAAAACAGCTATTTCGCTAAACTTTACGCCAAAATGCCAAAAGAGCCTTTACGCCAAAATGCTTAGAGACATAACGCCAAAATTCCAAACACAACAAACTTACTGGATTTTATTTATTCTGCAATTACGCCAAATGCATAAAAATAATTATGTATCTTTTGAATACGCTATCTGCTTGCCCTAAAAATAAAACTACGCCTAAGCAAAACTATCTAGAAATGCTATGCAAAATCTGCTAACCTAATAACTGTTACACACTAAATTTGAAATACGCCAATGCACAAAAATACCTACATCTTACTAAACAATCTATCAACCAACAAGCCTCCATGAATATCTTTTCCAATACTATTATTAGTCATGAATATCTTTCCTATTACTATTAATTTATTTTTATCCAGACTTTTACAAAAATATATCTAATAAATATTAAATTATTACTTTAAATATTGAACATTAGAATAAACTAAAAAACTGAAAGTTTTAATTGCCTTATTTTTTTTTTTATAATATTGGACAATAACCTGATAAAAAGCTTTGAATTTATTTACTTTATTACAAGTGTTAATTTATTTAGTAAACTCAATTTCTATTAAGATATCTCAATATTCAACCAAAAGAAAAAGACTAAATGAATTTAAAGGAAAAGACTAAATGAAAATAAAACTAATATTCAAATTAAAACATAAGGTAAATAAGCTGTTTATACTGTCTATAGCTGCCATTAAGTATACCATAACACCCCCATTAGAAATACCCCATAACTATATAAGTTGACCATCAAATAGAATGTTCAAAATCATTATGATAAAACTCATTCCGATGATTTAAAACTCTGATACCAATGAAATTTAAAACGTAAATACTATAAGATTATTATAACCCATACCAATGATACTTCTGCAAACAATCTAAGTAGTAATAAATAAAATCAGTTTGAATTTAAGATGAAGCTTTCTTATTTGTTCCGGAATATGATATTAGCCAAAGACCGTTCCAAAATGAAACACAAAATCATATAAAGGCTGTTGAAATCAAAATCAAATATTGCCGCCATTTGCACAGAAATATTACCAAAGCCGTTCCATTATTCAAACAAATAAATTAAATTAATTAAACAACTATTCTGTTAGCCAAAGTGAAATATGCATTATCCAACAAATATAGGATGTATTTAAAAGAAATGTTCTATCTTTTTGTCCTAGAATGAAGATATTATGCTATTAAATAGAATTGCATACGCAGAATACCTACTCCTAGTTGTCTTTTGAATGAAAACTCAGTTAAACTTGTTGGAAAATGACCTGTCATGAAGTACCTAAAAATATTTCAAAACATAGGTAAAGTAATAAAAAAAAACTTTCCTTCTAGCTATAGGCGACTTACGTGAAGGATTTCTTGCGGGGACTTGGCACTATCACTATTTAAACACCGCACATAAACACACAAACACACGTAAACTTTTTCCACTTGATTTTTTCACTTGTTGTCCCCGACAAACACTAGGAAACTTGGTGTTTAACTCGGAATGAACGCTCACTTATTCTAGCGTACAAATGTACTACAAATATAACGAAAACTAGCATAAACTATTGAAAACAACGAAATTAAACTAGCCGAGTAAAATTATTTTCAAAAGAACTGTCAAAACTTTTCTCAGTTTACCTGAACCTCACGTAATTAATTATATGAAAGACAAGGATAAAGCAATCAAATCTACTAGGAACACAGTATTTCTATCTCTCTCTGACGTTTTTAGTGTTTGACGTTTCGGAATCGATCTGCCAATCGATTGAAGATCGATTGACGTCAAGCAAAGCTACGTTCAAAATTTAACATTTAATACGCAAGATTTTCATGTTTATATTATATTTTACCCGTAAAATAGATTAGAAAATGAAACAACTAAATGATTTTTATCAAATATTTAAGTATTGTATAGAAAACAAATATACTAAGTCAAAACTATTTAAAATGTAAAACCTTACGTCAATGGAATAAATATCTCGTAGTAGAGCATAATTTAAACGCACCCCAAGTGTCAACATTAGTGTTGGCATAATAAGCGGATTTTCCCTAATTGTGTGGAATTCATGCTGGACTGGGAGCGAGAGAAAAACATAGAACGTGCCAGCTGCACCTCCTCCCGAGCACGCTGCAAAAACCAGCCATGGGATCCGAGGGTCCCAGCACACTGCAACTCAGGCGACGGGCCGACAACCCGTCACTACAGCAATATGCGCACAAATACATCCCAAACAACCCTCAAAACTCCGTCAGACGCGGCGGAACGACCCCTGCCCGGGCCGTCCACGCTCCGCCCACCCCACCAGGGACAAAGGCGCGACTACATGTATGTATGTATGTGTGGAATTCATAAAGTGTAAGCTAAACGAAGATATCGAATAATGATATTTTTACAATATTAGAAAAAGACCCAATAAAGAAATTAATCATGCCATCACCAAGTTACAAAAAGTGATAAGTTGACTGTGATAGAATGTTAAACTATATGAAACCTAGCGAAAATTAAAATGGAAGCTATGTACTGATACTTATTTATGTGCAAAAATGCTATGTAACTTGTTATTTGAGATGAATTACCGAATTATCAAAGCATTGTTCTGAAAGGCTTTTGATTAAATAAGTGATAAAATAGATATTGTCTTTTCTCAAGGAATAATAAGTTATACTTCCCAATTCTATTTAAAACTAACATAAATAATACCTAGATATTAAGATAACAATTTCCCGACTTTGTTCTTACTTATCAATTTAACCTAAATTGTAACTTTTCAAAATAATTTATAATGGTGATTCTAAGAGATTTCTACATTGAAAACTGGCAACACCGATTTTCTAATGTCATTTCGTATCATATGTTGAATGTTGATAACCCAATCTATTTTCTTTTCAGAGCTAATCCAACCCATTCTAATCCCTAAACTGATGTCTTAGTGTCCCTATCCTACAGGTTCCTAGCCAGCAAACGGTTGACGCACACACCTCCCACCGTCACACGCCCCAAGAAATCCCAAGAAGAGAACATCTGAGAGACAACCCACTTTGCAAACCACTCTCCGTTTCAATGAGCAATGGACCAAATTATGATCCTGCGCTCACGGCAACAATTGTAACAACCCCCCCCCCCTACCTATTAAAAAAATAACAACCCTAATAATAATAAAATGTATTTTTTTTTTTTTTTTTTTGCTCTCACATTCTAAACATGAACTTAACTACTATGTATTTTAACAACAGTGGTTACTTAAGAGTGTGAGAGCCTGGTGTCCGAGCTAGTATAAACTGTGTGACGGATCGCCAGGCCCCACAATTTCGACGACCAAACAAAATAATTACAGTTTTTTATCTTTTAGAAATAATTATTGTGTGTATGTGTATGTGTGTGTTTGTGTGTGTGTGTTTGTGTGTGTGTGTGTGTGTGCGTGTATTCATAGTTATCTTAACTGCGTGCTTGTATGCATAGTAGCTATTAAGTTAAAATAGTGAAGAGGTTTTCGATTCCGTCATAATTATAATTATCTAACCATTGTAGTACATATTTTTTGAACTCATATTTATTCAGCTGTTTAACATTATCTTTGTTAATTATTAGTTTATTGTATAATAGTGGCGCATTGTATTCATAATGTCGTTCAGCAAACTGGCTATTACGTTTAGGCTTTGGAACAATATTCAGTCTCTTTTTGCTATCAGGTATTGTAGGAATAGTGAAACGGTGATATCTTTGTAAGGCCTGTAAAATATATAACTTCCTTATAGTGAGGACTTTACAAGTTTTATACAAGTCATCAGTAGGATGTCTGTAAGGAAGTCGTTTTATAACTTTTAAAAGAGCCCGCTGGGCCCTCTCCACAGTTATGAGGTAAGATTTAGCAGCACCTCCCCATGAACTAATACAGTAGGATAGTACACATTCTGCTAGGGCCTTGTATATTCGCAGTACCAGATTAGTGTCAATATTGTCTCTCAATTGTTTGAACACATATATTAGTCTCCTTATTCGATTTGACACGGTAAGTATTTGTGCCTCCCAAGTAAGCCTATAATCTAATGTAACCCCCAAGTATTTAATGCTTTCCACTTTTTGCAGAATGGAACAACTACACGTGGTTCGATTTATATTTTGTCTATTGCAGGGAAACGTGTGTATTTTTAAGCTGAGTGAATCGTTTGGTGAAGTTGCATTAGTTTTACAAAAAGTAAGGTATTTCGTTTTATCTGTGTTCAAAGAGAGAAGACTACATTCCAACCAAGTAGTAATTTCTTTTAGCCCCTTTTCTGCTAGTTCAAATACTTTATCCCAACTGTCTTCTCGAAAGAGAAGAACTGTATCATCAGCAAACATCATTATATCAGTTTTGTCAAAAGTTTTAGAGCAAAGATCGTTAATATATACCAGAAATAATGATGGACCAAGGGTGCTTCCTTGAGGTACGCCGTATATGCACTTGCTGGAGTTACTTATATGCATATCAATTTTCGTCCTCTGGTTTCGGTCAGTCAGATAATCTTGGAACCAACAAAGTGCTATTCCCCTAATGCCACAGTTCTCCAAGCGAGATAGTAATATTGAAACCGAAACAGTGTCAAAAGCTTTTTGAAGGTCTAAGAAGACCCCCAAACACCTCTGACCCTTATCTAGACAGTTAACTATTTTGGATGTAACTTTAAGAACTGCGTCATCAGTAGATCTACCACTTCGAAAACCATATTGGTTATCCGAGAGCAGATTCGTTGATTCCAAGTAGGCAACAAGTCTTTTGTTCATTAATTTCTCCAAAACTTTTGACAAAATAGTAATAATATAA
This sequence comes from Scrobipalpa costella, assembly GCA_949820665.1. NCBI lineage: Eukaryota > Metazoa > Arthropoda > Insecta > Lepidoptera > Gelechiidae > Scrobipalpa > Scrobipalpa costella. The sequence continues at coordinate 6,394,123 of OX463299.1, forward strand.
TATAATTTGATATGTGAAAAGAAGTGTGAGAGAGGTGTGGAGGAAAGGTAGGAATGTGGAGAGGATTAGAGGAGAGGAAGGGAATAGGAAAGAGGAATGGATAGAGTGAGATTGAATGATGGCTCGTGATTGTGATCGTCTAGTTAAAGTTAGGACCGTACGTTGTGTAATAAAATTCATATAAAAGTAACCCAAATCCTTTAAAGTGGTAGTGGGATGTCATAACTTAGCCCTCTTTAGGTTCTTGGGACAACATGGGGACAGTGCGCAGCGGGATAACGGAACCTCCGATTCCAGCTCCAACCATTCGCTGGTAGAGGATTTATGTGCTCGCCAACCATCAACGAATGAGATTTACTTCAATTACCAATTCCCAGACACTAATAAAGACAGTAAATAGCCTAGGAACTTGTCCTTGATGCAAAACCCATCATGCGAGCCCCAGAAAAGGAAAGAGGAGGCACTTCTGTGCCCTCCAATTGGTTTTTGTTTTGGCCAAGCCTCAGGCCAGAGATAAGTGAAAGCGCACTTAGGAGTTTTGGAACGAGTCCAGATTGATGAACAGCATCATGTAAAATATAATTAATTTGAGCTGATTTATTGGTCAGCCAACCAAGACAGAGCAAGTCATGTCTGATGTAATTTGTAGTAAGTTGTGATGTCCAATTGAGAAACATTGCCTCAACAAAGGTTTTATAAATTGTTGTCCAGCTATGCTGGAAGCACCGACTATGAAACTGCACCAGTCATCGATCTCCACTTATGATATGCACATCCAGGAGTCAGTAGAATAGATAGGGATGCCGAAGCTAGTCCCAGATAATATAACAATCATTCACACCGCAAGCCATAGTTTCGTTGTAGATATAGGAGTGATAGGCAAGAGCAAGTAGTGACTGATTGTCAGACTTCTTTAGTGCAAAATAAGCTTCTGTGATCTAAATGCTGTTACAGACATATCGAATGCTAAGATGTAGTATGTGATGGAGGTTTGACCATGGCTGATACCATGTCGCTCAATTGACATCAAGTCAAGTAGTATTTCAGTAGTATAATGGCTTGTCAAAGCCAACTGACCATAAATCAGTCATATAAAATCCACATAAAGTGAATAAATATATAATTTTAATTCCAGACCCGTTCCAGGGTAATTTGAGGTTGTAGGTAGGATACAGATAACATCATCCCACATTCCATGCTGTATTGGTTTGGTAAGTATAATGAATACTCCCATTAGGTAGTTGGACCATAGTCCCAATCAGTTGTAAGTATAAAACCCACACATCAGTAGGTATATTATCAAAGATAAACTTTGTCAGTCTGTAGAACAGGATCATCAATTGTATAAAACCTACATAGTAGGTATCAGAGGTGAACGTTCCCACCAAGTTTGTAGCTGGTGTTCTAGAGTATAGAACATACATACATATAGGATCATGAATCCAATAAATGTTTCAAAACATTGTCCGTTGAATATATTTCACAATAAAGTGAATATAAAATCAATTCAGTATCCACTGCCAGAATAAGCATGTAGGTATGAATGACTCATACATAGGTATTGAATCCACAGTTAAGTGAATATAAATCAGTTCAGTAGTTTATTTGAGAAGAATAGGTAAGTATTTTGTCTCCTCTGCCAGGATAGGTAGGTATGAACAATTCATACATAGATGTAGTTATAAAAACATAGAATGTATTAAAATAATTTATACATTCCACTGCTGGGCATCTCATGAAACATTAGGATGATGCTTCTCTGCTTAAAGGAAAGGTAAGGCAAGAATTTTAGTAAAGGGAAGGGAGAGAACTACCTACCTAAACACTAACTAGGATCCCAAATAACTACCCCCACCTACTTTCCTAGATATTGTCCTAATTCCTATTACCTAGAATACCATCTAAACCTACCCCTATCTAACCTACTCCTACAATGTACCTAAACTGCCTATTTACCTAACCGCATAGTGTATGGATTATGTAATTGCATGCTAAACCGACCTACAATCCTACATATATCTCATTAACCGTACCTATCATATAAGAAATATTGGAAATTATGTATATATAAATGAATAGAACGGCCTTTGGCAAGTATAAAATATCATAAAAAAGGATTAATAATTGAACAGGGAAAAACCTTGTCAATAAACAAAAGTCTGAAGTGGACAAGATAATTAAATAAATGTAGAAATGGTAAAGTAAATAAAACACGATGTAAATTCCTTTAGAATCCTTGTAGGTGGCACTCCACCAGCTCTGCAAGACTCCACTGTCAGCATCCTCCACTTCACCATGTAAAAGAACAGCTGATCGTCAGGTCACCGCCCTCCGTCCTCCACAGGAACAACTGATGGCACCAACATCCCACCAAAGTAGGCCTCATGGTTGCCTCCCGGCTGCATACTCTCCTCTCCTCTTTGATGTGTACACTTTCACTGGTAAAAGTCAACTAAACTTCAAGTAAAACTAAACTTCCACTCAAACTAAAACTCCAGGTCGACTAAACTTCTCCCTGCTCGGTCCCAGCCGCTATTTTCTTCCACGGCGTCCTTCTCCATCTCCATCCCTCGTCGCCCCCGTCTTCCTCAAGTTCCAGTAGAATCCCCCCTCTCGAGCCCCCCCGACTGTTTTATCTTCCCTCTTCTCGACCATTTTCGAGTTTTCGAGAGCCTTCATTCCTACTTCTCTTGATAGTTCTCCCATTCTCCTCCAGATGGCACCGCGTGTCCTTACTTCAAATTCAAGTAATTTCAGTTCGATCTGGCTATAATATTAGTTCTCCACTCAATCAACACTAGATTGGCATTAGTTTCTCGTTTATAGTGATTCTCCTACCAATCTGATAGATGGCGTTATTTGTATTTTAAAACAATGATTAAGTTTTGAATAGCAGAAGCTAAGTTCATTACATAATTTACATTGAATGGAATGGGCTGGAAGTTATGTGCAATTAGCTAATGTTTTTGGTACCTGGTAGGTATTTGGTAATGTTCAGATAAAGATCCTATTGCTGTATTGAATAGAATAGAATAGATACCCTTTATTCGGTACCAATATACAGACAAAGATCTTAAATTATAGTTACAAACTAAACGTTACACTCTATACCGAAAAGGTGTCCGGCTCAGCATATTCTCCAGTCTAATACTGAAGCGCTGATTTTCAGCTGGAACGACTACAAACTAACTTAACCTAAGTGGAATATGGTGTATAACCTTATTTTAATTACAAATTATTCAAAATTTAAACTATTGAAACTTTTGGACTCGGATCTTCACTATAGATCATGGTCTCATGGTCCAACTATGTTCTATAAGTACCAATGTTATATTTTCAGAGATGACAAGGCAGATCCCAGAAAAAATCGCATTCGTATCGGATCTACATTCGCCAGCAGCGGCGGACAGGTCCACAACTTTGCTCAAATCATCAACCACCCTCAATACAACCCAAATACCTTCGATCACGACATAGCTGTAATCCACATCGTAACCTTCATGCAGTTCAACAACCTCGTACGACAAGCACAAATTGCTGGACCAAACTACCCTCTCGCAGACAATGATGTCATTGTGTCAGTTGGCTGGGGATTTACTTCTGTAAGTAAAATTTCATCGTAATTTAAATTTTCAAGGGGTTTCAGCTCCTGAAACTAGCTTGAAATTTTCTTTTATGTCACTATAATCATTATCCTCTTTAGTATTTCTTTATTTTCCCTCCTATCGAACCTTTGACATCCTGAGACTGAGAAGGAGATTGATTTTTTTATTTTATTTTCAGAGTGGGTCGAAATCGGAACAACTTAGACATGTATCGCAACGTGTGTTGAACAGACAGTTTTGCCAGGGATCTTATTCAATCACAATCACTAATACCATGCTCTGCATTGTTGCTAACACTAACGAAGGCATCTGCACTGGAGACTCCGGTGGACCAAACATGCATAACCACGTCATCGTCGGCGTGACCGCTTTCAGTGGAACGCCGTGTGGTACGGCAGGATTACCTGATGTTCTTGCAAGGGTATCCAGCTATCACGACTGGATTATAGCTAATGTGTTTATGAACTAGTGTATAAATAAATATGATTGAAATTATTGGTCATTTATTATTTTTGATTGAGGTTTATGGGACCTGGCGGCGCAAAATTTCATCCTCATCAGAGTAATTCTTTTCTTCTTCTTCATTTTGGATCTAGTTACCATATTGGATCAATAATTTCATTATTATTTGTATCATCCTTTTGTGTTTTCTCTCCTTTCAAAGAATATTATTATAGCTAGCCTAATAGATCCCACTGCTGGACAAAGGCGTATATTGGAATTATTATCATCATCATTTATTTTATCCATCCACTATAATCACTGGTCTGTATTGGTTCTTTTTAACACTGCTGAGGGCATCTATACTAGTGAAGTGACTGCGACGGTCCGAACACGCCACGGCATAATCGTGCAGTGCCGTGGGATATGCAAGACACACCTGATTTTTTTGCAAGTTTCTCCAGCTATAACGCTTGGATACTGGACAACGTGGTTATCTACTAGTGCATAAATAAATATGAATGTGAATATTAATCTCAAGAATGCCATAACATCTATAATAGCTATATTATGATTTTGATTTGTCACATATCAGATTTACTTATTATCACGTCTGTGAATTATCAACAGCTGACTTTACGCAAATATTTTGTTAGAACAGACCTTTTAAAGTAATTTAATTTTCTTTATTGTTTCCAACAGCAATTGTTTCAGTATTACAAACAGTAATCTTAAAAACTTATATAGCCAATAACAGAGTTCATCATATTAAATTTACATAATAGTAAACAAACAATAAACATAAGGTAGGCTAAGTGTGCATATAAGTAGGAATGTATGTGTATTGTGTAGTGTATGAGCTTCATGGTTTCATTGTAATGTAAGGGCATATTCATAGAGTAGAGATTTTACTATAAACACAATTGATGAATTGATTACGGGTTAGAAAGAAAATATCGGCTTCATTAAACTTCGACTCACAGGTTTGTACCATTGTGTTAATGATGGAGTTTTAGGAATAATTAGTACGTGAAAAACCGGAGGAGATCGATCGAGGATATCGTGTGCGTCTGCTACAGGCGCCAATACCAATCCGAGTAGTGAGATCAGGGCAATCCAACCGGCTGGTGACCACGTCGTACAAAAACTTCATGTCCGCAACCGTTCTAATTTTACTTATTGAAATGTACAAGACTGGCATCGTAGTCTTCTCTTCTTCTTGCCTTGTAATTTATCTGTCTAATAAACCGCTGCTGAATGGATTCGATTTGGGTTTGGTGTGTTCAATAAGCTGGAGACCATATTGAAGATGCATATTCTAATAAACTCCTGAGAAATGCAAAGAACAAAAGCTTGATCGAACTTGGTTTTTGAAAAGGTTTTGTAGTTCTATAAATAAATCCAAGCATCTTGCGGGCTCTCTGAGTGATGCAATCGTAATGTGTAGTAAATATCATTTTGTTGTCTAACATAACACCAAGATCTTTTACAAATGCAACTCTAGGTATACTATCCCCATTTAGGTGATAATTAAAAGATATTGTTTTGTGCTTACGGGTGGAGGTGTTGACTTGACACTTTTTAACGTGAGGATCTAGGCAATTACGATTGCAGTACTCAGTAAGTCTGTTTAAATTTTCCTGCAACTTAATACCATCTGCCTCATTATTTATAGGCATGTATATATTTTTATCGTCCGAATACATCAAAACGTTAGAGAAGAGAAAACACGATGTTATGTCATATATATATATATGAATGTTGAATACAAGCGGCCCTAAATGTGAGCCTTGTGGCACTCCTGGTGTGTTTGGTGTTTGGTGTGTTCAATAAGCTGGAGACCATATTGAAGATGCATATTCTAATAAACTCCTGAGAAATGCAAAGAACAAAAGCTTGATCGAACTTGGTTTTTGAAAAGGTTTTGTAGTTCTATAAATAAATCCAAGCATCTTGCGGGCTCTCTGAGTGATGCAATCGTAATGTGTAGTAAATATCATTTTGTTGTCTAACATAACACCAAGATCTTTTACAAATGCAACTCTAGGTATACTATCCCCATTTAGGTGATAATTAAAAGATATTGTTTTGTGCTTACGGGTGGAGGTGTTGACTTGACACTTTTTAACGTGAGGATCTAGGCAATTACGATTGCAGTACTCAGTAAGTCTGTTTAAATTTTCCTGCAACTTAATACCATCTGCCTCATTATTTATAGGCATGTATATATTTTTATCGTCCGAATACATCAAAACGTTAGAGAAGAGAAAACACGATGTTATGTCATATATATATATATGAATGTTGAATACAAGCGGCCCTAAATGTGAGCCTTGTGGCACTCCTGACGGAATTCTTTCGAAGTTAGATTTAAAAGTGCCGATTCTCACAGCTTGATGACGTTTGCGTAAGTAAGAGTCTACCCATCTTAGGAGATCACCATGTACACCGACTTCTAGAAGTTTCAAATTTAAAATGTCATGATCAATTCTGTCAAAGCATTTCGAGTAGTCGGTGTACACGGCATTTACCTGGCTACCCAGGTCCATGTTGCGAGCAACGAAATCCGTAAAAACTGCTAAATTTGTGACAGTTGAACGTCTTCTCATGAAACCGTGTTGCGAGGCTGGGATACAGCATGAAATTACTGGATACAATTGATCTAAAACCACAGATTCAAATACTTTTCCGAATACTGAAAGTATCGAAACAGGTCTGTAGTTTTCAAACAATTGCTTGGAGCCATTTTTGTGAATAGGCGTAACTAAAGCCTCCTTCCATTTAGCCGGATATATACCGTCACGAGTAGACTATTGAAATATAATTAACAAAGGATAGGCAAGTTCTGCGGCGCACTCTTTAACAAAAATGGATGGAATATCATCGCTTCCAGCACCTTTAGATTTGTTGAGCTCCATTAAGTATTTTTTAACAAGACTCAATGAAAGTTCAATTGAGTTAATAGAGTTAGTGACAGATAAGGACGCAGTAGTCACCGTATTGATATAAGAGCTCCCATTTCTGACATAAACCGAGAGAAAATAATCAAGAAATGTTTTATAAATATCTATCTAAGTAGCTCCATGATAATAGTAAATTTTACAAATACTATCTCCAAGGCACTGGTAAATAATTTAGGGGACGAATTGCTCCCTGTTTGACACCTTTGCGTATTCTAAAAGGTACTTTTATTATAGATAGTTTCTAAAGTTTTGTGTAGTTGAGTAAATAACTCGTTTATAAAGAGAGCTTCAAACTGGGAAGAAAGAGTGTTTCAATCTATCATGCCTTGGAGTAGTCCACAAACTCCAAGTACAGGGGCAAATTATATTTAACACGTTCCCTGCCAACTACGAGTTTATTCGTAGTAGCTGATCTGGTGCCCAGTGCCACCTACGAGTATATTCGTAGAGGTTTGTATGAGATTTCTAACAAGTTTTTTAGGATTAGCAATGAAAGGAGGGCTCAATTAAATTCTTTGGCATTGGAAGTAAAATAAAGTTTAATCAGAAAAATTGTAACTGGTCTTTTTTCGGGTATACATTGATTTGAAATCATGAATAAAAAAATATTTTGAAACAATTTTCTACACATAGAGCAGATATTTCGAGGCAAGTTATAAACGGTTTCCTTGCGTTTTTTTCTTTTGTGGAAATACGACATGGCTTTGTTGGTTTTTGTTTTTTTTTCCTGTAGGTGGTGAGCAATCTAGATAATGGAATGTTTTTATAGTTGTGCGTATTTTCTTCTGTGTTTAGCCAATTTTTCACCCAAAAGATGTTCAACCACCTTATCTTTGAAAGAGGGACTATCTAGATTTTCTTGCGGAGGAAGAAACGCTTGGTTGTTGTAGATCATACATGTATTATGTATGCTTTGTATCCTTGGTCCAAGTAGCCTTGTAAAAGATCCATAACAATTTGGTTGAAGTGGTTATATTTAGCTTGGGCTCCTCGAAGATTAGATTCGTGAGTTTTGCCAGTATAAATACGAATCTTTAAGACTATTCCATTTGATCGACATAGTTTGTAAAGTTTTATTCCGTATTTATGTGATTTGTTCTTTATATACTGGCGGATCACCAAACGGCCTCTCCACAATACCATCGACTCATCTATACAAATGTTGACATTTGGTGTAAAAATCTCTGACATGACTGAATTGAAATGATCCTGCACAGACTGCAGCTTATAAAGAGGGGATCCATCGTCTTCTTTATTGTCAGTGAAATTAAGATAGCGGAGTAACATTTGGAATCTATTCCTTCTCATGATTCCACCAAAAAGCGGCATGTAATACAAGTCGTCTTGTTTCCAGTAATGTTCTAGAGAAGGCAAGTTGACTGATCCCATGTGTAACAAAAAACTCAGGAAAACGCGCATCACTGCAGAATTTGTGTCTTTCCAGGCCTTTAGTAGTAAATGGCGTCTAAGGTTACGTGCAAACAAATTGTGCATTGCAAAGAGCTTAGTTTGTACAACAATTAGTTCAATTAAATCACCGAATTATCATGTGCACAGAAGCTTGCGCGATGCGTCCGGCTCTCATACGCAAATGAACAGGGCAAGGGGACGCACGCGAAGCCGTGTTTTTGCGCCAAATTTGTCTACGATTATACTCGTAGTTGGCAGTGGTCAACAAAAATCATAACAAATTGCCAAACTACGAGTAAACTCGTAGTCTGTACTAAGTCTGCTTGCCAACTACGAGTATACTCGTAGCTGTCATTTTGTATGGTGGCAAATACCATAGGAAATATTTACTACGAGTATACTCGTATGGCAGGCAACGTGTTAATACCTATGCTATTTTATTACTTGATTCAGTGTGTGCAAATGATCAGTCGTGAAGAGACCGCAACAAGAGGTAACTTGCACTTTGCGCCCCTCCCTTCGTTTTGTCTTATTCTTACTTTTGTCCTTCCTATTGTTCAAAATAGAGTTTGTGACCGCAATGTATGCCACTTCCATGCTGGACTGGGAGAGATAGAAAAACATAGAATGTTCCAGCTGCCCTTCCTCCCGGGCATGCTGTTGAAGTCAGCAAAAGGGACTCGAGGGTTACAGTGTATTGTAAATTAGGCGATGGGCTGACAACCTGTCACTATAGCAATACATATTACAATCTAAAATTGCCCTCAATTTTTTGTCAGACGTGGCGAAAGCGCCTTTTACGAGTCGTTAAACGTTCTGCCTACCCCGTAAGGGATAAAGGCGTGATTTATGTATGTATGTATGCCAATTTCTTAGGCTTAACTGAAATATCAGAGCTCCATACATATTTGTCATTAGTCATCTCCCTCCCTAGCCTTATCCCGTATCTCACGGGGTCGGCTACCTAATCTAGGAGATTGAACGAGGGTACTGGTTTTTACACAGAGCGACTGCCATCTGACCTCCGCAACCCAGAAGGGAAACCAGACCCAAGATTAAGTGTTCAAGCCGCCAATGCTTAGCACTGGCCTCTGATATGGCTTAACGACTAATATCTACGGTATTTAACGATATTAACTGGGACCAACGGCTTAACGTGCCTTCCGAAGCACATCAGTCATTAGTATAGTCATCTAACTTATAATAGACTTTCTGACATAATGTGTTTTTAATAGTATCTTTAAAAAAAAAATCTGACAAATTTAATATATGGTCACGTATTTTGTTAAAGTATTGTAAGATATAAGATTCTTTATTTGCGTAAAATATGTATACTTAGACCTAAAAATTTTTTTTAAACTTTAACTAACCTAAACTGGGGTTGGTCAATTTTAGTTTTGCTTCTAAGGTTCCGGTTATGCTTGCACCATTTTTTGGTAAAACTATGTTTTTTTTTTTTACATACATAACATTTTCATATATAAATTGACATGGTACAGTTAAAATATTTACCTCTTTGAACAATTCTCTTAGGGAATCACGACATCTAAATTTGTAAATTGTAGATGTAGGTTGATGTAGGTTGATTTTTCATGATATTGCCTTAGCAATTAGTCAATGATTTTAATTCTTTCCGGAAAAACCCAATATCAACTTTGCCTTAATCGATATCATATATGTCTATCTATGTTAATACTTTAATCTACACATAATTAATCTATACATATTATAATAAATCTCTAGAAGGATCGTGTCTGTACATTGAATATTTTTACAAAAAAATAATTGCAGCAGGCGTTATTAACGATATTAAGATCAAAACGATTTTTTTTAGATTTTTTGTCTGTCTGTCTGTCTGTATGTTACCACATCGCGCCAAAACTACTGAACCGATTTCGATTGGACTTTTTTATTCAACCGTGTGTACCCGGATTGCAACTTAGGATACCTAAAATCACTCTACCTGACTTAGGGGGTAGGCAGGAATTGAACTTTGGCTCTTTCTTAACCGATTTTTATGGAAGATTTTTTATCCGACTGAGCATTATTTAAAATCAAAGTTACGATATAAATAATCAGCCTTATGAACTTTGATCATTTTAAACCGATCTTAAAGGGACTTTTTATGAGAGAGAGTTTGTGAGTTAGCTGGTGTCCTGCCTAGGTTATAAATAATCACTCAAACCATTCTTATATTGATTAAGTACCCCAGTTTGTATGGAAAACACGCAGTGTCGAACATAATGAAAACGTTTCTCCGCGCGTAGGAACGGAATCTGCTAGCTCGCGCGCGGAATCGTGTTTTCCATACAAAAACAAAGATCAGACAATGCGAAACACGCTTCCGCGCGTGGTTTAGCAGATCTCACTCCTACGCGCGGAGAAGCGTTTTCAGTATGTTCGACACTGCGTGTTTTCCATACAAACCGGGCGTACGAAGTCGCGAGCACAGTTAGTATAAAATTATAAATGAAGTGTGTCTTTATGTCAGATCGGTTTTTCATCGATGAGGTCATACACAGTATTATTTAAAACCATGTTTTTAATCAAAACTTACAAAAAAACATTCCTTATAAAAATATTTTAGTGTTTTTTTACAAAATTATGACCTAAATTATTTACAGTAAATTTTTCAAAACTTAAAACAGCAAGAAAAGCCGTGGGGCGCTAAAGTAGAGGCGAGTATAAAGTTTGTGGGTATCTGTTTTTTCATCAGTAGCAGGAAGAAATATCATCATGCGGTTGATTTTGGTTTTATTGATAGTTGTGGCCTCTGTTTTGGGTATATTTTTGTTTTGTACTAGTTTTTCACCTATAGTTTTTATTTCACACGCACCTATAGTATTTCTCCCAGGGAGTGGCTATGTCAGTTCCCAGGACCCAAGATATCATATATCTATCATCGTTCCATATTTTTATTCAAATCCATTAATATAAGCTGATTAGACGTGAAAGAGCAACAGACAGACAAAGTTACTTTCTCATTTACAATATTTATTGTGGTGCACATTATTAACAAAATGTTCTTTTGACGATTCCGCGCTTTGAATATTTAAAATATAAATAAGTTCTTATCTTACTTTACAGCCGGGCCTTCACGTGATGTCAGTGAACGAATCCATGGTGGTTCCCTCACCACCATCGACCAGTATCCTTATGCTGCTGCAATCATCTTCGAATTCTTCCCAAATTCATGGGGACAGAACTGTGGTGGCGCCATATTGAATGAAAAATCAATTCTTTCTGCTGCTCACTGCTACACGTAATGATTTGAAATATGTTTTGCGGTTCAAGGCTGTATCTAATTTTTATATTTGATGGAAGTCACATTGATGCTTCCCCTAATTGCTCTGTCCAAGCATTTGGACTACGGGTCTTTATAAATAATACTATGGCAAACACATCAAAACAGCCCATGATACAACTATGTTCTATTTCCAGGGATGATAAGGCAGACCCCAGAAAAATTCGCGTTCGAGTCGGATCTACATTCGCCAGCAGCGGCGGACAAGTTCACAATGCAGTTCAATTGATCAACCATCCTCAATATAATCCTAACACCATGAATAACGACGTAGCTGTGGTTCACCTCGCAACCTTCATGCAGTTCAATAACCTCGTACAACAAGCACAAATTGCTGGACCAAACTACCATCTTCCAGAAAATGATGTCGTTGTATCAGTTGGCTGGGGATTGACTTCTGTAAGTAAAACTTCATCGTAATTTGAATCTTCAAGGGGTTCAATTGTTGAAACTTGAAATGAAATCAAATTTTCTATTATGTCAGAAGAATATTCATTATCCTCCTTAGTATTTTCTTTATTATCCCCCTCCTATTCTTCTTCTTCTTAGAGAGTGAATTCTCGAGTCGAACGACCCGATGAGACCTGGTGTCAGAGTCTTTTTTTTTTAAACCGCCTAGTAGCACAGCTAATAGGCCTCTGACATGGTTTGAGTAACGACCACTATCAAAGGCGGAAACGACGGCTTAACGTGCCCTCCGAAGCACGGAATCTTTTTTCTTTTTCAGTAAATCAGGTGATTCAGCCTGCAATGTCCTAACCAAGCTGGGAAAACCTAAATAAAGTGATAAATTGGCAAATATCAACTTTGTGTTTCCCTCCTTGGGAATCGAACCCAGTACCTCCGGATCGCAAGCCCATGGCTCTAACCACTAGACCACGGAGGCAGTTATTGACAACCTCCTATTGACAACCTGAGACTGAGAAGGAGATTAAACTTTTGCTTTTACTTTCAGGCTGGGCAGAGATCGGAGCAGCTCAGACAGGTATCACAACGTGTAGTGAGTAGGCAGCAATGTCAAGGGTCATTTTTCATCACAATCACTGATTCCATGCTCTGTATTGGATCTAACCTTAACGAAGGCATCTGCATTGGAGACTCCGGTGGACCAAACATGCATAATAACGTCATCGTCGGCGTGACGTCGTTCGGTGGAGTGGCATGTGGTATGGCAGGCTCTCCTGATGTTCTTGCAAGAGTCTCCAGCTACAACTCCTGGATTCTAGCTAATGTGTTTGGGAACTAGTGTAGAAATAAATATGAAAGTGGAATTATTTTATTATTTTTCATTGATGTTGATGTTCTGCAATTAAAAACATACATACATATAATCACGCCTCTTTCCCGGAGGGGTAAGCAGAGACCACGTCTTTCCACTTGCTACGACCCTTGCATACTTCTTTCGCTTCATCCACATTCATTATCTTGTTGAGCCATTAGTATGCCAGTCCCACTGCCGAGCAAAGGCCTTTCACCGGTCCGTATGTCAGTATCGAAAGAATCTTCCTTCGTCAACAAATAACTCCTCCAGGTGTTTTCTGTATGACGCGCCACTTCTTTGTCTTGGCGAGTCCAAAAGAAAAATATTTTTTCGAGTTTATTTACTCATGGACATCTCCCACTGTCATTTGTATCTATCTATGGTCTCGATGCTATTTGACATACACTTGGTCTTCGACATATTAATCATTAATCCCTCAAAGCTCGCGGTGCTGAAGTCTTGAATCATGAGCTCCTAGTTCTGTAGCGGATGCAAAGAGTAAGATGATGTCGTAGTGTCATGTTAGTAAACTTCGCTCCACCAACGTCAATATCCCCCGCGACTTTTCTATATACTTCCTCCAATGCATTGGTAAAGAATTTAGCGGACATATTCCAAAAGTTCGGCCTGTAGTTTCTAGTTTTATTGCAGCTCTGTTTTTATATTACAATATGAATTTTCAAAAGGATTGTGCAGGTTAAGGCAATTTCTTGTTTATTAAACGCTAGTCAGAAGAAGAGACATGACATTCAAATTCAGACAACAGACTAAACAATAGGAATCTTTATCCTTTTATCAATATGGTTATGGCTATAGGTGGTATATTACGGTTTTTTGAACTTTTTTCTTGCAGGGATCAAGTGTGACCCTATTAGAACAACTCAAACATTTATCATCACGTATGGTTACCAGGCAAACATGTAAAGATTTTTATTCACCTTTGCAAAACCATGGCCTGTATTGGGACCAACACTGCTAAGGGCATCTGTACTGGGGACTCCGGTGAACCGAACATGCATAATTACGTCATCATTGGCGTGACTGCCATCACCACGAGGTAGTCCAGCCATACTTGTAAGTCTCCAGCTATAACGACTGGATTATCGCTAATGTGTTTAGGAACTAGTGTGTGGCTGACCCACTAGTATTGCTTATGTTCATTTGTGTCAAATATATAAATAACTATTTTATCTACGTAAAAATTTTTTTTTTTTTAGCTAGCCTGTACTGTCCCACTGCTGGGCAAAGGCCTCCCCTTTTTGTTTCCACTTTTTTCGGTCTTGTGCAATTTGCATCCAGTCGCTTTCGAAGGCTCTCATCACGCCACCTCTTTCGGGGCCTACCTCTGCCTCGACGGCTATCTTTGGGCACCCAGTCAGTAGCGATCTTGGCCCATCTGTCTGGATGCATGCGACAGACGTGGCCCGCCCAATCCCATACGTAATATATATATAAATAAATATATAAACTATCTACATACATAATATAAATGACACAACACACTATCTAAACAAATACGCATATTTTCCTGAGACACGGAAGGACGCTGCACTTCGAGTCGAGTCCTGCGGATGAACGGTCGTTGGTCGAACGTCAGTCTAGATGTCATGCACGAGCTTGACGTGGTTCGGGATATGTCACTAACGCATAGGTTACGTTGTAAAGTTCTTTTTGATTTTTATATTATTGTTAAATATTTTAGAGCCCGATGGTGTAGTGGATAGGGCCGCTGCCTCCTGAGCGGGAGGTCGTGGTTCGAATCCCACCACGTACCAATGTGTTTTTCGGTTTTCGAATTTCATATGTACGTTTATTCGGCGCTTTTTCTGTGCTTCGGATGGCACGTTAACCCGTTGGTCCCGGTTAATATCGTTAAATACCGTAGATATTAGTCGTTAAGCCATATCAGAGGCCAGTTCTAAGCATTGGCGGCTTGAAAACTCTGACCTAATCTAGGATTGGGTCTGGTTTCCCTTCTGGGTTGCGGAGGTCAGATGGCAGTCGCTCTGTGTAAAAACCAGTACCCTCGTTCAATCCCCTAGATTAGGTAGCCGACCCTGTGAGATACGGGATAAGGCTAGGGAGATGATGATTATTGTTAAATATTTTAAAGGTCTATATTGTGTTGTTCTGATGTAATTTGATGTTTGCCAAATAAACTGTAGTGTGGTGAATGGTGTGTATCATTTGAATATTTGGAGTCAGAAGACAATGTTTATACCTACCCGCTACCCCTATAAGTGTATAAATGAATGAATATGAAAGTGATATTGTTTTATTATTATTTATAAACAATGACCAATAGTAAGAGTGATCGGTTCGAACTAGTTGGAACCTCTGTCTTGCATTTTCGTGACCACTAACAGACCTTTTCTTTTTTTCACCTAAATGTGCCCCTGCAAAGAGTGTGCTCCAAAGTCATTTCGAGACGAGTACCACCTCTCTATCTCTGATATTTTAGAATAGGAGCATAATCATTTTAAGAAGGTTGCGAAACGTCAACGTCCTGGCCAAAACTTACTGGTCCCATAAATCGTATGTTTGTATACCAATTTTGATCACTATCGGTTCAAAACTGAAGACTGGCTACCATTCTTTGATTCAATTTACCCCTCGTGACGCCACTGCCACATTTTGTTTAGATGATTCAGAAATGTTTGTCACACAATTTTCCTTTTAGTTAGAGTATTTTGTTTGTTGCAAATGTTTTCGTATAGAAAAAGAAACTTACATACATACATAAAATCACGCCTTTATCCCTAATGGGGTAGGCAGAGCGCAAACGACCTAAACTAAGGTCATTCTGCCACGTCTGATAAAGTTTTGAGGGTTATTCAAGATAGATTTGTAGGTATATTGCTGTAGTGACAGGTTGTCAGCCCATCGCCTAAATCACAATATACCGAAACCCTCGGATCCCTTAGCTGGTTTTTACAGCAAAGAAAAGAAAAGAAACTTAAACTGTGATATACTGCTGCAGTAGTTAAATAAAGTTGTAAAATTAACAGCAATACAAGCACCAGTTACTTCCACTAACATTATAAATATTCTTCATAAGTATTCATAATTTTGTTCAATGTAGGTAAGTTTTTGTAATGGCTACAATGATGTAAAAATCCGAGCCGATATAAAAACATACATACATACATAAAATCACGCCTTTATCCCTTACGGGGTAGGCAGAGCGTAAAACGCCTCCTAAAAGGCGCTTTCGCCACGTCTGACATAAATTGAGGGCAATTTTAGATTGTTATGTGTATTGCTGTAGTGACAGGTTGTCAGCCCATCGCATCGCCTAAATTAAAATACACTGTAACCTTCGAATCCCTTTTGCTGTCTTTTACAGCATGCCCGGGAGGAAGGGCAACTGGAACATTCTATGTTTTTCTTTCTCTCCCAGTCCAGTATGGAAGAAAAACACTTTTTATTTTTAATATATATTATTATGCAGAGGGAGACCGAGGATGCGATGGCGGGATGACTTGGTCGACTTTGAACCCAACTCATCGGAAACAGCCATGGATCGTGTTGCCTGGAAAGAGAGAGGGGGGGGGGGGGGCTTTGCCCAGCAGTGGGACACTTTAGGCTAATATAATATAATAAAAACATTATTATTACGTCGTGTGGATTTCCGTGGATTAAATAATTATGATTAAATAGATATATCAATAAAAGAATAAATTGATACCGGGTTTGTCCAGAAAGAATTAAAAATATTATTACTTCAGTAGCTTACCCATTCAATTAAACAAAATAATTATCCATATTTTGTTCGGTAAGATAAATTATTCCTTGGTTCGGAGAGGACGTTCAGCAGTTCGGTTCCAATCGTTGCTGTCTCTGATAATGGTAATTGTACAAACCATGTCAGGAGCCCATAGGACGACAAGACTCGTCTGATTCTGGTCGTAGGAGAAAAATACATAAATGCTACAGTTATTTCGGTTGGTATTTCTTAGGACTTTTAAATCTATATTGTATTTATCTAGCTGAAGATTATGTGTTTGATTTTTTTATCATTTATTCATTAACTAGCTGTGCGACGTTGTACGCCTATCCCTATCCCTGAAAGGGTAGGCAGAGCGTTAACGACCTAAACAAAGGTCGTTCCGCCAAGTCTGACAAAATTTTGAGGATTATTTAAGATAGATTTGGAGGTATATTATAAATATCATTTAAAAACAAAGATAACTGAATGAAAGACATTTAACCAACGATATTTGAATCAAATACATATTTGATTCAAAAATATTTTGTTTGTTTCGAAAAGCATCTATTTTACTACCAAAATGAAAATTATAATACTTAAAGAATATATATATATATATATTCTCAAAAATGAAAATTATTACCAAAATGAAAATTATAATACTTAAAGAATGACGACACACCATTGTTAAATATTATATATATAGAAAAATTTATGAAAATTTAACAATGGTGTGTCGTCATTCTTTAAGTATTATAATTTTCATTTTGGTATACATATTATATTATATATACATATATATAAGGAATAATAGAGAAATTTATGAAAATTTAACAATGGTGTGTCGTCATTCTAAGTATCATAATTTTCATTTTGGTAGTAAAATAATAAGGAAGGAAATAAATATATATAAGGAATAATTAGAAACGGCGTCTTTTAATGTGAAAAATAACTTGGTAGATACTAATAGATAATGACCGAGTTCACGGGGTTCCGATGTCGGCACAACAATACAAATATTTGAAATTAATTTCAAATGTTTGATTTGCGTCAGAGCTTTTAAAAAAATATTATTGCTTATTTTCAAAATTATTAATATTTTAGCTGTGCCTGCGACATCGTACGCCCGGTCGTTATGGATAAAACAGGCTGGGTCCGACATAATGAAAACGCTTTTCCGTGCGTAAAGCCAGATCTGCTAGCCCGCGTGCAGATATGTGGTTTTCATTCAAACGCAAAGAGCGTTTCTTACTGTCTGATCTGTCTTAGTGTCAAACACACGCTTCCGCGCACGGGCCAGCAGGTCTCGCTTCTACGCGCGGAGAAGCGTTTTCAATATGTTTGATTTTTTCCATACAAACTGAAGGTACTTAACTTACTCTAGATTAGACCTATTTGATGAGTCCAGGTAATAATCAGAATTCGATTTCCTGCCTACCCTCTTAATCAGACAGCGTGGTTATTTGTATAATATGTTTAGATCAGGAAAATAAAAAAAACGCTCACATGAATAAAAAAAAAGTTCCAATGTCTAAATCGGTAAAAAATCATCATCATCTACCTAACCTTATCCCGTATCTCACGGGGTTACCTAATCTAGGGGATTGAACGAAGGTACTAGTTTTTACGCAGAGCGACTGCCATCTGACCTCCGCAACCCAGAAGGGAAACCAGACCCAATCCTAGATCAGGTCAGAGTTTTCAAGTCGCCAATGCTTAGCACTGACCTTTGATATGACTTAACGACTAATATCTACGATATTAAACGATATTAACCGGGACCAATGACTTAACGTGCTTTCCGAAGCACGGAAAAAGCGCCGAATAAACGTATATATGAAATTCGAAAACCGAATAACAGATTGGTACGTGGTGGGATTCTAACTGCGACCTCCCGCTCAGGATGCAGCGGCACTATCCACTACATCACCGGGCTCTCATTTGAAAACCGAAACACACATTGGTACGTGGTGGGGTTCGAACCACGTCCTCCCGCTCAGAAGGCAGCGCCCCTATCAACTGCACCATCGGACTCTCTATAAAAAATCTGTTAAAAAACAATCTATGTTAAATTTCCTGCCTACCCCATACCTCCTAATGTGTCGTGATTATTTTTATCATATATTTTAGCGTAGATAACATTCAATCGAAAAAAAAGTGCCATAAAAATCGGTTGAAAACAATTAAAGTACAATTTCCTGCCTGCCCCCTAAGTGAAGTGGCGTGATTATTTTTGGTGTAGTAACATCCACTCGCTAAGAAGAAGATACAGATAGACAAAATTTAAAAAAAGTTTTGGTCTTAGTATCGTTAATAATGCCTGTAGGTAATATTTTTTCTCAAAAATATTCAATATACAGATACGCCTCTCTAGAGATTTATTATACCAAGTGTAAGTGACAGCGTCCCGTAAACTGATAGGGGTTGCTCAGTCAACGACACTGAGCAACTATCAGCAGGTTTCTTCTTCAGGAAGTGATAAAAACATGGCTTTTCCATATAAAATGTTCAGCTCGATCAGACAATTTGTATAGAAAAGCCAATGTTTCTTTCACTTCCTAAAAAAACCTGCTGACAGTTGTTCAGTGTCGTTGACTTTGAAAGTGACGTCAGGTATATATAACCTATCAGACTTGGAGCAATAGAAAAACATAGAATGTTCCAGCTGCCCTTCCTCTCAGGCATGCTGTAGAAGTCAGCAATATGGATTCGGTCGCAGTGTATTGTAATTTAAGCGATGGGCTGACAACCTGCCACTATAGCGATACACATTACCATCTAAAATTGCCCTCAATATTTGTCAGACGTGGCCTAAAAGCTTTCACTAAGCGTTTTACGCTCTGCCTACCCCGTAAGGGAAAAAGGCGTGAATTTATGTATGTACATACATACATACATAAAATCACGCCTTTATCCCTTACGGGGTAGGCAGAGCGTCAAACTCCTCGTAAAAGGCGCTTTCGCCACGTCTGACAAAAATTAAGGGGCAATTTTAGATTGTAATGTGTATTGCTATAGTGACAGGTTGTCAGCCCATCGCCTAAATTACAATACTTAGATACTTAAAATTATGATACTTAGAATGACGACACACCATTGTTAAATTTTCATAATTTTTTCTATATATATATATATATATATATATATATATATATGAATATATATATATATATATATATATATATATATATATATAGAAAAATTTATGAAAATTTAACAATGGTGTGTCGTCATTCTAAGTATCATAATTTTCATTTTGGTAGTAAAATAATAAGGAAGGAAATAAATATATATAAGGAATAATTAGAAACGGCGTCTTTTAATGTGAAAAATAACTTGGTAGATACTAATAGATAATGACCGAGTTCACGGGGTTCCGATGTCGGCACAACAATACAAATATTTGAAATTAATTTCAAATGTTTGATTTGCGTCAGAGCTTTTAAAAAAATATTATTGCTTATTTTCAAAATTATTAATATTTTAGCTGTGCCTGCGACATCGTACGCCCGGTCGTTATGGATAAAACAGGCTGGGTCCGACATAATGAAAACGCTTTTCCGTGCGTAAAGCCAGATCTGCTAGCCCGCGTGCAGATATGTGGTTTTCATTCAAACGCAAAGAGCGTTTCTTACTGTCTGATCTGTCTTAGTGTCAAACACACGCTTCCGCGCACGGGCCAGCAGGTCTCGCTTCTACGCGCGGAGAAGCGTTTTCAATATGTTTGATTTTTTCCATACAAACTGAAGGTACTTAACTTACTCTAGATTAGACCTATTTGATGAGTCCAGGTAATAATCAGAATTCGATTTCCTGCCTACCCTCTTAATCAGACAGCGTGGTTATTTGTATAATATGTTTAGATCAGGAAAATAAAAAAAACGCTCACATGAATAAAAAAAAAGTTCCAATGTCTAAATCGGTAAAAAATCATCATCATCTACCTAACCTTATCCCGTATCTCACGGGGTTACCTAATCTAGGGGATTGAACGAAGGTACTAGTTTTTACGCAGAGCGACTGCCATCTGACCTCCGCAACCCAGAAGGGAAACCAGACCCAATCCTAGATCAGGTCAGAGTTTTCAAGTCGCCAATGCTTAGCACTGACCTTTGATATGACTTAACGACTAATATCTACGATATTAAACGATATTAACCGGGACCAATGACTTAACGTGCTTTCCGAAGCACGGAAAAAGCGCCGAATAAACGTATATATGAAATTCGAAAACCGAATAACAGATTGGTACGTGGTGGGATTCTAACTGCGACCTCCCGCTCAGGATGCAGCGGCACTATCCACTACATCACCGGGCTCTCATTTGAAAACCGAAACACACATTGGTACGTGGTGGGGTTCGAACCACGTCCTCCCGCTCAGAAGGCAGCGCCCCTATCAACTGCACCATCGGACTCTCTATAAAAAATCTGTTAAAAAACAATCTATGTTAAATTTCCTGCCTACCCCATACCTCCTAATGTGTCGTGATTATTTTTATCATATATTTTAGCGTAGATAACATTCAATCGAAAAAAAAGTGCCATAAAAATCGGTTGAAAACAATTAAAGTACAATTTCCTGCCTGCCCCCTAAGTGAAGTGGCGTGATTATTTTTGGTGTAGTAACATCCACTCGCTAAGAAGAAGATACAGATAGACAAAATTTAAAAAAAGTTTTGGTCTTAGTATCGTTAATAATGCCTGTAGGTAATATTTTTTCTCAAAAATATTCAATATACAGATACGCCTCTCTAGAGATTTATTATACCAAGTGTAAGTGACAGCGTCCCGTAAACTGATAGGGGTTGCTCAGTCAACGACACTGAGCAACTATCAGCAGGTTTCTTCTTCAGGAAGTGATAAAAACATGGCTTTTCCATATAAAATGTTCAGCTCGATCAGACAATTTGTATAGAAAAGCCAATGTTTCTTTCACTTCCTAAAAAAACCTGCTGACAGTTGTTCAGTGTCGTTGACTTTGAAAGTGACGTCAGGTATATATAACCTATCAGACTTGGAGCAATAGAAAAACATAGAATGTTCCAGCTGCCCTTCCTCTCAGGCATGCTGTAGAAGTCAGCAATATGGATTCGGTCGCAGTGTATTGTAATTTAAGCGATGGGCTGACAACCTGCCACTATAGCGATACACATTACCATCTAAAATTGCCCTCAATATTTGTCAGACGTGGCCTAAAAGCTTTCACTAAGCGTTTTACGCTCTGCCTACCCCGTAAGGGAAAAAGGCGTGAATTTATGTATGTACATACATACATACATAAAATCACGCCTTTATCCCTTACGGGGTAGGCAGAGCGTCAAACTCCTCGTAAAAGGCGCTTTCGCCACGTCTGACAAAAATTAAGGGGCAATTTTAGATTGTAATGTGTATTGCTATAGTGACAGGTTGTCAGCCCATCGCCTAAATTACAATACACTGTAACCCTCGAGTCCCTTTTGCTGACTTCTACAGCATGCCCGGGAGGAAGGGCAGCTGGAACATTCTATGTTTTTCTATCTCTCCCAGTCCAGCATGGAAGAAATTTATGTATGTATATATGTATAGATTAATTAATAAATGTTTTTCATCAGTGACCAACATAACGTCTTTTCATTAAAGTTTCAATCAAAACCTATTTCATTTCTACATTTCCACATACGATTTACGATAACAATATACACCATTACGGAACCCTATAACCTTTGTACTATAGTACAAATCTTTATAAAGATTAAGCCTTAAAAGGGTTACCCAGACGTGGCTTTACAAATATTATTCTTTGCCCGGGACGACCGTATCGCTAAGAGATTAATCCCGTATGGACCACAACGATTAAATGTTTCTATAGTTATCGCTAGTAAAATATAATCTGTTCGTATACAAAGAGTAACATGAAGGGTATATGCATCGTGAAATGTTTGAATCTACCCATGAAACTGAACAAGTTTTCCTAAGGAACATAAATCGAAATACGAAAATAAATTGACTGCCCATACTAAACGTGCATTCAGATGATGATGCAATTTTGTATGAATATTTCTTTTTCGTTTTTCGAACAATGTTCCTTACGGAAAGTTGTTCAGTTTCATTGGTAGATTCACACCTTTCTCGATGCATACTGGTACACGTCATATAGGATGTTACAGTAAAACTGAGATTACTTCTTCTAAGCGAGTGGATTCTCGACCCGATGAACCCTGGTGTTTCAACTGCCTAGTAGCACAGCTATTAGGCCTCTGACATGGTTTGAGTAACGATCACTATCGGATACAGCGACCGGGACTGACGGCTTAATGTACCCTCCGAAGCACGGAATCCGATTTCTTTTCGGATAATCAGGTGATTCAACCTACAATGTACTAACCAAACTGGAAAAAACCTCACAAAGTGACAAATTTATAATTATCAACTTTGTGTTCCCACCTGGGAATCGAACCCAGGACCTCCGGATCGTAAGCCCATGGCTCTGACCACTAGACTACGGAGGCAGTTAGATTAGTTAAGAGTTTGCGAAGAGCATATTTAAAGAAGCAGGGAGATGCAGAATTTGAAATATTCAGGACATAAGTAAGTATCCTCCAATATTTTACCTTCATCCCAAATGGGGTTGGCAGAGCGTAAACGACCTAAATAAAGGTCGTTCCGCCACGTCTGATTAAGTTTTGATGGTTATTTAAGATTGATTTGTAGATACATTGCTGTAGTGGCGGGTTGTCAGCCCATCGCCTAAATTACAATATACTGAAACCCTCGGATCCCTTAGCTGGTTTTCTCTCGCTCCCAGGCCAGCATGGAAGCAATATTTTACATCAAATCAAAGTCAGGAATTAAATTACACTGGCGATTTTAGATGACGCTTGCTGGGCGCAAGCAAAGGAGCTACTTAAACAATATATTGCTTCCATACTGGCCAGGGAGTGAGAGAATAAACAGAATGCGCCAGCTGCATTTCCTCCCGGGCATGCTGTAAAAACTAGCTAAGGGATCAGAGGGTTTTGGTAAATTGTAATTTAGGCGATGGGATGACAACCTGTCACTACATCAATATACCTACAAATCTATCTAAAATAACCCTCTAAAGTTTGTCAGACATGGTGGAACGACCTTT
Source organism: Scrobipalpa costella (assembly GCA_949820665.1). NCBI lineage: Eukaryota > Metazoa > Arthropoda > Insecta > Lepidoptera > Gelechiidae > Scrobipalpa > Scrobipalpa costella. The sequence goes on from OX463299.1 coordinate 6,417,926, forward strand.
GTTTAGGTCTATTACGCTCTGCCTACCCCATTAGGGCTAAAAGTGTGATTATATGTATGTATATGTTACGGGCCATTTGATATATCCGGGCACTATTAATAATGGCCAGTCTGTATTAATAATGCCCGACCCTTTCGGGCAATGTGATAAAAACAGCAATATTAATCACTTTGCCCGGTCATTATTAATAATGCCCGCCCTATCTTGGGCAAAGTAATAAATAGGTAAACTGTAGTGTACTTGTTTATTAAATAAAATGAAATTTACATAATTGTCATGAAATGTTAACAAAAAATAATCTATTGAATGTAGTAGTTAAAAAGTAAACAGTTAAAAATGTAATAACATCAGTAGTTACCTACTTTTATTTTGATAAAAAATATTAGACGGAGAAAATCAACTGAAATATTTAGGACAGTGCAAGAAAGTTATTAAATAAATAGTTATTATTTAAAAATGAAATAACTTCAGTCAGTAGTTACCTACTTTTATTATGATAAACATAATTCTTAAGAACAATAGTTTAAAAATTAGTAAACTGAGAAAAATCAACTGAAATATCTAATAATTAAGGACTTTGCAAGAAAGTTATTAATTAAAAAGTTTTTAGTTAAAAATTTAATAACATCAGTAGTCATCTACTTTTATTATGATAAAAATAATACTAAAGAGCCCGGCAACAAGTAGGGAATTATTAATACGGCCCGGTCCAAGTGATAAATTCAAGCTATTTCAAAGACTGATTTATCACATGGACCGCGGGGCGTCGGGCATTATTAATAATGACCGGTCAAAGTGATAAATTTATCACTTTGCCCGACGCTCTTGGGCCGTATTAATAATGGCCGGTCCTTATTAATAATGCCCGGTTAATCACATTGCCCGTAACATATATATGTTAAACAATAAGATTGTAATTTATGATCGTAATTTAAGTCTATTATTATTTACCCTGTAACGAACCACATCCGTCACACTAATTTCACTTCTTCTTCTTCTGAGTCAATTTCCTACTACTTCACCTCATTTGTTTCCTGCAGAAACTCTAAGGGTCGTATTTATAAAGTGATCTCAAGATTGAGAGCAATATAAAGATAGTTTTGACAGGTCATATTGTATTGAAATGACATTTCTGATGCGAACTCAAACTAGCTGTCATTTCAAGTGCTGATTATAAATACGAGCCTAACTGTCGCACGCTCTGTTCACGAAAACAACCATAATTAGTAACTTAACTAACTTGCGAGATTTTCACTTAGTTGGGTTGTTACAACGTGTATTTATTTAATCGCGTAAATAGACAATGTTTTTAGAAAACATTTGAAAACTTTCATATTATTTATCATCTTTTAGGAAATTGTTCGATGGTTACATAATCATAACCTGAATCAATTTCCTAATAAATAATAAAAAAAATATATATAATAAACCGTTACTTATTTATTTTATCATCCTCATCTTATCGAGGATATTCTTAAGGGTAAACCCAACAGCTCCAAACGTAATAATCATAGAACCTAAATAATCAGTAAAAAGTTAAGTTAATATATAAATAATCTCTTGGAAAATTGTTGCTTCTGCAGACATTATTTATTTCTACTAGGAAGGAATTTAATATGAATTAAATTTAAATAAATAAATACTACTAATAATGAACATTATTAACAAGCATATAGACGGATATTTTTCTGTTACCGTAATTAATTTTCCCTTGGAAGTATAATTATTTCCTACGTTAAAAAGTATCTTGATAATTATTAGCTGAAATAGCTTCTTTATTTTATTCTTCCATGCTGACCTGGAAGCGCGAGAACAAAATAGAATGTGCCAGCTGCATTTCCTCCCGGGCATGATGTAAAAACCAGCTAAAGGATCCGAGGGTTCCTTTATGTTGCAATTTAGGCGATACGCTGACCACCTGTCACTACAGCAATATACCTACAAATCTATTTAAATAACCCTCAAAACTTTGTCAGCCGTGAAGGAATGACCTTTTTTAGGTCGTTTACGCTCTGCCTACCCCATTAGGGATAAAAGCGTGAGTATATTTATGTATGTAATAGCTTATTAATGGCCAAAGAATTTCTGAAATCGGTTCTACCGTTTGAATTCAGTCGTTACAAACATTGTACAAACTTTTCTCTTTTAGCGCAGACGCAATTTAGAAGATTGCTAGTAGATGTATACTGGTCATAGTAAAATTCTAATTTCTAATCTGGTTCATAAACCACCGTCATCTATATGCAAAACCTAACCCACATGCCATAGGTGGCAGGTGTGGGTATTAAATTAATCGTTTTAAATCCTTTTAATATTTCTCAAGCGGTCAGCTGTAACCCTTGACATTACATTCATACATACCGGATATAAGGGACAGCGTCCCGCAAACTGATAGGGGTTGCTCGGTCAAAGACACTGAACAACTTCCACCAGGAAATTCTTTCAGGAAGTGAAAAAGCAACTGGCTTTTCCATACAAAATATCCACCTCGTACAGACAATTTGTATGGAAAAGCCAATATTTTTTTCACTTCCTGGAATAATTTCCTGGTGGCAGTTGTTCAGTGTCATTGACTGAGCAACCCCTATCAGTTTGCGGTACGCTGTCCCTTACTCCCAGTATAATCACGCCTATATTCTATTGTGATTAATTGGCAGATGGAAAGGTTTTAGGAGAAGGAATTTCCTGTGTTTTTTTTTCTACTAAGCAGAAGTATTCGCACTTTTGTGTTCAGTCACAGAATAACAAATAGTACCTTGTTCAGTTTTGAAGGGCGTAGGAGAATGCGAAATTACTGGCACATCCGATAATTAATATGTATGCTTTACAATCAGCAATTCAGTTTTCTGTTTTATTAAAGCCAAATGCGTCTTTTATCTGGTTTGTTTGAGGTTACCCCTTTGACTATAGGCTTTTCTGACCGAATAGGCATTTAAAAAAGCCTGGTTGTGTATTTTTCTAAATAATAGTTAAAATTTCTTACTCTAGCTAACTTGGTTAAGCTCGTATATACACAACATAGCATATAGTCAACGGTTGTTAAGGGGCTTCCCTGGGCTAAGTGGCGCCCTCATCAGTCAAAAAATCATAATTAACTGAAAACAAAATCAATCGAAAATCCGGTAGATCAGATTGAGGTTAAAGCAATAAAGGCCATTTGGAACCTCATAAAGTTGCAACTTATAGATCGTTGCAGTTACAGATAGGAAAATGCGAAAAACGGCCACTTTTAGCACTTTTACTATCTGTAACTGAAGTGAACACTGAATTATTAATTTATAATGCTTAAAAAAAACTTCAGTACCCATACTTTAATCTGATCTACCGGATTTTCGATTAATTGCGTTTTCGGTGAGCAATGATTTTTTTACTGATGAGGGCGCTGGGGTGCACCGGGAATCCCCTTAATATATATTGTTTTATATAGTGCGACCGAACGCTGACTTCCAAGATACAGGCTTTCGCTTAGTTTGGAGATCAGGGTTCAACATTTAATTTTGTACAACTGTATTCACAACCGAATTCAACAATCTGTACTTTTTTATATTGTGCAAATACTGTTTAATGAATAAATAAATTTTATTATTATTATTAACTGGTTGGCTTCCATGCTGGACTGGGAGAGATAGAAAAACATAGAATGTTGCAGCTGCCCTTCCTCCCGGGCATACTGTAGAAGACAGCAAAAGGGATTCGAGGGTTACAGTGTATGTATTGTAATTTAGGCGATGGGCTGACAACCTGTCACTACACATTAGTAATACACATTACAATCTAAAATTGCCCTCAATTTTTGTCAGACGCGGCGAAAGCGCCTTTTACGAGGCGTTTAACGCTCTGCCTACCCCGTAAGGGATAAAGGCGTGATTTTATGTATGTAACTGGTTGTTAGAAAGTGGGCATAGTGCTATCTCATGTATGTAGGCATGGTGCTACAATTTGTATGAAAATATTGAAAAGTTACGATACGATAGTGGGCATCTTGCTACTAAATCACTGTGTTCACTCAGAAAAATAATAATACTCAAATAAATCTTACAAACAATAATAAAGTCACTTTCATAATAATAAAATTGAAAATGGACAGGCGATTTACTCTATGGTTTTACACTTTGTCCGCTAGATTATGACGCGCTTTTCCATGTTTACCCAGTATTTCTGTCAATTTTATCCGCCATATCATATTACGGCGGATAAAAATGACAGACGACGCATAAAACTATAACCACCGACTATAAATCAGAAACCGGAGAATAAATGTTTTATCCAATGTTTTAAGTTTGAAAGTGACAAATAGATTTTAATTTTAGTTTTAGTCAAATCTAGAATCAAGCCCATTTTCTAATCCAACTGTTTTCAACATTTCCAACAACCCTGTGTTGCACAATCTATTTGCGACTCCCAGTCTTTAGTCAATTTAGTACCTCCCTGATTGTAGTTGCATTAATGTTCCCTCACAGAGCTGTCAAAACAATGGGCGTCCAGCTTGTCCTGTATTACCATTTCAACTTAAATTAAAATGAATCCTGTCTAATTTAGTTAAATAAAATTTATATGAAAACCTGAAAATCTTCCGGAGTAAAAGTCAAACAAGATGTCACAGATAGTAAATCCTATTTACTGTCAATATAATTAAAATTTAAGACTCGTATTTATGTTCCGATCTCAAGATTAGGAGCAAAACTGACTATCGATTTGACAGGTTGTTTTGTACTGAAATGACATTTCAAATACAAACTCGAAGTCGCTTTCAGTCTCAAGAGCTGATTATTAATACGGGCCTAAGTACTAGAGCTAAGTTTATTTCTTTCAGTTGTAGAAAGAAACAGACAGTGGACTTAATTACCTTTTCACAAACCCTTCAAATTAAGTTCCGACTAGGTATGCTTTGTCTTACAGGCACTAACCAGTCTGTCTTCTCAAATTGCCGGCTACTCCATGTAATTTAGCTGCAGCACCTACTAGCCTCTCATAATATAGTCCATATAAATAAAGCTGGTATATGGATATAGAATTAGCGTGTTGACTGGGTGGCTAAAAAAAACGTTTATACTTAAAACTGATGGCTAAAATATTGTGGATCTCATTCATAATTGTCAAAAAATGCACATTTACATTCAATAATCGAGTCAAAGAATATGGAAGTTATTGATTTGAGTAGTACAATACTTACCAAGTAACGTCACTATTTTCATACAAAAAAGTTTCTGATTTGACAAGTAGGAGACTAGCGTCGACTCGATCATATTAAGTGGTCCTTGATTGTAAATTCAGTAGCTTCTCACAAACTTACATACATACATATAATCACGCCTTTATCCCTAATGGGGTAAGAAGAGCGTAATTGAGCTAAACAAAGGTCGTTCTGCCACGTCTGACAAGGTTTTGAGGGTTATTTATGATAGATTAGTAGGTATATTGCCCTAGTAACAGTTGTCAGCCTATCGCCTAAATTGCAATATACTGAAACCCTCGGATCCCTTAGCTGGTTTTTACAGCATGCCCGGGAAGAAATGCAGCTGGCACATTCTATGTTTTTCTCGCGATCCCAGGCCAACATGGAAGTTGCACACACTTCACAAACTTGGTAGAACAATACTAGTTACAAGCTACCTAAGAAGGCTACTAACAAACCCTTTAAATCTAGCCAATCTAGCTCCAGCCCTATTTTATGCTAGTTCTACCCCTATAGTATTGAAGCTATCTGCATTCTTCAGGCTGCCGGCTACTCGACCGGATTAAGTGGTCTCTGATTGTAGCTGCATTAATATTCTCTCACAAAGCCTCCACTCCAGACTTTGTTAGAAACAAAACAATACAGGTAACGAGCTGTCTACAAGCTCATCAAATCTAGCCTTTATTATTATAGCTCTTATTTATATTCTAGCTCTATTATAATTTGTCTAAAGAAGACAGAACTACAAAAGCTATCTGTACTACTTAGGCCTCGGGCTACTCAATCCAAAGTGGTCACAAACGAAACAATGGTTCGCAAAACCTTAAAATCTAGACCAGAATTCTCTACAGTAGTTCTATTTTCTATTCTATCCTATACCTATCTGGACACTTCAGGCAGCCGGCTACTCGACCGGATTAAGAGGTCCCTGATTGTAGCTGCATTAATATTCTCTCACAAAGCTTCCACACCTGACTTTGTTTGAAACAAATGAATACTGATAACAAGCTGTCCACAAGCCCATCAATTCTACATACATACATATAATCACGCCTTTATCACTAATGGGGTAGGCAGAGCGTAAACGACCCAAAGATCGTTCCGCCACGTCTGACAAAGTTATGAGGGTTATTTAAGATAGATTTCTAGGTATATTTAGCTGGCTTTTACAGTATGCCCGTGAGGAAAAGCAGCTCGCACATTCTATGTTTTTCTCTCGCTTCCAAGCCAGCATGAAAGGCAATTCTAGCCTCTAATTATTATAGTTCTAATTTCTATTCTAGTTCTATTATTCTTGGTCTGTGGAAGACAGAACTACAGAAGCTACGCTTCAGGCATCGGGCTACTCAATCAAAAGTGGTCACAAACGAAACAATGGTTCGTAAAACCTTAAAATCTAAACCAGAATTCTCTTCAATAGTTCTATTTTCTATTCTATCCTATACCTATCTGAACACTTCAAGCAGCCGGCTGCTCGACCGGATTAAATGGTCCCTTATTGTAGCTGCATTAATATTCCCTCACAAACGGAGAATGCTTTAACAAGCAGCTTACAAGACCTTGAAATCCCCTACTATAGTTCTAATTTCTACTCTTGTAGTATAGAAGATAGAACTACGGAAGTTATCTGCACTCTTCAGGCTACTCGACCGGATTAAGTGGTCCCTGATTATAGCTGCATTATTATTTCCTCACAAAAGCCTCCTCACCAGACTTTGTTAGAAACGAAACAATACTGGTAACAAGCTGTGCTCAAGACTATTAAATCTAGCCTCTATTATTATAGTTCTAATTTCTATTCTAGCTTTATTATTTATTGTCTATAGAAGATAGAACTACAGAAGCTATCTGTACTCTTCAGGAGTCCGACTATTCAACGAAAAGTGGTCACAAACGCAACAATGGTTCGCAAAACCTTTAAATCTAGACTAGAATACTCTACAATAGTTCTATTTTCTATTCTATCCTATACCTATCTGGACACTTGAGGCAGCCGGCTACTCGACCGGATTAAGTGGTCCCTGATTGTAGCTGCATTAATATTCTCTCACAAAGCCTCCACTCCAGACTTTGTAAGAGTCGACAATGCTTGTGAACTCTATTCTGCTCCTTCAGAACTAGATGGACTTTAGATAGAAAATCTTGTTAGCTTGTGACCTAGCAAACATATAATTTCAATATGCTTATTATCATAGAGAGAGCCCGATGGTGGAGGGCTCAATGGTGTAGTGGATAGGGCCGCTGCCTCCTGAGCGGAAGGTCGTGGTTCGAATCCCACCACGTACCAATGTGTTTTTCGGTTTTCGAATTTAATATATACGTGTATTTTTCGTTAAGCCATGACAGAGGCCAGTGCTAAGCATTGGCGGCTTGAAATTCTGACCTAATCTAGGATTGGGCCTGGTTTCCCTTCTTGGTTGCAGAGGTCAGGTGGCAGTCGCTCTGTGTGAAAACCAGTACCCTCGTTCAACCCCCTAGATTAGGTAGCCGACTCCGTGAGATACGGGATAAGGCTAGGGAGATGATGATGATGAAAACAGATTATTAAGATAGTGAAAGAATCATAAAATAAAGAACGTGTATCAAAATTATATCGAGGTAAAATATTTTACTCGCACGAGGGAAATAATAAAACCACGGTGCAGAAAGCTAGTTCAGAATAAAACATTACATTACAAGCCGGCTTCTTTATTCAATTGCCTGACTTCTATTGAGGAAAACACAGTTTAAAAACTAGCTGACTTGCGGTTTTATAACAGCTTTCCCGTGTCTCCACGGTGAAGTTGGCGAGACAATAAATCCCTCTTCGTGTAATGAAAAATAAACGAAGGAAAATGCAACCAGGGCTGCACAGTTTCTATTTTGATGGACTACAGCGTGGAAAAATAATACGCTATCACGCATCAATAACTTAGTACAGAAAAACATTTAACAGCTATAAACCTCAAGCATAAGTAGACATTTTACTATTCTATAGGTCTGTAAGTAGTAAAAGATATATCTATCAACCAATACCAATTGAACATATTTTTTTATTTAAATAAATCGTGCTATCCAAGAAATATATAGTGTGATGTAACACATAAGTCGGATAATACCTAGGGACTTCTCTCTCTATGAACAAGTATTCAAGTCACAGAAATATTTCAATATATATATGTATGTATATGATAGAAATCTTTACATCTTATCTTAGGCTCCGTGGTCTGCCTCCGTGGTCTAGTGGTCAGAGCTATGGGCTTACGATTCGGAGGTCCTGGGTTCGATTCCCAGGGGGAAACTCAAAGTTGTTATTCGTAAATTTATCACTTTGTGAGGTTATCCCCAGTTGGGTCCTAACCCAACTAAAAATTAAATTACTTAAATCTAATGTCCTAACATTGCAGGCTGAATCACCTGATTGTCCGAAAAAAAAAGGATTCTTTGCTTCGTAGGGCACGTTAAGCCGTCGATCCCGGTCGCTGTCTTTGATAGAGGTCGTTACTCAAACCATATCAGAGGCCTACTGTGCTACTAGGCGGTTTCAAAATTCTGACACCAGGGTTCATCGATTCGTTATTCGATTGGAAAAACCACTCGCTAAGAAGATCCTACGCTCTAGCTCTCAAAATGTCTTCGAAAACACAACAATATACCTAACTAGCATACCTGTAGATATTATTTCTTACGATGACAGTGGCTACATTGGCGAAGTAGGTCATATCTTAGAAATAAAAGCGTCTACGTACAGAGTTTCTATACGAGAACCCTTAACGAGGTTGCAGCTTCAATTTCCATGCCGTCTGTACCCAAAGGAATTGGCTCAAACTATGTTTTCATAGAAATAAACTGCCTCCGTGGTCTATCAGTCTGAGTCATGGGCCCGACCCAGAAGTCATAGGTTCTATTCTTACGGGAAACTTCCTGCGACACAAAGTTGATATTATTGTCTACTTTTATCACTTGGTGAGATTCTCCTCAATTTAGTTAGGGCGCTGCAGACTGAAGCACCTAATTGTCTGTCAAGAAAACAGATTCCGTGCTTCGAAGGGCATGTCAAGCCGTCGGGACTGGCCGCTGTCTGTATAGTGGTTTAGTGGTACAAACCATGTCAGAGCCACTCCCAATAAGCGGCTTTTTTGACTCGAAAACCCACTTGTTATGTAAGAAGAAGATGATATTTTCATGCTGTCTGAACCCAAAGGAATTGGTTTAAACTGTGTTTTCTTAAAGATAAACAAGTTAATGTCTATGCAGAAATGTCGTAGCGATTCCTGCGGAAATCATAAATCATATCTCAAATTCGGTTTCGCGTATTTATATGGCCTATTTGTATAATGGTTTCATCGAATAAATCGTTGAGATGTGTTTAATGGTGTTGAATAATGTTGAATAATGTACCTTAATAAATCTTATATCATAGGTACTTACACACATCTCAACAAACACCGACAAAGAAATATACATATATATATATAATCACGCCTTTATAACTAATGGGGTAGGCAGAGCGTAAACAACCGAACAATGGTCGTTCCGCTACGTCTGAAAAATTTGCTGGGTTATTTAAGATAGATTTGTGTCAAAGAAATATTATTAAATATTTGGGGTGGGATGGGATCTACTTCCTAGTGGTCCACCCCGGTCAACGGCAACACAGGCTCTGCTGTGAATTAGTCCGGCTGAACGATCCCAACAACGCGGTGGTAGGCTCCGCAAGGGGCCGCCTGACTCGCGAGGAACCGGAGTCCAGCGCCAAACAGCTTGCTGTATTCCGTCGGTGCGTGAGATTGCCAGTGCCTTAACAGGCATCTTCTGAGTGAGCTCGCTCCATAGTCGACTCTGTCGCAGTCATTCCTGACCTAGCCTGTCTAGAGTCAAGAGCAAACCCATTTCTAATTAAATAAAATACCAATTATCCTTCATAATACACCTCTAAAGAAGTAAAAGTTTTTAAATATTTAGGCAGTATCATCACCAAAGACTCCAGTTTTACACCTGATATAAAAGCAAGGATTTCAATGGCGAAGAAAGCTTTCAACGGAAAGAAAACATGACTAAAAGCCAGAATATCACCGCATGATCGTAAAAAGCTGACTGCTGTACAGTTGGGTGACGTGGACCCTGATGAAGAGAGACAGAGAACGCCTAGAAGCCTTCGAAATGTGATGTTGGCGCAAGGGAAGATGTTGGGACACCTGATACGAAATGACGAGTTATTAAAGACGATCATTGACGGAAAGATAGACGGAAGGAGAGGAAGGGAAAGGCCAAGAATGAGTAACATCGATCAAGTAAAAGAAAAGATTAAGGTCAAGTCGTCCCAGGAAGTCAAGGAGAAGGCGGAGTGCAGGGAGAGTTGGCGTTCACTTCATGTACGACGACAAGAACTCATCTCCCTAGCCTTATCCCGTATCTTACGGGGATGGCTACCTAATCTAGGGGATTGAACGAGGGTACTGGTTTTTACACAGAGCGACTGCCATCTGACCTCCGCAACCCAGAAGGGAAACCAGACCCAATCCTAGATTAGGTCAGAGTTTTCAAGCCGCCAATGCTTAGCACTGGCCTCTGATATGGCTTAACGACTAATATCTACGGTATTAAACGATATTAACCGGGACCAACGGCTTAACGTGCCTTCCGAAGCACGGAAAAAGCGCCGAATAAACGTACATATGAAATTCGAAAACCGAAAAACACATTGGTACGTGGTGGGATTCGAACCACGAGCTCCCGCTCAGGAGGCAGCGGCCCTATCCACTACACCATCGGGCTCTGCGACGACAAGAACTAAGGTCTTAAATAAATGATGATGAGGTACTTACATTAAAAAAACTGAAGAGACGTTTAATTTTATTGAAATTTTACTTTAATTGAAAATTTATAAAATATAAAAGTGACGAAACTATCGTAAACGTAACGTCGCTATGACGTATACATAAGAAAGACTATGATAATTCTTCACTCCCTCTACCGTTTCTGTAGCTCATTTAGTAGAATAATGGACCGGCATTCCAGAGACGCAGGTTCGAGTCCTGCAAGAAACGAATTTATTATTTTCTTTCTTTCGTATTATATGAAATATCGTAAAAAAATATCATACCTAAAATAACTATATCAAAGAAATAACAAAATAATTGAGAGCTGTCAAATTTTGACCTACTATTTCAAAGACATGACATAAAAAAGGACTTGATTTTTAAATGTATCAATTTCCATTGTAAGGAAATTGTTATAGCTACTTGTAGTGCTTTCCACAGAGAGACTGAAAACTAACGAAACTCCGTGGATGCCACTTTGTAACAAATTTTACTGTTCTCTGAAACGTTTTGTCTCAATTTTATGTTAGGTACAGTAGTTTGCATGAAAAATACATCACTACATAGTATAAAACAAAGTCGCTTTCTCTGTCACTATATCCCTATGTATGCATAAATCTTTAAAACTGCGCAACGGATTTTGATTCAGTTTCTTTTAATGGATAGAGTGATTCAAGAGAAAGGTTTATATGTATATTACATGCATAATATAGTAGAGAAACACTTATAATACTCGTGCGAAGCCGGGGTGGATCGCTAGTAATAATATAAGGCCAGTATTTATAACCAGCACTTGAGACTGACAGCGAGTTTAAGTTCGTATCAGAAATGTCATTTCAATACATTATACCTGTCAAATCCATACTAAATACTGCTCTCAATCTTGAGATCGCTTTAAAAATACGGGCCTAAGTAACTCTTGTTTAGCTTTCTTTAATACAGTTTCAGACATGGCCTTATATTATTCGGCAAATTATAGCTATCTATTTATTTTATAACTTATATTCAAATTCATCCAATCGCATAAGCTTGAAGGAATAGTTACACAAAAAAAAAATACTGGGTCTAAAGGTAGTAGATACAGCCCTGCGGATTTTTAAACTAAAAATTCAACTGTATTTATCTGTGCGGGTATTTTAATACTGTAATTTAATTTCTTCCAAGCTGGACCGGGAGCGAGAGAAAAACATAGAATGTGTCAGCTGCATTTACTCCCGGGCATGCTGTAAAATCCAGCTAAGGGACCCGAGGGTTATGTTATGTTTCAGTATATTGCAATTTTCGTGATCTGCTGATAACCTGACACTACAGTAACATACCTACAAATCTTAGATAACCCCAAAATTTTGTCAAACGTGGCGGAACGACCTTTGTTTCGGTCTTTTACGCTCTGCCTACCCCATTGGGGGTTAAGGCGTGACTATATGTATGTATGTAGTTCAACATGTTTTGTCCTAACTAATAAGGGCACATAACAGCTCGTAGCTGTTAATTATCAAGTTACACACTGCGAAGCCTCTAATGAACAATGTACATAAAAAGACTGCTAAATTGCTATGTACATTTACCTTCCTTTCAGTTTCAGAAACATCTAGGTCGTTTCCGGCGGCCAGTATCAACATACATACATATAATCACGCCTTTATCCCTAATGGGGTAGGCAGAGCGTAAACTACCTAAACAAACGTCGTTTTGCTACGTCTGACAAAGTTTTGAGGGTTATTTAACATAGATTTGTAGGTTTATTGCTGTAGTGATAGGTTGTCAGCCCATCGCCTAAATTGCAATAAACTGAAACCCTCGGATCCCTTAGCTGGGTTGTACAGCATGCCCGGGAGTAAATGCAGCTGACACATTCTATATTTTTCTTTCGTTCCCAGTCCAGCATGGAAGAATCAACATACTACCTAAAAACCACGCCTTTATAAACTGGGGCATAGGTAGAGAATGATAGCCGTTACGAAACACCTACTTATAATAAAACATCTCTGCCCTCAGAAGGAAAAAAACCATAACTGCATCCTACCATATTGCGCGTAAAATGCAAAAGACTTTCGACTATCATATCCTTTAGTTAAATAAACTTAAAGGTACAGGGTTTTTTTTTAAAAGGAAGCATTTTATTTGTTTTATTTTTTGATTTACATAGATTTTGCATATTTTGAATAGTTTTTAAGATTTTGCTAAAATCTGTAGTTATGGTTTTTTTTTTCTTCTGAGGGCAGATCTGCTGTGCTGACATTCTTTTGTATAAAAATCATTTTGAGCACAGACACGTGGTGCCTAGGGCATTGTTCTTTCTAGGCTTAGTTTTCTAGATTGTTAGTTAGTGACCACTCAAGGTAGACGTAGGCCCAAGAACTCTTAGCATAGTTCCACTACGCCTGGAGGCTTAGATTAGGTTGAAAAAATAAGAAACATTTTCTTAATATTTTATTTTGGTTAGTTTTAGAATGGTGTTGTTCTTGTGGTTTTATGTGGAACTTAAAGTTGATATTTGAAAATTTATCACTTTGTGAGATTTTTACCAGTTTGGTTAGGACAATGCAGGAACCCACCTGATTGTCTGGAAGAAAAGGGATTCCGTGCTTCAGAGGGCACGTTAAGCCGTCGGCCCCCGTTGCTGTGTTACCCTGCTGTTGTAACCCTACACGTGTCTTCTGAACCTCGCAGCAAATAATGTCAGATCACTACATAGTATTAAAAAAAGTCACTTTTTCTGTCCCTATATCCCTATGTATGCATAAATCTTTAAAACTACGCAACATCAAAATGCGGTTTCTTTTAGTGGATAGAGTTATTCAAGAGGAAGGTTTATATGTATAATACATGCATAATATAGTAGAGAAACACTGATAATTTTCGTGCAAAGCCGGAGCGGGTCGCTAGTGATAAATAAATGAGAGAACAGAAAGGGACGCCAATAATTTTAGTCAAGTTTTATTTAAATTGTGCGCTCTACGAATCGGTAGCATTGTACAAAAATAATGAATGTACTCATTAAATGTTAAAGATATAAAATAACAAACTGTGTAGGAAATGCCCCAGTATCACTAAATAGTACAAAACAAAGTCGCTTTCTCTGTCCCTATATCCCTATGTATGCATAAATCTTTAAAACTACGCAACAGATTTTAATACGGTTTCTTTTAATGAATAGAGTGATTCAAGAGTAAACTTAATATGTATAAAACATGCATAATATAGTAGAGAAACATTGATAATTTCCGTGCGAAGCCGGGGCGGGTCGCTAGTTAGTCACAAATTAAAAAGGCTCACATTTTAGGATTTATTTTCATGAGCTTTTATTTAATTTGAATCATTAAGGTGCGCAACTTTTATTAATAATGAATAACTATGTCACAACAAAAATATTTCCCTACATTTTGAACTTCCATGCTGGACTGGAAGCGAGAGAAAAACATAGAATGTGCCAGCTGTGTTTCCTCTCGGGCATGCTGTAAAAACCAGCTAAGGGATCCGAGGGTTTATGTATATTGTAATTTAGGCGATGGGCTGACAACCTGTCATTACAGCAATATACCAAATCTATCTTAAATAACTCTCAAAACTTTGTCAGACGTTCCACAAACTGATAGAATTTGATCAGTCAACGAAACTACCAGCAGGATTTTTTTCAGGAATTGCAAAGTAACTTTTACATTTCCATACAAATTATCTGATCGAGGTGGTCATTTTGAATTTCCGGGTTAAAGTTGTTCAGTGTCGTTGACTGAGCAACCCCGATCAGTTTGCGGGACGCTGTCCCTTATAACCGGTATGTATTTTGAACTTCAAGTAATCAATCATTATATAATCTATGAAGGAAGGCTGTGTAAAAATGTGTTTATTTTCACGATGATTCGTCAAAACATGACAATATCGTGACCTTTATGACTGAAACCTTTATTGTCAGTTAGGTATTGATCCTTTGGACTGCGTGTGGCATTATGATGATGGATGATCAGAAGGCAAATGGAAATGTATCATGCACAGACATCTTAATGGATTGGGATTAGGATATCGTCAACGTAATGATTCCATCAGATTATTGTTTTTATTTTTATTTATTTAGTTGCAAAAAATATATATAAATATGACAATCGGTGTCGTTAAACCCGATAAGGTTCGTCCACGACACAACATTCCGATTGTATTGGTACAGTAAAGAAATTAAATTCAATTAACAAACTTAAAAAATCAATATAGACAAGACTAATAAATTGAGTTATAAATTAAGCAGTTTGCAGAATATAATAGACCTTACTTACCCAGGTAGAACCTAGTTAGTTCGTTTTACATACATACATATAATCACGCCTTTATCCTAAATGGGGTAGGCAGAGCGTAAACGACCTAAAGAAAGGTCGTTCTGCCACGTCTGACAAAGTTTTGAGCTCTGCCTACCCCATTAAAGATACAGGCGTGATTATACGTATGTATGCCAAAGGTTGCCTGGTAGAAATTGCTGCTTCAGTAATAAGGCCGCCTATATTGTACTTTCACGTCTATTCCTTTTTATTTCTGTTGTATGTGTTTCTTTGTAACTGCCTCCGTGGTCTAGCGTTCTGAGCCATGGGCTCTCGACCCGGAGGTCCCGGGTTCGAATCTCGGCGGGGGACAATTACTTTGTGTTGTTGTTTCTAGTTTGGTTAGGACATTGCAGGCTGATCACCTTTGCTTCACCACACATTGTCCGAAAAGTAAGCTGATCCCTGCTGTCGGATGGGCATGTAAATAGTCGGTCCTGCACCTGATTTCTTCCTGGTCACAAAACACTTGGGCACTAAAAACAAGTCCTGCGCAGTTGGCTGATCTCCGAGAGATTGGCCGCCATCACCGAAAATCGGTAGGAGGACTATTGTGTTTATTTGTACAATAAAGAATTTTGTATTGTATTTGAATAAGGAACCCTTAACAAAATTAAAGTAGAGGTTCGAGTTTTATTCAATATGATGTTCAGTTCAATATAAATGGAATATGTCTTTCGATTGATAAAAGGAACGTGTACGGATGACATTAGGATGATAAATTACATTAAAGGAGCGTAGCTGTCGATTACTTAAGAAGAGGGGAACAGAGGAAATAAAAATAATATCAACCCCGTTTTGGAGATATCAGTAATACTTTCTATAAAAAGAGAGTTTATTTTTCGCTATGATAAAATTCTGAGAAGGATATTTATGAGGTTACCCGTTGGACACTAACGCCACCAGAATACCACATATAAGTGACGTTTAAAGGACAACCAATCAGATGAGATTACCTATGTGACATTATCTATCAATAGATGGACGGGTAAAGTTAATCTGACTAATCAGCCATAATTATATTTCAGAAAAGATCTTTGAGTCATAATGTAGGCTTCGTTTATTTAATGTTGAGTTATTGATACCAAGGTGTTTTGCGGCCAATAAACAGCTTTTTCTTTGCATCTTTGCAGAGTTCCAAATTGCGTAACCGCAGTCTATAACCTTGTTACAAACATATGTTTTGCGGTTGATTTACTTTGAAGTTATAAAGAAAAAGCAGTTTATGGACTAAAAAACCAGTTGGTATCGGTAACTCAACGCTAAATAAACGTAAATGTTTCTTCTAGTGTAGGTAACTTGTGCTCAATATCCTAGAAACTTATTCAAATTTATCGCATATTCTTACAGATCCCTGAAATGTTACGGTCAAGGTTACGTCTGAAAAGTCTAGTACATGTTTACAGCTCATATCAGAAGTCGGGTGTATGTATGCGGATGACATTCCGATGATAGATGAGCCGCGAGGGTGTTGGTATCGGTTAAAAGCATCATGTTTGATGTCTGATTATACGGTATGCTAGTCGGAGACTCGAGCTTACAATCCAGAGGCCGTGGCTTCATCAATGTTATGACTGCAGTCTGTAGTATTAACTGGGTAGCAGAAGTCGGGTGGATGTGTGCGGATGACATTCCGTTGATAGATGAGCCGCGAGGGAGTGGGTGTCTGCTACCAGTCACATACCTTGCACATTCAATATTATTTTCCTTACATACATACATATAATCACGCCTTTATCCCTAATGGGGTAGGCAGAGCGTAAACGACCTAAACAAAGGTCGTTCCGCCACGTCTGACAAAGTTTTGAGGGTTATTCAAGATGGATTTGTACGTATATTGCTGTAGTGACAGGTTGTCAGTCCATCGCCTAAATTGCAATATACTAAAACCTTTAGATCCCTTAGCTGGTTTTTACAACATGCCCGGGAGGATATGCAGCTCGCACATTCTATGTTTTTCTCTAGCTCCCAGTCCAGCATGGAAGAATTATTTTCCTTAGCCAGTGGATTTTCGAGTCGAATGACCCAAATAACTCTGGTGTGAGAGATTTCAAATAGCCTAATAACACAGTTATTAGGCATCTGAGTAACGAACACTATTAAAGACAGCGACCGGGGTCGTCGGCTTAACTTGCCCTCCGAAGCACGGAATCCTTTTTTCTTTTAGGAAAATCAGGTAATTCTGCCTGCAATGTCCTAACCAAACTAGGGAAAACACAAAATGATAAATTGACAAATATCACCCCTGGGAATCGAACCCAGGACCTCTGGATCGTTAGCCCATTGCTCTGACAACTAGACCACGAAGGCAGTTTCATAATTGTATGTATGGCATTCAATATCTTACTTCTTTTTACACGACGATCTGTTATTGACAGTATTTACTTAATAGATTCTTTGCTGTTCAAAGGTGCGTTTTCAATACAAACTTTCGCATGAGCATTTGGCGGCCATTCTAAATTAAAGCGCGCGCATGCATATTACAGGCGAATGCTGGCAGTGGAGACGCACCATAAGACAGACCAAGCCAGAAGATCGCTTTATTTCTGACTAAAGTATAGAACAGCAAACGAGACAGGAGATATGAGATACCATGACATAAGAATAAGGTTTCCTTCTAACTTACTTGGAAAACAATACATGAAAACGATGCGCTTGTTTGTAGACTTCTAGGAAATTCCAGCTTCCATGAACGCTGATGTAGTTGAGAACTGCACAGATGACTTGGAAGCTTCCCGTTTGAAATTGATCGCGTAGAATGTTTTGTTTCAAAATATATATCTTCTTCCACAGTAAATTGAATTCACTAGTAGTTCATTTCAACATACATACATATAATCGAGCCTTAACCCCTAATAGGGTAAGCAGAGCGCAAACAACCTAAACCAAGGTCGTTCCGCCACGTCTGACAAAGGGTTCTGAGGGTTAATGAAGATAGATTTGTAGGTATATTGCTGCAGTGACAGGCTGTCAGCCTATCGCCTAAATTGCAATACACAGAAACCCTCGGATCCCTTAGCTTGTATTTACAGCATGTCCTGGAGGAAATGCAGCTAGCACATTCTGTGTTTTTCTCTCGCTCCCAGGCCAGCATTAAAGAAATTTATCACTAACCTATATAAATAGTAGGTATTAAGAATGAAAGTGTGCAAGGCGCTCAATAGGTCGCAGGTCGCGCAATCCAATTAAGGGATTAGCCACCATCAAAGTGGGGTAAAGTGAGTGACAGGTGGTGTGACGGCAGGACCTTAAGTATCAATGAGAATCAGGTGACTTTTGTTGCTGAGCTAAACTTACTTTTATATATTTTAAAAATTATACTGCTCTTAACATGCCTGATTTAGGCCCATAACTATAAACAGTAATTGAGACTGACAGCTGGTTTGAGATCGTATCAGAAACATCATTTCAGTACAATGGGGCCTGTCAAATTCATACTTAATATTGCTCTCAATCTCGCCTAATAAATGCGAGCCTTAGAGTGATGGATGATGAAAAATCATCATACCAACTACTAAGTACATCTAGGAAGAAAATACACAGACAAAAAAGTTCCTATTCTATGCCCACCACCAAATATGTAGATACTTAAAATGCCTTTTTATCTTTATATATCGCCGCTCTATCTTCGAAGCTGTCTTGTTCGTCTTTAGACTCTAAAGTAAACGCATTGCAAATCTCTTTCCAGTTACAATAATAAATGAAATCTAATTAGTGTCTCTTTAACTCTTTTTCTTCCATGCTGGACTAGGAGCGAGAGAAAATCGTAGAATGTGCCAGCTGCATGTCCTCCCGGGCATGCTGTAAAAACCAGCTAAGGGATCCGAGGGTTTTGGTTTATTGAAATTTAGGCGATAGGCTGACAACCTGTCACTACAGCAATATACCTGCAAATCTATCTTAAATAACCCTCAAAACTTTGTAGGACGTGGCGAAACGACCTTTGTTTAGGTTGTTTACGCTCTGCCTACCCCATTAGGGATAGAGCGTGATTATGTGTATGTATGTATGTCTCTTTACCTTAAAGTTATTTTACTTCGCAACTCTAGCTATTTAAATGTATCTTTAAAAGACGGTCGTGTGGTTGCAATAGTAATAAATTAGTGCATTCGCTTTGCCATCTTATTTAAACTAGGCGCTTTAAGGTAATTTATTAAGGGACTTGTGGTTTTTCACGATAGCTAAGATACGTATTTAAGGATTTATAGGTATTTAAGCCAGACATTTCGGTTAAGTCTAAGCCTAATTTGTTTGGTATTCACAGGTCATTTATTTTATTTATTTACAGTACTTACTGTTAAAATGCAACATTCGTTTGTAAATATTTAAAATGCGATTAAAACTATTAGTCCTATACATAAATTAAGTATTGTAATTCTTTTTTAGGCTGAAAAGTATTCAAAATCTGGACTGAGGTTTTTGAAATAGTTTTCAAAAGAGTTATTAATAAGCTATTCAGATGGAAATTCAAAGTTTACCTATTTTTCGTTTTTCAAAATGTATAAATGTACGTAGGTATTCGTACCTATTCTAGCAGTTTCTGCCCATATTCGCTCCTTCTCCCTCCCTGCCTTGCGAGAAAGAGGCATATTGTCTTCGATAGTGGACCGAGTTTGTCGAGTCGGCCTCGTTTGTCTTTGACAGTTTCGGCCCTGACAAGGCTGGCAACTGTGGAAACCGTAAATTGAGTATAGAAACATATTTGGGCAATAAATATGCTGTCACATTCGACATTCCTGCATAGAAAAAGGTCGCTTCCCTCTTTTAAGCAAATACTCAGTGTATGTGTACTAAACTATAAATGTTTGTACGTCTTCTTCTTTCTGGTCGTTCCCTCAATGCTGAGGATCGTGACTGTATGTCAATCTTCTTCACTGGGTCCGGTACTGTGCCAGACGTACTGTATCTGGCTTCCAGTCACCTCCTTGAGTGAGACTTGATTTACGTAACGCTTCAATAAAACCCGAGCTACTGAAGAATCACACGTTCAAACACGATCGTAGCATGAAATCATCGAAGATCCTAAGCGCCTCCCAGCAACTTTAAGATCGTTCACTCTGGATCGTTCAACCAAGACCTGTGTCTTAGGCAATGTTCCTGATATACTTAAGGGAGGACTATATGCCTTGAGGAATCCCTCAAGGCATATAGCAATTTTAAGTGTTTATTTCTTCTAAACGAATCATTCGAAAATTCCAAAAATATAAACATCTAAGAAACTAGAGAGCGCGATGGTGTAGTGGATAGGGCCGCTGCCTCCTGAGCGGGGGGCCGTGGTTCGAATCCCACCACGTACCAATGTGTTTTTCGGTTTTCGAATTTCATATGTACATTTATTCGGCGATTTTTCCGTGCTTCGGAAGGCACGTTAAGCCGTTGGTCCCGGTTAATATCGCTTAATACCGTAGATATTAGTCGTTAAGCCACGACAGAGGCCAGTGCTAAACATTGGCGGCTTGAATACTCTGACCTGATCTAGCATTGGGTCTGGTTTCCCTTCTGGGTTGCAGAGGTCAGATGGCAGTCGCTCTGTGTAAAAACCAGTACCCTCGTTCAATCACCTAGATTAGGTAGCCGACCCGGAGAGATACGGAAAAAGGCAAGGAAGATGATGATATACATCTAAGAAATTAGAAGACATGACCGGCAATTGCAACATTTAAAAATATTCTTGTTCATAAAAGTGGAACTAAAGCTGTTTTTGTCAGTAAATTTGATATTCCTTCTAAACCATTAGCAGTGCTTTTATGTTTTTTTCGAGAAATTATCCGTCTTATGATTGTCTAAAATCGCAACATAACTTGATTTAATCTGACTCGTAGTTTTTTTATGGAATAAGCTTTTTTGTGCGTTTTTCACACATTTTTGACGCGGCCACGGACGTTACCACCACGCCGTAGCGCGCGCTGATTTCAAAGATATTCTAAGGCATTACGGGGAAGAACCATCGGGTTATATATCTTAAAATCTACCAGCTCATCTACCGGAAGGATACGCCTTTATTAACAACACAGCTCAAATCTCAGTTCAGGTCCCAGTCGGGTCCTACGACAACCGCAGGAAGATACTAAGGCCCGTAATTATAATCAACGCTCAATAGTGACAGCGGGCTTGAGTTTGTATCAGAAATGTCAGTAGAAAACAGCCTGTTTAGTCCAAACTTAACATTGCTCTTAGTCTTGAGATCGCTTTATAAATACGAGCCTTAGAGTCCCTGTTTTGAGGCACAACATCGATGCAAATGTCTGACTCCTGCAAAATAATATTATATTAGTTAAGTGGCGGTCTCGTGATCAAAGTGGCGCAACTGAAAGGCTTCGTGACCAGACTCGGTATAAAACCTTCGCAGGCGATAATGGCTCGGTGTAATATACTTTACTGCAGACGTTTACCGATGAAATACGTAAAGAATTCAATAAATATATATATATATATATATATCGTTTTAAAAATGGATAGGTGAGTGAGAAGAAAGCTTATTATGTTCATTCAATAAACGATGAAGTGATCAAAATTAAGACTTGGCTTAAAGAACTCGCATCCAAGGCATAAAATATATGTATTAAAAAAAGATGATCGACGATACTGATAATGTAGATTCCTTTTGAAGATAAATATCGCGATTTTCAAATTGATACGTTCATAATATTATAAACTTATTCAAATACTTATAAATCAAACTTGTTTAAATATCTGTGGTAGTTCTGATAAATTCTTCCATGCGGGACTGGGAGAGATAGAAAAACATGGAATGTTCCAGCTGCCCTTCCTCCCGGGCATGCTGTAGAAGTCAGCAAAAGGGATTAGAGGGTTACAGTGTATTGTAATTTAGGCGATGATGGGCTGACACATAACAATTTTAAATTTTCCTCAATTTTTGTCAGACGTGGCGAAATCGCCTATTACGAGGCGTTTTACGCTCTGCCTACCCCGTATGGGATAAAAGCGTAATTTTATGTATGTTATGTATGTAGTTCTGATAAAACACAACACAAAATTCTACAATGAACGTGCCAAATTAAATTCATGCATAACTAAAATTTTCGGGTTCAAATAAAACTATAGGGAAAGCTGAGCCTAAAATAATAAGGAACAAAATTTAACTTTATATACAAGAATACGAGTATACGTAATTACCTATACCACGCTTAATTACTCCTGGCAGACGGCGTACTTAATCATTTACGTACATACATATAATCACGCCTTTATCCCTAATGAGGAAGGCAGAGCATAAACGACCTAAACAAAGGTCGTTCCGCCACATCTGACAAAGTTTTGAAGGTTATTTAAGATAGATTTGTAAGTAAATTGCTGTAGTGACAGGTTGTCAGCCCATTGGCTAAATTACAATATACTCCTACTACAATATACCTTCGTATCCCTTAGCTGGTTTTTACATCATGCCCGGGAGGAAATTCAGCTGCCACATTCTATGGTTTTCTCTCGCTCCGGGGCCAGCATGGAAAAACAGTGCGTTATACTCCACATAATACATTGTACAATATACAGGTACGATACGATTACGATGAACCACCTTATTGCCATTTCAGTTCAGACTGCCTATGAATACAAACTGTATCGAAATCGGAAACCTAATTCAGACATGGCAACACTCAGGTAGCCTTGCCTCTAAATGTCAATGCTATTCGGCGTTGTCAATAGGTAGGGTAATTTCTCTAAATGTGGGGAAATTTGGGCTTTTGTGACTGTATGTGGTCAGTAATATTTCTAAATTTGTTTACGATTAGGGTACTGTTTGTTTGTTTAACAATAATCTTTTTAGAAGCTTAAATAGCGGGGTAGTTTCATCTGTTTTTGAGTTTCATCTGTTTTTCAAGGATTTTTCTCTTAGAAGTAGGAAGATATTTTTACACAGTATATAGTAGCCTGTTAGTACGCAAGGTAAATAAGTATTATTGAAATCGGTTTAACAGTTAAAGGCTTTTTACCCGACTGCGCAACACACAGGAAAGTATGTTTATCAGCCTATCTATGTATGTATGTATCTTTAATCCTGTGTGGCGCTCTAGAGAGTAAACGCGTCAGTCAATTTCAATAATTCTTACGTCAATTGATTCGTCCTAACCATGGAAGTGTTACTGAAGACATGATTTTGTAAAAAAAATAATTTGGCGACAATCAGACGCCATTTTGTGATAGTGGAAAAAATTAAAGTCGTCGAACTATGCCAAATTTTCATACATAATTTTTTAGGTTTAAACAATCGTTTAAAATCTAAAAAAATATTTCCATGCAGGACTGGGAGCGAGAAAAAAAACATAGAATGTGCCAGCTGCATTTCCACCCGGGCCTGCTGTAAAAACCAGCTAACGGATTCGAGGGTATCAGTATATTGCAATTGAGGTGATGGGCTGACAACCTGTCACTACAGCAATATACCTACAAATCTATCTTAAATTAACCTCAAAACTTTGTCAGACGTGGCAGAGCGACCGTTGTTTAGGTCCTTTACACTCTGCATACCCCATTAAATAAGATTTTAGTAATTAGGATAAAGGCGTACTTATATATAGGTATGTATGTATAAAAATCTATGAGGGTTTCAAGTTATAAAACTTAATTTGTATTCTACGCAGTTGGGTTTTTTATTTTTTTAAATTACTTGTTACTTGTTGATATGATAGATATACAAAATAAGTCGTACCTTACACGCACATCGTCCGTGATACTGATAAGATAAGGTAATTTGTTGGTAATTTTGCTCACTGACTCTGACAACCCTAGCTATTTGTAGGTAGCCTTGCTCGCTAGGCTTATAAACTTATAATAAGGATACGTTTTTGGGGACCTGGTACCAAGTTGCTTCAGTAAAATATGTACCTCAACTTGGAAGGTAATAAAAATAAGGCTTTTAAAATGGAATGTACCTACAGAAAGAGAATAAAGCATTTTTATACCAATTAATTGATAATATGAATATTAAGGTACAAATGAGTTCCGACCAAACCAGCTAAGGGATCCGAGGGTTGCAGTATATTGTAATTTAGGCGATGGGCTAAAAACCTGTCACTACAGCAATATACCTACAAATCTATCCTAAATAACCCTCAAAACTTTGTCAATCGTGGCGGAACGACCTTTGTTTTGGTCGTTTACGCTCTGCCTACCCTATTCGGGATAAAAGCGTGATTATATGTATGTATAACTTCCGAACTCAAGTTCAAATAAAAAACAATAAATAATGTTAAATTCTCATCACGATTTGCCAATCTCAGCGTATTGTTTATGAAAAATAATTCAATAAGCTCTCATATGCTTATGCTACAAAAAATCTCGTTGACTTATACCGGGTGTTATTTTAATAGCGTTCATTCTAATGCAATTTAAAATAATTAATATTAGAATAATATTAAATAATATTAATTTTAAGGTCTCCTTATCTATACCTAAGGAGGCGTTTAAGTAATGATAAAGGAAAATAAAAACATACATAAAATTCATTCAAAAAACACTTTCACATACAAATTGACCACTTTCATTCCATCAGATAGTCTGTATGCGAAAACCTTTTTCTTTTCGAGAAGGATTAAAAAAAATGGTACTAAGGCCCGTATTAATAATCAGCATTGAGACTGACAACGATATTAAGTTCGTATCACAAATGTCATTTCAGTACAAAATGGCGTGTCAAATCCATACTTAATATTGCTCTCAATGTTGAGACACACACTCTAAGTTATGACATGCAATTGAATTAACACCCTGTATTCATATCCAAAACACGGCTCAGCATTAGCAGTAATATTCGAGTACGAATCGTACGCTAATTTAGAAAACATGCCAGAATAATCCTCTCGATATCAGAATTGCTTATTCAACGAGTGACTTCGTAATCGGATGAGGAAATTGCGATCTCGAATGAAATTATCCGACGTTTTTGAGCATTCTTCTGCGATTTGAAGATTATCATTACGATAAATCTGTTAAAGCAACCCAAATGCTAAGATTTATTATTAGTAGAGAAGGCGGGTGAGCTCAAAGCTGAAAGTGCCTACTACAAAATTACTTTGGTAGAGCAGTATACAGTAATTTTCACTGCCTCCGTGGTCTGAGCCATGGGCCCAAGGCTCAGACCCGGAGGTCCTCGGTTCGATTCCCGGCGGGGGACAATGACTTTGCGTTGTTGTTTCTAGTTTTTGCAGGCTGATCACCTGATTGTCCAAAAAGAAAGATGATCTATGCTTTCGGATAGGCATGTAAATAGTCGGTCCTGCGCCTGATTTCTCTCTGGTCGTGTCAGTCAATCTGTCCCATCAGAATAAAACATTAAAGGAATAGAGAGCACTTGTGTGTTGCGCAAATATTTGGGCACTAAAAACTAGTCCTGCGCACGTGGCCTATCACTGAGAGATTGGCCGCCATCATCGAAAATTGGTGGGGGGACTATTTTTATTATACCGTTATTTTGTGTCCACCTGGTATTTCCTTCCCTGCTGGACTAGGAGTGATAGAAAAACATAGAATGTGTCAGCTGCATCTCCTCCCGCCCGGGCATGCTGTAAAAACCAGCTAAAGGACTCGAGGATAGTGTATTGCAATTTTAGGCGATGGGCTGACAACCTGTCTATATAGCAATATACATTAAAATCAGGTCGTTTTTATTTTGCTTACCCCATTAGATTTTATGTATGTATTTGTTTAAATTCAGGCGTTGGGCTGACAACATTTCACTACAGCAATATCCCTACAAATCTGTTTTAAAAATCCCTCTAAACTTTGTCAGACGTGGCGAAACGACCGTTGTTTTTTTAGGTCGTTTTCGCTCTGCCTACCCCATTAGGGATAAAATTCAAATTCAAATTCAAATTCTGTATTTTGCTTATAAAGGCATTTTTACAAACCATGCAAAATACATTATAATTAGAAAGCATAAGTAAAGGCGTGATAATATGTATGTATGTATTTTCTGTCCACTCTAGGAGGTACATCGATTCTGTTTGATAGGACGTTCCCAAGACAACTTAGAAGACGTCTTTATGCAAGTTTGTAAAATTTTCGACGGAGTTCAGCTTTAGCTCGTCAGCCAGCACGGTGATGTTTTATAACCAGTCTGATCAAATAATTATTTCATGCTGGACTTTGAGCGAGAGGAAACATAGAACATGCCAGCTGCATTTCCTCCCGGGCATGCTGTAAAAATCAGCTAAGGGATCCGAGGGTTCCTGTATATTGCAATTTAGGCGATGGGCTGACAACCTGTCACTACAGCAATATACTCACAAATCTATCTTAAATAACCCTCAAAACTTTCTCAGACGTGGCTGAACGACCTTTGTTTAGGTCGTTTACGCTCTGCCTACCCCATGAGGGATAAAAGCGTGACTATATGTATGTATGATCAAATTTAATTAGTCCTATCTATAGGATCCAGACTCCAGGGTCTGTCAAAAAAAAGTTAGTCGTGATCTTAGCTTCGAAGTCATAATATGTATTAAAGGGAGTACTTATGTCATACGTGTTCCCGTGAATTTCAAATATTTTATCCCCATTAGGTTGGCTGGAAGAGATCTCTTATAGAGATAAGCTCGCCTGTTATTTAATTTTTAAGTTGAACTGTATTTTTACTTTTTGAAGCAATAAAGAATATAATATACTTATACCTATTGTACATTAGGAGCTCTCCCTTCACCTTTAAGTAAGAGTGGTGATTAAATTCTAATTAATTATAACTAATAGCTTTCTATTACCGGTGTCACCCGCTGCTAAATAAAGTTTCCCGTAGGAACGGTGTACTTTCCCGTGGTAAAAAGTACCCAATATTACCCAAGGTGAACGTAGCTTTTTAATGGTCAAATAATTTTTGAAATCGGTTCAGAAGTTTACATACACACACAACACATACAAAAATACAAATCGTTCTTCTTTATAATATTAACGTGATGTCGATGCAGATGATAATGACTTCGCGGTTTAAAGCGCAGTGGTTTCCATAATTGATTTAATCAAGAGCTCATTAGTTCATCCAATTTTAAACTCTGAAATTTTCAGCTAATGAGGTAAAACTAAAACAGGTGATATAGTTAGAAGGGTAGACGAAAATCTGTACATCAATCTACATACTGGTTATATGTGTGAACGAATGATATTTTCAAATCTTGTAAGTTTCTTGTATAAAATACTTGGTTATACATACTGTAACCACTCTCTTTCTTCCATGCTGGACTGGGAGAGATAGAAAAACATAGAATGTTCCAGCTGCCCTTCCTCCCGAGCATGCTGTAGAAGACAGCAAAAGGGACTCGAGGGTTACAGTGTATTGTAATTTAGGCGATGGGCTGACAACCTGTCACTACAGCAATATACTTACAAATCTATCTTAAATAACCCTCAAAACTTTGTCAGACGTGGCGGAACGACCTTTGTTTGGGTCGTTTACGCTCTGCCTACCCCATTAGGGATAAAGGCGTGATTATATGTATGTATGTATGTATGTAACCACTCTGAAACATAGATAAAAGAAAAGGTTAATCTTCTTCTTAGCGAGTAGATTCTCGAGTAACTGAGGAACCCTGGTGTCAGAGTTTTTATTCCGCCTAGTAGCACAACAGCTATAAGGCCTCTGACATGGTTTTAAGTGACGACCCTATCAAATACAGCGGGCAGGACTGACGGCTTAACGTGCCCTCCGAAGCACGGAATCGTTTTACATTTTTCGGACAATAAGGTGATTCAGCCTGCAATGTCCTAACCAAACTGGGGAAAACCCTAAAGTGATAAATTGGCGAATATCAGCTTTTTCCCTGGGAATGGAACCCAGAACCTCCGGATCGTAAACCCATGGCTCTGTCCGCTAGACCACGGAAGCAGTTAAAGATTAATCTTGAAAAGGCACAGTAAACTGTAGAAACATGAAACTCATCATTCTGAATCACGTTTTAATTCGTTAAACGTTTCTTGCTCCTAAATTGAGTGTCAGGTTACATTTCTCCCCAGTAATAGACACCTAAAATTCTAGCTTCATTAAAGCTACCCCGTTCTACCCAATCCAATATAACACTTGGGATTTTATGTGACTTTACTTTCTTGTAGAAGTTGGCTCAATGACAACGGAATCAATAGAATATCAACATGAACGAGTGGCATCTTCGATTTCCTATAATTCTTATAATTCTGTCTTAAAACCGAAAAACTCATTGGTACGTGGTGGGATTCGAACCAGCTCAGGAGGCAGCGACTCTATCCACACCTTCGGGCTCTAAAAACGAAACTCTGTAAACGACCTAAACAAAGGTCCTTCCGCCACGTCTGACAAAGTTTTGAGGGGTATTTAAGATAGATTTGTAGTTGTCAGCCCATCGCCTAGTTTGTAATTATACTAAAACCCTCGGATCCCTTAGCTGGTTTTTACAGCATACCCGAGAGGAAATGCAGCTGGCACATTCTATGTTTTTCTCTCGCTCCCAGTCCAGCATGGAAACAGTTAATATCCAACCTTCACGCAAAAGGAAACATGGTATGTACGTAGAAGTGTGGCTTTTCGCAAATGTATGCCTGTAAATGTATAACTATCTTTGTTATAGCTATTACATAACATCCCTAACGTTTATCCAATATCTGCATATCAGTGTCCCCTGTTCAGGGATGAACTGTGGCGCGACGGTGGCGACACCAATTTAATATTAAATGTGTCTAAAATACAAACATTTTCATGAATATTTTCCGTTTAGCGGAAGTTGCAAGTGATTATCCATTATATTACACAAAACATCATAATTCAAAGTGAGCATGTAAGCTTTCTATTACAAATGTGCTGAGAGTCGCCACTCTTGGCACATTTGTAATACAAATCTTACATACTAATTATGAAGTATGATATTACATACATACATACATATAATCCCGCCTTTATCCCGAATGGCGTAGCGTAGACGACCTAAACTAAGGTCGTTCCGCCACGTCTGACAAAGTTTTGAAGGTTATTTAAGATTACATACATACATAAAATCACGCCTTTATCCCTTACGGGGTAGGCAGAGCGTAAAACGCCTCCTAAAAGGCGCTTTCGCCACGTCTGACATAAATTGGGGGCAATTTTAGATTGTAATGTGTATTGCTGTAGTGACAGGTTGTCAGCCCATCGCCTAAATTACAATACACTGTAACCCTCGAATCCCTTTTGCTGACTTATACAGCATGCCCGGGAGGAAGGGCAACTGGAACATTCTATGTTTTTCTTTCTCTCCCAGTCCAGTATGGAAGTTATTTAAGATTGATTTGTAGGTATATTGCTCTATTGACAGGTTGTCAGCCCATCGCCTACATTTCAATATACTGAAACCCTCGGATCCCTTAGCTGACTTAAGTAAATATGATATTATGTGTTGTAAAATGTAGAATTAAATGCGATTTTTGAAATGAAATGAAAATATTTTTATTCTAGACACAATTAATTTATTACTATTGAGGGCGTCACCTATGCTCTGTTTCCACCTTATTGCTCTAGCAACTAATCCACAATAATACCTGTCTGTTATTTGGAACTGACTTATTTTAATGAATTTAGCATGCTCCATTAGCTAATTATTCGAATCTGGTGTATTGGAAACCTATATATGGTGGTGTCAATTCAGATTGCACATGACTTAACTAAAATACTATAATTTTCTGTCAAGAGGAAAGCACTTACTTCGCTGGCTCAGAGAAAAACCTACAGACGGACTTATTATAGATAATAGCTAGTTAAAATTTGCTTAAATACTTAAAAGGATTCAGTCGAAGGCCCTTAATGATACATAATTATTATATTCAAAGAATCTTGAAAATTCTCGTATTCGACATACATACATACATACATATAATCACGCCTTTATCCCTAATGTGGTAGGCAGAGCGTAAACGACCCAAACAAAGGACGTTCCGCCACGTCTGACAAAGTTTTGAGGGTTATTTAAGATAGATTTGTAAGTATATTGCTGTAGTGACAGGTTGTCAGCCCATCGCCTAAATTACAATATACTGATACCCTCGGATCCCTTAGCTGGTTTTTACAGCATGCCCGGGAGGAAATGCAGCTGGCACATTCTATGTATTCGACATAATTAAAATAAATCCTTCTACAATGACAAAATTTATGTTCTCTTAATGACAGAAAATGATAGGTAAGTATAGGCTAAAACTAGTTAAGTGAGTAATAAGAGATAATAGTACTACATAGTCATGTACTAACCGAATCGCCATCAATGGTATTGTTTATATTGGATTACACAAATAATGGGAAATACGGTAGCTGAAAATAATTGAAATTTCAGGAATAATTCGTAGAATGGATAATAATGGTTAAGCTGTTCGCGGATATTCTCTGTATTGTTAATTTAATTATTTTATACGGGTGTTTACAACTAAAGTTTATTTTTATGCACATATTTTGAGAATATGCTGGAGCGAGAGAAAAACATAGAATGTGCCAGCTGCATTTCTTCCCGGGCATGTTGTAAAAACCAGCTAAGGGATCCGAGGGTTTCTGTATATTGCAACTTAGGCGATGTCACTACAGCAATACAAAATCTATCTTAAATAACCCTCAAAACTTTGTCAGACGTGGCGGAATGATCTATGTTTAGGTCGTTTACGCTCTGCCTACCCCATTAGGAATAGAGGCGTGATTAAATGAATGTATGTATTTTGAGAAAAAAAAAGGTTGAAAAGCCTGTTCAGAATATTATTTCAATTGGATATGTGTGATAATCATCATGCAACTGCAAATATTGTGGTTCGCATATTAAAAGTTAAAATTAAACACAAGAGCGACCGTATCTTTTTAAGAGATCTCTTTCAGCCACCCCAATGAGGATAAAAATGGGGAGGAATAAGGCCTCCTTTTTATTTTTATATTATTATTAATTAGACTATATAGTATGCTTTAGCTGATGCCGAAAACCGGTCAAAGTGGAGTAGAAAAAACCGAAAATTGGACCCCAGCATTGGGTCAGAAAAACGCTAGGCACAAGAAGAAGTAGATTGTCTAAACTAGTATTTAGACATTTCTATGGAAATAATGTAGCTACTGGAATAGGCACAGCGCAAACGGGGTAGGCAGAGCGCAAACGACCTAAAAAAAGGTCGTTCCGCTACGTCTGACAAAGTTTTGAGGGTTTATTAAGTTTTGTTGGTATATTGGTGTAGTGACAGGTTGTTAGCCTATCGCCTAAATTGCAATATACAGAAACCCTCGGATCCCTTAGCTGGTTTCTACAGCATGCCCGGGAGAAAATGCAGCTGGCACATTCTATGTGTTCCTCTCGCTCCCAGTCCAGCATGGAAGAGTAGAAAAAACACCAATATAGCAACAAAAAAAATGACTAATTTAGCTTGCGAAGTGTTATGTAACGACGGAATTACTGTCTAATCCAGTACTGGCTATGGCTTCCTCGAAATAGGTCAGCCTGTAGCTGGCTGCTTCGAATTTTGTGACAAAACACTATAAAAAAATGGGTTTGAACAGCCTCCGTGGTCTAATCTGAGGGTCTAATGGTTAGAGCCAAGGGCTTACGATCCGGAGGTCCTGGGTTCGATTCCCAGAGGACTAAAAGTTGATATTTGGCAATTTATCACTTTGTGAGGTTTTCTCCAGTTTGGTTAGGACATTGCAGGCTGAATCACTTGATTGTCCGAAAAGTAAAAGGATTCCGTGCTTCGGAGGGCACGTTAAGCCGTCGGTCCCGGTCGCTGTCTTTGATAGTAGACGTTACACAAACCATGTCAGAAGCCTAATAGCCGTGCTACAAGGTGGTTTCAAAACTCTGACACCAGCTCTTCGGGTCGTTGTTCGACACAAGAATCCACTCGCTAAGAAAAAGAATAAATCTTTGGGTTTGAAGTGCCAAAAATAAGAATTATCGAAGCTGTGATATTGTTTGTAATGAAATAAATCAATAAAGTAAAAAATAGTAAAGATACAAATATTAAATAGGCATTAATATGGGTATTTATATTAGTATTAACAGGTAATATTATTTAAAATATTGTACATATTATAACAACATTCATAATTCTCTTTGTAGGATAGACTAACTTACACAGTAGTAATTTAATTTTAAAAAAACTGTCTACCTAAAGGAGCATGATTTTCATCATTAATGGGGGGCAGCTGATACATTTTATGTTTTTTAGCATAGAAATATGGAAACTTTATCATAAAGAGTTTACTTCTTCTGTCGAGTGGGTATCTAGTCTATGGACGCGATGAACGCTGGTGTCAGAGTTTTTAAACCGCCTAGTAGCACAACTATCAGGCCTCTGACATGGTTTGAGTAACGACCGCTATCAAAGACAGCGACCGGGACCGACGGCTTAACGTGCCCTCCGAAGCACGAAAATATTTTTCTTCAGACAGACAATCAGGTGATTCAGCCTGCAATGTCCTAAGCAAACTGGGAAAAAATTCACAAAGTGATAAATTCTCAAATATCAACTTTGTGTTTCCCATGAAGAGTGTAGATTATACTTTGTGTTCACGATCTATATCATATCTTCCATGCTGGACTGGGAGCGAGAGAAAAAACATAGAATGTGCCAGCTGCATTTCCTCCCGAGCATGCTGTAAAAAACAGCTAAGGGATCTGAGGGTTTCAGTATATTGTAATTAAGGCGATGGGCTGACAACCTGTCACTACAGCAATATACGTACAAATGTTTCTTGAATGGCCCTCAAGACTTTGTCAGACGCAGCGGAACGGTTTTTGTTTGGGTCGTTTACGCTCTGCCTACTCCATTAGGGATAAAGGCGTGATTATATGTATGTATGTATGGTCATGATGTAGGTAAATAAAACCTGCGTGACGATGCTATAAAATGGTTGCACAAAACGCAAAAAGTCCTTTGTGTACAAACGCTAAGCCTTTTTTCCGCTCACTGACTGAGTGACGTCAGTAAATTGGGTTGAACTCCAGAAAATGGAACTCCAGCCAATATTTGAGTAATACCGGGTGTAATGGGACAGCGTCCTGTAAACTGATAGGGGTTGCTTAATCAACGGAACTGACCAACTATCACCAGAAAATACTCTCAGTTTTTTTTTAATGCTTTTCCATATAAACGATCGATCAGACATCGAGGTGGTAATTTTGTTTACTGAGCTCAGACCACTGAGCAACCACTGTTAAACGCAGCTAAGGGATCCGAGGGTTTCAGTATATTGCAATTTAGGCGATGGGCTGACAACCTGTCACTACAGCAATATTCCTACAAATCTATCTTAAATGACCCTCAAAACTTTGTCGGACGTGGCGGAACGACCTTAGTTGGTCGTTTACGCTCTGCCTACCCCATTAGAGATAAAGACGTGATTGTTTATAGGTATGTAGAATTTGACCAACACAAATTACAAAAAATTTATATAAAATCAATTTAGTTTAGAACATTGACATTTACCAGAGGTTTCCAAACTAGCACGCAGCCTGGGACCGATATTTCACATAATCAATTACTCAACGGGTAGCATAGATCATTTAACTTTATAGATTTAGTTCAGCCTGCAATGTCCTAACCAAACTATCAAGAGGTAAGTATGTACCTGATTTGAACTAGTTTCGCTGTTCTAGAACCTAACACTGAGTAGGTAAATAAGTAAAACACTCTATTTTGTGATTCCAACAGAAGAAAAAGATGAGATCTTGGTACAATGAGCGTTTTTCCACTAGACGACACGGCAACGACACGGCCGACATCGTCCACCTAGTTCCAATCGGAGCACACACACACACGCGCATGCTGCGTACGAATACGAAACACATGCAGGCCTGCGATGGTACCGGTGGGAATCAATGCCGTGCCGCTGCCGTGCCGTTGCCGTGCCGACAAGTGGTAAAGCGTTCTATATAATATCATTGTTTATCATAAATTATCTCTTCCACGGTACCGCCGACGGTGCCGTGCCGTCGCCGTTGCCGTCGCCGTGCCGTCTAGTCGAAAAGCGCCCATTAGATATAGTATCGCCGATAACATTAATTCATGAAATATTCATGTTTTTTATTATTCATGTGGTTTCCAACACATTTTCCTCTCTCAAATTACAAAACTGGATCCCACAATCTGCTGACAAGCCCCAAGTACTCCATTTATCTCCTTACCACCTGTTGACAGCCCCACGATACTTATTACGAACTGTTTGGCTCATTGCCAGATGAGAGGATAGCCTGGCTCCAGATGTTGGGTACAAAACAAAGGGTAGTTGAAATTCTGTAAGAGAACGTTCTTTTTTTTGTCTGGGGAAGTCAGTCACGTTAAATTTCACTTATCATCGTGAATAAGTCTTTTTTTATTCATAGCGATTGTCAGTCGGGGAGGTCGTGGAATCTTTCCCAATCCACCCTGCGACTCGTATTACAAGATAGTCAAACAAACCTCCTTAAGAAAAACCATAGGTTCAATACAGATGTTCAAAATGATGGCTTACTTGTTTGTATTGAAAAGACGGTTAGCCCTCGACGTTTCGACCCAATATGAGGATCTTCATCAGGAGAGAAGAAAGGATCGTATAGGAGCGAAACGTTGAGGGCTAACCCTCCTTTCAATACAAACAAGTGATCCGATCAGTTTTCACTATGAATAACACTTGTTTATCGTTAAGTGTTAGAACAGATGTTCAAATTCATCACTCAATTTCTACCCAACCGGGAATAGAACTCATGTCCCTTTGTGTAGTATGCAGGTACACAGGCAACTAACTAGGTCGTTTGGGCCATAAAACAGACAATACTCAATAAATATTTTATAACTGGGTCGGATTTTTTCCCTTTACCACCGTCAGGATGCTACGCTCCAAATCCGTCCTGGATCCTCCAAGAATCCATTAAAGGATTTTTCTACTGTTCTGCAGTAGTATTGACGGGATTACGAGAGAAACTTCCCGCGCTGTATTTTTTTTGTTCCATGTTTATTTTACCTTCATCCATGTTTACAAACAAAAGTAGCATCGCAAATAATATAATAATAATGAGATAACAAAGTGTGAAAGTAAACAGGTATTTAAGAAAAAGGTTAGAGAGCATTTATTAACACAGTTTAATAATAATATTATTTTCGACTTCTAACTTTAAATATATGTACTCTACATGTTTCTTAAATTTGAAAAACAACAGTATGATAAAAAGCAGTTTGTATTGTTATGGGGAGCCACTTCTGCCAACAATCTATTGTATAGTTTGGCAGATTTTGTTTAAGTTGTAAAACTGTATTGATGAGATTTATTTTTTATAAAAAAGTAAATTAACATCCTTCATTTCCTTACAGTATTTTTTGCTAAATGTGTTTCTATATTTTTTTACTTATTCTCTTTGTTCTCTCCGTTAGTTCCGTTCTCTTTTCAGAATTGAAACACCGGCCTTTTGTGTGGTGATTCTTTCTGCCTACCCCGTAAGGGATACGTGGCTCCATGAATATAGGTACATATATTCTCTACTTTTACCAAACTGACTTCGTAAGAAGTATTTATCTGTTTTTACTTAGTAAACGAAATCCTATATCCGCATAGACTATCCCGTAGCAAAGTATTGTAAGTAACAAAGTTTTTGTTTATCCAATCGTTTTATCGTTTTGCGATGTCACTGAGGCTCGAAACAAAACAATATCATGACTAGAATATTAAAAACAAAACTGTATTCAAACAACTATGGGAAGTAATATCATCAGAGTATATTGTGGCTAACTTTTCAGATCGCGCTGTCATTCGTGGCTTTGTAACTTTTCCCGTGGGAATGATATATATTCCCACGGTAAAAAGTAATTTTTACATACATACATACAATCACGCCTCCATCCCTAATGGGGTAGACAGAGCGTGAATGACCTAAACAAAGGTTCCGCCACGTCTGACAAAGTTTTGAGGGTTATTTAAGATATATTTGTACGTATATTGCTGTAGTGACAGGTTGTCAGCCCATCGCCTAAATTGCAATATACACCCTCGGATCCCTTGCTGTTTTTTTACAGCATGCCCGGGAAGAAATGCAGCTGTCACATTCTATGTTTTTTTCTCGCTCCCAGTACAGCATGGAAGATAAAAAGTAATTTATAATCAAATATACAATGCTTTTATCTTCTTCACATTAGCGTATTGTAGGCTCGGGTCCTCAGTAGGGATAAGAGGCGCTACATAAGGGCAACACACATGCGTCACTTATTACGCGTAAGGTTTTTAGATCGATCTCATTTTGCTTAGAATCGGAAGTGAGGTTTTTGAAATTCGGGGCACCTATCCGATTGGGCATCTATCCTGACTTTACCCTATTAAATAGACATCAAGCTCAAGTCTGTCCAATTCTTAAAATCACTTTCAATTATGAATTTCGTTTACTAAATACGGGCCAACTAAATAAAAAGCTTAGCTAAATAACTAAAAGAAAAAACTTACGAGCTAGCTATGTCATGATCAATTCTAGTTACGTGTGCCTAGGAATCGTATCATATTTCTAACAGGCGCTCTGCTTCCAATTAGGCTCCCCTTTCTATCCATTTTACGAAATGCTTAAAGCTTAATTCACACCAGAATGGCAACGGCGCGACCAGAGGACGCACGGTGTCGCGCGGCGTCGCTGGCAACCGCGCGTCCTTTTCGAACTTTTCACACGATACTGGTCCTTAAAGTATGTAGACAATATTCATATTATTTAACATTGAAAATGCTCATCGCGCCACTGCCGGCTGCCACCATTGCGGTTTAATTCGGCCCTATATCGCTCTTTATTGTAGGATCAGATCTACATTCAACTAACTGAATATCTAAGATGCACTTAGGCCTTTTTGATGACTGCGAGAGGAAACGAAACGCTTCACCCATCAGTCATGCTTAACAGATGCTTCTAAAGAGTTGGATTCCGTTCCGATCCAAACAAGCTAAGCTCACAAGAGCGAAGCACTTGCAAACATCTAAGATACTCGTAAGCTTAGATCGATCCCATTTGCTTAGAATTGGATTTCACCAGAAATCTAAAGAGAGTTGTAACTTGTAAACAAAGTAGTTACTGTAAATGAACTGGTAATTTAAATTGAAATCTATATATTCACTTCTTTCATAATCAACATTCAAAGAGCCGGAAATTAAATTGAAAAGAAGCACATTAATTCAGTTAATAACAATTTTTAAATAATTACTAACATCAAAGAGTTCAACTTCCGTATACTACGTATATTAAGACAATAAATTCGCGATAATAAATTAATTCCGTGCTGGACTGGGAGTGATAGAAAAACATAGAATGTGCCAGGTGCCCCTCCTCCCGGGGATGCTGTAAAAACCAGCTAAGGTATTCGAGGGTTTCAGTGTATTGCAATTTAGGCGATGGGCTGACAACCCATCACTATAGCAATATAATACTTATACCATCCGTAATAACCCTCAAAACTCGTCAGACGTGGCGAAACAACCTTTGTTTAGGTCGACTTTGCTCTGCCTATCCCATTGGGATAAAGGCGTGATTTTATGTAAAATAAAATACAATAAAAGATATCTACCTATACCTATGATCTTAAGGCTGCTACACACATGCCGCCAGAATTGTCGACGGGTTATGCCGCGCATCCTGCCCGGCTGTATGCTGCTTGATTTTTATCTAAAGCTTTTAAGACTGAAGTATTACTATCAGGCAAAAAAGATAAAACAGCCAACTCTGCAACTATTTTTAGCTACCTACTAAATTACGTTATTTGTGTAATACTTGCTGTCCATTTCGGTAATTCTAATGGCAATTGACTTCCTAATCTTTACGAAATGCACGAATCATGTTTTAAGTCCACTTAAGAAAGCTTCAAATAGTATTCGAACCCGACTAAAAGCATCTAGAAAAACAAACGCGGTCGACCGCTGAAATTGGAAAACGAGTGTTGATTTAACTCAACGGCAGTGTGACCAGACGTAAGGATTCTACCATTTTGGTAGTGTTTTTTTTTTGAACATCTGGCTTATATTGGAAGTCAAGTACAAAACTAAGGTTGCCTTAAAATGCTCAGATAGGTAACAGGCGTTACATAAAAAAATATTATTCGTAAATAAACGTAATGTAGACGTAGACCCTTTGTGGATTCTAATGAATTTAATGTAATAAATTCTGTAAGGCAATCAAGATGTAATAAAATAAGTATTTACTCATAAGTCCTAATAAGATTGCAAAACATTTCTGTCACAACTCACTAAAACCATTCGCGTTCACACACATTTGATAGAATGAATGAAATAAAATGGTCACACTATTCTGTCCACTCCTCTCGACAGTCCAAATGTTCGACAGATCCAACCTAGAAAATTGGACGACAGAAGATGGATGGACCATGGACGGACCTGACGAAAGTAGTTAAGTGTGGGCGTCGTCAGTCATCTAGACGAGAGGTTTT
Source organism: Scrobipalpa costella (assembly GCA_949820665.1). Lineage (NCBI taxonomy): Eukaryota > Metazoa > Arthropoda > Insecta > Lepidoptera > Gelechiidae > Scrobipalpa > Scrobipalpa costella. The sequence goes on from OX463299.1 coordinate 6,456,562, forward strand.
TTGCTGGAATAAACTTTACGCGTTTTCCAAATGGAGTTTGATATACTTAACTTACTGAACTTCGATTATTTTGACATTTACTTTTTTAAGGAATGAGTAATGGAGAGCCCGATAGTGTAATTGATAGGGCTGCCGTTTATTCGGCGCTTTTTCCATGCTTCTAAAGGCACGTTAAGCTGTTGGTCCCGGTTAATATCGTTTAGTACCGTAGATATTAGTCATTCAGCTATTTCAGAGGCCAGTGCTAAGCAGTGCAAACTCTGACCTAATCTAGGACTGGGTCTGGTTGGGTTTGGTACTCAACTTCGAATGACGATGGCTCGATGCTCGATACCTCGATGTCCCTACCTCGATAGTACGTTTTGCCGGTGGGTCATTACCTCGAAAGTTCAGCACCTCGAAGGGTTCCTACCTCTACGGATCTTTGCCTCGACGATAAACTTCATCGATAGCTTGTTGCCTCGAAAGATAATCAAAACCAAAGTAAATTTAAATTATGACGTAAGGTGTAATAATACTAGAGGACTACAATTGTAATCAACAATATTTATTAATTATTTCACAAGTGAAACAGAAAATTATAAATAAATGTAAAAACCTTTTTATTACTATGATTAATGCTACAAACTTTACTCTTTTTCTTTAATAGCTTGTTGCCTCGAAAGATTATCAAAACCAAAGTAAATTTAAATTATGACGTAAGGTGTAATAATACTAGAGGACTACAATTGTAATCAACAAAATTTATTAATTATTTCACAAGTGCAACAGAAAAAATATATGTTTAAAAACACTACGATAGCTTATTTGAAATAAGAAGTGTATAATCCACAAGTCATAGTGTGGTCATAGGCACTGCTTCTTCCATGCTGGACTAGGAGCGACAGAAATACATAGAATGTTCCAGCTGCATTTCGTCCCGGGTATGCTGTAAATTCAGCTAGGGCATCCAAGGGTTTCAGTATATAGTAAGTTGGGCGCTGGGCTGTCAACCTGTCACTACAGAATTTTACCTACAAATCTAACTTAAATTACCCTCAAAACTTTGTCATACGTGGCGGAACGACCTTTGTTTAGGTCGTTTACACTCTGCCTACCCCATTAGGGATAAAGGCATGATTATATGCATGTATGTATCAATAATTAATTTTATTCATAAATCAAACAGTTTCAATATATTTTCTATGAATAACACTTGATGATCGTTTAATAATAAAATATATTACATACATATATGTAATCACGCATTTATCCCTAATGGGGTAGGCAGAGCGTAAACGCCATAAAAAAGGTGGTACCGCCACATCTGACAAAGTTTTGAGGGTTATTTAAAATAGATTTTTAGGTATATTGCTGTAGTGACAGGTTGTCAGCCCATCACCTAAATTGCAATATACAGAAACACCGGGATCCCTTAGCTGTTTTTTACAGCTAGCCGGGAGGAAACGCAACTGGCACATTCTATGTTTCTTCGCTCCCAGTCCAGCATGGAAGAACAATATGTTAGGCGGTTTAAAACCACTACGATAACTCATTTGAAAGAAGAAGTGTATTCACAAAGTCACAGGCACTGACCTTTATGATACCCCCTGATACCCATAAAGTATACTTCTTTATTATTCAGGCTAGAGTCACATGATCTCACGTGACTTTTTTTTTTTTTTTTTTTTTTTTTTTACATACAATGAAACAAAAACAGCATTACATTTTAACCACAATTTATAAATGCAACTAAAAACAAGCGTTAACAAAATTTGCATGTGGTAGATAGTAACAACCCTAATAGACAATCAAGCCTGTGGCAGGGTTAATTACGCTAATTAGAAAGAACATTTGAGAGTAGCCGGCTTATTAGTTATATATATACCTAGTAAAAATATATAAATATTATTTAAATCAATAGAAAAATAAATAAATATTAATATTCATAGATAAATTACACATATTTTTATAATTATTAAATATACTTAAATAAGTTTCTCGTTGAGTTTACTATACATGGTATTAAAATCCTTATAATTGATATTTAGGAGATACTGTTTAACTTTTTTGCTTAAAATAGACAGATATTTATGTTTTTGAAATGTTACTGCTGTTGCATTTATTATATCTATGATTTCTCTTAATTCGTCATTCAGAAATGAAGCATAAATTTCTGGTGCTAAGATAAGAAAGTGTTTTTTTGCTTCTGTACTAGCACTTACGTTTGATCTATATTTTCTACTACTAATAGTTCTAAGATTAGGTCTAGCGGCATGGTGTAGAAAATCATCAAGATGATTGGCAAAGAACATGATAGTTTGCCAAACAAACAGGTGACGGGGCGTCATTACTCCGGCTAGCTCATATAAGTCATGGGTAGGAAAAAGTCTAGGTTTTCTATTAATAATTTTAAGAACATATTTCTGAGCGCGTTCAAGTTTAAGCATAAGAGTTTGGCTACAACCCCCCCATGAAGTGATTCCATAAGACAGAATGGACTGAGTAATGGCATAGTAAACTGACATAAGTGTCTGGGGATCTAAAATGTTTCGCAAGTCCAGATAAATAAATGCTGTCTGTTTGACCCTTGCAGAAATTTGCTCTATATGCAGATCCCATCTCAGATGCTGGTCAATCTCAATGCCTAGATATTTAACAGAAGGTACTCTGCATATAGAGCTACAACCACAGGGCATATCTTTATTGTGGCATTTATGAATATTAAGCGCAAGGTTATTATCTGGTAGACCAGCCTTAGATAACGCAAAACAAATATAGGCAGTTTTAGTTTCGTTGAGCGACAGGAGATTGCTGTCGTACCACTGTTTAGCTTTTTTAAGTCCTGCTGTTGCAATCTTAAACGTATCAGACCACGATTTCCCAGCAAAACTAAGGACAGTGTCATCTGCAAAGCATATAACATTTGTAGTTTCAGATTGCACGTGAGCTATACATTCATTTAAATAAATGCTAAATAAGACAGGCCCCAAAACGCTGCCCTGCGGCACACCAAAACCAATAGGTTTTTCGTCAGAAATCATGTCATTAATGCGCACAACTTGTTTTCTATCTGATAAGTAACTGCCAAACCATTTCAAAGCATTTCCTATTATACCGAAATTTTCTAGTTTTTAAGTAATATCTTATGCGAGATAGTATCAAATGCCTTTGCTAGATCAACGAATACTGATAGCACTTTCAAATTATTATCATGTTTTTTAACAATGTATTCCGTTAATCTAGCAATAGCATCATTTGTGCTACGTCCCTTCCTAAATCCGTATTGAGAGTTCGAAAGGAGACAATTATCTTCAAGATAGGAGTTTAGGCGAAACTTAACAATTTTTTCATAAATTTTTGATAAACATGGAAGAAGAGATATCGGCCTATAATTTTCTATTTCCGAATGTGACCCTTTTTTGTATAGTGGTATAACTACAGCTTTTTTTAATTCATTAGGAAATATACCAGAAACCAGACTTAAATTAATTAAATGCGCTAAAGGTTTAACAATATTGTGAGATATTATCCTCAGCAATTTACCTGACATACCGTCAAGCCCCACTGTATTGTTATTTTTCAGTGTTCCAATTGTTTTGTATACTTCCTTAGGGTTAGTTGGACGCATGTAAAATGAAGTGTTTGGCAGTTCTGAATTTATAAGATCAGCCAAACACTCTTCTGTGGTATTTAAATCATTTAGGTGTTGAGAAGCTAAATTTTGTCCGATACTAGTATAATAAGTATTGAATGCTTCAGATACAATAAATAAGGGGCTCTTCGTACACCAAACAATTATATTCCCGATTATGGGATCTCACCATACAATGATCGAGACAGTTTATTAGCCTTGTGGGTTTATCTATGCCTATTTTGAAATTATATAAAGTTAAAAGCTCGATATAGTCAGTTGCTTGCGGATGTGTCTTGCCATTATCAAGAAAATTTATATTGATGTCACCCATAAAAATTACATTATTCTCACCTTGAAGTGAACGAAGAGTACTATCCAAAGATTCCAGAAAAATATCAATATTATAACTAGACGGAGACCTGTACATGCCTAAAATCTGGATACCCTCTATATTAACCCGAAGGCAATTAGCACCCAAAACCTCAACCTCTTCATAAGTAAAGTTCCAGCAATTTTTTACAAAAATAACGACACCGTCATTTTGTAAAATATTATTTTTTGTAAATATTGAGGTATAACCGGGAATAACCTGCGTTGGCTTGCGATTTTTTATCCTGCATTCTGATAGTATTATCACATCAAACTCAGTTTTAATATTCTGTATAGTTAGTAATAGGTTATCAAATTTTTTAAATATTGAACATATATTTACTGCAAATATTTTTAGAGAGGAATTTCCCTTAGTGAGAAAGTCGGTACAAACTGAATAATCGTCCGTTACCAAGCAACCCATTGTATAGGCACTTACATGACTATCAAGACCATCTAATATAAAATCCAAGTCGTTGTTACCCATTTTTAGTTAATATAAAAGAAGAGAACACCATAGTTCAAGCAATAGCAAAATGAGAAAGCAGTATGAATCTCCTTTTTTAGCAAATGACTATTATAATAAAATATAATATGCATAAAAATATTACAAACCATATATATAAAGCACATATTATAAAAAATAAATAAAAATATAACAGTGAAAATGAGTCATAATGTTAATGAATTCAAAGTATCTTCATTTTTGACCCATATCGCTTTTGTACCTGGATTGGTGTCTTTTTTTAAAAATATCTTACCATTACTCACCCAGCAAAATTTAAATAACAGTTCTTCTTTTTTTTCCCGAGCTTTTGACAAAAGATATTTAAGTTTCGGAGACAGGTGCTCTGAAATGTAAATTGGTTGGAGTTTATCGTTAATGCCAATATGCGAGGTTTGTAAACGCTTGTCCTTACTTTTACAGTTTTTACTATATTCCTTGATCGATTTTAGTATATCATCGCGTATGAAGATGTTTTTAAACATGAAAATAATCGGACGATCTTTATTATTTGTTTTACGACCAGAGCGATAGGACGTATACAAGTCTGTTTTATCAAAAGTAACATTTAGTGACTCGCATAACTTCAAAAGATATTCCACCCGGTTTCCCAGGTTTTCTTGTTCAGTTTCAGGCACGTTACGGATTTCCAGGTTGCATGATCTGTTTTGCTGCTGTAAATCTTCGATTTTGTATTGTAGCAGAGCGGTATCTTGCTTTAACTCTTTAATTTTTGTAATACTCAATTCCTGTACTTGTTTCAGTTCAGCTATTTCTTTTTCCATTTCAGTTGCCTTTATCACTACTTTGTCGTAGTTTACACTTACAATAGAAACAGAATTTTCAAGAGCAGCGATTTTTTCATGGATTTCTTTAAGTAAGTCTTCTTTGAAAGAGTCAAAACGAACATCCATGTGCTTTCTTAGATCGGAAATCTCTTCTAAGATGTTTTTCTCGCCAGATGCAGCATCTTTTTGTATCACTTCGACGTTGTCACCTCGTCTGGACGTCTTGGGCTTGCAATTAGGGCATTTCCAGTTTTTCGATGTAGCCGGAGAGTCATCGCCAGCCGAAATAATGCATTGAGCATGGAAAGATATTGTACAATTGGTGCACGCCCTACGATCAATTTCTTTGGTGATATTTTTGTTACAGGATCCGCACTTTATGACCATTTTGAATGTCAATAGCAGTATTTGCAATCACAAGCAATAAATCTATGAAGCTATTTTAAGCGCAATCGGAAGCAAACGCGCGCACTACCAGTAGCAGCCGCGTAGCACTTGTAGCACTCTACTAGCAGTCCGTAGCACTCGTAGTAGCTGCGTAGTACCGTCGCGCGTAGAGGTTGCCGCAGGCGATCGACAAGTTTGACACGACGTCACAGCGCTTCGCAGCTTAGTGGCTAGTGCCGCTGACTCACATGGAAGACGACCGTGGTTCGAATCTCCTTGGGGGCCTCGCTCCAATCAGCTCCAAAAGATATCCTGGTAGTTCACTTCAATGTCGCTGTCCTTATCTAGGGACCACCCAGTGGGCGGAAACTTCCCATAAGAGCCGCCAAGGAGTAAACGAGAATTGGAAATTTGTAAAACTGACCAATCACAATAAATCACAGAAAATACTATAGTAAGACCCAGTAAGCACGACCACTCTCAACGGTGCGCGAGAGCAGAATCTGACTTAGATCAACAGGTTTTGGATCCACCTCGTGACTAAATTAAAAGATAATGAAATATATCCGAATGCATACTTTTAATCTATGCAAGCCATTATTTTTTATGGGCATTGATTTTTAATTGTTCATTAATGTATTTGCATCTCATCTAATCTTTAGAATTTCAGACCTCACATACAAACATATAATGTACATACATAAAATTTTTGACGTCACATATATACATAAAAACATGTAATATACGCCTTTATTTCTAATGGTGTAGGCAGAGCGTAAACGGCCTAAACAAAGGTAGTTCCGCCACGACTGAAAAAGTTAGAGGGTTATTTAAGATAGATTTGTAGGCACATTGCTAAAGTGACATGTTGTCAGCCCATCGCCTAAATTGCGATATTCTAAAACCCTCGGATCCCATAGCTGGTTTTTACAGCATGCCCGAGAGGAAATGCAACTGGTACATTCTATGTTATTCTCTTGCTCCCAGTCCAGCATCGAAGAACACGTCACATTGATTCATAATACCAATATTCTTTTTCTGATTGTAGTGAAAAAAATTGCTGGTCCTGTCACGTGACACACGTTATCTTGGGGTAAGGTAAGGTAACATACATACGAGTTGTGAAACTGAATAATGGCATCATTTATACCACTCAAATTGAGTTCGAAAAACGTTTAGAAAAATACCCAATTCAGACAGCGAATTTAAATTATTAATGGCGGTATTATTTTATTTTATGCTGGACTGGGAGCGAAAGAAAAACGTAGAATGTGCCGGCTGCATTTCCTTCCGGGCATACTGTAAAAACCAGGCAAGTGCTCCGAGGGTTTCTGTATACTGCAATTTAGGCGATGGGCTGACAACCTGTCACTTCAAAGCGATATACGTACTAATCTATCTTAAATAACCCTCAAAACTTTGTCAGACGTGGCGGAATGACTTTGCTTGCCGACCCCATTAGGGATAAAGGCGTGATTATATGTATAATGATAATAATGTATGTTTGGTAAAATTTTGAGCCTTATTTACGACGATTTGAACCAACGTACAAACCGAAATTTTAAGAAATGTTGATTATACGTTGAATAAAAAAGACATTGAAATATAGTTCTGGAATAATTTGAAGAAAGAGCTATACAACATGTAACAGAAAGGGTATATATATGCACCTGAAAGGATATGAACCAGCCCATGAAACTGAACAACTTTCTCATATATACCTATATATACTTTATATACCTTTTCTGTTACATAGTTTGTGTTGTATAGTAGGTTTGATTCTAGATTCCACAGGCTAAAACTAAAATTTAAATCTGTCTGTCACTTTCAATTATTATATAATTATTATACTATTAATTAAATTGAAAAAGGACAGGCGATTTATACTTATGGTTATACACTTTTCCGCTAGATTTTGAAGCACTTTTGAACCATTCCCCAGTAATTCTGTCAATTTTATCCGCCATATCATATGACAGCGGATAAAATTGACACATAATGCACAAAACCAACGACTTTAAATGAAAAACCGGAGAGGATAGCTCTCCTGTCCTTATCCAATGTTTTTAGTCTAAGAGGGACTAATAGATTATAATTTTAGTTTTAGCCGGCAAATCTAGAATCGAACCCATTGTTTGACACTCAAACTTTGTGGACAGGGTTCATCGGGTCGTTAGACCGGTCAACAGAACAAGAAGAATCATTTAACTTTGTTGTTGTTTCACATGACTGCTATTTATTCTTGATCCCTGGGAGGTTTTACACTATAGCGTCATAAACTTATTTTAAAATAACCTTTGACGTTATGTTTATTATGTTTCAAACCTAATTTGATACAGATTAAAGAAATCATAGAAGAATTATGCAATTTAAGAATAATATTAAGTGTACGTTACGTCATCATATCCCTAGCCTTATCCCGGATCTCACCGGGTCGGCTACCTAATCTAGGGGATTGAACGAGGTTACTGGTTTTTACACAGATCGACTGCCATCTGACCTCCGCAACCCAGAAAGGAAACCAGACCCAATCTTAAATTAGTTCAGAGTATTCAAGCCGCCAATACTTAGCACTGGCCTCTGACATGGCTTAACTAATATCTGCAGTATTGAACGGTATTAACCGGGATCAACGGCTTTACTTGCCTTCCAAAGCACAGAATAAACGTGCATATGCAATATGAAAACAAAAACACATTAGTACGTGGTGGGATTCAAGAGGCAGCGGCCTATCCACTACACCATCCGAATGTCCTAGCTACTCACTGCCAAGATGGGAATACTTAGGAACTGACAAACTAGAGACAAAGGACTTAGAAAACATTTCCTTATTAGACATTCTGCACTTCTGCAGGGCCACCGGTAGATTCAGGGAGGTGACGCTGACGGAGCACCAGTGAACCCAGTGCTCCACCACTGGGAATTGGGTGAAATAGTTCCAACATCAGGAGCTGATCACCCGTCTGCGTGCATCGCAGCCGTCCCACCAAGAAGTAGAAGTAGATCCACTACACCATCCGGCTCTATATTAAGTGAACGTTACGTATATAATTTAATTTTCAATTATGCTACTGCAAATAAGTATGTTGTCTACGGCAGTTATTAGAAACACACAGATTTGCTTAGTTTTTATTTAAAAGAATTAGCAGAATTTCATTGAGACCTGTATCTACATTAGCGATTATGATCAGTCAGATCAGACCATGATCAGACAGAAAGACTTCTGTTTATAATAATACTAGCGACCCACTCTGGCTTCGCACGGAAATCATCAGTGTGTCTCTACTATATTATACATGTATTATACATATAAACCTTCCTCTTGAATCACTCTATCCATTAAAAGAAACCGCATCAAAATCCGTTGCGTAGTTTTAAAGATCTAACAGCATAACTAGCATACATAGGGATATAGGGACAGAGAAAGCGTCTTTGTTTTACACTATGTAGTGAAGTAGTATTTATTTTATATTTACCTCATATTTGCAACATGTTTTTGTTTGCATCTGTGCTAATGGCCTTTATCTATATGCTAATTATAATGAGAACATAAATTGATTGGTATAATGTAATGTAACCGAGATTCAATTTACTACTTAGTTATAGACTATGTTGTGGTATCTATGTAAACTGATAATGACCAGGTAAAGGAGCATTCATTATTATAATTTCTATAAACACTAATGTTTTTTTTTATTTTAAATGGGTTTGCCATTGACTCTAGGTGCCCGATGGTGTAGTAGATAGGGCCGCTGCCTCCTGAGCGGGAGGTCGTGGTTCGAACCCCACCACGTACCAATGTGTTTTTCGGTTTTCGAATTTCATATGTACGTTTATTCGGCGCTTTTTCCGTGCTTCGGAAGGCACGTTAAGCCGTTGGTCCCGGTTAATATCGTTTAATACCGTAGATATTAGTCGTTAAGCCATATCGGAGGCCAGTGCTAAGCATTGGCGGCTTGAAAACTCTGACCTAATCTAGGATTGGGTCTGGTTTCCCTTCTGGGTTGCGGAGGTCAGATGGCAGTCGCTCTGTGTAAAAACCAGTACTCTCGTTTAATCCCCTAGATTAGGTAGCCGACCCCGTGAGATACGGGATAAGGCTAGGGAGATGATGATGATGCCCTTGACTCTAGCCACAGAGTCGACGATGAACCGAGCTCATTCAGAAGATGCCTGTTATGATTAACTGTTATGGCACTGGCACTCCATTACACCGACAGAAAACAGCATGCTAATATAATTTAAAGATAATATAATATGATAACCATGAAACATAGAACCAATTTGAATTTATTTTTACTAATACAAAATTACTTAACTCATACGAAAGTGGCATAGGTAGAATGATTTAAAAATATACATAACTAGCGACCCGCCCCGGCTTCGCACGGAAATTATCAGTGTTTCTCTACTATATTATGAATGTATTATAAATATAAACCTTCATCTTGAATCACTTTATCCATTAAAAGAAACCGCATCAAAATCCGTTGCGTAGTTTTAAAGATTTATGCATACATAGGGATATAGGGACAGAGAAAGCGACTTTGTTTTATACTATGTAGTGATGTTATAATGTCAAACATTTTTTTTATACGATTCTGTTATTCAAACAAATTGAATCTATTTTAGGATAATTGACATATTGTCAGCACGTCAAATTACAATTCCTATTAAATTATAATTATTTCTGAAGTGATGTCGTTTAGCTGTCTTTACAGAATGCTCAAATATAAAAAGTCTTTGATGTTTTTTCAATATCTAAGAATGGATAGAAAATATAAATAGGAGAATAACCTATTCAAATATCAATCTTACTTGTCTATCATTCTGACAGTAGGATATTCGAGGTTGAGCTCATTCTGCCTAATATTGTCCATTATTATTAGTTATTAATATGTTCCAATATTATTTTGTACATACATATAACCACATTTCTTCCATGCTGGACTGGGAGAGATAGAAAAACATAGAATGTTCCAGCTGCCCTTCCTCCCAGGCATGCTGTAGAAGTCAGCAAAAGGGACCCGAGGGTTACAGTGTATTGTAATTTAGGCGATGGGCTGACAACCTGTCACTATAGCAATACAAAATACAATCTAAAATTGCCCTCAATTTTTTTCAGACGTGGCGGTAGCGCCTTTTACGAGGCGTTTTACGCTCTGCCTACCCCGTAAGGAATGAAGGCGTGACTATATGTATGTATGTATGTACATATAACCACGCATACATATCCCTAATGGGGTAGAAACAAAAACAAAATTCGTTTGTTCGGATCGTTCTGCCACGTCTGACAAAGTTTTAAGGGTTATTTAAGATAGATTTGTAGGTACATTGCTGTAGTGACAGGTTGTCAGCCTATCGCCTAAATTGCAATATACCCAAACCCTTGGATTCCTTAGCTGGTTTTTACAGCATGCCCGGGCGGAAATGCAGCTGATACATTCTTGGTTTTTCTTGTTCCCTGTCCAGCATGGAAGAAACTATTATTTTGTGTATTCTTAAAATTGACAATACCTATTAAACCGATAAGCCCAAACCTAGAACTATTAATATGTACAAAACATTATCATAAATTTTATTTTGGTAATCATTTTTGTCTAAAAATAAGGTGGGATACAAAATAGAATTTCCTGATGGAAAAAGACTTTTTGCCAAACATTAAATAATTTTCTGAAATAAGTATGTACATTAATAAATTGCGAAGTATACATATTACAATTCCTTCTCAGACTCGCAATGTAATTTTTATATGTAACAAGAAATTCGAACTGGCACACAAGTGCTTTCTTGTGTGCCAGTTTCTCATTTCCGAATATTTTTCTTCTTCTTCAATTTCGCATTCGTTGTCGGAAGTATTCGCTTTTCGTTATTCGTTAATCAAAAATCAACTTCATACATAAAATTAAGCTTAGGTTTTTTTTTTCTTTATCACAATATTTTAAAATTATTACATACGTACATATAATCACGCATTTATCCCTAATGGGGTAGGCAGAGCGTAAACGACTTAAACATAGGTCATTCCTCCACGTCTGACAAAGTTTTGAAGGTTATTTAAGATAGATTTGTAGGTATATTGCTGTAGTGACAGGTTGTCAGCCCATCGCCTAAATTGCAATATAGTGAAACCCTCGAATCCCTTAGCTGGTTTTTACAGCATGCCCGGGAGGAAATGCAGCTGGCACATTGTATGTTTTTCTCTCGCTCCCAGTCCAGCATGGAAGAGAAAAAAAAAGAAAAAAAATATTACAATTGTCAATAAAATTGCCGGTTAGGCAAAACGGACTAACGTACAAAAGCGGTAATTGTTGGCATGACTATAAAATTTAGATGAATATTTCTGATGAAAGTAGGTACGAGTATATATATTATAATACATAGATTTAGTAACGGTTTTTATTCACATTAAAAAATATATATTTTTGAACCTATTTCATCATTATTTGACATGATATCGTCATGGTGCACATTTAATAAACATTATTTTAAATTGGATCCTTGAAAATAGGTACAATTCAGTCTTTCTATTACTATTTAACATGACTTTTGCTCATTACATTACATTACATATAGTCACGCCTTTATCCCTAATGGGGTAGGCAGAGCGTAAACGACCAAAACAAAGGTCGTCCCGCCACATCTGACAAAGTTTTGAGGGTTATTTAAGATATATTTTGTAGGTATATTGCTGTAGTGACAGGTTGTCAGCCCATCGCCTAAATTACAATATACTGAAACCCTCGGATCCCTTAGCTGATTTTTACAGCATGCCCGGGAGGAAATGCAGCTGGCACATTCTATGTTTTTCTCTCGCTCCCAGTCCAGCATGGAAGTAATAATACTCATTATAATAATAATGTTTTAACAGGTTTAAGTTGTGTTTAAGGCCCATTGCAAACAGCACTTGAGACTGACAGCTAGTTTGAGTTCGTATAAGAAACGTCATTTTAGTAGAATCTGGCCTGTCAAATCCATACTTAATCTTGCTCTTAATCTTGAGATTGCTATATAAATACGAACCTTAATTTCAATTCGATTCCAGAGGACGTTTTGTCGGGCTTCTAACTGTTCGGCGTATTTTCAGTGTTGAATGTCATCAAAACCCGACAGGACATGAACCCGCGTCTTTGGAAAACCGTCCTAACGCTCTAAACCAACTGCGCTACTGCGGCCTATCATAAGCGATTAGTGATTTGCTATTTGTCTTCCATACTGGACTGGGAGAGAAAGAAAAACATAGAATGTTCCAGTTGCCCTTCCTCCCGGGCATGCTGTATAAGTCAGCAAAAGGGTTTCGAGGATTACAGCGTATTGTAATGTAGGCGATGGGCTGACAACCTGTCACTACAGCAATACACATTACAATCTAAAATTGCCCTCAATTTATGTCAGACGTGGCGAAAGCGCCTTTTAGGAGGCGTTTTACGCTCTGCCTACCCCGTAAGGGATAAAGGCGTGATTTTATGTATGCTATTTACTAATTGTCTAGAGTGACCGATTGATTTGTAATTTCTCATATTTTCATAAATAAAATAGATAGTTTTCTTCGTCTATGCTGGCCTGGGAGCTAAAGAAAAACATAGAATGTGCCAACTGCATTTCTTCCCGGGCATGCTGTAAAAACCAGCTAAGGGATTCGAGGGTTGCAGTATATTGTAATTTAGGCGATGGGCTGACAACCTGTCACTACAGTAATATACCTACAAATCTAACTTAAATAACCCTCGAAACTTTTTCAGACGTGGCGGAACAACCTTTGGTTTAGGTCGTTTATGCTCTGTCTATCATTGGGGATGAAGGCGTGATAATATACCTATATATATATGTAAAATAACACTGATCTGAATTCATTTTGTATGGCTATCCGAGTTTATAATAATTTACTTAGATACATTAAATATTGCAGTTCCTTCACATGTTTCAAAAAAAATATTACTGCATGGCTTTTATCAAAACGTTTTTATTCGGTGAACAAATACTTAAGTGACAAACACTAAAAAATATTTGCATATCGAAATCGATAGAATATATGAGACTCAAAACCTACTTTGTAACACCTATGCTTGCACTATGGCTCGTATTTATGAAGCGATATCAGACTTGAGAGCAATATTAAGTATTGATTACAGGCCAGTTTGTACTGAAATGACATTTCTGATGCGAACTCAAACGCGCTGTCACTCATGAGAGCTGATTATAAATACGGCCCTATATTCTAGCAAATAAACGCATTTCATTTCACTGCGATTGTAAAAAACGAATTAAAAAATTACCTAGGCAATCAAACAAGCAGATAAAAGGTAATTATTTAACACATTCAACAGCTGTTTTAGGTTGCATAGCGATAGTACGATAAACTGATAACATTATCCATGTAGTGCCGCTTTGTATAGCAATCGGCAGAATAAATACAGCTGAGTCAACTAACAACCTAATACAAAAAGATTACAGAAACTAACTAGCGACCCGCCCCGGCTTCGCACGGAAATTATCACTGTTTCTCTACTATATTATGCATATATTATACATATAATCCTTCTTCTTGAATCACTCTATCCATTAAAAGAAACCGCATCAAAATCCGTTGCGTAGTTTTAAAGATTTATGCATACATAGGGATATAGGGACAGAGAAAGCGACTTTGTTTTATACTACTCGTATGTAGTGATTAGCAGTGACGATTTGTATTAAACATCCGTTGTAGTCTTAGTTGACGCTACTAGCCAAGTGGCGCCCCCATTAGTAAAAAATACATACATACATACATACAATCACGCCTTTCTCCCTAATGAGGAAGGCAGAGCGTAAACGACCTTTGTTTATGTCGTTCCGCCACGTCTGACAAAATTTGAGGGTTATTTAAGATAGATTTGTACGTATATTGCTATAGTGACAGGTTGTCAGTCCATCGTCTAAATTACAATATACTGAAACCTTTGGATCCCTTAGCTGGTTTTTACAGCATGCCGGGAGGAAATTCAGCTGGCACATTCAATGTTTTTCTCTCGCTCCCAGGCCATCCTGGCCTGAAAAATACATAATTGACTAAAAACGCAGTGAATCGAAAAACCTGTCGAACAGAATCAAGTGATTGCATAGCGATAGTACGACAATACGAAACTGATAACATTATCCGTGTAGTGTCGCAGAATAAATACAGCTGAGTCAACTAACCTAAGACAAGTTAGGAAAGACTTATTATAGAAAGTAATTAGCAAAGACAATTGTATCGAACATCCGTTATAGTCTTTGTGCGCCTAATCACTACATAGTATAAAACAAAGTCGCTTTCTCTGTCCCTATATCCCTATTTATGCTTAGATCTTTAAAACTACGCAACGGATTTTGATGCGGTTTCTTTTAATGGATAGTGTGATTCAAAAGAAAGGTTAATATGTATAATACATGCGTAATATAGTAGAGAAACACTGATGATTTCCGTGCGAAGCCGGGGCGGGTCGCTAGTATTAAATAAGTATGAAAATGTATTTCCATGTTGGACTGGGGACCAGAAAAAAATAAAGAATGTGCCAGCTGCATTTCCTCCCGGGCATGCTGTAAAAACCAGCTAAGGGATCCGAGGGTTTTAGTATTTGTAATTTAGTAGTAGTATACCTACAAACCTATCTTAAATAACCATCAAAACTTTGTAAGATGTGTCGGAACGACCTTTGTTTAGGTGGTATACGCTCTGCCTACCCCATTAGGGATAAAGGCGTGATCGTATGTATGTATATTTTATCGCAGAACTACGATACCGACTAGCCATCACAACAATAAACCGTTGTATTATAAAAACACCCATACTAGGCGATAACATAATCAGTAAGGAGTATATTATGACCACATGAGTAATATGGGGTTACGACCTCTGCTGACCGTGAGCGAGGTTCAGAAATGAATATATTTTAAATTCACAAAATTAATTATTTTAAAATCACGTTCTAAATTTAGACAAGTCCATTTATAACCGTTACTAGAGTAAATCTGGTAAAATGTAGAGTTATAAAAATTATGTTATTTTATGTTTTTACAATTATCCAAGTTCAGCTTATTTCACATCGCATATAATACCCACGGCTTGTGCCAGCTTTACGTGGCCAGCTGGTATTCTTTTTAGTAACTTTATCAGTAAAGACTTCTTTCTATTCTTCTTTCTTCCATGCTGGACTGGGTGCGAGAGAAAAACATTAATGTGCTAGCAGCATTTCTTCCCGGGCATGCTGTAAAAACCAGCTAAGGGTGATCCGACGGTTAGAGTATATTGCAATTTAGGCGATAGGCTGACAACTTGTCACTGTAGCTATATACTTACAAATATATCTTAAATAACCCTCAAATCTTTTTCGGACGTGGCGGAACAACCTTTGCTAGGTCGTTTATGCTCTGCCTACCCCATTAGGGATAAAGGCGTGATTATATGTATGTATGTATCAGTAAAGACAGTACGGAGTTTATTATGATTACATGAGTAATATGGGGTTACGACCTGCGCTGACCGAGAGCGAGGTTCAGAAGTGAATTTACTTTGAATTTGGAATCTATTTTACAAACGCGTTCTAAATTTAAACGTCAAAAGCCCGTTTATAACTTTTTTCTAAAACAAATCTGGCCATTTTCAGTAACTGGCCATCACCATCAAGTAGAATTTAGATAATAAATGTGATTTCATTAGATTTTCACTTCATCTAAATACCTAGCTAGAGCGTATTTTCATGTCTCGCGTAATAAGGCTTAGGTTGCCAGGTTTATTTCCCATTTCTTCTGGTAACTTTAATAAGGGCGGTCAGTACGGAGTTGTTATGTTATGATCATACATACATACATAAATCACGCCTTTATCCCTTACGGGGTAGGCAGAGCGTTTAACGCCTCTTAAAAGGCGCTTTCGCCACGTCTGACAAAAATTGAGGGCAATTTTAGATTGTAATATGTAATATGTATTGCTTTAGTGACAGGTTGTCAGCCCATCGCCTAAATTACAATACACTGTAACCCTCGAGTCCCTTTTGCTGACTTCAACAGCATGCCCGGGAGGAAGGGCAGCTGGAACATTCTATGTTTTTCTATCTCTCCCAGTCCAGCATGGAAGAAAATGTTATGATCATATGAGTAATAAGGGGTTACGACCTGCATTGACCGTGAGCGAGGTACTGGAGTTATTTTTAATACGATTTGATTAACCCGTTCTAAATTTAAACAGACACCGTTTTAGATTTAGATTTACGGTTCAAGGGTTTGATTTCGGCTGATTTTATACCAGTCGTGTCCTATTTTCCTACGTTATCGATCGCTTCTAGCAAAAGAAAATAATATTCGAAAAAGAAGATCATAATTTTATAATGGATAGAATTTATTCAGGGTATTATTTTATTTATTTTTATTTTACTAAGTTTTTTTTAATGTAATCCAGTTTATTCTAACGGAGAGTAACGTCTCCGAAATATAACTGTATTTACATATTCATAGAATATAGTTTCCGGTCGTTTCTATCAGTAGCGGCAGCTGGTTATTAAAATCGAATGTTTGTTGCAGTCACACGTAGCTAGAGTCATTAAATCATATAGGTCAAATTCATAAACTAACATGGAACAACAACTCTACTAACCTATTGTGACATCGGTAACTATGGTATACCTATGTATATGTATGTACTTATTCTTTTATATACCAGGTGTAGCGACAGAAATTGGCTTTTCCATACAAAATGTTCACCTCGATCAGACAATTTGTATAGAAAATAAAATATTTTTTCACTAAAAAAATCCTGCTGGTAGTTGTTCAGTTTCGTTGACTGAGCAACCCCTATCAGTTTGCGAGACGCTGTCCCTTTACTCCTGATATAAGATAGTTAGTATAGTTACACACAGGCGTCACTTACCGGGCGCAAGATTGCGTTTAACAAGCTGTCAATGCTTTTTTCATTGCCTAAAACACACATGCGTCACCTTACGCGCTACGCGCGCGTACTGCACAGGTATGCACCGACGTAGAGTCCGTCGCTACGCGCGCGTAGTGCGTAAGGTGATGCATGTGTTGCAGGCAATGCACATAGCATTGACGGCGTGTTGAGCGCAACCTTGCGCGCGGTAAGTGACGCTTGTGTGTTGCTGCACTTACTCTGCAAATGGGAGAAAAACATTTCATGAAGTTACTAATAATTGATATGCCGACGTAATTATAATAACTAAGGGCCATATTTATAATCAGCTCGCATGAGTGACAGCAAGTTTGAGTTCATATCAGAAATGTAATTTCAGTAAAAACTTCTTAGCTTCATAAATACGACCCATACAGAAATAAAGTTAGTTGTAATAGTAATAACTGATACAATATGTTAGTTGTTTAGTCAGAGAAAGGTAAAGGTCAGGGTCAAGGTATAACAAAGTCTTACAAAAAATATAAACAAGTATAATAAACGTAAAATAAGGACGAAGGAACAATTGAATTACTAGCAAGTAAAAAAAAATAGAACTTAATCTTTTTCGTCCTTGTAAGGAGGATGACGCATTAATAATATAACAGGCTCTCGAATGATACAATAATATTTTATCTCGGCTAAGTTTGTGTTTGATGGTTCAGCGAAGTTTGTAATCCAATAAAAGAGAAACAATCTTTTATTTTCTATCCCAGTACAGCAATTTCAAGTTACGGGATTTGTAAATTGATATTGTACTTTTTTTCTATTCTTGTTTTCTCTGTTACTTCCATGCTGGACTGGGAGAGATAGAAAAACCTAGAATGTTCCAGCTGGCCTTCTTCCCGGGCATGCTGTACAAGTCAGCAAAAGGGATTCGAGGGTTACAGTGTACTGTAATGTAGGCGATGGGCTGACAATCTGTCACTACAGCAATACACTTTATAATCTAAAATTACCCTCAATTTTTGTCAGACGTGGCGAAAGTGCCTTTTACGAGGCGTTTTATGCTCTGCCTACCCCGTAAGGGATAAAGGCGTGATTTTATGTATGTATGTATGTATGTTGTCTCTGCTATCCACCAGAAAAAAGTGTGTTGCTTATAATTATTATATTAAAATTATGTAAAGGTATATTTAAGGTCAAAGAACTTTGTACAACGATTTTTATAAAACGAAACAATTATTGTCGAAAAATCTTTTATTGAAAATCCTAAATCCTTAACCAATCTTTTGACAGCATCCGTCAGTGACACAAGATAGGAAGTAGGTTGTTTATTTATTTGTGGCTTTTTCATTTCTCAATATTTTTATTTACTTTTTTTCTACTAATTTAGGCGATGGGCTGACAACCTGTCACTATAGCAATACATATTACAATCTAAAATTGCCCTAAATTTTTGTCAGACGTGGCGAAAGCGCCTTTTACGAGGCGTTAAACGCTCTGCCTACCCCGTAAGGGATAAAGGCGTGATTTATGTATGTATGTATTTCAATACAAGTTTTGTAGATAGAGTGAAATCATGATATCAACGACACTTTACACTAACAGACATGAAGCGATTACAGTTGATGCACTGATATTATGGTCTCGCTTTACTTCAAATCATCATCTCCCTAGCCTTATCCCGTATCTCACGGGGTCGGCTACCTAATCTAGGGGATTAAACGAGAGTACTGGTTTTTACACAGAGCGACTGCCATCTGACCTCCGCAACCCAGAAGGGAAACCAGACCCAATCCTAGATTAGGTCAGAGTTTTCAAGCCGCCAATGCTTAGCACTGGCCTCCGATATGGCTTAACGACTAATATCTACGGTATTAAACGATATTAACCGGGACCAACGGCTTAACGTGCCTTCCGAAGCACGGAAAAAGCGCCGAATAAACGTACATATGAAATTCGAAAACCGAAAAACACATTGGTACGTGGTGGGGTTCGAACCACGACCTCCCGCTCAGGAGGCAGCGGCCCTATCCACTACACCATCGGGCACCTTTACTTCAAATCATGGCTTGAAAATAAAATTAATCTTTCCATTTTGCATCCAAAAATAGGCCATCAAAATATTGCTTTCCGGACGTAAACTGAACGCGTAGGTATTATAACTTGTGGTAATGTTGAAGTGATTTATAAATAGCTTACGACTCCGCAATAGTGCAGTAAATGCATGGCGTAGGTATGTTCGGAATAGACTGCGCACTAATCTACATGCAGCTACGTAGTAGCGCGGTATTTTTTCTTTACGAGTATTTTTTCCACAGGCCGGTTGCCAGAGCAAAAAAGTAGAGCCACCTATGATGATGACATCTGACAGCTCATATACAATTTGTAATAAAAAAAAATGACGTTATTAAATAAACCGTACGTAAAAATATACTTACATAAAATACATAAAATTACGCCTTTATCCCTAATGGGGTACGCAGAGCGAAACGACCTAAACAAAGGTCGATCCGCCACGTCTGACAAAGTTTTGAGGGTTATTTAAGATAGATCTGTAGGTATATTGCTGTAGTGACAGGTTGTCAGCCTATCGCCTAAAATGCAATATACAAAAATCCTCGGATTCCTTAGCTGGTTTTTACAGCGTGCCCGGAAGGAAATGCAGCTGGCATATTTTACGTTTTTCTCTCGCTCCCAGCATGGAAGCCCAGGCCGGCATGAAAGATAAAAATATACACTTAGATATATTTTTTTTAAATAATCACCTGTCACGCCGCCACTATGGCTATCATTGCTACAACGGCTGTCAGTGTAACCTAGCCAAATTTTAGTTCCAAACTGCCTCCGTGGTCTAGTGGTCAGTAGGGCTTACGATCCGGGGGTCCTGGGTTCAATTCCTAGGGTAAACACAAAAGTTGATATTTGTCAATTTATCACTTTGTGAGGATTTCCCCAGTTTGGTTAGGATATTGCAGGCTGAATTACCTGATTGTCTGAACAAGAAAAAGGATTCCGTGCTTCGGAGGGCAAATTCAGCCGTCGGTTCCGGTCTCTGTCTTTGACAGTGGTAATTACTCAAAACTAAGTCAGAGGCCTAATAGCTGTGCTACTAGGTGGTTTGAAAATTCTGACTCCCGTGTTCATAAGGTCGTTTAACTGGAGAATCCACTCGCTAAGAAGAAGAAGAAGATAAGTTCCTAGTTTCGCCACCTGAACATTTCTGATGGTCGCTCTATAATTGTGTTGCTGTCTAATTATTTTACATAATGTTGAGCTGCACATTTGACAAAGCCTTCTTTCATAGCGCTTTCATAGTGAACTATGTAAAATGCACTAAATAATGCGACTACAATAGAACTTTGTCGAGGCCATGATAGCGTCTCTAGTCGAGTGGTGTGGTTATGACGACAATACCTAAGTGCAGAAACACACAGGCATCACTTACTGCGCGCAAAGTTGCGCTCAACACACTGTCAATTATTTTTGCAATGCCTACTACACACATGTGTCATCTGGCGCTCTACGCGCACGTATACGCAGAGGGTTGCGCTGACGTAGAATTCCTCGCTACGCGAGCGTAGTGCGTAAGGTGACGCATGTGTGTTGCAGGCAATGTAACAAGCATTGACAGCGTGTTGAGCGCAACCTAGCGCGCAGTAAGTGACGCCTGTGTGTTGCTGCTCTAAGTCCTACCTGATTTATATTTTTGAGGTAAATTACCTCAAAAACCTTTTTTTTTTTTTTTTTTTATGGATGAAAATCCGAAATAAACGTTTATTATTATTATTATTATTTACTCCAATAGTCTGATATATCTATTATTGATTGCGTGGAATTAACAATTTACTTATTTCTGATATAATATCCATTAAAATAACAATAACAGCCAACAAATGAATGAATAATCTACAATTCTAACTAATAGAAATAAATAGCCGACAGTAAAATGCACATAACAATATAAACATGTACTTGACCTTCCAACATTAGTATTATTCAAACTACGACTAGACTCATCTATGCTAATATTATAAACAGGAAAGATTTGTATGTATAACCATTTGACGGATTTTAAAAACTTTTTAAACGTTACATAATCCACAATTTGCACAAATACTAGACTATATTTTGTCCCCCCGGGAAAATATCTTTTAACAAAACAGCACAAAGAGAAACGTTACAAAACGTTAGTTGTTTGTTTAATTTTAGTACCTAATGCAATTTCACTTACGTATTTACGAATTCACGGTCTTAGCGAATAAATATTTATTGTTGTAGATGCGTCATAAATCAGTTATACGATCTTAACCATCGTATGGCAAAGCGCTCACAGAATACCAGCGTCGCGGTCTCACAAGATCGCGGCATAAGCTGAGTGGGTCCTTTTATTGTGACGTCGCGACACGCACATTCCGGTAGCATTAATAGTTTATTTTTAGGTACCTCTATCACAGATTAGATAATAGTTACTCTTTATATCATTATTTTATTTATGTTTAAAAATGTATTTACTGTGTTGTGTTTGTGACGTCATGAATAATAAATGTTTTCTATTCTATTCAATTCTATACTAAATAGCTTTCCTCCTATCTAAATTGGTTAGTCAAAATTTTGCTCAACTGGTTTTACTCGTATAGATTACTCAAGATTTTCACAAGAATCACTTTGTGTTGTGGTCGGTAATCATACAAAATTGTTCGGATAGCTCATTGAATAACTAAATACGAACGCGAAAGAAAGAACGTAAGAAATATAATCACTGCGTTTTTCCTTTTGTTGTGAAGATAAACTTTTTGTCTAGCACTAAATTTAGTGCTAATCATTTCAGCCAATCGTAACCCACAGAGAAGCTCTTCCATGGTGGACTGGGAGCGGGATAAAAACATAGAATGCGCCAGCTACATTTCCTCCCGGGCATACTGTAAGGATTTCTGTATATTGCATTTTAGACGATGGGCTGATAACCTGTCTCACTATAGCAATATACATACCTAAAAATCAAATATTAAATAACCCTCAAAACTTTGCCAAAAGTGGCGGGACGACCTTGATTTAGGTCGTTTTCGCTCTGCCAACCCCATTCGGGATAAAGGCGTGATTGTGTAAGTATGTAATTCACAGATTATTGGTACCAGTGGTACCTGGCAGAGAGCGTTGTTTACCGAATTACTTTCTTTACTTAGAAAACACTCACTTACAGAATTTTACATATACATACATACATACACATAATCACGCCTTTATTACTAATGGGTTAGGCAAAGCGTAGACGACCTAAACAAAGGTCATTCCGCCACGTCTGACGAAGTTTTGATGGTTATTTTAGATAGATTTGTACGTATATTGCTGTAGTGAGAGTTTGTCAGCTTATCGCCTAAATTACAATATACTTAAACCCTCGGAACCCTTAGCTGGTTTTTACAGCATGCCCGAAAAGAAATGCAGCTGGCACATTCTGTTTTTCTCTCGCTCCCAGGCCAGCATGGAAGAATTTTTAGACCGAATATTTTAAATTGTCAATCTAATAAGACCGGACAAAAAATACACGGCACCGCTCTCACGCAAAACTGGTGGTTCTTTCATGAAAACATATGCGGAAATCCTTTAAAGTCTTTACCGTGAGTTGTGCTACCGAGAGAGTGGTTTTTAACACTTTTAATGCAGCATGTACTTTCCATTCTGGACTGGGAGCGATAGAAAAACATAGAATGTGCCAGATGTATTTCCTCGCGGGCATGCTGTAAAAATCAGCTAAGGGATCCGAGGGTTTCTGTATATTGCAATTTAGGCGATACGCTGACAACCTGTTACCACAGCAAAATACCTACAAATCTATCTTCAATAACCCTCAAAACTTTATCAAGCGTGGTGGAATGACCTTTGTTTAGGTCGTTTCCGCTCTGCCTACCCCATTAGGGATAAATTTAATTCAATGCGTTCAATAAAGGCGTGATTATATGTAAGTAAGTTTCTTGTGCTGCAACTTGACAGCGGGAAATATGTTAACTCTGAAAGGTCGGCCTTTGCACTAACTCACCAATAGGAAAACGGTAAAAAGCAGTGAAAAGTTGAACCCAGTAGAATTATGCAGTGACACGGAAGCCAAGTAAAGGTGACTTGCCGCGTTTGCGTTTAAAAATGCAGTGTTTTTCCTGATGTTCTTCTATGCTGGACTGCGTGCGAAAGAAAAACATAAATTGTGAAATCTGCATTTCCTCCAGGGCATGCTGTAAAATCCAGCTAAGGGATCCGACGGTTTGAGTATATTGCAATTTAGGCGATGGGCTGACAACCTGTCACTACAGCAATCTACAAATCTATCTTAAATAACCCTCAAAACTTTGTCAGACGTGGCGGAACGTCCTTTGTTTAAGTCGTTTACGCTGTGTCTAGTCTACCCCATTAGGGATAAAGGCGTGATTATATGTATGTATGTATGTTTTTCCTGAAAGTCATTAAACCAACAGTGTATAGTATGAGGTATGTATTAAAATGTATGTTTCATGTAGTTACTATGTAGTTATAGAGCGTATATCTAATTGCACTTTTACAATACTCATGATGTTTTAAAGCACATTATTGAGGTATTAAATGCTTCGGAAGGCACGTTAAGCCGTTGGTCCCGGTTATTATCGTTTAGATATTAGTCATTTCGCCATATCAGAGGCCAGTGCTTGGGCGGCTTGAAAACTCTGTCCTAATCTAGGATAGGGTCTTGTTTCCCTTCTGGGTTGCGGAGGTCAGATGGCAGTCGCTTTGTGTAAATAACAGTACCCTCATTTAATCCCCTAGATTAGGTAGCCGCTCTCGTGAGATACGGGATAAGGCTAGGGAGATGATGATTGAGGTATTAAATTGCTAATTACCTATATCAGACTAAATTATAAAAAGCGTTAAAGAATCATTATAAGTTCGATAAGATTAATTTATAGAAAAGACGTTTCTGGGGTGAAAGTAAGTATACCGGGTGTAAGGGACAGCGTCCCGCAATCTAATAGGGGTTGCTCAGTCAACGAAACTGAACCACTTTCATCAGGAAATTCTTTCAGAAGATGAAAAATAAAATTGACCAGACAAAAACTCAAAACTCGATTAGACAATTTGTATAGAAAACCTAAATTTTAATTTCATTTTCTGAAGAAAAAAAAACTTAAAAACGCCTACAGTTTCGTTGACTGAGCAACCCCTATCTATCAGTTTGCGGGACGCTGTCCTTCACACCCTGTATGGGAATGAGAATCCAGACTAAATTCTCAGTATTCTCTGAGTTACTACTTTACTAGACTTGAGTCAAAAGTACATGCATGTGTGACCAATGACAAATACTATACGTTCGTTATCAGGTGGAACATACACACAAACACACACACAAAGTGGACTAACGCACAAACACACACACAAAGTGGACTAACGCCTTATCCACACATGCCTACCTCTAAAACTATAAGGGGTGTAAGAGACAACGTACCGCAAACTAATAGGGGTTGCTCAGTCAACGAAACTGAACAATTATCAGCAGGATTTTTTAAGAACGGAAAAAAATGCTTTTTATACAAATTGTCTGATCGAGGTTGCCATTTTATATGGAAAGCAAAATTATCTTTTTTCATGTCCTGAATTCTTTTTCTGGTGCAAGTTGTTCAATTTCATTGACTGAGCAACCCGGTATATTCGTATAAACGTTGCGCAGAATATAGGTATGCCATTGTTGATTCTCCACGGGCGCGCAAACACAAACTGAACGCATTTACACGCTTTCAACGTACGATTCATGGCTTTGTAAATATTCTGGTGTGAATGAAAGGACATTCAGAATAGCATGTAATTCCGCTGGTGTGAAAGGCACTATGGGATAAGCTTTAAAGCCTGTGAATATAACATCTTGCACTGGATAGAATAGCATAGAAACTCTATCCGCTTGCCAAGCTTGGCCTATAAACTAAGCGACGTATTTGTAAAGCTATCTCAAGATTGAGAGCAATATGGTTTATATGTATGGATTGTATTAGTATGGATTTAACAAGCCATTTTGTACTGAAATGACATTTCCGATACGAACTCAAACTGACTGTTAATCTCAAGTGCGGATTATAAATACGGGCCTAAATCATTTTTCAATCTACGAGTTATAGGTATGAAAATTCACATTATAAGTAAGATTTTCTAAATGGTTTTTATACATTTGCCCTAATTTTTGTGGAAGCTATGCCTATTTTAATAATAAGAAGATCCAACAAAAAGCTACATAAAACATGTTTAAGTCAGACAGAATCGACTTTATCAGACAAATATTTGAAAATAAACCTTGTTGCCAGGGAGGAGAATGTTCGAGTCGAACATATATAAAGATTAAGTAAGCAAATACTCAGCGGTATTTGCACAGACTCCTTCTTCGTACAACCGAGCGAGTTTGTCAGTAACGCCCGAGGGCTTAGAGACCTCAGACCAAGGCATAAACTAGACAGAACACGATGAACATAGATTAGCCATTACATCTAGGAATAGGTTTTAGTGCGTACGGCTCGAAATCCACACGACAAGAAAAAGAGATTCGTAAAAAGACTCGAGTTATTGTCCATACTGTCCTAAGAAGAGGATCTGAGACATAAGCAAAAAGTAGGCAGAGGCCGATTAACAAACACAGATAAAGCAAAAAAATAGAACTTGGAAAATATGCCCGAGTTTCGATTTATGCAGCTCTAAAGGAGCTGATAGTTTAGTATGATTTCCTTGCCTTAAATCTACTTGCAAAAATCAAGGTTCCCTTGATTTGACTTTATTTCATTGCATCTTGCAGCGCTGCGTCTACTATATTCCTTGGTCTGCGTCTAAGGCAAAACCCCGAGTATTTTTTGTACTTTAGTAGTGTTTGACATTGGTTCTGTTTATTTCTGTAGAAGTAAAGGAACTGAAGCAAAACTGCAGTAGTTTCACAGCACTACTCTACCATTGTATTAAACTATGAAAGAATATACCTATTTTAATCCAACTATTTTCTCTGCATTTCCTCCCGGGCATGCTGTAAGAACCAGCTGACGGATCCTCTGGTTTCAGTATATTGCAAGTTAGAGCGATCACTACAGCAACATACCTACAAATCTATCTTAAATAACCCTCATAACTTTGTCAGACGTAGCGGAACGACCTTTGTTTAAGTCGTTTACGCTCTATCTGCCTACCATTAGGGATAAAAGCGTGATTATGTGCATATTATATAAATTTTCTCTGCATTTATTTGACTAAATTCCTTTTAAAAAACCATATCAATCAAATTAAAATTGTAATAAATTATAAATATCAAATAGGTAGAAGCCAAATTCTTGTAGATAAACTTGAATTTGACTTCAGTAAAAATATGACATTAATCTTTTCAAAGAACGGCTTTAAGGATCGTAGCAAGTGGACAGATGTGGTCTCTGCCTACCCCTCCGGGAAAGAGGCGGAATTATATATATGTATGTATGTTTTATCCCAAAGTTATTTTATCACGAAGTCAATTTGATACCAAAGAAAATGTTTGCCTAAACTAAGTTTCTTGTAGCGTTAATAATAATAATGGCGACTGTATCACTCTTCGTAAATTCTGACACCTTTAGTATTTGCACATAATTAAGTAGCAAACATTTGGTATAAGAATAAGGCCCACACCACAGTTGGAAAATGACAGCTCGTGTGTCAAAGAATGACGAGAGCTTTGTATTTGCAGTTACGTAACCTTGTTTCGCATGGCATAATATGCGGCTAAGGGTTACCGACACGATCAATCAGCTGTCGTCAATCCGGATAATGAAAAATCACCATAGATGATTTTTGACAGTGTTCTTCACACAAACTATGCCAGAGGCCTGTATGTAGGTAAACTCCAGGGCTCCTGAGGTCGACCTTGGACTCAAAAAACCATTTGATAGGAACGCCACTGTTGCAAAATCAAATAATTGCTACAGCGGTTTAGTATTTTCAAAAACTAACCTGCCCTTTGCTTGATGATTACTGTACCCTTTACTTTAAAACACTTATTTCTGAAATACTGAACTTTAAACTAGTAACTTCTCAGTTAACTTCTTTCTAGCACGTCAATTGCTTGTAAAAACCATAGAGTAAAAATGGTACGTAGCGATCGTCCATCAAGTAGGATTGATCGTTTCGGGTGCACTTAAAACAGTGGCTCGAGATATTCAGCGGTGTGTGGCTTCAACGCTGAGATGCTCCTGCTTCAGTGGTAATTTGAAAATGGCAACTCTAGTTTGTTTTGCACAGTACCTTTAGCAAGCAAAACTTACCACATTTTCCATTCACAGAATACAAAAATTCTTCAAAACTTCCATACTGGACTGGGAGAGAAAGAAAAACATAGAATGTTCCAGTTGCCCTTCCTCCCGGGCATGCTGTAGAAGTCAGCAAAAGGGATTCGAGGGTTACAGTGTATTGTAATTTAGGCGATGGGCTGACAATCTGTCACTACAGCAATACACATTACAATCTAAAATTGCCCTCAATTTATGTCAGACGTGGCGAATGCGCCTTTTAGGAGGCGTTTTACGTTCTGCCTACCCCGTAAGGGATAAAGGCGTGATTTTATGTATGTATGTATGTAGAATACAAAAATGGATTGAAGCAAGTTTTGATTTTCTTTTCCAATTACTAGGAACAAGATTGCGATAGTAGACGTACTTTACTTCGACAGCTGACATGCCATAGTATCATTTATCTGTTTAAGTTACTAAAAAATGTTAAACTAAAAAAAAGAAATAAAAACCCTCACATACAAACTATCTCGAGCCGCTGACACCATTTTGTATGGCCAATTCTTCTTTCATATTTCGACCTGGTCTTTGTGGAAAGTCATTAAGTTATCTCGTTCACACCCCGTAAGTTTAGTCGGCATTTTTTTAATTTCCGTACTAAGTGAGTACTTAGCATAATCGACTTTCTGGCATTAGCATTGGCTACATTGTTTTATTCTAAAGGTGCTCACAATCGTATCGCATAGACTCTCATATTGCATTCCGAACACAGAATGAGAAATAGCTTGTGTACGGCGGAATGCCTGCCAGTGCTTGAGCTATTTCCACACACAACTAGTGATTGTTTGCGACATTTCTTGTTTTACGTCCCGTGAAGGCAAATAGTATGAATCGAAACCTATTCAAGATTTATAATTTTGTAGCTGCAACGCAGTGACTTTCTATACCTAGATGCAGTCAATGATATTAAGGCCCGTATCGATAAACAGTACTTGAGACTGACAGCTAGTTTGAGTTCGTTTCAGAAATGTCATTTCAGTACAATGTGGCCTGTTAAATCCATACTTAATATTGCTCTCAATCTTGAGATCGCTTTATAAATACGAGCCTTAGTTATCTGGTTCACACCCTTAAGTTTGATCAGTATTTTTTTTTCTTCCTTACTAAGTAAGTACTTAGCATAATCGACTTTCTGGCATTAGCATTGGCTACATTGTTTTATTCTAAAGGTGCTCACAGTCGTATCGCATAGACTTCCATATTGCATTCCGAACACAGAATGAGAAATAGCTTGTGTACGGCGGAATGCCTGCCAGTGCTTGAGCTATTTTCACACACAACTAGTGATTTTTTGCGATATTTCTTGTTTTACGTCCCGTGAAGGCAAATAGTTTGAATCGAAACCTATTCAAGATTTATAATTTTGTATCTGCAACGCAGAGACTTTCTATAAATGCAGTCAACGATATTAAGGCCCGTAGCTATAAACAGTACTTAAGATTGACAGCTAGTTGGAGTTGGTTTCAGAAATGTAATTTCAGTACAATGTAGCCTGTCAAATCCATACCTAATATTGCTCTAAATCTTGAGATCGCTTTATAAATACGAGCCTTAGTTACCTGGTTCACACCCTTAATTTTGATCACCATTTTTTTATTTCTTTATTAAGTAAATTCTTAGCATAATCGACTTTCTGGCATTGGCATTGACGACATTGTTGTATCCTAAAGGTGCTCACAATCGTATCGCATAGACTCTCATATTGTATTCCGAACACAGAATGAGAAATAGCTTGTGTACGGCGGAATGCCTGCCAGTGCTGGAGCTATTTTCTCACACAACTAGTGATTGTTTGCGACATTTCTTGTTTTACGTCCCGTGAAGGCAAATAGTTTGAATCGAAACCTATTCAAGATTTATAATTTTGTAGCTACAACGCAGTGACTTTCCATACCTACTCGTAGATGCAGTCAATGATATTATGGCCCGTATCGATAAACAGTATTTGAGACTGACAGCTAGTTTGAGTTCGTTTCAGAAATGTAATTTTAGTACAATGTGGCCTGTCAAATCCATACTTTATATTGCTTTCAATCTTGAGATCGCTTTATAAATACGAGCCTTAGTTACCTGGTTCACACCCTTAATTTTGATCACCATTTTTTTATTTCTTTATTAACTAAGTTCTTAGCATAATCGACTTTCTGGCATTGGCATTGACCACATTGTTGTATCCTAAAGGTGCTCACAATCGTAGCGCATAGACTTCCATATTGCATTCCGAACACAGAATGAGAAATAGCTTGTGTACGGCGGAATGCCTGCCAGTGCTTGAGCTATTTTCACACACAACTAGTGATTGTTTGCGACATTTCTTCTTTTACGTCCCGTGAAGGCAAATAGTTTGAATTGAAACCTATTCAAGATTTATAATTTTGTAGCTGCAACGCAGTGACTTTCTATACCTAGATGCAGTCAATGATATTAAGGCCCGTATCGATAAACACTCAGTACTTGAGACTGA
Organism: Scrobipalpa costella; assembly: GCA_949820665.1. Lineage (NCBI taxonomy): Eukaryota > Metazoa > Arthropoda > Insecta > Lepidoptera > Gelechiidae > Scrobipalpa > Scrobipalpa costella. Next base: position 6,486,861 of record OX463299.1, read on the forward strand.
CAGCTAGTTTGAGTTCGTTTCAGAAATGTCATCTCAGTACAATGTGGCCTGTTAAATCCATACTTAATATTGCTCTCAATCTTGAGATCGCTTTATAAATACGAGCCTTAGTTATCTGGTTCACACCCTTAATTTTGATCATCATTTTTTTATTTCTTTATTAAGTAAGTTCTTAGCATAATCGACTTTCTGGCATTAGCATTGGCTACATTGTTTTATTCTAAAGGTGCACACAATCGTATCGCATAGACTCTCATATTGCATTCCGAACACAGAATGAGAAATAGCTTGTGTACTGCGGAATGCCTGCCAGTGCTTGAGCTATTTTCACACACAACTAGTGATTGTTTGCGACATTTCTTGTTTTACGTCCCGTGAAGGCAAATAGTATGTATCGAAACCTATTCAAGATTTATAATTTTGTATCTGCAACACAGAGACTTTCTATAAATGAGTCAACGATATTAAGGCCCGTAGCTATAAACAGTACTTAAGATTGACAGCTAGTTGGAGTTCGTTTCAGAAATGTAATTTCAGTACAATGTAGCCTGTCAAATCCATACCTAATATTGCTCTAAATCTTGAGACCGCTTTATAAATACGAGCCTTAGTTACCTGGTTCACACCCTTTAGTTTGATCAGCATTTTTCTTCTTCCTTACTAAGTAAGTACTTAGCATAATCGACTTTCTGGCATTGGCATTGACTACATTGTTTTATTCTAAAGGTGCTCACACTCGTATCGCATAGACTTCCATATTGCATTCCGAACACAGAATGAGAAATAGCTTGTGTACGGCGGAATGCCTGCCAGTGCTTCATACACAACTAGTGATTGTTTGCGACATTTCTTGTTTTACGTCCCGTGAAGGCAAATAGTTTGAATTGAAACCTATTCAAGATTTATAATTTTGTATCTGCAACGCAGTGTCTTTCTTTTAAACATAGGCAAGAGTTAACATAGATCGATATTAAGGTGGTATACTAGCCAAGAACAATTGCCAATAACGATCATAACGGCAATTTTTCTTCCTGTTACTACAACAAGCTATGAATCGCTAATTTATAAGGTTCTAAATTATCTTTATTTCTATAACTTGTTTCTGTTGGACCGTTTTTTCGATTTACTGCGTTATTAGTGGTTTTTTTTAACTAATGGGGGCTCCACTTGGCTAGTATCGCCACCTTAAGAGAACATTGAAGCTTAAAACTTTTGTGTAGGTACCTAAGGGCCGAATTTATAATCAGCTTTCATGATTGACAGCGAGTTTGAGTTCGTATCAGAAATGTGATTTCAGTACAAATTGGCTTGTCAAACACATACTTAATACTCCTCTCAAGTTTGATATCGCTTCATAAATACGAGCCTAAGTACTGGCATCCAACACATCGAATGCAGATTTCAGCACTCAACAGATGAGAAAAGCAACCCTAAATGCCTTTATTCAGAAGCTTAGATTTAGTGCTCGATATTTACCCGACTGTATCATACGAAGCTATAAAATTCGGGGTTATGGGCTTTGTGTGGTGAAGAAAATCCAGTATCAAAGATCAACTTAATCTGAGGCTTTAGGGATGATAGCTTTGACCTACAGATATCTTATAAGAACAGAGGGTTATTTACGCTTAATTTTTATTAAAAAACTAACGTTATAATAATATTTGGAAACTGACTCACCTTCTTACACGATTTTCTTCTCTATATTGCTCGCTACTTTAAACTTTTAAAGGATTGTAGTATGTAGGTTTATTTAAAAGAAATACTTATCGCCACTATCAATAAAATAATTACTCAACTGCATATAGATTTGACTCAGATGGCCAACAGTTTTTAGGGTTCCGTACTAAGGGTAAAAAAACGGGACCCTATTACTGAGACTTCGATGTTTGTCCGTCTGTCACCAAGCTGTATCTTATGAAACGCGATAGCTTGAGAATTGAAATTTCCGCAAATAATATATTTCTGTTGCCGCTACAACAACAAAAATAAAAAAATAAGGGGTTTCCCATACAACAAACGTGATTTTCTGTCTATCTCCGGGCTGTATCTCATGAACCGTGATAGCTAGAGAGTTGAAATTTTCCAAGATCATGTATTTCTATTGTTGTTATAACAACAAATACTAAAAACAGAATTAAATAAATATTTAAGGGGGGCTCCCATACATTAAACGTGATATTTTTTGCCGTTTCTTGCTCGATATTAAAAATGGTAACAGGTAAACGCTTGAAATACTCACAGAACATTGAGTTGTATAATTACTTAGAAAATAAATAATTAAAAGAAAATAAATATTTAACGGGGGCTCTCATACAAAAACGTTTCTTTGCTGGTTTTCTGCTTGATTTTAAAAATGGTAAGGTAATTGGTAACAAATGGTTAAAATATAGTGTCTAATATTGTAGAGATAATCATACGGAACCACTCGTGCGCGAGTCCGTCTTGCACTTGGCCGGTTTTTTTTATGTTATTACTCTTCTAACTCACCTGAATCTGGCAACAGCTTCCCCTTCAGCTCCACATCATTCTCCGCTGAAGTAGCACCGTAATTCTTGAAGGCTTTCCCGGGGGGGTCATCGAACTTCGTAACTTTGAAACGCTCCGACATTTTCACTACACTGCGAACACTACTTTCCGAACACTTACAATTTTTACTTTAATTCGTATCCCACTTTGACACCAATTGTACACTAAAATTGACACAAACTCTATGATTTCATTAAATTATTTTGTATATCTAAAAAACTGCATAATGTTGTAAACTATGGATATTACTATTCACTAAGATAATACTTTAATTTATCACTAGTTTTAGTTTATTTTAGTATCCATCATTGTTGATATATGAAGATCTGAAAAAGAAGAAACAAACTGTTAGTAAAATGATGCAGGTGAAATTAAGGCCTATCACTACATAGTATAAAACAAAGTCGCTTTCTCTGTCCCTATATCCCTATGTATGCATAAATCTTTAAAACTACGCAACGGATTTTGATGCGATTTCTTTTAATGGATAAAGTGATTCAAGAGGAAGGTTTATATGTATAATACATGCATAATATAGTACAGAAACACTGATAATTTCCGTGCGAAGCCGGGGAGGGTCGCTAGTTCATTATATATCATATAGACCAGCCAGACTTTGACGTCACATTGCAATATTGGGTACTATTTGTAGTAAGTCATATTTATTTTATTTTCATTTTGATGTTATTTTGTTTCAATGAATGCCCTACCTATTACTATTTCGTTTCTAAATAATGTATTATTTATTAAGTATATACGTATATACCGAAAGCTTTCCATAACACACAAATCAATCAATGTCTAGCAAGTCATAAATAAAAAGAAAATTAAATTGTAACTGTATAATAAAAGGTTCATATTATATCACAAATGTCATTTCAGTCAAATCTATACTTAATATTGCTCTCAATCTCAAAGTTTTATATTTAGTATTAAATTTAAAGATATCATATATATGTATGTATATATAACCACGCCTTTATCCCTAAAGGGGTAGGCAGAGCGTAAACGACCTAAACAATGGTCATTCCGCCACGTCTGACAAAGTTTCGAGGGTTATTTAAGATAGATTTGTCATTGCTGTAGTAACAGGTTGTCAGCCCATCGCCTAAATTACAGTTACCTTTACCAAATACTATTATTTATTATGTGCCTTTCTTAACGTATGCAAATTCCTTATTGACAACTTAGGAACGCAAATTATATGGCTCAAAGAAATAATAAAACAGTAGTGTACACGATACCCAGAAGCCGTGACGTCATCAAAGCATGCGAGACCTAATGAAAGAATTCCGTGGTGACCACCACTGCAGTACAGTCAAAACAAAAATGCTACGTAATTCACTAGCGGTAACGAAATTACCTACTGCAGGGAAATTATTACGCTGTGTATATTACTTTACTTTGGTGGTGTGGGTAGGTATTTCTGTACTGGTGTTGTTTATACTACACCAGTACAGAAATACCCAGTAAGAATGACGAATAGTTGAACGAAAAGTATGAAATAGACTTATTCATCATTCTTCCATGCTGGACTGGGAGCGAGAGAAAAATTTAGAATGTGCCAGCTGCATTTCCTCCCGGGCATGATGTAAAAACCAGCTGAGGGATCCGAGGGTTGCAGTATATTGCAGTTTAGGCGATGGGCGCACAACCTGTCATTAAAGCAATATACCTACAAATCTAACTTAGATAACCCTCAAAACTGTCAGACGTGGCGGGGCTACCTTTGTTTAGGGCGTTATCGCTCTGCCTACCCTATTAGAGATAAAAGTGTGATTATATGTATCATTATAGAGCGCATTCAGAATATCATCATCATTCCCTTGCCCTTATCCCATTATTTGAGGTCGGCGCAGTATGTTTTCTTCTTCCATTCATCCCTGTCAGCCGTCAGTTCGACATTAACACCTGTTTTCAACATATCCTCTTTCACACAGTCCATCCATCTTTTCTTTGGTCGTCCTCTCCCAACATATCCGTCCACATTCAAATTCAATACCCTTTACCTATATGACTTTCATTCATCCCTCCGCATTTCATGTCCATACCACGCAAGCCGATTTCCTCTCATTTTATCTGTTATGGACGCAAATTTCAAAATAATTGGTCCTACAAAAAAAAATATACACTTTTCAAGGCATGAAAATATAGAGTCACTTGGAATTCGACTCGATCCTTCAGGCCCACCAAGAGATTGGGCGTTTTTCGACTAGACGGCACGGCGACGGCAACGGCGACGGCACGACACCGTGGAAAAGATAATCCATGAAAATCAATTAAACTATTTGGACCGCTTTTCCACTTGCCGGCACAGCAAAACAGCACGGCAGTGATTCCCAATGGTACCGTCGCCGGCCTGCCAAACTGCATGTGTTTTGTATTCGTACGAAGCATGCGTGTGTGTGTGTGCGTTCAGATTGGAACTAGGTGGATGTTATCGGGTCGTTGCCGGGCCGTCTAGTGGAAAAACAGAGCCACGGCATCGTGACAGCACCGTCGCCGTGCCGTCTAGTGGAAAAACGCCCATTCGGTAGGTATATTCGTGATTGAACAACAAGTGTGAAAAGATTTGGTCTCTACCATACTTGACGATAAAACAAAAAAGTATGATTTATGTTTGCTATGTGGTTCAATTTAGGTTGTTGCTTATTCTAAGTATTCGTAAAAGTATTTTTAAACTACATTCTAAAGAGACATCATTTAGCTATTATATTTTATACCGATATTTAACATTATATTTTCTACCGATTTTCCATCGAGTTTGACACTTTTAGAAAAGACTGGCAACTTGAAGCTCAAAACAGGGAAAAATTGGGGCAGAAGGGGCCTTTGTCCAGCAGTGGGATGAATCAGGCTAAATAAGATAATAAGGAGATATTTTCTACCCAATTTCTATGCAAAATCTCACTTAACCAACCACGAACACGGTCCTTTAGAAATTAGGCAAGAGTAATCCCCAATGACCAACCGTTTCCTGTCGGCCATCGACGAAGGATATTCAAAGGCAGAGTGCTTATTATTCTGGATGGCCAGATCTATCCCTTTAATTTTCCTTCCCTTTAGCTCGTTTGGGTCCAAAAATATTTTATTAGGCACATTTAATATTTTTAAGACATTAATATTTTTATAAATTATTCTAGTAGCGAGATTGATGTTCATTATACTGGCGAAATCATAATGAAAGCGACGCCATATAAAAGAAATTTAATTGAATTGATGTTCATTATCTTGTCAGCCGGCCTATACAATTTTTTATATCACTTGAATGTACAATCTATACATGCGATTGTCGGCACTTGGTGAAACTCCATATTTATAATATTGATATTAAAAACACTTGTATTTGTTTCACTTAATATAATAGAATCCTACCGGTTTCACTAACTTATAGCATCATCAGGGATTTTATACATATTATACACAACACATAAAACATTTTAAATAAACCGTTCATATTTAGCGAACGAAGTGCAACAAATGATATGTTAGTTATAGTCAATCCCTGATGATGCTATAAGTTAGCGAAACCGGTAGGATTAAATTATATTAAGTGAAACAAGTACAAGTGTTTTTAATAACAACATCACTTAAATGTTTTCAAGGATATGTTGGCTTTATATGAATTTACAAAGAATAATTATAAAATTGTACATTTACTTAATTATATTTCAGCCGAACGAAACTGTTTCAGTGTTACCAATTCACAAATAAATTGAATAACCAAAAATTGTGTCAATATACTATCCATTCCCCTCGTTATTCCAAGCAAAATAAACATAATTATCAACAAACACTTCCATTCTGGACTGGGAGTGACAGAAAAACATAGAATGTTCTAGTTGCATTTCTTTCCAGGCATGTTGTAAAAACCAGCTAAGGGATCCGAGGGTTTCTGAGGATAAGCAGAGCGTAAACAACCTAAACATAGGTCGTCTGACAAAGTTTTGAGGGTTATTTAAGATAGATTTGTAGGTATTTTCCTGAAGTGACAGGTTGTCAGTCCATCGCCTAAATTGCAGTATACTGAAACCCTCGGATCCCTTAGCTGGTTTTACAGCACACCCGGGAGGAAATGCAGTTGGCACACTCTATGTTTTTCTCTCGCTCCCAGTCCAACATGGAAGAATGATGGGCTGACAACCTGTCACTATAGCAATATATCTACAAATCTATCTTAAATAACCTTTAAAACTTAGTCAGACGTAGCAGAACGACCTTTGTTTAAATCATTTACGCTCTGCCTACCCATTAGGGATAAAGGCGTAATTATATGTATGTATCAACAAACGAACGAACGAATAAATTGAAAAATGTCACCTCTCTGATTGACGCATTGACATGTCACACTAGAGTGGAGGTCTCAATGACAGCTTCATTCAGTGGCATATTGTCATTGGCGTTCAATTCCAATACGTATCAATTAGGTGTCACTTGGCCGATGATGGCAAGTAGTGCATTCACGTGCGCAGGCGCATTCAGTAGGCGTGATGCTTAGCTGGTAAATAAAAGGCTAAACTTTGCTAAACTCGAACGCTTAAAACTCATGAGAAGATAGTTGATCACACTCATCCTTTTTAAAAATACTAATAAAATAAAAATAAAATAGAATAAGGTAATCCTTATACGAGTATGTATTAATATACGAGATCATAATAAAAAAATATTGACTATACTACATTGATACGCCTGTGTTGGGGGTCCTATTAAAAATATTATTAAATATTATGCGCGAGGTGTAGTTTTCGTTCAAATATCATTCTAAAAATAAAGATTCAGATAGGTAACTGAATCAAAGACATTACGGCTCGTATTTATAAAACGATCTCAAGATTGACAGCCAGTTTGAGTTTGTATCAGAAATGTAATTCCAATACAAAATGTCCTATCAAATCCATACTTAATATTGCTCTCAATCTTGAGACTGACCCTTAATCAACGATATTTGAATCAATTATATTTTAGTCACATACATACATACATACATAAAATCACGCCTTTATCCCTTACGGGGTAGGCAGAGCGTTAAACGCCTCGTAAAAGGCGTTTCCGCCACGTCTGACAAAAATTGAGGGCAATTTTAGATTGTAATTTGTATTGCTATAGTGACAGGTTGTCAGCCCATCGCCTAAATCACAATACACTGTAACCCTCGAGTCCCTTTTGCTGACTTCTACAGCATGCCCGGGAGGAAGGGCAGCTGGAACATTCTATGTTTTTCTATCTCTTCCAGTCCAGCATAGAAGAACATGTATTTATATTTTTTGTTTTAAAAACACCTTCGTTTAACGTGTAAAATAGCTTGGTAGATACAGCAGATAGAGACCGTGAGCTCGTGGTTTCGATGCCGGCACAACCAAACAAATATATGCAATTAATTTCAAATGTTCCTTTCCCTTTTATACTCCGTCCTGTCCAATCCCAATTCCCCTCCTTACCTTAAGGACCGATTTACTTTTCATTCCTCAACTCTGGCGCGTAATTTGCGCTCCAGCAACAGTTTAACTTTAAACTTACCCTCCCACAAGACGGACTTCTTCGGAAAATCTTTTACGGTCCGAGCAGTCAAATTGTGGAATTCCCTTCCCGAAAACGTTCGACGAGCACCGTCTATTGAGACATTTAAAGAGCGAACAAGAAAGTTCTTCTTAGAGAATAATAATTAGTTATTTATCCTATCTCCCATTAGCATAATATGTATTAGTTTATTATAAATATATATATTAGTTAATTTTATTTATGTATTTATTTAGTAGTATTTATATTGTTTAAGTATTAAGATTAACTTAGTATGCACTATCCCGCTATCTGCTATGTAGTATCCTACTACCCAAAGGTTGCCTGGTAGAAATTGCTGCTTTAGCAATAAGGCCGCCTATATTGTACTGTTTTGTTCCTTACTTTTCTGCTGTATGTATTTGTGTTTCTTTGTGCAATAAAGAATCTTGTATTGTGTATTGTATTGTATGTTTGTGTTGAGTCAGATTCTACGTAAAGTTTATTTTTAACATAAATTCTCAAGAAGGTATTATATCACTTACCTGGTTTCTTTGGTACAAGCTTAACCTATAAGATAAAGCAGTTTGAATTAGAACAGACAATTACATTTACTAAGACATGTCCGTGAGTAGAAAGCTATTTTCCATGCTGGACTGGGAGCGAGAGAAAACAGAGAATGTGCCAGCTGCATTTCCTCCCGGGCATGCTGTAAAAACCAGCTAAGGGATCCGAGGGTTTCTGTATATTGCAATTTAGGCGATGGGCTGACAACCTGTCACTACAGCAATATACTTACAAATCTATCTTAATAACCTTCAAAACTTTGTCAGACGTGGCGGAACGACCTTTGTTTACGTTGTTTACGCTCTGCCTACCCCATTGGGGATAAAGGCGTGATTATATGTATGTATGTATGTATTAAAAAAATGTGGTGTGCAAAATTTCATAAAAATATCTTTAATGGAAAGGGATGCTCATCGCTAGACAAAATTTTGGATTTGTTTGAAAGATGAAAAATAAACGAAATCAAATTTATTTTTCAGTATAGGAAGCTGATTCAAATGTGACAAAGGTTTGAATTATCGAGAAACATTCAATAAAAAATGTTTTTGTCTAGAAATCGAAATTATTTCAATCAAATTTTAAGGAATATCTCTAAACTTCTACACTATACTTAAATGCAATAACAACACCTAAAAGTTGCCTTGGACTAGGTTAAATATGTATTGTTTTATATTTTACTTCAGAGACCTACTCATATCCCTATTTTTAAGCAGTAATGATAGTAAACTTTAGTGAGTATTTTGTGAATAAATGAAAATATGAGCATCCTCTTGCCTTTAGTTTAGACAGCTGATATTTTGCAATAATAATAATATGGATATTCCTAACAAAATAGGAGGGTAGCCAATACGAAAATATAAAAAAGTACTTTTTGGACCACCCTAGCTGACAACCTGTCAGCAATATACGTACAAATCTATCTTAAATTAATATTTAAATAACCCTCAAAACCTTGTCAGACGTGGCGGAACGTCCTTTGTTTAGGTCGTTTACGCTCTGCCTACCCTATTAGGGATAAAGGCGTGATTATATGTATGTATATAAAAAGCTAGTTTATAAATAATCACATTAAATGTGATGGGAATATACAATGTAGGTAACATGTGATACGTGTTGACACGTTTGAGGCTAGGCTAGAATATCTAAGTAGCATTATCTAATTCTAGACCCTGTTATAGGTACAGGATGTGATAAGAAACGTTAATTTGCAAGTGCTTCGCTCTTGTGAGAATAGCTTGTTTGGATCGGAACGGAATCCAACTCTTTAGGAGCAGCCGTTAAGCATGATCTCCGCAGAGTAGTCCTCCCTGCATGGGGGCCCTTTCCCACGTGTATTCTATGATGACAGTCATCTGACAGACATATGTTACAGTCATCATAACTTGTGAACATAACTGTCAAATTCTTCTTCTTCTGTCGAGTGGGTATCGAGTCTATCGACCCTATGAACCCTGGTGTCAGAGTTTTTAAACCGCTTAGTAGCACAACTATCAGGCCTCTGACATGGTTTGAGTAACGACAGCGACCGGGACCGACGGCTAAACGTGCCCTCCAAAGCACGAAATCTTTTTCTTTTCGGACAATCAGGTGATTCAGCCTGCAATATCCTAACCAAACTGGGGAAAAAATCACAAAGTGGTAAATTCTCAAATATCAACTTTGTGTTTCCCCCCTGGGAATCGAACCCAGGACCTCCGGATTAGGAGTCCATGGCACTAGCCACTAGACCACGGAGGCAACTGTCAGATGGAAGTGAGATTGTTACGGATTATAATCACGTTTTTATTTTTTTATTGTGTAGGCATAGATAGTTCTCGGCTGCCACTAACACAATTTAATTTATTCCTCTTGAAATAATGATCCGATATTTTTTTTAAGAATATGTTATCTTATTTCTATGTGCAGACTAAAATAGATGGATTTTAATAAAATCTGACAAGGCCCATTGGTGGGGTAGCTTTGAATGACGTTTGGTAGAGATTTAGGTATTATATTACATACATACATAAAATCACGCCTTTACGGGGTAGGCAGAACGTAAAACGCCTCCTAAAACGTCTGACATAAATTGAGGGCAATTTTAGATTGTAATGTGTATTGCTGTAGTGACAGGTTGTCAGCCCATCGCCTAAATTACAATACACTGTAACCCTCGAATCCCTTTTGCTGACTTCTACAGCATGCCCGGGAGGAAGGGCAACTGGAACATTCTATGTTTTTCTTTCTCTCCCAGTCCAGTATGGAAGATACAAGGTAAAGATATGTAAGGTATTACATTACTGTATGGTATTATGGTAATAATATTACAAAAATGTCCATACAATTGATTTTTTAATAAAAAGAATACCGAAACAGAAACATTTTTTGCTACTCCGTAAATATTGTGAAAAAAATACAATTACTTAATAATTCATTCATTTTAGTATATAGGCTTAACAGTGGGATGATGTAGGCTAAGAAAGGCATAAGAAAGACTGTGATAAATTCGTTACTCTCGCTACCGTTTCTGTAGCTCAGTTGATAGAGTGGTGGACCTGCATTACAGAGACGCACGTTCGAGTCCTGCCAGAAGCGAATTTATTACTTTATTACTTACCATATTAGATGTAGGCCAAGTCAAATAAGATAAGATAAGGATTATAGGTTCAGCCTTTACTCTATTTTAAGCCAAACTGTCTGTAAATATTCGTACAAAAAGTTACAACACTTTAAGCTGTTCCGGACCTCATTTTCATTGTACAGCGAGCGAAAAACATAGAATGTGCCAGCTGCGTTTCCTCCCGGGCATGCTGTAAAAACCAACTTAGACATCCGAGGGATTCAGTATATGATGGATGACTGACAACCTGTCACTACAGCAATATACCTACAAATCTATCTTAAATAATTTCAAAACTTTGTAAGACGTGGCGGAACGACCTATTTTAGGTCGCTTACGCTATGCCTACCCCATTAGGGAAGGAAAGCATGATTGTATGTATGTTTGTAACAGAAAAGTAATACCAATACTTACCTTGAAGTCCCTTCTTCTTATATTTTTAGTGTCATGCATGAGTCAAGCTAATTTCCATTTGAATGAATAATATTACGGTACGTTAAAGATAGAGGTAGGCTTTATGTATTACAAGCCTAGCATTTTAAAGAGTTCTTCAATACACGTTGTATTTCTTTTGCAACTGAACCGAATAAAACAATTATGATGGTAACGAAAAGAACCCTTTAAGCTCAATAAAATTGTTCCCATGGTTGAAAATACTAAACCACTTTCTTCAATGTGTTTCTTGTTTATCTTCTGTTACATACATACATACATATAATCACGCCTTTATCCCTTCTTCTTCTTCTGTCGAGTGGGTATCGAGTCTATCGACCCGATGAACCCTGGTGTCAGAGTTTTTAAACCGCCTAGTAGCACAACTATCAGGCCTCTGACATGGTTTGAGTAACGACCACTATCAAAGACAGCGACTGGGAACGACGGCTTAACGTGCCCTCCAAAGCAAGAAAATCTTTTTCTTTTTCAGACAATCAGGTGATTCAGCCTGCAATGTCCTAACCAAACTGGGGAAAAATTCACAAAGAGATAAATTCTCAAATATCAACTTTGTGTTTCCCCCCTGGGAATCGAACCCAGGACCTGCGGATCGGGAGTCCATGGCACTAGCCACTAGACCACGGAGGCAGTAAATCAGATAAAATTTATCCCTAATCGGGTAGGTAGAGCGTAAACGACCTTAACAAAAGTCGTTCTGCCACGTCTGACAAAGTTTTGAGGGTTATTTAAGATAGATTTGTAGGTATAAGCCAAAGTGTTAAACCATAGAGTATAATCGTCTGTCCTTTTAATTTTATTATTTTGAAAGTGACATAGATTTTAATTTTAGTTTTAGCCGGTGTTATCTAGAATCCAGCTAATTTGTTACTACTGATTATACCTCATCAACGGCCTTTGTTTAGGTTGTCTACGCTCTGCCTACCCCATTAGGGATAAAGGCGTGATTATATGTGTGTAAGTCTTTGTCCGCTAGATTTTGACGTGCTTTTGCACGTTTCTCCAGTATTTTTGTGGTGTTTTATGCGTTATCTGTCATTTTATCCGCCGTCATATGATATGGCGGATAAAATTGACAGATTACGCATAAAACAACCGACTATTAATCTAAAACCGGAGAGAACAGAACTTCTGTCCTTTTCCAATGTTTTTTCGAGCCCACTAATAATAGTAATAATATAAAATAATATAAATTGCGCCTATATAGGCGCAATTTCTAGATTAGCCTTTTAAACTTAATTTAAAATAGTTCTGTCACTTTTCAGGATTTATTATTATTGCAGTTCGGCCATTTTAATAAATTACAATTAGGATAATAAAATTGAAAAAGAACAAGAGATTCTATTCCAGGAATATCAACACAACACAGCTGGAAATATTTTTGTTTTAAATAGGCTGTACCGATTGTGTCAATATTCCTTGTATTATTATTTGCTTTCTCGTGTTACTTGTGTTCAATAAATAAATAAACACTGTGGATCGGAAGACTGGTCTGACAAATTACTTGACCGCAAATTGCTTTACTTCAGAACTAGACAGTAATGTACTATTACTTGCCATAATCACTATACAGACGTGGCGGGACGACCTTTGGTCGTTTACGCTCTGCCTACCCCATTACACTGTTTACGATATTTTGTATATATTTTATTTCTTTTTTGTTTGTTTCTCAATTATCTAGTAAACCATTGTTTTTGTTCAAGTACAAAAAAATAATATTTTGTATGTGTTGCACTGTCTTGAAATAAATGTTTTCTCTCTCTCTCTCTCTCACTATACATTGTGATTCTGTTGCTTAGATGTCTACATAATAAAGGCAGGTAGTGTATTTGCGTGAAACATAGTATAGAAATCAATACCGTTGCGAATGTTGTCGTGTCGACGCAGGTGGTAGAGCTATCATTGTTACTATTATTGTAGTGTCAAAGACTATATAAAATCTTGTTGCTATACTAGCTTCGCTTCATATAATAGAGCTTCCACCGATTTTTGGTGATGGCGGTCAATCTCCCAGAGATCGACCAACTGCGCAGGATTAGCTTTTAGTGCCTAAGTGTTTTCGCTACACACATGTGGGCTCTCTATTCCTTCAATCTCTTATTCTGATGGGACAGATTGACTGACACGACCAGAGGGAAATCAGGTGCAAGACCGACTATTTATATGCCCATCCGACCGCATGGATCATCTTAATTTTCAAACAATCAGGTGATCAGCCTGCAATGCCCTAACCAAACGAGAAACAACAACACAAAGTCATTGCCCCCGCTGGAAACAAACACACAAAATTTCCCTAAAAAATGAGTAATAGAAACAGAATTAAATTCTCTGGGGATTACTCCACCGACAAGAGCAAAGCTCTTAAATTTATGATGATGATTCTATTTCCAACTTAGTTTTAGAATAAAGTTAAACAAAGTTCCATGTCTTTTTATTCAAAAACACATTTCATAAATAAATGATACGTGTTGGCAAATTAGTTTAATTAAAACTACTATTTCATTATGTCGTCATATCTTATAACTAAAACTTATTTTAGAAACATTGGGTTTGGTTATCACTTGGTGCTCTTTGCGGTGGGGGTTTCAGGCTCTTGGTGTGCTGAAGAGAAATTTTTTATCAAGGAGCTTGGGCGGCGATTAAGGCAAAACTGTTCTGACCCCCGCGCCGAGTCGTATCTGGTACAGCACATCTCGTTGGCTATTCAACGAGGGATCGTTGCTAGTGTGATGGGTACTTTCCCACCAGGTACGATTCGGGCGGTCCTTTCGATTGAGTAGGTGTTAGTTTTTAAGTTTGACTTTGTGATTAATTTATTGTGACATTTTGTAATTGTTTTTGACGCTTAATTTTATAATGAGTATTAGTTTTAGTGTTAAGTTACAAGATTTTTAGAAACAAGATCTTCGATTAAAAGTCATGATACTTTGTTTACCTTTATTCTAAAACTGAGTTGGAAATACTGTAGAAGTTTTGATACTTCTTACTATGTTGTTGTATAATGCCTTCAACATTTATTGGTATGAGTGTTACAATACGGTATTTACAATCACTACATAGTATAAACCAAAGTCGCTTTCTCTGTCCCTATATCCCTATGTATGCATAAATCTTTAAAACTACGCAACGGATTTTGATGCGGTTTCTTTTAATGGATAGAGTGATTCAAGAGGAAGGTTTATTTGTATAACACATGCATAATATAGTAGGGAAACACTGATAATTTCCGTGCGAAGCCGGGGCGGGTCGCTAGTAAGTTAATAAAAAAAAACTAAAAGGATTGACACAAATGCTTCTTCTTGTCGTGTAGGTGTCAAGTCGATCGACGCTTAGGTAGATATTAGACTTAACTGCTGAATTACTGACTAAGTGACCAGCGATACAAGGAAGTGATTAGGTAATAAGCATAGTATAGTGTTCTTAATGAAAATTTTCGAAGAATCACTCTTTAATTTTCTTACATACATACATACATAAAATCACGCCTTTATCCCTTACGGGGTAGGCAGAGCGTCAAACTCCTCGTAAAAGGCGCTTTCGCCACGTCTGACAAAAATTGAGGGCAATTTTAGATTGTAATGTGTATTGCTATAGTGACAGGTTGTCAGCCCATCGCCTAAATTACAATACACTGTAACCGTCGAGTCCCTTTTGCTGACTTCTACAGCATGCCCGGGAGGAAGGGCAGCTGGAACATTTTATGTTTTTCTATCTCTCCCAGTCCAGCATGGAAGTATTTTAATAATTTTCTTACCTTTTAAAATTCTTGTCAAAATTTGAAATACCTTCATCCAAGGAAGGACAAACGTTTCTCAATAAAAGTTTGTTTAAAAGGCTGATACACAGAACAGTAAAAGCTAGTAGCTACTTCTCAAATCAGTGGGTGTATAGGTTTACTACCTAAAAAACTTTAAAAGAAAAGCCGGGGCATGGTAAACAAAAATAAATTTGTTTATCAGTAAGATTAAAAAACTATTTTATCCTGCGACTTAAAGTGCAATCTTAACACATTTCTTAGACGGAATAAAACATAGCCTTAGTAGAATCTCTGACCAAATAAAGTGAAGATGGTACAGTCAGCAAAGGCGATGACTGGGCAGGTCTGCTTTAAACGGATGAGATTTTTTCAGCAAACTATTAATAAATTCTTGAAATTTCTTAAGTTTGCACAGTTGCTTTACTAAGTTAAATATACGAAATTTCATGAAAATCCATAAATAATTTTCTGTAATAATCTCATCCGTTTAGAGCGGGCCTGCCCAGATCTCTCCTTTGTTGACTGTACTTTAACACAATATTGTATATCCAGTAAAACCAATTCTTTACGAATGACTTCGCTGCCTTTCCGTGTATTAATACCTAGTATTACGTAAGACCTAAGTATTTAGCTGAACAGGCCTTATAAGGCCTAACGGTTATCCAAATTGTACTGCGATAATTTCTTACAATTTAAACTGCGATACCTATAAGTTTACCTATCTTTACCGTGCCTCTCTCTATTTGTTCATAGGGTTTCGTCTTGTTTTCTTTTGGTCTGTGGTAACTGGTAAGATTATGTAAAACAGCACTTATTTCACCTCCAAGCGTGAACATTTGTTAAGACATTACACCGCTAAAAAGAGAAACGGAGTTTTATATTTTAAGAACACCTTTATTTTTAAACTAGATACTTAGGTGCTCGTTTTGTAGCTTCGTATGGAACTGCATTATAAATTGTTCAAACAACTTTATGCAAACTATTGAAATTGTAACGTGATATTATTTTACTCTCCAAAATTTCTGTCTCTGATAACTAAGCTAGTTTATTCATGTTCATAGAGAAATAACATTTAATAATTTCACCATTATTATTTTACTTTTCATTTTACACCAGTTAAACTAATATTCTTGTAGAAAATTCATAAATTACTAAGGAAACGGTGAGATGGCGATCGCTTAAGGCATATCCTGCCAGAAGATAAGCAAGTCGATTTCAAGATATGCAACCATCGAACGTAATGCCTTAGCATATCGTTCAAATCAGCGCGCTACGGCGTGGCGGTTACGTCCGTGGCCGCGTCAAAAATGTGCGGAAGTCGCACATTTATACTAATTACATAAAAACTACCAGTTCAATTAAAAAAGAGCTATGTTGCGATGTTAGATAATCATAATACGGATAAATCCTGAAGGAACCGTGAAAGTGCTGCTAATAGTTTAGAAGAAATATCAAATTTACTGATAAAAACAGCTTTACTTAAAGATTTTTTTAGCACACCTACTCATTGGTGAACTATAATATTTTTGGATTAGACCAATGATTTGTTTAAAGAAATGAGCTCTTAAAAACAACCATTTGACGGGAGGAATCACCATTACTGCTTCCAATTTACCTTTTTTTTAATTTGCCTTACATGGGGATGTCCTGGATAGCCAATGGGGCTGACTGATTCATGCTCTGAAAACTTTCTTTTCATCATTTTTATTTTATGGTCTTCCATGCTGGACTGGGAGCGAGAGAAAAACATAGAATTTGCCAGCTGCATTTCCTCCCGGGCATGCTGTAAAAACCAGATAAGGGATCCGAGGATTTCAGTATATTACTATTTAGGCGATGGGCTGACCTTCTGTTACTATAGTAATATACATACAAATCTATCTCAAATAACCCTCAAAATTTTGTCAGACGTGGCGGAACAAGTTTTGTTTAGGTCGTTTACGCTCTGCCTACCCCATTAGGGATAAAGGCGTGATTATATGTATGTATGTTTTTTTTATTGTGTAAAATAAACTGATAAACTGATGTGTATACTTAAAAGTACGCCATTATTTAAATAATTACTCATTAAATATCTACATTTTCTACTACCAGTAAAGACTTGTTTTAATTTATGTTTTCTGCTGACGTTCGAAATAATAAGCTATATTTTTTGCTCGGAATATTTTGGAGCCAGACAGAAATTCAAAGATATTGAAATAAAGAATGTTTTATTCGAAACGGTTTTATTCATAATTCTTTCAGCTCCCATGATGGCCGTAATGAAAAACGATGGAATAATGAAACTTATTCAGCTTCCGAAATTCTATTTTTCTCGGAATAGAATCAACAATGGACATTTCAGGATCATTACAACGAAGAGAAGATGGTATTGTATTTTTGAATGAAAGGAAATTTAAGGGATCCGAGGGTTTCAGTATATTGCAATTTAGACGATGGGCTGGCAACCTGTCACCACAGCAATATCTTAAATAACCCTCAAAATTTTGTCAGACGTGGCGGAATGCCCTTTTTGTAGGTCGTTTACGTTCTGCCTACCCCATTAGGGATAAAGGCTTGACCATATGTATGTAGGTTTGGACCAGAAATCTATTATTAATAACCAAATATTACATATAATCAAACATACGTATAATAATCACGCCTTTATCCCTAATGGGGTAGGCAGAGCTATTACGTAAGTAAGTTTTGAGGGTTATTGAAAATAGATTTGTAGGTATACCTAGATACCTACTGTTAGCCCATCGCCTAAATTACAATGTGCTGAAACCCTCGGATACCTTAGCTGGTTTTTACAGCTTGCCCGGGAGGAAATGCAGCTGGCACATTCTATATTTTTCTCTCGCTCCCAGGCCAGCATGGAAGCCCCAAATATAACTTTGCCACAAATATACACACATAACATAAGAATAAGTTGGAGGAGGCCTTTGTCCGAAGCTGGATTCCCCAATAAAATGTATATTCTAATTACCAATAATTTAGTTTAAGTTAAATGATTAAGTTTGTAATGTAAATACATACATATAATCACGCCTTTATCCCTAATGGGGTAGGCAGAGCGTAAACGACCTTAACAAAGGTCGTTCCGCCACGTCTGACAAAGATTAGAGGGTCATCCAAGATAGATCTGTAGGTATATTGCTGTAGTGACAGGTTGTCAGCCCATCGCCTAAATTACAATATACTGAATCCCTCGGATCCCTTAGCTGGTTTTTACAGCATGCCCGGGAGGAAATGCAGCTGGAACATTCTATGTTTTTCTTTCGCTCCCAGTCCAGCATGGAAGAAATGTAATGTAAATAACCTAAGTAAAATTTGGGAAATAAAAGGCTTTATTATTATTATCATTCTGGTAATTTACTTCACATTTTTGCAACCTTAAAAACTCAGCTATCGTTTCTCTGTCCTTTTTTTCATTAAAAGAAAAGAAAGTGACAGAACTGCTTATAACTTTAGATGAGATAGACGGAATAGGCGTTTTTTATTCTAATCGTCTTATCTAACTGCCTCCGTGGTCTAGTGGCTAGTGCCATGGACTCCCGATCCGGAGGTCCTGGGTTCAATTCCCAGGGGGGAAACACAAAGTTGATATTTGAGAATTTATCACTTTGTGATTTTTTCCCCAGTTTGGTTAGGACATTGCAGGCTGAATCACCTGATTGTCCGAAAGAAAAAGATTTCGTGCTTCGGAGGGCACGTTAAGCCGTCGGTCCCGGTCGCTGTCTTTGATAGTGGTCGTTACTCAAATCATGTCAGAGGCCTGATAGTTGTGTAAAACTCTGACACCAGGGTTCACTCGATAGAAGAAGAATATTCTAATCGTATAGTTTTTAACACTAAACGATAAACAAGTATTATTCATAATGAAAACTGATCGACTTACTTGTTTGTATTGAAAGGAGGGTTAACCCTCAACGTTTCGACCCTATACTTGGCGGGCGGTGGAGTGTGACTAGGGTTTGCAATCCGGATATCCGTTTCATTGTTTTAATAATCATGTTTCTTACTTCTCTTCTGATGAAGATCCTCGTATAGAGTCGAAACGTCGACCTTCCTCTCAATACAAACAAGTAAGCCGATCAGTTTTCATTATGAATCGTTGAGAAATTTATAACGTCGGTTGAACTTTATCACTATTAAAATATCTTCATAGTAATAGCAAGAACATCAAAGGTCAAAGTTGCAATTTAATTTAATTTATATTATTTATTCAAAATCAATCATGGCGGATTATTTTAGCTCGTGTCTGGTTGGAAGCAATGGGCGTTTTTTCACTAGACGGCACGGCAACGACACAGCAACCTCCCGATAACGTCCACCAAGTTCCAATTTAAGCGAACACACAAACGCGCATGCTTCGTACGAATACAAAACACATCAACAGTCAGCGACGGTACCAGTGGGAATCAATGCCGTGCCGTTGCCATGCTGGCAAGTGGAGAAGCTTGCCATATAATTTCATTGATTTTAATAGATTATCTCTTCCATGCTGGATTGGGAGAGATAGAAAAAAATAGTATGTTCCAGCTGCCCTTCCTCCCGGGCATGCTATTGAAGTCAGCAAAAGGGACTCGAGGGTTACAACCTGTCACTAAAGCAATATATATTACAATCAATCAACTAAAGGTTAGGGGACAACCTGTCACTAAAGCAATACATATTACAATCTAAAATTGCCCTCAATTTTTGTCAGACGTGGCGAAAGCGCCTTTAACGAGGCGTTAAACGCTCTGCCTACCCCGTAAGGGATAAAGGCGTGATTTATGTATGTATGTATGTATCTCTTCCACGGTACCGTCGACGGTGCCGTGCTGTCGCCGTTGCCGCCGCCGTGCCGTCTAGTCTAAAAACGCCCATTAGCAGCATGTTTTAATGAACGTTCAATATGTTATAGGTATTCATTATCCTAATTGTCGTGTGTGCCGTTTAGTCTAAAATGTGCAAAACGCCATTTCAGTATTTATTTATGAATTGCAAAATGCTGCCGGCCCAGGAGAAAGTATTGTTTCTGTTAGCACTAGAGCATTATAACTGTGATCAATTTAAAGTTCCGGTGACATATTCGCGTATACTTAGGAATACAGAGGAAGGCGCATTATGTGTACCTAAAACTGTTAACTATTATGGTGAGCGCACCACTAAATATCTTGTTCCTACAGTGTTCAATAACATACCAAATGAGATAACAAAGTGTGAAAGTAAACAGGTATTTAAGAAAAAGGTTAGAGAGCATTTATTAACACAATTTAATAATAATATTATTTTCGACTTCTAACTTTAAATATATGTTTCTTAAATTTGAAAAATAACAGTATGTAATACATTTAATTTAATATAGAAAAAAAAGTTTGTATTGTTATAGGGAGCCACTTCTGCCAACAAACTATTGTATAGTTTGGCAGATTTTGTTTAAGTTGTAAAACTGTACTGCCAAAATGAATAAACTTTTTTTTTTTTACTGGTTTGTAGAAACTGCTAATATTCCGCTTCTCGTAAAAACTTTAACAAATAACTTGCTTTTATTCCGAATGGAATGATCGACGAATATCGATGTAATAATTAATTAAAAACTGGTAATTACACTGAAAAGATGCTCCATGAATAAATTCTGAAATGGCGTTTTGGTCCCTTTAACAATACACCGACGAAAACTGTAGCTAGGACAGGTATTTATAAAGGAAAAGGTGTAAAAACCCTGAAAATATGTCAGTGCAGTTTATCTATCGCCAAACCGTCATCATTATCACTCATCATATAACCTACTAGTAATAACTAAGGCTCGTATCTATAAAGCGATCTCAAGACCGAGAGCAATATTTAGTGGAGATTTGACACGCCGTTTTGTACTGAAATGACATTTCTCTTACGAACTTAAACCACAGATTAGATATTAGTTACTACGTAACTAAAACTCACTGTCAATCTCAAGTGCTGTTTATGTCTATTAATACGAAGAGGTGTCATTTAATACTCATCACTATCAGTAAAAATACATACATACATTACAATCACGCCTTTATCCCTAATGGGGTAGGCAGAGCGTAAACAACCTAAATAAAGGTCAGTCCGCCACGTCTGACAAAGTTTTGAGGGTTATTTAAGATAGATTTATATGTATATTGCTGTAGTGACAGGTTGTCAGCCCATCGCCTAAATTGCAATATACTGAAACCCTCGGATCCCTTAGCCGGTTTTTACAGCATGCCCGGGAGGAAATGCAGCTGGCACATTCTATACTTTTCTCTCGCTCCCAGTCCAGCATGGAAGGTAAGTAAAAATAGGATAATAATAAAATAGTATAGCATGTTACGTGTCTACTTATACCGGAAAACGCTGGATAAACAGTACAAAATTACCATAGATACAATGCAACACTTGTATAAACAATAATCGACGTAATCCTACGATTTAAAAAAAATCCAATCTGTAATACCGGGTGTAAGGGACAGTTCAGTTAACTTTCCCATTCAAAACTACCACCTCGATCAGACAATTTGTATGGAAAACCAAATATTTTTTTCACTAGGTACCTGAAAAAAAATATCTAATGAAGATTGTTCAGTTTCGTTGACTGAGCAACCCCTATCACTTTGCGGAACGCTGTCCCTTACACCACGTATTTAAAAAAAATATCTGATTGAAGTAATTCTGTTATATTTTAATTAGTTTAGCGCTTTCTGATGTATAGGTAATCGTATCACTACATAGTATAAAACAAAGTCGCTTTCTCTGTTCCTATATCCCTATGTATGCTTAGATCTTTAAAACTACGCAACGGATTTTGACTCGGTTATTTTAATGGATAGAGTGATTCAAGAGGAAGATTTATATGTATAATACATGCATAATATAGTGGAGAAACACTGATAATTTCCATGCGAAGCCGGGGCGGGTCGCTAGTAAATTCATAAAGAGGATAGATAGGTAATAAATAGATGTCTTTGTCATTGGAGATTGGGAAAAAGGATGGGAGGGGGAGGGATCTTAGGCCCGTATTTATAAAAAGCACTCAAGACTGACAGCGAGTTTAAGTTCGTATCAGAAATGTCATACCAATACAAAATGACCTGTCAAATCAGCACTTAATACTGTTCTCAATCTTGAGATTGCTTTATAAATACAAGCCTTAGTACTCTTTGCCGGTAAACTGCAGAAAAAGTAAACGAATAAAACACTCTTCTTTAAGACCTTTTGCTTTCCAGCAGCACTAATTAATTAATTAATTAATTAATTAATATTAGTAGGTGCGATTCACTAATTATTGAATGAAGATATAAAGAACTTTTGTTATGACCACATAATTGGTTGTTATGAATTCCTTTCGCATCGTTAAATTGTATGGGTCGTTAATCCAGTGTTTTACCCAAATAAGATTGGGAAAAATATTTAAATGTTCGGGAAAGATACATATAATTGTAGGCGATTGCTATTTTCGTTGAGGCTTTTATAGTGCAAAATGCAAGGATTTTAATAAGCTTATTTTTCTTAGCGAGAGGATTCTCGAGTCGATAGACCCGCTGAACCCTGGCGTCAGAGTTTTCAGACCGCCTAGTAGCACAGTTTTTAGGCCTCTGACATGGTTCGAGTAACCACTATCAAAGGCGGCGAACGAGACCGACGGCTTACCGTGCCCTCCGAAGCGCGGAATACTCTTTCTTTTCGGACAATCAGGTGATTCAGCCTGCAATGTCCTAACCAAACTGGGGAACTCATGGCTCTGACCACTAGACCACAGAGGCGTAACAAAAAGTGTATGCACCCCAAAGGGGTGAATCTGCCCATTAAACTGAACATATTTACCAAAAGAACACAGGCCAAAATACGAAAAAAACAAGGATCATTAAAAACTCGTCTGAAAAGAAACGACTAACTTTTCAGATGCATTTCATTTTTCATTAAAAACTAGTCTTCTTTTTATGTTGTCCTTTCTTCTTTCGCGTACTCTTTTTGCGAACAAAATTACCCTATTTACGTGCATGTTTCAGAAAAACATTTTGTAAATAGAGATGCGTGTTTCGAATATGAAATAGGTACTTGTTTCTATCATTATATTATTTTCATACAAGGATTGAAATATACATAGTCCGTGCTTATCATTTACGTTAGCTTTTATTAGACATAAATAATTGAGTTTAGAAATATGTTAGAGTTAGATTTGACCCTTCTTCTTCTTCTGTCGAGTGGGTATCGAGTCTATGGACCCGGTGAACCCTGGTGTCAGAGTTTTTAAACCGCCTTGTAGCATAACTATCAGGCCTCTGACATGGTTTGAGTAACGACCACTGTCAAAGACAGCGACCGGGACCGAAGGCTTAACGTGCCCTCCGAAACACGGAATCTTTTTCTTTTCGGACAATCAGGTTTGACCCTAATATCTTATGATAGTCCGCTTACATGCTGGACTGGTAGCTAGAGAAAAACATAGAACGTGCCAGCTGCATTTCCTTCCAGGCATGCTGTAAAAACCAGCTAAGGGATCCGAGGGATTCTGTATATTGCGATATGCGCTATGCTGACAACCTGTCACACCAGCAATATACCCACAAATCTATCTTAATTAACATTCGAAACTTTGTCAGAAGTGGCGGAACGACGTTTGTTTAGCTCGTTTACAGCTAAGGGATCCGAGAGTTTCAGTGTATTGTAATTAAGGCGATAGGCTGACAACCTCACTACAGCAGTATAACTACAAATCTATTTCAAATAACCCTCAAAAGTTACTTCTTTACTTAAACGCTCTGCCGTCCCACTAGGAATAAAAGCGTGACTATATGTATGTATGAATCTATTTAAAGTTCGTATTTTCAACAACCATCAACTATGTTTGTTGTTAACTTGATTAAACTAATTATAGATTATATTAGTCACCTGTGTCAAGTTATGGTAAATATTTAAAACGTATCATTTAAGGTGACAATACTAGCCAAGTGGCGCCCCCATTAGTAAAAAAAATATAATTCACTAAAAACGCAGGGAATTGAAAAATTGGTCCAACAGAATCAAGTTAAAGTAATTAAGATGATTTAGATCTTTATTTATTTTTTCCCATGCTGGACTGGGAGCGAGAGAAAAAACGTAGAATGTGCCAGCTGCATTTTTTCCCGGGTATGCTGTAAAAAACAGCTAAGGGATCCGAGGGTTTCTGTATATTGCAATTTAGGCGATGGGCTGACAACCTGTCACTACAGCAATGTAACTACAAATCTATCTTAAATAACCCTCAAAATTTTGTCAGACGTGTCGGAACGACCTTTGTTTATGTCATTTACGCTCTGCCTACCCCATTGGGGATAAAGGCGTGATTATATGTATGTATGTGGGTATGTATATAGATCTTTATAATTAGCGATTCTTAGTTCGTGTGTCTTAGTTCGGGAAGAAAAATTGCCTTTGCTGGCCGTTATTCGCAATTTTTCTTCCTGTTACTGTGGAGAAAACGAGAAATGAAATAAAATAGGTACAGATAAAACTAATATTTGCGATGTCTTAGAAAAATTGCGAATAACGGCCAGCAAAGGCAATTTATCTTCCTGTTACTACAACGAGCATATTGGCACCTTAAGTAGTCATGATTCATGATAATGAAATCTAAAGATTTTTAACATATCAATTGCGTTTATTGTTTTCGAAGTACGTTTCCTAAGACATCGCAAATATTAGTTTTATCTGTACCTATTTTATTTCATTTCTCGTTTTCTCCGCATGAATATGATCAACAGTTTGCCTTATTATGCATAGTATAATATGACAAACTGGGGTTGCTCAGTCAACGAAACTGAACAACTATCAGCAGGATTATTTTCAGAAAGTAAAAAAAATATTTGGTGTTTCATACAAATTATCTGATCGAGGTGGTTTTTTTTTTCGTCTCGCGAAAAAAGAAACCTAGTTATAATTGTTCAGTTTCGTTAACTGAGCAACCCCTATCAGTTTGCGGCCGCTGTCCCTTACACCCAGTAGAGATAGATAGTACATACATACATATAATCACGCCTTTATCCTTAATAGTGTAGGCAGATCGTAAACGACCTAAACAAAGGTCGTTCCGCCACGTCACGCCATTTAGGATAGATTTGTAGGTATGTTGCTGTAGTGACAGGTTGTCAGCCCATCGCCTAAATTACAACCCTTACTGAAACCCTCGCATCCCTGAGCTGGTTTTTATGTGTTCATTTCTTTGATATGCCCGGGAGGAAATGCAGCTGGCACATTCTATGTTTTTCTCTCGCTGCCAGGCCAGCACGGAAGAAGAATATAAAGTTGTTTATAGCACCGTCACATAAATAACTCTAAGCATGTGTTAAGTTACAAATTACAGTAGGTACCGTTGTTTATCGTTTCGTGTTTCAAGCAAGCTGCGCCGGAGCTGATAAAGACACGATCGATTCTTAGTGACCTTCAGTGAGCATGAATGAAACTGGTGGCTTGTATGCAAGCTATATTATAACAGATTATGGGTTCTTCGTCAACTGAACCCGCAATTAACTCGTCCTGCAGGATGAGTTGACGAATCATAAAATAAATAATATCGTATATTCGTCAACTGAACCCGTTTTTAAGTTTGCATAAAAAAAACTCAAATAATACAGCTATTATAGCGGCTACTTTTTGGGCTCTTTCTATGCAAATTTAAGTGTGTTGACGACGTGACGAATACAAAATATTATTTATTTGATTATTGCGGGTTCAGTTGATGAACAACCACAGATTATTTGCATGTCCCGTCCTTCAAGTTACTACTTACCGGTAAGTGTAAATGCCTAGATACATAGCTCTATGTAAATAGAGTTATATAGAGTAAGAGCCGGCGTTCCTAATCTCGTTAACGCTGCAATGTGACGTCATAAGTAAAGCAAAAAAACTAGTTCAACAAACTTAACCTTAAATCTTGAACTAATCGTAACCAATCACCGGATCGTGGCATTCCTTACTTGTTATTGTTTGAACGCACTCGGTTTCGGCAACGCGTAAACTGTAAAGTTTTTACATGAAACTTTGTTTGAGTCATCAGATGAAATACTCTATTATCACATAGTTTTGGTTTCACTGGGGGACGACATGGTGAACACAATCGTTTTTATTTTTGTTTATTGATAAGTTTTTTTATTACGGGCGCGATGATAGTGCAGGGGCCGGACGTACGGTCGCCTAGCGTTTGCACTCGTCTGCCGACGGAGAGAGACTGCGGTCGCTCGGTCGCTCGCATGCCGCGGACCGCTGTCGCTACGCGCCGCCGGTCTGCGCATTTCCTACTATACTATAAGCTGGTCCAGTGTATGCTTTCCGATAACGAAAGTTAAGCAATATTGAAGCTGTAAATACAGCGATGATCTGGAGTGGTGTTAACATTCATTGAGCGTTTTTAAGCTCGTTACTTGAAATTAATTTTCTCCCAGATATTCGAAGAAGTTTTCAGGGTGATTTCAGAATGATACAATACAATACAAGATACTTTATTAAACTAAAGAAACACAAATACATACAGCAGAAAAGTAAGGAACAAAACAGTACAATATAGGCGGCCTTATTGCTAAAGCAGCAAATTCTACCAGGCAACCTTTGGGTAGTAGGATAGTACATAGTAAATAGCGGGATAGTGCATACTAAGCTCATCTTAATACTTAATCAATATAAATACTACTAAATAAATGGGAGATAGGATAAATAACTAATTATTATTCTCTAAGAAGAACTTTCTTGTTCGCTCTTTAAATGTCTCAATAGCCGGTGCTCGTCGAACGTTTTCAGGAAGGGAATTCCACAATTTGACTGCTCGGACCGTGAAAGATTTTCCGTAGAAGTCAACTCTTGTATTATTATCTACCTATATCCTTGCCTCGTGTCCACGCTCTACGTTGAAAACTTTAACTGCGTGTCCACTAGTTGAACTATATCTACACAATCACTTTTCTAACTTAGTACAGGGTATATTATCAAATAACTGAAATCCTCTATACCTAACAACTCATTCATAATTAACAAAGTTCAAGAAAATAAAGAATTTACGTTATTGTAGCAAAATTCACCTGCAAAATTAGACTTGGGAGGGTTAAAGTAACTTCCAAGAATAATTTACTCTCTTTGAAAGGTTGTTTGTTGTCATTATTATTAATACAACTTGCGGTAGGTACCTACTTACCGTTACACCCTTTATACCCGCCTTTACTGACTTGCAGAAATTATTAATTGGTAAAGTTGTTTGTTGCGGTCGACTTCTGGACGTGATAGTTTGATAAATACCGGGAATTTCCCGTCACGTTCCTGGGTAACGAGTTGGGGATGAAGTTTTAGACTTTTTTGGGAAACCATCACTTTCTTTCTCTGGTGAATGTTGGACGAAATAGGAATTTGAGGTTGCCAACTGAGGGATGCGTGGAAAATATTTACGGATAGAAAAAAGTACATACATGTAATCGCGCCTTTAACCCTAATGAAATAGGCAGAGCGCAAACGACCTAAACAAAGGCCGTTCCGCCACGTCTGACAAAGCTTTGAGGGTTATTAAAGATAGTTTGTTGGTATATTGCTGTAGTGACAGGTTGTCAGCCCATCGCCTAAATCACAATATACCGAAGCCCTCGGATCCCTTAGCTGGTTTTTACAGCATGCCCGGGAGGAAATGCAGCTGGCACATTCTATGTTTTTCTCTTGCTCCCAGGCCGGCATGGAAGATATGATACTTCGTCATCAAATAGAATAGGAAATATTAAAAAGTAGAACACAAAAAAGCAGAATTAAAATCTATACGACAAGTAAGGGACAGCGTCCCGCAAACTAATAGAGTTTGCTCAGTCAACGAAACTAAACAACTATCACCAAGATTTTACTTTCCATAAAAATTGTCTGATCAAGGTGGTTCATCGGGTCGATTGACTCAATATCCACACGACAGACGAAGAAGGTAGTCATTTTGTGTAGGAAAGTCATTTTGTTTTTCATCTACTGAACAAAAATCTTGGTGAAATTTGTTCCGTTGTATTGTCTGAACAATCAGTTTGCGGGACGCTGTCCGTTATACACAGAATTTCAATACTCGACCCAACATTTTTTTTTCTATATCATCAAAATTCATGCTCTCTCATTTCTTAAACATCATGAGGAAGGTATCGCATTTCATTTGTTTTTATTTATTCGCAATATCTCTGACGGTAAGCAGATGCGGATGTTTTGCCTCGGGTTATTTGTCAACTGAACCCGCAATAATCTTATCCCACGGGATGAGTTGATGAATCATAAATTAAATAATATTTTGTTTTCGTCAACTGAACCCACTTATAGAGCATAGAAAGAGCCCAAAAAGTAGTAAAGCCCATAAAGTACATACTATTTGGGATTTTTCTATGCAAACTTGAAAATGGGTTCAGTTGACCAATACGTACATACGTACATCTAATCACGCGTAGACGACCTAAAAAAAAGTTCGTTACGCAACGTCTGACAAAGTTTTGTGGGTTATTTAAGATAGATTTGAATGTATATTGCTGTAGTGACAGGTTGTCAGCCTATCGCCTAAATTGCAATACATTGAAACCCTCGAGTCCCTTAGCTGGTTTTTACAGCATTGTCTGCAGCACTGGCACATTCTTTGTTTTTCTATCGCTCCCAGTCCAGCTTGGAAGTAGTACTGATGTAACAAAGTATAAAAATAAACTTTCTTCGTCTATTCATGACAATATCAACACAAAAGGATCACAGCGGGTCACTCGAAGATATTTCAAGATATGATTGTCAGTGGCTATATTAAGACGCGACGGAAGTAGTTCATCAATTTCTAATCGTATGATAAACTGGTCCTTCAATATTTAAGAACTACACCCACTGGTTTAAATATAACCTTATTTAAATAATAGAGACTGTTCTGTGTTTCTAGAACTTAGTTCAAGGTTTTGAATTGGGAGCGGTCTTCTTCATCTTAACGATAACGGCTTAGCGTGCTCTCCGAAGACATACATACATACATATAATCACGCCTATATCCCTAATGGGGTAGGCAGAGCGTAAACGATCTAAACAAAGGCCGTTCCGCCACGTCTGACAGAGTCTTGAGAGCCATTCAAGAAAGATTTGTACGTATATTGCTGTAGTGACAGGTTGTCAGCCCATCGCCTAAATTACAATATACTAAAACCCTCAGATCCCTTAGCTGGTTTTTACAGCACGCTCGGGAGGAAATGCAGCTGGCACATTCTATGTTTTTCTCGCACTCCCAGTCCAGCATGGAAGATATACTATCAGGTGACTCTGCCTGCATTGTCCTTACCAAACTGGGGAAAATATAAAAGTCAAGTATAACCAGAGCGCACCACTAGTGCAGTCTAATTGCGAGCTAGTTGTATGGAAACCCACCCTTAAGCAACTCTGAAGAAACACTCCACTACGAGACAAAACGCACGCCTAGCGCCTTAAGAATGGAGCAAGTTTACAGGACGTACAAAAACTGAAGTTTTTTTTATTACATAAAACTTCTAACTTTTTTTTTTTAAGTAGCTTATAAATGGTCCCACTGCTAGGCAAAGGCCTCCCCTTTATCTGTCCAGGCGTAAAAATTACGAAATAAAAACAACTCACACGTGGGAATCACAAATTACCGATTGCGCTGCTGCGCTAACTCTAACCAACTGAAGCTAATATTTTGTGTCCAAACTACCGAAAAATTCATATGAACATGGGATCCTATTAGTTAGATAGTAAGTTAGTCGTAGTAAGGTCTTAATAGTTTGAAGTATTAACATAGTTTATTTAAGGGTCTGCCGGAGTAGTGAAATCCCATACAAATGTAGTTTCGCTTTTATTCCTAAACAATAAAACCAAACTTAACCAAACTTCGTACACATGACCAAATGCATTATATCTATGCTTCTAGTTAGGTTTGGTTTGAAAATATTAACCAAGTACAAAATTAGAAAGCAAATTTAATTTTAGACTATTTTTACACAAAATCGTATTTTTGATATTATTTTGTTTATGCTCAATATTTTCAAACCAAACCTAATTTTGAAGCATAAATATGATGCATTTGGTCATGTGTACGAAGCTTGGTTAAGTTTGGTTTTACTGTTTAGGAATAAAAGCCAAACTACGTTTGTATGGCATTTCACTACTCCAGCAGACCCTTAAGACATCCTGTACAACACACAGCTATGAAACATTTTTATATACCTCTGTCTACCTAAGTGTACCTATCTATATACATGCACTAAGTGACTTTTCCTATCGAAATAAAACATTTTCCCGCAGAAAATATAATTATTTAAGTTCTTGAATGGTAAAGCAAAAAGTATGCAGGTAGTTTATAATTTATTTATTTACTGTTTATTGTACACAAGTAATATGAGAAAGACAATACACAAGGAATAACGACACAACAGGTACAGCTTATTTTTCTACTAAGAAATTTCTTCCAGCTGACCTATGAAAGTGAGACTTAAATTGAGAGGCAAATTAGGAATAATTATTAATAATGTTAAGTATGTATTCATTTTATTAAACCAATTTATACAAAATACTTGAAGTAAACGAATGTGAAATACTAATGAGAAGCTAGACATTTAGACTACCTATGAATTATTTAATAGGTGTACCAATCCGTTGGAAAGTTTTGGTTTTTGAATGTTGAATAAATAAACAGATAAGTAATTTAGACGCTCGCGATTGATGGCATTTCATTGTTATTGCCGATAATTTTAAGCTCTTTTATTAAGATTTGTAAGTCCCTAAACTATCTCATTTTGATAAACAAATATATTATTAATAAATTATTATATTTTGAGCGAAAGCGAAAGAAAATCATAGAATGTGCCAGCTGCATTTCCTACCGGGCATGCTGTAAAAACCAGCTAAGGGATCCGAGGGTTTCAGTATATTGCAATTTAGGCAATGGGCTGACAACCTGTCACTACAGCAATATACCTAAAAATCTTATCTTAAATAACCCTCAAAATTTTGTCAGACGTGGCGGAATGACCTTTATTTGGGTCATTTACGCTCTGCCTACCCCATTAGGGATGGAGGCGTGATTATATGTATGTATCTA
The DNA here is from genome assembly GCA_949820665.1 of Scrobipalpa costella. Lineage (NCBI taxonomy): Eukaryota > Metazoa > Arthropoda > Insecta > Lepidoptera > Gelechiidae > Scrobipalpa > Scrobipalpa costella. The sequence continues at coordinate 6,518,292 of OX463299.1, forward strand.
TATTTTTTAATATACTCCGAAATATCTGTGTAATTGCTTCATTTATGTCAGTAAAACCACAGAAGAGTAAAAGCTAGTGCTTCTCGACTTCTTAAATCAGTGAGAGAAACCATAGCCATAGTTCCAAATTCACCTATAAGTATAAAATTGTCCCTATCATCAATCATCAAAGGATGAAATAGCAAAGTGTAAGTTACGCAAATGTTTAAAAAGCTCATAAATAAGTGTAATTTATTTGTTAATAGCGTCCCGCCCCGGCTTCGCACGGAAATTATCAGTGTTTTTCTACTATATTATGCATGTATTATACATATAAACCTTTCTCTTGAATCATTCTATCCATTAAAAGAAACCGCTTCATAATCCGTCGCGTAGTTTTAAAGATTTAGGCATACATAGGGATATAGGGACAGAGAAAGCGACTTTGTTTTATACTATGTAGTGATTAAAATTACACTATAGAACTAACGAAAGCTAACTATCGCAGCCAGAGCGTTGACCAGAAACGGTTGTCGTGACGCCACGTTCCGTGCGAAGAAGTAATTTCAGAACAATAACCTAACCCAAATAAAACCTGGAAAACTAAACATTTCACATTTCAAACCTTTTTGCATTCAGCCAAACAGCCTATTCCATTTGCCAGGTATAATAAGTAATAACCGCGCAAATTTAAAAAGCGAACTTCATCAGTCAAATTCGAAGTTGTTTACACGGAACTGTCAAAATTTCAGTGACGCGCCAGACATCAGATTGCGTAAATCTTGTCACGCGAGCAACAAAATATTTTTTGATTTTTGTATGTAGAAAATACAAGTTTTCAGCGATGTCGCTAGCTTTCACAAACGATCCGAATATGGCGAACCAGTTGAAGCTGGCGCTGTCTCAAATGGTGCAGCCGTCGTCGTCTCCCAACGCCTCCAAGTCTTCGCCAAAGGGAGGTGGTTCAACATACAGAGAGGGCTTGGATCTCGACGACCCGAAACAGGTTGCGATCGCTCTGATGTCGCTGCGGAAGCCGACGGAGCTGAAGAAAGTGATAGATTCTGTCCCGAAGCCGCTCAGGGCTGTCCCTAAGAATGGGCTCCCGATATGGTACAAACTGGGCTTGGAATGCAAGCTGCCTGTGCCAAAGATGCCGCAAGGAAAGATTGTGTTCTCTAGAGGGAAAATGGGTGAAGATGTGAGTACCTTATTTTTATTTATAGTTAAAAAATGCTATAAATTGTAAGGGACAGCGTCCCAAAAACTGATAGGAGTTGCTCAGTCAACGAAACTGAACAACTAAAACCAGATTTTTTTTTTCTGTAAAATGAAAAAATAAAAAAAATCCATACCAATTGTCTAATCGAGGTGCTCATTTTGTATGGCAAAGTCAATTTTCTTTTTCATTTCCTAGAAAAAAAAACCTGACGATAGTTGTCCAGTTCCGTGGACTGAGCAACCCCTATCAGTTTACGCTGTCCCTTACACTCGGTATGTAACTTTTGGTACATGTCGAGGTCTCATCCATTTAAAGTTTTCCTTCTACTTTATCTCTACATTAACTTGGGTACTTTTATATGCTTTAACTCAAGCCTACACATAGCCGAGAGCTGTTTAGAACTCTAGTAACACTATAGTAAAATGCGCCTTACAGCCCGCAATCTACATACAACGTTATGCCGCTTAAAACTTTTATCACAGAATATTAAACGGAGACTTGAGTCTTGCGTTCAAGCACAAGCTTGCTCAAAGGAAACTCACACAAAGACTAGTATTATAACTCGATTAACAAGTTCATAAAGCAGCGACGTCTTCACGCATCTTAAAGGCTGGGAATTTACATGACAAACATAAAACTGACGCTTCTTTTAAGCCCGATATTAAACTTAGGGAGTTCAAGGCACGACAGCATGTCAGACTAACTTCATTTATGCAGTCGACATGTCAACTGCATGAAGTTGAAAGTGTTGACGTATCTTACTCCGGGTCACACGACTAAAAACGCTAGAATTTTAAATTTTGTACAAACGAAACGACTTAAAATTAATACTTGCTCCCGATGTACCTGAACACTCTACTCATCATAACAAGGAGGTCTCCAACAAATACATAATTTGTATTTGTAATAATAACACTAATTAAAAACAGACAAAATGCTTATAATTTAGTGTCCAAATCCAAAAAGTGTCCAGACCACAACCCGTATTGTTTCGACAAAACACCACTCGACCACTGTGGTCGACCGCAAAAGTTTAGTTTAGCGTTAGTACTTCAAGTTACAACTGCACTAAATGCAGTTAATCTGATGGCACCCTATAAGCACAGTCAAATGGGGTTCGCCGTTCGAGGCCGTCAGAAAACAAGTTTGTATTTTTCTTATAATCTTTGTTTGGCAAGTACAGCATTAGACTCTTATGAAAAAGCGTTTGTATAGATATCCGAAATGGTCTACTCAGTCAATAAAATAATTGGTATACTATTTAGTAGCCCCCATGGAACACTGATAAATAATTGTGGAATATCAATAAAAATAAATAGTTGCCTATTGGGCGTTCTTTTTATACATTCGATCCCCTATGTTTGGTTTAAGAGCCATTAAATGATATTATTATGACTAGCATTCCAAACTATTTAATGATCATTTTTATGACCACACAATGCAACTATCTTATTCATTTCTCACTCTGTCCCTTATTATAGAGTCACCTTCCCTTAGTTGTCGTTGTCGGATCCGGTGAACCCCTTTATCAGAGGGTTCAGTAGGCACTGATCCGGAGGGTCTGGATTCGATGCCCAGGGGGAAAAAGGTGATATTTGTTAATTTATCACTTTGTGAGATTTTCCCCAGTTTGGTTAGGATAATGCAGGCTGAACTACCTGATTGTCTGGAAGAGAAAATATTCCGTGCTTCACAGGGCACGTAAAGCCGTCGCAGTGGTCGTTACACAAACCATGTCCTAGGCCTACGAGCTGTGCTATTAGGCGGTTTAAAACTCTGACACCGCAGCCTTAATCGAGGCTATTCACTCGAAAACTCACACGACAAGATTTAGAAGAGGGTTCAAACCGAATGACAGGCCTCTGGGAATCAAACTCACAACCCCCGGACCGAGAACTCAAAGCATAGACCACTAGACCACAGGAAGTTATGGTTTATTAATCGGATTACATGCAGAATGTGTAAGCCTTTAATGGATCGACGGTTAAAAGCTGAAAGGTTTAATGAAAACAATTTTAACATTCCAAAAGCTACGTTGAAAATTACTATTTTTTTTTTACAAAATTTACTGTACTGACCCATAACATACACGACTTTATATTGCAACATTTACGAGTATTGTAAGTACTTATTTAGGCATACGATTTAAACATGGCTTTTACAAACAGTTTCAGTTTCATGACAATGTAGGTTCATCGGGTCGATAGACTCGATACCCACTCGACAGAAGAAGAACAATGTAGGTAAATAAATATTATCCACTATTTAGACAATTTGAAGATCCCAGTTATGAGTTCGGAACTCAGTGCTGCGTTCCATAACAAAAAAAATAGATGTAGCTCAGAAGGCTGCCTACTTGAAGTGGGATTGGGCCGGTCAAGTCACTCGAATGCCATCACTCGATTTTCTATGGGCTAAAAGAACCACCTTATGGGAACCCGCAAATGCTAGGAGACGACGTGGACGACCCCGAAAGAGGTGGCGAGACGAACTAGACGCACAGATGACCGAATGGCGAGAACTGGCACTAGATCGCGAAAAATGGAAGGAAGGGAGAGAGGCCTTTGCCCTGCACACCACAGGCTCTTAAATAAATAAATTAAATAAAGCTATGATTTCCCAGTGTGGTTTCAGACCGGTCACATTCGGTACAATTTAAATAGATATTAGCTTGTTTATGATATGGTTCATAGAACCACATCGTTAGTATTTTTAGTGTAAATAAAACCAGACGTGTTTTCCATTTTCATTCGTTTTCATGCAGTCTCTGTAGACTGTTTCAATACTGAATTTACATATTTTTGTATAAGCCGGTTAATATTTAGAATATTTTGAAATCCTTTCACGTTTTGTCCATAAATCGTGCTATTTATCTTTTGTTTAGGATTCAGCATTGTTCTAAACCGTTACATTGTTCTGAGGTTTTAAGATAAGAACTAAGTTACTTCTAAATAATAATACAGGATTTGGAAAATGCTCAGCTAAAGTTGAAATTCTTTGCTAAAGTTGAGAATGTTCAATGGTCTTTAATTTGGCTTAATAGCTTACGTAATGAAAGGATTAAATTTAACAAAGGATTTTGCCTAAAGATACATTTTAAACAATAATACATTGATTACGATGGAATGAAAGTATTATGAAATATTGGAAATACTCCTACTGCAGCCAAAATAGTCTGCTGCTGAATATGGGTTTCATCTCTACCGGATGTAAGGGACAGCATCCCGCAAACTGATAGGGGTTGCTCAGTCAACGACACTGAACAACTTCCACTAGGAAAGGTAGTCAGGTCGTTGACTGAACAACTCCTATCAGTTTGTGTGACGCTGTCCCTTACACCCCGTATGGAAGGTATTTGCCACGCTTTACAATCCAATTCCATGCTGGACTGGGAGAGATAGAAAAACATAGAATGTTCCAGCTGCCCTTCCTCCCGGGCATGCTGTTAAAGTCAGCAAAAGGGACTCGAGGGTTACATTGTATTGTAATTTAGGCGATGGGCTGACAACCTGTCACTAAAGCAATACATATTACAATCTAAAATAGTCCCCTTAATTTTTGTCAGACGTGGCGAAAGGAAACGCTCTGCCTACCCCGTAAGGGATAAAGGCGTGATTTATGTATGTATGTATGTATGTATGTACAATCGTATTGGCAAACGCAGTGCAATATATTTAATTCACTCGGAATACTGTTGCCCATCCCCTGGATTCCTTTTGTCGTTTTTACGACATCCTAAAGAGATCACACCACGTTGGATCTGTACATACATACATAAAATCACGCATTTATCCCTTACGGGGTAGGCAGAGCGTAAAACGCCTCGTAAAAGGCGCTTTCGCCACGTCTGACACAAATTGAGGGAAATTTTAGATTGTAGTTTATATTACTATAGTGACCCTAGAGTCCGTTCTATGTTTTTCTATTTCTCCCAGTCCAGCATGGAAGAAATTGCAGCATTGAATCTGTGTAGCTAAAAAAAAATCTTTAGAGTATTTGTGTTTTGAAAAGGCAAAATTGTTTCATAACTTCACCTACCTTTAGGTTTAAAATATATATTCAGACCTGAATAGCGAGCATTAGCATAATCAAGCGGCTTTAAGAAGGATTTCGGGCTTGCCTTCATATAGCACATTGGGTTTTTGTTTAAGTGGTTTAAACAATGGTTCTCGTAGAATTAACACCTGATAAATCTAAGAACAACGCAGATTTATTAAATAATACAGAATTGTGATATTTTTGAGTGGCAAGTAGTTGATGTGATTCGTATAACAATCACTATCAAAGACAACGACAATAAAAACGACCGTGCCCTCCAAAACACTGAGAGGCAAATAGTTTAATAACTGAAACAATGAGATAACTCAATATCAACAACTTTTATAAAACTGTTGACTTACTGCCTGTCCCAATAACTAAAAGGCATGGTTTTATACGAGTTTGTTTAAGTTATGTAGCCATCAAATGTCAAATTGTGTTGCAGCGGAAGTTTGATAAGTAACGTTGAAAGACTGTGAAAGCAGGGCTTGCTAGTTTTAACTTTGAAATATCCGGTGTCACACTTAATGCAAACTTATATTGCGATAGTCTCAGATTATACATACAATCACGCCTCCATCCCTTACGGGGTAGGCAGAGCGTAAACGACCCAAACAAAGGTCGTTCCGCCACTTCCTGACAAGTTTAGACAGTTATTCCAGATAGATCTGTATATCTGTATATTGCTACTGACAGGTTGTCAGCCAATTGCCTAAATTACAATACTGAAACGTCTGATACCCTCAAATCCCTTAATAAATTTTTACAGTATGCCCAGGAGAAGTAGCAGCTGGCATATTCTATGTTTTTCTACCTCTGCCAGACCAGAAAGGAAGTTAACAATGTATTCTCTTATTTACACACTTTTACAATACCTAGATATTATGATTTTTACAGTATGCCCAGGAGAAGAGGCAGCTGGCATATTCTATGTTTTTCTATCTCTGCCAGACCAGCAAGGAAGTTAACAATGTATTCTCTTATTTACACACTTTTACAATACCTAGATATTATGATTTTTACAGTATGCCCAGGAGAAGAAGCAGCTGGCATATTCTATGTTTTTCTACCTCTGCCAGACCAGCAAGGAAGTTAACAATGTATTCTCTTATTTACACTCTTTTACAATACCTAGGTATGATGATTTTAGTTTGACTTTACATTACACTTTTTATGCAAGTTTATTTTTAAGTTATGTAGCCATCGAATGCCAATTTATCTCGCAGCGGAAGTTCAATAAGTAACGTTGAAAGCCTGTGAAACCAGGGCTTGCTAGTTTTAACTTTGAAATATCCGGTGTCACACTTTTATGCAAAAAAAATTGTATGGACCTGTTTGCACCATACTACAAAGTGTATGTAATGCGTCACCGGACTAAAGGCGGGGAGTTGTTACACGCAATCTACACCCTTAAATGCAATGGCAACTGCCTAAGGGCGCCCACTAGGGCTCGAACCTCGGCTTATGGCGTTGCCTTGGGGACTCCTTATCGGAGAGAATTTACCCGGTACGTGCCGGTAAACCCCAATGTGGGGAGCAAAGGAGGGACCTCCGCGACCCCGCAGTCGGGGAGCGCGGTTGCTGGAAGAGCTTGTACTAAGTGTGGCTCGACTAGTATTGGCAGCATTAAATGCACGAGTAATTTGGTCATAGCCGTCGGTAAGGACATGCCTAGGTCTTCGTTTGTAACTAGTCGCAGGTTGGGGGACTTTTATGCAAAATTAAATTGCGATAGTCTCAGATTATAGCAACACAATGTATTCTCTCATTTACACTCTTTTGAAGATTTTAGTATGACTGTACTTCCATGCTGGACTGAAAGCGAGAGAAAAACATAGAATGTATCAGCTCCATTTCCTCCTGGGCGTGTTTTAAAAACCAGCTATGGAATCCGAGGGTTTCTGTATATTGCAATTTAGACGATGGGCTGACAACCTGTCACTACAGTAATATACTTACAAATCTATCTTAAATAACCCTCAAAACTTTGTCAGACTAAACGACATTTGTGTAGCTCGTTTACCCTCAGCCTACCCCATTAGAGATAAAAGCGTAATCATGTGTGTAGTATGATTTTAAATCACACTTTTTATGCAAGTATATGTTTAAGTTATGTAGTCATTGTATGTCAATTTGTCTTGCAGCGGAAGTTCAATAAGTAACGTTGAGAGCCTGTGAAACCAGCGCTTGCTAGTTTTAACTTTGAAATATCCGGTGTCACACTTTCATACACAGTTAATAATAAAAACGATAGTCTAAGATTATACAATGTATCTTCCATGCCTATAGTATTTCCAACTCAGTTTTAGAATAAAGGTAAACAAAGTTCTATGTCTTTTAATTGACGATCTTGTTTTTAAGTTTTAGCTATTACATATGACAACATCATGAAATAGTAGTTTTAGCAATTTAACTTATTTGCCAACACGTATCATTTATATTTGAAATGTTCTTTTGAATAAAAAGACATAAAACATTTTTTACCTTTATTCAAAAACTGAGTTGGAAATACTATAGCACTCTTTGTTAAAATTATTTTGAGTTTGTGTTTGTACCTTACGTTATTATTTATTGCCTTTACATCATCATTTTTTATATTTCCTATGTATTCGTAGTCCGTATGCGTGAAATCGTTTAGTGTAGGTATTGGTTTTATCACTTAGCGTGGAATAAACTATTTATATTTTCCTACGTTTGTTCAAAATGTTAGATATTAGATTAAATAGATGATCCATGCTGTCGGTGGGCATGTAAATAGTCGGTCCTGCGCCTGGTTTCTCTCTGATCGTGTCAGTCAATCTGTCCCATCAGAATAAGAGATTGAAGGAATAGAGAGTCCACCTGTATGTAGCGCATTACTTACTGAAAACTAGTCCTGTGCAGTTGGCCGGTCTCTAGGAAATTGGCCGCCATCATGAAAATCGGTGGGAGGCCTATTACTATTATTATAAGTGTAGGTAGGCATGAATATAGACGCGATTTCATCTTGTTTGTTAATAATGTTTTGCTAAAACGATTACTAACAAAATATAAGTTCTGTTTGTTCTGTACTAAATATATTTACTTACCTAAGTACATTCCATAATCTTCTAACCTAACTTCTGTGCTCTAGTTGTATGAGGCGTGTGGGCTCTCAATCTAGAGAGGTTGTGGTTTTGATTCTATCAAAAAAAAATTATATCACTTAGACTTGATAATGATATGATTCTTAAAGAAAAAATACAAAGTGTTGTCTTGTCACTGACACGATAGAAGAAGAAGTCGGTACGGTGCTCGTGCTCCCGAAAATGTCGAGTACAGCATCAATCAAATTCCCTTTGGGAGCTGCGCCATGTCGAGTACAGCGTCAAACACGATGGCTAAGCTGAGACTGGTTTATTGTCTCTTTCCTGCCCACATGCATAATCATATATCTACAGAAAATTGCTGACGTAGCCAATTTTCGCCGTGGACTTATGTGCACTGAGCACACCTTGCTCATAATAGTATAGAATGGCTGCAGGCTGGCGGGACTCCAGCTTGTCGCTTAAAGTCGAGGTCAACTTTACGTTGCTCCTCGAAATCACTGACCGGCTTCTGTACCAGCCTGCGCCACTCTGGATGTTGTGCTGCCAAACCCTTCCACTCTGAGGGCTCGATATTGCATCTTTTCATATGCCGTTCCTGGGCATCCTTAAATCTGATTTGATAATATTCTGGTAACGGACCGTGAAATGTTTTTCTTTTTTTCTTGGTAATATTTTAAAATATTAATTACATACCTAACAAATCATAATAATAAATAATGATCAGAATAAGCATTATTATTATGTTACCGATGACATAATACGCCTCGCCTGTTTTCGTCTAATTGGATCTTAGATGATACATACATATAATCGCGCCTTTATTCCCATTGGGTAGGCAGAGCGTAAACGACCTAAACAAAGGTCGTTCCGTTAACTCGTTTTGAAGGTTGTTAAAGATAGATTTTTATATTCCTGTAGTGACAGGTTGTCAGCCTATCGCCTAAATTGCAATATATCGAAATCCTCGGATCTCTTAGCTGGTTTTTACAGCATGCCCGGGAGGAAATGCAACTGGCATATTCTATGTTTTTCTCTCGCTCCCAGTCCAGCCTTATTTATTAACACTACTTTCACATGGTCTGCTGGTCTTGAATCTGACAAAAATATCTTGCGTAGGAAGATCTATTATCTGTTTGCCAGAATATCTGTCAGTATGGCTACTTTAGCGTGAATGGAATATTCTCTGGTATCAATATTTGTGAGTGTTCATGTTCATCGATGGATAATTATTTCTGCACAGCGGGGCAGTAATCGGATTGTCCGCTTTATGTGAAAATCCCAATCATAATTCTGAAACTTTCAATTTTGGGCGTCTATTTAAGTGGATCTGGCTGAATAAGTTTGGAATATATATTTTTTACAACCTGTGTATTATATTAATATTTAAAATTGTAGTAATTTTTCGGTCTCTAATAAATAAACAATGATCCTAAAAATAATATTGATTATTCGGTTCGTTCGAACATTGATATTAGGAGCTGCAAGAAACATCTAGTAATCATACATACATACATAAATCACGCCTTTATCCCTTACGGGGTAGTCAGAGCGTTTAACGCCTCGTAAAAGGCGATTTCGCCACGTCTGACAAAAATTGAGGGCAATTTTAGATTGTTATATGTACTGCTTTAGTGACAGGTTGTCAGCCCATCGCCTAAATTACAATACACTGTAACGCTCGAGTCCCTTTTGCTGACTTCAACAGCATGCCCGGGAGGAAGGGCAGCTGGAACATTCTATGTTTTTCTATCTCTCCCAGTCCAGCATGGAAGAAAATAGTAATCATGTAAGTAATAAAAACGTAGATCATTGAAAAAATATATGTTGTTTTCGCAGATTTTGTTCAACACGCCGACAGGACCAGTTCATCTAAGCACATGACAACAACATTTTAATTTGGATTCTTTTTGCGAAGGTCCGCCACAAACGCAATTAGTTGACGCACGCCCCAAGAGATCACCTGCGATTTATGTCCACTAACCGTGATTTAGTGGGGCCTTTACCGTTTACGCACAGATGTTAATAAAGCGAAGGGTCCCTAAATAGTGACACATTTCACCTCTTGTTGTAACCATGGTGAATCCAGGTGAAATTTCTTGCCGGCCACTAGAAATAATCTATGATTTCAGTTGTAGCAGAATAAGAGCGTTTTTGCACTGCTCCATATTCGGTTCGTATCCAATCCGTATCTGATTTGGCCTTCCTAGTAAATGTATGACAGCCTGTGCACCCCTTTTAAATTTTATACAGATACGAATTGGATACAAACTGAATACGGAGCAGTGCAAACACACCCTAATTCTGGCGATATTTTTAAAACAAAGCCTTTTCAAGGAGATTTACTTATTGCTATTTATGTAAACTACATCTTTATACTTTAGACTGAAACAGAAAACCGATTTGTAAATAATGCATTTTAATTAAACTTGAATCAGTATTTTTGTAGTAAAGAATACTTAATCCAAATGGAAAATAGAGACAGCTTTATATTCATGAAATCCCAACACGGCGATTGTCTCGGTCGAGTGCATTGATACTATTGTTACATTCAAGTTCTTTTCATTCAAGTATCCTAGCTAATAAATATTCATCTCTTCTTTCCCCAGGTGCGCAGAATCGGTCTCGGTCCAGGTGTTCCCTCTCCGACCTTCGACCTGACGGATCCCTACTGTTACAACGTCTCCTATGACTACGTGGCCGTCCACGACCCGCATCTCAAGTTCTACTTCAGGTTATTGTTGTTGATCTCGCTTCTAATTGTTATTTTGCCATCTCACAAATGATCTCAATCATAGCCCCCACCAGGATTGCCTGTATGGGTCTTCTTTTGTATCAAGTCGACGGCAACTCAAACATCATTATCTCCCTAGCCTTATTCCGTATCTCAGGGGTCGGCTACCTAATCCAGGGGATTGAACGAGGGTACAGGTTTTTACACAGAGCGACTGCCATCTGACCTCCACAACCCAGAAGGGAAACCAGACCCAATCCTAGATTAGGTCAGAGTTTTCAAGCCGCCAATGCTTAGCACTGACCTCTGATGTGGCTTAACGAGTAATATCTACGGTATTAAACTATAGTAACCACCAACGGTTTAACGTGCTTTCCGGAGCACGGAAAAAGCGCCGAATAAACGTACATATGAAATTTGAAAACCGAAAAACACATTGGTACCCGCTCAGGAGGCAGCGGCCCTATTCACTACACCATCGGGCTCTCAGTCGTCGACGTCATCTCAAACCTCATCTCAAATGTCTCTAGCCCAGTATTCGGAAACTCTCACCGCATCTTCTGTGGCTTGCATTATAAAATTGCTCTCCCGAGCAGTTGGTAGTGTGTAGGGGTGCCGTGGACATAAACAGAAACAACCATAATGAACACCCAGAAACAGACATTTAAATTCACCAACTTTGTTTCTGTTTTCACCGTTATTATTATAATTTTAGGTATTATAAGAAAATATGTTCAGATAACGAATATATTTTTCATCTAGGTATGTACCTATACTCTATTCAGACAATAGGCTGACAACCTGTCTGTAAAGCGATACACATTTCGGTCTAAATTTTTCATCTAAACAGACGAAACCGCGAGGCGAAACCTGTTTTTGGTCGTTTACGCTCTGCCCACCCCATTCGTGATTATATGTATGTTAAGTAATGTCTATTCTATTTTACTTCAGGCAGAAGCAAGCCGCCAACAGAATGAAGGCCACAGGCTTCGCTACCAAAGATGGCCGCGCAGTCTGTTCGTTGAAAGAGTTCAATACGTACAGGAAATACTTGTACAATCGATTCATGGATCGGATTCATAAGGAGATGATGAAATTGGTAAGTACGAATCAACCTTATAAGTAGAAGATTTACTCATTTTACTTCTTATCCGGGTCACTCGCGATAAATTTTGGTGGTAAAAATATAGGAATTTACCTTTTATCCTGACGTTTCAATACTGCTTAAATAGTTACAAGTAGAAGATTTACTTCCATGCTGGACAGGGAGCACGAGAAAAACATAGAATGTGCCAGCTGCAGTTCCTCCCGGGCATGCTGTAAAAACCAGCTTAGGGATACGAGGGTTTCAGTATATTGCAATTTAGGCGATAGGCTGACAACCTGTCATTACAATAATATACCTACAAATCTATCTCAAAATAACCCTCAAAACTTTGTCAGACGTGGCGGAACGACTTTTGTTTAGGTCGTTTACGCTCTGCCTACTCCATTAGGGCTAATGGCGTGACTATATGTATGTATGGATCCGAGGGTTTCGGTATATTGCAATTTAAGCGAAGGGCTGACAACCTGTCACTACTGCAATATACCTACAAATCTATCTGAAATAACCCCCAAAATTTTGTCAGACGTGTCGGAACGACCTTGCTTCGTCGTTTACGCTCTGCCTAGCCTGTTAGGGATAAAGGCGTGATTATATGTATTTAGAAGATTTATTTTAATTGTCAGTGCTGTGCGAAAATTTACATCAACATTGATCGCTGGAGCACAATTCTTGGATATACCGGGTGTAAGGTACAGTGTCCCGCAAACTGATAGGGGTTGCTCAGTCATCGAAACAACAATTTTCACCGGGAAATTCTTTCAGGAGATAAAAAAATATGTTTGCCTTCCTATACAAAATGAACAACTCAATCAGACAATTTGTATGGAAAACTAAAATTATTTTTACATCTTGAAAAAAGATCCTGCTGGTTTTAGTTTATCTGGTGTTCAGTTTCGTTGATTGGGCAACCCCTATCTCATATAGTTCATATCATCATATCATATAGTTTGCAGGACGCTGTCCCTTACACCCCGTATTCTTCAGTCTTAGTAGGCATTTACGACACCTTTAGGAGGATATCGAGGTGATACTAGTCTAATATGGCACTGGACGGGTCCTTAAACGAGGTGTAAGGGACGTTGTCCTACAAAGTGAAGTGGTGTATCGGTCAGCTAACGAAACTGAACAACTTCCACACAGAATTATTTTAGGTTGAATTACTTCCCCATACAAAATGACCACCTTCGTCGGACAATTATTTATTATGATTTGATGTAAGATTAACTAATGCGACTCTTGGTCATAGGATGAGCGAGCCAAAGATGACCTGACTCTGAAGAAGGTGGAAGCTGACGTAGCGCGAAGATCAGCAGCCTTTATCAGGACGGAGAAGGCTCGCGAGCACCTGGAGAAACACGCCAGGATATATGCTGACGAGATTGCTGAGAAAAAGAGACAGTAAGATCTAATATAATTATTACTACATTTGGTGCTAAGGCTGTGTATGATAGAGACGACTATACGATGAACAAGGTGGAAGCTGATGCGGCGCGAAGACCAGCTGCTTTCGTGAGGACGGGGAATGCTCGAGAGCACCTGGAGAAACTCGCCAGGATATATGCTAAGAAAAAGAGACAGTAAGATCTTATATTATTATTGCTACATTTGGAGCTTATGTGGATGTATAGAGAGACAACGCCCCTCCACTCCATAATCGTATAGTGATGTCAATCTTGTCTTGGTTTTAATTTTTTTTATTATCAACATTTACATAATACAATTTAACAAGTTAAATGACATCGCCAAACCTAAGGCTCGTATTTATAGAGATCTCAGGATTGAGAGCAATATTAAGTATGGATTTGACTGGTTATATTCATTTCTGATACGAATTCAAACTAGCTTCCAGTTTCAAGTTCTGTTTATGATTACGGGCCTTAACCTAGTATGTCTTGATGGCATTGTCCGCTTATATTAAAAAAAACAATGAATCGAACTATAGAGAGTGGCATAGAAAACAAACTCTCCATAATGTTCCTGTCAATCTTATACTATAGAAAAGCAAACTTAAACAATAAGCTAGCGATCCTTTTAATGTTCCTATGAATCTTATACGTATCGTCTACTATAGAAAAGCAAACTTAAACAATTAGCTAGCGATCCTTCTAATATTCCTATCAATCTTATACGTATCGTCTACTATAGAAAAGCAAACTTAAACAATAAGCTAGCGATCCAATTAATGTTCCTATCAATCTTATACGTATCGTCTACTATAGAAAAGCAAACTTAAACAATTAGCTAGCGATCCTTTTGCCCTAACTGTATATTTTTTTGCAAATATTATACTCTGGGCTCTGTCAGTTCACCCTTGCTAACAAGTACAGCTACAGGGTACGTGAGTCGGGAACAGCTGATTAATGACTACAGTTTGTTTTCATTTACTTTCCACGCAAGAACGCAGGGTTTGTATACAGTGAGAGTAAACAATATGCTGGCTCTAGCTAGAGACCTTGACTAAACTACATAAGACCTCTTATGAAAAGATCTACTGGACAGATTTAAAAATATATTTAACTGTCAGTGAACTGCATCTTTCAAAAGTTACTTATGACTTCAAAAAAAATCTAGATCTTGAAAATTATATTTTTAATAAACTTTTAGATCTTGAAAACTATTTTTTAAACATTAAGAAATCTCTAGAAATCTAGTTTCTTAATACAACCACATCACACTCATAATCGGCTACTATACTCTTAAGTAATGCATGATATGGGAAAAAGACAGATTTCTTAAGATTACAATCAAGTTTACCTACATGTTTAAATCAAATATACCTACATTTTTATCTTAAATAGCCCTCCAAACTTTGTCACACGTGGCGGAATGACTTTGGCTTTCTTTGAGTAGTTTACGCTCTGCCTACCCAATTAGGGATAAAGGTGTGATAATAATAAAGTGCTCGAAACGTCGTGCTTACATTCAAGCGGTTAACTTGTTACACTTAACTTGGACTTCTACGAGAAGTTGGCTAACTTAGCTTTGGTTAAGTACTACATGTGCTTAACTAGAAGTAATGAAACTTACATTAAGGGCACTTTTGCACCACCGGTCCGAATCCGAATCTGAATCCGAATATTTTCTGATCCAAATTGGCCTTACTAGTAAATTTATGACACCGGAACCCATCCATATCCGTTTTATATGGAAATTTCATGGAGACGTTTCGGATACGAACTGAATACGGAGCAGTGCAAAACTGCCCTGACTCTTAACTTCTTCTTCTACCGTATTTTTTTTCGAGTCGACGTAGGTTTTGATGAATCCTGATGTCAGAGCAAACCGGCTTTTTAGCAACCACTCTCAAAGGCAGTGACTGGAACCGACAGCTTTACCTGCCCTCCGAAGCACGGGATCCTTTATAGACAGAAAATCCGGTGATTCCGCCTACATTGTCCTAACAACTCTTTCCTCCGAGGTCTTAAACAAATAAAACATGGAGTGGAGCTTTTGTATTCCGGTATCAAACGTGCTTTCGAACACATTCATTTGGAAATTAATTCTTTTTCTTTTGTGTGGGTAACGAGTCGATCGACCCGATGAACCCTGCTGTCAGAGTTACATACATACATACATAAAATCACGCCTTTATCCCTTACGGGGTAGGCAGAGCGTTAAACGCCTCGTAAAAGTCGCTTTCGCCGCGTCCGACAAAAATTGAGGGCAATTTTAGATTGTAATGTGTAGTGACAGGTTGTCAGCCCATCGCCTAAATTACAATACACTGTAACCCTCGAGTCCCTTTTGCTGTCTTCTACAGCATGCCCGGGAGGAAGGGCAGCTGGAACATTCTATGTTTTTCTATCTCTCCCAGTCCAGCATGGCTGTCAGAGTTGCATTGCAGTATAGAAATACATGGCAAACGGACTATACCTTTCCTATACCGTTTCCTGCAAGCCGTCGCCGATTTAATTGCCAAGCACATTACAGAGATGTGCGCTTCAGTGGAATTTATGGCAAATCTTGTGAGGCTTCCAGATTGGATTAATTTCCATTCGCGACCCATTTTCCGTACGTTGCATTCATAAGCGTCCGCTCTTGACATGGCATTATGCGTCCCTTTACTGCCAGCTGCATTCCATTCTGCAATAGAATTAGACCACTGAATGATAATGGTTTAAGAAATATTTTTGGTTATTTATGACAACAAATACCAAACTTCAGTAAAATAAAAGTTAACTTATTCTCTACAAAAACATTTTTGAAAATTCTGCAACAAATAGTGTCGCAGAAAAATTGAGAACTTTTTATCATCACATCATACCCAGAGTGCATATCTACATTCAAATTAAAATTCAAATTCATTTATTATTATTCAGATTACATTATTCATTGTTAGTATGTTCTTAGTTGTAGGTTAGATACATAGTATAAGTTAGTAGGTATGTAGGTTAGGTAGAATCACAGAATACGATACAATTTATGCAATAGTAAGCTCGTTACGCATTTGATTATAAAACTGTATGCTCGCTAATTATCTAAATAATAATTATATTAAAGTGCCTAAACTAAGTACTTATGTAAAGTAAGTACTTGTATCTTAGGAACATATACCTAGATACACTTATCTACCTACTATTTTCGTGTGGGTAATAGTGGGTATACACTCTCCGTAAACAGGGAAAATTTTCTGCAACCCGAAGCACATTTTTATTTTGGGCAGTAATTACTTTTATTTACTAGTAGGTACCTAGTGATAATAAAACAAATTCAAAATCACAGTTAGCGCAGCAGTAACTCGTAAAAATATTGAAAAATCTAATGCAATTTTCTAGTAAGTAGCAATATTGCAAGCACTAAGTAGTCAATTTAATCATCGGCAAGCTTTCAACCAGAGGTCTGGAAACCTGGTTAAAAGTAATCAAATTGCAGGTTTAGTAAATAAACGAGTAATACTTTCAACAATTTTATAGAGCAATCCCTCAGAGTGTACCTATAATAGAGAATACCTATTTATTATTATATTAGATCTTGAAACAGTGATTTTTAATATTGTTTAGTATTTATGTCATTATGTTTTCATTTTTTACACACACATTAAATTTAATCCAACCTTCAATCACAAAAACAAGTTCTCAATATATTTACAAAAAATAAAACAGAGGGATTTACATGAGTAAAGAAATATATACGTTGTGTTTTTGGAAATCCACGTCCTACCGAAATCACAGTCATATTTTTCCCCATGATTTCCCAATAAAAACACCGTTCAACGGTTCATCGCTCATGTCACCTACAGAAACCGATGAAGATATAATACGTGGCACTCGCAAACACCTGTCAGCACCCGTCGCCTTAATGCCGCCATACAATGAACCAAGACAAATGACTGAGGCTCTTCGCGCAGAAGGCGGTCATGCGTTCTGTGTTTGTGTTACATTGCGTAAAGCGTCAAAGATTTATATGTGTATAGTCTGCATCAATCAATGATTCAAATATAGCAGAACATTGCCAACAAAATTATGAAGATATAACACGTGGCACTCGCAAACACCTGTCAGCACCCGTCGCCTTAATGCCGCCATACAATGAACCAAGACAAATGACTGAGGCTCTTCGCAGAGAAGGCGGTCAAGCGTTCTGTGTTTGTGTTACATTGCGTGAAGCGTCAAAGATTTATATGTGTATAGTCTGCATCAATCAATGATTCAAATATAGCAGAACATTGCCAACAAAATTATGAAGATATAACACGTGGCACTCGCAAACACCTGTCAGCACCCGTCGCCTTTATGCTGCTATACAATGAACCAAGACAAATGACTGAGGCTCTTCGCGCAGAAGGCGGTCATGCGTTCTGTGTTTGTGTTACATTGCGTAAAGCGTCAAAGATTTATATGTGTATAGTCTGCATCAATCAATGATTCAAATATAGCAGAACATTGCCAACAAAATTATGAAGATATAACACGTGGCACTCGCAAACACCTGTCAGCACCCGTCGCCTTAATGCCGCCATACAATGAACCAAGACAAATGACTGAGGCTCTTCGCAGAGAAGGCGGTCAAGCGTTCTGTGTTTGTGTTACATTGCGTGAAGCGTCAAAGATTTATATGTGTATAGTCTGCATCAATCAATGATTCAAATATAGCAGAACATTGCCAACAAAATTATGAAGATATAACACGTGGCACTCGCAAACACCTGTCAGCACCCGTCGCCTTAATGCCGCCATACAATGAACCAAGACAAATGACTGAGGCTCTTCGCGCAGAAGGCGGTCATGCGTTCTGTGTTTGTGTTACATTGCGTGAAGCGTCAAAGATTTATATGTGTATAGTCTGCATCAATCAATGATTCAAATATAGCAGAACATTGCCAACAAAATTATGAAGATATAACACGTGGCACTCGCAAACACCTGTCAGCACCCGTCGCCTTAATGCCGCCATACAATGAACCAAGACAAATGACTGAGGCTCTTCGCGCAGAAGGCGGTCATGCGTTCTGTGTTTGTGTTACATTGCGTAAAGCGTCAAAGATTTATCTGTGTATAGTTTGCATCAATCGATGATACAACTATCGCAGTACATTGGCAACAAAATTATGAAGATAGGCGGTCATGCATTCTGTGTTTGTGTTACATTACATTGCGTGAAGCGTCAAAGATTTACCTGTGTATAGATTGCATCAATCAATGATTCAACTATCGCAGAACATTGGCAGAAAATGATAAAGATATAATACGTGGCACTAGCAAACACCTGTCAGCACTGTACAATGAACCAAGACAAATGACTTAGGCTCTTCGCACAGAAGGCGGTCATGCATTCTGTGTTTGTGTAACATTGCGTGAAGCGTTTTGTATCGGCCAATAAGGTTTTGGTCTATAATAATAATAATAGGACCGGGTCCCTGTGGGCCCGTGATACTGACAAGTATACCAACAAGTAATAATAATATAGATTTTTATTCAAGTAACCAGGACTCATAATATTAGTTACACTTATAACTATGTTAATAAAATGAGATTAAATAGGTATATAATAAAATAACAGTATGATAGGTCACCGCTGCCCAATTCCGCTTGAAATAGCGCAACAATGACTCATATACTGACAGTCGAGCCTACTCCCGATCATGTTCAGGATGCTGTTAGTGCTACCCCGTATTCTGCGCACCAGGGATCCGCACCTTTTGCGCATTGTTTCGTAGAAACAGTCCACCCTCGCGTCCGCAAACATCCCTGATGCGCTACAGAATCGAGGCAGCCTCAACAACACCCTGAACGCGTTGTTACATTGGACCCGGAGGGCATTATAGGTTTTTTTAGTATATCTAGCCAACAGGCTGCAGGTTTAGAATGATGTGCAGTAAGATCTGAAGAGAGTAATTTTAACTCTTTCTGAGCACCTTGCACACCTGCGAGCCAGCATGTTCGCTCTCACCGATAATGCCCTCCGTTCCCTTTCGATATCAGTATTGTCCTTGAGGTCCGGGATCAATATGTGGCCAAGATATTGATTAGTGTAAACTCATTTATTCACTCACATTTATTAAGAAAAACAGGTGGAAATGAGTCTATACGATTTTTACATGCCTCAAAGACCATAAACTGACTATTTTTAACATTATACATGAGACCATGTTTCTCAGCGTATTTCTCATATACGGCTACAAGCTTTCTTAGCCCACACACTGATGCGCTCAGCAACACCTTGTCATCAGCATAACTAATATTATTAACACAAAAACCGTCAATGTGGCATCCGACTCTGGTGCTGCTGAGCTCGACAATCAGCTCATTCGCATACAGGTTGAGGAGCGTAGGTAAACTTAACCCCCCCTGCCTCACCCCGCACTCCAACCCGTATGGTCTTGACAACGCTCCCTCCCATCTTACATTGTTGACCTGGTTTCCATACCAAAATTTAAAGATGTTTATTAATTCTGTCGGTAGGTAAGCTTTTTCAAGTTTTGACCATAATAAATCATAGGAAACCAGGTCAAACGCCTTGGAGAGATTGAGGAAACTGGCAAAAATTGGCGTCTTTCGCACAGTAATTAATAGCATGCTTAAGACACAGCACAGCACTCTCGGTTAATAGTCCTGGCTGAAACCCGAACTGATTATCATATGGAGTGACATAATTATTTAGCTGTGTATTAAGCAAGCCATCAAACACTTTTGAAACAACAGATTATCTATGATTCAAGCTTTAGCAAGAGTCTCTAAAGCATTTCACGTTATATGCGTAGAATGTTAACTCTTAGGAAACATGTGTTTCTATTAACTACCGGCTCTATCAGTCATCTCTGACAAACAGCAGACATATATTAAAGCGTACACCTTTAGGGAACATTAGCTACTGCATGCTTTGATAAAATACCGTATTTTTGAGCTGATGTGGGATCCATGAATCACTCCATACAGATCAAAATGCATCATAGGCTTGTCTGAGTATAGATTTAGTTGACCAAATGAGACAAAATTATGAGCTCTATATTAGATCAATCTAAGGCTAATCTGAGAATCTTTCCACGCAATGTAACACAGAAATAGATCCGCCTGTCTGCGAAGGCCCTTAGAAGCGTAGCACTGGGTCCTACGGGAAATGGAAGCGCAATTAAGGTTTTCATTGTACGTAGATATATTAGTGGGAAATGTAGCACAATGGTGTTTAGTAGGCGTTTAGTCTTTGAGCATAGAATACAAAAGCAAGCTCAACACAAGCAAAATGTTTGATGATATTCATAATATCAAATCAATAACTATGGTTAA
This sequence comes from Scrobipalpa costella, assembly GCA_949820665.1. NCBI lineage: Eukaryota > Metazoa > Arthropoda > Insecta > Lepidoptera > Gelechiidae > Scrobipalpa > Scrobipalpa costella. The sequence continues at coordinate 6,539,161 of OX463299.1, forward strand.
CTTAATTAACAATAACTTCATCCATGCTGGACTTGGAGCGAGAAAAAAACATAGAATGTGCCAGCTGCATTTCCTGCCGGTCATGCTGTAAAAACCAGCTAAGGGATCCGAGGGTTTCAGTATATTGCAATTTAGGTAATGGGCTGACAAGCTGTCACTACAGCAATATACCTACAAATATATCTTAAATAACCCTCAAAACTTTGTCAGACGTGTCATATCATATTCCTGCTAAAAATGACAATCATATTTAGCTGGAATATAACTTCCCTTTCCATTCCTAAAGCCAATTCCACTTCACAAACACTCAATATATTTAAGCACAACAGGATTAATTCTATTTTCCAATATCTCTCGCGAATTCCAATAAAAAACGCATAAGCCTGAATTTTAGTATTAGTTATTCCACGAAGTCTAATTTATGAACAAAAACGTAACCTTTAGAAATTCGTACAAATTCTGCGGTCTAATTCAGGATTAGGTCGGGATTAGGTACCTTCTATAGCGTAGGTCAGATGGCACTTACCCTGCGTAAAAACCACCCTCAATCCCCTTAATGAGGAAAGCCCGCCTGGGTAAGCTTAATGGTATCTGCGGAATTTCGGTAATATTCTGATCTATTCCTTCCATGCTGGACTGAGCGAGAGAAAAACATAGAACGTTCCAGCTGCATTTTCTGTAAAAACCAGCTAAGGGATCTGAGAAACCCCATATATTGCAATTTAGTCGATAGGCTGACAACTATATGTATGTATATATGTATTTCTAGAATTTCGCAGTGTTTCAGGAAATAAATGGATTTGCGAAGATGACCAAATTGACTAGATTTCGAAACATTTTATTTAAATTTGTAAATTTTAAAATTTGTATGAATACGCTCTTAAAGGTCCTTAAAGTATTTTAAAATAATTTAATCAGTAGTCTTAAGGAGACGTTACTAGCCAAGTAGCGCCCCTATTAGTAAAAAAAAATATGATTCACGAAAAACGCAGTCCAAAAAACCGGTCCAACAGATTCAAGTTAGAGTAATTAAGATAATTTACATACATAGAGTGAGGTGAGATAGATTTGTAGGTACATTGCTTTAGTGACAGGTTGTCAGCCCATCGCCTAAATTACAATTTAGATCAAGATAATTTAGAACCCTATAAATTAGCGATTCATAGCTCGCTGTAGTAACAGGTAGAAAATTTGCCGTTGGTGCCCATTACTCGCATTTTTCGCTTCCTGTTACTAAAACTAACTATGAATCGCTAATTTATAAGGTTCTAAATTATCTTAATTACTTTAACTATAACTACTTAAATCAGTTGGGCCGGTTTTTCGATTCACTGCGTTTTTTAGTGAATTATAATATTTTCACTAATGGGGGCGCCACTTGGCTAGTATCCTCACCTTAAAGTGATCTAGAAAGCAATTTTCAAAGCTTTACTTCCATGCTGGACTGGGAGAGATAGAAAAACATAGAATGTTCCAGCTGCCCTTCCTCCCGGGTATGCTGTTGAAGTCAGCAAAAGGGACTCGAGGGTTACAGTGTATTGTAATTTAGGCGATGGGCTGACAACCTGTCACTATAGCAATACATATTACAATCTAAAACTGCCCTCAATTTTTGTCAGACGTGGCGAAAGCGCCTTTTACGAGGCGTTAAACGCTCTGCCTACCCCGTAAGGGATAAAGGCGTGATTTATGTATGTATGTATTTTCAAAGCATTTAATCGGTAATCTTAAGAAAGTAGAGGTGGGTATTTGTTTCTTAGTCTAGATTTAACCATCTCTACTCCGAATTCATTAAGTGAAATAGCATCGGATTCGATTAGAGAGAATACTAATCAGTTTAGTATTTACTATGCAGCGAACCGGAGTGGAGGCAGCCGAATGACACAACTAAATAGGTTATGTAAATCGAGCTAAGTTTGAGCTGATGCTGACTGCTCGAGCAATGCAGTCTGTAGCATTGAAGTGTTTGCCAGGGACGGATTAAAAAAATATGCTCTATTATTTACCACTTTTCTACTCTGTGGTTTCATCTGTGTATAAAGTAGGCTATGTGTTATTTTAGGTGATATTCTAACTATATTCTGGGACTCTCTTCCATGCTGGACTGGGAGTAAGTGTAAAAACATGTAGAAACCAGTTAAGGGATCCGAGGGTGTCAATATATTGCGATGGGTTGACAACCTGTTACTACAGCAATATATCTACAAATCTATCTTAAATAACCCTCGAAACTTTGTCAGACGTGGCGGAACGACCTCTGTTTAACGCTCTGCCTACCCCATTAGGAATAAATGCGTGATTGTATGTCTGTATGTTTTTCTATGTGTTATTTTAGGTGTATATTGGTACCTACTCACTAAATTTTATCCATTTCATATCCTTCCCGTAGAAGTAAAACTGTACACGCTCTCGCGTTTTGTATTTACGTATAATATTACTATGATATAGGTACGTTAACTTTTGATTCTCATATTGATGTCATGTCCACAAATAAAAGGTTTACTTACTGTTGGCAACTGCGTATACAAACATTGACACGTACTTAGGCTCGTATTTATGAAGCGATATCAATCTTGAGATCAATATTAAGTATGCATTTGACAGGCCAGTTTGTACTGAAAAGACATTTCTGATACGAACTCAAACTTGATGTCACTTATGAGACTTAATAAATACGGCCCTTAGTATTGACGATTTTCTAAGGCACCAATCTTAATTAAACGCAGTTAAATTCGTTTCTCGTGGGAATCAGTTATTTTCCCGTATTACTTTTTACTGGCAGACTATGTTTGAAAAAGTGAACGTAACATTTCAATGGTGAAAAAGTTTTTAAAATCTGTAGCAAACTGTGACTGTCCAGTCCATTTTACATTACGGCGTCGCGTAGGAAGCGATAAATCAGAAATGTTATACAATTTGTCTGTTCGAGGAAAGTCTTAATCCAGCCCGTGGCCCATCATGCGAACAGTTGGCAAACAGACACAAACTTCGCATACAAACATCGGCATATATTGACGACTTGCGATGCGCAGCGTCCGATGAAATTGTTTAACATTTCTACACACGATCTGAGATTTTTAAATCGACGGGTTGATGACTACTTAGCAAGTTTATGATCCATTGTCTAGCAGATTTGTGTGGAATTAAAGATGATTTCGATTGGAACTTTCACCGAATTCCAATTTATTGCCAAAACAATGTACTCCTACTCAACTTTAACGTTACTGCAAATACATGAAGCTTATTGAATTGTAGTATGAAACGGATAAAATAATTCAGTCTGTAAATTATTTTTACTTGAATTAATAAAATGAAATCATTACCCTACCATATCAAAAACCTTCACCTTATTTATTTAATTAAATATCGGGACATATAAAAGCAAATAAATATAGGGTTTTCAATAAAATTCAACCACTGCGGAATTTTAAAATAAGAACTTATGTGGTTTCCCGTAATTAAAAGAACTTACAGTACAGCTAGTGTACCTCATAGATATCTTATCTTGATAAGACGCCGTATTGATAATTTACTTCCATGCTGGACTGGGAGCGAGAGAAAAACATCGAATGTGCCAGCTGCATTTCCTGCCGGGCATGCTGTAAAAACCAGCTAAGGAATCCGAGGGTTTCTGTATATTGCAATCTAGGCGACAGTCTGACAACCTGTCACTACAGCAATATACCTACAAATCTATCTTAAACAACCCTCAAAACTTTGTCAGACGTGGCGGAACGACCTTTGTTTAGGTCGTTTCCGCTCTGCCTACCCCATTAGGGATAAAGGCGTGATTATATGTATGTATGTATGTATTGATAAATATAATAAGTTCTATAAAATATTACGAGGCAAGACCAGACAATATTCAATTTTTAAGTTTGTTTGTTTCCACAAACAAATGAGGACATGTTTAGCAGTCACCAGATGATCAAATGAGTAGTAAGTTAAAATCGCTATTAATACCTGTTTGATGTTTTTTTTTTTCTTGAAATTAACGTTTTGGTTTGGAGTACTTATATACAATCTATGAGGCGTTTTTTTAGAAGAATTAAAGAAAAAACTAAACTTTACAAAGATTTAGAATAATGTAGGTAAAATTCTCACTTCTTTAATCACTCAATTTACTACTAAATATTGATCTACAGACGTAGTCTTCAAAATTAGTTAAGGCGTTGAAAAGTAATAGCTTAGAAAAGTTACTCTAATGAGAATAAAGAAGCTTATAAAACATTCTTCAAACATTCCTTCCATGCTTGACTGGGAGCGAGAGAAAAACATATAATGTGCCACCTGCATTTCCTCCCGGGCATGCTGTTAAATCCAGCTACGGGATCCGAGGGTTTAAGTATATTGTAATTTAGGGATTGGGCTGACGTCCTATCACTACAGCAATATACCTACAAATCTATCTTAAATAACCGTCAAAACTTTGTCAGACGTGGCGGAACGACCTTTGTTTAGGTCGTTTACAATCTGCCTACCCAATTACGAATAAAGGCGTGATTATATGTATGTATGTATAAAACATTCTTATGAAGTTTAACAAAATCTGCAACAGTTGCTGGGTCTTCATAAGTTTTGTAGTTCGTAGAAAATGTAGGTACTTGTAAACTTGACTTTGAGAGCAAGGTTGAAATCACGAATGCTCTCCCAAGCTTTCTAGCTTTTACTGTAATTACACTTTTAATTAAAAAGGCTTTTGACGTTTACAACTAGTAATTAGTTATGAATAAAATCAACGACGAAATTATAAATGTGTCGTATTACATTTGCTTTTAGTTCAACTTACCATGAATAGGAGAACAATAAGGAACCAAGAAACCAATTTTAGAGCTAGTGAAATGTTTCCAAATCGACTATGCCATTAGTTTTTACGATAGTTGAAATCTTTAAATTCTGCTGGTAATTTATGGGTTACAAGTGGTATAACACAATAAGTACTTGCAAAATACTTCATGGCAAAAAATATAAAAGTTATATGTACAATATAGGCGGCCATATTTCTTATTTATTTATTTAACAATTAATTGTACACAAAAAAAAAACATCATAAACACAGGACTTAAAAAACAAAGACACAACAGGCACTGCTTATTTCTAAAAAGAAATTTCTTACAGCAGACCTACAGAAGTGATAATTTTAAAGATACGCGGATAAAGCGTGCACAAAATTTTATAAATATCAATAAGATAATAAATACTACTGTAAAATAATTATATAATGTAAATCTTTTACATAAATATTAACAAGAAATAAATAAATACTTCCAATTATATACATAATCAAAAATAAATAAATACTTATAGCTATTTATATACAAATATATACCCTATTTTCTAAATATATACATAAATATATACCCTAAACACGGATTACTTTGACAGGGAATGATAATGCTCTTTAACTCGTCTTTTGAAGACAGCGATAGACGAGCTATCACGAACTGTCGGTCAAAGAGAGTTCCATAATCTGACAGCATGAACAGTAAAGGGATAGGAATAGAAATCGGTTCGGTGGGGGGGGGATGGAAAGAAGAGTCCTGACGTTTGAACGACAGGGCTTATCCAAGGGACGTGAGAATGTAAAACGCTCACGGAGATAGGGAGGGGAAGAAGGATTGTAGAGGACATTATAAAGGGTACAAAGGATATGAGTATTCCTGCGGAAGCGGATTGGGAGCCACTTGAGTTGGGAACGAAATTGAGAGACATGGTCTTATTTCTTCAGTCCAAAGATGAAGCGTATACACAGATTTTTAAGTCGCTCAAGTTTATTTAATAGCTCCTCTGTGGCACCCAGATAGCAAGTGTCGGCGTAATCCAAAATAGGGAGAAGTAAAGTTTGAGAAAGCGAAATTTTAGTAGATATGGGTAAGAAATTTTGAAGGCGTTTAAGTGAGTGGAAAGAGAAATGTATCTTACTGACTTCATTAACGTGCGACGTCCATGAAAGGTTCGCGTCCAATACAACGCCCAGATTTTTAGCCGTTTTCTTGGGATTTTCTTCTACGCTTTCTAGGTAAAGAAAGCGGGATGCTAGTATTGTCAATAAATACTGTTTTTATCAATTTGTTTTTTACACAGCTTCTTAATAATAAGTGTATCCAACTAACCATACCCTAAACAAGTGTAATACCTATTTATAACGTTTACAGGGCAGAAGAACAAGAAAAGAAAATCGAAGCTCGAATGAGGTACCTCATCGAGCTTAACAAGAAGAATCGTAAGGAGCGTGCAGCGAGAATTCTGGAGAAGGAAACCAGGATCAAACAGAGAGTGCAGGCGGCAGCAGAGATGGAACTTAGACGGAAGATCACCATGATCCGCCAGTGGAGGAGCAACGAGAAGAGAAGACTACTAAGAATGAAGATGAACAGGGATGAGAAGTTGAAAAAAATGGAGGATGATGTAAGTTAGTTACACAGATAGGTAGATAACAAGACGAATCGAAAAGACTGTGCAGAAAGAATTCTCGAGAAGGAAACCAGGATCAAACAGAGAGTGAAGGCGGCAGTAGAGATGAAACTGAGACGGAAGATCACCAAGATCCGCCAGTGGAGTAGCAACGAGAAGAGAAGGCTTTTAAGAATGAAAATGAACAGGGATGCGAAGTTGAAGAAAATGGAGGATGATGTAAGTTAGTTAGATAGATAGATAACAAGAAGAATCTAAAAAAGCGTGCAGAACTCTCGAGAAGGAAACTAGGACAAAACAGTAAGAAACGCTTTTCTTACTACCACATTTAGGAATCATCATCTCCCTAGCCTTATCCCGTATCTCACGGGGTCGGTTTCCTAATTTAGGGGATTGAACGAGGGTACTGGTTTTTACATAAAGCGACTGCCATCTGACCTCCGCAACCTAGTAGGGAAACCAGACCCAATCCTAAATTAGGTCAGAGTTTTCAAGCCGCCAATGCTTAGCACTGGCCTCTGATAACTTAACGACTAATATCAATTTAACAATTGTACACAAAAAACATCATAAACACAGGACATTAAAAAACAAAGATACAACAGGCACTGCTTATTTCTAAAAAAAAATTCTTACAGCAGACCTACAAAAGTGATAAATTTAACGAAACGCGGATAAAACGTGCACAAAATTTAATACCTATCAATAAAATAATACTACTGTAAAATACTTATATAATGTAAATATTTTACATAAATATAAACAAGAAATAAATATATACTTCTAATTATATACATAATCAAAAATACTTATAGCTATTTATATACATAAATATATACCCTAAACACGGATTACTTTGACAGGGAAAGATAATGTTCTTTAACTCGTCTTTTGAAGATGGCGATAGACGAGCTATCACGAACTGTCGGTAGAAGAGAGTTCCATAATCGGACAGCATGAACAGTAAAAGAGTAGGAGTAGATATCGGTACGGTGGGAGGGGATGGAAAGAAGAGTCCTGACGTTTGAACGAAATGGCTTATCCAAGGGATGTGAGAAAGTAAAACGGTCACGGAGATAGGGAGGGGAGGAAGGATTGTAGAGGATATTATAAAGGGTACAAAGGATATGAGTATTCCTGCGGAAACGGATTGGGAGCCACTTGAGTTGGAAACGAAAAGAGAGACATGGTCGTATTTCTTAAGCCCAAAAATGAAGCGTATACACAGATTTTGAAGTCGCTCAAGTTTATTTAATAGCTCCTCTGTGGCTTTTTTTTCTTTTATTTATTTTATTATATAAAAGTTGTACATTGCTATTATAAATATATTCTGCGTATATGCGTCCAGATAGCAAGTGTCGGGGTAATCTAAAATAGGAAGAAGTAAACTTTGAGAAAGAAAAAGTTTAGTAGAAAGGGGTAAGAAATTTTGGAGGCGTTTAAGTGAGTGGAAAGAGTAATGCATCTTTTTGCTGACTTCATTAACGTGCGAAGACCACGAAAGATTCGCATCCAATACAACGCCCAGATTTTTTGCCGTTTTTGAAAAAGGAATAAGTGTGCCATTGTAAAGAATGCAAGTCGTAGTCCCATCTATTTGGTTACACATATAAGAACTACCAACTATCATGGCTTGCGATTTTTTGGGATTGACCAAAAGTCCAAAGGATTTAGCCCAATCAGCAATGTGATTAAGATCAGCATTGATTTCCTCAACAGCACGATCAATATCACAGATGTTGAAGTGACGGTAAAGTTGTAGGTCGTCTGCATAGATATGGAAGTTCGAGGAAATAACTGACGTAACAGTGTTGATGAAAATTTAAAAAAGAAGAGGAGAGAGTACGCCACCCGCAGCAAGATCACACCAATCCGAGCATAACTCATCAGAGCAACGATAACAAGATCAAGAAATCAACGATATTAACCGGGACCAACGGCTTAACGTGCCTTACGAAGCACGGAAAAAGCACCGAATAAACGTACATATGAAATTCGAAAACCGAAAAAACACATTGGTACGTGGTGGGATTTGAACCACGACCTCCCTCCCGCTCAGGAGGCAGCGGCCCTATCCACTACACCATCGGGCTCTATACATTTAGTAATAAGTTCTGATTTTAAATAGTGAGACGACATGGATTAAAGCTAATTAATGTATTTTGCTATCTAAGATATTTTTATGCTTTTAGGCAGAACAAAAATGGCAGAGGAGAGTCAGCAACCAAAACCAAAAGATTGAAGAGGAAAATATCCTACTGAAACTATACGTGGAAGACATGCATGCTGCATCTTACAGAAGACTAAAGCAAGTTTTTGACATTACCATAACTATATACAAGTAATGTGGCAAAAACATATAATGTGGCAGCTGCCCTTCCTCCCGGGCATGCTGTGGAAGTCAGCAAAAGGGACTCGAGGTTTACAGTGTATTGTAATTGAGGCGATGGGCTGACAACCTGTCACTATAGCAATACAAATTACAATCTAAAATTGTCCTCAATTACAGTCAGACGTGGCGGAAGCGCCTTTTACGAGGCGTTTAACGCTCTGCCTACCCCGTAAGGGATAAAGGCGTGACTATATGTATGTATGTATGTTTACGCTGTGCCCACCCCATCAGGGATAAAGGCGTGATTGTATGTATGTAATTAATTTGAAACTGATGGCGCCACAGTCGCGCCACTGTTCGCCTCTTAAGTCTCTCTTCTTATATTTCGTAGGAAAGCACAGATCTACGCATACAACAACGATTTGAAGTTACAGTCTATCCGTATTACCAACTTGAGATTGGTACATGGTTCCGCTAAGAAGCAGAAACGACTTGTGAGAAAGATGGGAGTGGAGTTTGAAAAGGTATTTTTTGGAGTATGATGTCTCTTTGTTTAATTTTAATGTAATTTGGAGAGTAAATCTATCAGGAAGTAAAACAGATTCTCTAAACTGTAAAAGTATATCTTCTCTTCTATTTTTGTAAGAATTTAGTTCTTTTCCATCAAATAATGCAATTCACACCGGAGATGCTAAGCCCGGTAAATTTATAAATTAGAATAAGTTGCTGAATTCGTCCTATTTCTTACCTTAGAGTACCTACAATAAAAAACTAGCACACTCACATAGTAGTCTGATCGAAATGGTCATTTTGTATTGTAAAGTGTTTTAATTTTCATCACCTGAAAGAATTTCCTGGTGAATGTTGTTCTGTTTCGATCACTGAGCAACTCCAATCAATTTGCGGGGCGCTGTCCCTTACACCATAATTATTAGGTAACTATTATTTTCACGAATGGTAAATTTCAATTCAGCAATATACGTACAAATCTATCTTAAATAACCCTCAAAACTTTGTCAGTCGAAAACAGAACGGCCTTTGTTTAGGTCGCTTTCGCTCTGCCTACCCCATTAGGGATTAAGGCGTGATTATATGTATGTATGAATAAATTTCACTCCATTCGCTTCATGTATATTTTACATTGCAGTCGAAACGTGGCGCTAAGGGCATGAGCAAGGACCTAGCACAGAAGATGGCTCGGCAGGCAATGGCCAATGCTGGCTCGACGGCTGGTGACACGCTGATGATCCTGGGACAGGCCCGAGCTAGGATGGACCTGGAGACCATTCTGCCGCAGCCACCTATCCATATACTTGATAATGTAACTTTTTTCATTATCTCCCTAGCCTTGTCCCGTATCTTACGGGGTGGCTACCTAATCTCCCCTAGATCGAACGACAGTACAAGTTTTTACACAGAGCGACTGCCATCTGACCTCCGCAACCCAGAAGGGAAACCAGACCCAATCCTAGATGAGGCTTTTGCCAGGTAGCCAAACCAACTGACATGAGTTAACTAATATTTAATGTCTACGATATTAACCTGGTCCAACGGCTTAATGTGCCTTCCGAAGCACGGAAACGATCGTGTTGTTATACCGCTACCAGTCACCCATCCATGGCCTGCACACAGCAATGGTTGCTTAATATTCGTTATCAGAATGAATAAGCACTAACTAGTTGACCGCTTTCACGATAATGTAACCTCTTTTATTGCACTGTTTTTCTGGTTCTTGGCGTCCCATTTGGTGCCGATCAGAATAGAGTAGCATCATCTCAAATCTTCCTTTAGTTGTATGGGCAGCAGCGATTTTTGTTATTGTAATATGTGGCACTGCATTCGCAAATCCACCAAAAGAGCAAGGAGTCAGGGCACAGAGGAAGTCCAGAGCTACTTGGCTACATACATACATATTGTCGTAGATAAGAATATATTTCATGCGGGAGTGAGAGAAAAACATAGAATGTGCCAGCTGCATTTCCTCCCGAGCATGCCGTAAAACCCAGCTAAGGGATCTGAGGGTTTCAGTATATTGTAATTTAGGCGATGGGCTGACAACCTGTCACTACAGCAATATACGTACAAATCTATCTTAAATAACCCTCAAAACATTGTCAGACGAGGCAGAACGGCCTTTGTTTAGGTCGCTTACGCTTTGCCTACTCCATCAGGGATAAAGGATCATATGCATGTATGTTGTCGTAATAACCAACTAAGGGATCATATTGTAACATCTCACTCTCCACTCGCTGAGCATGAAGTCAGGGAAGTCCGGGGCTTTTTGGCTACATACATACATTTTGTCGTAGATAGGAATATTGATTGTGTTGTGTCGTACTACATACAAGACTTTTCAATGTTGAGTTAACGATACCAAAGTGTTCTGCCGCCCGTAAACAGCTTTTGGTTTGAAACTTAGCATAGGTTCATATTTCCGAACCGCAGACTGTAACTTTGTTACAAACACATGTTTTGCCGTCGAATTTCTTTAAAGTTGTAAAAAAAACAGTTTATGGGCTGGAAAACAAGTTTGTATCAATAAGTCAAAACATAGTACATACTTATTTTTTATTAATTCTCCTTAGATTCTGGAGAACGCAATCGTAGAGTTCGCAAGACGCCGTGTTCACTTGTTGTTACGGGATGTAGAGCGAGTGGTATACGCCAGAGCACTAAGTCTGTTCTTGCAATATCACCGACCATCTGTTGCCAGCAACGCCAGTAAACGGTCAGTGGTTAATATTATCGTGGTATGTGGCATATCGTCCATAGACTGTGAGAGATAGAAAACATAGAATCTGTTCTTGCAATATCACCGGCCATCTGTTGCCAGCAACGCCAGTAAACGGTCAGTGGTCAATATTGTCATGGTATATCACATTTATTCTATGCTGGACTGGCAGATATAGAAAAACATAGAATCTGTTCTTGCAATATCACCGGCCATCTGTTGCAAGCAACGCCAGTAAACGGCCAGTGGTCAATATTGTCATGGTATGTGGCTTTTCTTCCATGCTGGACTGGGAGAGATAGATAAACATAGAATCTGTTCTTGCAATATCACCGGCCATCTGTTGCAAGCAACGCCAATAAACGGTCAGTAGTCAATATTGTCATGATATATCATTCATTTCTTCCATAGACTTTGAGAGATAGAAAAACATAGAATCTGTTCTTGCAATATCACCGACTATCTGTTGCCAGCAACGCCAGTTAACGGTCAGTGGTCAATATTATCATGGTATGTGTAATTTTTTTCATGCTGGACTGGGAGAGATAGATAAACATAGAATCTGTTCTTGCAATATCACCGACCATCTGTTGCCAGCAACGCCAGTAAACGGTCAGTGGTCAATATTGTCATGGTATATGACATTTCTTCCATAGACTGTGAGTGATAGAAAAACATAGAATCTGTTCTTGCAATATCACCGACAATCTGTTGCCAGCAACGCCAGTTAACGGTCAGTGGTCAATATTATCATGGTATGTGTAATTTTTTTCATGCTGGACTGGGAGAGATAGATAAACATAGAATCTGTTCTTGCAATATCACCGGCCATCTGTTGCCAGCAACGCCAGTAAACGGTCAGTGGTTAATATTATCGTGGTATGTGGCATTTGTTCCATGCTGGACTGGGAGAGATAGAAAAACATAGAATCTGTTCTTGCAATATCACCGACCATCTGTTACCAGCAACGGGCAGTGTTAATATTATGATGGTATGTGGCATTTCTTCCATGCTGGACTGGGAGAGATAGAAAAACATAGAATCTGTTCTTGCAATATCACCGACCATCTGTTACCAGCAACGGGCAGTGCTTAATATTATGATGGTATGTGGCATTTCTTCCATGCTGGACTGGGAGAGATAGATAAACATAGAATCTGTTCTTGCAATCACAATACACATTACAATCTATTATGATGGTATGTGGCATTTCTTCCATGCTGGACTGGGAGAGATAGATAAACATAGAATCTGTTCTTGCAATCACAATACACATTACAATCTAAAATTGCCCTCCATTTATGTCAGACGTGGCGAAAGCGCCTTTTTAGGAGGCGTTTTACGCTCTGCCTACCCCGTAAGGGATAAAGGCGTGATTTTATGTATGTATGTATGTATGTTCTTGCAATATCACCGGTCATCTGTTGCCAGCAACGCCAGTAAACGGTCAGTGGTCAATATTGTCATGGTATATGGAATTTCTTCCATGCTGCACTGGGAGAGATAGAAAATCATAGAATCTGTTCTTGCAATATCACCAGCTATGTGTTACCAGCAACGCCAGTAAACGGTCAGTGCTCAATATTATCGTGGTATGTGGCATTTTTTCCATGCTGGACTAGCAGAGATAGAAAAACATAGAATGTTCCAGCTACCTTTCCTCCCGGACATGCTGTAGAAGACAGCAAAAGGGATTCGAGGGTTAAAGTGTATTGTAATTTAGGCGATGGGCTGACAACCTGTCACTTCTGCAATACACATTATATTGAACATTGACAGACGTGGCGACGGTGTCTTTTTTTGAGGCGTTTTACGCTCTGCCTACTTCGTAACGGATGAAGCCGTGATTTTATGCGTGACAGAAGGTTAACGACAAAAGTCCATGACCGATAGAAAAATGTTCAAGTGTGACTGTGATGTGCTTTCCTCTAGGATACAAGTTGTACCATGAATTGAAGTACTTAGAAAAACACTGATTCCTACAATATGGCATTACTAATTTCCGTTTTTTTAACGTTGCGTTATCGATACCAACTTGTTTTGCTGCCCATAACCAGTTTGTGCTTTACAACTTTAAAGAAAGTCAACCGCCAAACATAAGAAAGTAACAAGGTTATCGTCTGCGGTTCCGAAATTTGAACCTCTGCTAAGTTGGAAAGGAAAAGCAATTTATGGGCCGCAAAATAATTTGGTATCGATAACGCAACTTAAAAAAACGGAGTATAGTATTCCATGCTGGACTGGGAGCCAGAAAAAAACATAGAATTTTCCAGCTGCATTTACTCCTGGGTATGCTGTAAAAACCAGCTAAGGGATCCGAGGGTTTCAGTATATTGCAATTTAGGCGATAGGTTAATAACCTGTCACTACAGCAATATACCTACAAATTTATCTCCAATAACCATCAAACTTTGTTAGTCGTGGCGGAACGACCCTCTTTAAGTTGTTTATGCGCTGCCTACCCTATTAGGGATAAAGGCGTGATTATATGTATGTATAGTATTCGTCATCCCTTTTATAAACTTGCTGTTATTAATTAACGCGTAAATACAAGGTCTGTTACATCATACAAAGCAATAAAATTTTCAAATCTTAGTAGCAAACCAGATGTAACAATGACTGAAAAGTAGGTATTTTTCAAAATAAAACCGCTGGTAGAGGGCTAAAATTAGTATGGGTGATTTTTTTTTTTTCCTGTAATCTACGTACCTTTCCGAAACTTTTAAGTGGTCTTGTCAAACGCAATTCTGAAATCAGTGAAATCGACCCAGCTTAACCAATACACCAATGAACTAACACTGGCTGAATGATGATTTGCAGTTCGAAGGCACCGCGCTACTCAGTCCAGCTGACGACGGCGGTGGCGTCGGAATACGCGGTGGTTCAAACAGGACACGCCATTGTTTTCGGAGACGTGTCCCATGTGCCGCCAGAGGAGGAATATGTTGACTTCGACTTGAAGAGAAGTAAAGATAGACCACCGACCCCTGTGGTAAGTATTAATACGCGTGGGAATACGCGGCGCATAGCTCCTGAGGAAACACAAAGTTGATATTTGAGAATTTATCATTTTGTGATTTTATCCCCAGTTTGGTTAGGACATTGCAGGCTGAATCACCTGATTGTCCGAAAAGAAAAAGTCTTCGTGCTTCGGAGGGCACGTTAAGCCGTCGGTCCCGGTTGCTGTCTTTGATAGTGGTCGTTACTCAAACCATGTCAGAGGCCTGATAGTTGTGCTACTAGGCGGTTTAAAAGCTCTGACACCAGGGTTCATCGGGTCGATAGACTCGATACCCACTCGAAAGAAGAAGCTCCTGAGTCAGCATAGTATTAATAGTACTATGTTATTTTAGGTCTAATTTATTTGTAGTGTATTTATAGTATTGTTTATTAGATGTCAGTTAATGATGTATAGTATTTTATGTATTGATATAGGCCTCAGTTGCTTGAAATAAAACAATAAATAAATTAATTTTAATAGCCACTTTTTGTGTCAGAGACACTTCCAAGCTGGACTAGGAGCGATAGGAAAACATATAATGTGCCAACTGCATCTCCTCCCGGGCATGCTGTAAAAACCAGCTAAGGGATTCGAGGGTTTCAGTATATTGTAATTTATGCGATGGGCTGACAACCTGTCATCACAGAAATATACAGTTATATTTAAACAACCCTCAAAAAACGTGGCGGAGCGACCCGTTTGGGTCGTAGACGCTCTGTATGTATTTTGTGTCAAATAGACTTTTTTCCTTACTCGTCATGTGCCTCTTCTTACCTTTTTCTTCACTGAATCACTGTCCTTTTTTTCAATTGCACCGTACAAGTGTGGTGCCGGTATAATAGTCCTACCACCGATTTTCGGTGACGGCGGCCAATCTCCCAGAGGTTGGCCAACTGCGCAGGACTTTTAATGCTCAAGTGTTGTTGTGTAGCGCTACACACAGGTGCACTCTATATTCCTTCAATATCTTATTCTGATGGGACAGTTTGACTGACACGACCATAGAGAAATCAGGCGCAAGACCGACTACTTATTTACATGCCCATCCGACTGCATGGATCACCTTACTTTTCGGACAATCAGGTGATCAGACTGCAATGTCCTAGCCAAACTAGAAACAACAACACAAAGTCATTGTCCCCCGCCGGGAATCGAACCCGGGACCTCCGGATCGAGAGTCCATGACTCAGACCACTAGACCACGGAGGCAGTCAAAATGCCGGTATAGTATAGATAGATACAGCGGAGCTCCATCAATTCTTTTAAGAAAGGTTAATCCAGGAAATAAACAGCTGCGTTTTCTATGAATTACGAATCTTAGACTACGTTCATGAATTTGCCTGCCTAGTATACCTACTGACTATGTAAAATACCCGCCAAATTAGGGAAGGCTCATGTCCATCAGTGATTTTTTATTGGTTGTATAATTCTTCTTCTTCTGTCGAGTGGGTATCGAGTCTATCGACCCGATGAACCCTGGTGTCAGAGTTTTTAAACCGCCTAGTAGCACAACTATCAGGCCTCTGACATGGTTTAAGTAACGACCACTATCAAAGACAGCGACCGGGACCGACGGTGTAACGTGCCCTCCGAAGCACGAAATCTTTTTCGGACAAATTCAGCCTGCAATGTCCTAACCAAACTGGAGAAAAAATCACAAAGTGATAAATTCTCAAATATCAACTTTGTGTTTCCCCCTTGGAATCGAACCCAAGACCTCCGGATCGGGAGTCCATGGCACTAGCCACTGAACCACGGAGGCAGCGCCATAGTAACCTGTCTACAACCGATAAAACCTAGATCTGTGACTCAAGATATAATTTGTTTGCAGCCGTCGTTGACGAAACTGGCCGAGGTGACATTCACTGACAAAATTGAGGATTTGCCCGATCCTGTCACGATGCCTTACTGCCTGCCAGAGCGGAAAAAGCTTCTTGAGGTAAGCAGAAACATTATGAACGGTGCAACCAGTTTTTTTTTTGTTTTGACCTATGTTTTTAGGAAAAGTCGTTGCTTTCATAGCTGATGTCAGTTTACAATCATGCTGGACTGGAAGTGAGAGAAAAACATAGAATGTACCAGCTGCACTTCCTCCCGAGCATGCCGTAAAAACTAAGGATCTGAGGGTTTCAGTATATTGTAATTTAGGCGATCGGATGACAACCTGTCACTAACAGCAATATACGTACAAATCTATCTCAAATAACCCTCAAAACTTTGTCAGACGTGGCGGAACGACTTTGTTTAGGTCGTTTACGCTCTGCCTACACCATTAGGGATAAAGGCGTGATTATATGTATGTATTTATTTTCAAGATGGTGAACTCAGCTGCTAAGCTTCTGTCCAGGACGGTGAGCGCGCATGTGCTGAAGGGAATGGACCTCACAATTGCAAAAGTTACTTTGCCGCGATTGAGGGCTAAATGTTAGTACCTTCAGATTATTCACTTCTCGTATTACAACCTTATGTACATAGTTTTATGTGATACTTACAATATCCGACGTGGTTTAAAGGACAATTTTTAATAACTATTCTGGGTTGAAAAGTTCTGATTTGCCTTCAAAGCTTCGCGTCGTTCCATCGTTGGCTCGATCACCTCTGATCTGCCGGGTGTAAGGGATAGCATCCCGCAAACCGATAGGAGTTGCTTAGTCATTTAAATTGGACAACTTCCACTTGGAAATTCTTTCAGGAATTAAAAAAAACATCCGTATAGAATCAGTCAAGGGCTGGTCCATCGAAAAAAAAAGTATATTTTTCTGCGGGATATATTATTTTATTTTATCCGGATAAAAGCTCTGTCTACCCCATTAGGGATAAAGGCGTGATGTGTATGTATTCGGATAAAACAGTGGCTAAGAAAGCTAAGCTTACTAAGCTGCGGATAAATCTAGTCCAGAAACCTAGTTTTACCTAATTATTTTTTACAGTGTATTTCTTCCATGCTGGACTGGGAGCGAAAAAAAAACATAGAATGTGCCAGCTGCATTTCCTCCCGGGCATGCTGTAAAATCCAGCTTAGGGATCCGAGGGTTTCAGTATATTGTAATTTAGACGATGGGCTGACAACCTGTCACTACAGCAATATACCTACAAATCTTTCTTAAATAACCCTCAAAACTGTCATATGTGGCGGAATGACCTTTGTTTAGGTCATTTACGCTCTGCCTACCCCATTAGGGATAAAGGCGTGATTATATGTATGTATGTATTTTTTACAGTGGAATGGGGAGAAGCCGTGGAAGGTTTAGCCAATGCGGTGGTTAACAATCGTATCAAGAATGACTGCGATGACTTGCGGCGAGCCAGCGAGTACCTCTCCTACCGCATACTGAGGGAGCTTCAGTTTGAGATGAAGAAAGAGAAGCAGCGACAGGTAAACTAAGCAGCCGAGTCTTCTTCTTTCTTAAGTAAACGTAGAAAAAGACCAGCAGATTACTGTGCTGAATGGTCAACAACTTCGTCAAGAATGACTGCGGAGACTTGCGGCGAGCCAGCGAGTACCTTTCCTGCCGTATACTGAGGGAGCTTCAGTTTGAGATGAAGAAAGAGAAGCAGCGACAGGTAAACTAAGCAGCCGAGTCTTCTTCTTTCTTAAGTAAACGTAGAAAAAGACCAGCAGATTACTGCAGTTGTGCTGAATAGTCAACAACTGCGTCAAGAATGACTGCGGAGACTTGCGGCGAGCCAGCGAGTACCTCTCTTACCGCATACTGAGGGAGCTTCAGTTTGAGATTAAGAAAGAGAAGCAGCGACAGGTAAACTAAGACTCTAAGATATACATAGTATTACATAAAGAATGACTGCGATGACTTGCGGCGAGCCAGCGAGTACCTCTCCTACAGCATACTGAGGGAGCTTCAGTTTGAGATGAAGAAAGAGAAGCAGCGACAGGTAAACTAAGCAGCCGAGTCTTCTTCTTTCTTAAGTAAACGTAGAAAAAGACCAGCAGATTACTGCAGTTGTGCTGAATAGTCAACAACTGCGTCAAGAATGACTGCGGAGACTTGCGGCGAGCCAGCGAGTACCTCTCTTACCGCATACTGAGGGAGCTTCAGTTTGAGATTAAGAAAGAGAAGCAGCGACAGGTAAACTAAGACTCTAAGATATACATAGTATTACATAAAGAATGACTGCGATGACTTGCGGCGAGCCAGCGAGTACCTCTCCTACAGCATACTGAGGGAGCTTCAGTTTGAGATTAAGAAAGAGAAGCAGCGACAGGTAAACTAAGACTCTAAGATATACATAGTATTACATAAAGAATGACTGCGATGACTTGCGGCGAGCCAGCGAGTACCTCTCCTACAGCATACTGAGGGAGCTTTAGTTTGAGATGAAGAAAGAGAAGCAGCGACAAACTAAGACTCTTTAAATATAAGTATACATGATGTTACATCCAGAATGACTGCGACCACGCAGAAGACTAAACTATGCAGAAGGTTTTTCATCTTTCTTAAGAAAAAGAAGAAGACCAGTAGATTACTGCAGCTGTGCTGAATAGTCAACAACCGCATCAAGAATGATTGCGATGACTTGCGGCGAGCCAGGAGTCTCTTCTACCGCATACTGAGGGAATTTTAGTTTGAGATGAAGAAAGAGAAGCAGCGACAGGTAAACTAAGACGATTCTTCTTCTTTCTTAAGAAAAAGAAGAAGAAGACTATCAGATTACTGCAGATTGTGCTGAATAATCAACAACCGCGTCAAAAATTACAGCGATGACATGCGGAGAGCCAGCAAGTATCTCTCCTACCGCATATTGAGGGAGCTTCAGTTTGAAATGAAGATAGAGAAGCAGCGACATGTAAATTAGACTTTTTAGTAAAAGAGAGAGGCAGAGGAGTTGATAGGTCACCTGCTAAGAAGTACCTAATCATTGCTGCTCATTGACACCTGCAACACCCGAAGGTCACAAATGCGCTAGGGAGCGAGAGAAAAACATAGAATGTACCAGCTGCATTTCCTCCCAAAAAACCAGCTAAGGGATCCGAGGATTACAGTATATTGCAATTAGGGCGATGGGCTGACAACCTGTACAGCAATATACCTACAAAACTATCTTAAATAACCCTTAAAACTTTGTCAGACGTGGCGGATCAACCTTTGTTTAGGTCGTTAACGCTCTGCCTACCCCATTAGGGACAGAGGCGTGATTATATGTATGTATGTGCAATAGTGCGAGGATAGTTTATTTTGAAGTCAACAATAATGTTACTCGTAGTCAGACTTTCACGTAGAAGGTTCTGGAAGACTGCATGTTGTATGAATCTGGAAATACTTGTGCAGTTAATTGATTTTGTTTTTTTAATCTGCTGTTTTTTTAAAGAGTTTATTCAAGAAACTTTTAGGTACAGTGTTTATACTTAATATAAGACGCTTAAATCTAAGTAAGGTTTATGCGAAAAGCAATACAATAGTGTATCGTAGCTTGAAGTTACAATATGTCTACGCCGCCGTAGCATGCACGGAATAGTACTTCACTATCACTACATACTCGTAATATAAAACAAAGTCGCTTTCTCTGTCCCTACGCAACGGATTTTGATGCGGTCAAGAGGAAGGTTTATATGTATAATACATTCATAATATAGTAGAGAAACACTGATGATTTCCGTGCGAAGCCGGGGCGGGTCGCTAGTAATATAATAAAACACTTAGATCAAATATCTCTCTACATAGTATAAAACAAAGTCGCTTTCTCTGTCCCTATATCCCAATGTATGCTTAGATCTTTAAAACTACGCAATGGATTTTGATGCGGTTTCTTTTAATGGATAGAGTGATTCAAGAGGAATGTTTATATTTTTAATACATGCATAATATAGTAGAGAAGCACTGGTGATTTCCGTGCGCTAGTAATATAATAAAACACTTAGATCAAATATCACTACATAGTATAAAACAAAGTCGCTTTCTCTGTCCCTATATCCCTATGTATGCTTAGATCTTTAAAACTACGCAATGGATTTTGTTGCTACATAGTATAAAATAAAGTCGCTTTCTCTGTCCCTATATCCCTATGTATGCTTAGATCTTTAAAACTACGCAATGGATTTGATGCGGTTTCTTTTAATGGATAGAGTGATTCAAGAGGAAGGTTTATATTTATAATACATGCATAATATAGTAGAGAAACACTGATGATTTCCGTGCGAAGCCGAGGCGGGTCGCTAGTAGTTAATAAAACACACGAGGATTATGAATGAAATCGGTTTTTTGATCATAAAACTAGGATTTTGATCAAAACCCAGACTTTGGCAAAATACTGGGCATAATCCAGAGAAAAGTCTAGTATTTTGTCTAAGTCCGGATTTTGATCAATTGATTTTTGGTTTTATGATAAAATCTATATCGGTTCCTTCTTCCATGTTGGACTAGGAGCGAGAGAAAAACATAGAATGTGCCAGCTGCATTTCCTCCCGGGCTGTAAAAACCAGCTAAGGGATCCGAGGATTTCAGTATATTTCAATTTAGGCGATGGGCTGACAACCTGTCACTACAGCAATAATATACCTACAAATCTATCTTAAACCCTCAAAACTTTGTATAGGTTGTTGATGGTCTGCCTACCCCACAAGAAATAAAGGCTTGATTTATGTATGTACTAGCTTTCCGCCCCGCGGCTTAATATTATATTCCGTGGGAGACAAATGTTTTCCCGCCGTAAAAGTTTGTTTCATGCTATTCCCAGTCATAGTCAATCTTTATATCAAGCCAAATTTCATCAAAATCGGTTTTATCGTTTAGGCGGGAAAGTGTAACAAACAGACAGACAGTTACTTTCGCATTTATAATATTAGTATGTAGGTATGTACGGCGTGTAAGGGACAGCGTCCCGCAAACTGATTGCTTAGTCAACGAAACTGAACAATTATATGCAGGATTTTCTTTTCATGAAATGAAAAAAATATTTTGCTTTTCCATACAAATTGTCTGATCGGGGTGGTCATTTTGTATGGGAAAATCAATTAAGTTTATAACTCCTGAAAGAATTTCCTGCTGATAGATGTTCAGTTAACAACCCCTAACAGTTTGCGGGACGCTGTCTCTTACACCCAATATGTATACTTTTTCATATTTGTTTCCTTTTCCCCGCAGAAAAGTGTTAGCGCTGGTGGAGGCTCCTTTACTTCTGAACCAGCTCCACAAACTGACTTCTACGTACCGGACAAGGCTGCTTCGCTTCCGGAGAGTGTAAAAAATTCATATTCTTGTCGAGTTAGTTCCGAGTCGATCGACCCAATGAACCGTAGCGTCAGAGTTTACAAACCGCCTAGTAGCACTGCTGGCCTCTGACATGGTTTAAGTAACAACCACGACCAAATAAAGTGACTGGAACCGACGACTTAACGTGCCCTCCGAAGCACGGAATCTTTTTTCTTTTCGGATAATCAGGTGATTTAGCCTGCAATGTTTTAACCAAACTGGGGAAAACCACACAAAGTGATAAATTAACAAATATCAACTATGTGCTCCCCCGGGAAACGAACCCAAGACTTTCGGATCGTAAGGTCATGGCTCTGACCATTAGGCCACCGAGGCAGTTATGTATTACAAAATAAAAATAACTGACCTAATGCCAAAGATGGCAGTTCATCTTAGTCACACTGAACATAGATTTAATAGAAGAAACGCTGTCTGTGATGCGTGTTTTCGCACTAACAATTATAAATATAATATGTAATAAGTTAATGTTAAGTGTTTGTCTTTGTATGTTATAAATAATAAATAAATATTGAACACTTTCAGAGTACAACCGCAAACCCGAACACGACGCTCCAATTCTCCCCTAGCACTATTGGAGGGCAAACTGCAGGCGCCGAAGCAAAGAAAGCCGCAGCAGCAAAACCCAACGAAGCAGTGAAACCCAACGAAGAAGTGAAACCAAACGAAGCAGTGAAACCCAACACAGCAAAGAAACCCTGAAGCGAAGATTGGAAAAGGGACGATACCCTTTTGTAGTTGATTCTTTCGATTTGATTATCGGAAAATTTTATTGTTATTTTAATATTATCATTTGTTTTTCTTATGCGGTGTTAAATAGCTTTTCGATTAAATGATTTTATTGGTACTGAAAATATAGTTTATTTCTTTGGAAACGTTTACAAATCTTTTCGGAAGAGGGGATAATTAATTATACAGGGATTTTTTGGGAATAACTCATAGTTGACAAATGTTTGTAAACATTTAATATCATATCATTTACACGCAAAACAAAACTGAAATAGTTGAATTAATAGGAGCAGGAGAAAACACCACAGATGAAATTGAAATAATATATTCCGGGTGTAAGGGACAGCGTCCCGCAAACTGATACGGGTTGCTCAGTCAATAAACTGAACAACTGTCACCATGAAATTCTTTCATGAGAGGACAATTTTTTTTACCATCATCATCATCTCCCTAGCCTTATCCTGTATCTCACGGGGTCGGCTTCCTAATCTAGGGGATTGAACGAGGGTACTAGTTTTTACACAGAGCGACTGCCATCTGACCTCCGCAACCGACAATTTTTTTTACCATCCCATACAAAATGACCACCTCGATCAGAATAATTGTATGAAAAAACCATAAATTTTCACTACCTGAAAAAAAATCCTGCTGATAGTTGTTCAGTTTTATTGACTGAGCAACCCCTATCAGTTTGCAGTACGCTGTCCCTTACACACCGTATACGAAGATTTTCATTCATCACAAAGTACTATAACTTACTTTACTTATCTATAAACGCAATCATTACAACGCTATTTTTACTTAAGTACTGACTAAGGGCACCCTGAAAGCATCATTTAGGTGAAGTGTCGGGACGTGATCAGTATTAAGTATTGGATACCTACTACGCCCTTATCTAGATCCTTAACAAAGTTGAAGAAGCTAAAGTAGTACGAGCCTACAGAAATACTTAATGAGCCC
Source organism: Scrobipalpa costella (assembly GCA_949820665.1). NCBI lineage: Eukaryota > Metazoa > Arthropoda > Insecta > Lepidoptera > Gelechiidae > Scrobipalpa > Scrobipalpa costella. The sequence continues at coordinate 6,562,555 of OX463299.1, forward strand.
AATTTTCGGCCAATATTAAGATAAAAGCACGTACCGATTTCTTTTAAAGATACGGAGAGTAAAACGTTCCAATAGTGTCGCTTTGTGAATGGTAGGCTTAGATCAAATATAGTTAACTATATTGGTAGGTTTACCGAAAATCGGGGTAAAGGGCCTGAATTATTCTTCCATGCTGGACTGGGAGCGAAAGAAAAACAGAATGCGCCAGCTGCATTTCCTCCCGGGCATTCTGTAGAAACCAGCTAAGGGATTCAAGTATATTATAATTTAGGCGATGGGCTGAAAACCTGTCAATACAGCAACATACCTCAACAAATCTATCTTAAATAACCCTCAAAACTTTGTCAGATGTGGCGAACGACCTTTGCTATCGTAATAGAATTTGCAGATTACAAGCAGATAACATATTATCTGCTATTCACACCAATAGATTGTTCAGTTTGTTTTGATCGGTACACTCTAGAAATATTTCAAAGCTGCATTATTCCGAAGTGACTTCCTTCTGCCTCATTATTGAGAGACGTGATTCGATCAAAATAAGTTAATTTTCGGTGAATCTTGGCTCTCCCTCTCTCTCGCTCCGTTTTTTCTCGTATTTTGAACAGAGGTCGAAATGTTTTCTAAGGGAAGGGATCAAACGGCATACTTTTTAGATTTTTCAACACTGGCTACTGAAAAACCAACAAGACATTCCCAACTTTCACTCAAGATTCCCGTTCAAATATCGAAACGTCAGCCAGTGTCAAAATTCGGTAAAAATGTAAGCACTGATAAAAAAATTACAACTCAACAACCTCAACTTTGGAACCTTTTGCGCCGTGAAATTTGTAAGAAACGCCGTTATGCGGCTACTACACGACCGTCAAACCCTCTTGGCAAACAAACAAACAGTTCGGGACCCAAACATGAGCAGCACTATGGCCACTAAGGACATGACGTCAGGCAATTTCGAGGTAAGCACAACCACCTTCCACTTCTGCGCCCCCAAGTACATCATCACTACATACATACATATAGTCACGCCTTTATCCCTAATGGGGTAGGCAGAGCGCAAACGACCTAACAAAGGTCGTTCCGCCACGTCTGACACAGTTCTGAGAGTTATTCAAGATAGACTTGTATGTATATTGCTGTAGTGACAGGTTGTCAGCCCATCGCCTAAACTACAATATACTGAAACCCTCGGATCCCTTGGCTGATTGTTACAGCATGCCCGGGAGGAAATGCAGCTCAACCATCATCACTACATAGTATAAAACAAAGTCGCTTTCTCTGTCCCTATATCCCCATGTATGCATAAATCTTTACGCAACGGATTTTGATGCGGTTTCTTTAAATGGTTAGAGTGATTCAAGAGGAACGTTTATATGTATAATACATGCATAATATAGTAGAGAAACACTGAAGATTTCCGTGCGAAGCCAGAGTGGGTCGCTAGTAAGGTAATAAATCTCAATTACAAGCCAAAAGCATGGACGTATTACTATTGCCAAAAGCATGGCCAAAAGTCCATCTTAATGGCGGCCCGAAATACCCAAGTGTTTCATTTAAAAACTTTATAAAATCAAAGCGATATTTTTCATTTCGTGAAGGTTTAAAAGAAGAGGTTTCTTGTTGCTTCGTGAAGCAAGCAACCTCTTATTCTAAACCTTCACAAGTTAATCTATTTCCAATCTGAACAGAAGCGATAAGACATGTACCTACAGTACAAGCTGCTACCTAAGGCCTGGACATACTGTACAAGTTACTAAGGAAATTGTGAATTTATGAACATTTTTGATATTTTGATGATATAACACATCAAGCAAGCTACAAATCATAAAACTAAGAGTATTCTGATCGATAGCTAACGAAATGTGTTGTTAATAATTGACAGGTGAAAGAGAAGAGGTCATCGGACGGATGTCTTCTACTTATGAACCCGGTGGCGAGCGGCGACAACGTGACCACCGGGCTCAACTCCGCACACAAGCTGAAAGAGGAGATGCCACCATTAGTGCCGTGCTGCGAAGGCAAGGAATTGCAGGTAAAGCCGCATAATCTGACTATAAATCAGGTGTAGTAAGATCTATTGGTGGCGAGCGGAGACAACGTGACCACCGGGCTCAACTCCGCACTTAAGCTGGAGGAAGAGATGATACCCTTGGTGTCGTGCTGCAAAGAAGAGACATTGCAGGTAAAGCCACATAATCAGATGAAGCAATAGGGTCTGATAATAATGTACCCGGTGGCGAGCGGAGACAACGTGACCACCAGACTCAACTCCGCACATAAGCTGAAGGAGGAGATGCCACCCTTAGTGCCGTGCTGCGAAGGCAAGGAATTGTAGGTGACGAACTAAAATCTAAATTCAAATGAGGTGAATGAGTGCCTGTTGCTGTTGAAACCAGTGGTGAGCTGAGACAACATGTAGACTTCACTGGATGAGATTCTGCTGAATCAACAGCTGGTAAATGGAGGTAAAGACACGCAACATGACAGTCGTGTTATGTTTCCTCAAACTAGCTAAAGGCCGTGTTATGAGGGCAAGGAATTACAGGTAACGCCACGGATTCTTACTATAGAACTGTTTAAAGAGGAGGGAGCTGAACCTGAACTACCAACGCAAGCTATAGGAGGGGTACCGCGAGCGGGAGGGAAGGCTGAGTTGCTGGTGACTTCAAAGTATGCAAGTTGGCAGATTATATTATCTACATATTATGATTATGACCGATCACAGATTTGTAAAGGTAAGTATAATAAGTTGGTAAACCTACGATAGTTATTAAAAAATATTGGCCTCTAATTCGACATTGGCATTCATCCTTGTAATTTTAACTCAATTTTATGGCTGAAAAGTACGATGAAATACCAATCTCAATTCCGAATACAATACCAAATTCATCTACGGAGATGAAAGTGGTCCCATATTGAACTGCGATTTATTCGCACAATTCTGAATCGGAGTCGGGGTGCGATCGAGCTCACTTGATTGATGGAGTTCTACGCGAGTTTTTATTCGACCACAAAAACGGTTTATTGAAAACTGGACTTTGATCAAACAGTTGTTGAAAAGCTTTGTTATTTGAACTTGTTTCAAAGGCTTCCCTTGTAAGCCAACTTTTTTTACACGCGTACCTACCTATTCAAATAGAGATATTTTTTTCAAAGTCATACAGTAGTTGGAACGAGTTAGTTACTATTATTTCAAAGACTTTTCTTGTTAACAAACTTTCGTACACGTGTATTCAAGTATCGCTTTCCTACACTATTTCTGAACATCTTGGAAAAGGATGTGAACACATGATTATTTATCTGTGATGCTGATGCCGGGTGTTAGATTATGAAGCATATCAACAATTATGAAGGCTCAATCTAAGTAAGAAGTGTTTAGTAAATTAATTGCCAACAGTTTTAGAAGGGTTTCTTTGACTTGGGCGAAAACATTTTGATGTCAAGCAATTTTTGTTATTTGATTGTAATATTATCCTTCTTTTCATAACCCAGTTGCCTTAGAAGTGTTATTGCGAAACTAATTTAGCGTAAGAAGCAATGTAATTTTACATCTTTGCATATACAGGGGACTCCGTTTCACTTCTATTTATTTGTGCAGATGATCTCATTTCCATTCTCTTTATCTGATCATCTTTATTCATGAGATCATGAGGAATAAACGCTGGCCCGTTCTGTATATTTAAGGTGTCTGTCGCTGAAACCAATTGGAGGGATAAGGCGAATCGATTGCGTGGTTATATGATTCTTGCGTGCGGCATTTACCTTGGGAAAGTTTGACATCGTTTATCATTCTGTACCTTATTTTAGGCCTTCCATTTTGTGGAGCTAGGCATTTAATATTCGCTCCATACATTGTTATACGAAGACAAAATTTGGCTGTCTGAAGGCTATCTGCGAAACTTTGAACTTATATTGAGCGATTTTCTAAGTTTGACTTTCCATAGCTTAGCTATAGTATTTCTAACTCATATTTAGAATAAAGGTAAACAATTTCACATTTAAGAAATAAATGATACGTGTCGGCAAATTAGTTAAATTACTAAAACTACTATTTCATTATGTTGTCATATCTAATAGCTAAAACTTATTTTAGAAGCAAGATCTTCGATTAAAAGACATGAAACTTTGTTTACCTTCATTCTAAAACTGAGTTGCAAATACTATAACAATAGGCTATGACTATTTTGACACCTATGATTTGATTGCAGATAAATGAAGAACTGGTGCGTACCGGTCTGTCTGCCATATCCGTCAAGCACGACAACAGCGTGATCCAGTGCGTGAGCATGTCCCGAGCGTGCGAGAAAATGATGGTTCCGCCCGGTCTCGTTAAGGTACAAATCTTCGACTGCTTATTGTTTCTTCCATGCTGGACTGGGACCTAAAGAAAAACATAGAAAAAAGCAATAGGGCAATAAGGCCCCCTGTATTGTACTTACTGTTCTTTTCTTTGTGTTTGTATCTGTAATAATTTTGGTGCAATAAAGAATTATTGTATATGCATTTCCTCCCGGGCATGCTGTAAAAACCAGCTAAGGAATCCGAGGGTTGCAGTATATTGCAATTTAGGCGATGGGCTGCCAACCTGTCACTACAGCAATATACCTACAATCTTAAATAACCCTCGAAACTTTGTCAGACGTGGCGGAACGACCTTTGTTGAGGTCTTTTACGCTCTGCCTACCCCATTAGGGATAAAGGCGTGATTATATGTACGTATGTTATCGTTTTTCCAGCCTAGTAATAAAGTCCGATATCCGGATTCGTCCTCAGTATACGCTAGTGTAAGGTCGTAGCGTTCTCCTCAAATGTCCTCTATATCCACTTTTACAATTTTTATCCAGCACTGCTTCGATCTGCTGAGCTGCCGACTGCTACTGCATTTGGCTTTGCGCTATGGATCTATTACTTTTAGTCTCAATAAAGTTCAATGCATTTATACCCGGTGTAAGGGACAGCGTACTGAAAACTGATACACGTTGTTCAGTCAACGAAACTAAACGACGTCTACCAGAACATTATTTAAGGAGATGAAAAAATATTTGACTTTCCCGTACAAAATGACCACCTCGATAAAAAAAGAGACTTTAATATCTAGAGATATTACTGAGAAAATATCAGGACATCTTGAACAAAACTAATTTTGTAGCTTTTTGCTTTGCAGTCTAAAATGTTGCTTGTTGATATTTGGTGTCAACTTTGATGTAAAATTCCAGCACCGCAATTCGTTCCGAAGTCTCCACCGACCTGACCTGAAACGGGTGCCGTACCTCCGCCGCATGTCACCTGATGAGTTGGAAACCCTGTTCCGAGGATACGCAGACTTCCCCGCCTGGTCCAAGAGTGGTAATCAAATAGTAAAAAATATTGTGAAGTAGCTTTCAACCCCACTGAAATCGTAGTGCCCACCAAAATGCAGAATCATCTTGTCAGACAAGTTCGAACTCAGCAAGCAGCCTTTATCCTTCAGGCTTTTACTGAAGCCTCATCTAATAGCCAAATAGGTAGAGAACAATGTTGATTGATAGTCCATCGACCGGGGTTCTGAAAGGCCGAATCACTCTTATTCCCTTACTTAGGGAGGTATGCAATTTTTATGATTGAAGTGATACTACATGCAAGTTATTTAATATTATTGCAGAAGACGCAAGAATGAGCGTACCTCCAGAGGACAATCACCTTCGTAAGAGAGAAGCAAAAAAGGAAGTGATAGGACCTGATGATGGTAGGTAGCAAAACAGTTTACGAGGTATTACAATGCATTGATTGATTTCTAATAACTTTTGGACCATGGGACGAACCCTGACGAACCCAACACAGTTTATTTTTCATTTGTGTTTGAATAACGATGTTCAAAATACAATGGAGCGGACAAAAACGATTCACACACATCTAGTTTGTTCGTTAGAGCAATTTGCGAACTTTGCCCCCGGGAGACCTATGAAATAAACTAGCGGAGGGATGTCGATTTAGCGGGATCAGGGAATGGCGACAAAAGTTTTTGTTGTATGTTTTTGTTGACTATAGCCCCAAACGAATGAGTTTTGTCGACTGGATTCATGTTCGAGCTTGTGAAATAGCTTAATTAACTGGTGGAAATGGTTCTCACCTACTAGACAGCAAAGAAAAAAAATGGGTGGCAACAAGTAAGATAGTGGACACTGCTCGGTATTTTTGGCTTTACCATCAGACATCTGTTACAGGAAACAACGGAATAAACCCCTTACACCCAATACCGGAGACTCGGTCAGGCGCTGAAGATGTACCAGCCGGCATGCGTCTACACGGCGCTCGAGCAAGACTCTACACGTCTGTGCTGGCTGGAGTGAAGGCTGGAGATCAGCTAGAGTGAGTCATCAGTAGTAGATGAGGGTTGAGGATGTACCAGCCGGCATGCGTCTACACGGCGATCGAGCAAGACTCTAGACGTCTGTGCTGGCTGGAGTGAAGGCTGGAGATCAACTAGAGTGAGTCATCAGCAGTAGTAGATGAGGGTTGAGGGTGTACCAGCCCGCATGCAGCTACACGGCGCTCGAGCAAGACTCTACACGTCTGTGCTGGCTGGAGTGAAGGCTGGAGATCAACTAGAGTGAGTCATTAGCAGTAGTAGATGAGGGTTGAGGATGAACCAGCCGGCAGACGGCTACACGGCGCTCGAGCAAGACTCTACACGTCTGTGCTGGCTGGAGTGAAGGCTGGAGATCAGCTAGAGTGAGTCATCAGTAGTAGATGAGGGTTGAGGATGTACCAACCGGCATGCGTCTACACGGCGCTCGAGCAAGACTCTACACGTCTGTGCTGGCTGGAGTGAAGGCTGGAGATCAACTAGAGTGAGTCATCAGCAGTAGTAGATGAGGGTTGAGGATGAACCAGCCGGCATGTGGCTACACGGCGCTCGGGCAAGACTCTACACGTCTGTGCTGGCTGGAGTGAAGGCTGGAGATCAACTTGAGTGAGTCATCAGCAGTAGTAGATGAGGGTTGAGGATGTACCAACCGGCATGCGTCCACACGGCGCTCGAGCAAGACTCTACACGTCTGTGCTGGCTGGAGTGAAGGCTGGAGATCAACTAGAGTGAGTCATCAGCAGTAGTAGATGAGGGTTGAGGATGTATCAGCCGGCATGTGGCTACACGGCGCTCGGGCAAGACTCTACACGTCTGTGCTGGCTGGAGTGAAGGCTGGAGATCAACTAGAGTGAGTCATCAGCAGTAGTAGATGAGGGTTGAGGATGTACCAGCCGGCATGCCTCTACACGGCGCTCGGGCACGACTACACGTCTGTGCTGGCTGCAGTGAAGGAGATCAGCTAGAGTGAGTCACCTGTTATAGACATCAACGGAATAAACTCCTTACACCCAAGCCCGGAGACTCGGTCAGGCAGGCGCTGAAGATGTGCCAGACGGCATGCGGTTACACGGGGCTCGGGCAAGACTCTACACGTCTGTGCTGGCTGAAGTTAAGGCTGGAGATCAACTAGAGTGAGTCATCAGCAGTAGTAGATGAGGGTTGAGGATGTATCAGCCGGCATGTGGCTACACGGCGCTCGGGCAAGACTCTACACGTCTGTGCTGGCTGGAGTGAAGGCTGGAGATCAACTAGAGTGAGTCATCAGCAGTAGTAGATGAGGGTTGAGGATGTACCAGCCGGCATGCCTCTACACGGCGCTCGGGCACGACTACACGTCTGTGCTGGCTGCAGTGAAGGAGATCAGCTAGAGTGAGTCACCTGTTATAGACATCAACGGAATAAACTCCTTACACCCAAGCCCGGAGACTCGGTCAGGCGCTGAAGATGTGCCAGACGGCATGCGGTTACACGGGGCTCGGGCAAGACTCTACACGTCTGTGCTGGCTGAAGTTAAGGCTGGAGATCAGCTAGAGTAAGTAAATATTTTTTTTCTTGTTCTCGCAGTTGTAGCTGTTCAACACGCACTCGCTGCCGAAGCTCTTGGGCTTCTCGCCGGCCTTCCCCGCGCATACCACCGGCTCCGACTTGGCGCTGGTGTAGTAGTGCAATTTTTTCCTTTCTTTATCCTTGATTTAATGTATATTTTGAAAATCTGCACATCGAAAATGCCCACATTTTTTCCTGCATCCATCTTGCTCGAATGCATGTTTTGAAAATCTTGTGCCCGCATTCTATACTGCATCCATCTTGCTCGAAAACAAGTTTTGAAAATTTCGTGCCCGTATTGTGCATCGTGCTTCATCCATCTTGCTCAAATGCATGTTTTTAAAATCACGTACCCGCATTCTGTCCTGCATCCATCTTGCTCGAATGCAGATTTTGAAAATCTCAGCACCGCTTTCTATCCTGCATACATCTTGTTAGAATGCATGTTTTGAAAATCTCGTACCCGCAGTCTATCCTGCATCCATCTTGTTCGAATGCATGTTTTGAATTTCTCGTGCCCGCATTCTTTCCTGCATCCATCTTGCTCGAATGCATGTTTTGAAAATCTCGTACCCGCATTCTATCCTGCATCCATCTTGCTCGAATGCATATCGTCGTTGCGCGACCAAAACCCGATACGTAACATTTTTGAATCTGCCATGTGGATGATGATTTCCAAATTCCTATTTGTTTATTTTTTTAGATGTATTCAGTTAAATTACTTATTGTGAAAATAAAGGAACTAATCATTATCATAGACTTTAAAAATATCAACATTCTGAACAGTAAGCCCGAAAATATTTAGGTTTGTTTTGGCTCCTGTAAAATTTCAATTTTGTTACATAGCAGGTTTTGGTCGCGCAACGACGATATTTTGAAAATCTTGTGGCCACATTCTTTCCTGCATCCATCTTGCTCGATGCATGTTTTGAAAATCTCGTACCCGCAGTCTATCCTGCATCCATCTTGCTCGAATGCTTGTTTTGAAAATCTCGTGCCCGCATTCTTTCCTGCATCCATCTTGCTCGATGCATGTTTTGAAAATCTCGTACCCGCAGTCTATCCTGCATCCATCTTGCTCGAATGCTTGTTTTGAAAATCTCGTGCCCGCATTCTTTCCTGCATCCATCTCGCTCGAATGCATGTTTTTAAAATCTCGTGCCCATTATTTCCTCCCTCCATCTTGCTTGAATGTATGTTCTTCATCTACTCTTCGTTGCTGCTACCTCGGATTGAAATCGCACAATCCTACTCTTTTACCAGTTCCCTATGAGTCGACCAATTACCACATCTCGGACACCGGCGATCAAATGTATGAAACAAACACAGTCTAAGCTGGCGTGTACCATGCTTGCGTGAGTGAGTTCAGACATGCTAGGATTGCCGCCATTTTGCCTTAATTTATTTGCAGTGCGAAGGCGTGATTATATGTATGTAGGCGAAGGGACATACTGCGAAGTAACGGACATTTGCAAATATTTGTTTAATATCGAAATATTAGTTTTCTTCGCTCTGCGCAGCGCGTCATCGTCGCATTCTTGTCAGCCAGTAACTGTGAGGTAACCGAATGCGGGGGGGCGGCACTTTCAGCGGGAGGCAGGGAGTTGGGCACTCCACTGTACGCTAGTACTATTTATTACATACATACATACATATAATCAAGCCTTTTTCCCCAATGGGTTAGGCAGAGCGTAAACGACCTAAACGAATTTCGTTCCGCCAAGTCTGACAAACTTTTGAGGGTTATTTGTAGGTTATATATACTGCTGTAGTGACAGGTTGTCAGCCCATCGCCTAAATTACAATATACCAAAACCCTCTGATCCCTTAGCTGGTTTTTACAGCATGCCCGGGAGGAAATGCAGCTGGCACATTCTATGTTCTCTCACTCCCAGGCCAGCATGGAGCACTATTTATTATACTGTGCTATTACCGAGTTCACATCTAATTTCCGACTAAACCATCCTTATATTTCACAGGAACCAAGCAAACGAAGACTACGACCACCGCGTGTCTGACGAGCCTTTGCCAGAAGAAGAGGTCCAACTGAACGAGGAGTTACAAATCATTTTACCGCCCCGCTGCGATGACGTCACAGCCGAATCGTCCACCACGACCGCCACCACAGACAACAGTAGTACCAGCTGATGAAACTCAGAAAGGAAATTCTCCCACTGCGTAAACTAGGGACAATCAAGAGAATCCTGGGCCATAAAATATGTATTGGCCTGAAACACTCCGAAATATCCAGGCTGGTACAGAAATCTAGAAAAAAACTGATACAAAAGTCTAGAAGAAATGTTGGCCGAATGATCATGTTTATTGAATGGATGATACTTGACTCTAAAATAAGGGATAGTGCACCTACATTTACATAACTCAAGATTGTGCTTGAAATGGACTGACAAAATTTAATAAGATAAAAGTACAAACTCAGCTGTAAACTGAATATTTTATTTTTTATACTGTTTTTTTCACTGCACATTTCACATCACATCAGTTAAAAAAAAAAATGCACTACGCTTTTCACATCACAGTATTAAAACAAAGAATTTGAAATTCTTAGGGAATTCTTTTATCGTCTCCTCAAAAGTAGTATTTTTTGTTTCTAACATTTAAAATAAATAACGATCATTAAATTAAATCGATATTGGTATAGCTTTTCGAAGCTAATCTTCCACGGATAATTAAGTTTTGTGAATTTTGCAATAAAACAAAAAATCGAGTGTGAATTTATATTGAATAACTTTTCTACAATATTATACAGCTGACTGTACGTACCCACACATTTCGTGGTTTAGGTATCGGCGTGTATATTGAAAACTGGCTTCAAGGCACGCAATTGATTAAAGACTAATTCTATATTAAGATGAGTACATTTTGAAGAACAGTGTTCAATATTCGTGTCGATACAAATATATTACATCTCATTCATAATACACAGACCATTGAATTGCAGACACTAGGAGTATTCCTGATTTGTATGTAGTTTGAAGTTTTAACCTTTAGTAAATAATAGAAAATTGGACCGCAAGGCATACAGCGTTGAAACAACGCCTTGAGTACGGTCTTTCAAAATTGTACATTGATGGCCAGGAAATAATTTAACTTCAGTTTCAAGTTACAGCTTTATTCTCAAGTTTTATGGCCTTAGTTTTACCCCCACTACCCCACCACTTACAGTAAAATACTCCTTTATAAATTACAAGCACATTTTTACATGTGTACAAGTGCGTGTATCTGCTACAAATTTAATTGCACTTCTCTTTAACATTCTAATCGCAAAATGGCTGTGTTCAAATATGGATTACTCGTATTTCATTTGTTGGCGGACCTTTCCTTTGAAATTAAAGAGAAATTTTGATACAAAAGTCATACAAAACATTTAAGAGTTCTTGTTAGACGCACAGAAGATATTTTATTACAATAAAACTTAACTTTCAGACTCAATGTATGTAACATTTTCAATCATTTCGATAATACACGACTATTATTCAATATTGTCATGTTTCTTACAAAGAGTATTTCTAAATCAACACGATTAATAAACACATCTTTATGAAAATAAAATGTTTTTCGTATATCACAAAGAATTGGTGAGAATGTTAAGTGTTTAGTTTTTAACATGCCTTGATATCACTTAAGGAATGATTATTCAAAAACGGAATCTGTTAAAATACAGGTATAATGTTGGTAGACAAAGTTTTGCGAACATCGAGACATGTAAAAACAACAGGCAAATTAAGAGTAAAAATCAATCTCAAAAACGAGGCAAGAACAACCACGGAATCAAAAACTTTCGGACCTTTAAATGCAAGGATATTTTAGTGTACTAAAAGCGCAACTGCGTTTTAAATAAATACAAAATCACGGTCTTATTATTCAGGACGTCATGAGATATTTCCGTGCCATTTACCTTTGGCACAAATTCTTGTTCGTGGATAGAAATAAAGCTATCTACGCACAATTGGGAATTTGTACTGGAAATGACACTTTCCGGACGTCATCGTACGGAAGCATATAATATTGCATTACCTCACATTTTCAGGTCCGTTTGAGTCTCATCTTTACAAAATCAGATGGTCCCAACTAGTACTAACTTATTTTGAATCACATCGAAAGCTGAAGCATTATTACAAAGCCGCCACTATTATTTAGAACAGTTTTGTTTTGGCCTGTTTACTAGTAATTTTGACGACAAATTTCAACCAATAAGGGGACAGATCGTGTCACCGTTCGGGCATGTGATTGGAGGAAACAATTCTGCCTCGACCAATCAGAAGCAGATTATCGCCCGCGCCTGTGATTGGTCAAAACGTTGGTCGCCATGTGGATACGCAGCTTTCAAACTAGAATGTTCTATGATAAATACAAATCAACATCCAATCAAATAATGTAAAAAATACTCTCCATTATGTACATACATATTGTAAAACATCAATATGTACATTGTTTTACAATAATTTGCGAGCTGTTATTCTGTCAATAAATACACTCTAGAATCGGCTTCAGGGCCATATATTTAGTTGATTTTCTATTTGGATAAGAAAAGACGCAAAGCAGTGCGAAAATAACAATAATTTTGGTAAAATTGAATAAATCTGAAATAAAAAAGAAGCAAATACTATAATTATCATGTGAATTTATTAACAGTATAACAACTCGCAAAGATACTCTTTCAACCAGCGCAAGCGTGCATTTTAGCTATTACTTAATTACTTTCTAGTACAATAACATATTGCATTCAATCGAGTCTTCATTTTAAATTGTTTCCTAATGCATCAAACTTCCTACCTATACAAAAATTGGAGGTAAACATTAATAATAATAATAAAAAAATCGTTTACACTAAGTAATCAATAATCATCTCGCTTTTTAAATAACATAAAAAATAATAATCAAAATATTTCGATAGTACAACAAACCTCTAATTTTTAAATTAAATAATGGAATAATTGATTTCTTTGTTTACTATTCGGGCAATTTTTAAGACGCCAAAGTTGACAGTTCACACAGTTACATATGGATTAAAACCGGCCCCATTTCTAACAATATGAAGACTGCAATGGTTTGTAATTGTCTGACTTCTTAATTTTGTGACATTAGTTGAACTAGTTTATTCAAAAATAGGTGTTGTATCTTTTGTGTGGTAGAATAAAATCATATTCAACAGCATTAAGTTTTTCATACCTTCAACAATGAACTGTCAAAATGGGCTCCTTCACACCCTGGTTACATGTTACATGTGACAACTGGCTTGTTCACTTTAGTTAGCTATCTAGTAATTGAGTCACTGATTGAACAGTCTTATGCACCATCACTGTTCGGAACATCACTGGTTCACATGGTATTTGTATTACTAGATCCAACGGCTACGGCGCACCTTACTTAAATTAAATGGCATCGTAATCCTCACCTGGAAATAAAGTAAATGTCATCGTTATAAATTATGCAGGAGGTGTAAATTATGTAAATATTTGATCCACAATTGAAAAATTTAATTAATAATTATAAGTACGGTTTTCTTCATATTTTTACCCTTGTTTCATGGAATAAGTTTTTTTACTTTGATGGATATAAAAAAAAAGATTCTTCCTTGCTGGACTGGGAGGAGAAGAACATAGAATGCGCCAGCTGCATTTCCTCCCAAACATGCTGTAAAAACCAGCTAAGGGATCCGAGGCTGACCTGTCACTATAGCAATATACGTACAAATATAACTTCTTCCATGCTGGACTGGGAGAGATAGAAAAACATAGAATGTTCCAGCCGCCCTTCCTCCCGGGCATGCTGTAGAAGTCAGCAAAAGGGATTCGAGGGTTACAGTGTATTGTAATTTAGGCGACGGGCTGACAACCTATCACTACAGCAATACATATCATTACAATCTAAAATTTACCCTCAATTTTTGTCAGACGTGGCGAAAGCGCCTGTTACGAGGCGTTTTACGCTCTGCCTACCCCGTAAGGGATAAAGATAAAGGCGTGATTTTATGTATGTATGTATGTATGTATGTATATAACTTAAATAACCCTCAAAACTTTCTCAGACGTGGTGGAACGACCTTTATTTAGGTCGTTTACACTCTGCCTACCCCATTAGGGACAAAGGCGTGATTATATGATTGTATGTGTTGTAAGATGAATAATTAATTAAGCTAGAGAAAATAAAATGTAATATCAGATTCGGTGAGCTCGCGTATTATTTAAGCGAGCGCAGCGAGATTGGCACTTCAAGATGTTTACTATAGCTCGTGACTAAAGATAAAACGCGAGCGAAGCGAGCCTGACATTTTCTAGTGTTTACTTTATCTAGTGAAGAAAGTCGGCATAAAGCGCGACCGTAGCGAGCTTGTTATTTTTATTGCTTTCGCTAGTGAGGCCAAAACGCGATCACAGCGAACCTAACCCCTTGAATCGTGCTTACCGTGGCGTGTTGCGGCGTGTGGTCGCGCCGCCTACTCTGCCGCTCATAACTTGTGGTTGCTGGTGAGCCACGTGAGCCCCTCGTACAGCCCGTCGCCGGAGGTCGCGCACGACGGCTGCACGTACCAGTTGCGGTCGCGGATGCGCGTCAGCCCGAGCTTCTCTTGGATCTCGTGGGGTTTCATCGCTGGAATTTGAGAAGCGTTGTATTAGTATTTGTTCAAAGTAACATTGCAGAATTTTGCAACTTTGCTTTTGCAACCTGTCACTACAGCAATATACCTACAAATCTATCTTAAATAACCCTCAAAACTTTGTCAGACGTGGCGGAACGACCTTTATTTACTTCGTTTACGCTCTGCCTATCCCATTAGGGATAAAGGCGTGATTATATGTATGTATCTAACATTGCTTTATCGAGGTATCGTGAAGCCGTGACTCCTGCTCTCAAACGAAACACGAAATATAGCCCCGAGGGGCAAAGAGGATGTTTGAGAAACCCTTCCCCTCTCTGACCCGCGGGGGTATGTTTCGTGTTTTGTTTATGCGCGAGACTCTGCTTGAGAGCAGCGAATGCGAAGCACAACAGAGAAAAATAAAATACTGGGAGGGAAGCGAGCACAAAGTTTTAAATAAAGATATTCACGATATATTATTGTAACTATATATTTTTGTAACTGACAACCTGTCACTACAGCAATATACAAATCTATCTTAAATAACCCTCAAAACTTTGTCAGACGTGGCGGAACGACCTTTTGTTTAGGTCGTTTACGCTCTGCTTACCCCATTAGGGAAAATGCGTGATTATTTGTATGTATTATTGTAACAGGAAATTTCATGAGCTTAGTCGATATTAACCACTGGCATAAGAGTAAAGGAACTTACCGTCTGGCAAGTCTTGCTTGTTGGCGAAGATGAGTATGATGGCGTCGCGCATTTCCCTGTCGTTGATGATCCGGTGCAGCTCTTGACGCGCCTCGTCTATGCGGTCCCGGTCTGCGCAGTCTACCACGAATATTAGACCTTGAGTGCCTGGAATTGGAAATTGGTTTAGGGTGAGTAAACTTTAGTGGTATTCATAAATCGCTGTAACCTCTAGTTGGGTTTCGACATACCAATAAGCAAATCCCACTTCTGATATCTAGGTGCTTTGAGACTTAAGTATATATTCGCTAGCTATCAAATTGTCGGGCATGCTGTTGAAGTCAGCAAAAGGGACTCGAGGGTTACAGTGTATTGTAATTTAGGCGATGGGCTGACAACCTGTCACTAAAGCAATACATATTACAATCTAAAATTGCCCTCAATTTTTGTCAGACGTGGCGAAAGCGCCTTTTAAGAGGCGTTAAACGCTCTGCCTACCCCGTAAGGGATAAAGGCGTGATTTATGTATGTATGTATGTATCAAATTGTCGAAAAAGAATGTTATTACTCTCCTATCATCGTCTAGCGCCAAGCAACTAGCGTGCTTTTTTCCGTGAGTGCCTCTATGATGGAGCGAGCTCTCCAGCAAAGAGCGGCTATCGCTCCGTTGTCGAATTCGTCTCAACCTTAGTCACCCTGGCCTAAACTAGAGTCAGGACAGAAACAAACCCTTCGCAAGTAAAAGAAACTAAATATTCAGAGCCTCAAAAGGTACTGCCGGAGTAGTGAAATCCCATACAAACGAAGTTTAGCTTTTATTCCTAAACAGTAAAACTAAACTTCACACACATGACAAAATTCATCATATCTTGCTTCTGGGTTTAGTTTGAAAATTTTAATTATGTACAAAATTAGAAAGATTATTTAATTTTAGGCTATTTTCACAAAATAATATTTTAGGTATTATTTTGTTTGTGCTTAATATTGTCAAACAAAACCTAATTAGCATAGATATGATGCATTTGGTCATGTGTACGAAGCTTGGTTAAGTTTGATTTTACTGTTTAGGAATAAAAGTGAAACTACGTTTGTATGGGATTTCACTACTCCGGCAGTCCCTTTTGAGGCGTTGAATATTTAGTTTATTTTTACTTGCGAAGGGTTTGATTCTGTCCCGACTCTAGTTTAGGCTAGGGTGACTAAGGTTGAGACAAATACGACCACGGAGCGTTAGCCGCTCTTTGCTGGAGAGCTCGCTCCATCATAGAGGCACTTACGGAACACAGCAAGCGCTTGGCGTTAGACGATGATGGGAGAGTCGAAGATAACTTAGTCGCAAAGCGCCTAGATATCAGAAGTGGGATTCGCTTATTGCTATGTCAGAACCCAAAAGAAAGAAAATTTGTTGTACCAACCTGTATAGTAATGCCTCCAAAGTGGCCGTATTTTGTCCTGCCCTCCGACGTCCCAGACGTTGAATTTGACGTTTTTATACGTTACTGTTTCCACGTTGAACCCGACCGTGGGTATCGTTGTTACTGACTGACCTAATTTTAATTTATATAAAATTGCTGAAGAAAAGTGTTAAGGAAATATTGTAGAGACATTGTTACTATTAATATAGTTATAGATACATGAACACCGCTTGAAAATGGCACCAAAAAAACAAGGCATAAGCCTTGGTCGTAAATTGGTTTACTTAAAGCTTCGATATGGACCTTACTGCTCATAAAATAAAGTTCGATTTGTCAAATAGCGACTGACATTACACAGTCGCTATTAATATAGTTATAGATACACAAACGCCGCTTGAAAAATGGCACCTAAAAAACAAGGCATATCCCTTGTATTTATGTCAGTCGCTATTTGACAAATCGAACTTTATTTAATGAGCAGTAAGGTCCATATCGAAGCTTTAAGTAAACCAATTTACGACCTTTTTGCACATGGTTGACGTGGTTCCACGGTTGAGTTCGATTCTGTATAGGACTGTAGATCTATAACTATATTCGATCTAAGGTTACTATAACGATAAGCGTAAGATAAGTCTTCATAATCATAAAATGTAATGTATTTTATAAACATATTTTACACGTATTTTTAATATTCCATGAATGTCATGGCAAATTCGAACATTCAGAAGCAGTTTAATTTTATTAAAATAATCCTCAATATAATTTAGTATGCTTGAAACCAATGGTCCACAACAACATACGGGTTTAAAATAATAAATCATTGTGCGAATGGGTATTAATAGTAGTATCGAGGTAATTTAAATTTATTATCCCAACTACTCGCTGAAAATGTACTGTATTATCAATTTATAATTTCAATAAACAACCCACACGTTTATTCACAATACAAACCACCCACTTCCTTTGACAATGCTATCATAATAAAATATTTTGTACGAATTTCATAGATTGTGGTTAGGCACAAAATATGCCACAATATCTACATCTACATAATCACGCTTTTATCCCTAATGGGGTAGGTCAAGCGTAAACGACCTAAACAAAGGTCGTTCCGCCACGTCTGACAAAGTTTTGAGGGTTATTTAAGTTAGATTTGTAGATCTACATACATATATATAATCACGCTTTTATCCCTAATCGGATAAGCAGAGCGTAAACGACCTAAACAACGGTCGTTCCGCCACGTCTGACAAAGTTTTAAGGGTTATTTAAAAAGATTTGTAGGTATATTGCTGTATTTTTTATTATTTTTTTTTGAATGGACCTGTTTGCAAAATACTACAAAGTGTATATAATGCGTCACCGGGCTAAGGCGGGGAGTTGCTACACGCAATCTACACCCTTAATGAAATGGCAACTGCCTAAGGGCGCCCACTAGGGCTCGAACCTCGGCTTATGGCGTTGCCTTGGGGACTCCTTATCGGAGAGAATCTGCCCGGTACGTGCCGGTAAACCCCAAAGTGGGGAGCAAAGGAGGGACCTCCGCGACCCCGCCGGCGGGGTGCGCGGTTGCTGGAAGAGCTTGTGCAGAGTGTGGCTCGACTAATATTGGCAGCATTAAACGCAAGGGTAATTTGGTCATCGCCGTCGGTAAGGGGTATATTGCTGTAGTGACAGGTTGTCAGCCCATCGCCTAAATTGCAATATACAGATCCCTTAGCTAGTTTTTACAGCATATTCATTTTCTCTCGCTAACAGTCCAGCATGGAAGATTAGCTAGCCTGTATAGCTAGCCCAGCATAAAGCCAATTCCTCACGATCAAACAATATAAAGAATGTAGCATAATGGTAATAATGTCTCAGTTTATGGAGATGAATGGTCCATGCTACCCACGGGCCTTATATTCGACTGAGCATGAAATTATCGCCATACTCTGTTTGCGTATCAACTCATATTCTGTATGGGATATTGTGCATGACGGTATTTGGATTTATTATAGTCAATAGATTGATTTATTTAGACATTGATTTATAAATAAATTCAAGTATCGTCATCTATCCCCAAATCATCATCTCCCTAGCCTTATCCTGTATCTATCGGGGTCAGCTACCTAATCTAGGGGATTGAACGAGGGTACTGGTTTTTACACAGAGCGACTGCCATCTGACCTCTGCAACCCACAAGGGAAACCAGACCCAATCCTAGATTAGCCGCCAATGCTTAGCACTGGCCTGTGACATGGCTTAACGACTAATATCTACGGTATTAAACGATATTAACCGAAACCAACGGCTTGATGTGCCTTCCGAAGCACGGAAAAAGCACCGAATAAACGTACATATGAAATTCGAAAACCGAAAAACACTTTGGTACGTGGTGGGATTCGAACCACGACCTCCCGCTCAGGAGGCAGCGGCCCTATCCACTACACCATCGGGCTCTCATCTATCCCCAAACTAAGCAAATATTGCGCTATGAAAACTGATTTCTTTAATTTTCTTCACAAAGAAGCGAAGAAGCTTTGGAAATACACACTAAGAAACTTTAGCTCAATAAATTGAATTAAAGGAATTTTTCGTATATCAAATAGAATGCCAGAAGTCATGCGATATTTCAGCGAAGGCATGGCGTATCAAAAGAACCTGTCTGAAAGGGACGTTCTACTTTACATATTTGTATTAAACATATTTTCCCCAAACCTTTTTCATATTCGCTGTATGTACAGGTAAAAATGGCGGAAATATTTAATACGTCTATCTATCTATGCAAAAAAATACCTGCAAGAAGTTAACGAAACATATAAAAGCTTACAAAAGATTATCAATCTTTTAATATTAATCTTCCCAAAGGTTGCTTTAGCAATAAGGCCGCCTATATTGTACTGTCATGTTTATTCCTTTTTATTTCTGTTGTATGTGTTTCTTTGTGCAATAGTATTTTGTATTATATTGTATTATAATATTTTATCTTTTTAATCAATGTCATGGTCGAAATACTCGAAGAAATATTGGGAATGCTATTCACTATATATTTTTCTTTTAAGTTTTACTATGAGATTCGGGTTTCATAACAGTTTTTTTTTTTTTCAATAAAATTGCTTGATTGTTAGTGTCCAACCACTCCAAGAAGTTTTTTTTAATTTAAATAATAAATATTTGACCTCTTTTGGTATTCTACCTTTTTATAAACATCCTTGCTGAAATGCACGAAAAATTATTGTGGATGCCATTCACACATTTACAATTAATTTTAAAACGACTTCAAATTCAAAAAGGAGGAGGTTCTTAATTCGTCTGTATGGTTTTTTGTGTACATATTTCTGTGAAGGTTTTCTATCACACACACACACACACACACACACATAAATCACGCCTTTATCCCTTACGGGGTAGGCAGAGCGTTTCTATCACATATGGCATTATTAACAGATTTTTATAATTTTATTATAGTACAGTCAGTAGGTTCACGACTTAGAGAATGCTTTGCAAAGTTAGGTTCTCTAAGACTGTCCGAGAAATTTTCGACTGCATTTACTCGTCTAATTCAAGTTTTTTGAATTTTGTATTTGTCTAGCAAAACTAGGCAATCAATTAATTCTGTTAGCAACCAGAACCAATTAATTGTCTAATTTTGCTTAATACATGTGTTTTAAAAGAAATCGTATTCGTCTTTCCTCTAATTGTATTTTCACATGCCATTATGTAGCACTAGCTTTCTGCCCGCGGTTTTACCCACGTTACATGAGTTTTCCGCTGGAAACGAAGGTTTTCCGCGGTGAAAAGTAGCCTATGTTTTATTGCAGGGCCTAAAATATATGAGTCCGAAGTTTCATATTGATCCACCCAGTGGTACAAGCGAGTTTGAGTAATAAACATCCAACTTTCGCTTTAATAATATTGGTAGAAAGTAGGATCATTTGTCCAAATACCATAGGTATTTTTTCTTTTGTAAAAGGATACTAGTCTTCCCAGCTGCGTCTAGACCCAGCATGAGTATCCGCATCTCCTTGTTGCCGAAGATCTTCGAGAGCAGCTTCCCCATGATGCTGGCTCACCTCAACCGCACAACTGGAAAGAAAGAAAAGAGTTTGTTAAATTTCATAGGCCAAGACCAAAACATCCATACTCATTCCTGACAATGGAGTCATATCCTTTACCCACAACAATCGATTACCCATCTGCGCTTATAGTACCATTATACACAGATTGAATAGCTTCCTGTCGCTGAAGGAAATAGGCGTACAGACAATACAGCACAGCGTTTACGAAATATACATACATATAATGACGCCTTTATACCAAATGGGGTAGGCAGAGCGTCAACGACCCAAACAAAGGTCGTTCCGCCACGTTGAGGGTTATTTAAGATATATTTCTAGGTATATTGCTGTAGTGACCGGTTGTCAGCCCATCGCCTAAATTGCAATATACTGAAACCCTCCGATCCCTTAGCTGGTTTTTACAGCAAGCCGAGGAGGAAATGCAGCTGGCACATTCTATGTTTTTCTCCCGCTCCCAGTCCAGCATGGAAGTAGCATTACGAAAAGCGCCTGCAACTATATCCGGCATCTTATGGAACCCCCCGATGTTGCTAAGGGCACGAATGATCGCTTATCATCAGGTCTGGGTATTTACCTCCCCCTAATACAGGAAGTAAAAAAATGCTGACCATGTTTTAAGGGTGTGATTCTACCCATGAAACTGAACAACTTTCTCCAAGGAACAACTAAACATAATAAATATAAAAGCTGCGATAAGCAGATAAAAAAAATAAGTAAAAAATGCTAAGATGATACAAAGTTAGCAAAGTTATTATACTTCTACCTCAAAGAAGATAAAGTGAAAACCGAAAGAAGCTTTCAAACTACTTAAGCGTAAAAAGGAACTTAAAGACGATACGAAAGTTTATCGAATCTAATTTAATAAACACAGTCTCGTGATAAGTTACTTACCTATGCTAATAAGTGTTATAAATTCGTATATGTTTGATTTAATTTACATTTATTGAATGTTATTTTAAGTTTATTTTATCTTAATTAAGTGTTATTTGGGCTAACATTTCCCCATAATTTATTTGGTGTCTTAGAGACCATTGTCTCTATAAAGAATAACCTACGATTAGAGACTTCTATTTCTATCTTGGGATTACAAATATTTCTATATGAGAAATTAGTAAAAACAACGTGGTAAGTTTTCTCGGCACCTTCGCAAAAGGTTAATTTAATACTTATCCTCTTATCTAAGCTAAAGTATAGCGAAACGTTCCGAAGACCTCACTTAAAGGCTTACTCAAAGGACAAGGGGTACATAAGTGTTTTAGGGAAGGTTCAATTAGCTAAGTTCTCGAGTAACAAGGCCCTTGAAACTACTGGGTGGTAGAAACTGGTCTTATTAAGGTTTCAGACTTTCGAGAGTTTGATGAGACACCGTCTAGAATTGGACAAGATTTAACCCTTCTGCATTTGGTTGTAATAATATCAGAAAAAGTCACCAAAGTAAGAAATTTTATTTAAAAAAACAGATACGGCTTAAATCAACAAACTTTACTATGCCGAACTTTAGTAAACCCCATTTAGTTAGTATTACCAGCTCTCCGCAATTTCTCAAGGTTTTACCAAGGTTTTCCCGTGAGAATCTCCTTCGGGAAAATGTTAACATAAAAAACGTTCTTTATTTCCTCACAACATAGTATTCATTATTTCCTAGGGACATTATGCTAGGCACAAGATTACACTAAGTGTGAGGCTAGTGCCTAAACTAGGTAAGATAATACCCGTATTTTAGGTCACCAGGCCTCCACTCCATTATTGATGAACATGAGATCATGTCACCTATAAAGATAGAGTTACAGATAGTTATGTTATGAATGAAACAAAAAGAAGGTAATACAAAATTAATTTTAAAAAAAAGGTACTAAAGGCACTATTAATCTTAGTAATTAGTACTGTCTATGTCTAATCGAGAAATACTGATTTACTTCAAACTCGAACTACGTAATTTATCGAGTACCAAATAAAAGCATTATTTTTACGCTGAACCTAGGTATTAGTATTTTTGCCACGATAAAAAGAGCCAAAAACACATACGTTTTAAACCCAGTCAGCCATAAAACTATTCCAGCTGTACCTTCCCCGAATTGTGAACAGACCAGAAAAGACAGCAATTGCAAACAGCAGGTCCATTTGGGTAAAAGCTTGCAGCCAGCTTACATTTCAGTAACCTAGTTCGGTACGCGACAAATGCACGTGTGAAAATATGCAGTAAATGGAAAAACAAAGAGAAAACAATTTCAGTCCACAAAAATCTATAGTTTGCCGCTGGTCTGTGAGTCAAGAACTTCGTAGGTCCGGAGTTCATAGGTTCAATTCCTACGAGGAACAAAAACAAAGTGAAATAATTTGATGTTGTCTTTCAAATACTCTACCGCAACAACAGGCCTCTCTAGTTATGGGGTATTTTCCAAACGCATGGCAGGCAAGTTGGCAAGTGTACAAGGAACTCTGCTGCCGATTCCCTGGATATCCTATCATACCGCGCTCAATTCAAACTGGCTGACGGCGTACTGAAACATTCGCCTATACTTAATTCCAAAATCCTTATTTCCTTATTTCTTCCATGCTGGACTGGGAGTGAGAGAAAAACATAGAATGTGCCAGCTGCATTTCCTCGCGAGCGTGCTGTAAAAACCAGCTATGGGATCTGAGGGTTTCAGTATATTGTAATTTAGGCGCTGGGCTGACAACCTGTCACTACAGCAATATACCTACAAATATATTTTAAATAACCCTCAAAACTTTGTTAGACGTGGCGGAAGGACCTTTGTTTAGATCGTTTACGCTCTGCCTACCCCATTAGGGATAAAGGCGTGATTATATGTATGTATGTATGTATTTCCTAAAAATGCGATGGTAACTTTTTAGTCTATTAATTTTATCCATTAGCTATTATATCTAATACTAGTGACCCGCCCCGGCTTCGCACGAAAATCATTAGTGTTTCTCTACTATATTATACATGTATTATACATATAAACCTTCCTCTTGAATCACTCTATCCATTAAAAGAAAGGAACGAATCAAAATCCGTTGCGTAGTTTTAAAGATCTAAGCATACATAGGGATATAGGGACAGAGAAAGCGACTTTGTTTTATACTATGTAGTGAAGCAGACAGAAATAAGAAATGTAAATAAACGAACATTCAATTAAAAGATATAAATAAATGATTCCGGGGGATTGAGCGCGGTATACCTAGTCGCATTTTACAAAACGAACGGAGAGATATGCTTTAATGCTAAGTATTCTAAACATACTGGTCTGGGAGCGAGAGAAAAATAGCAATATATATATATATATACGTGGGACACTCAGAAAGTTTTGCGACACTAAAAAAAATTGTTCTACAGGTACATATATTTTTATTAAATCTTTTCAAAGTACTCTCCACCAGCCTCTATACAAAGATTCATGCGTCTGAACCAGTTTTCAAAACACTTTTTCCAGTCCGCCGTAGACACCTCGCTTACAGCCTGCTCGAACGCAGCCAGCGCATCTTCCGGCGACGAAAATTGTATCCCCTTGAGCAGATTTTTTATTTTTGGAAATAAAAAGAAGTCACACGGTGCTAGATCAGGGCTGTAAGGAGGGTGACCCAGGAGTTTGACTGGTGTGCTGTCCAGGAAGTCCCTCGTTTTAAGCGCGGTGTGTGCAGGCGCATTGTCGTGGTGGAGCAGTAGTCCGCGGAGCCCTGTGTTTGGTCGCTTGTTGCTCACAACAGAAAAAACTTCTGGTAAACATTTGGTAGTATACCATTCGGCGTTAATGCTTCTTTGATCTCGTAAGGGAATTGAGGCCAAGTGGCCAGTCAAATTAAAAAAGCTGGCGATCAAAATCTTCCCCCCGCTTCGAGATCGCTTCACTTTGGTAGGCGTTGGTTCATTTTGAAACACCCAAACTGTCGACTGGCGCTTGGTTTCTGGATCGTATTGATAAATCCAGGACTCATCACCTGTTACGATGTCGTAAACACGCCGAGACGAGCCTGCTTCAAATTTGTTCAGCATATCACGGCACCATTCCACCCGGGCCTGCTTCTGAGCGTCGGTGAGGTAGTGCGGCACCCAGCGCGATACTATCCTCCTCAAGCGAAGATGCTCGTGTAGAATCTCGTGAACGCTTCCCGATCCAATCTTTAATATGTGCTGAATCTCCTGATATGTAATTCGCCTATTATCTTGGATTAAATTTTTCACTGCTAGCACGTTTTCTTCCGTAATAGCCGTCAAAGGGCGACCGCTTCTTTCTTCATCCCCCAAGGTTGGTCGACCGCGCCTAAATTCGTTATACCAACGATACACGGTTGCCTTGGAGAGGATTTCATCCATAAATGCCATTTGAAGTCTATCGAACGATTCCTCCGGTTTCAGGCGACACTTGAAATCGTAAAAAATCATAGCTCTAAAATGTTTCCGGCGCAGATCCATTTTTCAGTAAGACACGATACTTTAAATTGGCTCGCAAAAAATGTGGAGGGAAATTTTGAAAATGGAACACACATATTTATACTTACAAGTAATCATATTTTCAAAAAAGATTCTAACCGGCCAGTCTGCCATATATAAAAACTATTTATCGCAATACTTTCTGAGTGGCCTGGTATATATACATACAAATATATCTTAAATAACCCTCAAAACTTTGTCAGACGTGGCGGAAAGACCTTTGTTTAGGTCGTTTACGCTCTGCCGGCGTGATTATATGTATGTATATATGTATTCTAACTCAACACCACACGTTGATATAACTGAAGAGCAATTTGTCTCCTCTGGGACTAGGCGTCTTCCAAGCGAATTATGTCAACGATCTATCAATTCTCTTCAATATATTGAATCAATATTGCTCTAACACGTGTTCTGTTAGCAGCAGCCCGTGTCTTGTTTGCGTTCGTTGAGAAAGTACCGATAATGTTCTATCTACAATTGTAACATAAAATACCAGTTAAAATAGCAACCGACTGGGTGTACGCAATTACTAATCCTATTGAAACTATCTTCTACTAGTTCTATTCTTCCATGCTGGTCTGGGAGCAAAAGAAAAACATAGAATGTGCCAGCTGCATTTCCTCCCGGGCATGCTGTAAAAACCAGGTAAGAGGTCCGAAGGTTTTAGTATATTGCAATTTAGGCGATAGGCTGACAACCTGTCACTACAGCAGTATACCTACAAATACGTGGCGGAACGACTTTTGTTTAGGTCGTTTACGCTCTGCCTACCCCATTAGGGATGAAGGCGTGATTATATGTGTGTATGTATGTAAAATAGCAACCGTCTGGGTGTACAAAATTACTAATCCTATTGAAACTATCTTCTACTAATCCTTTCTTCCATGCTGGACTGGGAGCAAAAGAAAACCATAGAATGTGGCCGCAGCATTTCCTCCCGGGCATGCTGTAACAACCAGCTAAGGGATCCGAGGGTTTTAGTATATCGCAATTAAGCCGATAGGCTAAAAACCTGTCACTACAGCAATCATCATCTCCCTAGCCTTGTCCCGTATCTCACGGGGTCGGCTTCCTAATCTAGGGGATTGAACGAGGGTACTGGTTTTTACACAGAGCGACTGCCATCTGACCTCCGCAACCCAGAAGGGAAACCAGACCCAATCCTAGATTAGGTCAGAGTTTTCAAGCCGCCAATGCTTAGCACTGGCCTCTGTAAGGGCTTAACGACTAATATCTACGGTATTAAACGATATTAACCGGGACCAACGGCTTAACGTGCCTTCCGAAGCACGGAAAAAGCACCGAATAAACGTACATATGAAATTCGAAAACCGAAAAACACATTGGTACGTGGTGGGGTTCGAACCACGACCTCCCGCTCAGGAGGCAGCGGCCCTATCCACTACACCATCGGGCTCTCCTATTTTGTTATTGTGGGTATATTGCTGTCACTACAGCAATATACCCACAAAACTATCTTAAATAACCAACTTTGTCAGACGTGGCTAAATGACCTTTGTTTAGGTCGTTTACGCTCTGCCTACCCCATTAGGGATGAAGGCGTGATTATATGTGTGTATGTATGTAAAATAGCAACCGTCTGGGTGTACAAAATTACTAATCCTATTGAAACTATCTTCTACTAATCCTTTCTTCCATGCTGGACTGGGAGCAAAAGAAAACCATAGAATGTGGCCGCAGCATTTCCTCCCGGGCATGCTGTAACAACCAGCTAAGGGATCCGAGGGTTTTAGTATATCGCTATTTAGGCGATAGGCTGAAAACCTGTCACTACAGCAATATACCCACAAAACTATCTTAAATAACCAACTTTGTCAGACGTGGCTAAACGACCTTTGTTTAGGTCGTTTACGCTCTGCCTTCCCCATTAGGGATAAAAGCGTGATTAAATATGTATGTATGTCCATCATGTGAAAATAAATAAATGAAGGTTGAGTATGACTTAATGAAGCATATCAGAAAAAAAACATCAAATTCTGACTATAACAGGTGTTTCTGTTACGTAAACACTTAATCATCAGGTTATTATTACTATAGCAGATAAGGATAAGATAAAATACAATCTCCACCATGATACGATACAGGTAGTATGAATTGCATCAGGCCCTGACCTTGACTATGAAGAATCAAATGTTCACGATATCCAGGTAAACACAATGATATTTTAAGAAAGATACGTTACGTTCACACTGCACGCACATTTTAATTGTTCCGCTTCTTCTTCTATCGAGTCGACGGCAAGTCAAACCCCATCTCAAATTTCTCTAGCCCAGTAGTCGGCAATTGTTCCGCGATACATATACATACATATTTATAACATTGCATATCTAAACAGACGCTGAGTGCGACACAAAATAGGCAAAGCGTAAGAGTGAAACAGATAGCTATTTGTAATCAGTGCAGCTCGACTGCCTAAAATGGTCACAATTAGGAACATTTGACGGCACGAGTTTCGGACGGTGGTAACGTATCTACCTATATATAATATCATTGGGTAAACATTTAAATATATTTTTACAAGCTATCAAGCTTTTACAAGGTTTCACCCGCGGCTAAATAGATTTCCCGTGGGAACGTAATGTTTTCTAATAAAATGCCGGTAAAAAATAAAGTACACACTATATCTGTGTGTGTATTTTAAAACTTCATCAAAATCGGTTCAGCCGTTTAGCTGTGAAAGAGTAAAAAACAAACAAACAGACAGACAGAAAGACCAAACAAAAGTAATTTTCGCATGTTTTTAAGCATACCTTTTGCAATACCGTTCTTTACATCAATGAGAATAAGCTTAAGCCGTATTCTACACAGCTTAGCTCTTAAATGGCATGTAGGCGTGGAAATCTCCTATTGTGTCTTCCAAGAGATCTCGGCTTAGACGACGCCCTAGATACGAGAATACACTCTAAATATAGATAACCCTTATAATGTGCGTTGGATTGCAGTGGGACTGTGAAACTAATTTAGTGTTTTTATTTTGTGATTCGTCCATGCTGGCCTGGGAGCGAGAGAAAAACATAGAATGTGCCAGCTGCATTTCCTCCCGGGCATGCTGTAAAATCCAGCTAAGGGATCCGAGGGTTTCAGTATATTGTAATTTAGGCGATGGGCTGACAACCTGTCACTACAGCAATATACTTACGAATCTATCTTAAATAACCCTCGAGGCTTTGTCAGACGTGGCGGAACGACCTTTGTTTGGGTCGTTTACGCTCTGCCTACCCCATTAGGCGTGGCATAAATAAATAAATATATAAAGGCAAATAAATAAAGGCATTAGGCATAAAGGCGTGATTATATGTATGTATGTATTTTGTGAATGTTATGATCGTTTTAACACTAATCGATAAACAAGTGTTATTCATACTGAAAACTGATCGGCTTACTTGTACTTTTTTTGTGTTTTTTACTCCTTTCAATACAAACATGTAGACCGATCAGTTTTCATTATGTTATGACCATGATTATCACTACATAGTATAAAACAAAGTCGCTTTCTCTGTCCCTATATCCCTATGTATGCATAAATCTTTAAAGCTACGCAACGGATATTGATGCGGTTTCTTTTAATGGATATGATTCAAGAGGAAGGTTTATATGTATAATACATACATAAAATCACGCCTTTATCCCTTACGGGGTAGGCAGAGCGTAAAACGCCTCCTAAAAGGCGCTTTCGCCACGTCTGACATAAATTGAGGGCAATTTTAGATTGTAATGTGTATTGCTGTAGTGATAGGTTGTCAGCCTATCGCCTAAATTACAATACACTGATACATAACCCTCGAATCCCTTTTGCTGACTTCTACAGCATGCCCGGGAGGAAGGGCAACTGGAACATTCTATGTTTTTCTTTCTCTCCCAGTCCAGTATGAGAGATGTATAATACATGCATAATATAGTAGAGAAACACTGATTGAGAACTTCCGTGCGAAGCCGTGGGTCGCTAGTATAACATAAAGAACGATTACAAAATAATTACTTCCATGCTGGTCTGGGAGCGAGAGAAAAACATAGAATGTGCCAGCTGCATTTCCTCCCGGGCATGCTGTAAAATCCAGCTAAGGGATCCGAGGGTTTCAGTATATTGTAATTTAGGCGATGGGCTGACAACCTGTCACTACAGCAATATACCTAGAATTATATCTTAAATTACCCTCAAAACTTTGTCAGACGTGGCGGGACACCTTTGTTTAGGTCGTTTACGCTCTGCCTACCCCATTAGGGATACAGGCGTGAATATATGTATGTATGTACAAAATAATGGCGACCAAATTAAAGTGGAGATTCATCTTTCATTAATGCTGTAGCAGGCAGGCACCGATTCTAATCGTATTACCTAACCTATTAGGTTGCCTAGCAGAACTTTAGCTCTAGATACAAGAGAAGATGAAAGAACCATCAGATAAGCCAGTAAAATACGAGACAACAATGTGCTTTGAGTTAATAAGGACTAAATAAATAAAATTGTGATTACAGTCATTATTTCTTCCATGCTGGACTGGGAGAGATAGAAAAACATAGAATGTTCCAGCTGCCCTTCCTCCCGGGCATGCTGTTGAAGTCAGCAAAAGGGACTCGAGTGTTACAGTGTATTGTAATTGAGGCGATGGGCTGACAACCTGTCACTAAAGCAATACATATTACAATCTAAAATTGTCCTCAATTTTTGTCAGACGTGGCGAAAGCGCCTTTTACGAGGCGTTAAACGCTCTGCCTACCCCGTAAGGGATAAAGGCGTGATTTATGTATGTATGTATGTATGTACAGTCATTATTTCAACAATATTTTACTCATGTACTTAAGTTATTTACGGTGCAACTGCCTCCGTGGTCTAGTAGCTAGTGCCATGGAATCCCGATCCGGAGGTCCTGGGTTCGATTTTCGGGGGGGAAACCACAAAGTTGATATTTGAGAATTGATCACTTTGTTAATTTTTTTCCAGTTTGGTTAGGACATTGCAGGCTGAATCACCTGATTCTCCGAAAAGAAAAATATTTCGTGCTTCGGAGGGCACGTTAAGCCGTCGGTCCCGGTCGCTGTCTTTGATAGTGGTCGTTACTCAAAACCATGTCAGAGGCCTGATAGTTGTGCTACTAGGCGGTTTAAAAACTCTGACACCAGGGTTCATCACCCGATGACCCATAGACTCGATACCCACTCGACAGAAGAAGAAGAATTTAAGGTGCATGTAGGAACATACAAAGTATTTTTATTTACTGCTATGTAAACATAACACGTTTTTTATTCGATAGGTATCTAATCTATTCCAACTCGAACTGTTCTATTCTTACCCTTGTAACATAATAGCTTTAGGGAAGCCATAATTGAGGTAAATTATACACTGGCTATTGACTAATTACAGAGTAGAGTTTATAATGAGATCAAAGTGGCTATTAGAAACATACATACATATAATCACGCCTTTATCCCTAATAGGGTAGGCATAGCGTAAACAACCTAAAAAAGGTTGTTCCGACATGTCTGACAAAGTTTTGAGGGTTATTTAAGAAAGATTTGTAGGTATATTGCTCTAGTGACAGGTTGTCAGAATATCGCCTAAATTGCAAACCCTCGAATCATTTACCTGGTTTTTACAGAATCCCCGGGAAGAAATGCAGCTGTCACATTCTATGTTTTTCTCTCGCTCCTAGGCCAGCATGGAAGAATTATTATAATTAATTATAGAGCTTTTAGAAACGGTGTCTATATTTTAGTTAGGTAAGTATTTAACTAAGATAGTTAAGATGGCGATATGGTATGAGTCGCGACCCTATCACAACCTAACTCATTGAAAACACAATGAATCGAAAATTCGATCCAACAGACTCAAGTAATAGTTATAAAGATAATTTTGAACAGTAACAGGAAGAAAAATTGCGAATAACGGCCACCAATTTTACCCGTTACTACAATGAACTAAGAATCGCTAATTTATATGATTCTAAATATTCTTTACGACTATTACTTGAGTCTGTTGGATCGTATTTTCAGGATGTTACGATTTTTTTACTGATGGGGGCGCCACTTAGCTTTTATAGTCACCTTAAGGTTGTAGACCTACAAAGTTGCGTGGTTTAGTTACAAATTAATGTTTCAGCCTAGTAATGAGTAAGGCTGCCTTGAAGGCTGCGGTGAAAATAAAACAACTGTTGTGTAAAGAAATCAAACTCATAAAATACATTAAGTTTATTATAAACCTAAAGATTTGATATGTCATGACATGACTAATGTGAAAATGACTCTGCAGAAATCAATTATAGACATTTATTTCGCGTTTCCACAAAGAAAATTATTATACCAACCACTACTAAGGCAAACCACATAATATTGCAATTACATACGTATTCATTAGAGAATTAATACTTCAATCATGGTACAGTCAATCGCAACGTTACTTGCACTTCAATAAGATACTATGCTACTAGAAGATGTTAGGATAAGTGTTATCATTGTTTTGCAGTCGACTGTGGCTAAAAAACGTGTAACCTTTTACCTTGAACAAGCGTACATGCCTTATGATTTCATTCACATAATGAGTTTAATTAATTAATTGTGTAATGCTACAGCAATTCACATTTCTCTTTGAAATTACTCTCACTTTTTGCCTGACGCAGTGGCGAAATCGTCATTCGCTTGGCCTATTGAAGTTTTGCCTAGCCCACGTCATTAACTTAAGGCGGATCTTAATATGCTCTGTAGGTAATTTCGGTGGCAACAAAGTCAAGTATATTAAAATGAAGGTGATTACGAGGAATATACAAGATACTAATAATTTCGATAACAATTGATCGATTAGTCCCAGATTTATAGAGATTATGATAGAGCGAACCGTGGTGATAATCAGGTATTTCGACATAATGTAAGTAATATTAAGTAATATTAATGTAAGTATTATTATTTCGACATAATAGGTAATCATTGATAAATCAGCGCATTACACATTCTTTATAGCACCAAAAATAATTTACAACATAGAAAAACATCTGTAAGTAAGTACAATACATGCGGTATTTTTGCTAGAGTAGCAGTTTCTTCCAGGCACCTTTGGGTATTGCTATTGGAGTACATAAAAGAAATATCTGAATATCATTTGGGACAGATTCAGTCTGAATCTACTCCAATATAGTGGACACGTAACAAAGTTTTAATGGCGACCAGTACCATAAATGTTGAAACGGGCAGAGAGCTTGTTTAGCGCGGTTTTAGCACATCGCTACATTAACCCGAATTAGGTCGGACGTCAGAACGTCAACGCTTTACGATACGAAAAGGTAGTTAATGATATTACGGGCTATGTCAGATATTATATAATGTTAGAATTAAATAAAAAAAAACAAACATTAGTGCCGTAATGTTGTTTGTTACTATGTACAGCAATTAATACGATTTGTACAACAGATATCAGACGTATCGAAACCGACTTTTATCAAGCCATTGACACTCTACCTACTCCGTAAAAATGATGCATGTGGTTACGTGTATTGTATATGTTGGTTGGTACAATTACTTCTCACTCAATCACACAGGCCTAGTTTCGCTCAAGGAGCTAATTGGTTAATAGCCCGGTAATTGTTCAAAGCTTCCCAGTCCAATAGTTCGTGTGTTACGTCACTCTGTCTTATGATATTACTCTGTTCACATTAGTTTAGCTTATCTGTGTTTCAGCTTCATTTGCTTTGTCTGTGGACCTTGCTATTCGAATCATGGACGTCTGTATTGAGCCTAGTGGTACCTAACTAAGCTTAAGCCTGCTCAAGCTTATTGTATTCCAAAGATGAATAGATGGGATAGCCAGATAGATGTATCGCGATTTTTATGGAAAAATATTTGACGCGAGAAAAAATTGCACATGAACAGAAAATAGTTTTTTTAATTGTCATTTCGATTAATATAAGCCTAAATTCATACTGATTTTAATAACTACCTCCCATGCGGCTAAGTGGTGAATTTCGGCATGAACCGCCAGCTAATATAGTTATACGGTTATCAAAATAATTTAAACGAAATCTAACGGGTCATACTGCACTTTTACTCCGCAAAAACAATATTAATGATCACTTCATGTCTTTGCATAATCATTCCGTGACATTGATGTATGAGAAGTCTTCGTGAGTTATGAAGGATCTGCTCTAGAGCCTTGTCATTATCATTCATTGTCCATTAGGCTAAAGTTTTCAATTATTATACGGAATTAAGCTAAATTAGGTCTTCGGGTAAGTACACTTTATTAAGTTTTATTTTTGGCAGAGCGAATAGCATTTAAGCAAGGAGTTTTTAGTTTAGATTGCTCTGCTTTTCTAGATATCATATTGGAGTTCAAATTGCGTTTGCTAAGAGAAATTGCAAAATTATATTTTAAACTTTATCTTACCCCCGGGTAAGGGACAGCGTCCCGCAAACTGATAGTGGTTGCTCATTGACAACGAAACTGAACAATTTTCACCAGTAAATTCTTTCAAAGATGAAAAAAAAAATTACCTTCCCAGACAAATTTACCACCTTGATCAGAATCCTTGAATTTGTATGGAGAAGGAAATATTATTTTGACTTCCTGAAAAATATCCTGCTGGTGGTTGTTTAGTTTCGTTGACTGAGAAACCCCTATCAGTTTGCGGGACAATGTCCCATACACTCCCTATAGTAAGCTGAATTCTAATCGAAACGAGTCATGAAAATTCAGAAAATCTCATCTGATTTGTGAAGTTTATACTTTATTCTTTATTGTACACACAGATATTCTTAAAATTAACTTAATCTAGATACATTATGTACAAAGGCGAGTTTAACTCAAAATATTTGAGTTGTCTTCCAGCTTACCGTGCGAGAGGAAAAAAAATATAGATAACAGCAGGCAAGAGTGTACGCAAAGACTTAATAAGCTACATATAAAGAAGTTTATACAATCTTATCCTTACTGACGCGATATTATCCTCTTTAATATTACTTTATCCACCCTTTTATTCATTATCTTCAACCCACACCCCCAATTTCCTTATTTTTCCCGCCGGGGGCGTGTAAAGCAAACCTAATTTGGAAAACACAATTTTAGAAGATTACTTTTAAAAGAGCATACAAAATGACTGGCATACAGTAAATGAGAACATATTGCCTGAGGGCGGTTGAAGCCATGCCCACGCGCGATAGTAAATGGTAAGGACACACGTAAAGTTGCCAGCTTTTATTATATCTTTGCTAGAAGCAAAACTTGTTATTCGCAGCGAAGTGGAGGAAGAAAATAGGAACTAAAGTGTCCGTTTTAATATTAATAGATAATTTACCTATGACCTATTTTATTGTAAAAAGATTCTAACCTACTGCAAAAAGCTGTGAGCGTATGATTAATCGATGACTATTTCCTGAGCTAAAAAAAGTGCCTAGTCGATCTTTTTTAGCTTGGCAATACTAAATGTACCCTTCTATTTCCGCTTGGCCGAGTCTAGGGCGTCAACAATTTTCAGGCCATTTCCTTTGGGGAGTAAATTGCAGACATTCTCAACTCACCCTTGCTTTATTGTCGCCAACTAATCAATGAACTATTGGAGAAGACGTCTGAGCCAATTGAAGGGGAGTAATTAAGATTAACCCTGATAAAGTTCTTCATTACCTACCATGATTTACTGAGCTTATATCCTCATCTTTTCCCTACCTCCCGAAACTAATCAATTTTCGCCAACGGTCGCTAATTATTGCGACAGTAGGCGAAAATTATAGTTTATGAAATGCAATTTGTATTTTTTTAAAAGGAATAATTTTAATGTTAAAATGAAACCATCATCATACATATTTCCGATACAGAGTACCTGCTATTTATTTTCCTTAAATAAAAACTCACGCATTTTACCAGGTATTTAAGTCTATTTCTTTTCCTCGGAAGAAAACCCACACTTTTGCCTGGTATTCAAGATGTAACCAAAATAAGTACTTATAAGATTCAATGCAAATTCATTGAAGAACTAACGTTTAAATAGTTCCCAATCTTCGGGAATGGGCGTTAATTTGTCTCAATCCCATCCCAATATCAACAATCAGAATATCAACTGAGTCTAAGTCATTCGGTCTCAGCAAGATGAATGACATGCCATGTTCTAGTAATTGGCTAAGATCCAAAGCCTAACGATCTAGGGTACTTTCGCAATACCACTGATTTAAAGGCCTATTCTATTTTATTTAAATGAAAAGATTACAGTTTTTTTTTTAAAGCTGCTCATACTCATATTACACAAAAGAAAAATCGATGGATATTATGCGTAGGTATAATCCTGCAACCTGGTATCAGCTGTTCGTTATGTAAGCGTTTCAGTCTGGACCGAGATGAATGAAAAGGGTTTCCATATAATGTGATTGTAATTTGGCTAGAGTCCAATCCGATGTCTATAAATATAATATAGTACCGGTAACTTGGTAGCTATAAATGTTTGCGTATCGCATAAAGTTTATATTTAGTGAAATTTAATTCGAGATTGGAGGCCAAGACTCACTTTGAGTCCGTCAATTCGAGATTAGCTAGAACAACACGAACGAAATTTAGATTAAAATCTGAAACCCACTGCGAGTAAATAAGTACCTCTTTTCTACGGGATGCTCTTATAGGCACATTGTGGGCCTATTAGAGAATCCTGCTTAAAGCTAATAATAATAGAGCCGCTTTACTTTATATTTTCAGTAAGCAGATACTTTACGCGTGTGAGAGCCCGATGGTGTAGTGGATAGGGCCGCTGCCTCCTGATCCACCATTCGAATCTCACCACGTACCAATGTGTTTTTCGCCTTTCGAATTTCATATGTACGTTTAAGCCGTTGGTCCCGGTTAATATTGTTTAACACCGTAGATATAAGTCGTTAAGCCATGTAAGTCACATGCCAGTGCTAAGCATTGGCGGCTTGAAAACTCTGACCTAATCTAAGATTGGGTCTGGTTTCCCTTCTGGGTTGCGGAGGTCAGATGGTAGTTGCTCTGTGTAAAAACCAGTACCCTCGTTCAATCACCTTGATTAGGTAGCCGTGAGATACGGGATAAGGATAGGAAGATGATGAGATACTTTAAGCGTTTCTCTGCATCAGTCTGCAGATGCGTTCATGCGATACAACGGAAGCTAGCCTAGAATGTAGCGTCGTCAAGTCTGCCGGCGGCAATAAACTTATTTCATTATACAGGGTGTCAAGCTAGTACTCATTTTAATACTAAAGCCACATTTCATTCTGATGAAGTCTCTTAATATTTTTAATGAACTGATACGTGTGTCTCTGAATCAATCTGCAGTTAGTTTCAGATGCGTTCATGCGATACAACGGAAGCTAGCGTAGAATGTAGCGTCGTCGTGTCTGTGCCGGCGGCAATAAACTTATTTTATATTATACAGGGTGTTAGTAGTTAGAAAGAAATTAAGGTAAGTAGCTAGGTTCTTAGTAGACGAGCAAGGCTCACGGGATAGTTAAGTATCTTTTTGTTGTGTTTTCAATGGACACCAAGTTTCACGATTAGATTTTGAAGAAAAGATAATAATAATAAATTGTACTTATATCAGCTGATCGATATTTTTTTTTGACTGTACATTTTGATGTACTTCTATCAATGGCAATCCATTCAATCACAAATAAAGTACCCGTTACAATTAAAACCCAAGTCAATAACAATAAATTAGCGAGTACAATACGCTATCAATAACGCTAATACAAGTACAGTACAATATGAATGATGGTAATTGTTTACTCACTGAAGCATTGTACTGTCGATTCTTATACCCGTATACTGTATGGGTAGGGAGTTCGAATATTGTACAGTCTAAATGTTCCTGTGGGTGTTGCTTGGTGTTTCTTCCATGCTGGACTGGGAGTGACAGAAAAACATAATGTTCCAGCTGCTCTTTCTCCCGGACATGCTGCAGAAGTCAGCAAAAGCGATTCGAGGGTTAGTCTATTGCGTTAGGCTGACAAACCTACACACTGCAATTTATAAGTTCAATATGTGACGTGGCTAAGGAGACTTTTTTCTTCTATCGAAGCTTGCTTTTATCAGGCGTTTTATGCTGTGCCTACCCCATAAGGGATAAAGGCGTGACTTTATGTATGTATTGCTAAGACAAGTACAGTTTAGGCGATAGGCAGAACCGTCCCTTGCTATCATGCACTGCGAAGTGAGTAAATTAGTAGAACTCTCAAATATTACTGAAGTCTGTTTTGTGTTGAATCACTACATAGTAAAAAACAAAGTCGCTTTATCTGTCCCTATATCCCTATGTATGCATAAATCTTTAAAATTACGCAACGGATTTTGATGCGGTTTCTTTTAATGGGCAGAGTGATTCAAGAGGAAGGTTTATATATATAATACATGCATAATATAGTAGAGAAACACTGATAATTTCCGTGCGAAATTGGGTAGCTAGTAGTAAATAAAAGTTACGGAGTAAATCTCGATTGAAATTTTAATTGCAAAACAAATTATGTTGCAAATGCACTTCAGTCCAGTTTCACTTCATAGAATTTTATCCAATCTGGTCTCGCTCGAATGAAAATTTAAAAAGATATTTATCATAGGAAAATTTAATTTATTAGCTGAATCTGATATGAATCTCTCAACCAGATGAGAATGTTTCCAGAAAAACAAGAGAGCGCGCTGTTGGAAGTTGGAAATTAATTCAAGCAGAAAAATGAATCCTTGAAACTAAAGGTAAACATATATACATAAATATAGTCATGCCTTTATCTCTAATGGGGTAGGCAGAGCGTAAACAGCCTAAACAAAGGTTGTTCCACGTCTGACAAAGTTTTGAGGGTTATTTAAGATAGATTTGTAGGTATATTGCTATAGCGACAGGTTGTCAGCCCATCGCCTAAATTGCAATATACTGAAACTCTCGGATCCCTTAGCTGGTTTACAGCATACCCGGGAGGAAATGCAGCTGGCACATTCTGTTTTCCTTTCGCTCCCAGTCCAGCAGTGAAGAATCTGGTAAATTAAGTTAAAAATAAAGAGATTTGAACATGGATAAATATGATGAACAGCTTTTTGATACTTATACAAAGTTGAAACGGTTGCGCAAATAGGTACTAAAAGACTGTCTAAATATACCTTTTGACTCAAAGAGATGTCAGTATAAATTAAAAACGATACGGTTCTCATTTCACTGAATATTGTTTAGGACATTTCCTTAAGGCCAGTTGGCCGAGGGAAAAGGGTAATCACCCACCTGGTCGGGTGTTCTGACCAGGGGACCGGAGTCCGACTGGATTAGTTCGGAAGTTGTATATATGTAGATCGCCGAGCAAACTTCGATACCGCGTTTCAGGACTGTTGTAACTTGATGTGGCGCCATCTATGTGCGCTACAATTGCATTTACCTTTTATAGAAGCGCAAGTTCATAATTTCAGGTTTTTACTTCAAATCGCAAACTACTTTTAAAATAGGTTAATAAACTCTCAACGTCTCTAAATTCACGTCCCGCCCATAAGATAAGATTAGTATTAAAGCATCATACATTCTAGTTACAATATAGCACGAAGACTTCAAGAATATTGAGTATGCAAACTGCGGATTTTCGACGCCGCATCGGCAGCGATATCGGACCATATTTCTTCGATGCACTATCTATAGAGCTACTGCCATGCTAACAATAGCAACTGTGCCAAATACACAGGTTGTAGCAGCAATTCCAGCACTATCTTCGGAATTTATATGAATGAAATACGGATTTTTCCATGCTGGACTGAAAAACATAGAATGTGCCAGCTGCATTTCCTCCCGGGCATGCTGTAAAATCCAGCTAAGGGATCTTGAGGGGTTTCAGTATATTGCAATTTAGGCGATAGGCTGACAACAGCAATATAGCTACAAATCTATCTTAAATATCCTCAAAACTTAGTCAGACGTGGCGGAACGATCTTTTGGTTAGATAGTTTACGCTCTGCCTACCCCATATGGATAAAGGCGTGATTATATGCATGTATATATGTATGAAATACGAAAATAGAAAAGTTGGTAGACAGTTAGGAACAGTATCCTTAGGTTCAAGCTCTGTGTCGTCCACATAAAGTGGACTGTTCCTCTCGAAGAGTAATATCCATACCCGCCACGCTTGGCAGGCAGGATGGCTGGCGGCAAAGTGCAAGATGTTTCAGTCAAGGGAACAGCTTATACCCGTACCTTTTGATACCTATCCCTTAGTCAGCTTTCACAACACGTGTACAGGAAGTTTAAGAATTAGGTTTCATACGAATATTGTTACGCTTTGTATTGAAAATGTTTATCCAGCTTTAACAGGTTAATTTACTTAATACATCTGAATTCTTAGGCTTAACCTCTAGGGGATTGACTCCCATTTTTTATCTTCACTTCTTCTGTTGAGTGGGTAACAATTGAAGGACCCGGAAGCTACTTTGACTTTACGTACATTTGTATCGGTTATAACGAGGTTTTGCAAATAACGTTCAACTTTGTTCATCCTGTATAGAACTTCCCAACAAAAGCAACTGTGCCAAATTTATTCCCCGTTCGATAGCGCTCCGTTTTTAGCGTGAAACACGCTAATATGTTCTGCTTCCCGTAGATAAGACGGATAAGTTTTTTTTTTATCATGTGCTTCTTTGTTATGGTCATGTTAATGATGATTACTTGCTGTAAGCGAATTAATGAGTTTATGCTTATAGCTTCCCACTCCTGTGTACATGTCTCCATGGTCTAGACGTCTGAGCCATAGGCTTACAATCCGGAGGTCCTGGGTTCAACTCCCAGGGGGTTGATATTTGTCAATTTTATCACTTTGTGAGGTTATCCCTAGTTAGGTTAGAACATAGCTGAATCATCTGACTGTCCGAAAAGAAAAAGGATTCTGTACTTCGGAGGGCACGTTAATCCGTCGGTCCCGGTCGCTGTCTTTGATAGTGGTCGTTACACAAACAATGTCAGAGGCCTAATGTGCTGCTAAGTGAGTTAAAACTCTGACACCAGGGTTTATCGGATCGTTATTCGATTCGAAAATCTACTCGCTAAGGAGAAGACTAAAGTTGTTTCATGAGTTTATCCATGAGGAAAAAACTGTGACCTTTAGGTTATTTCTGCCACAAATCAACTTTCTAAACTCCAATCTCGACTCAAAAGTAGCCCAAGTTCAGAAATCATCTGTATAATATATTAATATTAATAGAAATGTCTCGCTAACCCGTACAACCTGTCTAGTAGCTATCAATTTCTAGGTTAGTAAGAAATGAGAAAAAACTCCGCAGACCGTGACCACTGCGGTCAACCGGCATGAGCGTTTGTCCATTGCCTTCATCCGATATCCAATAAAGAAAGTTTTAGCAAGGTAAATAGTGATAGCTATTGTAATTCGTACAAAATCACGTTTGCTACGCCGTAACATTGCGACCTGGGGCGTAAACTTTTAATTATAGGCTGAAACATTCACTAGAAGATATTATAATGTTTGCTATATCATCTGGATTTTGCTGTTCCCAATGTAAGCTATGAAAAGCTGAAATATTGGATCTCAAGTCCTCTTGATGAAAAGTTTAATGACTTGATGGATTTCCATCATAAAATTAAACTCGGTTGTTTATTTTGACCAACTGAGCATAATACAATGGCCCGTTGTCCGCTCGTTCAATCCATTTTCCTTCACGACATCCGAGACTCGATGTCGGATCAGTGTTGTGGAGAAACGCGCTGAACGGTAAAATTGCCAGTTGACGCGTTCAGTGATGATGATACGGTGAGTCAGGGAAAACTGTTCAACGGAAGATGATGATGATAGTTTTGTAATTGCACTCGGAATCTGCACTTTGCAAAGAAGCCAAGATGGTTCATAACTGACAGTAGTATTCTTGGGTTGAGGCAGTTTTTGTTTTGTTGTTTTTTTTACATATAATCACGCCTTTATCCCTAATGGGGTAGGCAGAGCGTAAACGACCTAAACAAAGGTCGTTCCGCCACGTCTGACAAAGTTTTGAGGGTTATTCAAGATAGATTTGTAGGTATATTGCTGTAGTGACAGGTTGTAAGCCTATCGGCTAAATTACAATATAGTCAAACCCTCGGTTCACTTACCTGTTTTTACAGCTTGCCCGGGAGAAAATGCAGCGGGCACATTCTATGTTTTTCTTTCGCTCCCAGTCCAGCATGGAACTTACTAACATGTATAAACATACCAATTTCTCGAAAGAAAAAAAACGTCTTGTTGTTAGCTGATGATGATACAAGTATACTTTTTCTATGCAGACGACACTACTGAATTAGATATGGCACAATGTAGGCTAATCCGATGTATGAGCGGACACGTGATAAAGAATACGGGCCAAAGGTCGTTACCGAGTGGCAATTCACATACATACTTGATATCTATATACATGCATGCAATTAATATGATTTTCTTATTGTTAGATTATAGGTGCGTTATATTATAAAAGTTGTAAGGGACAGATTCCCGCTGAACAACTTTCATAAAGAAATACTTCCAGAAAAAATATATGATATGGCTTCTCCATACAAATGTCCAACCCCTATCAGTTTGCGGGAAGCTGTATACAAAATTCGCATTCATACTAGACGCTAAACAGGACGAACTCAAAGCCCGACCACCAGCGGCCATAACTTATAATTTTTTGAACGGTGTTCTTACATGCCCGCACAGTGCGCGAGAATTCACCGCAAAAATTGGCTACGTAAGCCACATAAGGGGGCATGAACGCCGAAACTAATATAAGAGTCGACAGCGGTCGACATGAACGAAAACGGTCGGAATTTATTATTATACAAAATTCAATTTGCCATCCTGAAATTGATCATAATTTGTTTTCCATGATTCACAACGTTTCAGTTGGCTGACCAGTAACCTCAATCCTCATAGGACCTGAAGTGGTGAAGATAAGGGTACCTTCTCGGTTCATTTGGTTCCCAAAATTGGTTCATAATCCGTTTAGGCTTAATTCTCGTATCTGCTATTGGATGAACCTTACCAACCGTAGTATTACTAATATATATAGTTAAGTTTCGTAGCTACCTGTATTAAATCGAATATGCCAATATAGAACAGAATTATCCGTATTATCTGAACAATCTGAGTGTTACTTAACGTTCGGGTCCTTCATCGACTCATTAAACTAATCGATAGAAGAAAATATAAGCAGTCTAATACACGACCGGATTAAACAAAGTCAGATCTAATGTTACAATAAATGTTGCCGAACCGAAATACAAAGCGACTGCTAAAACTTGATTCGAAAAGCCAATCAAATTTCAAACTTGTTTTTCTCGTTCGAACTAGATGAATTTCAACCTAGATTTGAAAAGGCCAGCGCAGACACAAATAAACCAAAGTTCGGAAACACTAGCTGTTCAAATAGTCATGTTTTTAAAATTCACAGAGCGAGCAGACATTGGACAAAAGCTATATTCGACATCGGCATATAAATTGACTCGAAGATGAAAACCGAATATTCGCTCGGGGAAAATGGTAGCTTCTGAAGTATTGACATTTGAAGTAGTTGTGCAGGGTCCTTCCGTGAAAAATTGAATAGATAGGCGCGAAAATGAATGACAGCTTCCATATAATTATACACGAAAAAAAACTAAGGGCGTTATTGCACTGCTCCGTATTCGCGAAAATGAATGACAGCTTCCGTATAATTTGTAACGGATACGAAACGAATACGAAGTAGTGCAAAAACACCCTAAGGATTACAATTTTTTTCTTGTGGTGTGGTGGTAGGTTTATCTTTTATTATGAGGGATTTCTGCGTTCTATCAATTTGTTTTTCAGCGATCGTGTATGTAAGGTCAAATAAGTAGATAACCTTACAAAGCCCGAGCTTCTGAAGCTCTAAAGCTAATATCATTTTAACCTAGGTATGGAGGCTTAGGTTAGGTAGGCAGATTAACTCTAATTAAGCAATAGGATTAGAGACTGTTATCTTAACACAAAACGACACTCTCCATAGGTACTGAAAGTGTAACTATGCGAACAGAGGCTTAGTTGACTCTAGACAATGTTCCATGCTGGACTAGAAGCGCTAGAAAAACATAGAATATGCCAGCTGCTACTACTCCCGGATTCGAGGGTTACAGTGTAGGTATTATAATTTAGGCGATGGGCTGACAACCTGTACCTTCTTGTCATGTCGATCGTTCAGGCGTTTTTATATTAAAAGCAGCGACACAAATTTCAATTAAAAGTAGCGACACACATTTCAATCCCAATGAGCGGAGACCAGTTTTATTTTTTTAATTTAAATTACTAATAGGCCCGACCACAAAAGCGTGTAAATGAGATATTTGAACAATTTGCTCGCGTGACGGTAGCAATTGTTAGAAATTGCTCCATTAACAGCTCTAGGAAGCCAGCTTGGATGCGTCAGCTAATCTCGTGAATTAAATCTTTGAGGAGGGGCTTTACTACTTGCTGACTACCGCGGGAATGAATGACAAGAAAGATAAGGCAATACTATCTCGTGAGATAGTCAGTCTATGACACTAAACAATTTGTACATAAAAAGATAAACACATTCATGTTTTCTGTATACTGAAGTTTTCTCTTATTAGTTATTAGCTCTTCACTCTTTTTACATTTAGGTAAACATAGGTTTAGTTAGTTTACAGTTTCAGGTTAACACAGCATCTTGTTTTCTAGTTGCAACAATTAGCAGGATAACACTTTCATATAAGTTTTGATTGAGTAATCCTACATACATACACACATATAATTACGCCTTTATCCCTAATGGGGTAGGCAGAGGGTAAACGACCTAAACAAAGGCCGTTCCGCCACGTCTGACAGTCTTGAGGGCCATTCAACAAAGATTTGTACGTAAATTGCTGTAGTGACAGGTTGTCAGCCCATCGCCTAAATTACAATATACTGAAACCCTCAGATCCCTTAGCTGGTTTTTACAGCATGCTCGGGAGGAAATGCAGCTGGCACATTCTATGTTTTTCTCTCACTCCCAGTCCAGCATGGAAGATTGAGTAATCCTTATTTTTGATCAACACTTTTCAAATTAATTATCTCTACTCTATTCACACTTATGTTAGAACTGGGAGACATTTTACAAGTCTCCAGCAATATGATATCCAAGTTCAAACAGCGCAGACATTCGCAATAACGTGTCAACCGCAATATCCAATAATACGACGGAAACGACACACGGGGCGCCGATCTCGATTCCAAGTCACCTGCACACCATTCTAAGCATTCCAGACTTTTATGTTTACTGAATCTAGATTTTCAAATAGCTGTAGTATCTGTTTACATCCTACAGAAGTCCATAGATATTAATTAAATTGTTTATGTTTCGTCCGTTGGTGTGCAGAAATGGATGTACTCTCTCCATCGTCAATTTTGTGTGACCTAGACAAATTTCTTCCATGCTGAACTAGGAGCGAGATAAAA
Organism: Scrobipalpa costella; assembly: GCA_949820665.1. Classification (NCBI taxonomy): domain Eukaryota; kingdom Metazoa; phylum Arthropoda; class Insecta; order Lepidoptera; family Gelechiidae; genus Scrobipalpa; species Scrobipalpa costella. The sequence continues at coordinate 6,607,050 of OX463299.1, forward strand.
ACATAGAACGTGCCAGCTGCAATTCCTCCCGGGCATGCTGTAAAACCAGCTAAGGGATTCGAGAGTTTCAATATATTGCAATTTAGGCTGGGCTGGCAACACACAAATCTATCTTAAATAACCCTCAAAACTTTGTCAGACGTGGCGGAACGACTTTTATTTAGGTCGTTTACGCTCTGCCTACCTCATTAGGGATAAAGACGTAATTATACGTATGTATGTTATGTATATAAATAGATAAAGTCCTAAACCATGCTCAAGCAAAAAAGAACTAGAATGCAGTTACGCTAGATTAACAACAACAAACAAAATCATAAAATAAAAGATAAAATAATCCAAATAGGTAAAAACGCAAAGAATAAAAATCACTGAGTAGATTTTTGTGCGAAAGCTCTACGTATTTTGCTTAGGTCTTACCCGAATCTCTTAGGTCCTCTAGATCCCAGAGTCAGCTATTTCGGCAGCCAGAAACCGTAAATCATGCAATAATGTTTAACACTCTCAACTCCTTTTCTCAAGCCCCATATCTTGCGACCACAGCGTATTTCAACTCCCTCTTCGAGACAATATGGCGACTTGGCGACGTCTAGTTTTAACAACAGTAAGCATTTCTTTAGGTATTTGAGTCTATTTACGGACTGAGATATTATTTTATGCTAGATTTATGACTACATTTATCTAGGCCGCAACACAGAAATCAAAGATCAATACAAGGTTTGTGTAAAATAAGCATATCTAAATATTAAGTGCACTGTGCCAAACAGACCTAGCTATGAAAATATCTGCTTTCAAATTTGATTATCTATTCTTTTTTTAAATACATAGGTACTGCTTAGATTTCAAGTAGAATTTGGACAGCGTCACTTAGCTTTTTTAATGATACCTACTATAGTAACTAGATATGTACATTATAAGTATTTGTATAGTGCGGAAATCAAACATTAGCTCAACCAGGGCAACAAGCACAATCCAAGAGCCTGTCAAATTCACTTTGAACCCAAGCATCTCACCCCTTTCGGTAGACCATGAAATGTGATTTCGATTGTCAAACCTTATTCAGGGTTTATTAGCTCGACGCTCGCGGCGTAGCGTCGAGTTCAATCTCGTTTGCTCTTTGACTTTAGCCGAATTCAATTTATCAACTGCTCCATACAACGAATTGAAAACACATCCAATAAATGCCTCTGATGTGTTTGATTGACAGTCACCAGCTTCGGTGGGTTCGAGGCGTTCGGAAAACATTGAGGTTTCCCGGAACTTAGCTTTGAAAAGCCTGCAATTTATCTTCACTGTGGTTACGGCTTTGAAAGGCCAAATTTCGTGATATGCTGAAACAAAATCCTTTACAAAGCTGTTCATTTCCCATTCTAGGAAGCAGAATTTCCTGCGATTCAATTACTGGAGTTCGATGGGAAGCACTATTTTTAGTATAAAGCTTTTAGCTCTATTATAAGTTAACAAAGAGTTGTGGGGAATTTAATTTTACTTTCCGAGATTAGCTTTCACAGGTTTAATACCATTTACTTGGCACGGGCACTTGGTTTTTATAACTTTGAATAAAACTTTTACTAAAAGTGCTACCAGATTTTGATCTTCTAGCACAGAATATATAATACTAACTACTATTTCTAGTAAGATCTTTGGTCTTCCTGTGCACGTCTTTTCAGCGTTACGTTCTTGTGCATTGTCGCTTACTTCTTCTTCTTCTTCTGTCGTGTGGGTACCCTGATGAACCCTGGTGTCAGAGTTTTAAACTGCCTAATAGCACAGCTAATTGGCCTCTGACATGGTTTGTGTAACGACCACTATCTAAGACAGCGACCGGCACCGAAGGCTTAACGTGCCCTCCGAAGCACGAAATCTTTTTTCTTACAGACACTCAGGCGATTCAGCCTGCATTGTCCTAACCAAACTGGGAAAAATCTCACAACGGACTAAATCTGCTGTAAAAAAATAATTGATTCCTTATGTATTTGTCCTGTAAATGTTTCTGTGTACAATACAGTTAAATAAATAAGATGTTTTAAGTTTGTAGAGACGGTATCTTTATACAAGCTGAACTCCGGTAGTGTAAATATTCATACAGCGTAGTTAATTCAAAAAACAGTCTGCTCTTTCTACAAACATAGCAAAGTTTAAATGCTTTGAGTATGCAAGAAAGATAGTGAATTTGGACTAAGCCTCGATATAGACAAGACTGAAAATGGAATGGCCACAGGTCTCAGCTAAGCATCGACAGTTTTGTAGTGACAACCGCTCCCATCTCAGCATGAATATTCGACAGTTTAGCGACAGCCCTAAATGAGGGACTGGCATTTTACGACGCTAATATCATCAAAATGATACGACCGTTGCAGTGGTTGGCTGTTCGCAATTTCTCCGGTAGCTCCAAAGTTGAATAAAGATAATTGAAATTCTACTGATAGTTGCAGCAGAAAATATGCAGTGCAGGGTAATTCTTAGCTGAGCATTCCCGGTAAAATACTTTCTCACATAAGATTATTATTTGCTTCGGAGGGCATGTGAAGACCCGGTAACTGTCTCAGGTCATTACACAAACTAGTCTGTTAGACCATCAATTCGGAGGAAGCCCATTTCTTGCAGTGGACTTAACGAGTGGATTCTCGAGTCAAACGACCCGATGAACCCTCGTGTTAGTTTTCAAACCACCTGGTATCTCGGCTATTAGGCCTCTGACATGGATTGAGTAACGACCACTATTAAAGACAGCGACCGGGACCGACAGCTGAACATGCTCCGAAGCACGGGATCTTTTTATCTTTTCGGACAATCAAGTGATACAGCCTGCAATGGGAAAAACCTCACAAAGTGATAAGTTAACAAATATCAACTTTAGTGTCCCCACTGTGAATCGAACCCGGGACCTCCAGATCATAATCCCATGGCTCTAACCACTAGATCAGGGAGGCAGTAGACTGTTGTGGATGGAATAGTCGACGAAACTTTACGACGGCAGTGCTCAGTGCAGTATCGTCAAAACGATACGACCGGGCGAGTGCAGGCGAAGCTTTACTCGATGGTTTGCGATCTGTTCGATGATACCCAAGGTAATTGCAATTCTACGGATAGTTGAACTGGAGTATCAGTAGTACATACATACATATAATCACGCCATTATCCCTAATAGGGTAGGCAGAGCGTAAACTACCTATATAAAGGTCGTTCCGCCACGTCTGACAAAATTTTGGGGGCTATTTAAGATAGATTTGTAGGAATATTGCTGTAGTGACAGGTTGTCAGTCCATCGCCTAAATTACAATATACTGTAACCCTCGGATCCCTTAGTTGGTTTTTACAGCATGCCCGGGAGGAAATGCAGCTGACACATTCTATGTTTTTCTCTAGCTCCCAGGCCAGCATAGAAGCAAATTCTTTCAGGAGAAATTCTTGTCTTTATCTGTGAAAGTAGTTGTCTACTTACTTACTGTGCGAATAAAAATAAAGTGTTGTTTTATTTAGTACATTCATAATTAATTAGAAGAATCGACGCTAACATTTTCTTATTTTTAGAATTCGAGGGCACGTTACTTTAGACCGTAAATTGTTGTCTCTAATAGTAACTAGTTGTAACACAAATAGACAAAACCTTCTTTGTGTTAACAACTATTATAATCTATACTAGGTAATATTATAAAGAGGAAAGATTTATATTTGTGTGTGTTTGTGTGTGTGTGTGTGTGTGTGTGTGTGTGTGTGTGTGTGCGTGTGTGTGTGTCAATGTATGTTCGTAACGAATAAACTCAAAAACTACTGAACCTATTTCAAAAATTATTTTACCATGAGAAATAGAAGGTTACGTTCACCCTGAGTAACATAGGCTACTTTTTACCGCGGGAAAGTGCATTTCCCACGGGAAAACCTTTTAAGCAGGACAGAAACTGACACAGCTAGTGATTAATAAAAAACCGCTGATAGAAAGCTAGCCAAAAATGTTATTTCAGTTTCTTGCGTGTTTATTCGGCCATGTTTATAGCCTGTACGTATCACAGTTACAGATGTATATGCATTTTAGTTTTAAGTGAAATTTTGAATGATTCTTTTGTATTAATGTTGTTTGTGTTAATGTGGAAATAAATGTCTTATCTTATGTATCTTTAACCATTTCACACATCGCTTCAGATGCACATTTTTCTTTTCCGCAATAAAATTTGATAAATAGTAATAGTTCGCAATTCTTTTCGAGTAAGTATGAGTAAAAATGAGGCAATTCATTCACGGTCCGTCGGTCCCCTGACATTGATGGATGACTCACAATCCAACCCTTTACCCGTGCAAGCTGATACTGTATGAAAGGTCATATAGATAGATATCGTAAAAAGTAACTGAAAAGATCAATAATCCAGGTCCAGGCGAAAAAAAAACGACTTATTAAGAATGTATGAGAAACAAAATTTTATGGCGTACACAATATTTTTATTGAAAAGACTTGAAAAGATTGTTAAAATTGTATTGGATGATGTAAAAGGCCTGCTTTTTAGCGCGGAACTTATCTTACTCCCATGGGAAAACAGAGAACCTATTATTCGATTATGCCGATGTATGTTATCTAGATGCCACTGAGGAGCTTCTTAATAAACTTGAGCGCTTACAAAACCTTGCTATTCGATTCATTTTTGGCCTTCGCAAATTCGACCACATCTCCGAGTTTCGCGCTCGACTAAAATGGCTCCCTATCCGACTTCGCCGCGATGTGCACATCCTCACCGTCCTTTACAAGATCCTTAATGACCCTACCTCTCCTGAATATCTCCGTTTCCGATTCCGTTTCTTACCTCCTGATTCCCGGTCCAGGCGCGCTTGTATCACAAAGGTGCTTGAGTGTCCTGGTTCCAACACAAAGTTTTTCTTCAATTCTTTTACTGTCCGGGCTATCCAACTATGGAATAAACTTCCTAAACCACATCAAGACAGTCCTTCAGTATTCACTTTTAAAAAGAGACTCAAAGAGCATTTCATGGCCTCACTTTGATGTTAATAATATGTATTATATTCATTTTATATCTATCATAATATACGTATATATCTTATATATTGTTTTGTTATGTATTAGTTTTTTCTATTATTGTTATATATGTATTAGTATTACTATACTTTATCAGATTTTCTAATTTTACTTAATGTATCTGTTCCCGTGTTTTTCCCTTCTTTCATCCCCACTAGGTTGGCTGGAAGAGATCTCTTATAGAGATAAGCTCGCCTGTTGTGTCCTAATTCTAAGTTCAACTGTATGTGTAAATGTTTAATACAATAAAGAATATATATATTATTTTATATTAAAATACCTTATATTATATACCTACTTTTCAAGGTCGGGTAAAAAGATAGGTGTAATTTTTTTAAGCAACGATGATCGTTTTATCCATGTCAGGTTCGTCCCTTGGGTACGATTTATTATCTTTTTTGCTGGATTAAGAGTTACTCCAGAGCCCGGTCGTTTTGGATGAATATCCTAAATGTAATATTAAGATAAGATAAGAATATACTTTATTGCACAGAAAAGACACAATTATATATTACTGATTGATAGGACTATTTCTGTGAAAAATATTCGAAATATTTTATTCCGGGTTACATTTCTACACAGAGCCAACAAAGTTGGAATGTTTTAGAAATACTTGCAATTTTAAAGACTACATACATGAGAGAACTACATACACGCATGTCTCTATCCCTTACAGGGTGGGTAAGATGTCAAAGACTTAAATAAAGCCCATATTCTAGCAAGTATTGGGGGCCACGTAAAGAAAGAGAAACTGTAATTGCTGCAGCGAAAGATAGTCAGTCCATAGTCTTAAAAGAACTTTGAATATTTTTTTTGCTGGTTTTAATCTTTTTTTGCTGTCTCACCTTTCTTCCTGTCAATAAATCAAACTCCAAGGAACAGTAAAGGCGCCCTTCAAAGAAACAAGCGTTCGTAGTTCACGCGAACATAATCACTAGTTCGCGTTTAGTTCACGCTAACATAACATAATCACTACTTCGTTCAGTCGGCTGGATTTTATAGCCTTGCGGCCCCTTCTGTTGTCATCCCTGTAGTTACACAGATTTATTATTTGTAGGGGTAACATTGGCGATAGTTTGTAATCTACAAAATGGATCTGATCTATCGTCTTTGTTAATACGAAACCTTGCTCTAAGTATAAGGTCAGCCTAATTGTAAGCGCGGGCAGTAACATTATCCCACTAAAGACGCACTTTTAACACTAAAGTATCGTCGTTTCAATAGGCCATATTTGAAGGATGGAGACGCAGTAACATTTTACCAGCTCTCAAATAAAAAAATAAAAAAACTAGATATTTCACTCATTCTGCCTTTAGAATCATAAATATCTTGAAATAATATTCCAAGAAATCAAAAAATTTCGTCTGAAATTTGCCGTAATAATTTAAAATTAACATAAATGTAAAATTTGAGCGACATTCAAATGTTACGTCGGTGAGCCTTTTAACTGTCAAACCGGCTAGTGATGTTACTGTGAGTAATAGTGTATTATTCCAAATAACATTAAGTATTAATTTTTTTGCTTCTTTAGTACCCATTCATTTATTCGTCCAGCAGTGAACTGTAATAGGCTGATCTGATCTGTGATATATTTTTTATCGCAATATTCATACCGCCGGGTTAAAGGTAAAACCAACAAACCCTCTGATTTGTTGTTTTGAGTTATGGCGTTTTGAAAGTTTGTGTATCATAAGCAGAGGTCGGAAATTCGGGTGCAAAAAAAGTAAAAACCCACTGTTGGAGCTACTAAGAGTTGCTACAACCACCTTTTTCAAGATTTTTAGGGCCCCAGTTTATTTTTCTTTATTAAATTGTTTTAGTAATGCCAATGTGTTCTTTGCGTCAATATAAGTCGAAACTGTTTGCATTTTTTTTTTATATTTGTTTTAATTTGAAAGATAAAAGTAGAAATGAGTTTTTAATGTACTGAAAAATATTAAAAATATAAAAATATTGTTTGATTGTTTGATATTTTTATTGAATACCCTTTATAAATGATTTCTACAATGCTTTTATTATTTTTACACGAAAATTTGAATGGGGCCCTCGGGGGCCCAAAAGCGTTTTATTTCTTTAAAAAAAATTGCGGAGAAAATTAAAATTAAAATTCGTATTTGGCAAGGTTAAGACAAGATAAACGCTTTTTACTCTTGTAATTTTTTCTATACGGTTTATAGTTTCAGGATAATTGATGTTGAAGTTAGCAGGACACAATCGTTCAAAACCAAGCAAAGTAGTGGTTTTTATGGTGAAATCGTCTAGGTTAAGACGAGATAGGCAAGGCACTTCTCTTTCTTGTTATTTTTTCTCTACGGTTGACAGTTTCACAGTGAATTGATGTTAAAGTTGTTAGGACAATTTTTAGGCCTCTCTCTTTGAGTATGTGCGATAAGGTCAGCATATTGACTGTATCTGTCTAAGTGCGTTTAAGATGTATTGTCTTAATTTTTGGTTTGTAAAATATGGCAAGTACACAAAATCAAAAGTGTATTACATGTAACCTAGTATCAAGTATTTTCTTTGATATACTTATTGGAAACCGGCTAACCCAGGGAGGGTTTCAGTATTGTATTTTAAACGATGGGCTGACAACCTGTCACTATAGCAATATACAGATCCACCGGGAATGACCCTCAAAATTTGTCAGACGTGGCAGAACGACCTTTGTTTAGGTCGTTTACGCTCTGCCTACCCCATTAGAGATAAAGGCGTGATTATATGTATGTATGTACTTATTAGTAAAATATAAAATAAAGACGAATCCGGTAAAGTTCTTTTTATATATATATGCGAGTGCTTGACTGGTCTTATTTTAAGGATTTAGGTGCTTACAATGAACCTTAATAGTTTCACAACGAAAGAAAAAAGTATAGTAATGTTTAAGCAGTAAAACGCTTTGGGGCCTTCAGGCCCAAAAATTGTGTTCAGGGAATTTTAACATCAATTCACTGTGAAACTGTCAACCGTAGAGAAAAAAATCTTTCTTGAAAGAGAAGTGCCTATCTCTTCTTAACCTAGCTGATTTCACCATAAAAACAACTACTTGGCTTGGTCTTGAACAATTGTGTCCTACTAACTTCAACATCAATTTACCCTGAAACTATAAACCGTATAGAAAAAAATACAAGAGTAAAAAGCGTTTATCTTGTCTTAACATTGCCAATTACGAATTTTAATTTAAATTTACTCCGCAATTTTTTTTAAAGAAATAAAACGCTTTTGGGCCCCCGAGGGCCCCATTCCAATTTTTGTGTAAAAATAATAAAAGCATCGTAGAAATCATTTCTAAATGGTATTCAATAAAAATATCAAATAAAAATATCAAACAATCAAATGATATTTTTATATTTTTTATATTTTTCAGTACATTGAAAACACATTTCACTTATATCTTTCAAATTAAAACAAATATTAAAAAAAATTGCAAACACTTTCGACTTATATTGACGCAAAGAACACATTGGCATTACTAAAACAATTTAATAAAGAAAAATAAACTGGGGCCCTAAACATCTTGAAAAAGGTGGTTGTAGCAACTCTCAGTAGCTCCAACAGTGGGTTTTTACTTTTTTTGCACCCGAATTTCCGACCTCTGATCATAAGATTGTACTAAATGGAACATATACTCCAATTGTTTATAAGCAAATCAACGACAGTTTCATAATGGTCTAAATTGTGTAGATATGCGGACTGTGCTCGAGCTGAGGCTCGTAAACAGTCTGCTTACCAAGCTTGGGTAAAAGCTCGTGATCGAAGAGCGCGAGCACGAAGGGTGCGATTAAAGAAGAGAGCATAATGAGTGATTTTTGTTCGTTTAATAATAAAAATCAATCTGTTTGCGAGCAATTGCCGTCTTGACGCTGGCTCGAAATATTCACTCACCTTGCCTCACTGTGATTCGTTCTTAGTCGATATACCCACATTACGCACGAAGCGCTTTAAATCATCTTTCATAATGCGCACAGCTAAAGAGTGGAATTCCCTGCCTGCGTCTGTATTTCCGAGTGCATATAACCTGACTCTCTTTAAGAAGATTTATTACCTGCTTTGTTTTGAGATTTTGACGATTAGCCAATGGTTTGTTTTCATTCTTTACCGCACGTGTTTTGTATGTATTTTTTTACCTGGAATCGGCTTCCAGGTACAATCATTAGTGCAAGCCTATTAACAATGGATATCCTTTTGTGTGTGGTTGTGCGTTATCAAGTTGTTTACAACTTTGTTATTTATTTGTTATCAAGCGGCACTTATTAAACGCATCGTTTTATCTGTGTCTCTACAGATGTTCATCATAAAAATTTACTTGCATATTGATATGCAAGTTGACTGACTGTCAGTCTAACGTTCTCGGGCGCATAGGCAACACATGCTTTCGGTTTCTCTTGGTGTTTTTTACGACTTGGCTACGTATATATTGGACTCTGTGATCTTTCTCTTCTGTGATCGACCTTGGCATTGACTCTGGATACTGTTTCTGCTATACCTGATGACCTAAGCATTCTATACGGACTACGGTGCACAGTGTTATTCTCCTGTTTCGTGGCTTTAGTGACAGTTCGGCATGGCTGGCACTCTACAGCAGTCTACTAGTCAGAGTAGAGGGAAGACTTTAAATAGACAAGCGCGTGAGTTGGTTCTTGGTGGACTTCCCATTCAATAACAAGTAACGGTTTGAAATACTAGCTACGTATGTTTGACGCTCATGTACATCACTATTTTCCTTAAGGGTACTGAAGGTCACAATTGTCAAATATGGCCTATTGAAACGACGGCACTTTAGTTGGATTGTTATGTCGTATGTACTTTTGTCGTAGGTAACTTTTCTGGCTCCCAAGCCTTTTCAGACGAGAATATAAAAGTTCATTTCTTCGGAAGAAAATAATGAGTGTAGATGTTACTTCAACAGGCCAGGCTTTACACAAAGCCCTCATACATAAATATCGATTTGTACAAATCGTGCGCGAAAGTGATATTGAAATGTCAATTTTTAATTAAAAAGTCGTACATCAATCAGGTTGGACATACGTACATAAAATCACGCCTTTATAAATTACGGAGTAGGCAGAGCGTAGAACGCCTCGTAAAAGGCGCTTTCGCCACGTCTGACAAAAATTGAGGGCAATTTTAGATTGTAATGTGTATTGCTGCAGTGAAAGGTTGTCAGTCTATCGCCTAAATTACAATACACCCTCGTAACCCTCGAATCCCTTTCGCTGACTTCTACATCATGCCCGGGAGGAAGGGCAGCTGGAACATTCTATGTTTTTCTATCTCTCCCAGTCCAGCATGGAAGCTATCAAGTTGGTTTATAAAGTATTGGTAAAGGATTTTTATTTACAGGGTCCATTATTTTTTGAAACTACACAGTAAAAAGAAAAACGAAACATTTAAAGTTATTTTTTATAAAGTAAAGTCTTAAAGTAAGTATTATTTCTTACCACTAAGAAATACCTTTTTCCCACGGGAAAACTTATTTAAACAGCTGACGAAAAGCTATTATTATTTAATTTATGAAAATGACAATTTATTTCGCATTTATCTTCCAAAGAACCATTGCGAATCGTAAAACACGTCATTACGAATATGAAACAATTTTCAAATATTCAAAAAGGTTCCAATGTGCGAATAAATGTTCATACTATGCGAGACTTGGAAATATCTACAGATGAGACACAGACTAAATAGTAAGATAAGACTGCGCTTTAACCTTTTACAGGCATTAGAACAGGACAAGGCCCAATTAAATCACCTTAATGGTTGGTTGTTTTTCTTCTTAGCGAGTGGATTCTCGACTCAAATGACCCGATGAACCCTGGTGTCAGAGTTTTAAACGGCCTAGTACCACTGCTATTAGGCCTCTGAAATGGTTTGAGTAACGACCACTATCAAAGACAGCGAGCGGGACCGACGGCTTAACGTGCCCTCCGAAAGTTTAAATGACTCAGCTCAGTTGGCAGAAAGAAATAAATGGTGCAGTCAGCTAAGGAGACATCTGGGCAGGCCAGGTCTAATCGGATGAGATTATTAAAGGAAATAATTAATTGATTTTCATGAAATTTCGTATTTTTGCACAAACTGATTTACTGCAATAAATGTAAAAAGGAAGCATAAATATCTTCCTGAAATAATCTCATCCGTTAGAGGGGTCCTGACCAGCAATCGCCTTTGCTGACTGTACTCAGAGGTTCAAGCCGTGCTTTTGTCAATTCTTAGTTAATTTTCTTGTATTCCTTAAACTTACATGCTGGACTGGGAGCGAGAGAAAAACATAGAATGTACAAGCTACGTTTCATCCTAGGCATGCTGTAGAAACCAGCTAAGGCATCCGAGGGTTTGAGTATATTGCAATTTTGGCGATGGGCTGACAACCTGTCCCTACAGCACTATACGTACAATAACCTTCAAAACTTTGTCAGACGTGGCGGAATAACCTTTGTTTAGGTCGTTTACGCTCTGCCTACCCCACAAGGTATAAAGGCGTGATTATATGTATGTACGTATTCCTTAAAATAATCTGGCAGCTCGATCTTTTGATTGTGTGCACTTTGATTAAAGTGAACTCATCGCCCTTCGCAAGCGTAGTTTTCTCCTCTTACCTAGTCAGTGGCGAGATGCGAAGAAAGTGGGTAGGGTTATTAAATTTACACCGGCTGCTTTCTCTGTTAGAACCCTGTTTATTGGACGTAGTGCTCAAATGAAAGCGAATATGGGAGATGTTTGTACGTACAAGCGGTTCACTAATGCTTTCCGTTGTGGCTTCCATGTATGGTAACCAAAATAACAAAACAGCACACATACATACATACATATGATCACGCCTTTATCCCTAATGGGGTAGTCATAGCGTAAACGAACTAAACAAAGGTCATTCCGCCACGTCTGATAAACTTTTGAGGGATTTTTAAGATAGATTTGTAGGTATATTGCTGATGTGATAGGTTGTCAGCCCATCGCCTAAATTACATTATACTGAAATCCTCGGATCCCTTAGCTGGTTTTAACAGCATGCCCGGGTGAAAATGCAGCTGGCGCATTTTTATGTTTTTCTCTCGCCAGTCCAGCATGGAAGATTATAGATATCCTAGATCTTATAAAATCCCAAAGGAAACAAACATAAACATCAATGGATGTCTAACAATGTCAAGAGACCAATTTGAGTACACAACAGGGTCTTTACAGCAAGCCCGGGAGGAAATGCAGCTGGCGCATTCTATGTTTTCCTCTCGCTCCCAGGCCAGCATTTAAGACTAAGTGTGTTATGGAAGAATATGCCGATAGTTTATGAACTTATCAGCCGCATCAGATATTCTGAACTGAAAACGATTACGTGCCTATATCAAGGGGATATTAACCCAACCTGACGCCATAGTTACGTGCCAAAATGCAGTATGTAGTTTATATGTGGATAATTTTATACAGATTTTTGACTACTTAAAAAAACTGCCTATAGAAAATGTGAAATCATACCGGAAACAGCAATACTTGTATTGTCCTTACCTGAAAATAAAGAAAAATATAAAATGAATATAAGTTACATAATAGCAACAAATGAATAAATAACCATTTTTTAATAAGAAATGGACATCACTCTACGCATTTCATGACGAATATTTGGATCTAAGCTTTAATTTGTTGTCAAAATACCTTAAAACCGTGTCATTCCATCGGAACTACACAGTACCTATCGAAGCAGTTCAAGCTTAACCATATTTCGCATAAACTTGGTAACTATGTGGTCCGGAGTTACGTAACTAAAGGTTCGCGAGTGCTATCGCTGAGTGCAGGGAACTGCAGTTAGTTTAGTTGCCGTTCTAGTAGATACTAAGTTAGTAGAAGATTTACAGCTGACCTGTGTTTGCTCTACTTTGGAGTGTTTGAGATTTAGGTGTATTCAATTTGTATTAGGTTTAAAGTTTCAGCATTCTTTACGAACAATAAACAGTACCTACCTACTACTGTTTCAGTGTTACATACATATGATCACGCCTTTATCCGTAATAGGGTAGGCAAAGCGTAAACGACCTAAACAAAGGTTGTTCCGCCACGTCTGTCAAAGTTTTGAGGGTTATTTAAGATAGATTTGTAGGTATATTGCTGTAGTGACAGGTTGTCAGCCCGTCGCCTAAATTGCAGTATACTTAAAAACTCGGATCCCTGAGCTGGTTTTTACAACATGCCCGTGAAGTAAATGCAGCTGGCACATTATATGTTTTTCTCTGGCTCTCAGGCCAGCATGGTAGAAATGATCTATTATTTAACCAATATCTATCGATTTGTCAAATTCTATTAAAAGTGCCTACCTAGATTTACCTTTGAAATATTAAAATAGCTGTGTAAACTTAGATCGAGGTCGGACGGTCGGGTTCATGAGGAAGTGATAAAAGTTTATATGAAAACTTTCCAAATGTACCTAAAACTACTACCTAACCGACATTGTTGTGAAAGGTGTAACACTTGTAACATCTCAGTAACTATAAAAAGTGTAGTTCTGTAAGAAATCTAATTCTTTAGGAGTGTAGGTAAATATAAGAAAACACTATTATAATAGTCACACCTTTATCCTTAATGGGGTAGGCAAAGCAAAGGGTAGTTCCGCCACGTCTGAGAAAGTTTTGAGGGTTATTTAAGATAGATTTTTAGGTATAATGCTGAAGTGACAGATTGTCAGCCCGTTGCTAAATTGCAGTATACTGAAACCCTCGGAACCCTTAGCTTATTTTTACAGCATACCCGGGAGGAAATGCAACTGGCATATTCTTTGTTTTTCTTTCGCTCCCAGTCCAGCATGGAAGAAATAATAAGAAGGCACAAAATAATGCCTAGACTAATATACTTAAATAAACGGCGAAACATTATACTCTGCCTACACTGCTCATAGAAATTAACCTCTGACCGACATATTTCGGCGAGCTGGATGAATAAATAAGAACGAACGATAGTCGGCATGCTAGAAATATTGACCCAAAAGCGAAACAAAAATTCGTTTAATATTGTCTGGTTTTAGGTAGGTATGTTCGTAAAAAAATATTTTCTTATATTCACAGATTCAACCATCTTTAATTAGTGTCATCTAGTTTGAAGCAGTTAAAGCCTACAATTGTAATTATTTCTATATTAGGTCGCTGTCAGTTTTTCAATTTTGCAATTTAGGCTATAGGCTGACAACCTGTCACTACAACAATATACAAATCTATCATAAATAACCCTTAAGACTTTGTTAGACGTGGCGGATCGACCTTTGTTTAGGTCGTTTACGCTCTGCCTACCCCATTAGGGATAAAGGCGTGATTATATGTATATGTATGTATGTCAGTTTTCGTTTTATTCGTTATCTATGTATATGGACAATATTATAGTTGTCGTTTTTCTTCCAAGTTGAACTGGGAGAGATATAAAAACACAAAATATTCCCGATGCCCTTCCCTCCGGGCATGCTGTTAATATCAGCACAAGAGATTCGAGGGTGCTCTGGGCTGACAATGTGTCACTGTAGTGATACACATCACAACCTACAAATGATCTCAATATTTACCAGACGATGCGCCTTTTACTAGATTCGACGATCCGCCTACCTTATAAGAAATAAAGACGCGACTTTTATATGCATACGCACGTATGTATTAACTATAGTACTGATCAAACTGCACACTGGTAAGCTGTGGCATCAGTATGAGAAGCCAGATATTACGTAATCAAATTAGGGAACGGTGTCACGACACTTGTAGGCGGTATTATAAAGTTTATAAAGCGTGTGTACTAGGTATGTAGGGTTAGACGTAAAGAAATATACGGGTAGGAACATACATACATACATATAATCACGCCTTTATCCCTAGTGGGGTAAGCAGAGCGTAAACGACCTGAACAAATGTCGTTCCGCCACGTCTGTAAAAGTTTTGAGGGATATTTAAGATCGATTTGTATGTATATTGCTGTAGTGACAGGTTGTCAGCCCATCGCCTAAATTGCAATATACTGAAACCCTCGGATCTCTTAGCTGGTTTACCTACAAATCTATCTTAAATAACCCTCAAATCTTTGTCAGACGTGGCGGAACGACCTTTGTTTAGGTCGTTTACGCTCTGCCTACTCCATTAGGGATAAAGGCGTTATTATATGTATGTATGTATGAGAAATGGTAAAGATTTCATTTCGAACATATAGTTAGGTACAGAAACATGTTTTGCGATAAATCTTCGCAATAAGAAGAAACAAAATGGGTAACGAATCCTTGCAAGTGTTGTTAGTATCTGTGAATCAGTCAGTATGAAAAATACGACTTATCTGACAACGAAAATAGTGACTACATACATACATACATATATTCACGCCTGTATCCCTAATGGGGTAGGCAGGGCGTAAACGACCTAAACAAAGGTGTCCCGCCACGTCTGACAAAGTTTTGAGGGTTATTTAAGATATAATTCTAGGTATATTGCTGTAGTGACAGGTTGTCAGCCCATCGCCTAAATTACAATATACTGAAACCCTCGGATCCCTTAGCTGGATTTTACAGCATGCCCGGGAGGAAATGCAGCTGGCACATTCTATGTTTTTCTCTCGCTCCCAGGCCAGCATGGAATAGTGACTAAGCGAATTAAAATGATTTACGATAGTTATCGTATTACATAGATAATGCATAATTCAACCTTACAAAAGACAAGTCTTCGTTGGAGAGTTTTCAACAAACATTTTGGCAGTAACTTGCAATTCCGGAATGAATTTCAACTGAAACTTAAAAAGATAACCTTCAGCTATTCTTTGATTTATACAAAAGCAATTTTAGACAATCGCAACGAATGCTAAAATCAAATCTTATGTTACCTATTCTGTTTGTGAATATCATATTCAAATTCAAACGATGAATATATAAGTTAGTGCAAGAATAACATTAAAATGTTTATTATAATATCAATCTTTCGCTACAGCAGTATACAAATTTATCTTGAATAACCTCAAAACTTTGTCAGGCGTGGCGGAACGACCTTTGTTTAGGTCGTTTACGCTCTGCCTACCCCTTTATATGTATGTGTGTATGTATAAGCATTACGACGTGTGGTTTTAAAGATAAGTAAGTAATAAGTATTTCTCTTTACACCCTGTATTCTTCAATTCAATAATGCTGCTCTTTCTGTTCAAAAATATCGAACGAAAGCCATACATACATATAATCACGCCTTTATCCCTGATGGGGTAGGCAGAGCGTATACGACCTAAACGGTCATTCCGCCACGTCTGACAAAGTTTTGAGGGTTATTTAAGATAGACTTGTAAGTATATTGCTGTAGTGACAGGTTGTCAGCCCATCGCCTAAATTACAATATACAGAAACCCTCGGATCCCTTAGCTGATTTTTACAGCATGCCCGGGAGGAAATGCAGCTGAAACATTCTAAGTTTTTCTCTTGCTCCCAAGCCGGCATGGCAATTCAATAATGCTGCTCTTCTGTTCAAAAATATCGAACGAAAGCCATAACGTAACATAAATGGATTGTATCCATTTTTCCAATAAAAGGTAGACAAAAAGGCGCTTTTAGTCCGTACCGTATTTTAATTAAAAGCATGAATTTATGCGACGCTTATTCCATTAAGCGATAAAACAGCGCAAATTAATTAAAAACTGATAAGTATTTCGAGATAATTTATAACGGTGTTATGAGTAGAAAGAAACTGGATATTAATGTTTTATTTTCTGCTATAGGTATAAACAATATTCATAGATATTTTTTTTTTTATTTAAATAGAGGCAGCAGATGAAAAGACACGGTTCATTTCATAAAAAGTTGTTATAATTATAAAACACTAGCTGACCCGGCGAACCTTGTTCCGCCTTAGACGCCATAAATGAGCAGATTTTTGATTTTATTATATAAAGTTGTCAGGTTAATAAGATTGACAGAAGAATCCGTTTAAAACGTATTTTTTTTTTCATCCTCTTTGACTATATTTGCAGCACGCATTCAGTCAATTCTATGTCAAATCTCTTAAGGTTACATTAAAAAAGTTTAATAATTTTATATGGTGGTTAAGCAATTAAATTTTCTAATTTTCCGCGCAATTTCCTTAATTTTTTCTTTCATAAGAACCTTCACCTGATAATAACGAACAGAACAAAAAAAGAATTAGCGAAATCGGTCCAGCCGTTCAGGCGTGATGCCGTGACCAAGGGAAATAGGGATTCATTTTTATATATAGATATCATCCCAAAGATATAGAAGGTACTTTCTCTAGCCAGGTACACTAATATATAATTTAGATTGTAATACATATTACAATCTAAATTTGCCCTCAATTTTTGTCAGACGTGGCGAAAGCGCCTTACGAGGCGTTAAACGCTCTGCTTACCCCGTAAGGGATAAAGGCGTGATTTATGTATGTATGTATGTAGGTACACTAATGATTGTGGCGATATGTAGTAAGCACATGAATACATTACTTTAACTCTAGACTGAGAGTGAGAGAAAAACATCGAATGTGCCAGCTTCATTTCCTCCCGAGCAAAGAAGGGATCAGAGGGTTTCTGTACATTGTAATTTAGGCGATAGGCTGACAACCTGTCACTACAGCAATTTACCTAGAAATCACTCATAAATAACCCTCCAAACTTTGTCAGACGAGGCAGAACGACCTCTGTTTAGGTTGCTTACGCTCTGCCTACCCCATTAGGGAAAAAGGCGTGATTGTGGCAGTGTGGAAGAGAATAAACTGTTGTACCTATACTTCATTTATTTAGCGTTGAGTTATCGATACCAACTTGTTTTGCAGCCCATAAACTACTTTTTCTTTGCAACTTTTAAGAAAGTCAACCGCGATACACTTGTTTGTAACAATGTTTTTGTCTGCGGTTCCGAAATGTGAACCTCTGCTAAGTTGCAAAGAAAAAGCTGTTCATGAGCCGCAAAACACGTTGGTATAGATAACTCAAAGGAGAAAAAAGACGAAGAATAGGTACAAATTGTAGGATTGCAGTTAATTAGGTAAGTTGTAAGGATCTTGTTCGATCAACAATCATCAGGCTGACATTGTATGTACGTGCACAGGTATGATATCATTGTGAACTGCCTCCGTGGTCTAGTGGTCAGAGCCATGGGCTTACGATCCGGAGGTTCTGGGTTTGATTCCCAGAGGATCGAATGCTTTTTTTTTGTGAGGTTTTTCCCAGTTTGGTGAGGACATTACAGGCAGAATTACCTGATTGTCCGAAAAATAAAAGGATTCCGTGCTTCGGAAGTCACGTTAAGCCGTCTGTCCCGATCGCTGCCTTTGATAGTGGTCGTTACTCAAAACCATATCAGAGGCCTAATCGACTCGAGAATTCTACTCGCTTAGAAGAAGATTGTAGTCATACTTGTGACTTGTCATTGTGAGTCATTTCATTAAGACAAAGTTCAAGTACAGCAAGAAGGTACAATTATAATTTAATGACTTACATAAGAATCTCGATCTTGACTAAGTCAAAAGGTATTTGAAGCAAAGCAAGTAGTCTTGAGAATATTTATCAACTTAAATTGATATTCTGATATGATTGAACTGAACTTAATTTAAGATCAAAGTCATAAGCAGAATTTGTAGGTACCGTTGGATAATCTATTTCTGTTCTCATCAACCCAATTTCTTTTGGCAAATAACAAAAATCTTAGTCTTAAAAACTGTGCTACTAGGCGGTGTGAAAATTCACCAGGGTTCTTTAGGTCATTGTTCGACTCGAGAATCTACTCGCTAAGAAGAAGAAAAACCTTTAAAAAAGTTTAGGTAAATCAATAAAAAGAACAAAAAATCCATTCCATGTAAGTACGTCTACACTAAACAATGCAAAATAGCCTAGTTAATACAGGTTCGTAATGTGTGGTATATCCCGTGAAGTCCCATCTTTCATCCCCACTAGGTAGGGTGGAAGAGATCTCTTATAGAGATAAGCTCGCCTTTGCTTTAATTTAAGATTTAACCTATGTATTAAAATTTATGCAATAAAGAATATATATAACAAGGGGCGCAAGACGCCCTACTTACTTTATGTATTTGTTTCCTTTACATTTTTTTTCAAGATATCACTACATAGTATAAAACAAAGTCGCTTTCTCTGTCCCTATATCCCTATGTATGGTTAGATCATTAAAACTACGCAACGGACTTTGATGCGGTTTCTTTTAATGGATAGAGTGATTCAATAGGAAGGTTTATATGTATAATACATGCATAACATAGTAGAGAAACACTGATGATATCCGTTCGAAGCCGGGGCGGGTCGCTAGTGTTATGATCAAAATAAAGTTTCTTAGCCATAAATCAACAGCCCAAGCACCCGTAGTATATAGCGATGTTTTCGGTCTCGAATCGTGTCGCGGTTTCAAATCGTGCTGAGTTCACCGCAATGGATTTAGTTCAGACACGATATCTTGCTCTGCGATACCTAAATAGTATTTGAAGAAAGTAATTATGAAGGTAATGGTGAAGAGAAATTGTGTTAAGTTATAAAATATGATCTGCTTGATGGTAAACGAGTAAGATTTTTATTTTTATTAATGATATTCTACCATGCTGGCCTGGGAAGAAGAGAAAAACATGGAATGTTGCAGAGGATGATGAAGAATGTTCGCCTAGATAATGCCTGAGTTACAAACTGACAAGGCATCAAAATGGTCGCCCTGCAAAGACAGGCAATGAGCTCAGCATCATTAGACTATCATTATCATCCGTGAACTCATCATCTCATCATCAAACTAAAATTGCCTTCTATTTTTATAGAAAGTGCAAGGTTCCCAGTTAAAAAACTCTGCTTTCATTAAAATATTGAAAATAATAGGTCAGAGATGTAGGTATAAGCTAACCAAAACTCGTACGTAACTTGGCAGATATTGGGTAATAAATAGGGTTAAGATAAAAAGTGCAAAATATAAATATTTCATGACGTTAATTAGTTGTGTGAATTAGTCTGAGAAAGATAAAATACCTATTGTTATACTCCAAAACAAAGATAGTGTTAGAAAAACGTGATAAATCTATTAAAATTCTTATTGAATTTTTTTGATAAGACTTTGCTTCGATGTAAAACAGCATTACCGAAGCAATTATAGGAATTTCTAACAAAGAAAAGCAGAACAAATTAAAAGGAATTATCTATTGAAATTATTAGGGAAATTGAGCGAACGAAATCTAATTTGAAATTCGAATTAAATGGATCAATTGATGAAATCAAATTGGCGGGGTCTGTCGGTTGTTCTAAAGTAAATTCAAACTCGGGATGAGATCTGTTATCGACTGTTCCTGAGAAAGATCTAGATAACTATTTTAGGGAACCCAGACTAAGCTGGTACCTAAATAGATCTAAGGAATAGATCTAAACAGGCTAATCAACCCTATATTAGATATAGAGTAAAGACGTATAAATCTAAACTTGAATAGGTATCGAAACCAGCCGAAAGAAATATTCATATCACATCTACCTAACTGCCTCCGTGGTCTAGTGGTCAGAGCCATGGGCTTACGGTCCGTAGGTCCTGGGTTCGATTCCCAGGGAAACACAAAGTACATATTTGTCAATTTATCACTTTGTGAGGTTTTCCCCAGTTTGGTTAGGACGTTGCAGGCTGAATCACCTGATTGTCCGAAAAGAAAAAGGATTCCGTGCTTCGGAGGGCACGTGAAGCCGTCGGTCCGGGTTGCTGTCTTTGATAGTGGTCGTTACTCAAACCAGGTCAGAGGCCTAATAGCTGTGCTACCAGGCGGTTTGAAAACTCTGACACCCGGGTTCATCGGGTCGTTGTTCGACTCGAGAATCCACTCGATAAGAAGAAGATCTACCTATATACGAGTTTTAGTACTTAAAAAGGCCTGAAAGACTAACCACGTAAATAGGAGAGTATTCCAACAGAATACATGCTACATAAAACATACGAGCAATCACCGACCGAAGCTAAACTAAGTAAAGTAGCAAACGACACTAAAACTGTCAAAGTTCGTAGAAAAGTAGTAAACCGCATGTGTGGGCGAATGGGCGGCGGGCGACCGCTGGGACGTGTTGAGATTGCAATACAGCTAAGTAGGTAGTTGACATGTGAACATGTGTTCAGGGTGAACAAACTTCACTGCGAGCTTCAGCTGATGTACATAAATGCCTTTTCATGGCCTCGGCTATTCTAATCTAGGGGATTGAACGAGGATACTGATCGACAGCCATGTGATGATCTGACCTCTGTTATCCAGAAGGGAAACCAGACCCAATCTTAAATTAGACTTTTGCCAGGAGAGTTACCAATCTAGCTGGCAAAGTTTTCAAGCCGCAAAAGCTTGGCTTCTGAAATAGCTAAACGACTAATATATACAATTCTAACCGGGACCAACGGCTTAACCTGTCTTCCGAAGCAAAGACGCTCGAGTTGTTATACCACTATCGGTCACCCATCCATGGCATGGCCAAACAAATAAACGGTGATGGTCGCTTAACATTCGTTATCGGAATGAATAACCCATAACCATTTGACCACGACCGCTTCTATCGTGTTGAGATTGCAATACAGCTAAGTAGGTGGTTGACATGTCAACATGTGTTCAGGGTGAACAAACTTTACTGCGAGCCCCTAAGCGAGCTTCAGCTGATGTAAACATCACTTGTTCGCTTAAGTAGGTTAAAGGGTTGCCACTAATGGATTGTATTTTTAAAACGAAGCAGGAATTTAAATTCCTGTTTCGTTGCTCTTTTGACTCAGTAATTTAGTACCTGCCTTACTTCCGGGCATTCTGTAAGGAAATCAGTATTAAGTGGTTTTTAAGAAATACCTACAGACAACTTTGAGTGGATAGTAGTATCTTTGTATTAGATATCTTTGGAGCGAAACCTCATTTTAATAAGTTGTGCCTTATTTATCCTCCCCTGGTAAGCTGAGCTAAGCTGTCATAATGGCTCCTGAGTCGTAGTCAGAAAACGTGAAATCAAACTCGATTATCATTAGGTACATTATTACAAACTTACCTTCATGTACTAAGTCATGCTACATACACATAACACAACTTGCTTACTTGTCCACTTAGGGATTCCCTTACAACAACCCTATCGCATTCATATTCAAATAAGCGGTAAACCTCACCGCATCCCCACAACCCTAGTAGGCAAACAAGTCAGCCGGCAAATCCGATCCCCAGAGACAGAGTGCGGCTACCGTGGCGCCACCGGTTCCGTGTAATCGATTACCATTTCCATGGGTCCCTTTTATCAGTTTTCAAGAAGTCGGAATGAATGGGAGATTTGCTTTCAATTCTTCAAGCATCTTTAGATAGTGCTTTATATAAATATAGATAGATATATTTTTTATTGCACATAAAACAAAAATAACAGGAATTGAGAACAAATTAAATAAAAATTAAGTACAATGAAGGCGGCCTTATTGCTATGGTAGCAATATGGTACTAACCTAGACAAAGGTCGTTCCGCCACGTCTGACAAAGTTTTGATGGTTATTTAAGATAGATTTGTAGGTATATTGCTTAAGTGACAGGTTGTCAGCCCATCGCCGGAATTGCAATATACTGAAACCCGCGGATCCCTTAGCTGTTTTTTACAGCATGCCCGGGAGGAAATGCAGCTGGCACATTCTGTGTTTTTCTCTCGCTCCCAGACCAGCATGGAAGAAATAGTGCTTTACTTTTCTTTCTTATTCTGTTTCTTCAAATCATCTGATGCTTAGAAAGCGTGGTTAGCATGGCGCCAACAGTACGACGTAATCGATTTCCATTTCCACAGAGTCCTTTATACGCCATCTTTTATCAATGAGAAGCTAAATTAATGAGAGATTTCCTTTAAATTGTACTGATTCTTGCTTATGCCTTATGACAGATCCTTTAAATGGTGATTTCGACCCCAGGATACATAAGAAGAGTGGCTAGGCTAGCGCCACCACCGGTTTTATATGTATGTACCTTTTAACAGCTTTCAAGAAATGGAATGTTTGCTTTTAATAAATTCTTCAAACCAACAAAGATGGCGCTATGCCCTTTTAGCATACATAAGTTTCCTCCCATCCTTGACCAAGCTTGTTGATATATAATTCCGGTAACATGATATGGAACATGGACTTCTGTTTTGGTGGAATCCAGTATGATTGATGATGCAGTGATGTTTTCCTTCGACAAATATGTGTGATTTTTACGCAGTGAAGTGATGACATTAGGCTATGTTTGGAAACTGAGAAAGATTGATTGAGCATGTGCTTCAAAAAAGAGCGTAAAAATGATATCGTCAGAGCTTATGCATACATATAATCACGCCTATATCCCTAATGGGGTAGGCAGAGCGTAAACGACCTAATTAAAGGTTGTTCGGCAGACGTGGCGACGTCTGACAAAGTTTTGAGGGTTATTTAAGATAGATTTGTAGGTATATATATCAGAGTTTATTTAAGTCTAAAATACGTTTGTATACGTATATTGACGAATTTCTTTCAGTATCTAATCCTTTAACAGGTCGCGATAGGATTACACTGTAACACGACTCGTCGTATTACAGTCAACAAAACCACAGTTGACTTGAAAGCGACGAATACTACGACTGTTACCCGATACTGTACCGCATTATTAACTGCGTTTGACATGTGGTGCCTTGTAAGGTACTGTTGGTTACTTATTGTATTGTATTGACTTCCATACTGGACTAAGAGCGATAAAAACAAGGAGTGTGTACTAGTTCTTTCTATTTTAGGGCAACTGTTCCAAGTATTTAAAGTATTCCAATTTAGGCGATAGGCTGAAATAGCCAGTCAGTAGATTCAGCAATACAAAAAAACAGAGATGCCGTTCGAAAGCTATATGGCTGTAATCCGTATCAGAATAGGCTCATGCATGGTACAAAGCACAAGGAGCAACTTTCAACAATTTAGTAAACGAAAAATTTCATTTTTGTCGCTACCAGTTCAAGGTCTGAAACTACTTACTCTTTGGCAACGGTCTCTTGCCAAGTTTTCCAAGAGTGTCATACTTATGACTTTATTCATAAAAAGCTCCTGCTGCCGTCCGTTTAAATTTTCCACAACAATATTTCAGCGTATATTATTATTATAACATAACTTTTATTTACTACTAGAAAATATTTTTTACCATCGACCCATCTAGCATACTGCTTGAAGGGTAGCTGATTTGAAAACAGCTATTTTCTACATTTGAATGTTGAGTTTGCATTTCTACTCAAAAGAAAGATTACGTAGAAGATTACGTCAGATCCCTTGCAATTTAAAAGGTTGTTAAAAGATAGGAACTTTTGGATATCAACGCCTCGAGGAGAGATAAAAAAACGATTGATGGACGAAAATAAGGATGGATCAGCAGCCTTATCTAAAGAGTTCAAAAGAAAGGTAAACACAGAAAAATCCGGATTTTCGTGAATTTACACAAGACTGATTTGAATAATAAAACAGATAGAAAAACTCAAAAAAGAATCAAAACATTCAAATGAATCTAAGCTACCTGCAAATAATATTTAGGGAAATAAGCTTCGTAATCACGCAGATTAGTGACTTGAAAAGTTTTTCTATTTAAACAGGGCATTGTGTATTGTCACTACTAGCCACAGAATCAAAGGGATACAGTAATACTACTGTTAGCAACGCATGAGGAATACAAATTAGTATTTGACACCAACATTACTATGGTAAAGGGACAATATTGCCAATATCCGGGAAGGGACAGGAAGTATTGTAAAAAAAAACATTTAGTCGATGGGCTCGGGTAAACAGATCGTGCACCTTCTGTATAACTTAAGGTTGAGAGTAATGAAACCAATGTGTTAGATAATGACTTATTTAGGAAGAATGATCAAGTTTGGAGAATGTCAGAATTGGTTTTCAGGATATTGAGGATTTAGTCAATTCTGATTGCAAATAAAATTACGTAGTTTAAATGGAAATACCAAACCAAACGATAAGACAATAAATAGGTATGGCAAATGAAAACCACAGCGTATTAAATTGGTAAATCCAGTTTATATATACTTTTGGTGGTTTAACATGCGCGCACGATACAAACGAAAAATTTATATTTTGTTAAAAATAAAGATTTTTTTATGATTAGAACGTGAAATATGATCAGCGCAGATTCAAACTTAGTAGATTGAGTTTAAGCCAAGTAAGTGTTGTTTTTCACTTTTTATACCGGACGATAAACCATACATACATACATATAATCACGCCTTTTTCCCTAATAGGTTAGACAAAGCATAAACGACCTAAGCAAAGGTCGTTCCGCCACCACTGACAAAGTTTTTAGGGTTATTTAAGATAGAATTGTAGGTACATTGCTGTAGTAGCAGGTTGTCAGCCCATTGCCTAAATTGCAATATACAACCCTCGGATCCCTTAGCTGGTTCTTACAGCATGCCTGGGAGGAAATGCAGGTGGGACATTTTATGTTTTTCTCTCGCTCCTAGTCCAGCATGAAATAAAAATAAAAATATCTATAAATAGCAATTAATTCTGTAATAGACGCATGGCACCGTACTACGCAAGCAGGTGCGCCAAAACGTTTATTAATCGAGGGCCGAGGCCTCTGTTGACTTGGCAGTGGCCGCAGAGATTATTTGCACGACAAATATTGGCGAGTGCGCTAGCGCAAGTTGGCCCATGTATAACCAATAGAGCCGCACAGTACACTCGACAAATGTCGCCTTCACACAATGCATACTGATTATGTTCAGAATAGATACGCGTGGAGCGGGGAAATGGGGAGCTTCCATGCTGGACTAGGAGCGATACAATAACATAGAATGTGCCAGCTGCATCTCCTCCCGGGCATGCTGTAAAAACCAGCTAAGGGATTCGAGGGTATATTGTAATTTAGGCGAAGGGCTGACAACCTGTCAGTACAGCAATATACAGTTATCTCTAAACAACCCTCAAAACTTGTCAGACGTGGCGGAACGACCTTTGTTTGGGTCGTTGACGCTCTGCCTACCCCATTAGGGATACAGGCGTGATAGTATGTATGTATGTATGGAGCGGAGAAACAATATAAAATCAGCGCAGAGTTTGAGAAGTAAGTGCTGTTTTTCACTTTTTATACCGGGCGATAAATCGATAGCAATTAATTCTGTAACAGGCCGCATGGCACCGTACTACACAAGCAGGTGCGCCAAAACGTTTATTAATCGAGGGCCGAGGCCTCTGTTGACTTGGCAGTGGCCGCAGAGATTATTTGCACGACAAATATTGGCGTGTGTGCTGGCGCAAGTTGGACCATGTATAACCAATAGTACAGTACAGTACCCTCGACAAATGTCGCCTTCACACAATGCATACTGATTATGTTCAGAATAGATAGGCGTGGAGCGGGGAAACAGAATAAAATCAGCGCAGATTCAAACTTAGTAGATTGAATTTGAGAAGTAAGTGCTGTTTTTCACTTTTTATACCGGACGATAAATCGATAGCAATTAATTCTGTAACAGACCGCATGGCACCGTACTACACAAGCAGGTGCGCCAAAACGTTTATTAATCGAAGGCCGAGGCCTCTGTTGACTTGGCAGTGGCCGCAGAGGTTATTTGCACGACAAACATTGGCGAGTGTGCTGGCGCGAGTTGGCCTATGTATAACCAATAGTGTACATTACAGTATAGTGAGTTGGCCCATGCATATATAACCAATAGTACAATACAGTACACGCTCGACAACTGTCGCCATCGCACAATGCATACTGATTATGTTCAGAATAGATACGCGTGGAGCGGGGAAACAATACGTTGTATGTGGTATGGATGGTTGAGGTTGTATTGCCAATTACAATGTTGCAGTTGTATGACCCTGTTGTGTACTCAAATTGGTCTCTTGACATTGTTAGACATCCATTGATGTTTTTGTTTGATTCATTTTGGATTTTATAGGATCTAGGATATCTATAGTATTTCCAAGTCAGTTTTAGAATAAAGGTTAACAAAGTTTAATGTCTTGTAATCAAAGATCTTGTTTCTAAAATAAGTTTTAGCTATTAGATGTGACAACATAATGAAATATTTTTAATTTCTCCCATGCTGGCCTTGGAGCGAGAGAAAAACGTAGAATGTGCCAGCTGCATTTCCTTCCGGGCGTGCTGTAAAAACTAGCTAAGGGATCCGAGGGTTTCACTATATTGTAACTTAGGCGATAGACTGACAACCTGCCACTACAGCCATATACCTCGAAATCTATCCTTAATAACCCTCAAAACTTTGTCAGACGTGGCGGAACGACCTTTGTTTAGGTCGTTTACGCGCTGCCTACCCTATTAGAGATAAAGGCGTGATTATAAGTATGTAATTTATCTAATTTACCAACACGTATCATTTTGTTTTGAAATGTGTTTAAAACACATGAAACTTTGTTTAACTTTATTCTAAAAGCAAGCTGGAAATACGATAGTAATCAATTCTGACAACATCATCACAGGCGAAATGATCCCAATAAGTCAATAGCAGTCTTCCGCAAGGTTCCGCCTGAAAAGCGCCTATCAATTGTACTGTTTCATCAGAAAGTCAATTTGAGACTTCTGGGTGAAATAGATGCATCTATGACTCTATTCCAGGCACCTCTGGCATGCGATATAGGAATTTACAATTCACAACATGTTGCAAGATGAAACGCACGTATACGGATTGAGCCTATATTCGACGTGTACAGATTATGACAAATTGTGTGCGATTTAACATAGTATGTCTGACTTGTGTTAGACGAGCTTGCTTGAAACTCGAAATTAGCTTGTCTGGCTGATGCATATCAGATAATGATAACGTACAAGCATTTTAACCTCAAAATATTGCACAGTAGGAGCAAGATTACTGTTGAAATCCAAAAATACACACAAATAACGCCTTTATTCGTAATGGGGTAGGCAGAGCGAAACGACCTAAACAAAGGTTGTCCCGCCACGTCTGACAAAGATTTAAGGGTTATTTAAGATTGATTTGTAGGCATATTGCTGCAGTGACAGGTTGTCAGCCCATCGCCTAAATTGCAATATACTGGAACCTTCGGACCCCTTATCTGGTTTTTACAGCATGCCCGGGAGGAAATGCAGCAGGCATATTCTATGTTTTTCTCTCGCTCCCAGGCCAGCATGGAAGACACCTAGAGGGGATATTTTAGTCAACAAGCATTTTTGTATTCTGGTAGTTACGAATATAACTTAAAAAAACTGGCAGGCAAGTTCATTCCGTGTTACGAACCCATATTTGATTTCACTCACGCAATAATCAAAGGTCATACTCTAAGGGAGGCAACGCATGTCACATTGGCCGAATAAACGTGATGTTTTTAGTTTTTCTTCAACAACTTGTTTACTAACTTAGAGCATTGCCAGGGAAAATAAACTTTGTCAGAGACGTAATAGGTCAGGAATTTGGTACACTTCATCGTGGTCGGTCAAGCTATCATAGAATCTTTGCATAAATTGCTCAGACATTTATTGTGCTTCTCGCAAATTTCAATTTCATTTATACGGTAAAAGTTTTGATAGGAACCCCCGACCTTCGGCGTACCGTGTTCGTAGTGCCTTAGATTACGATTAAGTTATGATATGGTTTAAAGTCCTAATATGTTGATAACCTACAATGGTAGATACATACATACATATAATCACGCCTTTATCCCTAATGGGGTAGGCAGAGCGTAAACGACCTAAACAAATGTCGTTTCACCATCTCTGACAAAGTTTTGAGGGTTATTTAAGATATATGAGATATTATAAGTATACCGCTTTAGTGAGTTCAGCCCATTGCCTAAATTGCAATATACTGAAACCCTCGGATCTCTTAGCTAGTTTTTACAGCATACCCGGGAGGAAATGCAGCTGGCACATTCTATGTTTTTCTCTCGCTCCCAGGCCAGCATGGACAAATAATATAAAAAAAAAAAAAAAAAAAATTTACTCGCTGAGTCAGTTCTACGTAGGCGACGCTGCACTGATATTGTATGCCCACATAGGTGCAGTTGCAACATTTTAGTGCCTTTTACACATTGCAATGTATAATGCACATTGCAAGTGAACGTTTGGTGTTTTAAGCCGAAAACCATTTGGAACAAGATATGAGGGGGATTAGTTTCAACCTTTTTCTTCTGCTGTCGTGTACATATCGAGTTTTAATCGAGTCTATTTTTTATAACGTGCTACTTAAAGGTAAGGTAAATTCTTTTCCTGTGCTTTAAAGTTGCCTGAAAGAAATTGCTGCTTAGCAATAAGTCCGCCTGTTTGTACTACTATTAGTTTTATATATTTCCTTCCATGCTGGACTGGGAGCGAGAGAATAACATAGAAAAACATAGTGCCAGCTGCATTTCTTCCCGGGCATGCTGTAAAAACCAGCTAAGGGATCTGAGGGTTTCTGTATATTGTAATTTAGGCGATAGGCTGACAACCTGTCACTATAGCAATATACGTTAAAATCTATCTTAAATAATCCTCATAACTTTGTCAGACGTGGCGGAACGACCTTTGTTTAGGTAGTACACACTCTGCCTACCCCATTAGGGATAAAGGCGTGATTATATGTATGTAAAAGTTTTTTTCAAATAAAAAAAAATAAGTTCAAGTTCAAGTTTTCAAATAAAAAAAAATAAGTTCAAATCTATCTTAAACTACCCTCAAAACTTTGTCAGACGTGGCGGAACGACCTTTGCTTAGGTCATGTACGCTCTGCCTACCCCATTAGGGATAAAGGCGTGATTATATGTATGTATGTATGTATAAGTTTTTTTTATGTGTCTTTTCTGTGCAATAAAGTATATTCTTATCTTATAGATTCTCCTACCTATTTGTATATCAACAGTTGTACGACTGCCAATGAGGCAATTTGTCGCAAACGCTATCGCGAAAGAACCGTTTATATCGTCGTCACACTTTACGAGAGAGAGGAAGGTATAAAAATGAGATTTCACGTTTTGACGATACAATCGTGCGTCTTCAATGTCAGCATTGGCTGTTGCTAAGTAGAACACAAAACGATGAGCTACTGGTAATCATCATCTCCCTAACCTTATCCCGTATCTCTCGAGGTCGGCTACTTAATCTAGGTGACTCCGCAACCCAGAAGGCAAACCAGACTCAATCCTAGATTAGGTCCGAGTTTTCAAGCCGCCAATGCTTAGCACTGGCCTCTGACATGACTTAACGTCTAATATGTAGGGTATTAAACGATATTAACCGGAACCAACGGCTTAACGTGCCTTCCGAAGCACGGAAAAAGTGCCGAATAAACGTACAAATGAAATTCGAATACCGAAAGACACTTTGGTATGTGGTGGGATTCGAACCACGACCTGCTCAGGAGGCAGCGGCCCTATCCACTACACCATCTGGCAATAAGTCTCTGAAATTATATCAACTGCCTCCGTGGTGTAGTGGTTTGAGCTCTGAGGTTCCGATCCAAGCGGATATCGTGGGTTCGATTCCCGCGGGGGAACGAAAAATTATTATATTATATAAATTTTGATATATTTTTATGGTCTGGTCAGGTAGGACATGCAAGCTGAATCATCTGATATTTCTGTTGCTAAGGGTCACATAAAAGGGAGGAGATTCTGGCAATAATTCACTAAACTTGTTTCCTTGTGTTCGACAGTATGGCTAATTCGCTAGGGGGCTGTTGCTAAGAGATTGTATGAAAAAAAACAACGTACAGAGATCTACCACCGACTGTTAATCATTAAATTTTAATTTTTGTTGTGCGTTTTATTTTGCCTTTAGTCTAAACTAGAGTAAACCGACAGGAAGCGAAGTCACACAGAACAATGATATTTTAAGAAAGATACGTTACGTTCATACTGCACGCACATTTTAATTGTTCCGCGACACATAAACATACATATTTATAACGTTGCATATCTCAACAAACACTGAGTGCGACACAAAATAGGCAAAGCGTAAGAGTGAAACAGATAGCTATTTGTAATCAGTGCAGCCTTGAATATAATTTAACGTTTTTCTCACTTCGCAGCTCGCAGCTCGACTGCCTAAAATGGTCACAATTATTACCATTTGACGGCACGAGTTTCGCGCGTTGGTAACGTATCTACCTATATATAATATCATTGACACAGAAACTAAAAAGTCGCAGGCATTTCAGTAAGTTAAGTTTTCTGTGGTATGGCATAGTTAGTTAGAACAATAGTTAGGTGCCGTTTTTAAGTGTAGTTTTTAATCACATAATAAACTAAAACACTAACCACATACTTCCTTAACGTAATTAAAACTTATGTAAGTATAGCATACCTAATCTTACTTAAGACTCAAGACAACATCGCGTAGTACCTACATCAAGATTTCTTTAAAACTTGCTCCGCTCTGCTTGTTTCAGTTACCACGCCATATTAAATTATCTAAGTTAAATTAAATTATCTAAGTTGAATTAATATATATGTACAGACGTGGCGGAACAACCATTGTTTAGGTCTGTTTTTGCTCTGCCTACCCTTTTAGGGATAAAGGCGTGATTTTATGTATGTATGAATTAATATACAAAACAGAAGAATATTTTTTACCTTTTTACGTACTCATGTCATGTTTTAGGTATATCCATATCTTGCATACAACTTATGGATATATGGACAGGAACTCCCAAAATACCATAACCGGGATTGGTATGTCTGTGTCAGAATAAGCAGTCCCTTACCCAGTAAAGGGTTCCATTCCAGCAATTAAGAATTCATGTCACGAGCCGGGCTGGTTGCTCTTTTAGAAGGGCACTTCGATACTCCAGGTGTTTTAGTGGGCACGGTGCTGGATTGTATAATGACTTTGGTTTATTATTTAGGTTGAATGGATATATAGATAGCAACAAGCTAAATAGATAGATAAGAAGACTTATAAATTTTTAAGTTTTTTTTATTTTTTTCTAAACATCAGCCATTATAGGTTAATTTAGATTTTTGCATTGAATATGATACGCTTCACCTTGAAAAGGGCTAGCTAGGTTATACAGTTTTAACCTGGTTAAATTCTGAGACTGGAATGAATTATATCATCTGCCGAGGCCCATTATTGAAGTAAGTATAGTATAGTACCAACCTTTACCTTTTACCTCTAAACATCTAAATTATGTAATCTTTATTTTATATTATTTTGTAACCTTTGGATAAGTCCGAACAAAATTATTTATAATGTATAATCGTTTTCTGGTCCCTGCGATACAGGCTATGCTTAGTGCAGGGTCCGCAGTCTTATTTGTCTGCATGCAATTTTCTGGACCTATTTCTGTGCTAAACAAATTATTCTAAACAAATATTTGTAACTTTTTATGGAAGTAAATTACTTTCTGTTTTTGCAGTTTTCGTTTCTGTTTCGGCAGTAGCGTAGTGCGTACGTACGCTGTTTCCATTCCTCTACTATGAACTTGACTATTTAATACTAGACAAATCATTTACTCACATCAATAAACCGCCAACTAACTGGAACCATTCCACACCGCCGGATCCTCGATCCTATAGCTGCTGCTTATCTAACTACACACATAACCTGGAACAATTGAAAAGGCATGGGTTAGTGTTGTAATTATGAGTTAATATGGGCTACGGTATTTTGACGTGTAATAGTGGAATTTGGTCCGAAATTATAGGAATTTCTAACTAAAATGTGTAGTTAGGTTAGGTAACCTGAAAATATTGAAAAGACAGGTAAATACTGTAAGTCATCTCCCTAGCCTTATCCCGTATCTTACGGGGACGGCTACCTAATCCAGGGGATTGAACGAGGGTACTTGTTTTTACACAGAGCGACTGCCATCTGACCTCCGCAACCCAGAAGTACTGTAAGTGTAGGTGAATTTGGGTGTGCAATACTAGTTTATAGGTAACCTGAAGTAATTGAAAAGGCATGGGTTAGTACTGCAAATGTGACTGAATTAGGACTACGTCATTTCGGAGGATTATACCAGTATAATCCTGTATGCCAGCATACAGGTAACCTGATATAATTGAAATGACATGGGTTTGTATTGCACTGTTATAAATATGAGTTAATTAGGACTACAGTATTTGGGAGGGCTAAAGTGGTTTGCTATAGCACTCTCGTAGAATTTAGTCAGGTTTTAAAGCCTGAACTTCCAGGCTGGATTGGGAGTGATAGAAAAACAGAATGTTCCAGCTGCATCTCCTCGAGGGCATGCTGTAAAAACCAGCTAAGGGTTTTAAGGGTTTCAGTGTGTTGTGGTTTAGGTTAGGCTGGCTGACAACCCGTCACTTTATTAACATATATAATCATATATAATTTATATACAACCCTCAAAACTTGTCAGACGTGGCCTTTATTCAGGTCGTTTTTGCTCTGCCTAGGGAGTAAGGATAAAGGCGTGATTTTGTGTATGTATAGATAGCCTAAAATAATTGAAGAAGGCACGAGTTAGTACTGTACAATGTAAATGCATTGGGCTGATGGAATTTGGCCGTGCAATATTGGTTTAATGCAGTCTGCTCTAGTGTAATTTCGCTTGTCTGTTTTGAGTGCGGCTTTAGTGAATTCCAGAACGGTGCAGTCAGGAAAAATCAATCGCATACGGATAGGACGAATAGTGAATAGGATACAGCGATAGTTTCACGAAATCATCAGAAATATCCCTTTAGTTTATCCTGACTATATACGGACAAATTACGTAGGTAACATTACTACCCTATGTATGCTTAGATCTTTAAAACTACGCAACGGATTTTGATGCGGTTTCTTTTAATAGATAGTGATTCAAGAGGAAGGTTTATATGTATAATACATGCATGATATAGTAGAGAAACACTGATAATTTCCGTGCGAAGCCGGGGCGGGTTGCTAGTAAAGAATAAATTATAATGCACCAATACCAATGCTGGCCTAAGGATTTACCCTTCCCGTTTTCAAGACTTTTGCTTGTTTTTGTTTTTGTCTGGATCCTCTTCTGTTGGGACGCTTTGACGATCTACCTTATAAACCCTACAGTCAAGAGTTTTAGATCCTGCTAAATTATTTGATACATACATGCATACATATAATCACGCCTTTATCCCTAATGGGGTAGGCAGAGCGTAAACGACCTAAACAAAGGTCGTTCCGCCACGTCTGACAAAGTTTTGAGGGTAATTTAAGATAGTTTTGTAGGTATATTGATGTAGTGACAGGTTGGTAGCCCATCGCCTAAATTACAATATACTGAAACCCTCGGCTCCCGTAGCTGGTTTTGAAATGCAGCTGACACATTCTATGTTTTTCTCTCGCTCCCAGGCCAGATCCTGATTTAAAATAAAATCCAAGCGTTTATGCCAGCCCTGGCCCTCAAGGACATCTGATCATTGAACGGAAACATTCCACTCCGCACGGTATGCGAGCCCTAAGTAGGTGGGTACTTGGTACTAGTGAGTTCGTGATTTGTTGATAGACCAATCGATCAACTGACCTGGTTTAAATTACCTAGGAGAACGTGTAAAGAAAACAAGCTAATAATAGGGTAGAAGAAGGGAAGCAGTGAAACGTCTTCAGATAATATTAGCAATAACCGCCTGTCTTATTTATATACATACATATAATCACACCGGGTTCATAGGGTCTTTCTTAGAAGAAGATCGCACCTTTATCCCTAAAGGGGTAGGCAGAGCCTAATCAAAAGTCGTTTCGCCACGTCTTACAAAGTTTTGAGGGTTATTTAAGATGGATTTGTATATTGCTTTAGTGACAGGTTTTCAGCCAATCGCCTAAATTCTAATATACTGGAATCCTCGGATCCCTTAGCTGGTTTTTACAGCATTCTCGTGAGGAAATGCAGCTGGCTCATTCTGTTTCTCTCTCACTTCCAGTCCAGCATGGAACAGATTTACCTGTGTAAAAAAATGTCTATTATATTATCCCGTCTGATAAAATTATTTAACAATCTGGACCCAATTTATCCAATAAACGCAAAGCTCCTTTTTATAACCACGGAAAAACTTAACGGAAAGCCTGGTTAGGTATCGGTTTACAACGGTTACATTTTATCCCGACAACAAGGTTCGCCTAGGTATATTATATAGATTATTAGAGCCCGATAGTGTAGTGGATAGGGCCGCTACCTCTTGAGCGGGGAGGTCGTGGTTCGAATTCCACCACGTACCAATGTGTTTTTCGGATTTCGAATTTTATATGTACGTTTATTCGGCGCTTTTTCCGTGCTTCGGAAGGCACGTTAAGCCGTTGGTCCCGGTTAACATCGTTTAATACCGTAGATATTAGTCGTTAAGCCATGTCAGAGGCTAATGCTAAGTATTGGCGGCTTGAAAACTCTGACCTAATCTAGGATTTTGTCTGGTTTCCCTTCTGGGTTGCGGAGATCAGATGGCAGTCGCTTTGTGTAAAAACCCGTACCCTTGTTCAATCCCCTAGATTAGGTAGCGGACCACGTGATATACGGGATAAGGCTAGGGTAGGGCTAGGGTATGGGCCTTATTCCGTATCTCACGGGGCCAAGCTAGAGAGATGATAATTTGGAAAATTGTTACCTTTCCTTTGAAGTTATTACTACAATAAACAAAAATAACAAAGAATTTAACGTCTGATTCCCCGTCATAACAAGTAGCCGTTTTCCCTAAGTTATTCCTAATCAATCAAGTTTCACTAAAAGGCGTCGAAACGATACTTGTAGCTTTTCCTGTTACGCAAATTGTAGGCTTAATTTATTAAAATTGGGTAAATTTTAACTACTATACTTCCATGCTGGCCTGGGAGCGAGAGAAAAACATAGAATATGCTAGCTGCATTTCCACCCGGGCATGCTGTAAAATCCAGGTAAGGGATCCGAGGGTTTCTGTATATTGCAATTTAGGCGATAGGCTGACAACCTGTCACTACAGCAATATAACAAATCTATCTTAAACAACCCTCAAAACTTTGTCAGACGTGGCGGAACGACCTTTGTTTAGGTCGCTTACGCCCTACCTACCCCATTAGGGATGAAGGCGTGATTATATGTATGTA
This sequence comes from Scrobipalpa costella, assembly GCA_949820665.1. Classification (NCBI taxonomy): domain Eukaryota; kingdom Metazoa; phylum Arthropoda; class Insecta; order Lepidoptera; family Gelechiidae; genus Scrobipalpa; species Scrobipalpa costella. Next base: position 6,642,987 of record OX463299.1, read on the forward strand.
TGTAAATTTTAACTACGTTTATTACTTCTTTCGCTAACACTAGTAAATTGAGAAAGCTTTTAGGTTAGCATGTTTGAATTGATTAAAAAAAAATCTTTCGTAGATGGAAAAACATTTTAAGTGATACATAAAAGAAAACTTGTAGGATGTACTCAACACCTACACAAGTCTAATAATACATACATACATATAATCACGCCTTTATCCCTAATGGGGTAGGCAGAGCGTACACGACCTAAACAAAGGTCGTTCCGCCACGCCCGACAAAGTTTTGAGGGTTGTTTAAGATAGATTTGTAGGTATGTTGCTTTAGTGACAGGTTGTCAGCCTGTCGCCTAAATTGCAATATACAGAAACCCTCGGATCCCTTAGCTGGTTTTTACAGCATGCCCGGGAGGAAATGCAGCTGGCACATTCTATGTTTTTCTCTCGCTCCCAGTCCAGCATGGAAGTAACAAGTCTAATAAGGATGAAGGAAAAGGTGATGTATTTATTCATGAAAATATGAGAGGATTTAGCGGGAAGAACCCTTCTTGGGGAGTTGAGCAGGTAATTTCTAAGCAAAAGGAACCTGCATTGAATAATTCGTCTGATGGTCGTCGGTGTTCGATATCTACCTGTCTAGCCCAATATTTTTGCTTTATATCGAAACATTCCCTTCTGGGTTGCGGAGGTCAGGTGGCAGTCGCTATGTGTAAAAACCAGTACCCTCGTGCAGTCCCCTAGATTAGGTAGCCGATCCGTGAGATACGGGATAAGGCTAGGGAGATGATGATATTGGAACATTTTAGCAATACGAAAAGTAATTCATTCAATTCCGAACCAAACAAGTTAAGTTCACAAGAGCAAAGCACATGCAAACCAACTGTAATGCGGACACTTCCGCATCTGATGGGTCGAAACGAAGACGAAACAGTGGTCAACAAACGACGAAACGATGCGTTCCGTTTTATCTCACAGTCATCGCAAAGGCCAAAGTGCCTTTACACTAGTAATGTTTTTATTTAAGCCACGTTTGAAAAAAACAGGTTTAATCTGCACACGTGTTTGTATTGTCGGCATGCAAACATAATAAAATGCTACGGTAAAAGTAATTGGCTACGGAAAATATCGATCTAAAGGTATAGCATACGTCAGCCAGTATGGAAGAGGACTTCGCAATTTTGCTCAACTGGACGAAATACATATATAAAGTCACGCCTTTATCCTTAATGGGATAGACAGAACACGACCTAAACAAAAGTCGTTCCGCCACGTCTGACAAGTTTTGAGGATTATGACAGTTGATTATGATGTATATTGTTATAGAGACAGGTTGTCAACCCATCGCCTAAATTGTAATACAGAGAAACCCTCAAATTCCTTAGCTGGTTTTTACAGCATGCCCGGGAGGAAATGCAGCTGGCACATTCTACGTTTTTCTCTCTCTCCTAGTCCAGCATGGAAGGAATAGTAACCTCACCTGGATGAAATAGTATGAATAACGTATTTGGAGTGTGGTGTGCTGAAATTTAACTCCAAGCGATTCACTCCGGGTTTATGTCATCACATTATTGCATTTGGATAAATTAGGCTGAATGATTTAGAAAGCTGTTAAGCCCCACAAGGTGTACTTGCGACTTCAGGGCCTCATCAGGTCATCTTGCGAACCTTAGTGGTAATAATCCTGCGACATACGGAGTGTAAGGGACAGTGTCACGCAAACTGATAGGGGTTGCTCAGTCAACGAAACTGAATCGTATCAGCAGGAATTTTTACAGAAAGTGACTAAAAGATTTAGCTGATTGAGGTGGTAATTTGGTAAGGGTAGGTGAATTTTTTTTTTCATTTCCCGTAAGAATTTGCTGGTGAAAGTTGTTCAGTTTCGTTGACTGAGCAAACCCTATCAGTTTGCTACGCTGTCCCTTACACTCGGTATACATTTTCAAATGAATCATATTTTGGTATATACGTGGGACCCTCAGAAAGATTTGCGACACTAAAAAAAAATGTTCTACAGGTACATATATTTTTATTAAATCTTTTCAAAGTACTCTCCACCAGCCTCTACACAAAGATTCATGCGTCTGAACCAGTTTTCAAAACACTTTTTCCTGTCCGCCGTAGACACCTCGTTGACAGCCTGCTCGAACGCAGCCAGCGCATCTTCCGGCGACAAAAATTGTATCCCCTTGAGCTGTTTTTTTATTTTTGGAAATAAAAGAAGTCACACGGTGCTAGATCAGGGCTGTAAGGAGGGTGACCCAGGAGTTTGACTGGTGTGCTGTCCAGGAAGTCCCTCGTTTTGAGCGCGGTGTGTGCAGGCGCATTGTCGTGGTGGAGCAGTAGCCCGCGGAGCCCTGTGTTTGGTCGCTTGTTGCTCACAACAGAAAAAACTTCTGGTAAACATTTGGTAGTATACCATTCGGCGTTAATGCTTCTTTGATCTCGTAAGGGAATTGAGGCCAAGTGGCCAGTCAAATTAAAAAAGCTGGCGATCAAAATCTTCCCCCCGCTTCGAGATCGCTTCACTTTGGTAGGCGTTGGTTCATTTTGAAACACCCAAACTGTCGACTGGCGCTTGGTTTCTGGATTATCGTATCGATATTCGTATTGATAAATCCAGGACTCATCACCTGTTACAATGTCGTAAACACGCCGAGACGAGCCTGCTTCAAATTTGTTCAGCATATCACGGCACCATTCCACCCGGGCCTGCTTCTGAGCGTCGGTGAGGTAGTGCGGCACCCAGCGCGATACTATCCTCCTCACGCGAAGATGCCCGTGTAGAATCTCGTGAACGCTTCCCGATCCAATCTTTAATATGTGCTGAATCTCCTGATATGTAATTCGCCTATTATCTTGGATTAAATTTTTCACTGCTAGCACGTTTTCTTCCGTAATAGCCGTCAAAGGGCGACCGCTTCTTTCTTCATCCCCCAAGGTTGGTCGACCGCGCCTAAATTCGTTATACCAACGATACACGGTTGCCTTGGAGGGGCTTTCATCCATAAATGCCATTTGAAGTCTATCGAACGATTCATCCGGTTTCAGGCGACACTTGAAATCGTAAAAATTCATAGCTCTAAAATGTTCCCGGCGCAGATCCATTTTTCAGTAAGACACAATACTTTGAATTGGCTCGCAAAAAATGTGGAAGGAAATTTTGAAAATGGAACACATATATTTTTACTTACAAGTAATCATATTTTCAAAAAAGATTCTAACCGGCCAGTCTGCCATATATAAAAACTATTTATCGCAATACTTTCTGAGTGGCCTGGTAATTCTGAAGAGGTATCTCAACGTTTACAGCGAAATTTCCATTTAAAATTTACTAAACTCATAGAAACATCTTCATCTGAAGATACCCCTTCTAAAGACTGAATGGATCCTCGCCTTTCAATAACTTTTGCAATTACATAGACATACGTCTGAACCCAAAGGATCTCTAAAGTCAATCCATACGAAGAGCGAACTCGAAAGGAGGAGCAAATAAGGCTTCATCTTTCACTTCTGCCAACAAACTATTGTATAGTTTGGCCGATTTTGTTGAAGTTGTAAAACTGTATTGCCAAAATGAATAAACGTTTTTTTTTAATTATTTATCTCCTGAAAGAATTTCCCAGTGAGAGTTGTTCAGTTTCGTTGACTGAGCAACCCCTATTAGTTTGCGGGATGCTGTCCCTTACACCCGGTGTGAATAACATACTTCTTCTTCTTAGCGAATGGATTCTCGAGTCGAATGACCCGATGAGCCCTGGTGTCAGAGTTTTCAAACATACTGTAATACCTAGTGGAAAATATTTCCATTTAGGCCGGAAAATAAACGACACAAATAAGGCTTTCCCATGGGTCGTTATAAACACGCTTTTGACCAAATTAATGGATTAAACAAATGTACATTAATGTCTTTGTAAATGTTAGAAAACTGGTTCTTCTTCTGTCGAGTGGGTACCGAGTCTATTCGACCCGATGAACCCTGGTGTCAGAGTTTTTAAACCACCTAGTAGCACAACTATCAGGCCTCTGACATGGTTTGAGTAGCGACCACTATCAAAGACAGCGACCGGGACCGACGGCTTAACGTGCCCTCTGAAGCACGAAATCTTTTTCTTTTTCGGACAATAGGTGATTCAGCCTGCAATGTCCTAATCAAACATACATACATACATACATAAATCACGCCTTTATCACTTACGGGGTAGGCAGAGCGTTTAACGCCTCGTAAAAGGCGCTTTCGCCACGTCTGACAAAAATTGAGGGCAATTTTAGATTGTAATATGTATTGCTATAGTGACAGGTTGTCAGCCCATCGCCTAAATTACAATACACTGTAACCCTCGAGTCCCTTTTGCTGACTTCAACAGCATGCCCGGGAGGAAGGGCAGCTGGAACATTCTATGTTTTTCTATCTCTCCCAGTCCAGCATGGAAGTCCTAATCAAACTGGGGAAAAATTCACAAAAGTGATAAATTTTCAAATATCAAATTTGTGTTTCCCCCCTGGGAATTGAACCCCAGGACCTCCGGATCAGGACTCCATGGCACTATCCACTAGACCACGGAGGCAGTTAAGAAAACTGGTAAAAAAGCGGTACTATGGTGATCTTTAAAGTTATTACATACATATAGTCACGCCTTTATCCCTAATGAGGTAGGCAGAGCGTAAACGACCTAAAAAGGTCGTTCCGCCACGTCTGACAAAGTTTTGAGGGTTATTTAAGATAGATTTGTAGGTACATTGCTGTAGTGACAGGTAGCCAGCCCATCGCCTAGATTGCAATATACTGAAACCCTCGGATCCCTCAGCTGGTTTTTACAGCATGCCCGGGAGGAAATGTAGCTGGCACTTTCTATGTTTTTCTCTCGCTCCCATTCCAGCATGAAAGTATAGTAGTTAAAATTTAACCAATTTTAATAAATTAAGCCTGTAATTTGCGTAACAGGAAATGTCCAGCATGGAAGTATGCTTCCAGTCCAGCATGAAGGTATTTAAAGTTACTATTTAGCAAATTTTGTTCTTCATTCTTCGGGCTATTGACCATCCAGGCTAACGCGGGATTACATACCTATTGGTACCTAAGCAAATCTCATTTATATATAAAAGCGTTTAACAGCTTTTTATTGCTTTTTTCGAACCAGTGAACAGTAAAATTACGCTCTTATATTAATATTATCTCAATCTTCCGCTCGTGTAAGATTATACGAAGAAAATTCCTTATTTTGGGCAGAAAAATACGTTGGTGGGACCTTTGTTGAGACGAAGTTAGCTTTCCTTTATTTATTTTCTCAAAGGTTTTCTTTATGAGTGGGCATTAAGCTACTGAAGTGCTTTATTACATGATTTTTAGTCTTTTAATATCAGTGTTTTTTGAAGAAAAAAAAAGAAACTTTGAAAGATAATAACAGTTAGTATTTATACAAAAAATTCAAGCACATACCTACTTCATTTTATACCGGATTTTCCTTCTAACATTTTACTTCTTTAGACAGCCAGGTATTTTTTTTAATCCCACAATCCAGCAATATCCTATCCAAACTGAACACAATCTCGAAAAGTGATGATATCAACTTTTGAGTCTCCGTGAGAATGTAAATCGAACCCACAGTCTCTGGATCAGAATTTGCAAGTCTCAGTCCACTAGACCACACAACCAATGAATGTATATTAAAATAACCTCCCAACGCAACACGACTAAACTAGAAAGTCATGCAAATTTAAGCGGTGGAACTATTTAAGACGCTTAGCAAAATAAGCAGGCTTATGTTTATGGTTAACAGTTGTTTTACACTTCTTGTTCGCGCATGCGCGTGCCGAGCATAAGGTAATGGGCTTCCTGTAATACGCCATGTCAAAGATTATGTTGATTTGGATTTAAATATTACCTTCAGTTAGTTGGAAGCAAAATCACGCAAATCAAATGTGAATACAAGTGGAACGCTCAAAACACAAAATGCAAACCTACTGTTTCGACCATTTTAAACTACTCAATCAATTATGATGAAACTTGCTCTTTTCCCTGAGGTACATGTGACAGAGCCTTTTTATGGTATGGGAAGGAATTACCCAGGAAAAAATGGTAGTTTACATGTATATTATTCTGATCTATAGTGTGTAATCAGCAAAAGAGTGCGGGAGGCATCCTTCCGGAACACACCCACAGATAATGGCGACCGTAAGTTACAAGAGCTAAGCAGTTCTAGTAATAAGCAATGCATAATTCATAGTGGTCTACCACCAAACACGTTATTATATGTTACTGGCTTTCTCTCCACGATTTCATCCTCTGGATTTCTTCCAGAAAAACATAGCATTTGCCAGCTGCATTTCCTCCCGGGCATGCTGTAAAAACCAGCAATTTAGGCGACAGGCTGACAACCTGTCACTACAGCAATATACCTACAAATCTATCTAAAATAACCATCAAAACTTTGTCAGCCGTGGCGCAACGACCTTGTTTTTTTGAGTCGATTACGCTCTGCCTACCCCAGTAGGGATGAAGGCGTGATTGTATGTTATTTTTACATGTAACACCGTGGTGGTAGCGTTTAGTATGTAATTTTATAAAATATATCGTCATATACGAAAATAGTTTTCTTTATGTTTGTTTACGCTCTGCCTACCTCATTAGGGATAAAGGCGTGATTATATGTATGTATGTATGTAGTAATTTATGTTACAATCTATCTTAGATTGTACGGTTTTTTTTTCGAAATCATCGGGAACATCTAACTAACTCAACGAACATTCAAATGAACATCATGAAATGTCGTAACAAAACTAAAAACAACAACTCCTAGTCATTGTTCCACTCCTTAAAATAAATCGAACCAGCAACCTCCAGGTCGAGTGCTAAACCACTGGACTATGAAGTCAACGTGGGTTCTTCTTCTTCGACGATGGAGCACGAGAAATTACATCGTAGCGGTCTAGAATTATTAACATAGATTAATATATAAGATTTTTGGTATATTACTGTAGTGACGGGCTGCCAGCCCATCGTCTAAATTGCAATATACAAAAATCGTCAGATCCCTTAGCTGGTTTGTACAGCATGCCCGGTAGGAAATGCAGCTGGTACATTCTATGTTTTTCTCTCCAGCATGGAAGATTACATGTAAAAATAAACCGTCAAGTATTCCACATTTAAAACTAAAAAGAAAAATATCTTCCGATTCAACGGCTAAGAAACTTATCTTCGATTTCTCTGGCCAAGTTAGAAATACGATAGATAAAAGTACCTAAGTGTAGGTATTAAGTTTAAAAGTCCCGCGTAAACTACCGTCTTGGCAAGGAGCCAAAGGTTTCTACCGTTTAAGATTTTCATGTCGTTTGGTACAACTGGTTACTTTTGAAAATCGATAGAAATGAATTGCGAATGGGGCAAGAGTACCTAGGACTGAGAACTCTATGAAAATATTAATAATAGTCCCCTCACCGATTTTCGGTGATGGCGTCCAATCTCTCAGAGATCGGCCAACTGCTCAGGACTAGTTTTTAGTGCAAAATGTTTGCGCTACACACAGGTGCACTCTCAATTCCTTCATTCTCTTATTCTGATTGGACAGATTCACTGACAAGACCAGAGAGAAATCAAACACAGAATCGACTATTTACATGCTCATCCGACAGCATGAATCATCTTACTTTTCGGACAATCAGATGATCAGCTTGCAACGTTCTAACCAAACTAGAAACAATAACGCAGTCATTATTCCCCGCCGGGAATCAAACCCAGGACCTCAGGGTCGAGAGACCATGGCTCAGACCGCTAGACCACGGACGCAGTTAATGAAAATATTAGTGAATGTAGTTAAATGAAGTAAAAGAAGTTTGTAGTGGTTGGAGCAAGTGGAAGGATTTCCGAGTAAAAGGCAATGTAAAATATGAGGAAAAGAAATTTAAAAAATCCACGGGGCCAGATTTGAATTTGTTTTTTGGATATACCTAATCAAACCGGTGTCAAATCTGTCTGAATATAGCCAGTCTTAAGGCTGATAAAAAATAAAACCCTTGTCAAATCGAATGAGGACACAAATCTAACTCCTACTCAGACAATATCATATTACAACTTCATAGACGATGTGTTAAGTCAGCTGAGCTGAATCCTATCTTGATCCTATAATAATCTGAACGATTTGTTAGCTGGTCATGGGTAAACTCGAAAATCGACAGATTTAAAACTGACTAGAGCGACGGTTAAAAAAATGATCTACCATTTGCTACGGTACTAACTCGGTCACTACTCTGATCTATGACTCACAAATAACAAAAACTTGTAGAATATATAAGTTATCCGGGTTTTTATCACGCTGAAAACCCGCGATAAGCCCACAACTCGGGCCGCATTCCGCGAATCAGTTGCCATCCGTCGTAATCATACCGTCGCGCATGACAAACGAGACCCTGCGGCGCGCGCGCATGCGAACGCGAATGAAAAAAATCGCCGCGCGCACGGCTACTATACATGCGCTAGTGGGATCTGATAGATTAGAATTAGAATCAGATTTTTGGATGTTGTAGGGACTTTTTTTAGGTAGGTACCTCATTATATTTTTTATGAAATTAGATATAGGGGAATTTTGTCCATTATGGTGAAGGGTGTCGTAAAAGCAGACGACGAAATGAATCCAGGAAATAAGCAAATATTCCCTTAGAATATATAATTCTAAACTGGGCTCTAAAATGGACTTAAATAAAATATAAGCGCACACACCAGCTACGGATATAGCCTTATCAGCAATTCTGCTGCTTAGCTATTAATAAATAATAATAATATCAGCCTGCTAAATGTGGTAAAAATTACAAAAAAAATCTTTTAGTTTTGAGGTGGTGATAGAAAAGAGTTAATAGTTGTAAAGCTGGGTCATTTTCTAGTCAGTTACTGTGTAATGGAAATAAAACAAGTAAAATTGGACTTCTGATTTCAATAAAACTGTAATTTACAATATCCAAAGCTAGATTTCACTGCATTATTGTAGCATTATAATTTAAATTACAACCTGTCAGCTGTCACTATAGCAATGTACATTCAAATATATCTTAAATAACCCTCAAAACTTTGTCAAAAGTGGCGGAACGACCTTTGTTTAGGTCATTTACACTCTGCCTGCCCCATTAGGGATAAAGGCGTGATTATATGTATGTATAATTTAAATTGCAAATAGGAATGCTACAGTCCTCTAAAATCACACAAATAGTTTATACCAAAACAGCAATTAGTATGTACGGACAACACATTTGAATTTTGTTGCTACATTTACATAGAAACACAGTTATCTTACACAAGGTAAAGCTGATAAGACTTGAACTACTATTGTGGCAAGTACCTACATATTTTGTTGTTATCAGTAAGTTTAGGAATGTTTGTTTCAGATATTACTTTAGACAAAATTCTGTGTTCCAATATATTAAAATAATGTGTTACTTGACATTTTAGCACACCATCGAGATCTAAAAATCTAACAAGATTGGACCCTAGATTTATTCTATTTCTAAATGTTGTATTATCTACTTTGTTTTTAGAATGTATTGAGTCATGCTTCTTTTTATGTTATTGTGGTCACTTAGTGCTCCCTATGAATCAGAGGCAATGAAGAAATATTATATACAGACTGAAAAGTCAATGTGAACAGGTCAATCTAATAAGACTAATATGCCAGCGAAATAGACTATAGGCTTAAATATTAGAGTAGCTAGGTAGACGTGATCCAGGTCGCTCACTGTAGTTTACTTTTTCTACATTATCTTGGTTTCAGAATTCAATATTTTTAAAAGCAACGAAGGTAGGCACTTAATAATGTTCTTGGATAAGCAATTAGTACAAATTCGCACACATTTGGTCAAGTTTCAGCATTGGAAAGTAGTATCAATTGCTGTGTAAAGAACTAGAATTATGGAAATTTATAAATTACAGATTCATAATCAGTAGTAATTGCCACATAGGGTAGGAAGGAATTTGATTTCCAAGCACTACAGACCAAAGTACCGTCATTTAACAATTTAACCACGGAAAATATGTACAGTGAATCATAGCTGGGCGGGAATATTGCAACATGCTTCCAATATACAGAGGCAAATTCCTGAACATGCCTCTATACCTACATCATCCCACTCATAGGTTATGCTACAAAATTATGCTACAAACTCACGGAAGGGGATAGAACCTTCAAGCTACGGTAATATCGAAGAAATTTATCATCACTATCACGTCCTGTTGAAAAGGCGGAGCCGTAATCGTCGGTAAGCTTGGGCGATGGCGGTCAAATAACGGCCACCGCACAGTGGACATTCACCACGCGAACCACAATTATACCAAACCCTGAACACAAATTGATAATTCCAGTGCATAAAAGGAAATTAAACTTACCACATTACACGATTTTCTACAATTTTACAACCACCGTTCACTCACACATCACAAAACACCATTTCCACAGTTGACACAAAACTAAAGATCACTACACTAGCGCCACCACTGCCACCACGGCCACGTTCGATGAATGAAACGTAATGCTTGAAGTTGACAATGCAATGCATTGTGACCAACATGACGAACGAATTATCGTTCGGATACACATTTTTACTTGGATCGAAGTTTTATATTGGCCAATTCGACACCAACGACACCGATACCAGCGTTAACGATATACTTCTTCTTCTTCTGCCTTGCGTTTTCCCGGCCTGATGCCGAATTAATAAAACAAACTTAAACTTCTTGTGCAACAGCGGCGAAGGCCTATAAAATATTGGCTATTTCTCAAAATAAACAAAAAACTCCTTTTAAACCATCGTCGAGTACAATGATAATAATAAAAATAAAAAGGCGTAGGGAATTGACGACCCCACCGCCAACCACCTCTGTGGTGCAGTCAGTCCCCGGAGGGGCAGTTTGTGTGGCGAGCTATTAGTGCGACACCCTGGACCCCCACCTCCGAGGGCCCGTATTCATTAGGCCCTCACCTCCTGGCTTGCCTTCGTTGGTCGTCCAGGAGTGGAGTTCGCAAAAGTGGAACCTTTGCTCCAGGTTGGAAGTGTAAAATGTCATAACGCCGGGGGCCTGCTGACTGGAACACCACGATCTGGCGCCCGCAGTCTCACCTCTCGACAACCTTAGTCACTCACACGATGTTGCCCTCTTGTTGTTCCTTGCGTTCGGCCGTTTTGGAGGGCCCATTATAGTGAGTTGGCGAGTCACCGTCTGCCGAGATTATCGAGATTGAGACATTTGATTTGGCAGGCGTCCCGTAGTATCGATCAATATCCCAGCAACCAGTCCAGCTAAATCCCTCCCCATAGATCTAGTTACCTTACCATTATCTGCAATAGTCCTTGCATCAGGCGGGTGCTGGCTCTGGTTGTATTTCTATAGAGCGAGTACCCGCGTGATGTACACATCACAATACATTATTTGGTATAAAAAGGCCTCTGCGCTGTTGACTTTCGCCCCACGTATGCCTCAAAGGGCCGGGTCCCTGTGGGCCCGTGATACTGAAATGTATACCAACATAATAATAATAATATCTTTATTTCAGGCAGTACAAAATTAAATTAAAATATAAAAATGTAATAAATAATAATAATACAATATGTTCTATCTTAACTTGTCGTTCGACACCAGATGAATTTTCGACCAATGTCGACAGAAAATGTTGTCAGTCCTCGACAACATTGCGAAGGATGGAGTTCCGGCTCTCCTGGAAGTGGTCTGTTCCAGAAGGATGCAGAGCGCTGGCGGACGATGGCAAAAAAGTCGACCACTCCTACATTAGCAAACATTTCTTTAGCACTGCAATAGCGGGGCAGCTTCATCAATATACGGAAGGCGTCGTTATATTGTACCCTAAGTACATTATAAAACTTTTGATATATTTCACCCAAAGTTGTCCAGTTTGAAGAGCCCGATGGTGTAGTGGATAGGGCCGCTGCCTCCTGAGTGGGAGGTCGTGGTTCGAATCCCACAAAGTACATTGGTACTTTGGTTTAAAACACATTGGTGTTATTTGGTTTTCGAATTTCATATGTACGTTTATTCGGTGCTTTTTCCGTGCTTCGGAAGGCACGTTAAGCCGTTGGTCCCGGTCAATATCGTTTAATACCGTAGATATTACTTAGTCGTTAAGCCATATCAGAGGCCAGTGCTAAGCATTGGCGGCTTGAAAACTCTGACCTAATCTAGGATTGGGTCTGGTTTCCCTTCTAGGTTGCGGAGGTCAGATGGCAGTCGCTCTGTGTAAAAACCAGTACCCTCGTTCAATCCCCTAGATTAGGAAGCCGACCCCGTGAGATACGGGATAAGGCTAGGGAGATGATGGAGTTGTCCAGTGTAAAATGTTGGGCAATAGGCCTTAAAGAGAGTAATCTTTACACCTTCCGAACACTTAGCGAAGCGCCTAGCCAGCATGTCGCAGCGCACTCCCTCTCCATGTCCTCCTAGTCGTTAAGATCTTCATCCAGCACTGCAATTACCAACATGATAAAAGTATTATTTATCTGTAACAAAAAACATCACAGTCTATTTAGCATTGATCCATCCGTCACACGCCCACATTCCCATGACTTGGGGTTTTGTGTGAAAAAATAACCATTAACAGTGGCAATCCATTGACATCAATGACTAAGGAAAAATAGAGGACTTGGCGTAAAACCAAAACATACTAAATTAACGACATTTCTTTGCGGCCGGTCACCATAATGGTTTCTTGTCAATAGTAAGTAGATCAGCTGTCATTGCGACCTGCTTGTTCCAGATTTGTGTCCTAATTTTGGTGACTTTAATTAAAAATATTGTGTGTTTATGGTGTTTGAACAATAAATAAATTAATGGCACTAATTATGAAAAGCAACAAAAAAAAACAGCACAAAATAACATTGTATAGGTTTGTCACGAATTTCACCAAAAGTATCTTCTTTTCTTTTTATTATTGTGATAGATTTTGCTATTTGGGAGAAATATTTCAGATACGCTTGCTATGCGTAATTATTTACTGTACCCACATCTCGGACACTCCTAATTACAATGTAATTTTGGTCACAAATCGACAGACGGCATGTTGCACTTGGAATGTGTTTGTGTGTGTGTTATGAGGGTTGACAAACTTTGTTACACCGCTCATAATCATAATAATCATAGTCTAATCATCACTTGATTAATCTGGTTCTTGACTGAATAGTTAGAATAGATTAGGTTGCATATTTTGTATGAGTTACTTACCGTTTCTCATCACTTGAGAGTCTAAAAAAGTTCCTACTGGAGTCATAGCTTGTGGTAGAAAGACATCCGTACATGGAACAGTACCTACCCAACCATCTTTGGAACACATAACTTTATTATTTCCGTTAGACTGGGATACATGCGTGCGCCATGCCCGTTAAGCGTACCTACAAGTCGGCGCGGAGTGTGACGTATATCGGACTGGAGAGGGGAGGCGAGTGGCCATTCTGTACTATTATATATTCTGTGGTTTAACTATTAATATTTAATGACTTTCTAAAGAAAATGATTCTTCATAGTAAATACGAGTAGAGTTACGGTTCAGCATTTCCAGTATATCGATAGAATATCGATAGGTGAATTTGTTTCAAGACTATTTCTTTTTATGATTTTAGATTGCCAAAGTCCAAAGAGAGAAGGGTACAGTGGCTGGATACATTTGGGGATGAAATGTGAACACTTAAAACAAACATATTTCCATTATGTTCCCAGCATTTCTAAAATGTTCTAACCAAACTTTAAGTTTGACAACACTGCGCGATGATGGGTTGGAGTACAGCAAAGGGGACGCCGCCGGGATTTTGAGTGCCCAGGACTTACATTTTTTTTATTTGGAGTGGACAGTGAATTTCTGAAAATGACAGTTTATATGATGGATTTGGCTGTATTATGACTAAATAAACATTTAATTACTTTTTTTTTTAAATCAATATTTTTCAAGTAAATTGAGGTTTTCTTTTTTAAGTTTTTAGGACTGATGAATTTTAGAGAAATGCATACAATGCTAAAATATGTAGTTTCTATGTTTTATTCTGTTAGATTAAAGGAAAGTAATCATTTTTTTTTGTCTACAATCGGTAGTTTTCGAGTAAATTAAGATTAAAAAAGTAGGGTTCATATTAAGAAATAGAATTAGAGCACTGAAAGCAAGAATTATAAAAGATACTTATTTTAAAGTATCTTTTTTTATATTTCTAATTTTATTACATTACTCATCTAGAAAAATAGGAAGATACAAATATTAAGTACTACTTCCATCCTATAAATGTATAAAGGTCGTTCCGCCACGTCTGACAACGTTATGAGGGTTATTTTAAGATAGATTTGTAGGTATATTGCTGTAGTGACAGGTTGTCAGCCAATCGCCTAAATTACAATATACTGAAACCCTCGGATCCTTTAACTGGTTTTTACAGCATGCCCGGGAGGATATGCAGCTGGCTCATTCTTTGATTTTCTCTCGCTCCCAGTCCAGCATGGAAGTAAGTAAAAATACTTTTACATATAAAATAACACCTTGATCGATCAGACAATTTATATGGAAAAGCCATTTTTTTTATATTCTTTATCGTGTACAAAAAGTTTATAATAAATGTATCTTGTACTGGAATAATTTCTTGGCGAAAGTCTTTCATTTTAGTTGACAGAGCAATCCCTTTCAGTAAAAAAAACTAACTCGAATTCTGTCAACATCGTACACCGTGTTATGCAACTATCGATAATAAATGCGCACAGCACTACGGCAAGCCGCCATTTTAGTTACTGACTGATTTTAGGTATGCACCTTTTGTTTCGTAGGTATTTCATTTCTTCTATCGGCTCTCTCTTTCCTTACCTTAGTCATTGTCTAGTAGTGTTGCAAAACTATCGATAGTTGACCTTGAAAATCAGTTAGAATATCGATAAGCCTATCGATAGTATCGATAATATCGATAGTATCGATAGCTATTAGAAATCAATAGTATTGGTTGACGTCATAACTATCGATACTATCGATAGTATTGCTTTCCAATAGTATCGATAGTATCAATAGTTTATAATTGATACTATCGATAGTATCGATAGTATTTATGCACTATTGCTTGCAAACAATCGATACTATCTATTGTTGCAAAAACTATCGATAGTATTGAACTATCGATAGTCCGCGAAAATTCAATAGTATTGCTTTTGATTTGTATTCTATGTGGTGGTTAGTGTAATGAAATATAATCAATATTTTTTGACCTAATTTCCTTGGTTTTATTTTTATAATCACGAGCGAGTACATACTCAACTCAACTTAATGCTAATTGATCCTTTTTGAAACTCACTATATATAGAAATTCGAAAAACAAATACTAAAATCCTTGCTAATTGCAGTATTCCCCAGCACAAATAAAAATCCCAAAAATAGTGCACTCAAATAATTATAGGAACATGAAACTAAAATTGATTATACTTCATAACACTAACCACCACATAGAATACAAATCAAAAGCAATACTATTGAATTTTCGCGGACTATCGATTGTTCGATACTATCGATAGTTTTTGCAACAATCGATAGTATCGATTGTTTGTAACCAATAGTGCATCAATACTATCGATACTATCGATAGTATCGATTATAAACTATTGATACTATCGATACTATTGGAAAGCAATACTATCGATATTATCGATAGTATCGATATTATCGATAGTTATGACGTCAACCAATACTATTGATTTCTAATAGCTATCGATACTATCGATATTATCGATACTATCGATAGGCCTATCGATATTCTTACTTTTTTCAAAGGTCACGATGCTATCGATGGTACTATCGATAGTTCGATATATTGTTGCAACACTATTGTCTAGTCTAGAATACAAATCGGGTAGTGTAAAGAGGCCTTTAAATACAGTAAAGAATTAATAAAATGGCAACATTATTAGAAGTGTCAATGTCAATCAGTGTGTCAATCCATCAATCGCATCAGCTGAGAAAAATGCTAAAATCTGAAAATCGATAATTTTCTTTATTTTTGTGCTCTCTAAATTGCTTTTCTGTTAAAATGATGTCTCGAAAGTTAGCAAAATTAATGGGCCCCGCAAAAACTTTTCTTTCTAGGAATACTTCGACATTTCCAAGATGTAGGATGCCTTCGTGTATTTGTTCGACTTCTAGGTTATTATTTTTATAATTTTGTAATATATTTCTTTGTTTATTCAAACCAATGACATTATGTTTATTTCTTCAGGATCAAGACACTTCCAAGCCCTTCTTATAGAACTTTAAATCGCCAAATCAAGTTTTACTCAACCATAAATTCCAAGCCTAAAAAATCCGACGATGCCAAGGAAACGAAAAGGGAGGAAATTAAAATCAAAAAAGAATACTCTAAGGGTGCTAGTAAATCTACAGAACCTTTAAAGGAAGAAGAACTATTAGAGAAATATATAGCTGGTCTCTCAACAGATATTTATGCTAAGCACAGAGTTTATAAGAATGATTTCCTGAGGGTTCTAGCAAAAGTGAAAGAATTTAATTTTTCTTCTAAGAAGCAGGGTTTACTTCTGTTACGTTGTTGTACTGATCTCATGCCTGATGAACCCGCAGCATCTAGAATGGCTTTGGCAGAACAAGTATGGCAAGCTCTGAAGTAAGTATGAATTACCAGTTTTATTATGTCATGCAAAAAAAAAAAAATAGATACCTACCTAAGCTATAAAATGTTTATGTTCCAGCCAAGCAATATTCTATGGTTATTAAGTATTATGAAATCAAAATCAATCAAATTCTGGGTTTAAATTTATAGATATATTCAAAAACTTCTGTATGGATTCAAAAGTCTCTTTAATTAAAATTATGCATAATACTTTGTACAAAATATGTTTGTTGAACATTCCCAGGCCACATACAGTATTTGAAGTTGAACATTACAATGAGCTGCTGCGAGTGTACGTTGCCAACAAGAAGACTGTGTCTCCCGCTGTATTCATCCAAAGCATGTTGCCGTGTAAACCGGAAATGGCAACTTATGAGCTGTTACTGAAGGTGCTTGGAGAGGTAAGGGTTATTTTTTTAAAAATAAATCTCTAGTTATGTTGGTTTTTACTGATGAAAGCATAATACTCCGGGACTGATAAAGAACGTAATCTATTGCCTGAATGTCAATTTAATACCATTAAATAATTTCCATGCTGAACTGGGAGAGATGAAAAAACATAGAATGTTCCAGCTGCCCTTCCTCCCGGGCATGCTGTAGAGCAAAAAGGATTCAATGGTTACAGTGTATTGTAATTTAGGTGATGGGCTGATAACCTGTCACTACAGCAATACACATTACAGCCTAAAATTGGCCTCAATTTTGTCAGACGTAGCGCCTTTTACGCTCTGCCTAGCCCGTAAGGGATAAAGGCGTGATTTTATGTATAGATGTAAATTTTTTCCAACTCTGAATTTTTTTATTACAATTTTGCTCTTGATCGGTATGTAGCTTATATCTTACATGAAAGAATAAGTGTAACTTTTAAGCAACTAGGGATTATTATTTTATGGTGGTTTTCACTTTTTTTTCAGGCAGGAGATGTGAACCAGGCTACAGAGGTGGTAGCCAACATAAAGGCAATGAATTTACCAGCCACTGAGAACATGTTTAACTCCCTCATAGTTTGTCAGGGGAAAGCTGGGTAAGATTGGTTTTTAATTTTATGTTGCTTAACTTCATTATCTTAAGTTGAATATTAACTATTAACTCGTATTATTTCATACTTAATTAATGTGCAACCAACACAAAATATAATAATTATGAACATCTTTTGAATTTAGTGGTGTGAATAAAATGTCTGATAGTGAAGAAGGTTGGAAGGAATTTAAGGAAAGAGTGCTGAAAGTTGCTATAGAAGTATGTGGAGTTTCTAGACGTGCGAAAGGGAATAAACAGAGGAGTGCATGGATGAGTAAAGATGTGCAAGAAGTGGTACAAAGAAAGAAGAAAGCATGGTTGGATTGGTTAGCTACCAAAGCTAATCAAAGAATGCAAAAAGCGACAGATGAGGATGTAGACGAAGCACGAAAGGAATATAAACTATTTAAAGATGAAGTAAAGAAAGCAGTGAATAAAAAGAAAGACGAATATAAAGACGAATTTGACAGGAGGCTTTCAGAAAACTTTCGGTCCAACTTAAAAGTTTTCTGGAAATCCATAAGGACAGCTCGCGGTAAAACTGCAACATCCGAGCTGAGTAGGATTCGAAGCCAGGATGGTAGTATTGTAAAAGGTGAAGAACACGTGCTGAATAGATGGAAGGAATATTTTGAAAGTTTATTTGAAAAAGAGGAAGAAGCACAAGGTTTTACCATTCCAGAGGTAAATGAAAGTGAGAATGAAAGTGAAATTGAAATGGATGAGATTGTGAAAGCACTGAAAAGAATGAAGTTGGGTAAGGCTGCAGGGTATGATAGAGTGTCTGTCGAAATGCTGAAGGCTGGCGAAGGAGTTGTTGCTAGTCAGCTGTACTGCCTTTTCAACCTGTGTTGGAGAAGCGGCCAAGTGCCAAAAGATTGGTGTAAGGCTGTTATCGTACCACTATACAAGGGTAAAGGGTCGCAGCTTGACTGCAAAAATTACCGCGGTATAAGCCTTCTCAGCGTCGTCGGCAAACTGTATGCAAAGGTATTGATTGAAAGAGTGATGAAAGAAACTGATGAGAAAATATGGGATGCTCAGGCAGGTTTTCGTAAGGGGATGGGATGTACGGATCAGGTCTTTTCGTTGCGGTGCATAACCGAAAAATATTTGGCTAAAAGCCAAAAAGTTTATTGCGCGTTCGTGGACTTAGAAAAGGCCTATGATAGAGTTGTGAGGAATGAATTGTGGTCTGCGCTGTCCATGCATGGGGTGAGCGGTATTTTGATACGAGCACTGAAATCCTTATATAAGGATTCCAGTGCTTGTGTCAGGATCAACGGGGCGTACACTGAATTGTTTAACATCGAGAAAGGTGTAAGACAAGGATGTGTAGCGTCTCCATGGCTGTTTAACTTATTCATGGATAGCTGTTTGACAGATTTGAAAGATAATGAATGTGGTCTAAGAATGAACGAGTTACTCGTCAAATGTCTTCTCTACGCTGACGACCAAGTTATACTTGCGTCCACGGCTGAGGAGTTACAGGAGATGGTAAATTGTATGCATGAAGCTTTGAAAAAGAAAGGAATGAAAGTGAATGTTAGTAAAACCAAATCACTGGTTTTTCAGAAAGAGGATAGAATGACAGAGTGTAATATTCTGATAGGAGATGAAAAGGTGGAGCAAGTGAAACAGTTTGTTTATTTGGGTTCATTGTTTACAGCAGATGGAAAGTGTGATAGTGATATTGAAAGAAGAGTGAATGCTGGTAACATGGTGAATGGGGCGTTGCACACCTTTATTTAATTATTTAATTAATTATTTAATTACAACGGGTAACCCTATTACAGTAATTAATAAAATAACATTGTAACAATACTACTTAAATAAAATTTGAGATAAATTTGGTAATAAAAAATTCACAAAGGTCAAGAACATAACAATATAAAATTCAAATTAGTCAATTATAAAAAGCATAAAATTTTAGGTCAAATTTAAAGTTAACTTAGTATGTAGTCAATAACATAACAATATACAATTTCAAATTCATATTGGGAAAAACATTTCATTCATTTAAATACAACTAGATTCATCAACAGCATTGTTCGACTTACAATAAATAGTTAGAGCTTTAAATAGTTTAGTCGATGAGTCATTAAAAATATCTATACAACACGAATGGTTGTGAAATAGATTAAGGTATTTCATCATCCGACAGAGAGGGGAGTTTTCACGCGAAACAGTTTGGCAACTAGGTACTGCAAAGAGACGTTTCTGACGACAGGCTCGTATCCTAGACATATATTTGTCAGGTACATGCAGCCGACACAACAGGTCATGTAGCTCGGGACAGTCTATGGCTCCATGCAACACCTTTAAAGCTGTTGTTAATTCGTCTTTTGATCGTCTCATCTGCAACGAATTCATGCCTAATGCACCCAGCAGAAACGCTGTGGGGTACAAAAATGGGTAATACCCAGCAGTACGTTTGTACAGGTACCTCAGGAAAGCCTTTTGAACTTTTTCGATCATATTTGTGTAAAGCGCTTCGTGTGGATTCCATATGCAAGAACTGCTTTCCAACTTGCTCCTTACAAGACTGTTAAACAGAAGTTTCATGACATTTGGATCGCGAAGATCACGCATGTTGCGGATAACAAAACCAAGGCGTCTAAAAGACTCCGTTGTAAGAGACTGAATATGACTGTTAAAAGTAAGACATTGGTCAAATGTCACTCCCAAGTCTTTAACATTTGTTTTTCGCACTATTACCTCCTCGCCTAACTTGTACGTAAAACACAAGGGTTGCTTCTTGCGGCCAAAGGACATGACACTACACTTTGTGGGATTCACCTGCATATTATTATCCTTACACCACTCTAAAATGGCATCAGTATCCTGCTGTAATAGTTGGCAATTTCTCTTATGATTGACCTCCATAAATATTTTTAAATCGTCTGCATAGAGAAGACATTTGGCAAACTTTATAACTTTTACAAGGTCATTTATCATAAGGAGGAAAAGCAGTGGGCCTAGTATAGAACCCTGATTAACACCAGATCTGGTATAATACGGCTTAGAGGTATAGCAACCATATTTAACAAATTGCATTCTATCTCGTAGATAGTCTGCGAATAGTTGTAGAAGTGATGGACTAAACCCAAAATTTGCCAACTTGGACAACAAAATGTCATTATCGACCCTGTCAAAGGCTTTACGAAAGTCAAAATATAAGACATCCACTTGTTCACCACGATCCATGCTATCAGATATATAATCAACCAGAATCAACAAGTTGGTATCAACAGATTTACCCGGTCTGAACCCGTGTTGTTCATTACATAATTTAAACTTTAATTGGGAGTAAAGCACATTGTGCATAAGCTTTTCAAAAACCTTAGCAGGCGTGGAGAGCACTGCGATAGGGCGATGTTCGTCTACTGAAGAATTTTTTCCACATTTCGGGATAGGAGTAACTCTTGACAGCTTCCACTGGTCTGGATAAGTCCCCGTTTTATTGGCAATATTCACAATGTGCGCGAGGGGCTGGGCCAATACTTTCCGACAATCCTTAAGAATGAACGAGGGTAGACAATCAGGGCCTGAAGAGCAGTTGGACTTTAGCTGTAATATACAACGTTCGACTTCTTTTTTAGAAAAGTTGGGTATGGTGACATAAGTGCTCTCCGGGTCTGGGTCACTGACAGTGGGATCAAGTTTGGGCGTTGTGGGCAAATACACGGCAGAGAAGTAATCTGCAAATATTGAGGCGGCTTCAACGCCAGAATACTGTTTGTCTTTATAAGTTACGGTGGGCTCAAATCCACCGGGGGTTCGAAGACTTGATATATGTTTCCAGAAATCACGTGGATTGGTTTTTAGGTTAATTTCCAAACAATTCATAAACGAATCATAGGCTGCTGGGATACGAGCTTTGAGGTCTTCTCGCAGAGAAGAGAACTCAGAGTAAACAGATGGACAATTTGACGCCTTCCAGTGAGAGTGTAAGACAGTTTTTCGTTCGATATCGGAAATTATATCAGGGGTAAACCAAGTAGGATATCGCTTTTTTTGTTTCTTGTAGTTCCTAGTCTTCTTAGGTACAAAAAGATCAAATATAGCATATATTATGTTATAAAAGTTTTGAGCTGCATCACGCAAATTCGCTGCACAGCATACAGATGACCAGTCTGCATCACATATAGCTTGATACATTTCGGGAAAGTTAGCTTTGGAAAAGTTCCAGTCCTTTGCTAAGTCAATGTTACTTGGTGGAAGGACATTACTACGTTGCTTCGCCTCAATTTTAATTTCGATATCTAAAGGTGGGTGAGGTTTATCAATAGGAACAATGCCTCCCCCCTCTGCGAGTAAAACAGTTATAGAGTTTTCATTTGCCTTATTTAATACTACGTCAACTCTGCCCCCATAAGCGTTATTAATTTGGTTTCTGTCACATAAATTACAAAAAGATAAGAAGTAACAATAATAATTACAAACATTACTGGATGCGCTGTTTAAGTTGAGGTCACCAACAATTATCACAGTCCCTTTAAGATTGTGAATAATGTTTTCAACTTTACAGAACCAATTCAAGTAAACACTGTCTGGGGAACCAGGGCTTATATATACAACACCTATGTTGATTGCGTCATTATTAAAATGGACAGTAGCCCACAAATCTTCGCCTGAATCTGTTTCGAGTTCAGGTCTTCGTCGAAGTTCAACCTCTGGTCGCGCAGCAAGTAAAACACCGCCCCCCCATGATTTCCTGTCTCTGCGCAGTAAGCTCCATCCAGTACATGTCAATTCAGCATCGTTAACAGAGCTATCCAGAAATGACTCTGTTACAGCAACTATATCGTGTTGTAGTAGTGGAATAGATGTTTTCCATTTCCGAAGTTTGGTTTTGAGTCCCCTGACATTCTGATAGAAAATACAGATAGTTTTTTTCTTATTCTTATGAACTTATGAACAGCCAGAGGGTGTCCAATAAGGCTCGTCTGGCTGTGCATAGAGGAGTGTTAGTCCCAACACTTATGTATGGCAGTGAAAGTTGGGTATGGCAGAAAAGACATGAAAGTAGAATAAATGCGGTAGAAATGAGAGCATTAAGAAGTATGATAAGTGTGAAACTGAGTGACAGAATAAGAAATAGCGTGATAAGGGAACGTTGTGGTGTGAAAGAGGATATAGTGACAGGTATAGAAAAAGGAATGCTGAGGTGGTTTGGTCATGTTGAGAGGATGGATGAAAAGAGATTAACGAAACAGATATACATGGCGAGTGTGAGTGGGAATGTTGGAAGGGGAAGACCTCGACGAACGTACCGCGATCAAATCGGGGACGTTCTAGGGAAAGGTCAGGTCAGGAGTACCCTAAACCGACGAGCGTGCATGAAAAGATTGATGAATGTAGATGAAGCGAAAGAAGTTTGCAAGGATCGTAGCAAATGGAAGGATGTGATCTCTGCCTACCCCTCCGGGAAAGAGGCGTGACGTTATGTATGTATGTATGTATGTATCTTTTCGTTCTGTAAAAAGTTTTTGAACACTATATACATACAGAAACTGATGCTCATAGTCATGATGAAATGATAACGATTTTTAGTTTACCATCATCATCTCCCTAGCCTTATCCCGTATTTGACGGGGTCGGCTTCCTAATCTAGGGGATTGAACAAGGGTACTGGTTTTTACACAGAGCGACTGCCATCTGACCTCCGCAACCCAGAAGGGAAACCAGACCCAATCCTAGATTAGGTCATAGTTTTCAAGCCGCCAATGCTTAGCACTGGCCTCTGATATGGCTTAACGACTAATATCTACGGTATTAAACTATATTAACCGGGACCAACGGCTTAACGTGCCTTCCGAAGCACGGAAAAAGCGCCGAATAAACGTACATATGAAATTTGAAAACAGAAAACACATTGGTACGTGGTGGGATTCGAACCACGACCTCCCGCTCAGGAGGCAGCGGCCCTATCCACTACACCATCGGGCTCTCCGCTACTTTTTAGTTTACCATATAACTCTAATAATAATTTTAAAATTTCATTGCTATGATATTATTTTCCCACAAAAACTTCACCTTATGAGTGATATCATATTTATTTTCCATACAGAAACCTACAAAACATCCAAGAAATATTAACCATGATGCAGTCTCTGAAAATAAACCGTTCAGCAGAAACCTACACTGCTTTAACTAGAGCTCTAGCTTGGAATAAGAAACCTGACAAGATTTTAGACGAGTTAGAACTGGCTTTGGAGAAGGGGATAAAGTTTGAAGAAAATCACATCATGGAATTAGTAAAGACTTTGGCTGATTGTCGCTTGTACGAATTTGTACCGAAAGTAAGTAGTCAAATTTCAACAAGGAAACCTTTTTAGGACCACCCTTCTAGCCGAAATTATCTGCGTCTAAAAAAAAAAGAATTGAGTTCAAATTGCGTGTCAAAGATCACGGGGTAGATTCTAATTTGATGGCTGCTTTCTTTCAAAGTAGAGAACTATTGACACTTGGATAAAGTGCGCACTATCCACTAAACAGTCGGCCGATCGCCAGATCTCTTTCTTTCACTCACAGTTTGGAAAGAGAAATCTGACAATCGACCGACTAAAAATTGCTATCACCCAAAAGAAATATCAATAAGACTTTTTCCAGGTCCTTCGATTTCTCCCACTCGAAACTTTACGATCGCCTTCCATATCTCCGTACATGCAAGTAGTGGCGACTCAACTGGTCTTCCAAAACCAAGCGATGACGGCTCTTGAGATATACAATGTCTTACCACTCCCTGCCTTCGGGCCTAAGGATGATCAGGGGTTGCATGGACGCAGTTTAGTCAGAGATTGTGTTAAAGCTGCTATGGTAAGCTTCTATTATATTTTTACACAAACCCGATAATGGTTCATCGGTTCATTCGCCATGTCAACGAGCCAGAAGTGAGGTAGTATGTTCTGCATTAGGTACATTCTTTTTCTGGAGTGAGCAAATACAAGAAGTATTGCATTTGAGTGTTTCTGGCTCTTATGTATGACGACGTCGCCATCTGCTGGAACTATTTTAAAACTACAGTAAAAGGCAAATAATCAGTCATTAAAATATTGTTTAATACCGTAGAAACTAATATCTAAATGACTAATCGTTATTCATGTCAGAGGCCTGTGCTAAGCATTGGCGGCTTGAAAACTGACCTAATCTAGGATTGGGTCTGGTTTTCCTTCTGGGTTGTGGAGGTCAGATGGCAGTCGCTGTGTGTAAAAACCAGTACCCTCGTTCAATCCCCTAGATTAGGTAGCTGACCCCGTGATATACGGGATAAGGCTAGTGAGATGCTGATAACCCTACATGTAAATATTCACTTACTTCAGTTCTTCTAGTAACTATGAACATTCTGTGTAAATTTGGAACTTTAATTTACAATGATGTGATGATGTTTACTTACAATTTTAACTTAGTAAATCCTATAATTAGTTATCATGTTTCAGCCATCAAGCTTAATCGGCCTTATAACCCAAAATCTCATGGCATCCGGCCGCAACCCGATAGCTATACAAAACGCCGCCGAAGCCGCGTTGCAGTTGGGCAAATCGCCTTTGGCTATAGACATGTTACAAAGAATGAAGCAACTTGGCATGCCGATACGGTGTCATTACTACTGGCCTATACTGCTGCAGTCTACCAAATCTTATGGTGAAAAAGGTGAGGAATATAACTATTACTGATAGAAAATAGTAATCAAACTATACAAAAGAAATATCGTTCTTTTTTCAATACTTTACTAAAGGAAAGAATTAGTTATACTGGCCGCCTCTTTTTGCCATCATACTTTACTGAAGTAAAAGATTAGTTATGGCCGCCAAATGTTTTTTTGTATGAACATTCTGTGTTAATTTGGGGAACTTAATTGATAATGATTTCTCGGATACCCTCTATTGTAAGAAGCGTAGTAAGCTAAGAAGTCGCGGTAGACATTTGAACTACATACATACATACATAAAATCACGCCTTTATCCCTTACGGGGTAGGCAGAGCGTTAAACGCCTCGTAAAAGGCGCTTTCGCCGCGTCTGACAATAATTGAGGGTAATTTTAGATTGTAATGTGTATTGCCATAGTGACAGGTTGTCAGCCCATCGCCTAAATTACAATACACTGTAACCCTCGAGTCCCTTTTGCTGTCTTCTACAGCATGCCCGGGAGGAAGGGCAGCTGGAACATTCTATGTTTTTCTATCTCTCCCAGTCCAGCATGGAAGTAAATTTTAACATTTGAACTATATCGTATCAAAGTGGCATTTTATATATATAAAAAAAATCAAATCACAAATCTTGTCTTATTTCATTTCAACTTCTATAAATCCAAACAGATAGATAAAACCGATTTTTCTTTAGCATTCACTATACTCGAACCTGCGACTTTGGAATGCCGGTCCGTCGCTCTACCAACTGAGCTACTGAGGGGCGAATTTATCATAGTCGTTTTAATGTACACATCATTATAATTTGTTTCCAGGAGTAATAAACACCCTGCAAACCATGGTCCAAATGGAAGTCATTCCAGACCACGACACGATGATGCAGTACGTTCTACCCCACGTCAGTTTCACCTCCCCGCAGAACCTGATGAAGAAGTTCATGGAAGCTGGTCTCACTGCCACCATGGTGCTCACCCCTATGATGGTGACGCTTGTTAAGACTGGACAAGTCAGGGCTGCTAGTGAGATCTGTGAGTATATTTTGTAGTAGTTTCTACTTCTTCACCTCCAGAAGAATCAATTTGGTTAGACTAATGCAGACTGAATCACCTGATTGTCTGCAAAAAAATAATAATTTAGCTTTCAGAGGACACGTGAAGCCGTCTTTGATGGCGGGTGGTCTTTACATAAACCATGTTAGAATCTTAGCTGTGCGTTTAGGCGGTTAAATATCGTGACATTTGGATTCATAAGGTCGCAAGACCGACTCGAAAACTCTCTCGATAAGAAGATTCTAAATGGGCCTTGCATTAAAAAGTTACTACTTCACTACATAGTATAAAACAAAGTCGCTTTCTCTGTCCCTATAACCCTATGTATGCATAAATCTTTAAAACTACGCAACGGATTTTGATGCGGTTTCTTTTAATGGATAGAGTGATTCAAGAGGAAGGTTTATATGTACAATACACGCATAATATAGTAGAGAAACACTGATAATTTCCGTGCGAAGCCGGGGCGGGTCGCTAGTTAGTTACACAATACTTATCTCTTTTTACAGGCGAACTATTTAAAGGCAAAATCGAAGCCGAAATGTTAATTAAGCCCTTAGTGAAAGGCTATCAGATCAGTATGGACACGGTATCCACAGTTCATATACTTGAGGACATTTCGCAAAGAGCCAGTGATAAGAACAAGGACTGGGTTGGCAGGTTTATATGCGAGTTTCTCAATCAGAAAATGCCAAAGAACAATTTGAATGAATACCTGTTTCTTTTAAGAGTAAGTATATTTAATTGCTGCATTTCCTCCCGGGCATGCTGTAAAAACCAGCTAAGGGATCCGAGGGTTTCAGTATATTGTAATTTAGGCGATGGGCTGACAACCTGTCACTACAGCAATATACTTACAAATCTATCTTAAATAGCCCTCAAAACTTTGTCAGACGTGGCGGAACGACCTTTGTTTGGGTCGTTTACGCTCAGCCTACCCCATTAGGGATAAAGGCGTGATTATATGTATGTATGTATATTTAATTAAATTTGTTTGAGTCTGAACAGTAAACCCACATCTATACTTTTTGTATTACCGTACATATTGTGAAATTTCATGCGTTTTTAAATGTATTTTAGATCTTTATTCCTTGCGACAAATTCAACAATTTTATCAGTCAGAACCATTGGTACCATCCCCATTTTGTTTTTAAAATAATACGATTGCACCAGAATAAAAACCAACTTCCATAAAAGTTTTAAATTTCCCTCCAAAATCAGATTTTTGTTTTTCAATCATTATTTTTCTATTGTTTAGTTCTTATCATGTGTGAAAATGATCAATTGTTATAGTTATATTATTGTTTACATCTTAAATATTTTATTTTGTAATTAGTCTGTAAGTTAATCTCATACTTTTGATCTCTTTAGTTATTATGTTCACTTGCATAGTGCTTAAGGTCTCTTGTTTACTTTGTAAGTTTATTGCAAATAAATAAAATAAATTATTGTTAATTACTTGCTGTTATATAGGAGTTAAACAAGCAAAAGGTGATGATATCAACCTCGGCAGCAGACAATTGCATGAGCCGTCTACCGGACACCCTGCCAGCAGCCAAGCTTGAAGAGTTTAGAGACCTGATCATCAAACTTACTGATGAGAAGTTGGTAGATGTTGGGGAGATGTTCTCACAGTCTATGCCCCATCCGGTAAGTGTTTTTTTTTTAACAAATGTAGAGCTAGCGACCCGCCCCGGCTTCGCTCGGAAATTATTAGTGTTTCTCCATAATATTATGCAAGTATTATAAATATAAACCTTGCGATTGAAACACTCTATCCATTAAAAGAAACCGCATTAAAATCCGTTGCGTAGTTTTAAAGATTTATGCATACATAGGGATATAGGGAGAGAAAGCGACTTTGTTTTATACTATGTAGTGATAAGAACTTTCTTAGCGAGTGGATTCTTGAGTCATAAGACCCGATGAACCCTGGTGTCAGAGTTTTTAGACCGCCTAGTAGCACAGCTATTAGGCCTCTGACGTTAATTTGAGTATCGACCTCTATCAAAGATAGCGACCGGGACCGACGGCTTAACGTGCCCGCCTGAATGTAGTGATAGATGGCACATCAACAAGAAACACAAGTTCTGAAACGCGGTATCAAAGTTTTTCCAGCGACTGCAGATACATACAAATTACAAACATGTCTAGTTGGAATTCGGTCCCATTTGCCTACAGATAGTAGTGTAAGTAGTGTAACCTCGTGGTAAGTAATTATGCAAACATTTTTTTTAATTGTTGGCTCAGTCTCGTCTAGATAATTCTCTGAATCACCTTTG
This sequence comes from Scrobipalpa costella, assembly GCA_949820665.1. NCBI lineage: Eukaryota > Metazoa > Arthropoda > Insecta > Lepidoptera > Gelechiidae > Scrobipalpa > Scrobipalpa costella. Next base: position 6,671,602 of record OX463299.1, read on the forward strand.
GAATATTTCTTGTTCTATACCAGAAACACATGAACGAAGAAGGGCTTCGGGCGCATCTCAAAGAGCTCGAAGCTAAGAAACTGAACACTCGTGGAGTATTGAGGAAGCTATTACAAGAGTACTGCAGGACTGGCAACCTTATTGCGGCCAGGGAGATCGTTGATAAGTGTCAGAACGAGGGGGTAAGTTAGATTATTAATCTACACACACACACACACACACACACACACACTTTTAATGTCTCATATATATATTTTTTCTTCAATGCTGGTCTGGGAGCGAGAGAAAAAAATAGAATGTGTCAGCTGCATTTCCTCCCGGGCATGCTGTTAAAACCAGCTTAGGGATTCAATGGTTTCAGAATATTGCAATTTAGGCGATGGGCTGACAACCTGTCACTACAGCAATATACCTACAATTCCATCTTAAATAACCCTCAAAACTTTGTCAGACGTGGTGGAACAACCTGTGTTTAGGTCGTTTACGCTCTGCCTACCCCATTAGGGATACATACATACATGCATATAATCACGCCTTTATTCCTAATGGGGTAGGCAGAGCGTAAACGGATAAAGGCGTGATTATATGTATGTATGTATATTTTTTAACTTTTCATTCATTTCAGTTTGAAATTTGTAACGCGACAAACACTTTGTATTGTTCTAACTGATGTAACTCTTCACGGTCGGTCACTGCCTCCTAAGATACAGGTTTCCCTAGTTTAGGAGACAGGGGCTTAAAAAATATCTTTATTTTTAGAACTAAAACTTTGTAATATTGTTCCTTATCTGTGTGAAAAAAAACATAGAATGTGCCAGCTGCGTTTCCGCCCGAGCATGCTGTAAAAACCAGCTAAGGGATCCGAGGGTTTCCGTATATTGCAATTTAGGCGATGGGCTGACAACCCGTTACTACAGCAATATACGTACAAATCTATCTAAATAACCCTCAAAACATTGTCAGAAGTGGCGTAACGACCATTGTTTAGGTCGCTTATGCTCTGCCTACCCCATTAGGGATAAAGGCGTGATCGTATGTATGTATGTTATCTGTGTGAATAAGTGATTTATTTATATTACACATTCCAGGTGTTCCTATCAGCCGGCATGAAAGCCGCCATCTTTGATTTACACGTCAAAATGGGTGATCTAGAGCAAGCGGAGCTAGCACTAGCGGATCTAAACAAATCCGCACCAAACTTCCTACTGGATGAATACAAAGTCATAGACTTCGCTACCCTCATGGTGTATCGGAAGAGGATTGATAAGGCTTTCGAGTTGATCAATGAGCAGTCTAAGAGAAGGTAAGATGTAATTTTATTCAAAAATATCTGTCATTTTCTATGTTAGACTAGGCGGAGTATTCGAAGGCACGGTAGCTCAGTTGTTTAGAGCAGCGGCACGGTTCGTCGAATGTCATGTTCAGTTTCGTTGACAGAGCAATCTTTATCACTTTAGAATGGTTATTTTACAACGCTAATTGCCTAAAATGAGTTGCCTGATTTTGCGTTTTGCATTTTTTTCCGGCCAATGAGCGAATTCCGAGATTGTGCGTAAGATATCGTAATATAGGCGATAAGCTGACAAGCTCTCACTAGTATCCTTTCAGCATAAATCCTTAACTTCCATGCTGGCCTGGGAGCGAGAGAAAAACATGGAATGTGCCAACTGCATTTCCTCCCGGGTATGCTGTAAAAACCAGCTAAGGGATCCGAGGGATTCAGTATATTGCAATTTAGGCGATGGGCTGACAACCTGTCACTACAGCAATATACCTACAAATATATCTTAAATAACCCTCAAAACTTTGTCAGACGTCGCGGAACGACCTTTGTTTAGGTAGTTTACGCTCTGCCTACCCCATTAGGGATAAAGGCGTGATTATATGTATGTATGTATGTATAAATCCTTAATGCATGATCTATCTATATGAGCTATCGGATACAAAAAATCAAAACTGTTATACTTAATTAAATTATCACCTATATAGTCTAATCTAACACCCACATTCCTGCCAGGTGTGTGAAAGGCGGTCGTAGCATCTCAATGAACTGCTGGCGACTGCTAGACGCGGTGGCTGCGAATAACTCCCACGTTGAAACCAGGAACATGTTCGAACTACTCTGCCAACTAAACTACTGTCAACCAACCAACGCTATACTTGGAGCTCTAATCAGAGTGCATTTGAAAGTGTAAGTAGTTTTTTCTTATACATACATATAATCACGCCTTTAACCCTTACGGGGTAGGCAGAGCGTAAAACGCCTCGTAAAAGGCGCTTTCGCCACGTCTGACAAAAATTGAGGAAAATTTTAGGTTCTTCTCCTGTCGAGTTGGTATCGAGTCCTTCGACCCGATTTACCCTGGTGTCAGAGTTTTCAAACCGCCGAGTTTTAATTTTAGATTGTAACGTGTATTGCTGTAGTGACAAGGTTGGCAGCCCATCGTCTAAATTACAATATACTGAAACCCTCCGATCCCTTAGCTGGTTTTTACAGCATGCCCCGGGAGGAAATGCAGCTAGCACATTCTATGTTTTTCTTTCGCTCCCAGTCCAGCATGGAAGAATTTTCTTTTTATGTCCTTGCCTTTCGAAGTTGAGTTGACGACTTGACGTCAATCTCAATAAAGATATGTTACGCGGTAAGACTTAAATCTATCTAAAAGGGTCATTTTGCGATTGTGACATTATGAGACAGATATTTAACGACATTTTGCAAAAAAGATACATTTTGCGAAAAAGACATTGTTAGACAGGGTCATTTTACGAAAGGGACATTCTGCGACGTAAGAGTTTTTGACCTTCAACTCTGCTGTTCTAATTTTGAAACCCAGCGCTATTGATCAATCGGACTTCTTTTCCCTTACAGCGACAACATAGACGAAGCGGTCAAAGAGTTCGTTCGTATCGCTGAGAAGTATCGATGCACTCCTCTGAAACACGAACTACTATGCCACATTCTACAGTTCATGAGCGACGGTATATCTGAAGAAAACTTCTTGACCAATGAGAGGTGTAACGGGAAACTGAACAAACTTGCGCAGACTGTTCTGAATATTGACAAGAAGATACATGGCGCTGGTGATGTACAGGTAGCTATAAATATTAGAACTACTGGATATTATAACCTAGAAATTTTATGAGCGGTATTGTTTACGAGTCGTCGAAGTTATTGTACTAGGGAAAGTACAAATCAATAATACTGGAATGTGGTGGCTGGTTGATCAAGTAAATGATTGTTTTTTTTTATGAAATCTTTATCTCTTACGGGGTGGGCAGAGCGTAAAACGCCTAATAAAAGATTAAGACTGACATATTATATTGATGGAAACTTAGTATCGATATAGTGACAGGTTGTCAATTACAATACGCTGAAACCTTTTTCTGGCTTTTACAGCCTGGTGTAAAAACTAGTAAATAAATATTACTTAAAGGGACTAAATATTATTATTGTTATATTATTTAATCAGGCAGGCAGTTGTAACAACTGATAGTGCCTGTATCCCACTGTTCACGATTTGCTTGTCTTATTGAAGTTTTGTAGGTATTTGTCCAATTTGTTCTTAAAGACATTTGTGTTCTGTGCTGTCACTACATCTTGAGGTAGCTTGTTCCAGTTATCAAGGGGCCTTACAGCAATTTTTCTACAATGCTATCTTATTTTCCAGCTGACAGTCATAGCAGCATTAGCAGACGTGGGCTACAAGAAATCCCTACGCAAAGTCCTACTAGATCCCTCCGTAAAATTCCACCCTGACGCCTTACTACGTCACTGCGAGAGATTCGCTGACGCTAAGAAACTAAACGCCTTGGAAAACGTAGCTGAGTGTGCTAAGGACTTGAAGCATATTGAAGTGGCAGATGTCTACGATTTGATTTTGGAAGTTTATCGTAAGTATTTTGAAATTTTGAGAAATTCTACCCTAACGCCTTACTACGTCACTGCGAGAGATTTGCTGACGCTAAGAAGTTATATGCCTTGGAAAACGTAGCTGAATGCGCTAAGGACTTGAAGCATATTGAAGTGGCAGACGTCTACGGTTAGATTTTAGAAGTTTATCGTAAGTATTTCGAGATTATTTTGGTGTAGATCCTACGGACTGCGCCAAATAACAAAACATAAGAATCAATCTGTGACAAAACACTCAATGGGAATAGCAAAGCATAAAAATTGCCACACGAATTTCTGTGATGCGATTTCGTGTGGCAATGCGTTCTTCCAAGATTCGGGTGACCATCGCTGTCTCCTCAAGTTTGACGTAACATCGCAAGAATGCGTGATTTCTTGCGATGCGTCATTGCTAGATTGTAGATTCTTACGATGCGACGTCACATCGCAGATTTGTGTACCATAAAGAGAGCCTTTTAGCCTGCAGTGGATTTTAGTGGCTGTTATTTTAAAAGTAATAGTGGTAGCAGATATGATACTTCAGTTGAAATATAATTGTTATTCTTTTCAGAACGCGACGACGACGTCAAAAAAGCCCTAGATTTGCTCCAAAGAATGCAGGAACAAAACGTGACCCCATCGCAGAAGTTTGTAAAAACCCTCGCGTCAATGGCCAAGTCGAACAACCAACCGATTCCACCCGAAGTCATCGCTCTGATCGACCATAAAAAGAAAACCGCTAGTAATTAATTTGGTAGGTAGACTTGGTAGAAATTTTAGTGAAATGTATTAGAAAGTCTAAAAATATTGTGGGGACGGTGTCTCGAAATGGGTTGATCAGTCACCGAAACTGAACAACTTTAACGAAGGATTTTTTTCGGGCCATGATTTTTTTTTTCGCTTTCTCACGCAAATAGTTTGATCGAAGTATTAATTTCAGTTTTCAAAAGATTTTATTTGTAAAAGTTGTTCAGTTTCGTTAACAAACCTACCCCATTTTCGGAACACCTTTCTTCACACCCTGTATAAAATAAATGATGTTTGTGTTGAGTAAGAGAATGCTATGTATCGTTCCATGTGTATAAATTAATAATAGTTAAATTGTTGAAATGACTGTGATATTAAATTATTAACGTGTTCAATAATAAATGCGTAAATGTTTAAGTATTGAAGTTTTTATTTTAGTAATAAAAACAGTTAGGGCGTTTGTGCATTCATTAATACGTGTTATATGGATTATTTATTGATAGGAATTGGATTCGGATCTAATATGGATGAGTGGACAAAAAACGCCCTTAGAAATACGTATATTTTTATCGCTGGGTTTAAAATGAAAATATAAATAAAAAACATGGTTGTGATCAGAATTTCGACCTCATAGTCCTGATTACACAAGATTAGTCTAGATTCGGTAGCCGACCCCGTGAGATACGGGATAAGGCTAGGGAGATGATGATGAGTCCTGATTACACAAATTTTTACCAAATGTTTAGACCGACTTACAACTACAATAATAACTCTGTATGACAATAATAAGAAAAAAAATCTTTCTATATATCCTGTAAATAACACAAATAATCTTCTCATTCTAAATAGGCATGTTGACGGGGTGGCTAAAAAAATCAACACGTTTATAGTTAAAACTGATGGCTAGATAAATTGTGGATCTTATGCATCATTTAAAAAAATGCACATTTAGATTTTAATAATCGACTTAAAAGTATAGAAGTAACAACTTCTATATTTTTAAGAGTATAGAAGTAACAACTTCTATATTTTTAAATATAGAAGTATCAACTTCTATATTTTTAAGTATAGAAGTAACAACTTCTATATTTTTAAGTCGATTATTAATCAACAGATTTGAGTAGTCAATTTTACTGGCGAGTGACGTCATAAGCCACTATTTTCATTAAAAAAAGCGTTTTTGACATTTTGTAAAAAGTTGCTGATTTGACTATAGGCAAATAGCGTATTGTATGTAGAATGACAAAATTAGTAGTGTTATTTACAATTAATCTACGCCGTCCCCTCCCATACAATTCACATGGTACACGTGTCAATTATTTTTCAATCAGTACCCTAAATGCAAAATGTCAAGATCCTAAGTTTAAAAAGACTTGTGTATGAATTGATTCAGTTTTGCTAAGTGCAGATTTTTAGTAAACTTTGACGCACCATATTTTGGAAACTATTACTTGCAAGGTGACGGTTAGGTTAGGTGGCGATACGTCCTAAGTGGCGCCCCCATCAATATCAAAATCATAACTTACTAAAAACGCAGTGAATCGAAAACCCGGCGCAACACACTCAAATAATAGTAATGAAGATAATTTTGAACCATATTTGGACTTCGCATAATTCAAGTCTTCAATAATCTTCTTATTCAAAGCAGCCAGTTCTTCCATAGTTTGTTTCTTCAAAGGTTCGTAGTCTGCTTTCAAGGTGATCGACTCTATGTCTTCTAATATTCTTTATAATAAATTCTAATAAGATTTAGCATTATTCAAATCTTCAATAATCTTCTTATTCAAAGCGGTCAGTTCTTCCATAGCTTGTTTCTTCAACGGGTCGTAATCCGCTTTCAATGTGATCGAAGGTATGTCTTCTAATAAGATTTAGCATTATTCAAGTCTTCAATGATCTTCTTATTCAAAGCGGCCAGTTCTTCCATAGCTTGTTTCTTCAACGGTTCGTAATCCGCTTTCAAGGTGATCGAAGCTATGTCTTCTTCTAACACCGTCTTTCGAGTCTCCAACTGCGACAGTTGTTCCTCTAAAGCGTTCAGTTTGGCGTACATTTCGTTGCCGTCGAGACTTGCCTGCAAAAATATTTTAGCTTTAAATATCTAAATGGAAAAAATTTCGCTCTAGCGGGATTTGAACACACGACCTTTGGTGAACCGTGCCGCTGAGCTACCGTGCTGTCAAATGCTTCGCGCGAAATTTGGACCTTTTTAACGACATACATAAAATCAAGCCTTTATGGAATAAATGGCGCATGACAATTTTTGAGGGCTATTTTTCAAATACTTATAACTTGAGTAAGTATAGTCTGTCAACGTCGTGCTTACCGCGCCTTAGGGGTACAGACGTGCGCGGGGACACGGTAACGGAGGTGCGGGCGGTGAAGCAGGAGGGTGAGCGAGCACGACGCAATGTGTTCATGTTCGCAATCGCCGCGTGCTACCGCGTTTCCGCCAACGTCTGTACCCCTAGGGCTCGGTAAGCACAACGTTGACAGACTATACAGGTTTTTAGTTCATAATCGTCTAAATTACAATACGGCTTCCTTTGCTAGTTTATACAGCATTCCCAGAAGGAGAAGCAGCTGGCATATTCTATGTTTTTAAAGAACACAGTCCAGCATGGAAGAAATCTAGATCCACTAAGTAAAATATTCGATAGTTACATTGTATAACATCAGAATATGAAGATATTAAATATATCACGGCAGAGAACGATCTTACTCCAGCAGATGCCGAAGACCGAGCAAAATGGAGTAGAAAAAGGCGGGAAAGCGGACCCTAGCATAAAGCCGGGAAACGGTAGGCAAAAGAAGAAGAAAGAATATCCCTTCCTCTATGCATTTACCTGTAGAGCCCGATGGTACAGTGGATAGGACCGCTGCCTCCTGAGCTGGAGGTCGTGGTTCGAATCCCACCACGTACCAATGTGTTTTTCGATTTCATATGTATGTTTATTCGGCGCTTTTCCGTGCTTCGGAAGGCACGTTAAGCCGTTGGTTAATATCGTTTAATACCGTAGATATTAGTCGTTAAGCCATATCAGAGGTCAGTGCATTGGCGGCTTGAAATCTCTGACCTAATCTAGGATTGGGTCTGGTTTCCCTTCTGGCTTGCGGAGGTCAGATGGCAGTCGTTCTGTGTAAAAACCAGTTCCCTCGTTCAATCCCCTAGATTAGGTAGCCGACCCTCGACCTCGACCGATTGTGAGATACGGGATAAGGCTTGGGAGATGATGATGCATTTACCTGTAGTTTCTTCAATTTATTAGCCGCTTCCAAAACAGCTGCTTCTGTCGGCGTCAGCTTTTCCCTAAGCAACTGCAATTCTGTCTCCAAAGCTTTCTTTTCTTCCTCGCCTTTGTCTCTAAGACTCTCCAGGTCGGATAGAGTAATGAGCTCATCTTTCATTGCTTGGGTCTTCTCTGGCAACGTTTGAAGTTCCGTGGCTAAGCGTTCGCGAGTCGCCTCGGCCTAGAAATTACAAACAGCATTTCATCAATAGACTCGATAAATGGTAGAGCATAGCTCTTGTAGTCAGGTTATAGTTATACAGGGTGTAATGAAAGGGATAGCTTCCCGCAAACTGTGATAGGGGTTGGTTATTTTGCATGAGGAAGCCAATTTCTTTTTCATTTCCTAAAAGAACGTATCAAGAATTTAATCTTGTTCAGTTTCATTGATTGAGTGAGCAACTCATAGTATATGTTATAGATAAAAAATATGCAACTTACCTTCTTCAAATTCGCCTGGAACCGCTCGTACTCCTTCGTGAGGGTATCAACAGACTTCTTGCTATCATCATACGTGGAAGTATACCCTTCCTTCTGTTTGAGATTGTCAATCTCGCTCAAATCCAAATCGATGTTAGAACTGCTGTGGTCCAAAGCAAATACTACGTCCTTCTCTAACTGTTCGATTTTCTCTTGCTCCTTCTTAAGATTTTCTTCGTAAGTTGACATAAAAGTGTCCATTGTTTCTTCTCTTTTCTTCAGTTCACGATATTTTTGGTGACGTTCAGAATTTCCTTCTTCAAGGTCCTGGAAAAAGATTTATTTTTTAATTGGAAATGGGTTTGCTCTAAACTCCAGTCTAGGATGAGGGCGGCAGAACTATTCGAAATAATCGTGAATATATTCGATTCTTTATTGTATTTAGTAATTACTATCATGTTGGCATCAAGTTTGTTTATATGTTTACGTTTACCTACCTGTTCAGCTTGTTCAATAAGCTCTTGCACTTTCTTGATTTGTTCTTTCAAATTAGAAGCATTACTGTCTAAAGATGCTATGGCTGAATTATCTTCTCGAACCTGTATATCAAAGTAAAAATGGCTATTAACTTTAGACTAGAGTTGTATCTTTTTCTTGCTTTCATCCCATTTATTTGGGGTCTGCGCAAGGTGTTTTAGTGCGACAAAGGACTTTAGGCTTTTAGCCTTGAATTTCGGCCTATCTATATAGTATAAAATTTTCGTCATTTTAAAAAGCCTTTTAAAGTTCTCTGTAGCACTGCACTAGGGTGTTTTCTTCTTCCATATATCCCTGTCAGCCCTCAAATCAGCACAATAAAATACAACATTTCTAGACATATCATCTTTCACACAGTCCATCCATCTTTTCTTTTGTCATCCTGTCCCAAAATAGCCATTCACATTCAAATTCCACAAAAACTATCTAGAGTTTGTTATTAGACCCTAGAGCAAAGAAATATTAAGTACCTGAAGTAACAGCTTCTCTCTTTCTTCCTGAGGATCTAAACGATTATTCATCTCGTTCTTCATATTGTCTCGTTTTTCCTCAACTCCTGCTAGCCTTCGATGCAGCTCCAATAAATGTAACTTTAGCTGCAAATAATAAAAATATTAAATACTTCTTCACGCAATGCTGTAGCTTCCAGCTCGTTGTATTGAACTTTCTGCTGAGGTGTTATTTCTGCCATTAACTGGGTTAGAATTGCCCTCAATATCTTACTTTACCTGAGACCCTGATATCTCTTTATTGAACTCAGCCTTCTCTCTATTGAGATGGTCGATCTGGGTCCTCGCCTGCTCGACTTCTTCACGCAACGATGCCGCTGTAGACTCCAATTCATTGTATTGAGATTTTTGTTCGGGTGTCATTTCTGATAGAAGCTGGGTTAGAGTAGATTGTTCCTAAAACATTTAAAAGCTTTAGATAATATATTCCTTTAATTTTTTTATGTAATGATTTATTAAGTTGATATTTTGTGATTTGGTCTGCAAGGGAATTACCCCCATTACCTTCTCCATTTGTTCTCTCAGCTGCCTCAACTGGTTCTCCTTACGTTGTTTCTCCAAGAACACCTGTTCCACCTCCTCCTGTAACTTTTGGTTGCTTGCTTCCAGTTCTCTTGTCTGTTCTTCAACTGACTGTCTTGTTGCTTCTCCATTGGCTATTCGTATAGCCGTATTGTAGTCTGCTAGACGTCCTTGTAAATCTGTAATCAAAATAATAAGTAACATTGAACAATAAAGTGTTATTCATAATGAAAGATCGGCTTACTTGTTTGTATTGAAAGGAGGGTTAGAGAAGAAAACAAAACACACAAAACACTCAACAAAACACTTCAACGCGCGCCAAGTGCAATCTTCAACAGTCGTTGCACTTGGGGGTTATTTAAGATAGATTTGTAGGTATATTTCTGTAGTGACAGGTTGTCAACCCATCGCCTAAATTGCAATATACTGAAACCTTCGGATCCCTTAGCTGGTTTTTACAGCATGCCCGGGAGGAAATGCAGCTGGCACATTCTATATTTTTCTCTCGCTCTCAGTCCAGCATGGAAGATTAAAAATTTTAAAATAATAATCACTTATATAAGTATTTAGCAGATCTAGTTTTGCCTTTATTTGTAGCCAAACCTACACATAAAATTGAATATTCAGTCTTTTCAAGGTCATCATTATCACCGTTGGGTCTGTCTTTGTCTTTGTCTTGCTTTAGGGAAGCAAGACAAAATATTTTTTGCAAAATTGACCGTTGTAGTTTTGGAGAAAGTTCGCCGCTTGTTCCTAACAAAATAAGCGCATTTGAAATATATTTGCTTTGTCGTTTCCAAATACTTCGTCTGATCTTACGATCAGTAAGTAAGTTGTAATCTTTACCCTGTTATTTTGATTATTGAATTGAACCCTTACCAGTCAGCTCCTGTGCTAACTCTCTCACTCTCTTCTCATAATGCTTCTTAGCTGACTTCTCCCTCTCCCCCGCCTCCGCTTGCTCGCTCAGTCGCGCTATTTCTGCCTTCATCTCTCTCACTTTCACTTGCATCAGCTCTTCCCAGTACCTCTTGTCCTGCAGCTGTCTGGTGCGGAACCCTCTTGCTGTGCCAGTACGAAGTCCTGATAAGCCTTGTTGGGTTATTGGTCGGTCGATCTAGGACAATAGATTTTACTGATTTAGTTGCTAAAAGGGATAAATAACTTTACTTATTTTAACCAACACATATAATCACACCTTTATCCCTAATGGGGTAGGCACAGCGTAAACGGCATAAACAAAAGTCGATCCGCCACGTCTGACAAAGTTTTGAGTGTTATTTAAGGTAGATTTATAGTTACATTGCTGTACTTACAGGTTGTCAGCCCATCGCCTAAATTGCAATATATAGAAGCCCTCGGATCCCTTAGCTGGTTTTTACAGCATACCCCGGAGGAAATGAAGCTGACACATTCTATGTTTTCCTATCGCTCCCAGTCCGGATTGGACAAACTTATAACCCATTAAAATTTGTTCCATTTGTAACAGTCGATAAAAAGAAGAACTTATAGTAGTTATTTCAACAAATAGCTAAAATATTTCAGTCAAAAGTGAGTATCTACGACTTCGTCTAAAGTCCAACATTACCATTGAAAAGCCAGTGAGCGCAGTGGATGTCGGCTAGCAGTGGGTGGGGCCAGCCCAAACACAGCAGACGACAACCGAGAGGCAGTCCTGCCACGATACGCTGACGTCAGTCTCATGCTACTACTCCTGTCACGTCTCTAAATGACAAGTAAATTGCCATTGAAAATCCAGTGAACGCAGTGGGTTGTCAGCCAGCAGTGGGTGGGGCTGGCCCAAACCCAGCAGTAAGCATTCGAGAAGCAGCCCCGCCGACGTATGTGTCTTGCTACAACTCCTGTCGTGGATCTAAATGCCAAGTTACTACTAGTACCATTGAAAATCCAGTGAGTGCAGTGGGTTGTCGGCTAGCAGTGGGAGGAGCCGGTCCGAACCCAGCAGTGGACATCCGACAGGCAGTCCCGCCGACGTATGTGTCTTGCTACAACTCCTGTCGTGGCTCTAAATGCCAAGTGACTACTAGTACCATTGAAAAGCTAGTGAGTGCAGTGGGTTGTCGGCTAGCAGTGGGCGGAGCCGGTCCGAACCAGCAGTGGACATCCAAGAGGCAGTCCTGCCACCATACGCTGATGTCGGTCTCATGCTACTACTCCTGCCATGGCTCTAAATGCCAAGTAAATTACCATTGAAAGGCCAGTGAACGCAGTGGGTTGTAGGCTAGCGTAGGTGGGGCTGGCCCTAACCCAGCAGTGGACATTCGAGAAGCAGTCCCGCCGACGTATGTGTCTTGCTACAACTCCTGTCGTAGCTCTTAATGCCAAGTGACTACTAGTTACCATTGAAAAGCCAGTGAGTGCAGTGGGTTGTCGGCTAGTAGTGGGCGGAGCCGGTCCGAACCCAGCAGTGGACATCCGAGAGGCAGTCCCGCCCCGATACGCTGACGTCGGTCTCATGGTACTACTCCTGCCATGGCTCTAAATGCCAAGTAAATTACCATTGAAAGGCCAGTGAACGCAGTGGGTTGTCAACTAGCAGTGGGTGGGGCCGGCCCTAACCCAGCAGTGGCCATTCGAGAAGCAGTCCCGCCGACGTATGTGTCTTGCTACAATTCCTGTCGTAGCTCGTAATGCCAATTGACTACTAGTTACCATTGAAAAGCCAGTGAGTGCAGTGGGTTGTCGGCTAGCAGTGGGCGGGGCCGGCCCTAACCCAGCAGTGGCCATTCGAGAAGCAGTCCCGCCGACGTATGTGTCTTGCTACAATTCCTGTCGTAGCTCGTAATGCCAATTGACTACTAGTTACCATTGAAAAGCCAGTGAGTGCAGTGGGTTGTCGGCTAGCAGTGGGCGGGGCCGGTCCGAACCCAGCAGTGGACATCCGAGAGGCAGTCCCGCCCCGATACGCTGACGTAGGTCTCATGCTGCCGCTCCTACACCGTAAAAAAGGTATTTCTGTAGTACTTATATCGTATAGATAGGATAGACAGAGATTTCGTGTTCAGATTTCGTGAATACTCTTACTAGGGTACTTTGAAACAATGACGAAACAAGTTCAAAGATTTATCATAAATTTTATTTAAGATCTGTGATTGTGGAACTATTTCTGAGACTCTGTTAACGTGTCTTCTAACGCACGAAAGGTGATAGTAGTTGCTGTTTATCCAACCTTATGTGATCCATAACCATAACAATCCCATATCACATAAAGAAAATTCTTTTAGATTTTTCTTACTCATCATATTTTCTGTTGAAAAAAAATAACATTGTGTAAAAGAATTATTTCGATATGACAAATAGTTACCGAGTTATTTATTTTTTAAATGAGCAATGTAATCTATCCCTGATTATTCATGAATACATACATACATTTATATGTGATTATTCACACCTTTATCCCTAATGGGGTAGGCAGAGCTTAAACGACTCAAACAAAGGTCGTTCCGCCACGTCTAACAAAGTTTTGAGGGTTATTTACGATAGATTTGTAGGCATATTGCTGTAGTGACAAGTTGTCAGCGCATCGCCTAAATTGCAATACACCGAAACGCTCGGAATCCCTTAGCTGGTTTTTACAGCATGCCCGGGAGGAAATGCAGCAGGCACATTCTATGTTTTTCTCTCGCTCCCAGGCCAGCATGGAAGAATGATTATTGAACTGATTATTCATACCTAATTATATTATTACTAGAGAAACAATATAGGTAGTGAAGTGTTCTAAATCTTACCTAGAAACCCCAGACCCAGAGTTAGAATAATCTCTAAAACCTCGCCTAGAAACAGGCCGTCTTGCTGCACTGGACCGCTCACTAGTACTGGAGTCGGAAAAATCCATAACAATATATTTATTTTCACATACGCTGGACAAAGGTTGGTACACGCGCAGTGGATATGTTGTTTATGCGTTGCTATGGCGACGGAGTCCTGTCGTTGCTATGGTTACGAATTTGATGAATCAAACCACAAAAGTTGTGGATATAGTTTCTGTTATATTTATTTGTAAAAAGGTTGCATGCTGGACTGGGAGCGATAGAAAAACATAGAATGTGCCAGCTGCGTTTCCTCCAGGGCATGCTGTAAAAACCGGCTAAGGGATTCGAGGGTTTCAGTGTATTGTAATTTAGGCGATGGGCTGACAAACTGCCACTACAGCAATACACAGATCTATCTAAACTGACCGTCAATAATTGTCAGACGTGGCGCAACGACCTTAGTTTGGATTGTTGACGCTCTGCCTACCCCATTAGGGATAAAGGTGTGATCATATGTATGCATGTATGTTATAATATTATGTGCTTATTTTTATATTTTTTTTATAGAAAAGTTCCCCAGATAGTGACTTATAATGAAAGCTCCATTTCCGTACAGATAAGATTAGATTTTCAAGAGTAGTTATCATTTAACCACAGCATTTAATTTTTATGATTGTTTAAATTTTTGTATCGAATCCAGTTTTTGTTTTATGTAGGTATAAAATGCAGTTGTCAAAATGCGGGACAGGGAGCGAAAGAAAAGCATAGAGTGGGCCAGCTGCATTTCCTCCCGGGCACTCTGTAAAAATCAGCTCAGGGATCCGAGGGTTTCAGTATATCGCAATTTAGGCGATGGGCTGACAACCTGTCACTACTTAAAATCTTGTACAAATTTATCTTAGATAAATCTCGAAATTTTGACAGACGTGTCGGAACGACCTTTGTTGAGGGTCGTTTACGCTATGCCTACCCCATTAGGGATAAAGACGTGATTGTATGTATGTATGTATCCTAAAACGCAAACTATTATTTAGTTTTGATTTGGGGACATATGGTACTGTGTGTATTTTTCAATATATTGTTTTCTTTTTAATTATTAATTGAGGTAGGAAATGGAACTGCAGTAAAACAATTTTGCTTTAATAAAAAGTAATAGTATATTTTATTCATACACATTCCTTAAATTAGGTTACTCTTTAACCAACACCCCGCTTTATTAAATACATTGAGGATGTTGTTATATAACTAAAATCTACCCCAAAAGGACTGATGTGTTACTAACATACACTTTTAGCAAAATATACGGGGTGTAAGGGACAGCGTCCCGCAAACTGATAGGGGTTGCTCAATCAACGAAACTGAACAACTATCACTAGGAAGTTCTTTCAGGAAATTAAAAGTAATGCTTTTACGTACAAACTGTCTGATTAAGGAGGTAATTTTGTATGGGAAAGTCATTTCTTTTTCATCTTCTTAAAGAATTTCCTGATGACTGTAGTTCAGTTTCGTTGACTGAGCAACCCCTATCAGTTTGCGGGACGCTGTCCCTTACACCTGGTATTGAAAATGCTTCGTAAATGATTGTTATGTAACAAAAATATATCATTTACAAATCGCTATTTACAATTCTATAGCTATACAAATTGTAATAGAATTGTTAGTGAATTTCCTACTTTATTAATATTTCATGAAGTTAAGCCTCACAAGCAAATCGGTATTTATTTTGTGACATTCAGATTCATTTTTTACATACTTCTATTCATAGATTTAAATATAAAATAATATATAATAAAAAATATTGAGTGGTAACGATGTCTAGCACCTCCAAATCAGAATTTTGCGTCATTGTTTTTCACTTATATATATAAATATTAGTATTTATATATATACGTATTTAGATGCGTGAAAATATGGTTTTTCATATCAACAATATGATACTACGATTTCTTGGCGTATACGTGGAATAGGTACTTAATATTATAAACATTTGAAAACATTTACATTTCAGAAGTCTTTAAAAATATTGAGTATTAAAATAAATGTTTAGGAAATAACACAATTTATAATGGTTAACTAGGTCATAATAAAATTAAATCTACGTCTATTTATTTACAAAATTAGATAACATAACATAAAAATAATTTCAGCTATATTTAAGTTAGTTACATATTCATGATAGTATTTCTATTTTACGAGAAAATTTTAAGCAAAAATTTTCCTGATTCAATTGTATTTTTTTAAACATGATAAAAAAATCGCACCTTTGTGAAAGTTGTTTATAGTGCGCCTCAGTGATAAAAATACTATTATAAAGTAATTTCGTATAAATAATTGATGTCGATTCTGATTAACACACTCTTAATAAATTTATAATAAGTACTGCCACTTTAATAGAGCTAAAACAAAGACAGAAAATTAGGAGCTAACTTGTTACGACAACTGTCATTTCTTTTCTAATTCGAGAAATAGACAGGTTTAACAATTCTTTTTATTAAAATTGTGTCATACAGAATCGACACCATTGTACAAGACCTAATCATTTATTCCCAACCCTGTTTTGACTAGGATTGACACCTTAACATTATCGAAGAATATATTCAAGATGTTCAATATAGTGGCAGTGATCAATATCTTCATAAACACCTTAACTACCTACCTACATAATATTTATACTAACATTTAGGTATAATTTATATATAAAGTAAAATATCATGATGGTAAACATATTTCTTAACTACTTATCGCTTTAAGTATAAGTATTAAAATAATATACAATATAATGTAAAAAAAGTCGTTTAATTTAAATTCGAATCGGGATAAATATTTTTATCTACCTACCTAAATATGCGTCCATAAAACGTGATCATCTTAGCAATAAAAATACGAAAATACCTACGTAGTTCATCTATTCGATTAAGATGATAATTTACAATGTATTCATACAGATGATATAGGTATTTACAAAATATCTGAAGTAATTTTCATTTACATAGTTGAGTCTCTGCAATTTTGCACCAATTTTATTATTATTGTATCGTATATTTCTGTTAAAATGTTTAACTTTCCGTATATAATTAGCATTTATTTCTTTATTTCGTGACTCAGTAAAAAAAATATAATCCTACCTACCTACAGAACTTACAACTAGGGTCTGCTTTTCAAACTATTCGATTCGTTTCATAATAAAAAAATAACAAGTCTACTGCCTGTCAAGTGTGACAAGCAACAAATGTATCCGAACGTAACTGTCAATGCGAAGCAAACTTCAGCCCGGTCTGTGCTATCACTCAAACCGCACTGAAGTTCGTGAGTATTGCGAATTGGCAGTTACATTTCGAATTTTGAATTATCGAACAAGTGATTCCTTATCTAGGGTTTTGCAGCTTTAATCCCATTCCCCGATGAACATATGGCGCGCGTGGGACGCCGGAGGGGGAGGGAAGCCGCGGCCAGGGAGGGGTAGACGACCATACAGCGCATACGGGTCATAGTGGTCTCCATCTGAAATAACGATTATGGTAAAGGAAGGGTTTGAAGACGAGGCAATGAAGAGTTTTCCCATCATTCCGGTTCGGAAGTAGCGAATCCTTAATTTCTTTTTGACGTCTCTTTACATTGCGATTTTTTGCTGTTTCATGTCATAAGAGAACATAATTTTCAGGAAAACTCTTCATTTTGGACACCTATAGTGTACCAATACTATTTGGCCACTCGTATGTGGCTGTTTCGCCAATTTATTTGGCTTTTTATCTCTACGAGTTACTAAAGTTTGTAACTATTTTGTAGGTAAGTATTGGACCTACTATGTTTTACTAAGTATTGTGAGTGTTTGGTGACTTCCAAAGTCGCTTAGAAGATTACTAGGTTAGTAGGTAACTATTATAGGTTCTTGTTTAGTTTTCTAGCTACTAAGGGTTAATTTTATGTTAGTGTATGTGAGAGTGTAAGGTAAAGGGGAGAAGTATAGAAAAGAAACAAAAAGGGAATTTTTTTATTTCTTAAGCAGAAATTCAAGTTATTGAAGATAGGAAAAGGTAGAGTTAAAATTGTTTGAAAATCATCCGCAAAGCATGCTCAACGAATTAAAACGGGATGGAAACTTGATACTTAGACTCAGAAAAATAAAAAGGACTAGATAAAAAATAAAAAGAAGATATGAGAAGATCAAGGTGAAGTGCCACAAAAGTGGAAACAAGAAGCCAGAGGCGGAGTGCTACCAAGCGAAGCGAAAACAACTGTCTGTTACCAAGATTGGAGCGAAGAGTCCGGAGTTAAAGTGCGGGTTAGTCTGTATGTACACGTCTATCGGGGCTGCTGGATGACAAGCGGCCGAACGATCCGCCGCTCCCTGTCAGGATAGAATTGGTACATGAGCTTTTCCTTCTTCGGTCGATCGTACGCACCGATTCCGCTCTCATACGAGCGAGCGTGCCAGAGTGCTGCTGGAGGCATCGGGCCGTGGGCGAATGGGGCCATCACGTGGGGCGGGAAGGGCCCCGGGTGGGCGTGGGCCACGCTGAAGCGCTTGCTGGGGACAGGCATGGGGCCATCCTTGAGGGTTAGGCGCTCCGTCATTTGGGGGAGGTGTTTCGCTCCGTTCGTCTTCACGAAGTTCGGGACGCGAGCGCGGAGACCGCAGTAGTAGGGGTCGTCTGGAATTAGAGAAAAAGGAAATATTATTACGAGTATTATTAAGAAAAAATACAATGATTTTTTTTGCCCTCTCACCGATTTTTGATGACGGCGGTCTATCTCCCAGAGATCGGCTAACTGCGCAGGACTAGTTTTTGTTTGGTGCCTAAGTGTTTGCGCTACACACAGGTGCACTCGATAGACCACGGAGGCAGTTAATACAGAATATAGCATCTGCGAATCACATTGATTGTGACTTTAATTTGACTTTCAATTCGATTGGGGAATACTAATGGTTGCACTATTATAACGTCTTTAAATGGATTAAAAATTTAAACTGCGGCAGATTTGCTTCAACCTGATTGTAATTACATTACAACCGAAATCTGCTCTACGAACGTTTATTCTGCTTTGATAATTTAGTGAAACCAATATGCAAGCTCATTTGAATAATCCTCCCTTGAATAGCAAATGCAAATGCGATACATACAATCACTAATATTTCGACATCCATGGCACCATATCTACTGAAACCGATAGAACTCTTTAAAAGTAAACCGGCAATGCATTCAAAAACTTGTAGAATGTGAATTGTTCCGGATCCTATACGCCTACTCGAAGGAAATATCAAGGAGAGACCGAAATGCCAAACTCTTGCGACATGACATTGTCTCGAAGTAAGAAGATGGTACGAAATATTCATATCGTATCTCAAGGGAATTAATATTATCAGGTGTTTAAATGAATGGTGTGAATCATTGTTTTATGAGTATTTACGAGTTGTTTGAGGACAGCGTATAAAAACAAACTGCGTCCCTTTAATCCACATGTTCTACATATGATAACAAGCAATTTATCCAATACACACAATATTTAGCTCGAAATAAAAATTTGGTTTTACCACGTTTCCTTACAAATTGTCGGACGAGGTCGTCGTTTTGTATGAGAAAGCATATTTTTTTATTTATTTTTGCTTTGAGAAAGTTTTGGTTTAAAGGAATGCAGTATATTTTTACATCCTGTAGTGTAGTGTATTATATTAGACTTTTTTAAATCAACAACAAATGAATGATGAATTAGCCTATGCCACTGTTGGTAACTGCCTCCGTGGTCTAGTGGCTAGTGCCATGGACTCCCGATCCGGAGGTCCTGGGTTCAATTCCCAGGGGGGAAACACAAAGTTGATATAAGAGAATTTATCACTTAGTGAATATTTCCCCAGTTTGGTTAGGACATTGCCGGCTGAATCACCTGATTGTCCGAAAAGAAAAAGATTTCGTGCTTCGGAGGGCACGTTAAGCCATCGGTCCCGGTCGCTGTCTTTGATAGTGGTCGTTACTCAAACCATGTCAGAGGCCTGATAGTTGTGCTACTAGGCGGTTTTAAAAACTCTGACACCAGGGTTCATCGGGTCGATAGACTCGATACCCACTCGACAGAAGAAGAAGACTGTAGGTTATAATCCATTTTTATTAACGTGAATTATCAATCTTAGTCTTTAGTCTTACTCTTTAGAATATTCGATTTTCTACAACTTCCCTTCCACTTTACGTAAGTTCTTTCTAGAAGAACATGGTCATAAAAATCGGACATCGAGTGTCCATCGTCGACAGGCTAATGCGAATTCTTCTACCTACATGTAATCTACGGTTCCACTTTACCATTAAAGACCAAAACTGTAGACTGAACAAAACTGCGGGCCTTTTTAAAAATACCTACACTCCCCTTAGTAGGTCGGGTATTTACCATATACGGCGAATTTATTACTTTCGGCATACTAATTACGGTTTATTTTTAGATTCTGCATTGTGTTCGCCGACTTAAAGACAATACCGCCATCAATTTTGCATGTTAGTCGCTCAGTTGTAATTAGGATCGGATTTAGTGGGCAGTGGAGATATGGACTGCCTTTGTGGTATAGGTGCGTAGGTACGGAGGTTTTTTAATAGGCGTAGTAGGGATACATACATACATAAATCACGCCTTTATCCCTTACGGGGTAAGCAGAGCGTTTAACGCCTCGTAAAAGGCGCTTTCGCCACGTCTGACAAAAATTGAGGGCAATTTTAGATTGTAATAATTATGTATTGCTTTAGTGACAGGTTGTCAGCCCATCGCCTAAATTACAATACACTGCAACCCTCGAGTCCCTTTTGCTGACTTCAACAGCATGCCCGGGAGGAAGGGCAACTGGAACATTCTATGTTTTTCTATCTCTCCCAGTCCAGCATGGAAGAATAGAAGTAGGGATACTAAGGCCCGTATTGGTAAAGATCACTTGGGAAAGACAGCTAGTTTGTTTTTGTATCAGAAATGTCATTTCAGTACAATTTGGCCTTTCAAATCCGTACTTAATATTGCTTTCAATCTTGAGATCGTATTATAAATACGAGCCTAAATTATTTTCACACAACAAAATTTAATTATGTAAAAATGTTTTAAATAAATAAAATACTTCTCGGTCTTTTATTGAATTTGCACTGGTAGTCTGTCCAATTTGGAAAATCGCTGCTTATTCAGGGCAAATTCTCATCTCGTGGTTGTTTGTCAATTAAAATATTAAAAAAAACTATTCTATAGTTCATGCACCTCCAGACTTATTTATAGTATTTGAGCTGCGATGGCTTTTTTAAAATAATAATACACATATAATCACGCCTTTATCCCTAATGGTGTAGTCAGAGCGTAAACGACCTAGACAAAGGTCGTTTCGCCACGTCTGACAAAGTATTGAGGGTTATTTAAGATAGATTTGGACGTATATTGCTGTAGTGACAGGTTGTCAACCCATCGCCTACATTGCAATATACTGAAACCCTCGGATCCCTTAGCTGACTTTTACAGTATGCCCGGGAGGAAATGCAGCTGGTACATTCTATGTTTTTCTCTCGCTCTCAGTCCAGCATGGAAGTGATAATTATGGTAATTTAATAATAATAATGTGTACTTACCATATTTCTTGTTGTCTTTGCCCTTGTCGGATTTGCCTCTGGGGAACTGCGTCGGTACACGACCACCGTTCACATCGATGTCATCGTAGTCCGGCTGGAAATAAAGAAATAAAAAACCATTTATTACATAGTAGAATAATGTATAAATAAGGCGATTCAGATAGAATGTCAGAAAGAGAGCGAAAATATAGATAGCAGTCTGGCACCCGTCCCGTCAATTTCCCGAAAACATCAATTTCACTCGAACGGCATTTTTTTTTCATTAAACATAAATAAGATGTCTTTTCTGGATAGGTAGCCAGTGTAAGAAATTGTATTAGTATATACGTATATTCTACCGAAAAAATAATAATTTGGCTTCCCATAGAAATAGCATCACCGGCTCGAGTCAATTTGTATGGGTGGCCCGCCAATTTTTTAAATTCATATTTAGATCTATGTTCAGAGATCCATATTGAAAGTACTTCAGTTTCATGGGTAAAAACACACTCTAAAATATGGCTAGTAATTATTTTTTACTCTTGTTATAGTACAGTTGAATTATAAGTGCATTTTAATAAAACTATCGCACGTTTTCTATCACAGACACAGACATTGATATTAAAAAAAAATACATCTCCCAAGAATTCGTATTCTATTATTATTATTTCTCGTGAAAGTAGGCACTTGTAAAGGCTAGCCTAGAACATATCCTTGATAAAGTTGTCATTTCCTAACATAAAAGCGAAAACAGGACTATAATACACTTGTAAACGCATAACATACAATGATACTCCAGCGCATGTAATGTTATCGAACTAATACACCAACTATACGAGAAAATCCACACATTACAGGGTCGAAAATAGAGCAAAAGTGTTCTATATAGTTCTTTGCGTGGGTTCAAATGGGCTTTATCTGTGTAAACATGCCCTTAACACGGGCAGATGAGCATTAACACCTTAAATGGCCCATTATTTTATATTGAGTGCAAGCAATATGTATGCGAGAGACAACGATATATGTGTGCGTGTAGACCTACTGATAAGGCGGTGAATTTTCTGTATGAGATCGCTGAAAATTTATTTTATTTAAGTACTTTAAAATACAGGGTGTTAATTTAATTGCGTCCCATAGCTAAAGGAGTGTTTCAGTAACGTAAAAGTAGCCTAAAGAATAAAAATCTGACTTGAAAATTAAAATAGAAACAAAAGCCGAGAGGTATTTATAATGATATCATTATGATGCCCAAAGCTGCATCAGGCTGCTCAACTATAAACAATCCCGCGTGACGCGCAATAAGGCTAGAATCAATTCCGCGCGACGCGAGAGTCGCTATCGACCCGTAATAGCGACTAGCGCGGGCTCGGTTATAACTGTGGGGCCAGATGCAGCTCAATCATAATAAATACCGACTATTTAATTTTATTTTTTGTTTTGGATTATTTTAATGTTTTATGGGCTCCTTTTACGTTACTGAAATACCCCCTAAGGTACGGCACGCAATTAAATTAACATCCTGTATATCGAAAATATCTTTTCGGTGTTTATTTAAGGTTTTACAATTCAGTTTTTACAATATTTTTCTTTTAGACCCTTTCAAGGTGTAAAATATATCACTTTTCTCTTCCCAACTCTCCAAAGCTTCCAACAAACTCTGTACAAAAATGCCTTAATCCAAAGTTCTGTTATCATCTCCCTAGCCTTATCCCGTATCTCACGGGTCGGCTTCCTAATCTAGGCGATTGAACGAGGGTACTGGTTTTTACACAGAGCGTCTGCCATCTGACCTCCGCAACTGGTTTCCCTTATTGGTAAGGGAAACCAGACCCAATCCTAGACCAGACCCAATCCTAGTTCTGTATCACAATGAAAGAGTAAGAAACTGTACTTAGGTATGTACTTTTTAATAAGTTTTAAGGATTAGTGAAGATCATAGAACTGAGGTGTTAGTAAAGTATACCTATATTACAGTTCCTAAAGTATATATTACACTCTGAAAGATCTTAAGCCCATTAAAGCTATATGTACACTTTCATCCACCACTGACCATGATAAACATACTTACACGCATATTTATACCTCCATCGCCACACTGCCCGCATCCCTATTGAAAATATTCATATCATATCAAAAATATAAACATATAAATATAAATTGGATTCAAGATCTATTAAAGTGTAATACGATACAGTCCATTAAAAATCTGATTCATCTGATGGATAATCTTTTTACAATTTAAATAGATAACAATGAGAACCTTTATGGTACTCTAGAATTGTTCTTCTTTCAAAAAAATAAATACACCTAAGAATTATCTCCATAGACTTTATTTCTCAGATAATGCAAACGAATTGCATCAAAACATGGTAAAAAAGAACAGAAATTGAAATTAATGGAACTGGCACCAAACAAGATTAAAAAGTATTTCCAGAAAGAATACAATTTTAATGTAAAGTTCAAGAGTGAGGGTGACCAATAACAAAGAACATTTTTCATTTCTGTGCGCAAGAGTTGACCGCTGAGCTGACACTTTAGATAAAGGAATAAAAGCTTGGTCATGTTGTCAGGATTTTTTTCCATTTATACGAATTATAGAAAGAACTGAACAGAGATTGCTTGAGTGATAAATAATGAAAGAGCGACATCGGGATTCAAAAATAACTTTAAAAGAATAATCCAAATAGTGGTGTCGAGCTGGACTAGCAAATTTTCTAAATATTTTTAAATTAATCTCCGCGTCGAGTATTTTATTCCCTTACTAAAAAATAAAAAAGCCAAAATAAATAAAAGTTAGTCATAATCTAAAATAACTAATATTTTAACGACGAAAGATTTGTAATTTAGGACTTGTTATGTTTGTAACGAATAAACTCAAAAACTACTGGATCGGTTTTAAAAATTCTTTCACCGTTAAAAAGCTACGTTAACTTTGAATAACAAAAACTACTTTTTACCGCGGGAAAGTAGACCATTCCCACGGAAAGAATTATTTAGCAGCAGGTGACACCGCTGATAGTAAGCTAGTAGTAAATTAATGACACAACAAACGTACATAATACACAGAGATACAGAGTTATTGATGGTTGGATGTGGGTAGAGTATGTTTTGTTTTAACCACAAAAGTTTCATTAAGAGTTGATGAAATCAGACATAATGGAGTGCCTTTATCTTAACGCTACCTTATCAATTTTATCTTTATTGGTCATGTTATTATGATATACCACTTCACGTCAATCGTTTCTCAAAGAAGGTGAGAGTTCAGATCCATTAAAGATTGGTAGCAAGCCATAGGGTAGTTACTATACTTGAAATAACTACCAAGTTTACCGATTTTTCTATTTTGATGTACGCTGTTTTCTTGTTAGCACTGTGACTTCAAAAACTATGACAAACTTTATAATACATACATAGATATAATCACGCCTTTATCCCTAATGGGTTAGGCAGAGCGTAAACGACCTATACAAAGGTTGTTCTGCCACGTCTCACAAAGTTTTTAATGCTAATCTATTTAAGATAGGTATATTGTGTAGTGACAGGTTGTCAGCTCATCGCCTAAATTGCAATATACTGAAACAATCCGATCCCGTAGCTAGTTTTTACAGCATGCCTGGGAGGAAATGCAGCTAGCACATTCTATGTTTTTCTTTCGCTCCCAGTCCAGCATGGAAGAAAAACACTTTATAAGCTGTGGTAAAACATGATGTGTCGCTCAAACATGATTTTACCTCGCAGCTTTGTAAATTATTTTTTAGTTGGAGCACTTAGACAACTGAGCATCACACATTTATTTGACATAATATCAGATTGACTAATATCACAATTGGGGTATCCTATCAAATATGGAAGCATTTTAGAAACGTCAAATAGGGTATATCTCGGCAACCCTACTATACCTCTTGATAGTTCATACAATATTGTATAATTCTCAGTAGGGAATTATGCCTTATCTCAGCGATCAGTATAGAGATTAATGATAGGACTCAGTAAGGACTTCTGGGTGTCGTAATATATTACCTAAGTTCTACTTGGTTCTACTCCTGAATGGGGAGGTATTATACTTAAGGCTGACAGCTAGTTTGAGTTCGTATTAGAAATGTAATTTCATTACAATTTGACCTGACAAATCCATACTTAATACTGCTCTCAATTTTGAGATCGTTTTATAAGTAGGAGCCATAGTGTACTACCCGCTCCTACGTGCGGAGAAGCATTTTCAGTATGTTGGACACTGTGTGTTTTCCATACAAATTGGGCGTACGAAGTACGAAGCTAGTTTTCGTATATTTTCATCCTAAAAGCCGAAATCATAGAGCATTTAATAATTTAACTGCTTTGGATTTTTTAAGTTGTATTTTTGTACAGATTTTGTATTTTTAGCACTGTTGATTGCATTATGTACCTCTTTGCCACTGTTTCCTTCGCAAATTGCCGGATTAACTGCATTACGATCAATCAACAAATTTAAAGACGTTGACATTTTTTTAAAGCAATCTGCATAAACTTGCATCTTTATCTGCTAATGCATTCGGTAGAATTTATTGAATTTATCTTTTTCGGTGATTCATTTGGGATATAGTGACGCAATTAAGGTTTTTAAGAAGTCCAAGAATTAAGGTATTGGGTTTGCGGTTAAAATTTATTTAATTTTAATTTAAAACGTAAAGAGATAAATTAAAAATCATAGATGGTCATTAAATTTATTTTACAAAATCATTTCAAAAATGAAATGAATCAAGAATTAAATTTCTGAAACATTTTATTAGACCTTAAAATTCTAGTAAATATATGATCCAACATTCAATCTACTACTACAACTAGCATCTTCCGCTCACTGTACCTTCGTGTACGTCTAGGTAAAAGTGAAATGATTTGCAGAATAAACCAAGTTCTAAATAACAAGAAAACCCCAACGCATTGGGCAATTCTACGATTCTCCAATCAAATAAATTGCGGTACAGTACGTCAAGGTTTTATATGAACGTGGCGAGAAAAGAAACGAACATCGTCAATATGGCCGCCAATAGTTTTGACAGTCCTCCATACATGCAGTGCCCTCGCCTACGTTCATTTAAAGGTTTGACGTATCGTAACCAAGTGTGAATTATAATAAAAATAAGCGTGCGATTGGCAACTGCGAGCAAAGTATAACAATGGAATAATTTAGTAAGGCAATTTTCACTTGCAGAGAAAATTACCGAGTCCATTTTGCAAGCGGCTTATGTGTATCGAATTTTTATACGTATCTGCGAATTTTTATTCACACATTGCATAAAGGGTGTTTTAATATATGTAGTAATAAGATTATAGGAGATCTATATTTTTAATACAAACTATGACATCTAAAAATTAAGTTCATAATAATAATTCTGGCACTTCTTCTTCTTATTTTTCTGTCGAGTGGGTATCGAGTGTTTGGACCCGATAAACCCTGGTATCAGAGTTTTTTAACCGCCTAGTAACACAACTATCAGGCCTCTGACATGGTTTGAATAACGACCACTATCAAAGACAGCGACCGGGGCCGACGGCTTAACGTGCCCTCCGAAGCACGAAATCTTTTTCTTATCGGACAATCAGGTGATTCAGCCTGCAATGTCCTAACCAAGCTGGGGAAAAATTCACAAAGTGATAAATTCTCCGGGAATTGAACCCAGGACCTCCGGATCGGGAGTCCATGGCACTAGCCACTAGACCACGGAGGCAGTTATTCTAGCACTAAAATTCGTTTATATATTTATTTTACACATTAATACATAAAATCCCGCCTTATACCCTTAGGAAGTAGGAAAAACACCGTTTTGATTTTAATATAAATATTATTCTCAAGAAATCATGAATGAATAATGCAAGTTACATGATAATTATCAAAATTTTTTCATTAAGTTTGGAATTTGGGACGTACAATACTTCCTACAACAAAAAAGTTCCAGTTTACGAGAGCTGTTGACCGGATCAAAATTTTTCCTTTTGTTTAAGGTACGTAACCTACCACTATATTTCTGAGATTTTCTTTGTCGAAACATCCTGTATTATCACACTCTCGACCAAAACGCAATGATTGTATTATAACTAGGTGCCATTATATTTAATTTTACACGGAGTGCAAGCGTTTTGCGTTTTGGTGTGATTTACACAGATTTAGAGTAGGATAGATACCACTTCTTCATGAATTAAAACCATCATCATCTCCCTAGCCTTATCCCGTATCTCACGGGGTCGGTTTCCTAATCTAGGGGATTGAACGAGGGTACTAGTTTTTGCCACCTGCCACCTTTTGTAGACTGCCATCTGACCTCCGCAACCCAGAAGGGAAACCAGATCCAATCCTAAATTAGGTCAGAGTTTTCAAGCTGCCAATGCTTAGCACTGGCCTCTGATTTGGCTTTACGACTAATATCTACGGTATTACACGATATTAACCGGGACCAACGGCTTAACGTGCCTTCCGAAGCACGGAAAAAGCACCGAATAAACGTACATATGAAATTTGAAAACCACAAAACACATTGGTACGTAGTGGGATTCGAACCACTCCCGCTCACGAGGCAGCGGCCCTATCCACTACACCATCGGGCTCTCTCATGAATTAAAACCAAACGTGTATTTTTTAATCTACATAGACATCACTCACGCCGCGCCAGCCATTTCGTGACCATTTGGTGACTTTTGTTACAACACTCTATTTTAATTATAACTGTTATGATGTTTAGTATAATTATTTGCATAAAAAATACCACTAAGCGTAAAATTTGCTAGCGTCCGCCACACATGGAACTTTTCTGAACTAATTACCGTGAATCGCACTATCGTTGGTCGATCTTAGGTAGCGCACTCGGAAGGACGGTTTGCGGTATCTAGCCTTCTCTAAATCTGTGGTGATTTTAGTTAAGCAGACGTAAGGTGTTTCAAATTGATATAGTGTATGTCGGGCTTGTGATCATACGTTACAGTAATTTGCCATTATTTCGTACAAGGTGATTGTTTTTCTTTGATTGAGTTTGGGTTAAAGTACTGAACTGACCTTTACAGAAAATTTACATTAAATCTCTATAAATAAATACAGTATTGTAATGTTGTACCGATTGTGGAAATATTTAGATATATAGTTTTTTAATGCATTATTTTGTGTCTGTAGATAACGGATCAAAAGTATTTTGTATGAAGAAACAATTATCATACTACGATAAAAGCATGGTTACTTATAAATTCCTAAAATTATTAAAAAGTTTATTTATTACACTAAATATTTTACTACACTAATTTATTTCGTAACACTACTCACTACTATTACTATTTTCATATATTACACTATTAACTACGTTGTTTAACTATTACAGGGCTTCTATGATCAAGATCTTTCATTTTACTAGCAATTTTGAGAAGTTTGTTAATGGGCATACCACGAGCATAAAATACTTCACTAACCTTGGGAATATCAGCAGGCCCATAGCCATTTTCTCTTGGCGGCAACTTCGGAGGCTTATCACCTCTCCTCTGTCCCATCTGCATCATCAGCTGTTCCCTTGTTGCTGCCACGACGCCATGTCCATTCATTGCCCCGTTGAGTCCATTCATCCCCCCGTTGAGTCCATTCATGCCGTAGCCACCTGAGCTTCCACTGGACCCTGAGCCGTTGGCGTTGGAGCTGGCGATGCTGTAAGGATCCTCGTCAGGGATCGGGATGCGGGGTCTGTTCTTGATGTCCACGATTGGTCTTTGGACTGTGGAAGAAGGAGAAGGGGTTCATTAAGATAAACAACCATTTATTTCAAAAACATTCATTATATATTTTGAATCTTCATTTCCAAACATGGTTAGCATAGAAATGCTGGTCTGGGAGCGAGAGAAAAACATAGAATATGTGGGCTGCATTTTCTCCCGGGCATGCTGTAAAAACCAGCTAAGGGATCCGAGGGTTTCAGTACATTGTAATTTAGGCGATGGGTTGACAACCTGTCACTACAGCGATATACCTACAAATCTATCTTAAATAACCCTCAACACTTTGTTAGACGTGGCGGAACAAGCTTTGTTTAGGTGGTTTACGCTCTGCCTACCCCATTAGGGACAAAGGCATGATTATATGTATGTATATATAAAAATACTTTACTGCACATTAGAAAACAAATCATACAACTAATAACAACAAAAAACAAGTGCACAGGTGGCCTTATTGCTAAGGAATCAATTTCTAATTATAAGGGATTCTCTAATTATAAATTTTAAGGGTTTTGTATTATTATCAAACCAAGCTACCATCTAGGTAGCTTCAAGGTATTAAGGTAATGTCAATTAAAGGCCCGTATTAATAAACAGCACTTGAGACTGACAGTGAGTTTGAGTTCGTATCAGAAATGTCATTTCAGTACAAAATAGCCTGTCAAATCTATACTTGATACTACTCTCAATCTCGAGATCGCTTTATAAATACGAGCCAAAGTCTCATTGTCAATCAAAGTGATTGAGGACAAATACAGTAATAATAAGTAATTTCATAGTGGGAGGAAGGTGACAATCTGTAGGCTGATAATAATTATGCGTCTTGTAATTAAAGAGTAAATATTCAAAATATTCAAATAAGTACAATGTATCAAAAATGATTTAATTTTATTTAAAAAAAAATAAGTGATGCATTTCCGATGGATTTGTGTATCTCCTTATAAATTAGGTAACATGAGTTTCAATAAAAGTCCTACTCTACCCAGTAAAAGGCCATTCAATCAATTACAGAATACATTAGGCCCATGATTGTTTCATAAAACACGCGTCTATTTTCAATGAGTGCTTGGGGCAACTATATGGAGCATTTACTTGCGTTTGCGCAACATTCGTCGTGACGCGCTCATCTGCTACACTTACTATGAAACACGATTGGTAGAGGTATAGTTTTAAGTGTAAGTAAGTATTTCTTTGATGAAATAAGTAATAATTTATAGTATTATTTATGGCTATGGTAAAAACATGGCTTCTGATATTTAAACTAATTAGGACTAAAGTCAAAACTTCTTGTTTTAGGAGCTCCAAAAAAAAAAAACACATTCTGTCTCCAACCATTCGCTAAATTATTTGAACTCTACCTCAACCATAGCTATAGTTCAAGTTCTATACCTAAGTATTGAAGTCAATTTAAGTAAGAAACACAGATTTCTACGTGCAATAACACGTAATATTGTCTGTTGGAGTAAAAACTCACGTAAACGTTTAACATGATTGTAGAGTATGAATAGTAAGGTCAGGAAAAATTGCGGATTGTATGTCTGTCTGTAGGAATTACATGGATACCATAATTGCTAACTGTATGAACTGTAATTTGTAAGTCTCGTGACGAAGTTTTCAAAACCTATTGTCATTATTGGCGGCGTAAGTAAATATACAGCTTTTTAGTTACATTCAATGACGCTGTGACTAATTATCACATCGTTTAATTGCAATATGCCGAAACTTCTGTTTCTTCCACTATCTTTTTCTAAGAAGTAGCTGGTACATTTTGGAGTTGACTGGACACGCTATTTCTACATGGAATACAAAAAAATTCAGTTACAAAAAAAAACGTCGAGGGATCAAACTAATCATAAATACTAATTTATAAAAATATAAATTAAAGTATCTCTTTTGGAATAAAGGCGTAGGTACACTTACTAATTAGTGCCATAATGATATCTACTAACATCTTTAAATTCACTTTTATTAATTTCTATTACAATCTATTAAGTTACCTAAAAAACTTTAAATTCGATCGATTATAACATTTGATCGAAAGTCTGTTTACATTCTATTCAGAATTATACGGGATGATTGGACAGAATCTATTGAAAGAATGCAACCCACTTTGGTGAAGAAATGCGGCGAATTAAGAATATTATTATAATATAGTCTATAAGTTAAATATTCATGTACGTACGTTCTGGGCGTCAAGGATTTAAAGCCATTGATTGACTCTAGAAGAAAAAGAAGAAGAAGTACGTATGATTAGTATATATTCAGACAGACAGTTGTAACTTT
Source organism: Scrobipalpa costella (assembly GCA_949820665.1). Taxonomy (NCBI): domain Eukaryota; kingdom Metazoa; phylum Arthropoda; class Insecta; order Lepidoptera; family Gelechiidae; genus Scrobipalpa; species Scrobipalpa costella. Next base: position 6,702,859 of record OX463299.1, read on the forward strand.
TATTTGTATTTATCTCTGTGTAAATGTAATTACAGTTTGTTAAACCGTCATCTAAATCTAAATTGCAAGACACCAAATCAATAGCTTCCATTACTTCGTTAAAGCATGTGGAAGCACTAATACGAAAATAATCAAAATTTTATGGTCTAGTAAATTTTGAGTGAAGTACTAGATATACGTAAAAACATTTCGACCACCATCATCCCCCTAGCCTTATCCCGTATCTCACGGGGTCAGCTACCTAATCTAGGGGATTGAAAGAGGGTACTGATTTTTACACAGAGCGACTGCCATCTGACCTCCGCAACCCAGAAGGGAAACCAGACCCAATCCTAGATTAGGTCAGAGTTTTCAAGCCGCCAATGGCCTCTGAAATGGCTTAACGACTAATATCTACGGTATTAAACGATATTAAGAAGAAGCACGGATAAAGCGCCGAATAAACGTACATATGAAATTCGAAAACCGAAAAACACATTGGTACGTGGTGGGATTCGAACCACGACCTCCCTGCTCAGGAGGCAGCGGCCCTATCCACTACACCATCGGGCTCGTTCAAACATTTCGACCACCATCATTCTGAAACCACTGCGTTTCAATACCATAGTCTGTTTTAAAATCTTAAACTTATAAGTGCACTATGCAACGGGCAATTAGATGGAAACGAAATTATGGGTCCCTCCGACTTAATCATTATTTTAAAGTGTGTTATTAGTCATTACGATACAATTACTGATGATAATGCATATATTCCTTAGTATGTAGTAATCGGGGGTTTTTAAGGCTAGTTTTGAGTTTATAGTAAGTAATTGATCAGGAAGTGTTTTATTGCACTCAATGATATTTAGTTTCTATATGAACCTACTCAATAATTTTATTATTTTTATTAGTGCAAGGTTATATGCGTAAGTGTAGAGTACTTGTGTGTTTTATTTACAGAACAAAAGCATGTAAGAATTCCTTGTATAGAACACCTTAATTTATATCCTTTTTGCAAGATCCTTGATGGATTTTAAGAGGCATTTTAGATAGAAATGTGTGTCACAGGCAATCAATGAAATGTATTTTGAGCTAGAATGAACTTACGATACCTATTAGAATGTACAAAATCTTTTACGATCATGTCATCATTATTTGTCCAGTAAATATATTAATCATTTCGAAATTTCCTCAAGCCCTTACATAAGTATCTAACATTTTAATACGCGATCAATAAAATAAGAAGACTTCGTGCCAACACATATTAAATAAAATTTTCAATCAAATAACAATATATTATATTTACAATCACAAACAATAAACTAATACAAAGGCTCAAAGAATTGTTGACCTCAAACAGATTACAGACAGAGATAGTCGCATGCGCAGAAAGATAAACAATTTTGCACACAATCTGCCTAGGCACTTGGAAATACCAGAAAATAGCGAGTACGGGATTAGAATCCAGATTAGGTACAGACTTGAATACTAATCTAGAAGTACTATATTTAACGCTGATGCGGGAAAAAGTACATATGATGCTGGAAGTTTTGGAATTTCCTAAGTAAATGACAGCATCACCATTTCATCAATTCAATTCATTGACGTAGAAATATGTAATTTAGGGAGATAAATATCGATGAAATATTTATTGAATACCATAAAAATATTTGCATATATGATATTCTTTTATATAACAGAACAGAAATACCTGTTCCTACAGGCATAATATAAAATATCAATTTAATTTAAGTATCCTTCTGAGAAAATAAAAATAACCTAATATTTAACTGCCTCCGTGGTCTAGTGGCTAGTGCCATGGACTACCGATCCGGAGGTCCTGGGTTCGATTCCCAGGGGGGGAAACACAAAGTTGATATTTGAGAATTTATCACTTTGTGAATTTTTCCCCAGTTTGGTTAGGACATTGCAGGCTAAATCACCTGATCGACAGAAAAAAAAAAAAAAAAGATTTCGTGCTTCGGAGGGCACGTTAAGCCGTCGGTCCCGGTCGCTGTCTTTCGATAGTGGTCGTTACTCAAACCATGTCAGAGGCCTGATAGTTGTGCTACTAGGCGGTTTAAAAAACTCTGATACCAGGGTTCATCGGGTCGATAGACTCGATACCCACTCGACAGAAGAAGAAGAAGAATATTTCGCAGTATTTAGAGCAGCTCTCATTGCCCTTGCGCCTACAAAAAACTGTATAAAATACTAAAATCCAAATCTGTATATTTTTTTATCTCGAAAAAAAGCACAGATCTCGTCCCTGCCCTAATTTCGTTGTCAGATTTCTCGCAATCAGATCACTTTCGATTTCAGCTTCCTATTGTCGATGGCTCGCGCTGGCGCTGTTTTGCATAACGCCGTCACGACTTGTTAATGTTCCTATAGCGCACAGGGCCGCAATGTTATTAGGTGTAATGGGACTAAGGAATGGAGGTTTTTCAAATCAAGAAGTGATTTTGAGCTTATTATTACATACATATATACATACATATAATCATGCCTTTATCCCTAATGGGGGTAGGCAGAGCGTAAACGATCTTAACAAAGGTCGTTGCGCAAAGTCTGATAAAGTTTTAAGTGTTATTTAAGATAGATTTGTAGGTATATTGCTGTAATGACAGGGTGTCTGCCCATCGCCTAAATTAAAATATACGGAACCCATCGGATCCCTTAGCTGGTTTTTACAGCATGCCCGGGAAAAAACGCAGCCGACATATTCTATGTTTTTCTCTTGCACCCAGACCAACATGGAAGAAAAAGCTTATTTACTTCTCTAAATATATAAAGAGGATAACGAAGAGACAATACTTTAGGTACTTAATGCATTTAATGAGGGTCAATGGACTCGAAAAACTACGCGATAGGAAGAAGACGAAGGAGGAGTAAAAGCTAAGCCGCCTGTTGCTGTCTTTCCGAATACATTACATCATTTTAAAGCTAACCTACATTATTTTGGGTGACATTGCGCCAACGGCTCTGGTTCAGTCATCTCTTACCTATACAATATTGTCCTTGAATATTAAGTTCTACTACTAGTAAGAGACAGCGTCCCGCAAACTGATCGTCAACGAAACTGAACAACTTGCACCAGAATATGCTTTCAGGAGATGAAAATAAAAATTGATCTTCCCAAACAAAATGACCACCTCGATCAGACAATTTGTATGTGGGAAGCCATTTTTTTTTCACGGCCTTTAAAAAGCTCCTGCTGACAGTTGTTCAGTATCGTTGACTGAGCAACCCCTATTGCGGGACGCTATCCCTTACAACCTGTATACAAGAGTTAGGGCAAATCCATAAGAAAATTACTGTTATCCTTAAAAAAAAAAAAACACGATCACACTCATAGCCCCCACTAGGATTCCATGTATCGGGGTGCCATGGACATACACAGAAACAACCACAAAGAACACCCAGACCCAGAAACAAACATTTAAACTCATCATTCAAATGTCTGCCCTTGCCGAGAATCGAACCCGGGACCTTCTAGTTTCTTGTTAGCATACCATTTTCACCTAGTTATAGTAAGTATCTTTAAAAACCTCCATGACGACCAGTTTTACAACTAGACCAAGGCCCATACAATTATGAATGAAAAGTTAAAACAATGGTTTCACGGCCACTACAAAATACATCTCTGCACATCGTTACCATTAAAGCAAATCCACAAATTGGGCTATAGCCAAACTGTGCCATTCGGACTGTGATCTAGTTATTTCATTATACCCATTATGCCACAGTCAGTCACGATACGACCTTCGTGTTGTAAGCGAAATTTGACGGTCTAAGAATCGAATAGGTAAGGATTTCGCGAAATCCGCAACATAAGTATAAATAAGTATTCACTGAATATAAACGGAGTGAAAAGAATTGCTAATCAAACTTTAGGTTGTGGAAGGAATATTTAAGAGGAATATTTAAAATGAAAAGATAATTGACTCTCCTATACAAAATGACTGTTGACACTGTTAGTTTTATGAGACTGCATTTATTTTTATTTATGTTCTTAGGGGAAAGTTGTTTAGTTACATGGGTAGGTTCACACCCTTAGCTTGGTCTGCGTGTTTTTACTGTTCTATGTAGCTATGTATTTGTTCAGTGAAGATACAAATGTACAAAAAAAATAGCTAACACGATTTGCTGGTTAGATCTGTAGCATTTAAATCAAATCTAGATAACGAACTGACAGAATATGATATAGAAACTTAATATAGATGTGAACAAAGATTCCATCTGGTAAGCTTAAACTGATCAAGGCAAAATCGAAATTCTTTGATATTACATAATCATACGAAATGATCAATCAACTGACATAGATATGAAAGATTAAAATATTAATGATGTTGACGTAATTCTCATCTTAAAGATCATCGATAAATCTAAAAAGATCAAGATTGAAGGTTCTATACAAATAGGGAAACAAAACAACACAGAACAGGTTCCATGACACGAACTTTACTCATTTGATGTAATATCTGGTAATATCAGCAAAACGGTCCCCATAGTAGCGTCACGACTCTACAACACGAAAAACATTTGCTATTAGCCAATGGATTTATTTGAAATCCAATACTGATAAAAACTATAAACATTTAGCTGCTACATTGCGGAAGCACTATTTGTTTTAACATACCTACGTTGCTCCTACTAGGGAAACATCTGGGAATAGGTTTAATCCAAGTTATATTCTGGTAGCATAAAAGTCTAATAACATTTAGTTTTCAAGCTGAAACTATCTTTAATTCGGATCACCAATACAAATACGTCAGAGAACTGAAGTAGTGTCAAAATATCTTTCGAAATAAAACCTGTCCCGAAAAACATTTGCTATTAGCCAACAGATTTATTTGAAATCCACTACTGATAATAACTATAAACATTCGGAAGCACTATTTGTTTTCATATACATACGTTTTCCTCTACTAAGGAACATTTGGGAATAGTTTTAGCCAAGTTATATTACTAAGGCTCGTATTAATAAAGCAATCTCAAGATTGAGAGCAATATTAAGTATGGATTTGACAGGCTACATTGTACTTTAATGACGTTTCTGATACGAACTCGAACTAGCTGTCAGTACTGTTTATAATTACAGCCTTAGCTACCCAAATCCGGGACATGTAGCGCGAAAAATGGAAGGCCTTTAACCTGCAGTGGGACACGATACAGGCAATTTTTTTTACATATAACAGTCTAATGACATTGATAGAGTTTAATTTTAAACAGAACCTATCTTTGATTCGGATCAATAATACAAGACAGAATTTTAGTAGTGTCAACTAGCCACAATACATCTTTGGAAATAAAACCTGTCCCATTATAGGTACTGGACTCGATCAAAAGATATTTGAAAATAAAAATACAAAGTAAATATCAGTCATATTTTGCCGTCTCTCAGAACAGATCCATACGACTACCAAATATAGCTGTAGTTAAGAACATCAGAGTAATTAAATAAAAAATTGTCCTGTGAAATTTTCCCAGGCAGGTGAAATAATATTTTAAGTTTTGTAAAATTATATGGATTTAAAAATGATACCCAAACAAGCGATGTATTTTTTTTTGTTGCGTATCGTACTGTTTGCTTCCTACTTGGTTCCCTGGGACCACGAAACCAACAGGAAATCTAACCAATCTTATCCAGGGTGGGAAATCGCGGAATCACCGACTGCGGTTTTGTTTCCCATAAACTCATCGACAAGGCATTATATGAATGTGATTGAGGGCGCTTCTTCTTCTATCGTGTGTGTATCGAGTCGACCGACCTAATCAACCCAGGTGTAAGATTTTTTAAGCCTACATGGTTTGTGTAACGACCACTACTAATGACAGCGACCGCCAACGGTTTAACGTACTATCCGAACCACAGCATCATTTTTCTCTTCAGACAATCAGGTGATACGGCCTGCAATGTCCTTACCAAACTGGGGAAAATCTCACAAGAAGATAAATTAACAAATATCAACTATAATTCGGAACCGAACCCAGGACCTTCGGATCGTGATTCCATGGCTCACACAGGCAGTAGGAGGGAGAACTATCAAATGTTAAGATAGCAGCGTTAGTTCAATTTTTAGCCACGTTCATATAAAGCGTGGTCAACAAAACCAATATTGGAGAGTCGCTAACATTTGTTAGAAAATCGCAATATGGCTCCAGTGAAATGAGGTGCAATACATGATGGTATCCGAGATTGCATTGTTAAGCAACATTGCTCAGAAAAGTTGGCTGATGTGGTTAGCTCTGAGAACTAAATCAGGATTGCAATTTGTTATAAAATTGCTCGTCATTCCTGTCTGTATTGTCTACTTGGTTAGTAACTTATGGCATTATGGTTACCGATTGCTTCTGACTTCCATTGATGTCGTCAGATAGATTGCATTTTTATTTATCTGCCATTATTTTTAATGAAATCGATATTATTTTACTTATTTGCTGAGACTGTTTCGGAAGGGACGTTAAGCCGTTGGTCTCGTTTAATACCGTACATATTAGTCGTAAAGCCATGTCAGAGGCCAGTGCTAAGCGTTGCCGGCTTGAAAACTCTGACCTAATCTAGGATTGGGTCTGGTTTCACTTCTGGGTTGCAGAGGTCAGATGGCAGTCGCTCTGTGTAAAAACCAGTACCCTCGTTCAATCCCCTAGATTAGGTGGGTTTCAAAAGATTAATTTATTGCGACAATGTATTCTTTTTTAAATTTTAGCCTTTTATTTTTTGTCTCTTTTAAGATACCTATTCCATCATCTGCCGTACAATTTACTTAATTAATATATTCGCCATCTGCGATTACCATCACCTGAGGACATATCATCCGGAAGTATTTACTAATAATATCTTGTCCAGTAACTGGCCTCACCTTGCTCAAAAAAACCAGTTCACTTTTGACTTTTTCTTTTTTAAATTGATCAACAATGAGACTAAGATGATCCTGGTCTTAAGGTCGATCCAATGACCTGCAATTTTATTGAAGTTAATCGATTTTCTTTCATAAGCTTCCGGGAGGTGTAATGTTTTTTTAAATAAATCACAAGTAAATTAAAGGATTTGTTTTAAAAATCAGATTACGGTCGATACATAATAATTTATTTCCAATTTTCTGTAGCCTTTTGACATTGTAGTTTAATTCTTTTTTAAATAAGTATATAGTAAGTGTAGATATAGCTTCACGAAATAACTCTGCTGTAACGGTCTTTTTAGCAATATTATATATCTGCGTGCATCACGATGAAAAATATATCTATATACAAATGCTTCTCAAATGATTTGGAAGTGCGAATGGATGATTATAGTAATTAATCCTATGAATGATAAGTTTAAAAGTCAAGTTAATGAGTTTACCGAGTCAAGGTGAATTCGACTTTGATTAAATGTTACATAGCCGAATTTGCGTGAGAACTGGGGTTATGAAAATGTATTTTTTTTTTAAGTTTATTAATGATAAGAGAACAGAGGTCGTCCTATTGTTGTATGAGATATATGCGCGGGAGTTACGATCTGAAATGACAAGGTAATTGGAATAAAGTTTGCAGGATTTAGTACGGACTTATTAAATTAATTGTTTTTTTACACAAAAAATTATATCACTTACCATTCGAATTTATTTTAAAAAAAACGTAGGTACCTAATTGTTTAACAAGACAAAATAGATCATCCCTACAAAAAGTTATAATTACCTATTATCTGTCTTGCTCGTAAACAAGAACTTGAAATCATTTTTGTTGCTGATATACCTATTTATATATTGACCTATATAACCAACGTAGGTGAGTTTATAATTTAAAACAAACACTATATTTATTACCGATAGTTTGAAACTACTATTCTCATGGATATCTATATCTTCAGTGACATTTAATAAACCATCATTGACCTTTGGGTGATGTCTATAACACCAAAGGTTAGGTTAAGCAAGTGTACCTTACAAATCAAGTCACAAATATAAAAAGGTATTAGCTAGGTAAGTAGGGGTACAAATTGTAATCAAACGAAGCGATTTGAGTATTTAATATCACACTTGAAAGTCGCACTTGACGTGTGGAAGAAGATCCTCGTATAGGGCCGAAACGTCGAGGTAAATACTTCTATCCAACCCACAAGTGGTTTATAAATATGATTAACACTTGTTCATGGTTTAGTAATAAAATAATAAATTTCATTTAATATTGCAAATCTTTTTGAATGAGAGCCCGATGGTGTAGTGGATAGGGCCGCTGCCTCCTGAGTGGTCGTGGTTCGAACCCCACCACGTACCACTGTGTTTTTCGGTTTTCGAATTTCATATGTACGTTTATTCGGCGCTTTTTACGTGCTTCGGAAGGCACGTTAAGAAGTTGGTCCCGGTTAATATCGTTTAATACCGTAGATATTAGTCGTTAAGCCATTTCAGAGGCCGGTGCTAAGCATTGGCGGTTTGAAAACTCTGACCTAATCTAGGATTTCCTTCTGGGTTGCGGAGGTCAGATGGCAGTCGCTCTGTGTTAAAACCAGTACTCTCGTTCAATCCCCTAGATCAGGAAGCCGACCCCGTAAGATACGGGATAAGGCTAGGGAGATGATGACTGCAAATCTTTTTGTCCTCTACAACAGATGAAAAGAAGCTTAGTAAAGAAGTCAGATAGAGCTGTTATTTATGTACCTACAGACAATTTCAGAGATGTAATCCGTTAAATCAAACTTTATGGTAGCATCCCTGGTTGCCTTTGATAAATATTGTCCACAGTCAATATAGTAATGATACATTTTCTGTCTGCAGATAAACTGGACGACTTCAGGTGAATAATGCGATTGTCCGGATCGCGGCGTTAGGCGATTTATACGCTGTGACAAGTATCGTGCGCCTGCGCCGATTATGGGTTGAACTACATTTATTTGCAGTAAACTACTTGTGGTGACGGATCAGAAATAACACCATCCCATCTCTTTCCAACGGTGTCCTAAAATCGACTAATTGATTAATCCAGGGAATAGGCAGCAGGTTTCCCTATAAACTCAACATCTTGCTAATCAACGTACCTAACTGCCTCCGTGGTCTAGTGGTCAGAACCATAGGCTTACGATCCGGACTGGGTTTGATTTCCAGGGGAATACACAAAGTTGCTATTTGTCCATTTATCACTCTGCCTATAGAGTATTTTTTTTATTTTCCACAAGCTTCTGATACTACATATTATATTTTTTGTGTGATGTGACTCAACCCTAAGTCAGCATTATGATTTTTCCTTCAATCTAGCTCGTTTTCTCAGCCATTGTGGTTGGCGTGAAATCATTTTGCTACCTCTGTCCTCTAACGATGCACTATTATGGATCTCCAACTAGAAATACGAAGTGTCAGTTCTGATTTGTTATTCATTGGTAATCTAGATCATTTGTGTTTTAGCTTCAGACGGATGTAAATGCGTTTGTCCTTTTGTGCGGGATGTCGGTTCTGTGGTTTGATCTATGTTAAATGTCAGATGTTGTGTGAATGCAAAAGCCTTTTCCGTAGACATTTACTTTGTGTATTAGCCGACACTATGATCTCTAGATGCATAGTTTGACCCTAAAATAACAGGAATGGTAGGCAGGATAGATCAACCTCCTTTTGTGCAATAATACAATCGGGCTGGTTAATAAACAACTAAAAAAAACATATTTATTGAACCCACATGAAGTTAAGTGGACTTGCACAAAGGCGGTCTTATTGTTGAGAGCAATCTCTCAAAAATAATCGCCTATATCCCAACTACAGTTTCTGTCTCTAGTTTCGGAGCTATTTTTTTTGGTATATTTAGTTCTCATTACGTTTCTATTTCTGGTTCCATCAATTTGCCAAAGTGGTTTTAAACTGGTTACTATAATAATAATAATAAAACATATAGCATATTATGCATATATATAATGAGAAATGCTTTGAACATAATGAGGTGCTGATTTAAAAAAGGCGGAACGACTTGAATATAATGTAACTATTTACCTACTCAAAAAATGAACTCATATTTACTTATACGCTTTTCAATTACTTAATAAAACACATTGTTAGTTTATGCTTGGATTGGAGTGCTACAATTATATCGACAAGTTCGTATAATAAACCTTTATATGTCTATCCAATTTAAATTTATTAGGTGATCTAACTTAAATAAATATAAATAGCAAGACTTCAATTATGTAGTAGCTGGGCAGAACTGATTCACTTCCTGGTTGAATTGAGTTTTTTGTTTTATGCTTAACGAAACTATTTTTTTTAACCGATCAAGCTTTTAGATATCGTAAAGTTCTATTTTAGGTAGCTACCTGGCTACCATAGGCTGTGGAAATAAAGTTTATCTTACGTAACTATGGCATTTATAAAAAGAACGTTTAGTTATAAAAAGGTCCAATACCCATTTATTAAAAATCGTATATATCATTGAACTTGGAGATGATATCAAACTGTTTTTTTTTCATAGTTTTTAGTGAGGAAATCGCATTTTTTATACATAAAATAAGAAGTGCCTAATACTAAACATCCTACGTTTCGTATGAGTTATTAGACAAAACTAATGCTTTGTTCGGCTTGATATGTAAATTTTATATCTGTGTTTTGTTTTTTGTTCAATGTTCATTTATTACTAATGTGGCTTACCTATAGACCAACTTCCTAATGACATAATTATGTCTTTTAGACAAAATGTTGCAATAAAATAAATACAATTAGAATGTTTGTGACTTTTGTTACGTTAGGTAATCGTATTCTTTAAATTGATAAAAGATATATTGTATTAGGTATTCATAGCAAAAAAATGAGGTTTTAACGAATTCCAGGGCATTATCCATTTCATTTTATGTTAGATCTTAATTTATTACTAAATCCATATGGAAGTGTACATATTACTTAGATCAACATAATCATTGTTTGCCATACAAAATTTAATAGAAAAATGCTGGACTCTGTTAACTTGATGACTAATATAATAGTTATTTTATTTACGTTTGAAGACACGGTAATTATACCGTTGAACAATGTTTCGACAAGCTTATAATTTTAAGTGTTATTTAATTAACTTGCCTATCACTTTTTGTGGCAATCAGTTTGTGTATTTTACCAAATATTCCTCGGAATTTAAACTAAAATAACGCACGTTGTACCTAAGATAGAGTACAATAATTTAATAAAGTCTCCTAAATAAATAGTTACTTGGAAACTAATTTGGTTATTTTAGAGCAATTTGTCATATAAATGATTTCCCATTATGAATTTCGGCAAGTTAATACTGAACAACTTTATGTGCTTTATTATTTGGATTAATATTTATCAGAGGAAAATTCAAACATTTATCCCTTACGGGGTAGACAGAGCTTAAAGCATCTGGTAAAAGGCATTTTCACCACTCATGACAAATATTATCATAGAAAAATCGTTATAATTAACAGTTGTAATAGTTTCGTAAAATTAAAATTTTGCTATAATACTTGCTTAATTATTCACACCAAAGCTCGCCAAACTCCCAACATGCGCCTGCGCATAGAAAGCAACAGTACCCGAGCATTGTCAGCACCAAGGCCGACGCCATGACAACCGGATTTACTTGTCAGTTCCTTATGAACTACTCATAATGTACCGGGTCTTATGATTGGTTAGGCAGTTGGTTTTATCAATGGTTTCACTACTTGGTATTGCCTCTGTGCTCTAGTGGTTTGACCCTGGGGTGATTCTGTAAATTAAGGTGATCCATGAAGCTGAAATAAACACTTTCTGAATTATCTCCTTTGGTAAGGACAATGGATTATATAAATGTCTGACAAGTAGGTAATTGCAATGTTTCGAAGGGCACGTGAAAATGACTCTTAAATTTTCTTTGCATTCAAAGTGTATTTTATTTAATTTAGAGTTTGATCTTCATTGAAAAGTTATGCTCTTATGAGAAAATTAGAATTAACAAGAGCAATAACATTTCACATAGAGTTCGAAATATAAGATCCGCTATTTCTACGTCTAATACAAATGTTTCGCTTATTACTTTTATAAACTATCATACTAATGTGGTTTGCAATTATAGTGACAGGCGATTGTAACAAATGGTCTTAGCATTTATCAAAATAATAATCTACGGGGGACAGTCGTAAGTTCCTATTAGTTAGTAGTTCAAGAACATTATGGTTGATAATTAGCATACCTATGACTATTTTTAAACAATAATAACACAGGTAAATAGAGTCGCTAAGTAATTGTTTTATTTCATACAGTTTTGCGATTGTCAAAAATGTATGACAAAATATTATACTATATTTTTACTTTGACCCTATAAGCTGATTAAAAGATCTTTTATAATGTTATAAATGTTACAAAAGTCTTTTTAAATTCTGACAATATTGATGGTTCAGGCCGATGTAATGACATTGACGATGCTAAAAGTGTGGATCCTAATTATTTTAACACTAGTCTGACTTGGTCATTCCAGCAATTTTTTCTCCAACTTGACGAAAGTTATGATACTACAAGATTGAATCCTAATGATAAGACTATTCTTGCTTGGAGACAACATAGACTTGAACTCGTCCATAGCGACGAAGTTGATAATAAAGACCCAGATGAAAGAGTCCAGCAGCTCATTCTTAGACATGACAACGATGACATTAAAGGAGGGGACCATATTGAGAATGCCCATGGCGACGACGTTGATGATGAGGACCCAGATAGGGCAGTCTAGTTGCTTGTTCTTTGATTTGACAAAAGCGATGGCACTGAGGCGTTTTATTGATTACACTAGTCTTACCTGGAGGCAACTTAAACTTTAGCATGTCCATAGCGACGATGTTGTTAATGAGGACTCTGATGGGGCAGTCCAGTAGCTCATTGTTTGACTTGACGAAGGCAATGGTGCTGAGGTACTGCATTTTATTCATTACACTAGTCTTACCTGGAGGCAACGACGACGACGTTGATGAAGAGGACCCAGATGGGGCAGTCCAGTAGCTTATTGTCTGACTTGACGAAGGCAATGGCGCTGAGGCACTGCGTTTTATTGATTACACTAGTCTTACCTGGAGGCAACTTAGACTTTAGCATGTCCATAGCGACGACGTTGATGATGAGGACCCAGATGGGGCAGTCCAGTAGCTCATTGTCTGACTTGACGAAGGCGATGGCGCTGAGGCACTGCGTCTCCAGCCGTCTGCGGTCAGGGTACGACCTCCGCAGCTCCCGGTTTACGTTTGATTGGAACTTCTTCATGTCGAATAACTGGAATAAAAACGTCAAGTTATAAATATATTCTTGGATATTTCGTTTAAGAATAATGAATCTTCAAATGGACTTGGAGTTAATAAAAATTAAGTACCTAATATTAGTATTTGTTACCCAGAAAACGTATATTACTAGCAAATTGATGTTCTAAACACCCCGTAAGCGATTTAATGTATGTTTAATAAAACTAACAGTGATTTAGAACGCGCCTAGTATTATTTATTATTGGATGTTACAATAGAAGACAGTGATCCAAAGATATCTATTAAGTAACACAAATCAAATTTACAAGAATGGAAAGTCACTGCCGCTTTATCTAAATTAAACATACACAATGATGGTAATCTAAACAAACAGACCGACGAACAGTTTAAAGATATTATCGAAGTCTATTACAAAACTATTCGTGAAAGGGATAATGAAGAAACAATCATTAGATCAAACATTGGATGGATCGACACGAGGGCGTATGAGGTAAAGGAAAAAAAAAGGTGATAAGTACATAATAATAAGAAGCCGTTGATTGACAGTAAATGTTTAATTTGTTTATTTCTTTTTTGTTAATAGGCTAATCTAATAAAGATTACCACTGGTGATACTACAGTTACAAACGTAATTTTAAAGGTAAAAAAATATAACGTACTTCATGATTCAATTTGTTTATTGTATTTGCCTTTGCAATCGTTTTTTCTGTTACCAATACAATATTTATCAATCTATCTAACAATTGCGTTATTAAATTAGGTACTGATAGAAAACCTGCTGACGCAAAAAAATGCACCGAACTAACGCAATATCAATGCATTTCAATCTGAATCACGTTTTCTCAGAGTCCACTCTCAAAACCGCAGCGTCAGATGCATCATCAAAATCGAAAGCTTATGAAGTTGTTACACAAGGGACGTCACTTCGCCTATATCAAGACATCCACTGGACTGGACAGTTGATAGAATCTCAAAGCGACCGGCTAAAGATATTGCTTAACTGGAGCGCAGGGAATAGTTAGTAAGAAAAAAAACTGATGAGGAAACTTAGTTTTAGATTCCAGGCATCGAGACTGTAAAAGAATTGAATTAAAAAAGATCAAAGAACAATCTCATAGCTGTTATCACTATGTGAAAAATCAGTTATTTTGTGTATAATTATTTTTAATTTATTCTTTGATGTAATACTTTAACACAAATGATTCTCAATCAAACTTAAGCCTAGGTATTTTAATTTCAATAACATGTCATTGACTTATTGCAGCATGCAATATTTTTAGGAGTTGTGTTAATAGAGGCTGCACCTTGATTGATATCTGAATGCAATAATTAATGCTATCTTTTCACAATTTTTAATGTAGGTATACTTCCATGAACTTTTTCAACCATCACATCACTTAAAAGCCTCCCACCGGTCACTTTAGCTACAGTTTCTATAGCGTTATCTCGTGCTACGAAATTTTTAATTATTACCGGAATGTCCGTCCATCCATTGTTGTGTTACGACACTGGGTCTCCAGTTAATTGGAAACGTTCTCCATCTCTTTATGATGAATTGCATTTTACCAAAGCCCATTTTAATTTGTGGTTTTACGTAAGATCGATATGAAAGTTGCAAGTTGATTTCGGAAATGGTAAATGTCTATTTTGATGAGACATCCGTGACATTTCGAAAAGGGCACGAATTATAGCTGAAGCACAGTTATTGGCAATTAACAGTTGAGGAAGTGATTGACAGAAAGTTTACATGTCAATAGTTGCGTGTAAACAATGAAGCAAATCGTACATACATACAGTCACGCCTTCATCCCCAATGGGGAAGGCAGAGTGTATGAGGCATTAATACTTCACACATGTTAATTGTATCTGTCAGACTCAAAAGGTCTAGACAGAGAGAAGAAAACCATAATAATTTTGCAAAAGAAAACGACAAGTTTGATATAATGATAAGTTGCAAAAATCAGTTGCTCTAATAAGGAAACAAAACGATACATGATTAATTGTTCAATTGAAGCTAGTTAATGCCTCTCAAAACTATACCAAAGCCTTATTCACAGTTTATTCAGACTACCTTATTCGGAAACTACTAGGTGACATGGGTGTTGACGATAACATTGTTTCTTTTTAATTCAGTCTCGAGGGAATCCAGTGTGAGAACCAGCGAAGCGAACACTAAAAAATCTCAGGGATCGACCAATTTCAACACCTCAGTATTGTTTTAAGGAAATTGTGCTTTTATAAGTAATGGGTGAACATTTATTCAAAGGAAATCATAAATAACAAAAATCTTTCGAAACAATAACATTTAAAATTTCTATGATAAAGAGAGACATTTAAATTTACAATGCGTAAGTCATTGAGAAATTGCAATAATTTTAGGTCGTACTCCTATAGAGTTGAAATAGTAATTACAATAGCTATTAATTGAGTCTTCAGTATCTGTTTCTACTTGAAAGGCGCAGACAATAGGCTGTTTGCTTTCTGCCGGCTCGCTTTCATTACTCCCAAGGAAATACTAACCAAACAAATAAGTGGTGCAATGACCATTCTTCTCCTTACTTAATGGTGCTATCTCCAGTATTGTTTATACTTATGTAACAATAAAGTGATTGTGTTAGCAAATAGGATAATATTATTTTACAACTTAGTCGATGTTTGAACAGTTTATATCGATTAATTTGATTCGATCTTTGAAAGTTTCTATCGTTGCTTTTCGAAGCGGTGGATTAAAAGACAAATTAGAAAATATATTTTTTTATCGATTCAGAAAAGATAAAATGGTGATCAGAATATAATAAAGTCATCATCACAGACCGCGTTTACTTTTAACTCGATGAATAAGATAAATTCGAAGATTTTCAAATCTGACGTGTAATTTGAAATTTCGAAAGGGCGTCAACTAAAAAGAAATTATGTGGCAATGTCATGGCCAGCGTAAATCGTGCTAGGAGCACTTGAGTCGTGATGCACCACAAATGACTGCATCACAATGCAACGAGCATTACTCTAATGTTCACTTTAAGTCGCCAGTGATTATTGTCTTTAATAATGACGAAACATACGGAAATCATAGACTTGAGGGTGACGAAACAGTCGCACTAACGTGGTGTGTAGTCAGGTATGTCTGTCCGGATGGACGGTACCAACGTGAAATGCAATGTTCATTGGAACGTGAAGTTGATGGATGATTTAATTATGAAAGGAAAGACCCAACGTGCATTTACATTTAGACAGGAAAATCTACGACTAACAAACAGGTACTACACCTTGCGCAAGCAAAGACAACATCAAACGCGCATCAAAAGAAAAAGATTATTCCAAAACATAAACGCAACCATTGAATAAATAGTCTCATCATAAGCCAAAGAATCCATAATGAAATGTTTGACCATAACAACATGTACTAATAAGCAATAACATCGTATTCAACCATGAAATTAATAGAACGCGTTTCGACATCTCACTCGAGCTACCAACGGAAATGATTACTAGTAAACAGTCATTTGGTTACAACTGGATTAACTTCTGAAGCAGGGTACTCTTTATTCCTTTCAATATACAGATCAATATCCGTTGTGGAGCGAAGTAAAGGTAAAGTAAGATGATGCTCACGAAATAACGCCGAGAAGGGCACTTCAGATTAGTGCTGGGCAATTGTTTCAAAGTGTTGTTGAATGATTCAAAGGAATTGTTCTTTAGTAAGTATGGAATATTAATTCATTAAACGATTCATTCGAAAAAAAAAAACAATACTAAACGTTTGACTACATTGTTACAAAAATAAATTCGCTTGCTTATAAAATTATTTGTATCGTAAAGTTACAAGAAAGAAAACAATGGCCACGTTCTGTTTTTACAGAAAAAAAATATTTATAAAAAAAATATATTTAATTTTAATATTTTTTTTAAACTTTACTTTACTGTGTAATATCAAATATGTAAAGTCGTTCATATACACTGTTCCGTTTTCCCATCACTATTTCGGAGCATATAATTAGGTGCGTAGATTGGTAACCGGCTACCGAACATAGCAATCATGTCATGAATTGCAGTTTGAGCATTTTGAAATGGAGATAAACAGTTCTTAGCATTTTCACAATCGAGATGGCTCTAATAAAAGCTCAGTGAATAGGCTGTGAGGTTGAGCTTATAATTTCATTGGCTCACCTAATAATCATTGGAACTTATAGAGCCCCACCTTAATGGCTAAGAATATAAATAGGAAGTATTTTGAAAGAATGTTTTTGGAACAGATTACGTGCACACTATTTTCAATGGTCTTCCTTGTAATTATTATTCTTATTGATAGTAATCGAATTAATTAATATTTTTGGTATACGCGGGACTCGAACCCTCAGCTATTAAGCTATAGCCGCAGCTATAATAAAAACTATTATTACCTGTGATAACCTGTTTGGTTTACCCCAAACTTTTCTTGGCGTGGGACTTAAATTGTATGAGTTATGGCCGACTAAGCCATATTTTGATGAAAAGGCCTCCGCCTTGAAAATTTTCACCTGCTCCATTGCCTACCCAGGTAGCTTGAGTTTGTCTGTGTTCTCGTTTGTAGTAGCTACTTTATTAAATTCAGTATCTTTTGATGAGTAGATCTTTGGACCAGAAGTATCAATTTTTAAGTACAAAGAAGTACAAATTTTTTTTTTAGTGATAAGTTAATTATAATTTATTGTTTTTAATATTTTTAATTGTGCACGTCGTATCTGCCTCTCAGGATGCTATTTCACTAGCCTAGGTCTGCTGGAAGAGATTTCTTTTTAGAAATAAGCTGTGCCTGTTGTGTTTTTGTTTTATATGTATATGTTCTTTGTATTTTATTGTGTACAATAAACTGTTAAATCAAACCCTCATCTTGAATATTTTTTCCTTTTGTCTCCTCGTTGCTGGTGGCCGCTGTACTCTTCACACTTACACCACTCTTGAAGTAGATCTCTAGATCAGAAGTATCACAAACCCTCACCTTGATAATTTTCTCCTGCTCCAGCGTATACCCAGGCAGCTTGAGTATGTCCTGGCCTATAGCTGTCTCCTCGTTGCTGGTGGCCGCAGTACTCTTCACACTTACACTACTCTTGAAGTACATCTCTAGATCAGAAGTATCACAAACCCTCACCTTGAATATTTTCTCCTGCTCCAGCGCATACCCAGGCAGCTTGAGTATGTCCTGGCCTATAGCTGTCTTCTCGTTGCTGGTGGCCGCTGTACTCTTCACACTTACACTACTCTTGAAGTAGATCTATAGATCAGAAGTATCACAAACCCTCACCTTGAATATTTTCTCCTGCTCCAGCGCATACCCAGGCAGCTTGAGTATGTCCTGGCCTATAGCTGTCTCCTCGTTGCTGGTGGCCGCTGTACTCTTCACACTTACACTACTCTTGGAGTAGCGTCTGATGAGTATGTTGCCGGCGTCGTCCATTTTTATTTTAACACCCTGAAACAAAAGAAGAAAATCTGTTATAATTTGTTATTTAAAAAACCGTCTGTAATCGACTTGCTATTATTGGAAGTCTTTTAACAACAATTTATCACTAAAGTGCTGGGTGGTGCTAATGGTGCCCGATGGTGTAGTGGATAGGGCCGCTGCCTACTGAGCGGGTCGTCGAACCCCACCACGTACCAATGTGTTTTTCGGTTTTCGAATTTCATATGTACGTTTATTCGGCGCTTTTTCCGTGCTTCGGAAGGCATGTTAAGCCGTTGGTCCCGGTTAATATCGTTTCATACCGTAGATATTAGTCGTTAAGCCATATCGGAGGCCAGTGCTAAGCATTGGCGGCTTGAAAACTCTGACCTAAACTAGGATTGGGTCTGGTTTTCCTTCTGGGTTGCGGAGGTCAGATGGCAGTCGCTCTGTGTAAAAACCAGTACTCTCGTTCAATCCCCTAGATTAAGTAGCCGACCCGTGAGATACGGGATAAGGCTAGGCAGATGATGATCACTAAAGTGCTGGGTATACTGCAATCAGCCAGTATAGAGGACCAGTGTATTGTAAATTAGGATATTTTGTACGTATGGGCGTATTTTAATTAAATTTGCCAATCAAATGAATATCACGTTAAGGGCATTATATAAAGGGCTTTGCAATTATTTAATAAAAAATATAGACAGTAATCCGTATTGATGGCGATACCTTTATGTAAAAAAATAATAATATTATCCTTTATTATAATTCTGTGATTCATATTTCAAAGCTTCACACTGTGTACTTAACGGTGTCGAGTGTTGACCTTAAGGATTAGCTTTAATTTCAACAGCGAATTGAATTGCAAACACAATGTTTACATTTAAATTTACAAATTGAACACACGGACAATCACCTTTATCACTTCTTGTATCTTCACAATACAGTGACGTCATAACATCATCAACGTATAGTCCCACAAAGTTAATATTCGGGCCGATATAGTTTTTATTATTTTAACACCATTTGTCTTATGATTTATAACATGGTTGGGTAACAATAAAATAAGCTCCAATACACCTGACCTATGACATCAGTGGCCTTAACTTTGCTGGGGCATGACTAAAGGGGGCTATTGTAACGCATATTTGAGTTTTGGGAACAGAATTTGTTATGGCTGCAAAATGCGGAAGATGTGTGATATAAAAAACTAAATTAGTTGAGATCTAGACCGACCATTTTAAGGAAGGTGACGTTTACTATTGTAATAATAAGGAAGTAAAATGAAATGCTTAATTCATTTTAAAAATAAAGGCTTAAGCTGATACAGTGAATTGCAAAATTATATACAAGAAGGTTAAGTTAAGAAATATAGATTCCTACAGCTAAAATGACAATCTAATATATATCAAATTCTCAACTACATATATAAAGACAATAAACGAAATCAATTATATTTACTCATAAACAATAAGCTTCAAAACCTAACAGCAAAGACAGCTAGACAACCTTTGACTGACTGCGACCTTGTCCTTTAGAAAGCAAATGTTATAAACGCTTCATACGAACAATGCATTCCTATAGATATTATCAAACAAATTCATCATATAGACGACTTAGCGCGCTTCCTATAAGTCAAATTTGATTAGGATACAAAATGCCAACGCTCGTAGGGTCATAGTTCAGACGGAAACGTGGCAAGTATTTGTAAAGATATTGACAGTGTTGATGGATTGGTTCAAGTTTATTTGTTTTATGATGTGAAGGTTAAAAACGAGATGAACTTTTGAAACATACATCAAGTCACACCTTTTGTCTTTTTTTTATCGCTTTACATCTCTATATAAAGAAGAGACGTATTTCGCCAACGACAAGTAGAAAATCACTCAAACCACATAAGAGACTGTTCGGTAGAATTATTTAAAAGGAAGAAACAGAGCATAAAATAAAATTATACTAATATAAAGAAAGGATGAAGAATATATAAGAAGAAAAAGTCACACCTTATCAAGTGGGTAGGCCCTTGGCAGAGCATCAATAGACATCACATTTGACATTTAGGAAAGAACGGAGTTTTGCTGTAGTCATAAACTGTCAAAGTTTAGGTGCAACACAAGTTTATAATTGAGTCCTATCCTACAGTAGTCTGACTTACAAAAAAACGAATGATTAGCAGCTGGGGCATTCTTTATTTTTTATCGCTTCCAGTCCAGCAGTTTGTATCGATTTATAAATGTTTAATTCGAATTGGTACACACGAAACGTGTTGCTGATCTTTATTCACGTGAATATTGTGATGGATGGATGTCTCTATAAAAACAGAAGTGCAAAATGCTAAAGACTCCCCACTGAGCACGACGAATCTCGATTTTTATCACATTTTGATCAATCATATTGACACCGTCTTGTTCCAGAGTTGATGAATAACTGTTGGATTAATTGGATTATTATCTTTTAGTTTTAGTTATGGAATTAAAGTGATTGTCTCTTCCTTATCAGTCGAAGGTACAGTTATGTTGATCAGGTGTTTTGTTGGGTCATTATTCAACATTTTGGATCGTGTGACAAGTTTTCCGATGGTGTATTTCTCTGGTTTATTGTACGAAAAAAAGCACAAAAAAAAACTCGGATCCCATTACAGAAATTTACAGCATTCCTATAAAGTACAGAGGTTCTTTTATGCTGGACTAGGAGCGAGAGAAAAACATAGAATGTGCCAGCTGAATTTCTTGCCAAGCATGCTGTAGAAACCAGCTAAGGGATCTGAAGGGTATATAGCAATCTAGGCGATGAGCTGACTACCTGTCACTGCAGCGATATACCTACAAATCTTTCTTAAATAACACTCAAAACTTTGTTAGACGTGGCGGAACGTTTAACCTTTGTTTAGGTCGATTACGCTCTGCCTACCCCATTGGGGATGGAGGCGTGATTATATGTATGTATGTATGTGAAGTATAGTATGACTAGGAGAAAGGTACGTAGGGCCTCTCGAAACGGATGAAGTTATGTACATTCTCTGGTCCTCATATTTTTTTCAAAAGTAGTAACCAAATATTTAACTCTACCACCCCCACCCTCCAAGCTGGCATCACCGACATTGCCAGCATTAGGAAGTGTGGCAACTCTGGCAGCCGAGCAGCAACCACTGGCAGGTTTGACGAAACGCGGTTTAATCGTCGCACCGTAGTTTCGAATGCCTGCGGTGCATCTACCCGTGAATAATGAATTCATAAGTCAGGGGTGCTCAACTACTTATATCTAATTACTTCGAATGTTTGGTTGTGGAAAACTTGTCGAACACTTAGATAATTCTATTTTTTAGAGCACAGCTTAAATAATTTATCTTAGCCCGCACTGTAGAGTTTTGCAGCGGAATAATTAATCGTTGTTATCGATTCGTAGCGGGCACATTTTAAGTAAATCTTTACAAACAATATTGCCGTCCTTTTCTGTTCTTTCGTTATAGAAAATGACAGGTATAGACTTAAATGATTTCAATCGATATTTTTTCAACTAGGAATTGGTACCAGTGTTATACTTCAAATCTGTACTCAATCAAAGGCTAGACAGGCAAAAACTGAATAAATAATTTTATTTCGTGTCCGAATTTTGCATCTCATAATGTTGTGCACAAATACTACTCCAGATTCTTTTTATTACTATTGTAAAATTATGTAAATTATATCAATATTGTGCTATAGACTATCACAACGTAATTATTATCCTTATTGAACTCTGTTACCCAAACACCAAAAATGTATTCTTACAACCAAAATAAAAAGTTGACCATCCCTGTCTTAATGCATAAAGCAACATTGAATTTTGTAATAGCAAAGACGTGCTCCATATTGAATTACCATAAAAAGCTACCAAATATACTTATTACAATGACCTCGGATATCTAATAAATCAAATAGATGGGCCGCTTGATTTAATTTTAACTCAAGAACGCATTTAAATTGTGTAATAAAAGCATATTAGGAATGCTACTGCCGAATTACTCATATGACCTTACTTAGTAATACTTATGTTTTAGACAGTCTTGTTATAGACAATGTACATATGATTTAACAAGCAAAAGCAATATGCAGGCCTATTTTGTTGTTATTATGGATAACCTTCTCAATCAAGATCATCATTTCATTCTTTGATAATAGGACTGGCTAATAGTTTACAAGGAATAGGAACAAATGTTTTTTCGCCCAGTATTTATTATTTCTATCACCACCAATCTGAAGATTATATTTATTCTTGTGAACAATTAGCGTGCCTTAGTTAGATTTCAGTCAGTACTGTGCATTTATAAAGCAGTTCATAATGTTTATTATAGACCATCAAATAAATACAAAACACGTATTGGATACAAGAGAGATTTTAAATTTAAATCATAGATGTAGTGTTAAAGTTTGTTTCTAAATGTGTTTCGGTTTCGCCTTTAGCTATTTTGCATTTCGGCCTTGTAGTAGACACAGTATCGTTAGCCTGTGCAAATGTCAGAACATCGAAACTAATCCAAACCTATTGTTCGACTGAACGTTTATTTCCTATACTAATTTATTCGGATTATTATTAACTATATTACTATTATGTATGTACGTTTAGTTGTTTGTAGCTTCCCGTACAACTTCATTGTGAGGTGTTTTATTATTCAAAGTATTTTAATAATTGTTTATATTAATACCAACTTTCCGCAAAATGACTTTGACTGAATTTGGTAGGCTCAAAATACGCCAGAAAGGGTACGCGGAACATCAACACCTGAGGGTTTAAAACATATTAGAAATTTATGTAGATTATTTTATTAAATTGCAATACGCTGTAAACAACTGGTTTCTATAGTGTATGTTTTTCATCTGAATATTCTGTGTTCTCAACGCTCTCAATCCAGCATCTATTTATATACTTTAATTAAAACAAATAAATAAAATTATGTCAGGACTTCTGTGTTTGTTAATCGTGACCATGATAATATTTGTTTTTGTTCCTATGATGTCAATTTGATTCATAACATTAATTCTAGCAGTACTTCCTCCAATTGTATGTTCATTATGACTTAAAGCATTAGCATTAAAGGTTCCTACAAATTGTTGTGGTTGCGTATTCTAATGGTCAGTTCTTTTTTAAGTTTTAGAGTCGTGGGCGTTGACTAATAATCATCTGTAAAGCGTTTGCCATCGATCTGGTCATCTTTTTAATCATCTTTGGAATGTGACGCGATTGTTTTGCTTACGTCATCATTTGTATCATCGTCACAAAAAAGATTACGGTCTTATTAATGTGATGATACGTTTGTTTTGGGTTGGATAATTTTGTGCAAGCAAAGTTTTTGCCATGTTTGGTGAACTCATCAGTTAGTGATGTCATAGTATCTATCGTTATTTTCTTGTTGTTTCTATACATATCTTTTATTACTATCTAAATATCAATAATTCTTACATGCTGGACTGGGAGAGATAGAAAAACATAGAATGTTCCAGCTGCCTTTCTTCCCGGGCATTATGCGTCAGCAAAAGGGACTCGAGGGATACAGTTTATTGTAATTTAGGCGATGGGCTGATAACCTGTCACTACAGAAATACACAATACAACCTAAAATTGCCCTAAATTTTTTTGTCAGACGTGGCGAAAGCGCTTTTTATGAGGCGTTTTGCACTCTGCCTACCCGGTAAGGGATAAAAGCGTGTTTTTATGTATGTATGTATGTAAATATCAATAACTATCTTCTTTTATTTCTGGAAGTAAGTCGTGTCTTGTAAGTTTATGGGTTATTTTTTAGTTATTTTAATTATTTTGATATGTACCTGTCCTATGTGTCTTTTCAATTCATCTGTCTTCGGGTCTCTATGTGGGTTGTCGAATCCGCAAAGGCCAATTCTGTAACGAAAGAAAAACATCACATAAATATTTCATTCATAAAAAATACATCGTCACACAAATGATATTCAAATCACGATACAAATATATTTTGATAGAAGAACGATAAAGCCTGGAATGGCGCCAAGCAATTTACCTAGAGAAGAAATGAAGACGATTTTTAAAATTATATTCTATTGTTTATCAACATTGGAGACCGCAGGAATAATAAAGACCATTCATACTGTCAAAGCTAAGCAAAGTGTTGTGAATTTATTCAATGGCTCATTGTAATATTTACAAATTCCATCGAAAAGAATGGGTTGTATCGTGTTTGCAATAGCAAAAAGCCTATCAATAGGTATATACTTTTATTTAATATACGTATATATTCATCGGGTATTTTCAAAGATTGATATTCAAATTTTGCGAGCACATGAAGTAACTATAAACACAACTCTTCTTGTTATGTTTAACGATTAGGTATTACCAATCAAATATTTAAAAAGAAAGAAAATACTCTTTAATTATAGGCATAAGATATTAAACAAAATCTTATTCAACTTTCGCCATTTTTCGGTTCTCACACGAACAAAGAATGTCGTCACAAAAATTCGTCCAACCAATTTGTATGTGTCCAACGTAACTTCGGAATTATTGTTTCTGAAACCGTTTGGATGCCCTGAGAACGTCCAAGACATCTCATTGGCATTCATGATATACAACTGCACTAGCTTTGCTTACTAATAGAAGGTTTCTATGTACCGTTCATATAATTTGTCCATTCGACGTACAGAGAAACGATAGGTGACGAAAGTTGACGTGTTGAGTTGTTACTTCTTAGTTATTCGATGGGATCGTTTTGAGAAAGTTAGAAAGCTATTGTATTTGGTTGTATTGATGAGAATCGAATGTTTACTATCGATTTCGGTACTTCCACGTTGGTCTGGAAGTGATAGAAAATTAGGATGTACCAGTTGCTGACTTCTCTTGTCGAAAATTTAGGTAAATAATGAAAGCAGTCGATGGATCCGAGGGATTTGGTGCTGACAATATAGCAATGTACAATGCACATGAAAGACAAGCATCTGATATATTCCAAATTTTAGTCTACCGCTCACAGCTCAGCATGGAAGTGTATTTTATATAATAAGAAAAAGGTTCCCTTACTATAAAAAAAATAAAAGCAATTAAAGGAAATGCTTCTGTATATTCACGTACATAACGTATCATTATTTACACATATGTTTCAATAAACGTACATGTTACTTCTGACCTTTTAAACGCAAACAGAAAGGGGTCAAGATTTAATTTAATAATGGGAAATTGAACATGTTGACAATGCGATATTATGAGCTGCAAAATGAATCGTTAACAATGATATTCATTTCGTCAAGGATAGTTTGAATAATAATAATAAAAAAAACTACAATTGGATAAAAACTCCAAAAAAAAAGAAGGTACGTTTGTAATATTTGTATGATTTTATATAAGATATTCAGCATTAATGTTAATGGAATTAAATAAAGAAAACTAAATAGAGCTTATACTCTTGAAACCTATGGAAGTAACAGTAACTAAAAATTCATAGACAATCACATAAAAAATGCATGTCTTATCGTGCCATAACTATCGTCTTTCAGTTTTTTGAGTATACTTAGTAAAAAAAAAGGTAAATACAACTCGGTATGTTAACCTTTATCTATAAAACAAATCGAAACAATTCTAAAACCAATAAAGTGTCAACATTCCAGATAATAAAATAAAATATCATGTCCACGAGCCAATATTTTATTGGTAGTTGAGAACACCTGTTCGTAGTCTATATAGCCAGTAATCTATTTTTATTTTCACAACCTTTAAATTCAGATTGTCTTTTGGAAATTTGTTCTAAGTATCAACAACACATTTTTCAAATTTAGAAATAGATCGTTCTAGAAGTCTCAAGTGTCATTGCGATTAGGTTCAGTATGAGTTACGATCGGCTGTTGAACCGGTCGCGGTGAACGGCGGCCTTGAGTGCGCAGGCGCCGGGTAGGGCTGCCGATTAAAATACATACATATAATCACGCCTTTATCCCTAATGGGGTAAGCAGAGCGTAAACGACCTAAACTAAGGCCGTTCCGCCGCGTCTGACAAAGTCTTGAGGGCCATTCAAGAAAGATTTGTACGTATATTGCTGTAGTGACAGGTTGTCAGCCTATCGCCTAAATTACAATATACTGAAACCCTCAGATCCCTTAGCTGGTTTTTACAGCATGCTCGAGAGGAAATGCAGCTGGCACATTCTATGTTTTTCTCTCACTCCCAGTCCAGCATGGAAGAGTCAAAATTACAATCATACATAGTTCTATTTGTAAACATAATATCTTTGAACAACTATAATAATCATCATCTCCCTAGCCTTATCCCGTATCTCACGGGGTCGGCTACCTAATCTAGGGGGTTGAACGAGGCTACTGGTTTTTACACAGAGCGACTGCCATCTGACCTCCGCAACCCAGAAGGGAAACCAGACCCAATCCTGGATTAAGTCAGAGTTTTCAAGCCGCCAATGCTTAGCATTGGCCTCTGTCATGGCTTAACGACTAATATCTATGGTATTAAACGATATTAACCGGGACCAACGGCTTAACGTGCCTTCCGAAGCACGGAAAAAGCGCCAAATAAACGTACATATGAAATTCGAAAACCGAAAAACACATTGGTACGTGGTGGGATTCGAACCACGACCTCCCGCTCAGGAGGCAGCGGCCCTATCCACTACACCATCGGGCTCTTTTTTTGAACAACTATAATAATATGCTTTATATACCCGATCAAAAACACTCGCAGGTAAGAAGTAGAAAAAATATTTTTCTGTCTCGCATATTTCAATAAGCTTAACAATAAATGCTTATAATAAATGATTGTTTGTCACAAATTAGGAAATTAAAATACACGTAGAAAAACAGTTTGTCTTTAAATTCGAATTTAAATTTGACAATTTGATACCAATAAATAGAAACTGTTTGAATACTGGACTTTTTAAGGCCTTTTTAAAAGGCCTATGTTGTTGGTTCTGGTTCTAACCTTTTTATTAGTTCCTAATTTTTAAAGCCAATGATGTTGTGTGGTGCCGGATTAGAATAACATCACTCTATGCCTTCCTTTGTTTAAGTGGTGCAGAAAGCAAAATTCCCTCATCTAGCACTACGTATACGCATATATCAAATTGTCCCCCCATGTCCAGCTATGAACTGTTGCAGCTGATAAAAGAATTGGTTTGTAGTTGGCAGCCCTGGTCCGCTACTGTGTCGCGCCTGCGCTTGCGCGTGCCCCAATAACCAATAGGCACTTATTGGTAGAAAATAGACACCACAGAATATGAGAATTGTTTATGGGTTTTCGTATGATTTGTTGGTTAGCAATGTTGTTGTTGTGGTTATAAATTATTGCACTAACAATATATTTTCTTAATAAAAGCTTTTAAGTATGATTTTGTTGACGTTTGTCGTAGAAGGTGTTTCTTATTCTAAAACGTTGTAAGTTTTATAATATATTTATTATTTGTTAAAAACAGAAAATCAAAATAGATTATCATAAAGAATTGTTAGAATCACAGAAATATTACTTTATGTATAAGTATTGTTAAGTATTATTCTTGCTATAAGAGGATCACTTCAACTTATCATTTGCCGTTATTTATCTTTTAGGTACTTTTTGTAAATATATTGGCATTTGCCATTCCAATCCTTGGACTACAACCCGTATAATTTAAATGATCATAATTATAGAAACAAAAAAGCATAAATGAATGTGAACTGACATAGCCTTTTCCATAACATTTGGAACCAGAATAAACATTACCAAAAGATGTCAATATAAAAAAAACTAGTTGTTTGTCATTGTAATGGTATATTGACTACAATTATATTTAAGATTTTTATTTCTATATATTTATCAGGCCTTCGACAGCTGAAAAAAATCTAGTAAAATTTACAAACTGCTAGATGCCTTGGCTTGAATTTTCAAAAAAAAAAAAAAAACTTCGCCAAAGTTTTTCTGCATTGGTTAGTGTAGTTTTCTTTGTAATTGCATTTTTATTGGATCTATTTATTACTTAATAAAAAATGATAGTAAGTTTTTCTATTTGTGTTGATAAACCGTCATGGTTTAGAAAACATTCCAAATTCTCACATTAGGCAAAGCAGGCGTGTCCAACTAGTGTTACAAAGTAACATTAATAAACTATAATCACAACTGTAATGAAAATTAAAAACCCTCATCAAAATGCTATTACTCACATTCTTCGGTGTGAACATACCCTAAGGTTAAGCTACTTACACACTTGCGTGACCAAGTCAAGGATGTGTCAAGTGATCATGTCATAATGAAATGGTGCAACCTAACCCTGGTTAGTAGTTATAGGTTATATAACCCATAGTTATATTTAACTAAGCATAATTCGATGGTATGTTAATTTAATCCTAGATCATTCCATACTTATGTTGTTAACTACGGTTGCAAATCACGACCTGGTTAAAGCCAATTGAATTAGGATTTCGTGGCATGTAAATTGGAAGCATATTTCTATTATATTTACTAAGTTTTTTTATGACATGTAACACAATAGAGTTAGGATTATATTTTACCTTGAAAACTAGATTAGTTTGGTGCAGGGATCCCAAATCATTTAAACTGCGGTGTATTTAAAAAAAAAACACACGAATTCAACTATCAGGCAAGGTAGAATTTGTGATAGTTTAATGGTATGTTTTGTTAAATTATCTTTAAATCTAAAAAAATCAAAATAACATGGAATAATCATTGACAAGAAAATCATGCAATTTTTCAGCCATATATTTTTTTATATTTAGTATTGTTTCTTATTTACCAACCGGAGGCCTTAGTTTGGTCTCCCCTGACATAGCCTATATTCGAAAATCTAATTATTTTGAGGTATAATTTGGACTGACTTCTGATTTTGATTGATATAGATCTGCGACTCTGACCTTTTGCTCTAATGCCTACCTGATTATGAATACTAATACTAACCTATACTTATATCGCACCTGAATAATTATTCTACCTTGATTGTTACTTTGATTAAACTTGAGAATATAATTCACACCTAGAAAAATATAGGGAAATCCTTTGTTACTTGGCACTCATACCTATTAATTGGATAAGTATATGACAATACGTGTGCAACAAGGATATGTTAATAATCTGAGTATTCATGACCTATTTCTGGAATAAAATAAAATTATTTGCCTGTATATTTTTATTCTTTTTTATTCCTTTTAGATTTGACATACATACATACATATAATCACGCCTTTATCCCTTATGGGGTAGGCAGAGCGTAAACGACCTAAACAAAGGTCGTTCCGCCACGTCTGACAAAGTTTTGAGGGTTATTCAAGATGGATTTGTATTTTGTACGTATATTGCTGTAGTGACAGGTTGTCAGCCATCGCCTAAATTGCAATATACTGAAACCCTCAGATCCCTTAGCTGGTTTTTACAGCATGCCCGGGAGGAAATGCAGCTGGCACATTCTATGTTTTTCTCTCGCTCCCAGACCAGCATGGAAGAAATTAGATTTGACGTCAGGTCTATTGGCAGATTCTTAATGCCTTTTTAATTTTACGAAACAATTATCTTGAATGCAAAGTTATATCTAAGTGTAGATTTGGCTTCGCTTTGTCGAAGCTTAAATTTGATAAAATACATATGATAACATTTTATTTTGACTACTAGCATTTTTTCTTCCATACTAGCCTGGGAGTGAAAGAAATACATACATACATACATATAATCACGCCTTTATCCCTAACGGGGTAGGCAGAGCGCAAACGACCCAAACAAGGGTCATCCCGCCACGTCTGACAAAGTTTTGAGGGTTATTTAAGATAGAATTTTAGGTATATTGCTGTAGTGACAGGTTGTCAGCCCATCGCCTAAATTACAATATACTGAAACCCTCGGATCCCTTAGCTGGATTTTACAGCATGCCCGGGAGGAAATGCAGCTGGCACATTGTATGTTTTTCTCTCGCTCCCAGACTAGCATGGAAGTAAAGAAATACATATAATGTGCAAGATGCATTTCCTCCTAGCCATGCTGTGAAAACCAGCTAAGAGATCCGAGGGTTTCAGTATATTGTAATGTAGGCGATGGGCTGCAACCTGTCACTATAGCACTATACCTACAAATCTATCTTAAGTAACCCTTAAACTTTGTCAGACGTGGCGGAACGACTTTAATTTAGGTCATTTTCGCTCTGCCCCATTCCCTAATGCCTATCCCTATAAATACGTGATTATATATATGTATGTATTAACTTGACACAAACATATCTCAATGATTCTTTAACAATGATGACAAAATAACACAATGGAATTCCAAATGCCGCGAGCATTGTTTTTGGTATTTTGACATTTATTTCAAATGAAATCCCTTATAAGTGCTGCGGTCGTGTCCTTTACCGCAGAATGTGGGTACTTCAACCACAGACATTTAATTTGTCTACAAGTGACTTGAGATAAGATTAGTAAGGTATTTTCTATTATATTCGAATATTATATATACATACATACCTAAAATCACGCCTTTATCCCTTACGGGGTAGGCAGAGCGTAAAACGCCTCCTAAAAGGCGCTTTAGCCACGTCTGACATAAATTGGGGGCAATTTTAGATTGTAATGTGTATTGCTGTAGTGACAGGTTGTCAGCCCATCGCCTAAATTACAATACACTGTAACCCTCGAATCCCTTTTGCTGACTTATACAGCATGCCTGGGAGGAAGGGCAACTGGAACATTCTATGTTTTTCTTTCTCTCCCAGTCCAGTATGGATGTGATATTATATATATATATATTCTTTATTGCATTAAAATACAAGAAATGAAGTTTACAGAAAGGTATGCAAGGGCGAACTTATCTCTATGAAGAGATCTCTTCCAGCTAACCCACTGGCAGTTGAGATAATGAGAAACATTTATTTAGCAGTGCTAATGTTTATGCTATTAGAATAATAAAGATTATTCTATTTGTGTACGATCACTTTGATATAGACAATGGACATTATACATAGTCTGATTTTTAAGTCCAATCTCTAAGATTAATTTGAGCAACTATTTTTTTTTTTTTTTTTTTTTTTAATAGCCTATAAATTGTCCCACTGCTGGGCAAAAGCCTCCCCTTCATCTCTCCAAGCGTCTCTGTTTACAGCCTCCGTTGGCCACTGCTTACAATAACCATCCAGGTCGTCTCGCCACCTTCTTCGGGGTCTTCCCCGTCGTCGGCGACCATCCTCCGGGATCCACTCAGTAACTGCGTTAGCCCATTTTTCAGGGTTCATGCGGACGACATGTCCGGCCCAATCCCACTTTAGTCTGGCGGTTTTTCTGCCTACGTCTGCAATGCCAGTTTTTTTGCGAAGAGCTGTATTTCTTATGCGGTCAGTTCTCTTCACGCATAGAATGCTGCGCTCCATGGCGCGTTGGCAAACTTTGAGTTTGGACTTCTGTGCTTGTGTCAGTGACCATGTCTGTGCACCGTAGGTTAGGATAGGCAGGATACACATGTCACCGAGTTTTCTCTTTAGTGAAATTGGAAGGTTTCCCTTCATTAATTCCTTCATGGACCAGAAGCTCTTCCAGGCATTTTGGACACGTCTTTCGACTTCTTTGTCTTGCCTGTTTTCGAAGGATGCTATCTGGCCCAAGTAGATGTACTCGTTAACATAGTGTATTACCCGCCCATCAACCTCGACCCTACGTTTTGTGCTGTTAGACATGAGTTGGGTTTTCGACATATTCATTTGAAGCCCAACCTCAAAGCTTGCCTCGCTTAGCTCTTGCAGCATTTGTTCAAGCTCTGTGGCTGAGGTGGCGAAAAGAACAATGTCGTCCGCAAATTGGTCAGATGTTTGTTGCCGACTTTAATGCCTCTAGACGACCAGGAGTCTGAGGGAGTGTATAAGGAGTTCCAACTAACATCTCTCGGGACCCAAGCCAACCTCACCTGCTCGTGGTGCGCTCTGCTGATTGACAAACGAGGCTCTGGCGACCCGCCAACATAGCACTAGACCAGCATGGCGGGCTTATGGTCTAAAACCCCCTTATCATGAGTAACAACACTTTACAACAGCCCCAAGTGCCCGGCAGTCCCAGTAACTGGGACGGTCCCGGCGGTGGTCGGACCAGAACTGGGACTAGGGGTGTTAAGAATCTCCGGGTGGGATCGATCAACCGACCAACGACCTCGGCAAACGGCAAAATGGATACTGATTCGCTTAATGTACTCACATACAACGTTAAAACCTTAATGAGCGAAGACAGGCTAATAGAACTTGAACACGCACTAGAAACGATCAATTGGGATATAATTGGCCTATCGGAAGTCAGAAGAAATGGTGAAGATGTCATAGAAGGAAAGGATAGCATATTTTATCACTTTGGCGAAACTAACGGTCTCTATGGGGTAGGGTTTCTTGTGGCAAAAAAATGGAAGGAAAACATCATAGAATTTATCGGTTATTCTGAACGAGTGGCAGCATTAAAATTTAGAATTTGTAATAACAAGACCCTTACAGTAGTTCAAGCCTACGCTCCAACCTGCTCTCACAGTGACGAACAAGTTGAAGACTTTTACGATCTCCTTAATAAAGCCTGTGACGAGAATAAAGGTACGTGGAGACTAGTCATCGGAGACTTTAATGCTAAAACTAGCGCTAGACAGGCCCTAGACAACGAGCATGTCATTGGTCCCCATGGCTGCGGATCTCGTAACGAACGCGGCGAACGGCTGCTGCAGTTTGCTTTTGGGCAAAATCTCAGAATCTGCAATAGTTTCTTTCAGAAACAATTTCAGCGCCGCTGGACTTGGATTTCACCAAATGATCGAACAAAAAATGAAATCGATTTCATAATGTCACCAGACCTCGATATCGTTAAAGACGTAGGAATCATCAACCGAATCCAATTCAATTCCGACCACCGACCACTTAGAGCTCGAGTATCCTTTAATCGAAAAATTCAACGCAGGAAACTTTTTGTCAATAAAATTAAAAGAATTAATAAATACACACTGGTTGCTAATATTGATCAGTTTATCATTAACCTAAAAAATAGTTTCAACAATTTAGAAATTGACGAATCGACAGACATACAGACTCAATATACAAATATTGTTAATTGCATACAAAAAGCCAGTAGAAAAGTAAAAACAGGTATACAAAACTCCACCAAACTCACGACAGAAACCATAGCACTAATTAACGAAAGAGAACATTTGAAAATTTTTAATATCACAGAGTATAGAAAAATAGATAGAAAAGTTAAACGGAGCATACGGAAGGACATTCGAGACTATAATACCCGTCTTGTACAAGTCGCACTTGAACAAAACACCTCTCTGCGAACCGCCAAACAAGGAATTTCAAAAGGCCGAACATGGATCACCAGTATGAAGGATAGCAACAACAAAAAACATAGTAGCAGGGACAAAGTGTTATATATCTGTACCGATTTCTATAAAACCCTCTACTCCAACCAGAGCAACACCGCGACAGAAGTCGAATACCTCCAATATACCTGTAGAGACAATGTCCCTCCCATAACGCCAAATGAAGTGCTTACTGCCATAAAAGGCATGAAATATAACAAAAGCCCTGGAGAGGACGGCGTCACTACGGAGGCTATTAAAGTGGGAAAAACAGCTCTACTTCCATATCTCACTTTCCTTTTCAACTCTATTCTACAGACCGGAAAGATGCCAGACAAGTTCTGTCATTCCAACATTATCCTCCTCCATAAAAAAGGTGACAAAAGTGATATCGGCAACTATCGACCCATAAGCCTCATATCCCATCTATATAAGGTTTTCATTAAAATAATAGAACGTCGAATTTCAGGCACCTTAGATTCCCATCAATCAGCAGACCAAGCAGGCTTCCGTCCTGGCTTCTCCACGACGGACCATTTACATACCTTGAACCAAATTATTGAGAAATACAACGAATATAATAAACCATTATACTTAGCCTTTGTAGATTACTCTAAAGCGTTTGACAGCATTCACCATTCGGCAATTTTCAAAGCGTTACAGAAACAGGATATCGCTCCCACTTACATAAATCTTTTGAAAATCATTTATAGATCAAGCACAGCAAATATCAAATTACAAAGCTCGGGACAACCTTTTCAAATCGACCGCGGTGTCAAGCAAGGCGACCCTTTATCACCAAAGCTGTTTACAGCTACTTTGGAGGAGGTCTTTAAAACTCTCTCAGAGCAACTATTATTCACTATTTATTAATATAGCCGATTCATCTGGGGAAACTTCGAATAGAAAAATGGCGGGACGTCCCGGATGCATACTGTAAGGATTGGTAGGAGGTTAGTAAAGGACGGAGAGGCCTTTGCTTAACAGTAGAACAGCATATCCTAGTAACATAATACAGTCTATCAATAAATTTACTTCCATGCTGGACTGGAAGCGAGAGAAAAACATAGAATGTGCCAGCTGCATTTCCTCCCGGGCATGCCGTAAAAACCAGCTAAGGGATCCGAGGGTTTCTGTATATTGCAATTTAGGCGACAGGCTGACAACCTGTCACTACAGCAATATACCTACAAATCTATCTTAAACAACCCTCAAAACTTTGTCAGACGTGGCGGAACGACCTTTGTTTAGGTCGTTTTCGCTCTGCCTACCCCGTTAGGGATAAAAGCGTGATTATATGTATGTATGTATGTATATATCAATAAATTTAACTCACACTTTTAAGAAAAAAAAAACACGATCACAGTCATAGCCCCCACTAGGATTCCCTGTATTAAGGTGCCATGGACATACACAGTAAAAACCACAAAGAACACCCAGACCAAGAAACAGACATTTAAACACAATTAAACGTAATACTTCCATGCTGGACTGGGAGCGAGAGAAAAACATAGAATGTGCCAGCTGAATTTCCTCCCGGGCATGCTGTAAGAACCAGCTAAGGGATCCAAGGGTAGAAACAACTACAGAAGTATATTGCAATTTAGGCGATAGGCTGACAACCTGTCACTACAGAAATATACCACAATCTTAAAAAACTCTCAAAACTTTGTCAGACGTGGCGGGACGACCTTTGTTTAGGTTTTTTACGCTCTGCCTACCCCATTAGGGATAAAGGCGTGATTATATGCATGTATGTATGAACAAAATACATTTTAGCACATCCTTAAAATTTGCATTGCTCATCTAAACCAAGTATAAATAGTACATCATTCTACACCTAACATTCACTATTCCCCACGCTCCAAATATCAAATCACTTCTGAGCATCAACGCGATGGTTCTTGTGCAACGGCTGATCACGCGCATATTTCGCGCATCTTCGCTACTATGGACTGCGCAAAATGCTAGAATATTCGAGCTTTTAAAATAAATGCGAATGCTTAACGCCCGTTTTTATAATAATCAGTACTTGAAACTGATAGCGAGTTTGAGTACGTATTAGAAATGTCATTTCAGCACATAATGACCTGTCAAATCCATACTTAATACTGCTCTCAAACTTGAGATCGCTTTATAAATACGGCCCTAAGTGATTTTGTGAATTAAGTTTCAATTGTAAGCTGTATGAGTAATAAGTATGATATCGTCCATATAAGTGTTTATGCGGAATATGTTTCCGCAAACCAAAAAAGAAGATTAATTATCTTTTCCTTTTCTGTGTACTTCCTGAGACTAATTCGGATAACGATTAGGCAAATGTCTATTTCCTATGATTATTGGATCGTGAAGATCGATGATAGATCATTAATCATAATTTTAAACCAGCTCATAGGTGAATTCGTCATAATTTCGCAGTCCGCAGTCATCATTAATACATTACAAAGGCGTAGGTATACTTTTTCTTCTGTCGAGTGGGTATCGAGTCTATCGACCCGATAAACCCTGGTGTCAGAGTTTTTAAACTGCCTAGTAGCACAACAATCAGGCCTCTGACATGGTTTGAGTAACGACCACTATCAAAGACAGCGACCGGGACCGACGGCTTAACGTGCCCTCCGAAGCACGTATACTACAACCACGGTAATCTTACAGGATTTAAAAGGTAATGTGTCTTATTATAAAAAAGATACTAGAAAATAGCACATACGAAGGCATGAACAGCACAATAAGTAAGATACATAAAAAAGTTATGTTTGGATCCTAGAAATGGATTATCAGCCCAATAAAATTTAACTAATTTCCTAGTAATAATTGAATATGCAAACGATTCCCTTTACTCCTCCAACTAAATCCAACGTTGCATGCACTGATGCACTTTGCTTGCGCAATGTCATGTGCATCGTAATTCAGTGCATTAGATCTTCACCGCACAAGATGTTAGCATTAGCGATGCGCATGAGTTGCTTCATGAGACTTCTTATATGGAGTTTGCGGCAAGGATGTGTGAACATGGGAATTTTAAATTAGGTTGACACCTGGGTTAATTAGGGCGTTTGTTGACTCAAAAAACCTACATCGTTGGAAGAAGATTTTTAAGAAAATTAAGGCAGCCCACGAAAAAAGCTGTGCTACCAAAAAAGATGGGAAAAGAAAAACGAAAACATATGGAAATATTTTGATTGAGAAAAAAATCCTCTTGTCAATAAGAAATTGGGAAAAAAAGGCTAAAAAAATTAAATGGAAATAGAAAATCTTAAGAGAAATGCTGTGTGCTAAAAAATGTTTAAAGACAAATTTCACTCACGAAGTACTGTAAGCTTCTTATGTGATTTAATAGATGGGACCAGTGAAGAAAGTTGTTTCAGCAAGAAAACGAACTCTACAAGAAAGTAAAATAACTCTCCTACCTTAGCACATTTTCCATGACATTTAATTGATTATAAAATCGACATTATCGTATAACAAAAGTGAAAACATTTTGAGTAAAGCAAGCTCTTTAAATAGTAAGTTAGATTAATCGAAAAGCAATTTTCAAA
Source organism: Scrobipalpa costella (assembly GCA_949820665.1). Taxonomy (NCBI): domain Eukaryota; kingdom Metazoa; phylum Arthropoda; class Insecta; order Lepidoptera; family Gelechiidae; genus Scrobipalpa; species Scrobipalpa costella. The sequence continues at coordinate 6,740,289 of OX463299.1, forward strand.
CTCAGATTGAAAAACAAGAGTAACTCGTTTTAAAGACTGTTAAAAACGAAGCCCTTTAATTAAGTAGTAGTAAGAGTTTGTCAAATTCAGGTAAACAAGTTTCTTGTGCAAAAATAACAAGAAACCATTTACTATAAACCCACAAAAACCGAAATTAAGAAGCTACGTACAAAAAACCTTAATTTTTTGTACGTAGCTTCTATACGTTAATCTATTAGCTAAAGTGAACAATGGTGCAAATTTCATGAGCATCCAAGCTTGGTTCCGTCGCCTTAAACCATGATCGAGGTGATGCCATGAACTTGCGTACACTTTCCCGGATAACTATTCTTTTTGTGATGGAGAAATTTCAACAAAGTAAGGGAGAATTCGAGTGTTAACAGTTAGGAACAAATATACATACATACATAAAATCACGCCGCAGAGCAAAAACAACCTAAACAAAGGTCGTTCCGCCACGTCTGACAACTTTTGAGGGTTATTACAGATTACATTGCTATAGTGACGGGTTGTCAGCCCATCGCTTAAATTGCAAAACACTGAAACCCTCGAATCCCTTAGCCGGTTTTTACAGCATGCCCGGGAGGAGATGCAGCTTGCATATTCCATGTTTTTCTATCACTCCTAGTCCAGCATGGAAGAAGGACAAATACATCACAAAAAATATAATGGGGAATTTGTCTTGTTTAATTTTTCTTCCACATCATCGGCTGTCTACATCAAAATAGAAGTTTAATTCTATAGTGACTCTACTGTTCTTCTTCTTCTTTTGTGTTGGAAACCAGCTACCGTGGTAGCCCTTTGGTTATACAGCGTGTAACAGAAAGAGTAAAAATGCATCAAGAAAGGTGTGATTATACCCACGAAACTGAATAACTTTCCCTAAGTAACATAGATTGAAAAAATAAAATAAAAAAAGACCTTCCATACAAAATGCATCAGCTGATAGCTCATTTAGTATGACCAGTATTTCTTTTTTCGTATTTCGACCTATGTTCTTTAGGGAATGTTGTTCAGTTTCATGGGATTCACACCTTTCTCGATGCATATACCCTTTATGTGTCTACATTTTCTTTTGCGTTTCTTAGCATAGCAGATATATATAGTTAGTTCGTATGCTTACTTTCTTCAGAATGAGGTTTCATATTAGTACATAAGTAGCCCTCATGATTTTATTATGCATGTACTATACCTATCTAACTACTAGGAAACCACATCGTAAATAGCTTAATAAAGTTTCTCACACTTAATGAAAAACCTGCTAGATAATGTTAAGTGCCAACTTGACACCCAAGGTAATTGCATTAAAGTTAAGTAGACGGTTAGTTCCCCATTCATACTTTCTACAGAATGACAAGACTTTAAATGAATATGGGCATGAGCGCTGTGCATATGGGAAACTGATTGAAAATTGCCGTTCTTCTTCTACTAGTGTGGGTTTCGAGTAGATCGACCCAATGAACCCTGGTGTCAGAGTTTTTCAACCGCCTGCGCTATTGCACAGCTAAAAGGTCTACTCTGACACAGACTGCGACCGGGATCGACGGCTTAACGTCACACGTACTTCACGGTTTTTCTCCTACGTGATACAGCTTACATTGTTCTAATCAAACTGGTGAAAATCTCACAAATTGATAAATTGACAAATATCAACTTTGTCTCAGGGAATCGAATCCAAAGACCTCTGGGTCGGCAGCGTATGAGTCAAATCACTAGACAACGGAGGCAGTTAAAATGGCGTTGGCAGCATTTTGGCGCATTAACTACTTTTTTTATCTTCCATGCTGGACTAGGAGCGAGAGAAAAACATAGAATGTGCCAGCTGCATTTCCTCCCGGGCATGCTGTAAAAACCAGCTAAGGGATCCGAGGGTTTTAGTATGTTGCATTTTAGGCGATGGGCTGACAACCTGTTACTACAGCAATATACATACAAATCTATCATAAATAACCTTCAAAACTTTGTCAGACGTGGCGGAACGACCTTTGGTTAGGTCGTTTACGCTCTGCATACCCCATTAGGGATAAAGGCGTGATTTATATGTATGTATGTAAATCCTTTTTTTTTGCCACATTCATTTAAAGCCTTGCCGTACTCTATAAACCGCTACTTTCAGGGTCGACGTACTTAGATCGGTAGTATAGTAACTAGTAAGAAGAAAGTGGTTGCGGTAAATATGCATACCCGATGAGAGGACTCGGTAGGGCTGGGAACGAGTTATCGATGAAATTGTATAGACGGAATTTAGGAAACGACACAAAAATATCGTATGAACATTGTGGTATTGGGGAAAAGTTAGGTTTTAGATCTCATACGAATTCCGATCTGAAACATACATATATACAATCACGCCTTTATCCCTAATGGGGAAGGCAGAGCGTAAACGACCTAAACAAAGGTCGTTCCGCCACGTCTGACAAAGTTTTGTTTACAGCATGCTCGGGAGGAAATGCAGCTGTCACATTCTATGTTTTTCTCTCACTCCCTGTCCAACATGGAAGAATTGTAAAGACGAAACCCTGCATTTAGGAAACGACACAAAAATATCGTATGAACATTTTGGTATTGGGGAAAATTGATTTAGATTTCATGCGAATTTTGATTTGAAAACTGGTTAAAATCTTTTTGTACCTAATAAGATGAAAATAATGAAATTGAAAATATTTATTATTTATCTCACAAAAAAAACAGACTTTAATGTAGCTACAATTTGTTAAATGAATATAATATTATTTGTGCGAGTCTGGTGTCCATACTAGGATAAACCCTTTGATAAACAATAAACAAAATAAACCTGATGTAATTTTATCTTATATCTTAGGGTACAAAAAGATAAATAAGACGTATTTTTATTTTATTAGGGTACAACAATCATTTTGATCAGTAATGGCTTATTAATATACCTACACCAAAAAACTCTGACACCAGAGTTCATCGGGTCGATAGACTCGATACCCACCCGAAAAGAAGAAGAGAAATATACCTACAAATCTATCTTAAATAACCCTCAAAACTTTGTCAAACGTGGCGAAACGACCTTTGTTTAGGTTTTTAACTCTCTACCTACCCCATTAGGGATAAAAGCGTGATTAAATGTATGTATGTATGGCTTATTTCATTTTACCTCACCAGTGACATCTCTCTATTATTGGTGGGACTCTGAGTTCTGGTAGACTTATTTATTTCAAACCGAATAATTATATATATTTACTTATTCTATGTATTCTACCATCGATCAATGTGGAATTCTTTTTTTTACTAAAAATTCCAATCAATGTTGTTTTATGAAACACGGAACTCAGCAGTTTGTTTACAAAAAAGTGATCGTGATCGTGTCTAGAAAAAATTTTTGTTTAAAAACTTGTTAAAAAGCTATCGATTAAATTATTTTGCTATAAACATCAAATTGCAAAATTAAGTAATAATATTTTACATTATTATTTAGTACACATGAAAAGTTAATCGGATCGATGCATTCAACGATCCATAAATTATTAAATGTATCTGTCAATATAATTTATCATCAAGATTCAAGTTCTCGTTCCTATAGGTAATGTTTTTTATATCATAGACAATTGCGCATATTTATTTCCAAAATATCATTATCGATATCCTAATGCACTAACGTTGACAGCGAAGAAAGTACTTTCATTCGCGGAAGCCTGCATCGGCTGCGCGGGCGCATCGAAAGTAAAAGCCGATTGGCCGGTGCCGGTACCGGATTTAAACTCCATACTTTACGAGCCCGTACTTATCATGCCGGTTCAATGAGCGGTGACAAGTTAAATGTTTGTTCTATGGAGAAGTGGGAAGTAAATCTTATATACATACATATAATCACGCCTTTATCTGCCTACCAGAGCGTAAATGACCTAAACCTAAGGTCGTTTCGCCATGTCTGACAAAGTTTTGATTATTTAAGATAGATTTGTAGGTATATTGCTGTAGTGACAGGTTGTCAGCCCATCGCCTAAATTTCAATTTACTGAACTCTAGGATCCCTTAGCTGGTTTTTACAGCATGCCCGGGAGGAAATGCAGCTGGCACATGCTATGTTTTTCTCTCGCTCCCAGGCCAGCATGGAAGAATGTTAATCTTAAAAGTAATTTTAAATTTATTTTTTGTTTTATACATAATGGATTCAGAAAAGTCTGTAGAGGGTTTGTAAATACTCTCGATTTTGGTGTATTTCTATTTAGGCAGATTCGAAATGTACCCCAAGACTTGCTGGCTCAGAACTAGTTTTAATGGCTTTTATTGAACCACTGATGCTATGTATATAAAAATACAGGTGCGATTTACATACATACATATAATCACGCCTTTATCCCTAATGGGGTAGGCAGAGCGTAAACGACCTAAATAAAGGTAGTTTCGCCACGTCAGACAAAGTTTTGAGGGATATTTAAGATAGATTTGTAGGTATATTGCTGTAGTGACAGGTTGTCAGCCCATCGCCTACATTGCAATATACTGAAACCCTCGAATCCCTAAGCTGATTTTTACAGCATGCCCGGGAGGAAATGCAGCTGGCACATTCTATGTTTTTCTCTCGCTGCCAGGCCAGCGTGGAAGAAAATTCTAAATAATATTCTTAAATATCATAATCTTATAGTAAAAATACGGGTGCGATTTTGTATTTCTTTATATCATTAGTTTTAGAAAACCCCGTAACCCGCCTTCTACGAGAGTAAGTAAAATTTCACACTAATCAATTATTGATAAATTGCTTGACTCAGATTGATTAATGGTATGTATGAGTGAGAAGCGTTTCTATTTTTTAGTAGATGTTATTTATTTAAATATAATTAGATACATACATACATATAATCACGCCTTTAACCCTAATGGGGTAGGCAGAGCGTAAACGAAAGTAGTTCCGCCACGTATGATAAAGTTTTGAGGGTTATTTGCGACAGATTTTTAAGTATAGTGACAGGTTGTCAGTCCATTGCCTAATGTGCAATATACAGACCCATCAGATCTCTTAGATGGTTTTTACAGCATGTTCGGGAAGAAATGAAGCTGGCACATTCTAAGTTTTTATCTCGCTGCCAGTCCAGCTTGGAAGAAATATAATAGATGGAAGAAATAGATTTAATTAGATGCTCTCTACTCTACACCCCATCACTCAAACTCACACTGTAATCTAAAATTATAACTGTCAGTCTATTTGTAATCTCTAATTAAAAATCAATTTATACTTTTGTGTCACTTTCACTTATGGTAAATAGAATGATTTACTTTCTCAGTTTAAAACCGTGTTATTCTTTGATTCCGTTTTCATTTTCTATATGATAAATTGGCTTGAAATATTTTTTCTTGCTTTGATAAATATTAAATAAAATTAATTTATATGTAGAATACAATCTTAAAATGGGTTACAGTGTCAGTTTCAACTTTAAATTGTAATTTTATTATTGTCACAACTTAATTTAAGTCCTTCTAGAAACTATTAAATCGTGCAATGGTGTAAGCAAAATGAAAAGTGCGTGAATCTGGCTAAGATTTCGAAGTAGTAATTTCAACAGGAAGGAGCAATTTATGGTGAAGAAATGTAAAGGTGTGTTTCCACTGCCTAAAGTAAAGTTTTTTTAAATTAGAAATAGGGTTTGCTGTTAGTGTTTAAAGTCAACAGCAGTCAACAACAAACCCATTTCTTTTGACCAAGTGGCCAGGGATGACCGTGACAGAGTCGACGATGGAGCGAGCTCGCCCAGAAGATGCCTGTTATGGCCCTGGCAATCTTACGCATCGACGGAACACAGCAAGTTGTTTGGCGCTGGACTCCGGTGAGATGGTTGCGAGCCAGTCGGCCCTTTGCGGAGCCTACCACTGCTTAAAAGTAAAAGTCTTTTGAAGCAATTGCTTTACATATCCCAAGCAATTAAAATGCTATAATTTGCTTATTTCATATTTTACTATCTTTAACGCAGTTATTCCACCCTCAGTTTAATCAGTTTTTCTGTGAGATTAAGATTCTTTCTCTTTTTAAAGAATAAGTAAGTTTTGTAACTAATTCTGCTTGTTTGGGAAATCGAATTTAAAAAAAAACTAGCGACCCGCCCCGGCTTCGCACGGAAATTATCAGTGTTTCTCTACTATATTGTGCATGTATTATAAATATAAACCTTCCTCTTGAATCACTCTATCCATTAAAAGAAACCGCATCAAAATCCGTTGCGTAGTTTAAACGATTTATGCATACATAGGGATATAGGGACAGAGAAAGCGACTTTGTTTTATACTATGTAGTTATAATGATCTTAGTACCTAGTAGATGCTAGTAGGTAATTCATGCAACATTGATAAACGTGATGTTACTGTTGAAACTATATGTTCTGTTAACGATCTGTTTTACTTTGTATTCAGGTAAACTATCTGTTAACGCTTGTCTTTAGTAAATTACTGAGTTCTAGGTAATAGTCAGTTTGGGTTAAGAGGAAGTTTAAAACACATAGAAGTAAATGTTTAACTAGTTCTTGGTAGTAAATGTAGTGATGAATAGCCTGCGAGCTGAATACGTAGTATCCTATCTACTTTTTAAAGAAACATACATACATAAAATCACATCTACATCTTTAACGGACTACAGATAATACATACTACTGAACAACAAATCTTTCACGAATATAAATTTAGAGAGATCTTTTTGATAGACCAAAATTATTGTGGTGGAGCATAGGTGGCGCCCTCAATAGTAATAAGTTTATACATACATACATACATACATCAAATCACGCCTTTATCCCTTACGGGGTAGGCAGAGCGTTAAACGCCTCGTAAAAGGCGCTTTCGCCGCGTCTGACAAAGATTGAGGGCAATTTTAGATTGTAATAAGTTTATTGTGTCTAAAATACTAATCCGTTGGGTGACGACATTTGGCCATCGCTCCGGGTGCATACGGCTGACGTGGTAGACCTCGGAAAAGATGGCGAGACGACCTGGACGCATATCGCAAGAATTGGTGGGAGGTTGCCAAAGATCGAGAGAGGTGGAAGAAGGATGGGGAGGCCTTTGCCCAGCAGTGGGACAGGATAAGCTAATAATATTAATAATAACGTTCGCCTCAAAGGACCGGGTCTCTGTGGGCCCGTGATACTGAAAAGTATACCAACATAATAATTCTCTCAGCCCAAAAAGTTGCCACACAAATAGCGTTTGGAGTGGCTGCCCAACGATCTTCTAGCGTGCAGGTGTTGGGGCACGCAGGGCAGTTCAGGAGGTGAGTCATAGGTTAAATACTAATAGGTTCATGAATTCTTTACGAATTCTGCATTTTTGTAATGGATTGTAAAATGAATGAATTCTTCCACGCTGGACTGGGAGCGAGAGAAAAACATAGAATGTGCCAGCTGCATTTCCTCCCGGGCATGCTGTAAAAACCAGCTAAGGGATCTGAGGGTTTCAGTATATTGCAATTTAGGCGATGGGCTGACAACCTGTCACTAAAGCAATCATATTACATATTACAATCTAAAATTGCCCTCAATTTTTGTCAGACGTGGCGAAAGCGCCTTTTAAGAGGCGTTAAACGCTCTGCCTACCCTGTAAGGGATAAAGGCGTGATTTATGTATGTATGTATGCATGCCTCAAAGGACCAGGTCCCTGTGGGCCCATGATACTGAAAAGTATACCAACATAATAATAACAAAATACTAATAGGTTCATGAATTCTTTACGAATTCTGCATTTTTGTAAAGGATTATAAAATGAAGACTTAGTTGCGATTGTCGCTAATCGGAAAATATTCCTAAAATTATTTGTATTTCCGACGCAATTAATTTAAAATTAATAGCTGTTGCTGTTCTCGAACTCGTGACTTTGTGCTGTGTGATTTTATAAAATTATAATTGTATATTTTCCAAAAAAAACAAAAAAACACAAGTAATTGGTAGTCATTAATTCACCACATCAACTAGATCAGCAGTAAAGATACACAATAGAATCAATAAAAAGAAAGCAATCGCTAGTCCGGTAAGCACAATCGATTTAACGCGTGGTTAAATCGATTCTATTACCGAATCGGAAACCGTTATCAGTACGGAAGTGATTCACTTTTAAATAACATTGGGCGTTTTTCCATTGCCTACGGCATGATTTCGTCAACGGTATCGTGGAGGAGTATATCGTGAAAATCTGTTATATTATGTGGACACGCTTTTCCCTTTGCTGGCACGGCAACGTCATGGCAACGGCACGGCATTGATTCTCACCGGTATGGGCGCTGCATATGCGTGTGTGCGCACAGAGTGGAACTAGGTAGACGATATTGTCTACGATATTCCCGTCCTAGAGGGAAACAGAGTCACGGTATCATAACGATAACGTTATCGTGCCCGTACTGTCTAGTGTAAAAACAGCCATTCAGTGAAGCTCTTTGATTCGATTCGAAACTTTATCTCTTTAGCATCAAAGGCTGGTATTGAGTGGGATAGATTTCAAAAGTAGAACTATTTGTTACTTTTTAATTTATTGTATTTTTTTCTAAATGTGGCCAATATTTTCATAGTTCTTTGATCTGGATTACTTTCCTTGCTTTTACTTTTATGACGCCTTGACATTCAAATGATTCGTTTGTTCCGCGGTCTGATTCGTTTTGTTTATTTGACCGAACTAATTATCTTCCGAATATTTTTTTACAAATGCAATGTTCTGCTTCGATATGCTAGACTGGATGAGAAATTGGAAGGATTTGTAGATTTATTTTAGTTTACTGCAAAATGACTAGCTTTTATCTATTAGTGTGATGTGAATTCACTCTGAAGAACTTTATTACAATCTCTATTTTCTTCACATATCTTTGACATCCATATGTTTGGACACTGGTTAACTGCAAGGAGGTAACACATTTTTCGTGCATATTGAAAAAATATATTTATTAAAACACCACAAAAATATTCACCAACGTTATAAGTCTACGGATTAGCAATACCATTTCGACTAAACGTAATCTCGGAACGTGATCAGCGCCATCTAAACTTCGATTGACCTAATTCGCGAAGGCGACAGCGCGCGCGCATCCTCCACTATCGAATGTCCTTGGTGTGTTCGGATACAGTTTCATGGATCAAATGCCTTGGGGCTTACAGACGAACTGCACATATACATATCGCAGTTTAGTGCAGTTTTTACAACATTAAAAGGCTGTCTGTCGCGCCTGATGCACGTTTTATTAATGTGTGTGGCAAACGAGATCTATGGTAACGTTGTTTATCAAACAGATTTGAACATCCCATGTTTTCTTCTAGAGACGAATTAAAATTTTCGAGCGTAGATTAGATAAAGTAATCTAGGGCCAGCTGGACTTTTACTAAATGCAATAAATACATTTTGGAGGTATATTGGTAGTTTGAAGACTGTAACACAAGGGTTTAATGGGTCATTCGTCAATTCGTCAATCCAGACGCAAGAAGAAGTAGCATACATTACAAATACACAAAAAGTCGGCGGTGTGCTTTTACGTACATGAACTTTATTTATCTGTAAGTATATCAATTCCTTCCATGCTGGATTTTGAGCGAGAGAAAAACATAGAATGTGCCAGCTGCATTTCCCCCGAGCATGCTGTAAAAACCAGCTAAGGGATCCGAGGGTTTCAGTAGTAGGCGATGGGCTCATAATCTGTTTGTCAGACGTGGAGGAACGACCTTTGTTTAGGTCGTTTATGATCTGCCTACCCTATTAATAATAAAGGCGTGATTATTTGTATGTATATCAATTGCAAAATAATAAACAGCTTGCAGTTACTTTGCAGCCTGACTATATCCACCTGTATTCTCAAGCTATTGTGTTCTACTACTAATAATGCAGACAGCTCTGACCTACAGCCGACTTTATGATGCGTAAGAGTTGATTTGTAGAGCATTTAGTTTGATGAGCCCTTCCTCTGCTGTGTAGGTGTTGTATTATCTGTGATAAGCATCTTGGCGGCCATTTTTCTTTTAGCCTATCAAGCAATAAATATCTACTTTTGTGTAGCTGTGATTTTAAATGTTTATACATGTGATTAAAAGCAAAACGTACTATTTAACCAACTATTTTATTAAAATTAAATAGAGAATCATAATGGTAATAAAGGCAGGGAAAATAAATAACTGAAATGATGAATTTAAATCTCCCTGGGGAGTTTTATGTGCATTTCATTGTACTCTCCTATAAGTAACCTTAGTAATGAATTTAGTTTTTATTTTATCATAGAAGGAAATAACGAATGAATGTTGAAAACGAATTCTGTTAAACTCGTGACTTCAACACGTGAAAGAGCTATATAAATTTACGTCCTATAACAGTCCAATAGACTTTCATGTCCGACCGCCGGAAGGGTAAAAACAGTAACAGTTTGGCAACACGCCCTCTAGCGGACCACGCCGGCCTAAAGGCAAACACTTAGATACACTAGACTTGGCTCGTAATGTCTGCTTTCAAAATGGTTGGGCTATTCTGGTCGTTTTAGCCCAGAAAAAAAAACTGGGAAAAAGAGTAACTTTTTAAAAATATGGGCAAGAAGTCACGTCATATACAGTCTAGGTCTACCTACTCAAGTGGTATACCTATACATATTAATTAGATTTGACCTATAGCTCATTATCCAAAAATGTATAGGGTATATAAACGGGACTCGAGGGTTACAGTGTATTGTAATTTAGGCGATGGGCTGACAACCTATCACTATAGCAATATACAAATCGATCTTAATCAACCCTCAAAACTTTGTCAGACGTGGCGGAACGACCTTTGTTCAGGTCGTTTACGCTCTGCCTACCCCGTTAGGGATAAAGGCGTGATTATATGTATGTATGTATGTATAGGGTATAAAGGCGTTTTTGCACTGCTCCGTATTCGGTTCGTATCCGTGAAAGTTCCATATAAAACGGATATGGATGGGTGCGCAAGCTGTCATACATTTACTAGGAAGTCCACTGCGGATACGAACCAGTGCAAAATGTTCTAACAATAATCTAATGAAAATTATGAATTTTCAAACGACACGATAATCATAAATCGTAAAAGTAGGTTGCACATACAAAAACAAAACCTTCATCCCTTGCGGGATAGGCAGAGCATGATGAAGAAAAAAAACATTAATTTTGCTTCAAAATATATTGTCAAATACTAAGTAGAATAGCTCTCCTGTCTGATAACGAACTCAGCATAAACGTTTGTTAAGAAACCGGCGACCATTCGGTGATCGAGAGCAAATGCCAGGAAAGGGACTTTTATTGCATTGGATAAGTGATGACGTAGTTATGCCCTAACCTGGGTAAGTAGCTGATAGATAAACATGAAGTAGGACTTTGCTGTGAATGCTTTTATATAGAAGTGTTGCAAGAGATTCTTCTTCTTCTTCTTCGGTCGAGTGGGTATCGAGTCTATCGACCCGATGAACTCTGGTGTCAGAGTTTTTAAACCACCTAGTAACACGACTATCAGGCCTCTGACATGGTTTTAAGTAACGACCACTATCAAAGACAGCGACCGGGACCGACGGCTTAACGTGCCCTCCAAATCAAGAAATCTTTTTCTTTTTCGGACAATCAGGTGATTCAGCCTGCAATGTCCTAACCCAACTGGGGAAAAAATTACAAAGTGATAAATACTCAAATATCAACTTTGTGTTTCGCCCCTGGGAATCGAACCCAGGACCTCCGAATCGGGAGTCTATGGCACTAGCCACTAGACCACGGAGGCAGTTGCAAGAGATAAGGAACTATAAGACCAAAACAGTGGTATTTAGTGCCTATATTTGTGTGTAAATGTTGTGATAAGGGTAATGCATGACATAGGTTTTCATATTACTTTATGATGTCTTAAAGTTTGAATGTAGTTAGACAACGATGGGATAATTTCCTACAATCATCATCTAAATCTATCTTAAAAACCCTTAAAACTTTGTCAGACGTGGCGAAACGACCTTTGTTTAGGTCGTTTACGCTCTGCCTACCCCATTAGGGATAAAGGCGTGATTATATGTATGTATGTATGTATCATCATCTCCCTAGCCTTATCCCGTATATCATGGGGACGGCTACCTAATCTACGGGATTGAACGAGGGTACTGGTTTTTACACAGAGCGACTGCCATTTGACCTCCGCAACCCAGAAGGGAAACCAGACCCAATCCTAGATTAGGTCAGAGTTTTCAAGGCACCAATGCTTAGCACTGGCCTCTGACATGGCTTTGATAATTTCCTACAATATACCAAAGTATTCCCTTCTAGGTTGCGGAGGTCAGATGGCAGTCGCTCTGTGTTCAATTCTTTAGTTAAGGTAGCCGACCCCATGAAATAACGGAGATGATGATATCAAAGTATGAAAAAAGTTTGAAGGAGTAATATTTTGTAATTTATTATGTGTAGATTCAACAAACACAAATTTCAATATTTAAATGCTAGAAACGTTTATTTGGTATGGCCAATTAGACTGCAAATCCACGGTAACACACGATATTAAGGAGATAAACATACAACCTTCTGTATGTGTAAACAATACTATTATTAGACAATATTTCCAATCTCAAAACAACGACAGATGCTAACAACGTCGACCTCAAAATAGGAGTCAATATTTACATCAATATTTTACATATCTTGACATTCCCCAAACTGTGTTGCAATATGATTCAACCATGAATAATGGTACAATCACTCATTGTTTTATACAATTCTATCTAAGTTTAGGGTCAGTTCACACCGGGAAGCGACGTGATGCGGCGCGCACTTGTCAAAAGCATGATATAGACATTTTCATTGATAGAACTCGAAAATTCCTCGCAACGTCGTTCTGCGATGCACCTGCACTTCCCTGCCTATCACTTTATGGTACAATGACATGCATCTTCAAACAAGTTCAGGCCGCGTCGCGTCAGTTCCCGGCGTGAATTGACCCTTAGCTAACATTTCGACAATATTTGCTAAAGTTGAGAACAGGCATAAATTTTAAGGACTACACCCAGTTATTTCAGATTTACAACGTGGTATTACAAGACTATCGGTTGTAGGTGAATTTATAAGGCGATGAAGTGAATGATGAGCTCATTGTATCGAGAGAACCTAAATACCTTCTCCTACGGCAATATTTGTTGAAATAACATTTTGCCCAGCCTACTATTTACCTACACAATAAGCTTGTTTGTCCGTAGGGTCGTTGACCTAAATGATAGTAAAGTGACCCCTGATTCTAGTACAACTGCAATAATCGAGAAATTAAATGGTGGATATCGCTAATCCAAATCAGAAATAATGAATTAAAATTTTAAGATTTATTCTTCCATGCTGGCCTGGGAACGAAAGAAAAACATAGAATGTGCCAGCTGCATTTCCTCCCGGGCATGCTGTACAACCAGCTAAGGGATCTGAGGATTTCTATACATTGTAATTTAGGCGATGGGCCGACAACCTGTCACTTAGGCAATATACCTACAGATCTATCTTAAATAACTCTCAAAACTTTGTCAGACGTGGCGGAACGATCTTTGTTTAGGTCGTTTACGCTCTGCCTACCCCATTAGGGATAAAGGCGTGATTATATGTATGTATGTATGTAAAATTTTAAGAACATCGCAGTCGTGTTAGGACTGCAGTAAACGTACTTAGTTCAGTCGTATGATATTGAGAAACTTATTATACCTACTTACTATTCAAAAGTAGAGCGATGGAACGCTATTTCAAGACGGCAGATTCGATTCCTCATTTATCATATTTTGATGAAAATATTATTTTAGGCAAATAAAATAAAGAAAACATGTTTAGTCCACAACCGGTTGATGATTTTTTGAATAAATACCAAACAAGTAGACACCATAAATCGCGTGACAAAAATGTATTTATGACCATCATTACTCTACATTTTGACGCCATTGCAATTAAACTCTTTGACGGCAAGACGACCATATACAAATATTTAATAATGTTGATCGTATCTCAGTCACTCTACAATAGAGCTGGGTGAGGATCGTTAGACTTAATTCAGGCTTGGGCTAGAGCTATTGCAAAATATAGGGTTGGTTTGGAGGAAAATAAATGGTCTATGATTTTGCAGTGAAAACGCGAAGTAAGGAAGGATAGTTCCTTGGTCAGTTATTTAAAGGCTGAGTGACAGAGAAAGGTTAATCACTACATATTATAAAACAAAGTCGCTTTCTCTATGTATGCTTAGATTTTTTAAAACTACGCAACGGATTTTGATGCGGTTTCTTTTAATGGATAGAGTGATTCAAGAGAAAGGTTTATATGTATAATACATGCATAATATCGTAGAGAAACACTGATAATTTCCGTGCGAAGCCGGGGCGGGTCGCTAGTAACATTATATTTTATAGTTTAAGTAGGTAAACACATAAACAAGATTATTCAAGGGAAACAAGGAGTGTTTGTTCACCGCGCTCTATCTTTCTTTATTTCTTGACTGGCTTTCCGCCTAAGGTTTAATTCCGTATTAAAAAAGTTTTCTCGTGGAAATGTAAGTTATCCCGCGGTAAAAAGTAGCACTTGCCCTGTTCTAAGACAAAACCTACATGCGTGCCAAGTTTCATCCCGATCGGTCCAGTGGTTGACGTGTGATTGAGTAACAAACATTCAAATATCCTAACACAACAAGTAGGTTTTAGACAAGAATATCTGTTTAATACTTTCAACTTAGGTGGTAATGTAAAAGAAGTTTATACTGCAATTTATTTCTATTCAATACAATTTAACACATATGGGAACGATTCCACTCACATTTTAATGAGTACATTATTAACCGATACAAAGGCTGCATTTTTATATTTATTGAAACTAAAACCAGCCATAATAGTAAGTAATGATCAAGCAACAATAGGATTGGACCAAATAAATCTGCAACAAAGTGCCAAAATGGCAAAGCAGTAAAAATACAACCCGAATGGTACAGTCCAACAACCTTCGTTTTATAACTTCGCTTTTATCACGTAGCTGTAGAGTCTTAATTCGCGTGTTTACTTCTAAATGTCATTGACCGTATTTAATGGCTACAAAAGTTACAAATCGTTGTATTGAAGTCGTTATAACGATCAAGATGACAAAAGCGAAAAATTAATTTTAGTCCACATTTTTAAAAAGCTGGCGAGCTTGACATTTTGAAATGCGTTGAGAGCAAAGGAATGCCTTTCAAAGGAAGAAAACCTTCACATAAGATATGAAGGAAATTAATTTTAGTCGTCCATATTATTACTGTAAACAAAATCTTGTCCTGCCTCTTGCATTCTTCTTTTTGCCGCAGGTTTATAATACTTAATGGTTGTGTTAGATTCGTATCTGATTCATATCCGTGAAAATTCCATATAAAATGGATATTAATGGGTGCACAAGCTGTCATACATTTACTTGGAAGGCCAAATCGGATACATATTGGATACGAACCAAATACCGAGCAGTGCAAAATCGCCCGCAGATACCTAAAATAAGCACAAACCAAAAGCCTTACAATGAAATAAAAGTAAATACGTATTGAAAATAAAAGACCATAAATATAAAAAAAAAACTATAAATAACCAAGAAGCAAGACGCAAAGTTTAAATTTCTCCATAGTTCACAGAGTCGCCCTCTCTTATCTTCTCAGATAACCGAGATCTATGTGTCATGCGCGCACGCAGTGTTTAATATATAACGCGTTCATATTTCATGCGTGTCTTTGCAATGATACATTATTGTGTGTCCGTGAGATAGTGCCGTTCGGATCATTTATACTGGATGTGGTGACTGCTATGAAAATAGACGTGTATTTGTTTTCCAAATATATATTATAGCCTTTTAACGCCGCAGTTTTACCCGCGGCTCACTTAATGAGTTTTCCTGTGGGAACCAGATATTTTTCCTCGGTAATAAGTAGTTTATGTTACTCAAACTGAATGTAGCTTTCTAATAGTAGAAGATTTTTTGAAATCGGTTTAGTACTTTTTGAGTTTATTCGTTACAAACATACACACAAAAATACAAAGCTAAGCCTATTTATAATATTAGTATGGATAATATTAGTTTGGTTTATGAAATTATTAGGCCAATCCTTAAATATAATTTTAGTCATATATTTTTTTTATAATTTGATCATTATAGCACTGTCCATGTGCATTATCTATCGTATAAAATAACGATTAAAATTGAGATACAGATAAACCGAAATGTCTGTGGATCTGTCACGTTGCCACTATAACTGTCAGTGTAAGCTAGCAAAATTTTAGTTCCTAATATCGCCACCTGAACAGTTTGTAATGGCGGTCGCACTATAATAGGAAATTAATTATCTCTGTATCCAGAGAGTTTATGTCAAGTATGTTTTACCATTGTTTTGTCATAGACTTTTGAACTCTTTAACGATTAAAAAGTGTTATTCATGATGAAAACTGATCGGAATCTTCCATGCTGGACTGGGAGAGATAGAAAAACCTAGAATGTTCCAGCTGCCCTTCCTCCCGGGCATGCTGTTGAAGTCAGCAAAATGGACTCGAGGGTTACAGTGTATTGTAATTTAGGCGATGGGCTGACAACCTGTCACTATAGCAATACATATTACAATCTATAATTGCCCTCAATTTTTGTCAGACGTGGCGACAGCGCCTTTTACGAGGCGTTAAACGCTCTGCCTACCCCGTAAGGGATAAAGGCGTGATTTATGTATGTATGTATGAAAACTGATTGGCTTACATGTTTGTATTGAAAGAAAGGTTAGCCCTCGACGTTTCGATCCTATACGAGGATTTTCATCATGAGAAAAGAAAGTCACACTCCACAGTCGAAGGTTGCACTTGGCGGGCGGTGGAGTGTCACTTTCTTCTCTCCTGATGAAGATTCTCGTATAGGATCGAAACGTCGACGGCTAGCCCTCCTTTTATACAATCAAGTAAGCCGATCAGTTTTCTGACGATGTCATATTACAATCTACTAAACTAGGTCTGCGTAACCAGTTCTTCTAAAGACAAGATAAAATTTTGCATATGCAATGAATTCACAGATGGGCCATTCAATAAATCTTTTTCTACCGCACCCAGATTTAAGGCCTACTTCAATATTAGTATGTTCACTTTGGTTTCACGCGCCGGAATCGACTCGACGACCTTCGCCGCCTACTGGGACAGCCATTGGACCAGATCAGAACAGGATATGATGTTGGCACGACATTTTTGTACTGCATTTACATTTTAAACTATTCTGAATATGAACATCGCAAATTCCTAAGGCTATGGTTTTCGTGTTTTGGTGATGGCAAACAAATAGTATTTAAGAACAAATTAGCACGATTAAGCAGGCGTTGATATATTTTGTATGAAGTTAAAATATTTTTTATAATTAAATATTAATTAGTATGCGTCCACTAAACAAAATGTACAGTTTACAATACTTAAGATTTCTATGATAAAAATAAATATAAACAAAAAGGATTCAATCCAAATTAAATAAGCACGCGTTGATGTCTTTTGTATGAAACCCTAAAACATACGAGAGATGCGATATTTTGTCAGTGTAAGGAACCTGCTATATTTTTTTTACATAACATACATACATACATACTATCACGCCTGTATCCCTAATGGGGTAGGCAGAGCGTGAACAACCTAAACAAAGGTCGTTCCGCCACGTCTGACAAGTTTTGAGGGTTGTTTAAGATAGAACTGGATATTGCTGTAGTGACAGGTTGTCAGCCCGTCGCCTTAATTACAATATACCCTCGAATCCCTTAGCTGGTTTTTACAGCATGCCAGGGAGGAGATGCAGCTGGCACATTCTACGTTCTTCTGGCGCTCCCAGTCCAGTATGGAAGCTAGTTTTTTACATAAACCTGAGCATATAACGCGACTTTGTGGTAACTTGTTCATAAGTAAGTATGTTGCCTTAGTTTGGATAGTGTCCAACAAGGAAACTCTAAATACACATTACAAACCTTCTGCTGGTCTGGGAGCGAGAGAAAAACATAGAATGTGCCAGCTGCATTTCCTCCCGGGCATGCTGTAAAATCCAGCTAAGGGATCCGAGGGTTTCAGTATATTGTAATTTAGGCGATGGGCTGACAACCTGTCACAACAGATAAACGTACAAATCTATCTTAAATAACCCTTCACTCCTGATTATATGTACGTATGTATCTGTATTGTAAAATCCACCAATGGATAAATCCAGTGTTTGGGCGGGCAGTGGAGTTTTAGCGATTTTATTATATCTAGATTTTATGAACTCCACATTTTTCTCGTATATAAAAAAATCATAAAATACATTTAAATATAAGCAAACTTTTAAAAGTATTTACTGCAGTTGCAACAACTAGACGTTAAGTTATGTGAAAAGTGATTAGTTTATCGCCAAATTAACTAGCATCCTGCAGTGCATAGCCAGCCTAAAGGTCAACAGACGGGTTATACGGAATTTAGTCGGATATACGCTATCAAGTTTGCTATTTAGATAAATGCAATATAATTTTAGGCTGTTAACCTTATTTTTCTCAATAATTGCTAAATCTTGCAATTACCTAGGGTCGTATTTATAATCAGCTCTCATAGTGACAGCGAGTTTGAGTTGGTATCAGAAATGTCATTTTAGTACAAACTGACCTGTCAAATCCATACTTAATATTGCTCTCAAGTTTGAGATCGCTTCATAAACACGAGCCTAGGATACCTACCTTGTATTAGACATTCTATGATAATAAAAATAGTATTTGTACAATATTATTTTAATTATTGATTGATTTTTAAATATCAATTCTAAAACATTTTTTAATTTATAAAACATTAGTAATCAGAAAGATAAAAATGATTTATGTATTCCCAAACCACAAAATAATCAGAATTTTTAAAATACGATAATGAATTTCAATTAAGACGTGACGAAGCTCACGATACATTGACACGGAAGCGGATTTTACTAGAAAAGGGGAACAGATTTGTGGAAAAAATTAACTCTAAGGGCCGTATTTACAAACCGATCTCAAGATGGAGAGCAGTATAAAGTTTGGATTTTACAGGTTATTATGTACTGAAGTTACATTTCTGATACGAAATCAAACTGCTGGTTATAAATACGGGACTAAAATGCTTACCGTTACAATGTAGGACAGGAACATGATAATGACTAAATCTCTTTTTTTTTTTTTATAGTTTTTTTTCCGTAGTTTAATGGTAATAAACCAAAACACTTGCAAATACGTACCTGTAACAAAAAAAAATATATCATTTCTAACAAAAAATAGTAGATATTGTTTTTTTTTAATATACAATCACGCCATTATCCCCAATGGAGTAGGCAGAGCGTAAACGACCTAAACAAAGGTCGTTCCGCCACGTCTGGCAATATTAAGATAGATTTGTAGGTATATTGCTGTAGTGACAGGTTGTCAGGCCACAGCCTAAATTACAATAATACTGAAACCCTTGGCTTCGTTAGCTAGGTTTTACAGCATGCCCGGGGGGTAATGAAGCTGGCACAGTCTATGTTTTTCTTTTTCGCCCAGGTCAGCATGGAAGAATTTACACAATACAGGGTGTTAATTTAATAGCTTAGGGGGTGTTTCAGTAACGTAAAAGGAGCCCATAAAAATATAAAATAAAATCCATTTAAAGAAATTAAAAAAGCAATAGTCGGTATTTATTATGATTCCAAGAGCTGCATCTGGCCCCACAAGCTATAACCAAACTCGCGCGAGTCGCTATGATTGGCCGGTAGCGACTCTCGCGTCGCACGGGATTCGTTCTCGCCTTATCATGCGTCATGTGGGATAGGTTACAGCTGAGCGGCCTGACGCAGCTTTGGGCATCATAATGATATCATTATAAATTCCTATCGACATTTATTCGCTCCTTTTACGTTACTGAGACACCCCCTACGCTATGGCACGCAATTAAATTAACATACTGTATATTTTGAATTTATATAATGGACGAATTCTATTGATTAGGTACTAGCAAGCGGTCAAAGTATAATATCAGATTTTTTTAAATACTGTCATGATTACCATAACAAATTATGATACCGCTACCGCTTATCGCTCAGCTCGCCACTATATCCCCACCAAAGGTCGTTCAAGGCTCTGAAGGTAATTTAAAAAGTTCATGTTTAGCCCGGGGTGAACTCTAGCGTGATAACTTCTAATATTTAGTGGCTCTGTTTTCACTAGTGTGTTATCTTATCAATATTGTTTGATATACATTACCTACTCCTATTTCTATAACATGTGGTGTCAGGCTTCTGACATGGTTTGTGTAACGACCATTATTGAAGACAGTTTGCAGAAGCAACGGTTTAACGTGCTTTCCAAATCTTACTTGCTGAACAATCTACTGATAATGATGACTAATTGAACTGTGTCTCAAATAGAACGGCCTAGAAAATCTGACACTCAAGATTATCGGGTCGTTTGACCAATGAACCCATAGCATAAAGAATATCGTGTTGGAGACAACTTCTAACCTACAAAGCCAAAAAAACTTATCAAACAAAAGCAGCAATGTATTTTGAACTGTAATAACAGCGTAAGATGAAAACGCACCGGTGAGGAGAAACGTACTCGTTCCAAATCATCCCATTAACTCTAATCGGTCATTAATACACCGCTAATTGTCAAAAGAAGCGTTTTTAATGGGCCTATGTGGCAATAGTTAGTAAGATGGTATTTTCGGTTCGTGTATTGTTCTGATGATTAAATACTTTGTAATGTAGTTAGGTTTGTTTAGAGTGTTGTTCAATGGTATAAAAAATATGTAAGAGAACCTTTTTTCATCGATTTCTATAGGATTTCTTCTATGCTAGCCTGGGAGCGAGAGAAAAACATAGAATGTGCAAGCTGTATTTCCTTCCGGGCATGCTGTAAAACTCAGCTAAGGGATCCGAGGATTTCAGTATATTGTAATTTAGGCGATGGGCTGACAACCTGTCAATACAGCAATATACCTGCAAATATATCTTAAATAAGCCTCAAAACTTTGTCAGACGTGGCGGAACGACCTTTGTTAAGTTAAGCTCTACCTACCCCATTAGGGATAAAGGCGTGATTATATATATATATATATATATATATGTATTTATATAAGTAAAGAGTATTTCTTTTGCCAAGGCTAAACAACTTCATATCTGCCTCACTTATGCACTCTCACTACCGTAGGTCAGCTGGAAGAGATTTCTTTTTAGAGAAAAGCTGTACCTGTTGTGCTATTGTTTTTTTATGTTTGTGTACTCTGTATGTTCATGTGTGTGCAATAAATTGTTAAATTAATGATAAATAAAATAACTTCCTGTTTCCTGAGACACATGGCTTAAACAACTTTTGCTCAGTTAGATGAAGATTTTTTGACTTACTCCATGAGACCCAGAGCCTCAAACGATTGCCAATTTTCCATCACGCCATATTTTATATATTTCCAAGAGAAAGGTATAGTTAATTAATCATTTGTAGTAAGCCTTCTACCGATGAACTTATCATTGTCACTATAAAAAAATACCTTATCCACTACGCTACAAAGAAACTGCTATAGCATAGAATAAATTTCCCTATACATACGTAAACCAGTCTCCCACAATAAACGTTTGAAAGACATTTGAATTGCGTCGTCCGTCTCTTTTAACACCTATAGAGATATGAGATGAATGTATATGCGATAAAGATAACATTGTCACTCTTTCACTTTCACTCATGGTTTAACGTAACGTGACAATTTTTTGTAGTTAAGTAGGTTGGGTATTTTTTATTTTATTTTTGGGTACGTAACTGTAGTTTAATGTCCCTACGAGAGTTTAAAAAACATACTCTGGTCCAGAAGTCTCGTAGGCTTGCATTGCATCAAATATAAGTTTATCAACACTAGTTTTGTTTTGGTTTTCTGTAGAAAATTATTATTTTTATAGTATCGGGTTAGAATAGCATCTCCCCGTCTCTTCCTATGGGTGTCGAAAACGTCATCAAAATTGTTATTGTATGGAATGAGTTGAATCACTGTCTATACAGTTTAAAGCGCACTGCGCTTACTACCTTATCAACATGGCAAATACACCAAAACCGGAATAGACATAGTCAGTAGGGGATTGTTGCAGTAGCTCAAATAAATATTACAATATAAAGTTTGCAACTGTAAATAATCGATACTTTCAAAATCAGTCAATGAAATCAACAAAGGTCACACTGCATTCCAAATCCAATGACACACAAACAAACGCGATTAATTAACACTATTATACAACAATAGACTAAACCGACCCACATCGATCGATACCGTTGTTAAAATCGATTTTAACATAGATATTTTGATCGATTACCGAGTTGATTGCTTCAACTATCGACCTTCAATCGTAGGCAGAAAGTTTATTGTTTCAAGTATCTATCAATCAAGATTGCTTATTTACGTCACCCTGTGAATGGGTTACGCTATAATAGTTTCAAGGACCTAGTATGTTCCGTTATAATGTTGATTGAAACATAAATCTTTGAGACACGCAATGGATAACGTGATTCTAGTAGTAATTGTCAACTATCAGTCAAACTAAATTGATGTAGGTCAGCAAGTCATAAAGTTTAACTGATGTGATGATCTAATAAATATTATGGAGAGTAAATCAAAATCTATTCAGACTAGTCAAGACGCATTTGATTTAATATTGATGACAAATATTATCAGAAAAGCTAGTTTGAATAATATTAGTTTGACTTTGATAAAAGTACTTTGGTATCTTATTATTATCATTTGTGATTGTTTTTTGCATATTTTGGTACATAGAAAATAATCTATAAAATGGCTACTATTTTAAATTTAAAATGTTAATAAATAATTAAGATCTCCTTAAATTAAGCATATATAAGCGTAGTAGGACATAGATATTTTAGAAACTACGTACTTATACTTAAATTTAAAGTGTTGGTCTATATCGGTTGTAACATAATACGTCAACTCCAAATCTCTCAATCTCAATCGGTTTCACTCAACAACCCTGCTCTAAGCCTGAGATCTAAAACGGTGCGCGCATGCAAATGTTGGCGAGATGCGCGAGCGCAGTCGCCCGCGCTTCTGTCGCGATTCTACCGCCGATTCTGCCCACGGCCGCGCGTGCCCGGTTGTTCCTGTATCACCGCTAAGGGGATAACACACTAAAGTGTCTACTTAATGTTTGACGTAAAAGGATAGTAATTTTTGCCAAGCTTAAGGTTTTGATCAATCAAAAACGGAAATCATTCAGGATTTCCGTTTTTAAAAGTAGGAATATTGGACCAGTTGTCCGCATCCAAGAAAAATATCAGAATGATGAACCCTATATTCTGAAAAGTGTTTCGATCATGTTTGTATCTACAAAATAAGTCTTGCTAAAGTAAATGCATATCAAAAATTCGTATTAATTTAAGGATAAAATAAAATTATTTGTTTTGTAAATTTATAATATATGAAATGAATTAATTTATAAAGGAACCCAAAAACCAAACAAGTTTCGCAAAAATATATGATATCTGCAACAATCTGCATTCCACAGAGTGTCCACAGTTTTGAATAACGAAAGCCAGTGTCACTTTCGAAAATGATGTAAGTACAGAAATATATTCGCGCACGAAAACATAAAAGTAAAGTGTTAATAACACAAACATGTACAACTCTTGCACGTGTTTTATCGCAAGTAAAATTTCTGTAGAAAAATGCGCTTTAGTGAAAACCAGTTTAAGTTGAATTGATGACGATGTACAGATAGTCCTGTCATTTACTAAATTGGGACTTTACGGCTGTTGATGTCAAAGTGACGTAGAACGATCCATTAAATCAGAAAAGTAGTCATTGTTAAATGATACAAACATTGTCCACTATCATTGTACGATTGTGCGCTATGTTTGTAAGATAAGATAAGAATATACTATATTGCACAGAAAAGACACAAGAAAAAACAAATAGTAGTTCAAATAGGCGGCCTTATTGCTAAGCAGCAATGTCTTCCAGGCAACTTTAGGGCGCAGGAAAATATAAGTTGAACTAGTGGTATTGTACGTTATTCCATCTTTAAGTTTCTTTTTTATTTTATCTAAAAATGCAACCGTGATGAGTGGAAGACCGCGGAGGAGGCCTTTGTCTAGCAGTAGGATCTAATAGGCTAGCTATTATAATAATAAAATAATAATATCTAAAAATTATATTAGAATCGTGTCAACTAGAGTCAGCACGAATGTGTGAGTTCTCCTTTATGTGAACTTGTATTTTCTTGTTTAAGAACATTTAGTTTAGACGAATGCCCTGTCGTTTGTGTAGGTTTTGGAGGATCGGCAAAGCCCATGAATATGACATGAGCTTCCTTGTAAGAACAATATTGTAACACAATATTGAATACACTGTTGTTGCAAGACGTAGATTTTGGATGATAAACATTGGATTATATAAATGATGGCTTTTTATATCAATTTGTCAGTAGTGTTATACATACATATAATAACGCCTTTATCTTAAACGGGGTAGGCAGAGCGTAAACAACCTAAACAAATGTCGTTCCGCCTGGTCTGACAAAGTTTTGAGGGTTATGGAAAATATTGTCTAAGAAATTTTAAAGTGATAGTTCTGTGTGATTTAATTTATTTATTTTTCTTCGTCAAATTTATTTTATTAAACCTACTTTAATTTTCTAACTTTTACCAATTGGCTGAGAACTCGATTTACAAAATATTTATCAAATTAATACCTAATCGTATTTTTTATACGATTGCTTTCTTTATCTGACATCTCTAAATACTATCACAAAAATCGTACGTAAAGTGTTAATTACCTCTAGGCTCGAATTCTCGTATATTTTTAGTTTAACCAGTGTAATTGGCATTAGATTGTCACGAGAGTCGCATGTGTAAATGTATTAAAATCTTAATTGACTTCTTACGGCCTGTTAGAACTAGGATTGACCACTTTGCTAAATTAGATCTGGCACGCGAGGTGTTAAGTTAGTGTTTTAGAATGTTATTTCGGATTTAAGTGACCGTAATTGGTTGAATGTCTTTATAGAGCATTATAATACAACTTATCTTTATTACTAGGCATTTTATCAAAGTTAATTTATTATAGGTATAACACAAATTATAGTTAGTGCACCTGACTAACTGCCCTAAACTTTTTCTACAGTCGTTTACCTAGATACCTATTATTAATTTAAGAAATAAGTCTTTGGATTTCATTATAAACTGTAATACATATATATATAACTATAGTGAGACCAAATATTACAGAACAAACGATGATTTTCAGAAAAATACAATATTTGATGACAATTGGGACTATTAGGTACGTATACATAATCCACAAAAGCAATAAATAACTTAACAAAATCTTGAAAATAATATAAATATTTTATTAATCCGAAACTGATTGCAAATTTTGTAGGTAGTTGCATAACGTCTGCAACAAATTGCTGACACTGACCGAGCATTGCAATTCAATGTCGCCCTACTTTCCACTCTATATCACTGCAATTAGGTACCATTGTTGATCAACAAACACTGCTATCAAAACACACAGAATAAACATATAACTTGCGGATGTTGTACATGAGTTTAACCCTTATGATCTAGAATTTAAGATTCAGTGATTATTACAGAAGCGGCAAACAAATATTGCAGGCAAATCACATGGGTTGACCACATAATTTTCTCTTAAGTGGGTATATAAACACGCTTCTAAAGGAGAAGCAATAAGATTCAAATTTCAATATCTATTAGATTCATAGCGGCAAATGTTTTGGTAACCACAAGAGACAATAGCAAAATTTAGAGCAATAGGTGTGTAAAGTCCTTTCTAAAACGACATAAAGGAATGGTTGCATGCAGTTGAATATAAATCTTGTTGTCTTTGACATAAAGGCGACATTCTAATTGTGTCCAAGCAGGATATTTAGCTGGCGCCAAGTTTTAATGCTAAGTCACCAAGTTATACATTTGGAAGTCACTATTATTATTATTAATGTATGTATTGCGAAATTATTCTGTAGGAGGTAAAATAGTCCTACTAAGAACTGGTGTAACTAATCAGTAATCTCTCATCATAAATCTAGGTAATTTTAAGTTTATTACAAGTTAGACATGATCATATAATTTACCTAAATGCAGACCTTGTTAAATCCTAATTTTAGGTTTCGGATGATAAGTTCATATTTCATAATTACTAACATTTAAATCGTTTCGGTCGTAGGTTTACCAAATTAATGGAAACAGTAAGAAAAAAAATATGTTATTTTTTATACTTATACGTATACATTCTTAATCTTCTTCCTCGCCTTATCCCGTATCTCACGGGGTCGGCTACCTAATCTAGGGGATTGAACGAGGGTACTGATTTTTACACAGAGCGACTGCCATCTGACCTCCGCAACCAAGAAGGGAAACCAAACCCGATCCTAGATTAGGTCAGAGTTTTCAAGCCGCCAATGCTTAGCATTGGCCTCTGATATGGCTTAACGACTAATATCTACGGTATTAAACGATATTAACCGGGACCAACGGCTTAACGTGCCTTCCGAAGCACGGAAAAAGCGCCGAATAAACGTACATATGAAATTCGAAAACCGAAAAACACATTGGTACGTGGTGGGATTCGAACCACGACCTCCCGCTCAGGAAGCAGCGGCTCTATTCACTACACCATCGGGCTCTTTTCGTATACATTCTTAATATTAACAAAAAAACTATTTTTTATTTATTTTGATTTTCAATATCGATCTTTTTTGCTACGCCGTAGCATACTGCTACGAAGTGAGATCGTTTGCATCTTTATCAAAGTTTAGGCTTACATTAGCTTTAATCATTTAGACTTATCTGATCCCCTATTGATAACTGTACGTACAGTAAGAAATTATTTACTATCTGAGCTACTCATAATATTAATAAAATTATGTTATGACGTATTCAACAAACGCCAATTAAGGCTCGACCAATGCAGCACTACCGTACTACGCTTTCCACAAAAACCAAGGTTAATCACTACGACCTATTGTGACTTGCTTGAATAGTGATGTTAAGTACTAACTTACTATATATCTTTACCTAGTACTTAGTAAAGATATATAGTAAATATCTTTACCTAATATGCATAATAATATGCAAATTTTATAAAATGCATACATACATACATACATAAAATCACTCCTTTATCCCTTACGGGGTAGGCAGAGCGTCAAACTCCTCGTAAAAGGCGCTTTCGCCACGTCTGACAAAAATTGAGGGCAATTTTAGATTGTAATGTGTATTGCTATTTATAAAATGCATTGGTACTACATTATAATTCATATTTTGGTAGTTAAAAAGGCATACTGCTAGTATTAATACCCGACTGCGCAACGCAAGGGAAGGTAATGTGTTTATCAGCCTATCTTAGTACGTAAGTATGTATGTCCTCTGTGGCGCTCTAGAGATCAAACGCGTGGGTCGATTTTTCTTACGCCAATCGATTCGTCTAAACCACATGCAAGTGTCACTAAAGACATAATTTTATCAAAAAAATAATATAGTGACAATTATACGCCTGATTAAAAATGGATTTCTTCCATGCTGGACTGGGAGAGATAGAAAAACATAGAATGTTCCAGCTGCCCTCTGTAGAAGTCAGCAAAAGGGATTCGAGGGTTACAGTGTATTGTAATTTAGGCGATGGGCTGACAACCTGTCACTGCAGCAATACAAATCATTACAACCTAAAATTAGCCCTCAATTTTTGACAGACGTGGCGAAAGCGTTTTATGCTCTGCCTACCCCGTGAGGGATAAAGGCGTGATTTTATGTATGAATGTATGTATTAAAAATGGAAAAAAGAAAGTTACGAACTATGCCGAGTGGGGTATCATTGAATAAGTATTTGAAAATGAATTCGAGTTTTCATACATCATTTTTTATTTTGAACAATCTTATGAGATCTTTATTGAGTTAAAGTTTTAAAGCTCACTTTGTGTTCTACGCAGGTGAGATTTTGAAATTTAAATTACTTACTTGTTTTATTCATATCAATTAATAAATACGAAATTAATTACATTGCACTCTAGTATTCTCAAAGATTATTATGGAAAAAAAAACTATAATGCTTCTTATAAGACACACGTAATAAAATCGAAACCACAGCGCAGAAAGCTATTCATGAATAAATAGCAGCTACCAAAAGTAACTATTACTCCCACACTACTACAAACACAACATGTCTTAGAGTACACACGGGTTCTGCACATAACAAAGCGAGATATCGATAAGAACACAATAAACAATAACATTCAGCTATCGCTGTTGCAACATGTTCAACATACTGTACAAACTGTATGTGTGTGATAGAGATGTAAATATGCAGGTATGTATGTGTGCATGCGTGGAAGTAAGAAGGAAGAATTAACATTGCATCAATCATCCTTGGTTATAATGAATAATCATTTTTTTTTAATGCAAATTGGTTTGTTCTACCATGCTGGACTGGGAGCAAGAAAAAAAACATAGAATTCAAGGCGTAAACGACCTAAACAAAGGTCCTTCCGCCATATCTGACAAAGTTTTGCGGGTTATTAAAGATAGATTTGTAGGTATATTGCTGTAGTGACAGGTTGTCAGCCCATCGACTAAATTACAATAAATTGAAACCATCGGACCCCTTAGCTGCTTTTTACAGCAACCCCGGGAGGAAATGCAGCTGGCACATTCTATCTCATGATGCATTTGTAAGACCACGAATATAAAAGCGATCGCTGACGATATTCATCTAAGGACAGATAAATCATTATGATAATTGTCATAATTTCGCCCAGCCCAAATTGTATAAGTAATAGTTTAAACTACTCGTACTTATACGATTTGTAAGACCACAAATTCTGCAGCATTCATTGGCGACAGTCTAAGGACAGATAAACCATTATGATAATTGACAAAATTTCGCCCAGCCCAAGTGGTATAATAGTTTAAACTGCGAACGCCACGTGCGATTTCAAAATGTACGCGTGGGCAGCCTGCAACAGTGCAGCTCTGTTTTATTGACGGGGTTGGCAGAATTGGGGCAGAACAGTGTTGCCAACTTATAAGACTAAGAGAATTTTAGGTGTGTGTCTTTATAAAACAAATAAATTTATTGTTTATCTATCTATCTAAGACAGAAGTGCGGATTTAAATTTTCAAATTATTTTCATTGGTTTTAAATTGGCTAGAGTGAGATTGACTGTTTGACATAGGATTAATTTCCCTACATTTCTTTTAAAGTATTTTTGAGAACTTCAGTTTTTATTACATACAAAATCAAGTGACACATGAGTTAAGACATTTTATTGAAAATTTTCTACTTTACTGAGACAAATTAATAGGCAGTAGCCATTAACTGTCAAATTCTTCAAACCAATTCTTAGGGCAGTACCTAGAGGACACCGACACTAGAGAGACAGCCAAATCGCTCTTTCTACATACATGTAGACACGGTTTTATCCCTAACGGTGTAGGCAGAGCGTAAACGACCTAGACAAAGGTCGTTCCGCCACGTCTGACAAAGTTTTGAGGGTTATTTAAGATAGATTTGTAGGTATATTGCTGTAGTGACAGGTTGTCAGCCCATCGCCTATATTGTAGTATACTGAAACCCTCGGATCCCTTAGCTGATTTTTACTGCATGCCTGAGAGGAAATGCAGCTGGCACATTCTATGTAGCAGACTCAAGAGACTCTAGACAAACTCTTTCTTAGTAGCAGAAACTGGCCCCAAGAAAATTAAAGCTAAATGTATTTTTTAGATCTGGCAACATAAGACCAAAGACCAGGTGGGACGATAACAGCCTGTAACAGTGCTATTGTGATTTATTCAACGCCTGCGCATGATTTACACAGATAAAAGCGAGTGAATCACGAATTACGATAAAATTGGTGGCTATTGACAGGTCGGGGTTAAAGGATTTGTAAGAATATTGATTGCTAGATTGTACGTGATGAAATTTTAAGTTTAAGTTTAGATAAGTATAAGTAAAAAGTTATTATTTTATTTTTAAAATGTTAACACATTTATTATTGTTACGATTGCCAAATCGTAACCGTACCTTTTTATTTATGACATACGAGTGTAGTTAGAAATAATAATTATAAACTAATTGACAGGTATAATATGATACATTTTTTCTATAAAATAGTAGTCATTCACTTCTACGAATACAATATTACCACAAAATTTCCACGTAGGTACGTGTAGAAAGCAAAAGTAGACAAAACCATTCGACCAAAGAAAACAACAAAAACATATCGATAAAAAAGAAATCGATTAAT
The DNA here is from genome assembly GCA_949820665.1 of Scrobipalpa costella. NCBI lineage: Eukaryota > Metazoa > Arthropoda > Insecta > Lepidoptera > Gelechiidae > Scrobipalpa > Scrobipalpa costella. Next base: position 6,770,499 of record OX463299.1, read on the forward strand.
ACAAAATGCACTTTTGTTGACCGCCTATTCAATACACTTTTGCCTTCAGATATTTTACCCCATTTTGTTGAATATATCGCGACAGGGGGGCTATTCTTTACCATTGTAAATAGAACGATTGTTAACCTTAAAGAGAGGCGGTGTTATTTATCACAAGCATTGGGGGCCTATTCTGTACTACGTCGATTACGATCTGATCTTTGTAGGAAATCTGTGCTGTCAACGTGTTCGACAATTTGAAATTTGTTTTTATTTTGCATTTGTGTTGTACATACATACATACATACATATAATCACGCCTTTATCCCTAATGGGGTAGGCAGAGCGTAAACGACCCAAGGAAAGGTCGTTCCGCCACGTCTGACAAAGTTTTGAGGGTTATTGAAGATAGATTTTTAGGTATATTGCTGTAGTGACAGGTTGTCAGCCCATCGCCTTAATTTTTCTTCGTTGTATTTCCAATTCAAAACATAATGTTTTGACAACACGCTATGCATTAAAAATAGTCTATCATCAAAATTTATGACCGAAAAAATTTAAGCTTTATTTATTAAATACCGGGTGTAACTACAAACTGATAGGGGTCGCTTAGTCAACGGAACTGAACAACTGTCACCAGGAAACTCTTTCAGGAGATTAAAAATAAAATTCATTCCCATACAAAATGACTACCTTGATCAGACAATTTGTATGGAAAAGCAAATTTTTATTTTCACTTCCTGAAAAAATAAAACCTGCTGATAGTTGTTCTGTTTCGTTGACTGAGCAACCTCTATCAGTTTGCGGGACGCTGTCCCATACACCTCGTATATACTAACTACTACTACTAACGTTGTAGGTAATTTTACAGAATTCTCAGTCAGAATAGGAGTTCAGTGAATTTTTCTGATATTTACCAACCAATTCGACGTTACCTCGAATATTTATTATTTCGGCGTCTTTAAAAATGCATTGTATTTAAAGTCGCTTGGCGGCAGGCTTTAACTATAAATTTTAATAAATGGGTAACCTATCCATGTTAAAGTCCATTTACTTACTTAAATATAAATAGACTGCAACGTTTGTTTCGTTGTCTTGTTCTAATCAGTTTAAAGAGTTACAGTTAAATGCGTTTACATAATACAAAATGCCCATTAAAATAAAACGGTACCTAACCTGCTTTAAATCATTCAAGATCTACTTCTAACTGGCTCTAGTAAGGTTTAGTTCAGATTGTCGCCGCCAGGTGTCGCGTGCGGCGTACGGGAAGTGTCGCCGAGCCGCTATCAGATGCGCACACACGAAAATCGCCATTTTAATGAATCTCAGCTAGGTTTTAGAATAAGCCATGAGAGAAGCGGTACGTAGAGTGGTATTTAGCTAACATCATAACTTACAGATATTCTGTAATGAATATATGTGTGTACAGTAAATTCTCTCTGAAAGCCAACTCTACCAAAGAAAATGTAGAGTGACTTTCCGCCTCTGCTCCGGAGGGCACGTTAAGTCTTCAGTCCTATATTTTATAGCAACAGTTACAAAAACATGATTTATGAGGATAATAATAATAAAATAATGATAAATTTATGACTTATGAATGTAATTTCTGACACAAACGTTTTTGTAACTGGTATAAAATAAATAAAAGAGGCGGTTTAGCATTCCTGACTTTAAGGTTCATAGAATCGACTTGACAACTCACTCGATAGAAGAACAAGATTTACATATTGAGGGCTACGGCAACAGAAAGTCTAGTGGAAATCTGGTAACCCTAATAAAAACATGACTCTTCTGTAAAACATATTGGAGATATCTCCTGGCCCAACCCTCGCCCTTACACCCCGATTTAATTAGTCCAGATCTCAACTACTTTACTCCTAACAGCAAACAATAAAGATCAGACATTTTCCCTCAATAATTAGGGCTTGTTCGCCCTTCGATAGGGAAATACTGCCTCCAGCTAATGTTATACGATTAATTGAATTTATCTTGTAGGAAATGCGGCTGAGCCTTACCGGTGTGTGTCTAAGGTACTGGACCGTTTTAATTACTTGTCCTTCGTGGGTTATAGTGGGAAATAGAGAAGAATGGGCGTGTGGGAAGTGACTGGGGTTTAGAGAAAAGTTTGGAGGCGCGTGTGTTTGGAAAAATAGTGATGGGTGTTTATAATGTAGAGTTTTGCAGCATTAAGATGATTTTGAGATTTGTTAACTGTTTTTTTTAGTTAATGTTACAGGTATTAAGTTTTTATTGCCTGTAAGCCTAAAATACTTGCACAAATATTAAAATATCTGTATTTATTGGAAAATAAATACAGTTTTTTTACAGTCTAACCTACTGCAATCCCTTCCTACGTTTATTTGTAACTTACTGATCTATAAGAATTACCTAATTAATAATATCTAGAATAGAACAGAACTCTACGAAATATCATTAAATATGATTTTAATATTGTTTAAATTGATACAACCTAGCATGTTAAAAATAAGTAGGTACATTTTTTTAATGAATTCATCATCATCTCCCGTCGCCTTATCCCGTATCTCTGGGGTCGGCTACCTTATCTAGGTGATTGAACGAGAACCGGTACTGGTTTTCACACAGAGCGACTGCCATCTTTTAGGTTAGGTCAGAGATTTCAAGCCGCCAATGCTTAGCACTGCCTTCCGAAGCACGTTTTTGACGTGACAACGTCTTATACGATGGAGCCGGCTGCACGAACGAATAAACATGACTCATGCGGCGTTACCTCGCTTTGAGGCGTTCCATTTAAGGCTTGAAGTGCAAGCGAGAGCGCGGAATGAGCGACAAAGAGGCACAATCGGCCTCCGCGTTCGGCAGCGTTCGACATCTGTCTCCATCAGTATTTTTTTAACTGCCTCCGTGGTCTAGTGAAGCCATGGGCTTACGATCCGGAGGTCCTGGGTTCGATTCCCAGGGGGAAAACACAAAAGTTGATATTTGTCAATTTATCACTTTGTGAGGCTTTCCTAGTTTGGTTAGGACATTGCAGGCTAAATCACCTGATTGTCCGAAAAGAAAAAAGATTCCGTGCTTCGGAGGTCACGATAAGCCGTCGGTCCCGGTCGCTGTCTTTGATAGTGGTCGTTACTATAACCATGTCAGAGGCCAATTAGCTGTGCTACTAGGCGGTTTGAAAACTCTGACACCAGGGTTCATCGGGTCATTCGACTCGAGAATCCACTCGCTAAGAAGAAGTATTTTTTTATGACGTTGTCACGTTCAACTATCGTCAGTAAACCGACTTTACAGACAACAGTTTTTTTTTTAATGAATTCGTCAAGTCAAAATACGTTTTGAATCAGAATCTTATTTTTTATATAATTTTTAAAATGAATGGTGTCGCGTAACACAAACTTCTCTTAAACCACTTCCCATATCAAATCCATCTTACAACTGTAAACACACCTAACCGTCTAGCGTTTCGTGCATAGAGCTGCGCAGGCGACGACGAAGCGTCAACTTCCGCGTGATTATGTCGCGTGTACTGTTCGAGGGAACACGCTTCCGTCTCTTGTCTGATTAGAGGTATGTTAATGTTCGGCAAGTGTCAAATTGATCACTATTTTGGTGATGATGAGAGTATGAAGCTTCTAAATATCGTATGAAAAGTGTTCTTTTTTTAATTGACAATGGGCTTGACTCTAGTCATGTACAATAGTGACAGAGTCAGCGATGGAACGAGCTCATCCAGAAGATCCCTGTTGATTTTATGTGGCTTTCTGATGGAAACCAATAAATATTTTGGAATGCAGCGATCTGCGCAGGCGACGACGAAGCGACAAGTTCCGCGTGATTATATCGCGTGTACAGTTTGAGGGAACACGCTTCCGTCTCTTGTCTGATTAGATGTATGAGCTGATGTTCAGCAAGTGTCAATTGACGTACAGTGAATATGAAGAACCGTCCAAATAACTTCGTATAAAGTGAGTTACTTCTTATCAAATGGGTTCTTCGAATCGACTTACTGGGTCTTTAGAAAACTTTAGAATCCAACATACATACATATAATCACGCCTCTATCCCTAATGGGGTAGGCAGAGCGTCAACGACCCAAACAGAGGTCATTCCGCCAGGTCTGTGAAAGTTTTGAGGGTTGTTTAAGTTAGATCGGTAGACTGATCCTTTAGTGTAGAATCTGGTCTGATTTACAAGTTCAAACAGTAGAGACCTTTACTTAATAATGTAAAATTAAGAGGACAATCAAGATGTCATGATGGGTGGGCGATAAATCTAAACATGTCTAACTGTATGCATCTCATATTTTTCCGCATTTTAATGGCCTACACACATTGTTATAATTCCCTTTAAAGGATTGTGCAGTATTATGAACTAAACACTAGATTATTAAGACACTTATGCATATGAAGTCATAATGTGAGAGCGTAGGCGAATAATTTCACAGGAAATGCTATAATTTAGGAGCGTTTTCGCAATCCAAAGAGAACTGAAACGAATCCAACTGCCTATTAATCTCCTAATTCACTGATCTTAAGGCCACATTAAATATCAAATGCAAGGATAATTTGATGCTTTGTATAAGTGTAAATTGCCTGCCCTTTTAAGGGAGATCTATCATCGTCAGTTAAGTATTATTATATATATTTATGATTCGTAATACAGAATATGAAGCCAGTTTTGTAATAGAACTATTCAATCATCTTACAAGTATTATGTTCAAAATACTAGCACTGGTAATATCACATTAAAAGAATCGTATAGTTATTTTATTATAGATAATTCCTAAAATCCTCTCAATAAAAAGAAAAAGAAAATCTATCATAGTATTTATTTACGATTAACAGATAAAAAGGTTCAACCTTTTTCTTATTTTGTAATTTCACCCATAAGTAGGAAGTATTGAGTGCACATTGTACTTTACATTTTGTGTTTACTTTTAAATAAATAACATTTGCCAATCTAAAAAAAAAACATTTTTTCTACAACATATCCTGCAGCTACACCAAAAAATGCCGAATCGAAGGCTAACCGATCACGATTATGTCAATAACGTTACCAAATAACGTGTCAATTTAGAATGTAACGTTCGTGCGTGATGTTAGGCAACGTTAATCGAATCTGTTATCAAGCTGCGCGCACGCAAGTGCTTAGGGCAGGTTGGAAACAGCTTGGGTATTTGCAAGATCTCTAATCGATGACTAGAATTATGTTCATTGCTTGATCAAAAGTTAGTAAATACAATATGTTAAAACTAAAGTTGTGATCGTGAAGTAGGTTAATACAAAATCTGAATTAAAACTGCTTCTGTACTACACAAAACAAAAAGTTAAATTGACCAAGGAACTTGAATACAAGCATATCAAGTAATATGATTGAGACAATAAAGTTAATGTTAAGATCAATCTTCTGTTGTTTAAAATTATTAGGAACTTCATAGTGGTTATCAAGTTACTAGATTCATTTAATTTTTAACATTATTGTCATAAACACCTTACTTTATGTGCTCGTATTCAAACTTTTTTTTTTCAGTGTAGTTACTATGGGGAAAGACCCGCTCACAGCCGCAGTTATGTGGTCTAAATCTGACACCAGAGTCCATCAGGTAGTTTGTTGATTTGGAGACGCTATCAACAAACAACAAAATCAGCCTAATGTTCAAATCTCGAATTCCTAGACTAGGTATTTATATTTATATTATTATCTCCGGTAACTATATTTAGCAATTCAGGAATTCAAGACCTTCCTCCACACCCATACATTTTCATCAAAGGTGCGACCAGCCATGTGACCAGCAATCATTTCCCGAACATTTCCACTTAATGAATTCAGATTGAACTGCTATCTCTTCCCGCTCCCGTAAGCGTGACCTTGTACGGTTATCTACGGAGTGCTAGCTAATCTGACAGATGTCAAACTTTCACTCACTCGCACGCACACGGCAAATCAAGATCAGATAGTGGCAACTGTAAAAAAAAACAGGTGAAACTGAGAACAACCTAGCTCCACGCTTCGCTGCCTCCACTTTGTCTATCACGGTTTAAGTTTGAGAGTGGGATTATTTATAGCTAGATTTCGAAGTTAAAAAAATTGTTGGCAACTGTTTTTTTTTCTTGGTAAATAATAGTTATTGATTTCAGTAAAGTTCTTTTTATCCCTAACTAGACAAATTCGTAACCTTTGAGGAATAAAATTGTCAATGGATTCTTTCGTAAAGAATAATCAAAACCTTAAATTTCCGTAAATGGGAGACTGGAGAAGCATTCTTTCATTGCCAATTCATACATATATACATACAATCACGTTTTTTTCCCTAATGGGGTAGGCAGAGCGTAAACGACCTAAACAAAAGGTTCGTTCTGCCTCGTCTGACAAAGTTTTGAGGGTTATTTAAGATAGATTTGTAGGAATATTTCTATAGTGACAGGTTGTCAGCCCATCGCCTAAGTTGCAGTATACTGAAACGCTCGGAGCCCTTAGCTGGTTTTTACAGCATGCCTGGTTTTTACAATATTCCAATTCATCGACTAGGTATAGTAGAATACCAATATGGCTTAACGAGTAAAAGCGAAATTCAGTGCTAATTCCCTATAGCTCTGTTCAGATATTGCATTGATTCAATATTGTTGGCACAATTACGATAGGCAATTCATTAGTTTATCTATTAGAGCTCGAAATGTGTTAACGTCAACTTAGTTAGCTGCGAACAATGCTTCATTTGCAATTCCCAATTCACATTCCAGCGATCCGGTTCAATTAATAGCAGAATTAGAACAAAGGGACAAGACAGGCAATTGAAAGTAGGCGCCATGAGTACAGCTAGTTTTGATAAACAATATTGATAAATTACTAATTAAAAAATATAAAATCAATGCGAATATTTGAGCAACACTTTTTAATAAAACACAGATTTTTGATGAAAAAATCATAAAGACGCGTGAAAAGTGAAATCGCGAAAAGCAAGGTAATAAATTGTGTTTAAATAGTAATAGGGCATGATTAATATCGTCATGATTAAAGGTAAACTCTTAGCATTTTTTGAAGATGGCATTCTGAAAGCAACTTTTTGGTCCAATTTTATTGAATTTCAGAACATTACATAAACATTCAGACCTTTTCACTAAAAATCTGTTTTTTTTAAAAAAAAAGGGTTTCTCGAATGTTCTAAAAGCAACTTTTTAGTACCATTTAATAGGCTAGCATATTTTGAATTTTTATTATTCAAAAATAATTTCTTAGTCATTATTGTTTTAATACTAACTAGCGACCCGCCCCAGCTTCGCACGGAAATCATCAGTGCTTCTCTACTATATTTTGCATGTATTATACATATAAACCTTCCTCTTGAATTACTCTATCCTTTAAAAGAAAACGCATCAAAATCCGTTGGGTAGTTTTAAAGATCTAAGCATACATAGGGATATAGGGACAGAAAAAGCGACTTTGTTTTATACTATGTAGTGATGTAACTATTAATACAACATTTTAATTATTTTTTAAATGTTTTGAATTGATTAAGGAACATGTACAAATAGCTAACAAACATAACATTGCCTACAAGCTACTCTCTTATCGATTGTACCCAGACAAACGTGACTCCGTATCCTAATGTCCGTGTACCGAATTCGGCCCGTTCGTGATTTCTATGTCACAATCGTAATTATGACAGTTGTGAAATAATTAAACGCGACATGGCAAGTGTACCTCACTACAATATATGAAGGGTGTAAAAAAAATAGAAAAATCTTTAGGGTGTGAAACTATGTAACTGAACCACTTTTCAAAAGGAACAAAAAAAAATATGGGGCCTTCCATACTATATGAAATTACTCAAGCAGCTAGAACATCTGGATGGTAAATTATTTGTATGATGTTTTTGTGTAACTACAATAAATTGTTAAATAATTTTTTTTTTTTTCATAAATGATCGATACGTTTCTGAGGCTACGTTGTTTAGTTCCTTGGGAAGGTTTACAGATTAAAGTTTGGTTAGCAAATTTTTTACACTCTGTATTTATTTATGTTGTCTGTATCTTATGTATCGCTACGGGATATATTTAATTGTGTTTTGTACTTAATGCTGCTTTCGACTGTACTTTTGCTGTAGGCGACTATTTATCTTGTGTTGTTATAATTGTTGCACAAAATTAAATGTTGAATGGAAACTATAACATTGATTAGTGTTTTAAATTGGGTTACAACAATTTAATGGCCTCATTAATCTTCTACCTCAAAGAAAATTATAGTATCGTGAAATGTAAAGTTGGTATTTGGTAGAGTGGAACTAGGCCAGAATTTAAATTCAATTTCGTTTATCCAGGAAGATTTGTTACGTTTTTTAGTGCAGCAACACACAGGCATCACTTACTACGCGTAAGGTTACGCTCAATATGCTGTCTTTCTGTCATGTCGCTGTGACGCATGTGTGTTGCAAATCAAAAATCATTGAAAGCGTGTTGAGCGCAACCTTACGCGCAGTAAGTGACTCCTGTGGGTTGCTGCACTAAATTATCAAATTGGTTTAACAATGTTCTCATTATGAAATCCTTCTTTTTTAACAACTAATAAAACATAAGATACGTATCAGTACTTAGCACGTACTTTATTATATTTCTCTTTGGAGTACTTAGCATGTAGTTTTTATTTTCCTCTTTGGAATAAGGGACATGCCTTTTTAAATGATTCAGATCCCATAGGTAGCTGATAACAAAATTATGCAACTAGCTATCCAACGACGTTTGTTTGGGTTTGTTAAGGTCGATTACGTTCTGCCTATCCCATTAGGGGTACAGGCGTGATTATACTACTATAACTATCCAACAACTGCAGGCCATTAATTAATCTATCTGCCATAACAACCAAGCCAACCAACGGTAGCAGTACTCGTAATATCTATTACAAATGGTCCGAATTAGGAGCCGATTAGAAAACCGAGCGAGGCCACCTTTAACAAGCATATACGAGCATGTTGAGAAATGATAACTGCACAGCGATTGTTTTACAGTTTTGAACCTTGATTTGTATGAAATAAACATACATACTTACATATAATCACGCCTTTATCAATAATGGGGTAGGCAGAGCGTAAACGACTTAAACAAAGATCGTTCCGCCACGTCTGACAAAGTTTTGAGGGTTATTTAAGATAGATTTGTAGGTATATTGCTGTTGCTGCCTTAGCTGGTTTCTACAGCATGCCCGGGAGGAAATGCAGCTGGCACAATCAATATTTTTCTCTCGCTCCCAGTCCAGCATGGAAGTCAGCAGCATGAAATAAACATGACTCGAAATATACAATTTGGCGATTTGAACTGGTTTGAATCGAATAATATCTGAATGTCTCCTCTCTTCAATTTTCTCTTTTAACTCGTACTCATACTCAATCATACAGAGAATTTACTTTCAGAAATGTCAGCAAAAATATCTAGCTTCGTCAGATTGGCCCTTTGAAACTGGTACTGTTTGGTACACTGATTGCAGCTCTGACTACCCACACTATAAAATGCGAGAAGAATTCGCTCTCAATTGCGCAACAACTTAATAGTAGCAATAAGCGACACCTTATTACCAATTGCAAGCTTAACCACATCCTAAACTATCAACAATTTACTACCTTTCTTCGCTAAACAAGTCATTAGTCACCGTCCAATTTTGTCAAGCGGGCTTTGCACAACGGCGTGCCTATTCGATTGTGTTTAAAAAAGATAAATGCGGTAGTTAGAGTGAATGAACAAGATAATGCTAATGTAGGCCAGGCACGTGCCGGGAGTGAGCTAAATCTTTGCAATGTATTTAGCAATGCACAAATTTTGCAACTGTTTGTTTCTATCTCGGTGGTGTATCAAAGGGTTTTAGACTAGTGGTACAGTTAGACGGAAAAGTAGGCTACCAATTACACAGTCTACAAAAATATTAGGTTAGGTTCACTTTATATTAGACAAAGCTTCCATGCTGGACTGGGAGCGATAGAATAACGTAGAATGTGCCAGCTGCATCTCCTCCCGGGCATGCTGTAAAAACCAGCTAAGGGATTCGAGGGTATATTGTAATTTAGGCGATGGGCTGACAACCTGTCACTACAGTTCTATCCTAACCCTCAAAACTTGTCAGACGTGAACGACCTTTGTTCGGGTCGTTGACGCTCTGCCTACCCCATTAGGGATACAGGCGTGATAGTATGTACTATGTATATTAGACAACGTTTTGACTGTTTTGCTTGCGGCTTGATAAGTTTTCCAACGAGAACATAATATTTTCCGGAATAAAAATGTGTCTATGTATGCTTTCACCTCTTTCCCTTCGTTTCAAGTTCCCTAAATAACATATTCCTTACGTGACTTAATAGTACGTTTTTATTCCAGAAACAATGTCCAAAATTACAAGAAATAATTTAATAAAATTAGGGTCAGTCATTCACATTACATTTCATTAAATAAAATAACTTAATAGATGTATAATTTCTCTATTCTTATTTAATTAAGACAAATTTCAGGCAAGTTTATTTAAAACTGACGATGGTGACTGTACTCAGGTTCGTTTGTCGAGTTACAAAATTTAGTTCCAGTAATAAATGGGTTCAGTAGATTAGACCTACTTTATGACTCTGGGGATAGTCATTATCTATAATCCTTGAGCTGAATGTAAATTTTCCGCATTGAATTACTACAGTTCTGTTGTAGGTGACTTTATTTTCGGTTACTTTCATAGCGATTGACGCAGAATTTTGCATCTTCGTAATCGTTGTAAAGTTTCCTGTACTAAATAAGATTTTTCTTTCACCTAAAGGTTGCCTGGAAGAAATTGCTACCTTAGCAATAAGGCCGCCTATGTTGTACATGTCTTTTGTTGTTATCTGTTGTATGTTGTATTATTACGTGCAATAAAGTCTTTTTATGTTATGTTATTCATTTATAGCTCTCAAATAATGCCTCGATGGCTGATGGAGCTTATGACGTTATGACGGTCATAAAAAAATACCGTTTCTTGGCAAAAAGGCAGGGTCGAATTGTTCCAAATTGAGCAATGACTTACGATTGGTGGCTGGCAGGAACTGGGCAAACAGCCGATTACCGGGCTCAGTAGTAGTGGAGGCCTATATGTTACAGTAGGCAGATATGAGTAGAAACGCAGATATTTCCCAAAACAGCTATAAAAAAACATACCTCATCCCATCAAATCCATCATCCGAGCCGTTGATAGTGAGGACCGGCGCGCGCGCATATGCTTTGGCAACGCGTCTGTTGCGCTCGAAGACTATCACCTTCGCCCAAATCTCGTCGTCGATCTGTGTCCACTTGTCCAGAACTTCTTGGATGTGTTCCTGTAGGCAAAAGAGAACGGTATTTAAAAATGTTGGTCAAAAGTGTCATAGTAAGTATAAATTTTAGAATACCAAAGAAAAGAATAGACTGAAAAATTGGACGGGAGATTTAAATATTGTTTGTTTTTTACTCTACTATGAATGATTTCTTCTGTTTTGTACGTAATAACGTAAAGTATGTAAAAGAGAAACCTAACGTGGTAATAATTTCGAATCAGTGACATCCATTTTTTTATAATTTAATCGTATATTGTAGTAACCTTGCAAGTAGGTAATTTTTATTTTCAACACAAATGTAAATAATGGTCTTAGATTGCTAGTTCGATTAAATTATTAACTTTTTATGTCCACTTAGAATCCATATATCGTATCCGGAATCAGGATATTAAGTAAATCTAAAATATAAAATTGCATCATCTAATTGATTGCAAATTATTATCAATCTTAGTACGTAGGTTTTGTAAGAGGAAGTTGGGCAAAAAGTGCATCGAAATCTTTTGTTCTAAGATAACTAAACTAATAAATTATTGTTCTTAATTTAATTATTGTTTTTAATTTAACAACCGGATTTAATTTTTGTTTTATAATTTGCCTGCTTTGATTTGAACAGGAAATCAATATGACACACACATCCATTTTTACCTGCGAATGATAGATAAAATAGAAGTCAAATGTTCAGTATGCAAGTTTAAATTTGATAAATCAAACGTAGTTACTTATTTTTATTTACGATGTGTTAACTCCAGTCTAAGGCCCGTATTTATAATCTGCACTTGAGACTGACAGCAAGTTTGAGTTCGTATCATTGTAGTACATTATGACCTGTCAAATCCATACTTAATACTGCTCTCAGTCTTCATATCGCTTAATAAATACGGGTCTTACTCCAGCGGTGATAGAGACAGGGTTGACTACTGAGCGTGCTCACCCAGAACCTTCAAAGGTCCTGGCATAACCAAACATCAATCACACGAATCTGTATTTCAACTACCAGATACTTGAGTCAACAATTGCTTCAAACTATCAACATGTGATACTTCAAACGATCCGACATTTACTAGAGCGGCACCGCCGGCGCCGTGTCGGCTTGCTGGCTTTGCCGCCTTGTCGCGCTTGCTACAACCACAGTGTAGGTAATATACACTAGAACTACTTCTTACACACATCACGTCTATATCCTACATGATGTAGACAGTGCATCAACGGCTCACTGCTGCCTCAAACTATCAACATGTGATGTGATACTTCAAACGATCCGACGGTTACTATAGTGTCACCGCCGTCGCCGTGTCGGCTTGCTGTTTTTGCTGCTTTGTCGCGCTTGCTACATGCATAGTCAAGTAAGATTCAGTAAAATTTATTTTTAGGTTGTACCTACACTACAATCTATTAGCATGTATCTAACCAGCATGGTATAGTTGCCTCAAACTATCAATATAAAGACATGTGATACTAACATGCCAAACCAATATGCCGTGATTGCTACAGGCACAGTACCAGTAAGATTCAGTAAAACATCATAGGAAGTAAGAAAAGCAACAACTGTCTGACAACAACTGACTGTTTTGACACTATTGATGGATATTTTTGATATGATTGTCTTACTGTAGTGGTGCATTGGGCTCTATTCTAGATACCACCGGCTAAAACTAAATTTAAAATCTATTTGTCACTTTCAAAATAATAACATTGAAATAGGACAGGCGATTTATACTCTATGGTTGTACACTTTGTCCGCTAGATTTTGACGCGCTTTTGCACGTTTCCTCAATATTTCTGTCAATGTTATCCGCCATATCATATGACAGCGGATAAAAATGACAGGTAACGCATAAAACCACCGACTATAAATAAAAAACCGGAGAAAATAGATTTCCTGTCCGTTCCCAATGTTTTAAATATGAAAGTGACAAATAGATTTAAATTTTTGTTTTAACTAGCATTGTCTTAATCTAGAATTGAGCCCATTGTCAGCGTATCATCTGATGCGTACTGCAATTCTATCCATATTAACTCTTGATGCGGTTTTTTTAGAGCGGGTAGCGTAGCATTCACCACAATTGGCGTTTGCTTCCATAGATAGATGTGTCTTAACTGTTTCTTATTTATACTGTAACTTGCTTTGCTACGCTAGGATTAGTATCAAACCTTTGGTAATCTGTTTCAAAACTAACACTCAAGGTCAGCAATTTCTCAGTATGAATAAGTATTTTCGTATGCAGTTTGTATATTCTTTATTAGAACAGAAACAAACACGATATTATACAGTTGCATTAAATTTAAAATAAAACATATCTTATCTATACTTAAAACTAAAGTGTTTGTATATCCTTTCTCCTTCCAGTCATAATTTTAATAAGTAAACAATAAATAGAAAAGCATTATAAATTAACCTAATCTCAAAAGATTATATTATCATTATCTTCAGTCAAAATCATCGAGGCTGTCTGCAATACCGTAGTATGAATGAGAATTGGGCGTAGGAGGAAATGTATAAAAGTTATATGACTTATGACAACTCGTGAAGGAAGTAGCAAGGTGCGTTCCGACACGTTTTAATTATAGATAGTAAAGTAATTAATTTAACAGCTGATACTACAATTATAAATGATATGGGTCATGGTTGTGACACTTATATTCACACGCAATATGTCAAGGCTGTCTATGTTTCCTATTACTACCTGCTGTTTTAAAGTCAAAATCTTGGGGCTAAATTTAGGGGATGTAGATTCGATCGTCATTGGAAACAATATTTATAGAAAATTATCGATTTCTTTAGAGCTAAATATCGGGAAAATAAGGCGATTCCGGGCTTAATGGAGCACTGCAAAGTGTCTGTCCCTAACAGTGTTTAATAACTAGAGTTTTTTGGTTCCACAAACAACCTCATACAAAAAGGTAGAATTTTAAAGCAAAGGTGAAGAAAACTAGTTCAAATCGTGGAGAAAGCAGTAAACATTTTCCCAAGAATTAGCTATAAAATGCACCATTATTCACACTGTACACTTTCCTACCGTGCAAAATGGTTGAAAGCCAGACCGTGTTGTTAGTAGCTAAACAAGAAAAAAGTGTTGACAACTATGACATGGGGTACAATGCGAAAATGATTGATGATATGCAAAGTTACAAGAGCTTTGTGTATTTGGTATTTGCAATCTGCTATCGTCAACTGTCCTGTGACCAACCATTTATAATACTTTGAATGGACATTATCTTATTTCACTTTAAAATAGAAATGTTGGTAGAAGTTATGGTTCATACTAATATCTGTTGATTTTTTTATGAATTTAACGTATTTAGCGATATAAATTTTATCTATTTAATTTAAAAAATCGTGATTCATTGAACACAAAGGTTAATTTAATTGCATGCTCTATGTTTGATACTTTATAACATAATTATTAATATTGTTATTGGATCCTTTATCGATTTATTTATTGAATCCATTATGCAACCGTATGATAATTAGGTATACTTATTTGTGCTCAATCTTCACCAAAAAACATTCACTTAAGTTTTTATTTGTATCGCTCGAAAGTGAGATGATGACCGTTATTTTGATATGAAACTAGCCGTGAAATCTCGAGATGTTGTGTATAATTGACTTTCAATCTCGTTTGAGGTTAGATTGTGTAATAATGTGGCGCTTACGACCTTTTGTTTGCAGTCTTGCTAGATACACTTTGCTCATTTTGGTAGTTCTCCTTGACGGAAATGATTTGACTCCTTGGTGGAATTTAATATTACTATTACATAAAAACTGTTTTTTTTTTACAAATATAATGAAGTGGCCCACATCCTTAATGGTATATACTATTCACATTTAAAATCTTGTAGCTGTAAAATTATTCTAATGTAATGTTTCATCGCGGAACATACTCGTGTCATTTCCGTCAATCAGGAGAACTACCCATTTACAAAAGGTTACTAAACTGTGATAAACTTTCATCATGTTTGTGATTTCGTGAATTTTAATGATATTGTGTGATATACTCGTATTGTGAATAGCTTACGTCTTTTTGTTTGTAGTCTTGCTAGTTAAACAATGCTTATTTACAACGGGTTACAGAACTGTATTTTGATGTGAATGTGAATTTTATTTTATGAAATTGAACACATACATACATACATATAATCACACCTTTATCCCTAAAGGGGCTCACGTAATCGACCTAAACAAAGGTTGTTCCGCCACTTCTGACAAAGTTTTGAGGGTTATTTAAGATGGATTTGTAGGTATATTGCTGTAGTGACAGGTTGTTAGCCCATCGCTTGAATTGCAATATACTGAAACACTCGGTTTCCTTAGCTGGTTTTCACATCATGCCCGGGAGGAAATGCAGCTGGCGCATTCTGTTTTTCTCTCGCTCCCAGTCCAGCATGGAAGTATACGTTCTAACTATATGTTCCTACTTATTTATAATGAAATTAAAAGATAGGTACGTATCAAATATCAATGGCCAAAAAACGTGATTAATGGAGTATTGTTATTATAGGTAAGTGTTAAGTTTGTCAAAACACAGGATTATTAAATATTTAGACGAAGGCAACAGGTAGACATTCATTCCATTCAATAATAATTTCTGTATTATGATGACATTTGTAATGAAAAGGTTATGTAATAGGTCATTTTAAATTATTTTTATGTAGTGACCTTTTTGTGATTATGGATTTAAATAAGTATTTTTTATTTCAACCCAATTATTTTTTATTGTTTAAAAGTTTAGTTTTTTAATTACCCGATTGATTTCACTTGGGTTAATGTGTAAGTTTTAGCTTTCTAATATTTATTTCTTTATTTATACAATGACTTGCAATACTTAATTCAAAATTTTCATCACAGTTATGACTATTCGTTACAAATAAGTACCACTTTCTATTCGTAGCGTTTACAATCCAATATTGACTATCTATTTAGATGCTTAGTCATCTAACTAAGGTAACTCTAAAATACTTATTTCGTACCAAATTACTCTAAGAGCATGGTATTTTCGTTATTTATAAAGTTAGACTAATATAACATCTACGAGCAATCATCATCATTCATTTAAGAGCTCAGATCTTATTATTGACATGAAGTGAACGCCAACTCTCCCTGCACTCCGCCTTCCCCTTGACTTCCTGGTACGACTTGACATTAATCTTTTCTCTACTTGATGACTTATTCCTGGCCTTCCTCTTCCTTCTATCTTTCCTTCAACGATCGTCTTTAATAACAAACTACGAGTAATAAATATTATACTTTATAAATTACACGAAACAAAGAGACAACTTAAAGAGTTTCGTGATGTCCATCACGAAATAGTCCAACCCCTTTTCTATACAGCTCAGCATTAGGAAGCAGCCACAATGCGTAGTTCTACTCTCACTGACCAGTATCAATACCCTAAGGGCCTTTCTCCACTACTTTACCCAGTACTATAACGTACAGTATTATTAACGGACCGATATTGCATATGCATATTTTTTCATGGTTTCAGGTAATAGATATAGGTTAGTGCCTCTTTTTTATTTTTTTTCTCAGAAGCGAGATATTATGACTCGTATTTTTAAAGCGATCTCAAATTTGAGAGCAATATTAAGTATGGATTTGACAGGCCAGTTTGTATTAAAATTACATTTCTGGTACGAACTCAAACTCGGTGTCATTATAAATACGGCCCTAAGTTAATGTTATAAGTAATGCGTACTTTAAAAATGTAGTTTAAAACGTGCGCGTGTAGCGATGATGCGCTGTCAGGTAAATCTCTTGCATTTCGTTCAACTGACTTACAAGATTTTTTAATTTTTGTATACATATTAATTATTATACAAAGAATAAGATGTTAATGTATCATATGTTTGAACGATTTCATTGAGAGAATAAACAATATTTTCACCGTCTCATATCCAATGCCGGATCAAAGCAATGGACACACACCACCCAACCCGATAATACTTTCGCTAACGTCCGATTCATGCATTCCACAATCTGCCATTATTGTCCATAGCCCTGTGTGTTCAATAGCAATCGTTAGTATATATTTATTGTACTATTTGTGGGCTTGTTTGTCGTATTTATTCGCTAATGTGGTCTGACGGACCGTCATGTTAGATCAGATGGTCTGATTTATGGAATACGCTCATAGTGTGGTGGGTTTAAGATATGACTTGTGTTATTATATAGACTACGTACATTACAATTTGCACATATTTGATAGAACGTGTGTATTGCGGATTTGCGGCCCATAAACTGCTTTTTCTTTGCAACTTAGCAGAGATTCAAATTTCGGAAACGCATACGATAACGTTGTTACAAACATATGTTTTGAGGTTGACTTTCTTTAAAGTTCTAAAGCAAAAACAGGTTATGAGCCGCAAAGCCAGTTGGTATCGATAACGAAACGTTAAAAAGACAAAGTATAGTAGTTTTGGCGTAATGCGAGCAATATCTTAAGTGTCATGCCTTATCATATAAAAACAGGTAAAATTGCATAAACAGGCCTGTTTATTTCACAGGCAACTACAAAATACCTACGGATATCTATATGACTAAGGGTAAGGATTCCTCATAACTTTTTAATTTTGATTATTTCATCTGCAATACTAAAGACATTTTCTTACATTTTATACATACATATAATCACGCCTTTATCCCTAATGGGATAGGCAGAGCGTCAACGGCCAAAAACAAAGGTCGTTGCACCACGTTCGACAAGTATTGAGGGTCATTTTAGATAGATCTGTGTATTACATTTTATGCTTAGCACTTATGTTTCATGTAAGATTGTTTACATTAGCGTACTTCAACATCAAAGTATACCCAACTCAACCCGTGAATTAACAAGATTTTGATAACCACTCGACCACAAATTTGCGGTCATACAAAAATGCGAGTTGTCTTGCAAAATGTGAATATTAACTGTGCACTGGTTTCTCGTTAAGGCTGCTCAACATTTGTGCCGGTGACCAAGGCTGACCACACCTCGCTTGCCTTACTCGATTCTATCTTGGCAGTTGATACATTTACAATTTTACACCTACATCAGGTTACTTTATTTTATACTAGCGACCCGCCCCTGCTTCGCACGAAAATTATCAGTGTTTCTGTACTATATTATGCATGTACTATACATATAAACCTTCCTCTTGAATCACTCTATCCATTAAAAGAAACCGCATTAAAATCTGTTGCGTAGTATTAAAGATGTATGCATACATAGGGATATAGGGACAGAGAAAGCTACTTTGTTTTATATAGTATTTATTATTGTATTATTACTATGCATATAAGGAAAGATAAACTTTGTATCAATAGTTTATATACCTATGCTCAAAATTTGTCAGTCGCAGCGAAATATGCTTTTAATAAGTTCCTGACGAAAGAATATCTACCCCGTATTCGATTAAGGTGTGATTTTAATCATATGCATAATTTTAAGGGATCCGAGGGTATATTACAATTTAGGCGATGGGCTGACAACCTGTTACTACAGCAATACAATATACCTATCAATCTTAAATAAACCTCAAAACTTTGTCAGATGGAACGACGTTACTTTAGGTCATCTAAGCTCTGCCTACCCCATTAGGGATAAAGACGTGATTATATGTATGTGTGTGTGTATGTATAATTTTATAGTCGAATTCGAATTCGACTATCCATTATTTATGACCATATACCCAAATTAATGATTTCCCATTCTCGACCATAGCTAAACTTACATTATAAATATATATATATATTTATTTTAATTGTATTTATAATGTAGATATTACAATGTAAGAATACGAACAGGATATCAATCAAAGATGAACATTCCAAAGTGACATGTCAGAATCAATAAAATGAATAAAATATCTATGATATTTTTCTTTGATCATCTGTTCGATAATCTTAATTACTAGTGATTAAAATTGTACATTGAAAGAGTTTAGCTATGTTAATTACTATATTATTCTTATTTTTATTACATCTGTTTTTTTTTCATCTCGAACTCATAACACTGAATTTGTAATTCTTGAACTTATTTTGGGATATCTTATAAGGATTTTATTGCATGCAAAGGACACATTTGGATATTAAGTTTGTTATTTATTGCTTTTTATAAGATAACCTTCGTAACTGCACTTCGAAGCTGATTTTGAGAATTAACAATCTTATACACACACAAAATGGTCATTTGGTTTAAGTATAATATTAATATGAGTATGAAAAGTTTTTAAATCTGGCTATAATGCCCCTTAAAGATAATGATTTCTTCCATGCTGGACTGGGAGAGATAGAAAAACATAGAATGTTCCAGCTGCCCTTCCTCCCGGGCATACTGTAGAAGACAGCAAAAGGGACTCGAGGGTTACAGTGTATTGTAATTTAGGCGATGGGCTGACAACCTGTCACTACACATTAGCAATACACATTACAATCTAAAATTGCCCTCAATTTTTGTCAGACGCGGCGATAGCGCCTTTTACGAGGCGTTTAACGCTGTGCCTACTCCGTAAGGGATAAAGGCGTGATTTTATGTATGTATGTATGTAAAGATAATGATGAAGGATAGATCTATTGTTGGGAATTCCACAAATTAGCAGTGACGTTTCAACTGTATTTATCCCGTGTGTGCTTAGATCGACAATAGAATTATTAAATACATAAAAAGAGATACATAAACTCTTCCATGCTGGATTGGGGCCGAGAGAAAAACATAGAATGTTCCAGCTGCGTTTCCTCCCGAGCATGCTGTAAAAACCAGCTAAGGGATCCGAAGATTTCAATATATTGCAATTTAGGAGATGAGCTGTCACTGCAGCAATGTAATTACAAATCTATCTTGAATTACCCTCAAAACTTCGTCAGACGTATCGGGACGACCTTTCTTTATGTCGTTTCCGCTCTGCCTATGTATGTATAAAATGAGGAAATCGTAAGACAAGTCAACATTTGAAGTGCTAAATACCTCCCACAACTCAATTATACCAAACATATTCAAGCTTCTCTTGTAATCACGAAACACCATTCCTTCGACCTTCAGAAACGCGTGAAGCATACGATTTGCAACGAGCATATATGGTTCGACGATTACCATAACTATCTGCAACTCAGCAGTTAGCTATGCGCTCATTTCACAATACTACGTGGGACCTGCGCTTGTGATTGTATGTGTTTTTGTAGATTCGAGCCCTGGGGGTAGTTCGATAATAAGTAGTTCTTGCGTTGAAGGGAAAAGCTTTTCCTCACCAGCCTGAGGAAATAGGAATACACACACACACATCAAGATATCTTCTAGACCACAAGTTACTTGGGAATCGATTGAGACGACGCTAGAGCTATATTGATATTTGCACCATATTTTGTCTCTATTCTACCTACTTATTTTCATAATCCCAATGAAAACCGAGGCCAGACTTCATTACTAATTATAATATGTATTAGTTTATTATAAATATATATATTAGTTTATTTTATTTATGTATTTATTTAGTAGAATTTATATCGTTTAAGTATTAAGATTAACTTAGTATGCACTATCCCGCTATCTGCTATGTAGTATCCTACTACCCAAAGGTTGCCTGGTAGAAATTGCTGCTTTAACAATAAGGCCGCCTATATTGTACTGTTTTGTTCCTTACTTTTCTGCAGTATGTGTTTGTGTTTCTTTGTGCAATAAAGTATCTTGTATTGTATTGTATTGTATTACTTTTAGAATTAAGTTTCTTTATCAAAGTGATAATGAATATGTTTCATTAAATTCATAGTACGTTACGTAAGTATACAAGTAATTTTAGAAGTTCAAAAAACCCAACTGCGTATCAGAGTACAAAGTGAGCTTTAAAACTTTAAATCGTTCTAGATCATAAACAATTGTACAAAACGTAAAGTGATGTAAAAAAAACTTAAACAAATTTTGAAATACCTATTCATTGATACCCACTTGTCATGATATGTCGTTTTTTCCATTTTTTACAAAATGGCGTCTGATTGTCGCCGTACAATTTTTTTAACAAAATTATGTCTTCAATAACACTCGCATGAATCATAAAAATCGGCCCACGCGTTTGATCTCCAGAGCGCCACAGAGGATCAAACATGCAAATGTCTGTACATAGATAGGCTGATAAACACATTACCTGCCTTTGCGTTGCGCATTTGGGTAGTGAAAATGACAATATATTGATATGGTGACAAAATTTACAACGAACACGTAATAGAGCAATAAAAAAACGTGACAACGTCGACCCTTCGTGATAGCATCTTACAATTAAACTATTTAATATTATGAAACTGTTAAGGAAGTTATTTAAAAAAAAAGACTTTTTATTTCACTGGATTAATTATTATTATTAATTTATTTAATTCAAATAACATTTTAATGCCAGTTTTTTAGTATTTAGAATAATAAATAATAATCATAATTAAGAAATTCAAATTCATTACAAATATCAAAATCATTAATTTTACACAATTGACGATCTTGTTTCTGGCACGGCACATTTAGCTGACAACACCGATTCATAAAGGGACAATCTAATAAAATATCATATAAAATTTAATATATCTATGTATTTTTACATTCATAGTCAGCCTACTAGCAACATATTTTAATGACAGCACCAATTATTATTAAAAATAAAACACGGAATATAAAACTTTGAATAACTCAATTTTCTTACACACATTATTAATATCAATCAAACTCACTTTTACATAATTCCGCATTCGTACACACATATTTACAAAATACATTCAAAGCTCTTTTCAATCTACATCCAAATTAGAACTCTATCTCGGGGGCTGAAGGTTCATGTAGGAGTCATTGCTGTACAGTAAGTAACAGTACAGTCCACATTCAAATAGCAACTCTAAGACAAGTGCAGAAGGTTCATTTAAATTGTCGAAGTAATTGCTCTACTTATAGTAACAGTCCAACGTCCTTGCTAGGCCGTTTCCGTAGAGCACATTCTTGGGTAAACTGGTCTGGTTAAACCTTGTATACTCTAGTTTAATAAAAACGCAAACTACAAGTTTTTTTTCTTGTAGCGCCTATTTTAAAAACCTAAAATCCTTTTAACACCTGTCAATACAAATAACTGCCTCCGTGGTCTAGTGGCTAGTGCCATGGACTCCCGATCCGGAGGTCCTGGGTTCGATTCCCAGGGGGAAAATCACAAAGTTGATATTTGAGAATTTATCACTTTGTGAATTATTCCCCAGTTTGGGTAGGACATTGCAGGCTGAATCACCTGATTGTCCGTAAAGAAAAAGATTTCGTGCTTCGGAGGGCACGTTAAGCCGTCGGTCCCGGTCGCTGTCTTTGATAGTGGTCGATACACAAAACCATGTCAGAGGCCTGATAGTTGTGCTACTAGGCGGTTTAAAAACTCTGACACCAGGGTTCATCGGGTGCATAGACTCGATACCCACTCGACAGAAGAAGAATGCAAAAAAGAATTCGAAACGACGTTAAAGTTTATTGTTATTATTTATTTTAAGTAATACATTATCGTATTTTTTTTATTTCCAATAACGTCTAGATTTTGTAGTACTCATACATCTTTACTAGCCCATTTCATCAACTTTTGTCTAGACTTTATTTTTTTGTTTCATAAGGCCACTTAATATTGCCAATAAATAAAATTTATCATCAATAATTTATTTAATATAAAAAAAATGTTAGTAATAAAGTCGAAAATATTACCTCATTCATTTTATAGGGCTGAATTTTTGGACGCGATTCGGCAGCTCTTTGCAAGGGCCAGAATTAATGATACACTTTCTCAAAGGAAGTGATTTGAACAGGATTTCTTAAAAGCTATATCTTGTACTTTATTCAAACCTAATTTGGAATATGTCAGCCATTTTGTTACACCAGAAGGACTCTCTTTTTAAACATTAATACATGAAATGTTAGTACTGCCAAAATTTGCCACAGTCGGTTAGGTATTCCCAAGCATTTATTATTTTTTATTCTTGGAAATAAATCTTCTCTCAAATCTTAATTTTCTTTTTCCTGGTTTATTTTCGTCCTCAATCTAATCTTGTCCCTAAAAAAGTGTGCTGAAATATAAATATAACTTTAGTATCTTAAGGGCGTGCCTTCCTAATCTTTGAAGTTATCGACGTATTAAACATCCACAACTAATAATTAACAAGATAATTATTGGATTGTTAATTGATTTTAAGTATAAGGACCTCACAAGAATTACGATAGGAGTAAATAATATTGACTTAATTGTTAGTTACGATTTATACAAATTGCTAACTAATGATCAAGAGAATGAATAAACAAAATGATAAACTTAGACTAGAGTGACTTCAGATTCATGTTAAGCCAAGCTTGAACCAGATTTTTAATCATACAAGCTTGCTATAAATAATCTAGCCCGCTTTATATCTACACTAATTACTATGTTACGTCTACGGCTGACATTGAGTAACATAATCGAGAGAAAACAGCATTCTTGTAATAAACACGTCAGTATTCAGCACGAGTTTGCAATGTTGCCAACTGCCCAAGACATTTTTACTGGCGTATGTTGTACAATTGCTAAGCAAAACTAAATTCATACTCTGTGAAAATTCACCCGCCTTAAAACTAAAGGAAAGTGATTCCAGAGTAGAAACATAAAACTCTACAATTTTCAACTTTCCTAAAGGAACACAGTTCAAATAATGAAAGATAAATAAGGTCCTCCATATAAAATTACTCGATCAGCTTGCAACATGAAAGTCTAACTTTTATTTCATAGTGATCTTTGTTACTAGTTAGTCTATTGATATAGTGTACTTCCATGCTGGCCTGGGAGCGAGGGAAAAACAAAGAATGTGCCAGCCGCATTTCCTACCGAGCATGCTGTAAAATCCAGCTAAGGGATCCGAAGGCGATAGGCTGACAACCTGTCACTACATCAATACCTACAAATCTATCATAAATAACCCACAAAACTTTGTCAGACGTGGCGGAACGATCTTTGGGGGTCGTTTATGCTCTGCCTACCTCATTAGGGATAAAGGCGTGATTATCTATATGTATGTAGTTTACTGATCATTTCCATCACTTGCTTATGAGCAAGTTTAAGTTTGGGTTTTTATAGTATTCGAGGTTTTTAAAGAGCGAGATTTACATCAATATCTATTAAATACAATATTTTAATGGCAACCCTGTTTATAGCTCTTATTACATCTTATTAGAGCAGCCTTGATCATCTCTGGTTGACCTTTTGGTGGCAACGTTCACTTCATTTCAATATTCGTGACCCCACATGTTACCGAAGAAGCGATAGCTTGAACAGTTTCCAATACATTACTGGATTTCTCAAGTTGGATATTAATTATGATACGCTAAGCTGCATTGGAAATTAAATTCATGTAGTGTTCGCAGTTTATGAGGTTCATTGGATCAGAAATTTATGAATAGCTGCACCTTCTTTAGGAATGACAGAAATAGTTGTCGCCATTGATAAATATTTACATCATATTAAAATAATTATACGCATCTATGTACATTAATGTTTACACAACTTTTTCAAATGACTGTCGATCTATTTACTGATCTACGACAATATACATAACAGAGATACGACTTTATAAAAAATACTTTGTTATTGTTTTGATCTCGTGAAAATTCATTACGTCATGATTAGGCAACATATATTATTTGGCACCTAAGTAATAAGTGATTATTTCTGAGCATTATGTTTATTCTAAAGAGAAATTACTCGCAAAGAGTTTGAAATCTTGTTACATACCGGGTGTAAGGGACAGCGTTCCGCAAACTGATAGAGGTTCCTCAGTCAACGATACTGAACAATTTTCAACCGCAAATTCTTTCAAGAGAGGAAAAAGAAATTGAACTTCCCATACAAAATGACCAACTTGATTAGACAATTTGCATGGACAATCATTTTTTTCCCGTCATGAACAATAAACTTGCCAGAAGTTGTTCAGTTCTGTTGACTGAGCAACCCCTATCAGTTTGCAGGACGCTGTCCCTTACGCCCCGTATAAAACGCTGTAAATTATCTAACAACCATTATCTAATCTAAATTAAACTCTAACATATTGAACTCTAACAGCCTCTAAAAGACTCTTATTGGATTAGACAAAGAACAGTACTAATAAGTGGGTATGACCTTTGACAGTAAGTCACGATTCTGTAAATACCGCACATTGTATACATACAGCCTTATCCTTGGCTATATTCTATTGTCATTGAAATACATAACATACTTAGTTTTTTCGATGTTTATTTTAGCAAAACTTAAATTTACGTACGTTACTTATCCCATTAAAAAATATATCTTCTAATACACCAAAGTAATGAAAAAGTATGTTTAAGGCATGCTTAGGGTACTTTATTCTGGTTAATTTATATTAAGATGAAAATTAACGAAGATAGTAATAATGACCTTTATCCTCAACAATTTGCGCGCTCATATTATCCTCAACACTCTGATTGACGAAATAAAACAATCCGTGTCAATACAATTCAATTGTTTGGAATCGGAAATTGTTACGGGTAAAGTGAAAAAGTTAGCAAATAGAAGGTTTGCACTACTTTACTTACACAACCAAATGCACGATTTGAGCGTTTCACGAAGAGGATTAGTTTTACTAAATTGACAGGCAATTAGAATATGTTTTGCTTCACTGAGGTATTGAAAGAGTTAGTTGATTGGATAAGTAAGAAAGAAAAAAACATGCTAACAGAAAAATAAATAAAGAAATAGTTATGTTTCAAACATAGAACGAAGCAAATACTTTAAAAGACAAAGAAAAAAGCTACAAGTAGTGACGATGAGAACGAGTCAACTCATTCACCACAAACAAAAGATTGACATCGATAATTTAATTTGGGCCGTTCTTTCGTAACTTACTACACTCTTTCAACAAGATCTTAGAACAGGTGTTGTACGTCTACGAGCAACTCAAAGACAACCATTTCTTTGCCATTAACTACTTTGAAATGATTCGAAATTTCATCTCTAAGACCAAGCACGAAGATGTTAGATTCAATCATTGAATAGCATATTTAAGTTGTTAATGTCATGTCCACTTCAACAATACAATGACACATGGTGTTAATGACAGCAAGAACATGAATGAGGCAATTCTATCGCGTGCTTGATGGATAGGAAGGAAAATGGTCAAGTACGAGCAGTCCAAATATAGAAGACGGTGACATGACACGTCGGACAAGTTATGCTTATGTCTTACTTGAGGCATTAATTTAGTATATAAATATTACAGGTACAGACCAAAATCTGTTCATAATGAAAACACACTAAGGGAAAAGAAATGTTTTAATATTATAGTAATTCACATTAAATTCTGATTCTGAAAAGTTTGAAAACACTTACAATAAAAATCATAGACCAGACAAACAGAAGGACCCGACCTATTTTGCCAAAGATCCCTAAAAAAAGTCATGTAACGGTGCGAGATTGAAGTCAATGAAAGAGTCAATGTACTGTTACACATTTGTCATGCAGATAGTGATGAATGATATGATTGGAACGTCATACATGGATGATCAGATGGATTTTTTATGGTTTTTTTGTGGTGAATAAATGTTGTTAATGACCGCTTAGTTATGATGATGATTTATTTTATGCTTGATTGACAACAGAAAAAATGCCTACTATGGAGATGAAGAATTTGATTCAAAAATATACGACAATATGTCAACTGTCATGCGTCAGGGTGTGTCTACACAGGCAAGAACCAACAAATAGTTAAATAATATTTCCATTAGCAAAACAAACGTAATGCTGTCAACAATAGTGTCAAAAAATAAATCATTAGTGAACTTGACACCAGTAGTTAATAACCTAACGACCATGTAAATACTTCTTTAGACGAACATGCATCTGCTATTAACAAAAATTTTGAAGGGTTGTCCAAAGTGGCAAGACGATTTGATACTGTTGACAAATTACTCAAGAATACCAAGAGCACAGTAGCAAACACTAATCTCTCTATTGGCGTAACACTTAATCTGAGAACCAGAAGCGAAGATGCATCAAAGTATTTCAAATATGACCCTCCATTTTGTATAAATCGTGTGAAAAGCAGCGCGCACGCATTGTGAACACGCACGGCCGGTCGTGAGCGAAAGTGGGGGTGTTACGTAAAGAGCGTCTTTACCAAGAAAACATATTTTTGCTCAAATTTTAACAGGTATAATGAGTCCTTTGGTAAAATGTTTAGCGATCCTGTATTGTAATAACAGGAAAACCACTATGAATTAGTATGACTAGAACAAATCTAAAACAAATTGACAAGCAAGCATCGTCCATTAATCGAAGAGAGGTGCTTTCAGATGCTAATCTCTAAAAGGCGTTCTTCATTTAGCACCCTTTCTGAAGCGATGTATCATTGTGATGTAGAGATTTAGCTATAAAGTATTCTGTGATTGTACTAGATAAAATCATTCAAGTAGATTGACATTCGCTTGTCATAAAGTGTTTAAAGGTTTTCCATATGATGCATTAGCAACACTTATTCTATTTGCATAAAATTGAAAATCAATTCTCAATGCCTTTCTTACAAAGATTCTATCATAGCTGATCAAAATGTCCCTACGTGTAAATAAAAACAAAACCATATAGGTACACGACCAACAACGAAGCTTTTTTTTTTCAAAAAGAGAACATAATAAACAAACAGAAATTTCAACTCTATAACTAAATGCATTAAGATGGAAATTGTAAAGCATGAATATGGCGAATATAAAGCTGCTGAGCAAGACAGGTGCGAGGAAAATGAAAGTTGTTCTCTTCCTGCTCGGCTCGCTATGCAGTGCGGTAGGCAAGGACGCGAGAAGCTATGCGCTAATACATGCGATCAATTGTGATGCTGATGTAGATTGTGACGGTAAGGAAGAAATATTGGTGTTAAAAGGAGGAGTATAATATTTTAAGTAAATGGAAGATAATATATCGAGATAAGTTGAGTATCACAAAAATTCGCAACGCAAATGATCACACTAATAGTGAAATTATTATGAACAAATACAACAAGTGCTATGACAGATCTTTACGTTTGGTTTACAGAAACTAGCATGGAATTAAAAAAAGGTGTACTTTTTGTGAAACCACTAGACGTAAAGCCAAATTTACCGCATAATGAAGGTTCTCATTTGAACTGAAAGCAAAAGTGCACAATTAAATCCAACACCAATCAAAGATTACAGAAACAGTTATATAGTGGTATAGCCATCGAACAGGTTAACTTTATGAGTTTATTATGCGAGTGAGACGAAAGGAAGAGTTGGGATCGACTTTCACCCGGCACACGCTAAAAAGTGAAACTGGAATCTGCGCTTGCGCTGCTAAGTGATAACAGTGACGTCAGCTGATAAAAAGTTTGCTAGACTCTTTAGTATTTTTGAGAAATTCTAAATGGCTATAAATTTAATCGAAGGGATAATAAAGCTTCGCTAATACAAAGATTGTGTTAATAGCGCTTTAACAATTCCTCGAATTAGACAAAAACAAATGCTTTTAATTGAGGTAAAACTAAACAATAATAAGTTAATACCGTGTTGTGGCCACATTAGCCTACGCTTGGGGAACTTTAATGAAGAAAAAACTACAAGTCCGAATTTCGCTCCAGAAACGTATACACAATACATAAAATTTACATAGAACCATTCTGAGACAATAAATACCGCAAAATGGAGTAAAACAGCTGTCGCCCCACAAGTACTTCTCGAGGTCATCAAGATATCGTAACGAGGGAAAGGAACGGACGACATAAGGGCAAAATTACCAACGCCTCATCGTGTTATTAATAAAATCGGTGCTTCAGGCAAGTAAAATGTTAGTGATCATGCCTTTAAAGGAAAATTTATAGGTGGAGATGAAGATGCACCAAGATCATGAGATAATTAGCATATAAAAGTAAAGAAAGAAAATATATTTAAAATGTTATTGGCTACTTCTAGGTAGCCCTAAAACGTTTTTAAAAGAGCAGAACACAACCTGCCTATTATGGATTCGATTAGAAGTATTTATGAGTTCCACGAATTTGGTATAAAGAGAACTGTAATTATCGAAATCTGCCGATATGAAGCCCGTTTAGAGCGCCGTTGAACTTTGCAAAGAGGTCGATGTTTAACCAAATGTCAATGGAGCGATTGAGGTAAAACCTAAATAGAATGGAATGTCTAGGGCCGATACTGAATTTGTGCAAACGGCCTTTGTTGAAATTGTATTCAGTCTGCTACATTTATAATTGGTTGTAAAAAGATTTGCAAGGTCATGGACAATGTATTTCTTTGAAAATAAACTAAGGTTTGATTCCGACGTTTGATTCCAATGTTCACCTGTCATGGGGATAGCTTCGCCTGCATTGCCCTCGCATCATCAATTTGTTTTGCTTATCTTGCAAACTAAGCGTGACAGGCCTGCCGATATTGTATAAGCATAAAGTTTCACCGACGTTGATATTCCGAGTATTTGGCATGTAAAGCCCAAGAACTCAAGATATTGTGCATATCATTCTCATGGGCAATGTTGGCAAGGGGCCAATCAAGGATAAAGCATCTTTTCAAATGCATGCAACATAAAAATAAACGTGAATTCTTTTACAAGCAGATTCTACACAACTGCTCGACCTTATTATAAGTGCTCTTCAATTTTCATCGGACTGTTGAGAGATCGGACCTCCACTTGTTCAAAGTATACAATGTGACTGTATAAAGACCACCTTCTTTTTTGAACCGGATGTGAAGAAGTAGTCGTCGTGCAAGGACGTCTCGAATGCCTTAAGTTCCCACATTTTAAGCTCATCAGGAGTAGGGTCACTATTCGGCCCGTTTTGAGTGCAAATTTTTGTATCTTTAATGGCTGCGTTAGTCAGACGTGTTTCATAATCGTTATCTGATGTAGACAATACGTTGTTCTCTTTATCATCAATTAGAGATATTAGTCTCGAAGACCTTTCGGCTTGATTGCATACGGGTAAAATATCAGTATCTACATAAGTGACAACTAAGCTTTCGCAATAGAGTAGGCTTCGCAGACATGCATTGCAATGTCCAAGCTGTGATGTAATATTATACTTACTTACCTACTGCTTACTATTTAAATGTCAAATATTGACCTACGACACGAAGATGGGGCCACCTGTCTAGCTACTGACATTATTGCTATACTAACCTGGCATTTGAATATTTTTGATATGATAATAGTGTTAACATTAGATTAAAAATTATGAAATATAATAAAACTGATTGGGATTGATGGCTGAAACATGTTTGCATTGAAATAAAAAAGTGTTGAAACCAAAGCATGTAATCGACTAAATACACAACAGGAAATGCAAAATACGTCAGTTATAATCCTGCACGTAAATGATTTAAACCTGATCATGCAATTCGTTGGGTAATTAAAAAACTAGTTTTGGCATGCAAAAAGATTATGACACGAATGAAGAAAAATGCATAAACAAGAGGAGGAAAATAACAAGTCTATAAACTGCATTTTGTTTTACAATGACCAATTACTTGAATATGCTAAAAAATAACTTTTTGCGTCATATTTATACCCAAAAGATAAATTTATTTTGATGATAATTTATTTTTTTATCATACGATCAAGCTGTCCTAGCTACATATACTAAGTGTGTTAACTTTTTTATTACCTACCCTTATAAAAATATTATCGACATATACACAATTTACAGAAACCTGTGGGTGCTTATACAAAAGTTTTCACTTTCCGTTCGTGACATGTCGTTAGGATGGTCACGCGCACATCATACAGTCGTGAGTTAAACACAATTAAATTGTCCACATCTATTACAATCACACAAATTACTTAGGAGAAATGTTTGTTATGTAAAATTAAATTAGTCAAGATTGTTTTGAGACACAAAGATGATAGGTTTGAGAAATTACAAAAAGACAATGATGAAAATAAGAAATTAAAATATTTACAGCTTAGTAAATTCATATTTTCTAAATCAAATGCTTGAAAAGAAGGCATTAGATGGATTTATTTAAAATTAAAATGTATAGTTGTTATGTTCAATAAACTATAAAAGACGATTTATATCTAGTTTGAATGATGCCTGACCTAAAGAGACAATACGAATTAATGAATGCTGCACACTTTGACATTTTGCAAAATCACTATTGTCAGCCATTAATTTTGACAAATTGATAAACTATTATGCACACCCATATAAAACAAAAGCCATCTTAGAATCAATCGAATATGACAAATCGTCAAGGACCATACACAATGATACTAGCAATAATTTGCCACCAGATATCAATATTGAGATAACGCCCATAATAATAATAGTCCTTCAAACCGATTTTCGGTGATGGCGGCCAATCTCCTAGTGATTGGCCAACTGCGTGAGACTATTTTGTAGTGCCTAAATGTTTGCGTAACACACAAGTGCAGTGCAATTAATTATTTCTTCAATCTCTCACGACTAGATAGAATTCAGACGCAGGACCGACTATTTACATGCCCATCCGGCAGCATGGATCACCTTACTTTTCGGACAATCAAGTGATCAGCCTGCAAGCTCCTGACGAAACTAGAAAGAACAACACAAACAAGACCGGGAATCGAACCTACGACCTCCGGGTCAAGGGCTCACGGCTCAGACCGCTAGACCACGGAGGCAGTTGCAAGGACCATACACAAAGATACTAACAATCATTTGCCAACAGATATCAACATTGAAACAACGCCCATACAAGCTGTTATAACCAACACGAACTGGACACCGGCGCAAGCGCAACTGCGTGTCGCAACGACGCAGGCGTCAGGTGCCTTGCGACAGTCAATGGTGCCGATTCGTTGAAAAAGCGACCATACTAAAACTTGTCTATATCTGTTATTCTCTGTCAAGAGAGGACAGAAAAAGATGGCAGTATAAATCGAACTTCTTTTGATTTTATCAGTTAGATTCGCTTAAAAAATTCAAACGATTTAGTCGATGCCAATTCAATTCATTATCACGACTTAACTATTCATGGATTCTTAAAATGACAGGAAAAAATTAAATCGTCTAAGTATACTTCCGTCCCTTTCTTTCACTCATGACAAAAAATTACAGGCATTGACTTATTTTAGTTAGGACGTATTTCTTATCGAATTGGCACCACTGTTAAGTAAAATAAGGACATAGCTGTATAATTCCACGAGTTCACCGCTGTTTTTTGGACCTTGAACGATACGTATGAATTGAACTGCAGGCTTTAAATTTATATTTACTTTTAAACGCAGAATAAAAGAACTATACGATGTTATTAAAGCGTTGAAGAATGTTAAAGGCGATAGCTATAATTGTATTGCTTCAAGGTAAAGTAAACATAAATAAACACAAACTTTGAATGAGGCATGACAAATTTTACGGCTAATGTACAACATAAATTAAGGAATTTAAGACCTTTGAATGCCTATCTTTCACATTAAAAGAGATATTAGCTGTCTATGAGAAATCAAGAACAAGCAACCTTGATCTAAATTTCAATAGACGCTTTAAGAATATTGCAGACAAATTCCTATTTCCGAACAGACTGTTGCCTTGATATTCTGAAACTCTAGATCGAACTTTGTTAAGTCGTGACTGAGTTTTTTTAAACAAAAGCAAACGTAATCACTAAATTAGCATTCGTCCTGTATAAATTGATCATCACGACTTGAAAATAAATAATCCTAAAGAGTTAGACTTTTATGACCATATTAATTCAATAATTGCAAAAACTACTGTTGATAAACGAGTTACTTATTTTAGCACGAAATCAATTGTACAAACTTGGAAAACTTTTCAGATACGTATTTGGTAAAAAGTTAAATTTTTAAACAACAACGACGTCATACGAATTAAAAAACACAAAACTTAAAATAAAATCAAATGTCTTCCAGAGACCAATGCCCTTTGTGATTAATATTTGGTAATATTTCAACTCCTGTATAATGTTCCTCTGTCATATTAACATCAATTTTAATGATTCTGCACCTTTTTATGTCCCACCTGGAATTATGTTATTGGCAAGTCAAAGACGATAACGCTTCATCATCTAACTAAACAGACTTTGACATAGGTAATAATAATAATTAAATTTACTAAGGTACTTCAAACTCTGAGATGTTTCAGACATTAGAATAAATATTTGAAATTTAGGAAAACTGCATGACAATTATATTTAAGAAGAAGGAAAAGTTGAATATTACCTGATCACCTCTTGAGTGAGTTTGTGTTCGTATCAGAACTGTGATTTTGGTACAAAATGGAATATCAAATCTTTAGTTATTGTTCTAAATCTAGAGATCACTTCATAAATACAAGCCTTAATCTATCATTTGATTAATGTGCTAATTTTCTTACGGAGCATGCATAGTTAAATTTTCATAGGGAACTCTTACTTCAGTTATTTTTGCAACACTTCGAAATACAAATCAAACAATCTCATCAAAATTATGTAGGTAAAAAAAGATCTTCAGATCGACTTCTTTAAAAATTCTTAAAAAACCATTACTTCCTACACAGCAATTTCACTGACATTGCATATTCAATGAGGTCAGATGTTAGACCAGATGTCTGTTTAGCGGGCGATGCCGTAACTGCGCCTGCGATTGTTATTGATCGGTCACGACGACCATGCGATGAACCAGACTGACCAGGCCTGGCCGTAGATGACTACAATACAGCTGGAGACGAAATTGTACGGTCTTATTGAGCTTATGCAATTTTGGATCAAATTTATGATGATTTCAAAGTGATATAACATTCTTACAAAAAGTAAAAATCACAGATTTCTGAAGTACACAATTTTTGGTGCTGTTTATCTTCCATGCTGGACTGGGAACAAGAGAAAAACATAGAATGTGCCAGCTGCATTTCCTCCCGGGCATGCTGTAAAAACCAGCTAAGGGATTTGAGGGTTACAGTATATTGCAATTTAGGCGATGGGCTGACAACCTGTCACTACAGCAATATACCTATAAATCTATCTTAAATAACCCTCAAAACTTTGTCAGACGTGGCGGAACGACCTTTGTTTAGGTCGTTTACGCTCTGCCTAACCCATTAGGGATAAAGGCGTGACTATATACAATTTTCGGTCACGACCCAGCAATGGGTGTGGTCGTAGATGATCAGATCACAGTCCAGCTGGATGAGATGTCCTTATGCAATTTTGGGGATCAAATATTTGATGAATGCAAAGTGACATGACATCGCCACAAAAAGAAAAATTGTAGCAAAGATCTGAAGATTAAAATTATCAATATTAATCAGAAGTTCACGACCAAGCAACGGGCCTGGTCGTAGATGACCACAGTCCATCTGAAAATGAAATTGGTCTTACTGTGTTTATGCAATTTTGGGGATCAAATCTTTGATGGTATCAGAAATAACTTGATATGTTTACAATGAAGAAAAAATATACAAAAGACTGAAGATTTAATCGACTGACTGTGAAAACTCAAGATGCCTATTGATTACCTACCCTTTGTGAGATTTTATTTATGTTGATGTTTAATCAGAGGCATTATTATTATTTACCCACGATTGTATAACGATCTCGTCCTATCTACTGTTAGTAGAATTTAGTCGATCACGAAAAATAACATAAGCACAGCACAGTTTAAGAGCGGTTTCGTTGCAGCTTTAGCGGGTCAAGTGGCCATTAAGGCGAGCGATAAGTAGGTAAATTTTAAGGTATTGCAAACATCTATCGGATAAACGATTTTGGTATTTGCATGTTTATAGTTCTGCAATCTGCGGCGAAGAAGTGGGTAAAGTAGGTATTTGAGAGGTTATTCTATTTAGACTATGTCTCATAGGATTGATATTGTAAAGCATTCAAGGAGTTTATATGTTTAGATTAGTAATGTTGAAGCCCTATATTTATTTATTTTTCTTTTTGGGTTAGCGAAGAAGGTAATTTTAGTAATGACTTTTTAAATTATTTATTCATAACAGCTGACAAACGTAAAGAATTATCTTTTAGTTACCTATATTGAAAAAGATTGGAAAAGAGTCGTAAAAATTATAAATACTATCAATTAATAAGCAATATTACTACTAATGGAAATCCATACAAACACTTGAGGCTTCCTCACAAGAAGAAACAAACAAACGTAACAGTTGCAAAGTTACAGACTAAAGATTGCGCTGACGCACGTAATACAACGGAACCACTTGATAACATCGTGTGTCAAAGGATGACCATTGTTGATTCGTTCCGCCGATTACGGTAACGGTCTAAGCAGTTAGCCTTAGATGAATTCTTATGAAACAAAAAAATCAAGGTAAGAAGCTAGTTGATAAGCAGGAAGACAAGGAAGGTCTTCAGGAATAGGAACAGGATTAGATGATAAAGAAACTATTGCTGAATAAAGAGATCGTCCACCAAGTAAACTACTAGTTAAAAAATGAAATATCTTTAAGGTAGCGGCAGTTAGCTTTAAAAGAATTCGTATGGAATAAAAAAGAAAAAAACAAGGTAATAACCTAGTTGATAAGCAGGAAGGTAGATTGGAAGGTGCTCAGAAATAGGATATGAAATGCGAATAGGATTTGATAACGGTGCTGGAAATTGACATTGAAACCCGGAGGTTAAAAATGTTATAAATATATTGTACCAGGAAAAATGTGCAATTCATGATTACTTCAAAATGGCACAAAAACCACACCAAAAGTTCACAGACAAAAAATATCACTTTCACCGGCAACCACAATACCTATTGACGTGGTTTGACAAAGTTTGCTGTACATTTAGGTACAACTGGTACAGTGATAGTGTTAAATTTAATACATAACAAAAACAAACCAATGACAATGAAGAAACGGAACGTAAATTCAATGAAGTTTTATACAATTAGATGAAAAGATTACTGAAGTTGCACTGGCAATGGATAACCAAACGAACGATGTTATCGATGGAAACGCCACAGCTAAATGTAACGTTGTAACTGCTACTTGCTTTGTAGACATGTTCTCACGTCCTTAATAACTATAGGCAGTCGGAAATGGTTACAAAAACGCAACCATAGACAAAGGAAAGGGAAACGTAATACACGGAACATGAGAGACAGTGTTTGGTAACACTAATTAAATTAGGATTCAAGTTAATTGAGATGTAAATGATTCTATTTGCACTGAATCGCAAGTTTAGCTTTGTTAATGAGAGAACTAAAACCCGCTATTTGTATTATTTGGAGTACAAAGCGCTAGTAATTAATGCACTAAGAAAATAACTGATTAGATATTTTCACTGGTTTTAAAGTTTATTTTCATGGAATTTTTACCTTGGATGTTAACAATACGTGTCATACGTTTCAAATCGAAAATTGTCATCGTCACCCAATAATTTTGAAGAAAGCACGACCATTAGATTTCTCTTTGTCAGCTGACATAATAGACGATTTGGTTTCCACTGTGATCTATCATTTAGGCCCTATTACACTAACGGTGTGAATTCAGCCGTGGTCGTTACTTACACCGCCTCGACAACGTGGTGATTGATGGATAGAAAGTTGGAGAATTTAGCTCTTGTAATTTTTGATTGCTTGCCTATTAATTTTGTTAGGTTAGCTTTTTGATTCCAGGCTTGTGAACTTTGAAATCGGTCAAATCTAAGTTTTGATTTTATGCTGATGATATTAGAAAATTGTTTTATATATTTTCTTCCATGCTGGACTGGGAAACGAGAGAAACATATAGAATGTGCCCACTGCATTTCCTCCCGGGCATGCTGTAAAAATCAGCTAAAGGATCAGAGGGTTTCTGTATATTGCAATTTAGGGGATAACCTGTTACTACAGCAATATTCCTACAAATTTATATTAAATAACCCTCAAAACCTTGTCAGACGTGGCGGAGCCACGTTTTTAGGTGGTTTACAGTCTGCCTACCCCATTAGGGATAAAGGCGTGATTATATGTATGTATGCATTTTAGCACATTTTATATGTAGAAGGGAATCTTCTTCGTTAACTTTAGCTGTTGTGCTTGTCATAGATCTCTAGCAGAATATAACCAACGTCAATCTTAAGGATCCATCTAGAAACGGGTTTCATAAACTAACAACTGCGAATATATCTAAAACTAAACGACATGCGACATCGTAAATTTCTACTTTCTAAACGCTCGAGGACACTGGTATTAATGTGATATTTTGTAGGTATTATAACATTATACGTGTATATTTAATTATAGAGCGATTTATAATATTGTCGAAATTTACGCCCCAAAAAGTTTACGGGATAACGGGTTTCTCCAATTTAAAGCATTTTTGTTTTTTTTTTTTGTTGAATTCTGATTTTTCCCTAGCATTTGACAAATATTCTCAGATTTAGCAAAATAGAAATTTCTAACTTACGAGTTCAGATAGGCTTATCTTCATCGTGAATCTTTTAAGACATTAGTGGCATCTTTATTTGACATATATTGGTATATCACGTTTAGCTTTTACAGTTATGATGAAAGGTACAACACTAGGACCTTTTCACCCCAAATGTCAACTACGCTTTATCTTAAGAGAGGACTCTGACATCTTTGATGATTATGATTGGTAGCCTTTATTCAATAAAAGCAAAGTTTACCTTTAAACTGATAGTACTAAAACTATTTATTCATAATCCTTAACTTTATAAATGTCTTTAAAAAACTTCACGTAACAATGGTAATTTGATCATTATGAGGACGATTTTATCTTAAAACTCATGTACCTTGAGCTAATTGTTTGGTTGCTTTCACTAGCTCAGTGGTTGCATATTGAAAACAGTATGTCCTGAAAACCGTATGCTATCTACTGACTGGGTCCCGCAAGAACGTCGGCCTAGAAGGAGGCCAAAGAAGATATGGCGGGATGACCTCACAACGTTTGATTCAAACTGGTTGGAAAGAGCCAAAGATCGGAAGCCTGGAAACGGAAAGGGGAGGCCTTTGCTCAGCAGTAGGGCAGTTTAGGCTAGTATAGTAATCAATAATAAAATGTCATGGATTTCCCTTTGCCCTATATTAAAACAGATCCTTACCTTATAAAGTTTGTCCTTCTGGTACCACACATCCTCCTCCTCCTCCATCTGGGTGGCGAAGGCCTGTGTGAGGTCATCTCTTGACCGAGACAATATCCGGCGTCTTGACACCATCTCCCCTCCCGTCGCCGCCTCAAACGGGCCTAGGCTGGAACAAACAGAAAAAAAGTTATTAGTTATTATTAGATAAAGAGACTGGAGAAAGGCTTTTGTCCAGCAGTGAAATACTAACGGTTAGACAAGACACAAGGATTATGGTTTGGTGCGTAACGATTTAACGAGTTTTAGATTCCATTTTTAGCCAGGAAAATCGAATTTCATAGAAACACTTTAATGATTAGGTTTAGACACAAAAATAAGGCAATAATACAAATGCGCATGAAGGTAGTCAAAGTCAGTTTATTAGTCAACCAATCATTTGATAAAATGAAAGAAACAATAACCAAATTTTAATTTTATTAGTACTTGAATAAGATAAAAGCGAAATCGCA
Source organism: Scrobipalpa costella (assembly GCA_949820665.1). Lineage (NCBI taxonomy): Eukaryota > Metazoa > Arthropoda > Insecta > Lepidoptera > Gelechiidae > Scrobipalpa > Scrobipalpa costella. The sequence goes on from OX463299.1 coordinate 6,809,258, forward strand.
CTTTAGGAGCAAAAGTTTACACAGTTGACTGTACTTGCAATAAGTTAAGCAAACGTGGTAATATACTGTTTAAAAGACACCGACAAGATTGAAGAACGTTTCAAAACACAAGGCAGGAGAAATTGCCAACGTTTTCACACAGACTTACTAACTATAGCTAACAATCGGCAGTATGTTAGAGCCTCGAGGCTTTAATGCTTAGCCTTGACTTGCTTTTACCTTGCTCTAGCATGCCAACGTGCTTTGGCACCTTCATATATTTATTAATATTTTACCAGTGGCACACCTACTATAACAAAACATTTTTTTTTTGTATCTTCTAATCTTTAATATTAAAAATTTATTTTAGGTAATCAATTGTTTCGTATGTTCATAAATAGAACGATAATTAGAGTCAATTAAACGAGACAGTATGAATTTTATTTTCTAACGAGTTTAAAGTTACGCAATGCTGTCATTAGTAATTTTATCATTTACTAAACATCGAACTTGTTTTGACAGTCGCTTTAAGATAAGACAGGGCGGCGTGCAAAAGCCAAATTCCAAATCTATATCGATATCAACAATCAATGATCCAATTGTAATACTTTCTACACCAGATTAAGTTTATACGTAACGCGGTTATGAAACTTAGACAATGGGAGGTGAAAGCTTTACAGTTATTGCCATTAGAACATCGTGTGGCTTAAGCTCTTCATCAATTCGCTATTCAGATAGTAATGATAGTCTATCAGTCAAAATAGAAGCTTATATGTTGTTGGCACTTACAGTTGATCTATAACTTCATCATTGCCTGCGGCTTAAGGGGTTTTATGTTCATTAATTACATGTTATTTTGTGTGCATATTGTTAATTTGCTTTTGAACTTTCGATGCTGTCAATATCTCGACACGACCTTTGACTCTGCGGTTTATCAACAACTTAATTAGTCGGTTTGTAAAAGTCAGTAAATTGGCTATAGTCAAATCTAGGATATCAGTCAATCTAAGCAAAAAAACCTTCTCTTGTTTTCCTTTCAAATGGGTTGTCACGTCAACGAATCCTTTTGAAATCGGGTTCTTTAAAACCAATATCTTGATTACTGCGTAGGTTTCTTTGGTTTCCTCTTCTTTTTAACTATCAATCTACTCTTCTATCATACTATTCTTCTTTCCAACTACTCATAAGAATCATTCCAATATAAATAGGTATCGTCTAGCAGCGCTTAATCACCAACATTTACAAAAAATGGTTTCACTAATTCATCCTTACTCATCACCAGCTCTCAAAACAACTTTTCAACCCATCATAATAACCAACCGTGGGCCGTATGAATAGAAGGAACCTCAAACCGCCAACTGCAGTGAAGCGATTGTTAGACACGGTCCGCGGGCCCAATGTCGAATCCAATGCCACGTATTGTTGGAAGGAAGGAAGCAAAGTAGCTGTGGCTGCCCACGTTGAGACTGGAGGAAACAATGATACTACAGAATGTGTGGCTTTTGGTAAACTAATTAGTTAAGATGATTTTGGTTCTTCTTCTTCAGCGAGTGGATTCTCGCGTCGAAAGACCCGATGAACCCTGATGTTAGTTTTTAAACCGCCTAGTAGCACAGCTATTTAGGCCTCTGATATGGATTGAGTAACGACCACTATCAAAGACAGCGGCCGAGGCCGACGGCTTAACGTGCTCTCCGAAGCACGGAATCCTCTTTCTTTTCGGACAATCAGGAGAATCAGCCTGCAATGTCAAAAGCGAACTGGGGAAATCCTCACAAAGTGATAAATTGATTTTGGTGAGAATAGTCAAAACAAAACGTTGAGTTCGACTATACTGTACGCCTTTATTCAGCTCAAAAATTTGTTCAAATTGACTAAAAAAATGTAAGTTTCAATTTCGATGCACTGATTATCTTTTTCCTTTTTCTTTTGTATTAGAAAAACGGAGATGTATTTGATAAAGATACAACTAGCACCTGTAATCCAAATTGCATACATCTTATCATTCGCATCTGCCATAAGCAACAGCAATTTGCCAGATGGCTGATAGATAGATACATTATCCTCGCTCAAATCTTTCCTATTCAAACAATAAACATGGCCACGTGCCATTGCCTCCATGTCTGTACACACCTCAATCGCAAATACCATTAGAAGTGGTAGTTAGAGTAGAAAGTGCTATTATTATGCACCTGAACCGCTATAACGATGGTATTGTTGATAATTTGTAAGAAAGGTGGATTAGAAAATTTATGTTATCGAAAGTGAATTTGCCTACTACGCAGAAAACTGATTTGAAATCTAGAATCTCTCAAACTTATTATTAGGTATATTTTGTATCGGGTATAAGCGCGATTGATTAAGATAGAGAAAAATACCTTGCCCGACTTTTCGATCGATTAGCATCAATCTCTCAAACTTAATCTAGCGGAAACTGCTGGATAGATTTGGATAAAATTTAATACATGGAAAATTATATATACTATAATAGTACTTAATTATGAACTGAAATCGGCTACAAATGACTCGATTCTAGTGAAACAAAGCAGTGGACTGATAAATTTAAATGTTAATATACAATATACATTCGTAAAATTTAAAAACAAGATAGCAATAAAATGATATAAGGGAAACGTGTCCATTAAAGTCATGTTAATGCCAAGGTACCATTTAATTTACGGCCAAAGATCATTAATTATGCCAATTACAGGGACATATGTCCACCAATTACTAGGAGAAGAGAAATTACTAAGGAAATAACTTAAATAAACAATTACATTACAATTCTGCAGTAATTTTCTCAAGATTCAATAAAACTGAAGACATACAAATCACACAATGCCAAGTATTGGAAAGTCGAAAGTAAGTTTCATTGAATAACTAAGTACGGTTAGCTTCAAAAGCGTAAGTGATGCTAAGAATCTAAAATTGAATATAAATTATTGCCTTGCCGCCTACAGGTAGTATGTGAGAACGATCATTATTTGTTATGAGAGTTAGAGAATGATTTATATAGGATTTAACTTTCAATTTTAACGAGAAACATTTAAATAATATAGGGTACTTGTGTGGGTTTAACTTGGTTAGATAATGTGACCTTTTTCCGATATCGCAGAAAAATGTGATATCAAAAACTTAATCGTTTTTTTGCTGTCTCTACTTTCCTTGTAATTTTATTACTAACTGTCACATAGGAACATAAAAGCTAATAAAATTGTATAGTTTATATCTCAGTAACAACTTTTACAGTTGGTAAGTTTCACAAAAGAGTAACATAAGAGTTTTTGTTACCGTTTTGTTACCATTATCGATTGGTCGAAATCTAGATCGATTGTTTGATAAAATGTTGTCGATTATTTTTTGGAATAAGAAAGATTGGAATTTGGTCCACTTTGTTTCGTAAAACCTACAGATGTTGAAAAGACATTATATGCTTTGAATTATTTATACACTTTAAGATTGAAATCAAAATTGAAATTACATAATACACACTATCATGTCAATAGGTACCTATCTCTAATGGGGTATAACTACAGGATAAAACACAAAATCTAAAATGATAAAACTCCTAATAACATTTTAAAGAGAGTACACCTCAATTTGTTCAGAAAACAACCTATTTATTAATTATGAGCAGTGGCAACACCTGCATCAACATTTTTTTTTAAATAGTTCAATTACTTAATAGACCTCAAAAATACCCAATAATAGTCCAGTCTAACAACGAAATAACGACACCCAAACCAAACAAAAACAACACAATTTTTTAGTAGCCGAAATTCGCCTTCAAGACCGCATTACGCTACTCAAAGAGCTCATTAACTTCGCAAGCCTCACCCGGAGCAATCAGAGCATGACATAAGTACACCTTTATACTGTACTGTGTGTAGTATCCAACTGCTAGTATCTACTATTATATCTGAGCAGTCGGGCCGTTACAGTGAATGAACGCTGTGACGTCACAGGGCAAGGGCGGATTTAGGAATACATACATACATACATAAAATCACGCCTTTATCCCTTACGGGGTAGGCAGAGCGTAAAACGCCTCCTAAAAGGCGCTTTCGCCACGTCTGACATAAATTGAGGGCAATTTTAGATTGTAATGTGTATTGCTGTAGTGACAGGTTGTCAGCCCATCGCCTAAATTACAATTCACTGTAACCCTCGAATCCCTTTTGCTGACTTTTACAGCATGCCCGGGAGGAAGGGCAACTGGAACATTCTATGTTTTTCTCTCGCTCCCAGGCCAGCATGGATTTAGGAATGGTGCTTTTTTATACTGTAGAGGTTCCATGACACCTGGATCCACCCTTGTTACAGGGCTTCCATGCTGGACTGGGAATGAGAGAGAAACATAGAATGTGCCGGCTGCATTTTGCTCCCGAGCATGCTGTAAAAACCAGCTAAGGGAGCAGAGGGTTTCAGTATATTGTAATTTAGGCGATGGGCTGACAACCTGTCACTACAGCAATATACGTACAAATAAATAACCCTCAAAACTTTGTCAGACGTGTCGGAACGACCTTTGTTTAGGTCGTTTACGCTCTGCCTACCCCATTAGGGATAAAGGCGTGATTATATGTATGTATGTACAGGACCTGTTGCAGGGTTTTATAGCTGGCCTATTAATAATGAAGAGATGGTGGTCACGTATTTTCACATGAACTAAGCTTACTTACTTTTATTTTATCTGTTATTGTTTTGTTTACTTCCATGCTGGACTGGGAGAGATAGAAAAACATACAATGTTCCAGCTGCCCTTCCTCCCGGGCATGCTGTTGAAGTCAGCAAAAGGGACTCGAGGGTTACAGTGTATTGTAATTTAGGCGATGGGCTGACAACCTGTCACTATAGCAATACTTATTACAATCTAAAATTGCCCTCAATTTTGTCAGACGTAGCGAAAGCGCCTTTTACGAGGCGTTAAACGCTCTGCCTACCCCGTAAGGGGTAAAGGCGTGATTTATGTATGTATTGTTTTGTTTACGTAGTCGGTCCGTTACAATGAATGAACTCTGTGACGTCACAGGTCCTGTTAGCTTAGCGTGACCTATAAATATTGTTGAATGAATAAAATTATTTATATATTCATAGTTGTACAGTTCCATTACAGTGAATAAATGCTTTTACCTGTGATGTAATGTTATATAGACGAGTAATTTCATAAAACGTACGATCAAAAACTATCAGATGTGAACAAAGCCTTTTCTTTTCATCCAATACATACATACATATAATCACGCCTTTATCCCTAATGGGGTAGGCAGAGCGTAAACGACCTAAGCAAAGGTCGTTCCGCCACGTCTGACAAGTTTTAAGGGTTATTACAGATGATCATGACGTATAATGCTACAGTGACAGGTTGTCAGCCCATCGCCTAAAATTGTAATATACTATAACCATCGAATCCATTAGCTGGTTTTTACAGCATGCTCTGGAGGTGATGCAGCTGGCACATTCTATGTTTTTCTTTCACTCCCAGTCCAGCATGGAAGAATCATCAAGAATTCATCCAATAACATGTAGTTATCTGCCAACTATCTCTAAGAAATGTACAAAAACTTTAAATTATTCTTGCAATTATGCCATTTAGCCGAATGTTCGATGTATAAATGAGAAAACTGTCACAACTCTTTATTTACAACATTTCACAACATAAAGCTAGTGACGGTGAACGAACGCAATGATGACGTCACAGGACCTGTTTGTAAGCACACTGACCCATATCGAGGGGTAAACGACTGCGCTAGAGTTGATCTCGATGTCGATAGTGCTCGACAGATAAAGTGGGGATCTTCTTGACTCATAGATAGGTACATTTTGTTCATGAATATATATAATGGGTGTAAGGGACAGCGTCCCGCAATCTGATAGGGTATGCTCAGTCAATAACAACTTCCACAAGGAACTTTTTTCAGGAAGTGTAAAAAAAAATGGTTTTTCATACAAATTGTCCGATCGAGGTGACACTTTGTATTGAGGTGGCACTTTGTATGGAAAAGCCGTTTTTTTTTCTCTGAATGGTGAGATTTTAACGGCTTTGATTACAATCATCAATCAATCATTCATTAGAATAGGTGATGGCAGAAAATTGCGTTTTATGAGTGCTTATAAGTGACGAGTGTGAAATTGCAAAAATGCAAATTAAATATAAAGCTATAGATTAAAATTATATGTTAATAGAAGAAAAAATCGATTACTTCAAAATCGATTGTATCAAATCCTCAAAGCATTCATCCTTTTTCATCAACAAAATAACAGTTTCTATCGACATAGTTCGACTACCCTACAATGAGCCAGCAGAGCAGCTAGTCATTACTCCTAGCGGAACGGGTCTACTCTTATTTTCCTTTTCTTGCAGCGCAATTACCCCCAGTTATAGAACAGGATAGCCGTAGCACGTGTTATGTAATAGCTGTATCATCCAAGTTTATACGACGTTTTCAACATCGGTTGATGTACATTGCCACTTTTGTTCGACGTATGTCTTAGAGTTGGATGTCTAGAAGCAATGAATAACGAAAAAAGCCGACAGGGGTTAAGTTTCACGTCTGTTGCTTTATTTTTTTCTTGCCCGTGAGTATATTAAACGGTGTGAAGCGGTACTTTTGAAATTAGAAGGCGGGAAAAAAATGAAATGAGTTTGTTGTAGAGGTTTGAAAAAGGAATGTTGGTAATTTAATTTTCGGAATAAGAACGCCGGAATAGAATACAGATTTTGTAAACGATTTTGTCTAGTATTTCTTTTATCAAATTTATTTTAATAACTCATTATAAAAATATGCAATATAATAAACATAGAGTTGTTTAAAGTTCGGTAGATGTTGAATGGTAGATGAAGTGCAAATTACTATGCATCGAAGATTCTTAGTAGCATAGCATCCTATTGTTTTTACTGAAACTCGTCCCAAAATTTACCAAAAAAATAAACCTTTTCATGCAAGTGCATATTTATGATAAAAGGCACAAAGACAGATTTCGTGTGACACATACATTTCAAAACGATGCTGGCTGGTTTTCTTTCATGATTGGTCTCGTTCCATTTTCAAAGAAGAAGCTGTTTTTGTTGAATGCTACGACAATTTTCGCAACGGTATATCTCCAAATAACTATTTGTTTTCAACATACGCTCGTTCTCAGTTCACGGTCGCTTAAATGTCGTATATCCATTTTGGGACTATTAAGTTATGTTATTATACTTGCCGATTGTGTCATAATTATATGCTAGAAATTAAATTAAAATGTTATAGAGTTTTATGTACGACTATTAGTGTCATATTTTGAGGTTATTCATCATTATTTTGGCGTAATATGGTACGAGTTATAGGCCTGTAGCATCAATTGCCATTTCATTATTTACTCTTGAATTCAAGCATTTATATGTAGTATATAATAATTATATACTTAAACTAATAAGACGCTAAATATCACGTTAATCAATTATAATTTTAAATTCGTCTTGTTATATATACGTTCAATGCTAGACTGGGAGCGAGAGAAAAATATAAAATGTGCCAGCTGCGTTTCATCCTAGGCATGCTGTAAAAACCAGCTAAGGGATCCGAGGGTTTCAGTATATTGAAATTTAGGCGATGGGCTGACAACCTGTCACTACAGCAGTATACCTACAAATCTATCTTAAATAGCCCTCAAAACTTTGTCAGACGTGGCGGAACAACCTTTGTTTAGGTCGTTTACGCTCTGCCTACCCCATTAGGAATAAAGGCGTGATTATATGTATGTATGTATAAAACACCCGCCTTATATTTATAGTCATGCAAATTTCAAATACCTGTTTAAAGTTTTGCAATACCTACAAAATATACACCCACTACCTACTCAAAGATTAACATTTTAAATACAAAAAAGATGCGACAGCTCTTACATTGTAGACTTTTAAGCTTGCAATATACATACAGAGTACATAGAAATAAATAAACGTTAAGAAACTTATACCAATACATCATTAATTTTAAATTATATTTGTTTAGGTATATTTCCAACCTAAGTGTACTTAGTATATTTCCTTTGATCATTATATTATATAAAAAAAAATACTATCTGAAAATCGAACCCTTAAACTATATCTGTATTTCGAACACGGTGGTTTAACGTAAACCTCAATAACAGTCTTTTTGTTGGTAGATTATTTGTATAATGACTGCGAAAAGTGTTAAATGCATGAAAACAGTTAAACAAAACACGTACACTGTCCCTGATGGCAAATTATGCTTTATTCAAAAATTTACTTAAAGTACTTTAGCACAGTAAGTGATGGTAAATAGGTACGTAAGTTGTTTGTTTATCTCTCCAAGTAATTTATGTCAATTCATATAATTACGTTTCTATGTCAATCGGATTTTTTTAAATTTAGTTTTATCAAAATCGTCACACTTTGAAAGGGCGTTTTGGGATCTTTCAATATTTTGCATTTAGGTAATCACAAAGGGATTCGAGGGTTACAGTATATTGTAATTTAGGCGATGGGCTGACAACCTGTCACTACAGCAATACACATTACAATCAAAAATTTTCCTCAATTTTTGTCAGACGTGGCGAAAGCGCCTTTCTTGAGGCGTTTTATGCTCTGCCTACCCCGTAAGGGATAAAGGCGTGATTTTATGTATGTATGTAGGTAATCACAACAGAGAGGCAGACGTCCGTTACACCGACAAGAGTGTCACTCTTAAAATCATCATCATCATATTATTTCTATTATCCTATGCATCACATCTCAAACTCCTTAATCTTTGATTCAGATTAATACAGAGTGGATACAATCTTGAAGTGACAATGACAAAACAAAATCAACAAGTAAACAGAACTGTCATCTGCCTATCAAGTTCGCTATAAAACCCTCCCAAAACATTTTACACTTTCATCAGCCCTCTCTTTCATTCTTATGTCGGACCTCTTGGTAAGAGCGAGACATGTGTCATTACGTGATTTACATTTTGGTAGAGTTGTAGAGCTATTATATGCGTAATGTGCCTGTCCGTTTGTTTGTCACATAAATATGTATGGCAGTACCGGTGAGATGAAAGTTGGTATTTACATATGTCGAACTTCCGTATCGATTGATATACCTACGATATGAGGGCAGGAAGGAAGTATGCGCGTGAGCAAGCGTTTGTTAATGTGACATTTTGCAACAAGTGTAATGAGTGGTGGGTGTTTTGACATTTCAATATGTAATTTTAAATGCTACTGTAGATCTGATCTGAATCTCAACACTTATTCTTCTTGTCGTGTCGATCGTTTAGGCTTTTATATATAAATTTCGTCAAACGCACCGCGACGTCAGTGGCGTTGTACAGGTCTTCTTGCGTGCAAGATGAAGGGCACGCGGGGCAAGACAATAGATGTGCCATTGTTTGGGGGGAGGCACCACATTTGCACAGTGCAAAATTAACCACGAAGAAGAAGATATCCCAAGGAACATACCTAGGTTAATAGTACATTATGATATAAGTGCGCTAAGTTGATAATTAACAGTCGAGGCGATATTGCTAGCCCGAATCATAGGCGAGGGCTACAAGAAAGCAGAGGCTGTAATTATCAAAGCGCACGTATGTCATACGACGTTTTATAACATATTTGCGAGGAAATAAATAAAAAGAAGATGCAATAAGAGACCCTTTACGAGCAACTGTGTTATAAAATATACTTTTATTATCCTTCCTTATAAAATTATTAGATTGATTAGATTCTTCTCCAGTTTTCTGAACACGAAAAGCCTTTGGATTTAATGTCATTTTTTTTAAATCATAATGCTATTTCTGACTAAGTGGGAGAAAACAAACACAGAACTTTTGATAATAAAGACCAGACGTTAAAGGTTATCATTGTCGGTAAAACTGTTGCTCGGGTTTTACCCAGTATGATAAAAAAACAGTGTTACCAGTGCAATAATTTAGAATTCCACAAATTGACAAAATTTTAAATACTTACTTACTACAATTTTAAGGTGTTGTGTTGATTCAACATAGGTACAGTAAGGATTAGACTCCTTGCATTTTCGGTATATGAATTTATTTAAGGTACTCTCTACTCATTATTTTATGGCCTCAATGATGTGTCGTTGCAGAAATATCTAACAGGTTAAATACATTAAAAATCTATAATTTATTGGTACATTGCCTCCCTATGCTATAGGTACCTTAAGAAAGCGTACCTTTGTATCTCGTGCGTGTAATAATATGTGTACTTTTGTGTAATATTGATAAGATGATGTATAAAAGGAAATAACAGTGACGCACTTAAACACAGATCGCAGCATCAAAGTCGCGAAGTCGACCGTGAAGTTATAACTACGTACAGTGCAAAAATGTATCACTATTTACTGCTGTTTTCCCTTCTGTTTTGCTATGCGGAAAGTCTCCGAAAGCACACTATAAATGGTCAAGTCTGGAGCGCCAGCGTCGAATCTTGCAACAATTGGGGCCAAAAGGTAAATCTTGCTGAATTTACTCTACCAAGTTTACCCACAATCGGATTGAAGTACGCCGATATTGAAGATCTCACCACCGTTATAATCAGATTTGAGGATACATATTTTATGTCAAAGCATATTAAGCATACTTTGGACCTACTTTTGCTGGACGCTCGCACTTCTTCAAAGGGAATCAGGGAGTTTTCTGGAAGTTACAGTATGACTGCCACAGGAGGCTGGGCTACTCAAGAGAACGTGTAGAGTCAAAGTGACAATACAATTTTTCGAAAGCGGTGTGATAAAGATGAAACTCCGTGTTGTGGCTGAATCGCGTTGGGCGGTATCTTGTGCTGACACAATTGTGAATGTGAACGCAATTGATATTATTACCGATTCAAATGCGTATTTGAGTGATAATATTGTTTAATATCATTGTTCAAAATATGTGCGTATAATTTTGTCATGAGATAAAAGTCTCAACAGAGAATTATGCTCAGGCGCGCATGTTAGTAATCCTATTTAAGCTAGGACAGGTAGAATAAGTTGTCGGTCCTGTCATTATTAGGTAATACTGAGAAACTTCTTGTGCATTGAATGGCGTAGTGGGTGAAAGGATGTGCATCTAAAATTTACTCTTTTGTCTTGATATCTAAAGTTGTTTGTGCGATCATTACTCAAGATGTTTCCCGTGAACTATACTGTAATTTTCTTGTAGTCCTAAGGTAAATAAAAAAAAATGTGCAGTAAGCAGCACCGATGTCTAGCCAAATGTTGTCCCAATTAGGCTCGTATTTATAAAGCGATCTCAAACTTGAGACATTAGTCTTGTCTCATTAAGTATGGATATTGTACTGAAATGACATCTGATACGAATTCAAACTAGCTGTCAGCCTCAAGTGCTGTTTATAATTACGGGCCTATGTTACGTAAAATACGTACTAAAGGTCGCTTGTAGGTGGCTAAAGTAATAAAAGAAATGACTCCTATTTATTACAAACGAAGACACAATGATATAATATATAAGGTCTTATTTTTCTTAATATACGACAATTCGCAATATACGACAAATCTATCTTAAATAACCCTCAGTCAGACGTGGCGAAACGACATTTATTTAGGTCGTTTACGCTCTGCCTACCCCATTAGGGATAAAGGCGTGATTATATGTATGTATGTATTTTTCTTAAGCTAAAATATACGTAAAACTGTAAGACTCGTATCCGCTAATAAACAAACATTGCCAATTTATTATTTTATTCTTCTTCGCCTTCTGCCGTGTAGGTATCGCGTCAAATCGACCAGATTAACCCTGGTGACAGAGTTTTTAAACCGCCTAATAGCACAGCTCTTTTATTTATTTTGGATGTTTATTATATTTGTAGACTTTGTTTATTTTTTTCATTTCTTATTACTATAAAGTACACAGTTTATAATACCGTTGATCTTACTGGACACTAACAAATATATTCTAAACAAATAAATTATTTTTAACCTTCATGTTATCTTTTTTAAAGAAATCTATTTAAAAGTACACTCGTTTTTAATTAGGTCTGAACAAAACTATCCACCTTTTTATCGTCTCGACGGCAGACACTACACTGTTGCAGCACAGAATTTGGCCACGTTAACATAAAACTATCCTTATTTCATTTTCAAATTCGACAAAAAACTAAAGTTGAAGATGTAGGTAAACGATTAACGAGATTAAGGTGCAGATGGCGGGACACTTGGCTAGACGGGATGACAGACGGTGGACCAAAGCAGTCACGGAGTGGAGGCGAATAGGTAAATTCTTTTGTTTTCTGGGCACTCATCTATAGATCAAGCTTAATCGCATCCTAGAGTGAACTCTATTTGGTAATTGTCTAAAATATTATTTAACCAACTTATTTACTGTCTACTAACATATATAATTAAGAAAAAAAAACTAACACTAATTTATAAAAGAAAATTAGTAATTAGTATATTGTTAATTAATAATCGTCCATTATTACAATTTTGAACATTTTTTGATTACTTGTGTGAGTTACCTAAGATACAGGTAAATATTTACTTAGTTTAGCTATCGAAACACTAATTTTCAGATCTTATATATGTTAAGTACTAACTATAATTATATAGCCAATTGTTTACATACCTTGTTTTTCTAGTAAATAATTTAATGAAATAATAAGTTATTTGGTAGTTTATATTAGTCCGTAAGTAATAACTGTAAACAAATCTATACATATAATAATAAATCTCTAGGTGCGATAAGGCCAGTGGGCAGACCACCAGCCTGATCATCCGATGACATCGTCAAACACATAGGCGTAAACTGGATGAGAATAGCACAGGACCGTGAAGAGTGGCGCAGTAGAGAAGACGCCTATACCCTGCAGTGGGTGGATGTGGGCTGAAGTTGATACATATAATCACGCCTTTATCCCTACTGGGGTAGGTAGAGCGTAAACGACCTAAACAAAGGTCTTTCCAAAGTTTTGAGGTTTATTTAAGATAGATTTGTAGGTATATTGCTGTAGTGACAGGTTGTCCCAAACCCACGGACCCCTTAGCTGATTTTTATAGCATGCCCGGGTGGAAATGCAGCTGGCACATTCTATGTTTTTCTCTCACTCCCAGTCCAGCATGAATGAATGAAGCATGAAGATGATGATTTCATTTATCTGGCTAAACGAGAAACTACTATAAAACCACTTAGAATACGTTTATTTACCTAACACATGCAATATCAAATGTTTCATCGCCATTTCCATGTACCTACAAGTCTTGACACCTCAACTTGTAATTTGCAACCTGCTGAGACCTTTACATCGGGTCGCATTGCACTAACCTTTGCAACCTTTACATTCGTTTCGTAAGACCCAGTATACACGAGATCATTACAGTTGCAATCATTTAAAGCCAAGTTTAGCTTAAGTTTAATTAATTTATAACTTACATAAAGGTTGATGGACTTAAACGTAAGTGATTTGAATATTTTACTCGTATTTTATGGTAAAGTTTAGATGATTGATTTCGTTTTCAATTTAAAAGAAGTATATAATTGAGTAAACGATATTCGCTATAAGATTGTTTATGTAATTGTTCAAAACGTTCCTTTTTGATACTACACAATAAATAAACACATTCTATTGCTGTCAAAAGATGTATTTACTTAATTCTACCCTCGTTTATTTTACTCACAGTTCAATATGGATGTGTAGCTATACTATTTATACATACATACACATAATCACGCCCTTATCCCTAATGGGGTAGGCAGAGCGTAAACGACCTAAGCAAAGGTCGTTCCACCACGTTTTGAGGGTTATTTAAGATATATTTGTAGGTATATAGTTGACTGGGAGAGGAAGAAAAACATAGAATGTTCCAGTTGCCCTTCCTCCCGGGCATGCTGTAGAAGTCAGCAAAAGGGATTCGAGGGTTACAGTGTATTGTAACTTAGGCGATGGGCTGACAACCTGTCACTACAGCAATATACATTACAATCTAATCCCTCAATTTATGTCAGACGTGGCGAAAGCGCCTTTTAGGAGGCGTTTTACGCTCTGCCTACCCCGTAAGGGATAAAGGCGTGATTTTATGTATGTATGTATGTATATAGTTGAAGTGACAGGTTGTCAGCCCATCGCCTAAATGGCAATAAAATAAAATCCTTGGATCCCTTAGCTGGTTTTTACAGCATGCCCGGGAGGAAATGCTATTTACACCTATTTACGTTTAAGAAAAGTACAATAGGTCTATCCAAAATATGCAAAGAAACTTGAAAGTATCATTGTGTTGGCTGCAAGTTTGTTTTAAAAGATATTTTAATGATCTTTAGTTTTACATAGCCTTCACACATGAATCTATGGTGCAAAGTTCAATGCACACTATCGCAACTTCGTCTTTAGGTATTTTTGAATAAAGCATCTTTCCATTTGGCGCCAGATGCAAAATAACTGTCGTTTTAACATATCGGATCCGTCGACCCAATTTAATCCTTGTGTCAATTTTTCCAATACCATGCTGGACTGGGAGCGATAACAAAACGTAGAACGTTCCAGCTGCATTTTTCTCCCGGGCATACTGTAGGAACCAGCTAGGGAATCAGAGGGTTTTAAAATATTGTAATTTAGGCGATGGGCTGACAACCTGTCATTTCAGCAATATACCTACAAATCTGTCTTAAATAACCCTCAAAACTGTTAGTCGTGGCAAAACGACCTTTCTTTCGGTCGTTTGCGATCTGCCTATCCCGTTGGGAATAAAAGCGTGATTACATGTATGTATGTAACATCTTTTCATTTGGCGCCGGATGCCGGTAAAAACAACAGTAATTTTAACACATCGGATCTAATTTGATCCTTGTGTAAATTTTTTACCGAACAACCTGTGCCTGGTCTTCTTCTTAGCGAGTGGATTCTCAAGTCGAACGACCCGATGAACCCTGGTATCAGAGTTTTGAAACCGCCGAGTAGTACAGCTATTAGGCCTCTGACGTGGTTGTATTAACGACCACTATCAAACACAGCGACCGGGACCGACGACGGCTTAACGTGCCCTCCGAAGCACGGAATCCTTTTTGTTTTCTGACAATCAGGTGATTAATTTCCTAGATTAGGAAGCCGACCCCGTGAGATACGGGATAAGGCTAGGGAGATGATGAGGTGATTCAGCTTGCAATGTCCTAACCAAACCGGGGAAACCTCACAAAGTGATGAATTAACAAACATCAAGTTTGTGCTCCCATCTGTAAATCGAACCCAGGATCTCCGGATCGTAAGCCCATGGCTCTGACCACTGACTACTACACCACGCAGGTAGTTTGAGGTTAGTGCACCTGGCAGAACTCTGACATGTTATGCGTAACAATCAAAATCAACGCCTACGATGCAACTAAATGACAAATTCATCTTCAAAACATAAATCTTTAGATATTAAAACCTAAACTAATCTCTAACTAATCTTCCATGCTGGCCTGGGAGCGAGAGAAAAACATAGAATGTGCCAGATGCATTTCCTCCCGGGCATGCAGTAAAAACCAGCTAAGGGATCTGAGGGTTTCAGTATATTGTAATTTAGGCGATGGGCTGACAACCTATCACTACAGCAATATACCTACAAATCTATCTTAAATAACCTTCAAAACTTTGTCAGACGTGGCGGAGGGATCTTTGTTAAGGTCGTTTACGCTCTGCCTACCCCATTAGGGATGAAGGCGTGATTATATGTATGTATCTATTAAAACCCAACAACTAACAATTTGAATGGCAGAGGTCTTAAAAACGGAAAACCACAAATTCCTAACTGAGAGAGAGATGTACCTACAGATAAAAAAATGTAGTTTGTTTACTCAAATAACATTTACCCATGCTTTTCTAAGAAGCCATATGGGTACAAATATTACCGTGAACCTTGATTTTGGGTTTATGGTAAAGAAAGATATTCGAATTTTGAACGTTCAAGGAAAAATTGAGAAGAGATTCGAATATTGAACGTTCAAGGAAGAATTGGGCCTCCGGTTCTATTATATATTCTGTGCTTCGATTCTTTAGTTAACAAAGTAATAGATCAGAATATGTTTTTTGTATCTTTGGGTCAACCAATCCGTACTGGGCCCACATGGTTGACTAAAGCCCGATTGCCTTATTGTAAGTAGGCTGGAGCCCCTCGATGGGGACGTGTAATATGCTGATGATTTTGATCTTTAGGTCTAAGTTGAAATGAAGTAAATTAAATAATCCATTATCATCTCCCTAGCCTTATTCCATACCTCACAGGGTCGGCTACCTAATCTTTATGTGTACAATAAACTGTTAAATTAAATTAAATAAAAACTACTCATACAAAACATTAGGTACCTATTATTTTGTATAAACATATAAAATAAATATTTCTTCCATGCTGGACTGGGAGCGACAGAAAAACATAGAATGTGCTAGCTGTATTTCTTCCCGGGCATGCTGTAAAAACCAGCTAAGGGATCGGAGTGTTTCAGTATATTGCAATTTAGGCGATGGGCTGACAACCTGTCACTACAGCAATATACCAACAAATCTTTCCTAAATAACCCTCAAAACTTTGTTAGACGTGGCGGAACGACTTTTGTTTAGGTCGTTTACGCTCTTCCTACCCCATTAGGGATAAAGGCGTGATTATATGTATGTATATCATAAATATTTCTGCACAAGTCCACACAGTGCTATTTAGTAGTAATAAGCAAAACTTGTACGTGTGTATTTTTAAATTTAAACCAGATTAACTATGTTGGCAGAGTGTCAATTCATGAGTGACGTAACATAATTAGCCATTATCATAATAAGATGGAGAAAGTTAAGCATTGTCCAAAATATTATGTAAAAATATTCGCCACAGAATACTTTAAAATATTCTAACACGTTACGCAATATGACTTAACTTTATTATTAACTTAGCATTTAGGTTACAATTTTTTTGTGTTTTGGATAGGTACAGTTTGTAAAAATTATGTGTAACAATATGATACTTACTACGGTAAAACTTTGATATACAGGGTGTAAGGGACAGCGTCCCACAAACTGATAGTGGTTGTTCAGTCAACGACACTGAACAACTTCCACCAGGATTTTTTTTCAGGAAGTGAATAAAATATATTGACATTTCAATACAAATTGTCTGATCGAGGTGGACATTTTGTATGGAAAAGCCAATTTTTATTTTCACTTCCTGAAATAATTTGTTAGTGGAAGTTGTTCAATATGGTTGACTTAGCAACCCCTATCAGTTTATGGGACGCTGTCCCTTACACCCTGTAGGAAGTTAAGTGTAAAATCAAGAGCACCAAAGTCATTATTTTGTAGAGTATTAAATATACGCCTGTAGATGAAAGTATGAGAGAGCCCGATGGTGTAGTGGATAGGGCCGCTGCCTCCTGAGCGGGAAGTCGTGGGTCGAATCCCACCACGTACCAATGTGTTTTTCGGTTTTCGAATTTCATATGTACGTTTATTCGGCACTTTTTCCGGGCTTCGGATGGCACGTTAAGCCGTTGGTCCCGGTTAATATCGATTAATACCATAGATATTAGTCGTTAAGCCATGACAGAGGCCAATACTTAGCATTGGTGGCTTGAAAACTCTGACCTAATGAAGGATTGGGTCTGGTTTCCTTTCTGCGTTGCGGAGGTCAGATGGCAGTCGCTCTGTGTAAAAACCAGTACCCTCGTTCAATCCCCTAGATTAGGTAGCTGACCCCATGAGATACGGGATAAGGCTAGGGAGATGAGGGAGATGAGATGAAAGTTTGAGAGAAAATTCTATTATGAACTTGCTATTCTGCCTGTTTCGGGGGTCTCAATGTAATTAAAAGAATTACATATTTTTTAAATTATGATAGTATTTTATATGCCAACTAATTTTGTATGTGTGAACAAAGTTGATTGATTTGATGAATAGAGATACCTAAAAATATATTTTTTATGTCAATGCATCTGAAATCCGTCATCCGTGCGCACGTCCGTATAAGGTATTAACGTGTTAAATATATACCAAAAAGGCATTTGCTCGATAATTATTAATCCTAAAACGCCTTGTGGTTCTTGCCTAAAATGGGCCTTTCAACTTTAGCAGTACGGTCAACCTAGCTAAACATTGTACCTTAAAATAAAACCTGACCTGGTTTCAAAGGTTAGTTTTGATCTAACAGTAATCATAAACACGTGGGCGACTGTATGTTTTATTTTTTCTCTAGTGGTCGTGAGAACAGTGCATTTTGGATCAAATATCAAACAAAAGTGTGAGACTCAAGCTATCTAGAGAATCGGCAGAAATTGTTAAGAAAACGGTAACGTGACAAAGTCGAATAAAGTGTTGCTAAGGAATCTCAATTTCACTGACTGAGTAACAAGGATTTCTTCGTATTATAGATACTAGAACATAGATATAATCACGCCTTTATCCCTAATTGGGTAGGTTAGACCTAAACAAGGTCGTTTCGCCACGTCTGACAAAGTTTTGAGGGTAATTTAAGATAGATTTGTAGGCATTGCTGTAGTGACAGGTTGTGAGCCCATCGCCTAAATCGCAATATACTAAAACTACTTAGCTGGTTTTTACAGCATTCCCGGGTGGAAATGCAGCTGGCACGTTCTGTATTTGTCTTCTACTTTTACTCGTATCAGCTACTATTAGTTACGAAAATAATAAATCTTCAATGCTCACGCGCAGAGCTTAATTACCGATAACGTGGTATGATAAGCTGCGTAACTTCAACTCAACAGCTACTAACGAAAATTATTAAGTTTGTGTCTAGATAGAGCATTATTAACTAGTGAAAACTGATCGGTTTGTACTTGTTTTTATCGAAAGGAGGGTTAGACAGGAGAGAAGAAAATCACACTCCACTACACTAACACTTCTTTCAATACAAAGAACTAGGCCGATCAGTTTTCATTATGAATAACACTTGTTTATCGTTTAGTATTAAAACTATTAACTAGATTTAATTTGTTCGATGCTTGCTTCATGTCCAAAATATAGGATTACAATAAACATTTTGGAAATGACGTGTTGATGACTCTTTATAAAACCTACAAAAATAGAGTTAATCTAATAAAATAACAAATGACAACTGACCATTTTGAAGTCACGATCATAGGTAGGAAAACATTATATCAAAGTATTTTTTTATAAATCAACATGAGTTCGATTACCTTTGAGCTTCTTTGGTGGCTTACGAAGGGTTCACTAGACTTAGACAAAATTAATCAATCGAAACGAACAAGATAGGTTAAAAACAGAATCTACCGATTTAATAATTTATTATATCTAAGGTAGCAAGCCTCCATGTTTTTTTTAGAAACATGACGGATAAGGTAAACGAATTTATAGCTGAGCCTTTTATTTGAAATCAAATTTAAATACTAACCTAATACGTTAGGAATAATCATCGTACCATAAAATCAAATGATTATGTTCATCTATATCTTTGAATATACTTACATATCTATAACCCTCAAAACTTTGTGCAGACTTGGCGGAGCGACCTTTGTTTAAGTCGTTTACGCTCTGCCTACCCCATTAGGAATAAAGGTGTGATTATATGTATGTTTGTATATCTTTGACATTCCGCAAGTCGGTTAGGTCGATATGCCACATTTCTTGTCAAACTAGTATATACGTACATTATTTGTACTGAGCTATTTGTTTTTACGAGGCGTTTAACGCTCTGCCTACCCCGTAAGGGATAAAGGCGTGATTTTATGTATGTATGTATGTATGTATGTATGTATTTGTTTTATTTTCTTATTTTACTTGTATCTCTTCTGTGCAATAAAGTATATTCTTATCTCTGCTTATCATTCGATATAGGTAGTTAGAAAGTAATCGTAATGCTACACTAGTCACATCATCTGCCTATCTATCCAGAAACAGAAACCATTTTGTTGGATCGGTGCAAGGTCATAAATATCATAAAGATGAATATAGAAAACAGTTTACAAACAGTGCCTATACAGTATGCACACTTGAGAGGTTTTAGTAATAGAAAACTCCGCCATAAGTGATGCTTGGTACGTAACAAAAACGATGCGTTCCTAATACGTGCAAACAAATTGCACAAAGAATTTGCGAACAATACCAACCTTGGCACAGAAACGGACACGGACCGCAGCAGTCCTTTCTTTCCGAACCGAAACAGCTTCCTGTTTCGAAAATCCATTTTCACCAACACTTTCTTAACACTGACTATACAACACACTACCGATTTTTTCCGTACTTTTACCCACGGAGAGAACAATCACTCTACGGAA
Source organism: Scrobipalpa costella (assembly GCA_949820665.1). Lineage (NCBI taxonomy): Eukaryota > Metazoa > Arthropoda > Insecta > Lepidoptera > Gelechiidae > Scrobipalpa > Scrobipalpa costella. The sequence goes on from OX463299.1 coordinate 6,829,444, forward strand.
GCCCACGACCATTCACTCTCGACTCACATTTCAGACTAGTTTTAATTAGAACATAGTTTGCAATCTAATTTACATAAAAATTTCAGGTTTATGCCTTTAGAGGTAAATTACTTTACAATGCATCGACACTATCTCTGTCTAACTAACAATAAAAGTTGTAAAACAGAAAGAGACGCAATGAATTAACATTGCCGAAATCACTTGTTTAGGTGTCGCAAGTACGCGGTAGTTAATTAGGGATTTGTTTAAAAATGTAATTTTGGAGAGTGCAAAGGAAGTTGATTGCAAAACTGTGTGAAACACAGTAATTTGTTAACAGCATAACAAAATACAAGAAGGGCAATGTTGCTACACAATTATTATTTTTTTCATTAAGATAAAAAAAAGAAACAAAAAAAAAAGCACTTTGAGTTTACAAAATATTATTGGCATCTCGAGAGATTAGCGACACTGTTGACATTTTCGACGTGTTACAAAAATACCTAAGCAAATCAAAATACACTATGGTAATGTTAAAAATCTAGAACCAAATCCTAGGTATCATTAACCTTAAGTGCTTCAAATTCCTAGATTAAAACAGATTCACGTACCAGATAAAGTGCGGCTAGTCTTATAGCGGTCTCGTATAGGTACCTAGCCTCCATGACACTATGATATACTAAGATAATGTCTAGTACTGTTACAGTGCAAATATGCGTCTTGAATATCTGGCAACAGCAACAGCGGTACTTAAAGCTCTACAAGAGAAGAATTTAAGAGTTGTAAGTACTTTTTATTTGTATCCCATAACAAAATAAACAAGATAAATGAGATACAATATATTAGGGACAAATGCGTGATTATATGTATGTATGTATATATACTTCTTCCATGCTGGTCTGGGAGCGAGAGAAAAACATAGAATGTGACAGCAGCATTTCCTCCCGGGCATGCTGTAACGTCCAGCCAAGGGATCCGAGGGTTTCAGTATATTGTTTTTTAGGCAATGGGCTGACAACCTGTCACTACAGCAATAAACCTAGAATTCTATCTTAAAACTTTGTCAGTCATGGCGGGACGACCTTTGTTTAGGTCGTTTACGCTCTGCCTACCCGATTAGGGATAAAGGCGTGATTATATGTATGTATGTATGTTATAATTTATCTCTTCTTCTTTTCCCCGCAAAAATGTACTATCCTATTGACAAACGCTTGAAAAATTACGTTTCAGTCACTGCTCAGATTACGTTCAAGATTATCGTTTCTGTAAGCCTCTGAATCTTTGTATTTCAAAATTAGAAAAAAACTACTAAAATCCGTTAAAATTATAGTAATTTTTCTTCTACTATGCCAAAGCGAGTACTTAAATTAGTAATGATTGACAGGTCATTTATTAATTTCCTTCGCTCAGCAGGTTATCGATTTCTTAACCAAAATTATCACTAACTTTCCTCAAACAACGAAAAAATATATATTACCTCTTTTGTCGTAATCAATAAAGTCTTTTACTTATTTTGATCTTACCGACTCAGTTCATCGAGTTCAGTTGACATAATATTTACGTAAAAAATACGTTTTGCGGTGAGAGAAGTGTGTCAGTAAATAGACAAAATGAAACCGCTATGGTATTTTATGAAATATACCTAGGTATATTAGGTCTAGCCTACCTTGATTTGGCAATTTAGGTTGTTCATGCTGGAAATAATAATATTAGATATTATATGGAGTGTAAGGGACCAGAGCCAGAGCCCGATGGTGTAGTGGATAGGGCCGCTGCCTCCTGAGCGGGAGGTCGTGGTTCGAACCCCACCACGTACCAATGTGTATTTCGATTTTCGAATTTCATATGTACGTTTATTCGGCGCTTTTTCCGTGCTTCGGAAGGCACGTTAAGCCGTTGGTCCCGGTTAATATCGTTTAATACCGTAGATATTAGTCGTTAAGCCATTTCAGAGGCCAGTGCTAAGCATTGGCGGCTTGAAAACTCTGACCTAATCTAGGATTGGGTCTGGTTTCCCTTCTGGGTTGCGGAGGTCAGATGGCAGTCGCTCTGTGTAAAAACCAGTACCCTCGTTCAATCCCCTAGGTTAGGTAGCCGACCCCGTGATATACGGGATAAGGCTAGGGAGATGATGATATGGAGTGTAAGGGACAGCGTGTCGCAAACTAATAGGGGTTGCTCAGTCAAAACAGAACTGAACAACTATCAAGAAAAAAAAGATTTCCATACAAATTGTCTGATCGAGGTGGTCATTTTGTATGGGAAGTTATTTTTCTTTTCATCTCCTAAAAGAAACTCCTGGTGATAGTTGTTCAGTTTCGTTGACTGAGCTATCAGTTTGCGGCACGCTGTCTCTAACACCCGGTATTATATTAGAGGTGTGTATCTCCATTTACATATTCTTCTTAGATGCCATTTATAAAGCCTAATAGAGATAGGAAATATTTTTTTGACTTGGCGTTGTCATCTGCTGGTAGGTATCAAGGCGATATTGTCTATGGGATCATCATCACCAGCTTATTCAAGCCTTGAAGTTATGACCTTGGGAGGCCTTTGCACTGTAGTGGGACACCCCAAGCTGTTAATAATAATAATATGAAGTTATGACCTTCATCAATCCTATACGACCATCCTAAAATCACATATATAAATAATATATTTTGTATCTTCTTAAACAAATACTAATAATGAGTACACGTTCGTCTTTTAATAAAAAAAAATTGGTGGTTAGAGCATCTGTCATATCCATAGATATGTTGACAATTTCATTCAGTTATCTATGATATTAGATTAGTGGTCGAATTCTAGTGGTCGAAATTCTCAATATATCAGTACGTATTTCGTGTACCGTTGTTTTTGGCTCCTTGAAGAATCTATGCGTCTATTACATAACCTATACTCCATACGCTAAACTGCAGTGTCGCCACACCTGACTGTTTCGACGCCCCGTTATTCCACGTGCCCTGCATATTAAAACTCTAAACCTATAGTTACGCTACAGCACATAACTGTTGTTTAACTGGGTGATTTCATTTCAATGTCCTCTTTGAAAGGAATGGGAATGCAGGGTCAGACGGAACGAAAGCTGTGGAATGTTTGAAGGTTCTAGTTTTAAGTACAAAAGTAGATTTAGGCTAAAATTGTAAGAAGGCAAATAATTAGTGACCAAAAGTTTATTCCAATGTCAATTTTAAGGCAAAGCTTTTATCTTACATGAAATTAGAGATCAGCTGTACCAAATATTACTCTTTATGATACCTCAAAACCTAAAGTTTATGTTATCTATTAAAAATATAGAAGTATTTCTATGCAAGCTTTATAGTATCCTAGATATAGAGCATCCGTTGCTTATTCATAATAGCTGAGTAACAGCACACTCTGTGACTTATACTCAGCAATTTATTAACCATTGCGGTGAGAACCTTAAGAACGCGAGCCATCTAGTCGGTCTGCATAACATGCGTAGTATACCGATTACTGTCTTGGGAAAAAATATAGTAGGATATCAAGAGCGCTATTAGCCTTCTGTGATGTAAGTAAGGTAAACACTCTCTAGGTATGATGTTACTTGTAAGTGCAGTTTTAAAGTTGTAGATCTTTATGGGGCAGTTTTTTTTAATGCTGGACTGGGAGAGATAGAAAAACATAGAATGTTCCAGCTGCCCTTCCTCCCGGGCATGCTGTTAAAGTCAGCAAAAGGGACTCGAGGGTTACATTGTATTGTAATTTAGGCGATGGGCTGACAACCTGTCACTAAAGCAATAGATATTACAATCTAAAATAGTCCCCTTAATTTTTGTCAGACGTGGCGAAAGCGCCTTTTACGAGGCGTTAAACGCTCTGCCTACCTCGTAAGGGATAAAGGCGTGATTTATGTATGTATGTATGTATGTATTTTTTTAATGAAGCAACACGTATGGTAACTATATTTTAAATTGTACACGCCTCATCTGCCTTACTTATGCACTCTCACTACCGTAGGTCAGCTGGTAGAGGTTTCTTTTTAGAGATAAGCAGTACTTGTTGTGGTATTGTTTTTTTTTATATTTATGTCCTCTGTATGATCATGTGTGCAAAAACTGTTATATAAATAAACACATACAATATAAACTACCCAAGTTAGTCACATGATAGTGCATCATGTTAATTTATTACCATAGTATTTGTTATAGTTAAGTTATGTTTTTGAAATTATGCAATATAAATGAGGATAAAATTTGTGCTGAGATAAAGGTAGAGTCATATTTCTGGTAAATTAAGTTTTTATTAAAAACAATAAAGATGTGTATCTCATGAATCAATGCCAGTTATTTTTAAACAGTACTTAATTCAAATCTAGTTCAATCAATCCTCCTACAAGATACCCAGAATCGCCTACGATCGCCTACAAACCCAGTTTTAAACACATTTCTTTTAAAGATTGCGTGAAGAGATCTTTTTAAATACTAATTTATTGTGTCTTAATTCAGGATTAATTGTTTTCGATCCGACAGCTGTAGGGCGATTCTAGTTCGATTAACACGCAATGTTTTGTACTAGGTATTGTTTTTATTTTATTTTTACTTGTATTTTACAATTTTAAATCCAAAATTATTTCTTATCAGTTTACAAAATTTAAGCCACATTAATATTCGAATGAACCATCACATGACAAAAGATTTTTTACATACATACATATAATCACGCCTTTATCCCTAATGGGGTAGGCAGAGCGTAAACGATCTAAACAAAGGTTGTTCCGCCACGTCTGACAAAGTTTTGAGGGTTATTTAAGATATATTGTAGTGACAGGTTGTTAGCCCATCGCCTAAATTACAATATACTGAAACCTCGGATCCCTTAGCTGGTTTTTACAGTAAAGATTTTTTATTTACATCTTAATACGATTACAGTCAGTATCATCTCGTAAACTTTCGCAGAACAGCTGTTTTAAGACCGTTGCCGTTTTGTCTATCAAGTGAGATGAAGTTCTTGTGTAAAACGTGTGTATGTACGATAGAATAAAGCAATGTTCTAGAGTCTTCTACGCCTACATCCTGGTGACTGCCGGCCATTTTTCTTCACAAACTGCCAATTTCTCCTGATCAATATGCAAAGATGTTCTTTACGCTTCGTTTATTTTATGCCTATCACATCACATTAGAAGAGATGCTTCGTCATGTAATACGATCAGCAAAAAACAGTAGCTAGTGTTTGGAAATACCAGTGCTTTCTTGGCTTCTAGCTGAGGCTAGTGTTTATAAATCAATCTCTAGATTGAGAGCAATATTGAGTATTTATTTGACAGATCAATCTATACTAAACTGGCTGAAACGACCTCAAACTCACTGTCAGTCTCGATAGCTGATTATAAATACACGCCAGTCTCACAGTCATGAGCTAATCCCATCGCGCATAATTCAGGACGACTAAAATATGTTCTAACAAACGCAAAGCAGTAAACAGCCGGCATAAACGCAACGTTTGCATTGTAATCAGTTCATAGGTTTAATGTATTCTTCTTTGAATGGAAGTTATCATGATCATAAAACAAAGAGACTTTTCATAGAAATGCAGTCGTTGCGTTATGATTTGAATATTAAAATTATGATTTGACGCGTCTGTTCCCCAAAACCATGCTTACCACACTTCAAATAAAGAAAAATTTATAAGTACCTGTAACAAACAAAATAATTTATAAGTAAAAAATTATAAACAAATTAATGAAAAAGAAATCAAATCGTAAAATATTAGTCCTGTAAAAATGTTACTTCCATGCTGGACTGGAAGCGAGAGAAAAACATAGAATGTGCCCGCTGCATTTCCTCCCGGGCATGCTGCAAAAATTAGCTAAGGCATCCGCGGGTTACAGTATGTTGCGATTTGGGCGATGGGCTGACAACCTGTCACTACAGCATACACCTACAAATCTATCTTAAATAACCCTCAAAACTTTGTTAGACGTGGCGGAACGAGTTTTTGCTTAGGTTGTTTACGCTCTGCCTACCCCATTAGGGATAAAAACGCGATTAAATGTATGTATGTAATAAGGTAGAGTCTGTTTTTCCCCTGAGAGAAAGTTGTTTTTAAGAAATTAATTACATCGCCCTTGTAAAATATTCTCGTAATTTCGTTTAAACTTGAGCAACTTTTCAACCTTATCAGTCCACAGACATAATTATGATTTGACCCATAAACTTAATTATTGCCCTTCCGCTCTATCCCACTAATTTGGGTTTTAGTTTTGTAGAGACCGAGTGTACTCATTTTGGCTCTATCATTGATGCGTTTTCAAAAACAGTTGACCGGTACCTTACCTACACATTCTTAAAAAAATGCTTTTTATTACTAAAGGCCTTTCTTGATAAAATAGAATGCCATAAGTGGATCTTGTTTCCAGAGCAGTATCTTGTGTATTTCAGAGCATTTCATGTACCTTAAACGTACATATAATAACGCCTTTATCCCTGATGGGGTAGGCAGAGCGTAAACGACCTAAATAAAAGTCGTTCCGCCACGTCTGCGAAAGTTTTGAGGGTTATTTAAGATAGATTTGTAGGTATATTGCTGAAGTTACAGGTTGTCAGCCCATCGCCTAAATTGCAATATACTGAAACCCTCGGTTCCCTTAGCTGGGAGGAAATACAGCTGGCACATTCTTTGTTTTTTTCTAGCGCCCAGGCCAGCATGGAAGAAGAATACACATTCTAAAAAAATTGCTTTCTAAACCTTAAGGCCTTTGTTGATAAAATAAAATGCCAAAGTGGATCTTGTGTCCAGAGAAGTATATTGTGTATTTCAGAGCATTTTGTGTGCCTTATAACATAAGTAATAGTCTCAATAAAACTCCAAATCTAAACCAAACATTCGTAACATCAGATACAATAAACAACTAAACGACACAGTGGAGTTTATTACATACATATAATCACGCCTCTATCTCTAATGGGATACGCAGAGCATATACGAAGCCTAAACAAAGGTTGTTCCGCCACGTCTGACAAAGTTTTAACGGTTAAAGATAGATTGTCAGCCCATCGTCTAAATTACAATTTACTGAAACCCTCGGATCCCTTAGCTGGTTTTTACAGCATGCCCGGGAGGAAATGCAGCTGGCACATTCCATGTTTTTCTTTCGCTCCCAGGTCAGCATGGAAAATTCAGTTCAGCATGTCTTCAGCTAGTCTGTATACACCACCTCCAAATCTGAACCAAACATTCGTAACCTCAGATGCAATAAACAACTGAACAACACAGTAGAGTTTATTACATACGTATAATCACGCCTTTATCCCTCATGGGATAGGCAGAGCATAAACGACCTAAACAAGGGTCGTTCCATCACGTCTGACAAAGTTTTAAGGGTTATTTAAGTTAGATTGACAGCCCATCGTCTAAATTACAATTTACTGAAACCCTCGAATCCCTTAGCAGGTTTGTACAGCATGCCCGGGAGGAAATGCAGCTGGCACATTCCATGTTTTTCTTTCGCTCCCAGGTCAGCATGGAAAATTCAGTTCAGCATGTCTTCAGCTAGTCTGTATACACCACCTCCAAATCTGAACCAAACATTCGTAACCTCAGATGCAATAAACAACTGAACAACACAGTAGAGTTTATTACATACGTATAATCACGCCTTTATCCCTCATGGGATAGGCAGAGCATAAACGACCTAAACAAGGGTCGTTCCATCACGTCTGACAAAGTTTTAAGGGTTATTTAAGTTAGATTGACAGCCCATCGTCTAAATTACAATTTACTGAAACCCTCGAATCCCTTAGCAGGTTTGTACAGCATGACCCGGTGCAAACGCAGCTGGCTCATTCCATATTTTTCTTTCGCTCCCAGGTCAGCATTGAAAATTCAGTTGAGCATGTCTTCAGCTGGTATGTATACACCACCTCCAAATCTGAACCAAACATTCGTAACCTCAGATGCAATAAACAACTAAACAACACAGTAGAGTTTATTACCCGTAAAATAAGTTCATCAATTACAGTAGCTCCTCTAATTAGCTGGGTATGCGTGTTCGATGCCCAGTTCGGGCATTTATACAGCATGTGGTTTTATTGTGCTGTAATAGTAATGTAATTGTTACTAAGGCCCGTATTTATAATCAGCACTTGAGACTGACAGCGACTTTGAGTTCGTATCAGAAATATCATTTCAGTACATAATGACCTGTCAAATCAATTCTTAATACTGCTCACAATCTTTAGATTGCTTTATAAATACGGGCCCTTGACATGCTGGGATTTTGTACTCAAAGCAATGATTCGGAGAATCTCTTTTTACTATTCTGGTCTAGTCGAATTAAATATATTTATAGTTCGAGACAAGTAAGTTGACTTAGAATGACGCAGTCTGCGCAATGAAAATTTGACCTTAAATTCAAGCGTTTAGGTGCGAATTTTAGATTGGTAAAATAAAAACTTCTTCAAGAAGATTGCCCATAAGTCTTAGTATACCTTTATTTTATTTAAATCCAGATACACATTAATTAATTATTTATTTATACAGACCATAAAACATACCTAACTTCCTACTAAGTTCAACTTCCTGTTGAAAAGAGAAAAATGTGCAGTCGTTAATTTGATATTAACTCGAAAAATTAAATGAAAAATGGCGCAAAGCTATTTCGTGTCATGCAAATTAAAATTATGTCCTTCCGAGATAATTATTTTATACGTAAAGCGTGATACTTGGCATTTACACAAATTGATTCAGTATTTAAATCAGTGTTGCGTTTGCGCATCAGTAATAAATCATACTTTCCCGAATAATTCAACACCTACAAGGCTCATATTCTACTAATTATCGCTGGTATAAATTGACAAGAAATATATTGAACACTGAACCTACGCACACATTTTTTACGGATTTATTTTTTAGAGAGTTATTGGATGGTTTGGTTATAGATTTTATCTCTGATGCATGTTGCGATTGGCAGCAATTTTAACTCAGAAACGAAACGAGCACTAAAATCAATAAGATTAACGAAAAACATTATAATTATAACTAAAACAATGTTTATTAAAATATATTGTGCCCTAGACAATAATAGAGCTAAGACATTTGATATATTTATATTGCATCGAAAACTCACTTATTAGAAGCAGAAGCTATACCTATCAAAAAGACTATTGAACTAGTAGAATATATGTCTTCATAAATATCCAATAAATCATTGTGCAACGGTGCATCGTTCATAAAACTGAACTGATATGCACTCGATGAATTATACCGTACTTTCACTGCAACATGGTATAAACCGGACATTTGAGATAAACTGCTTATCTTACCGGCGAGAGAACAATCTGGTTGCATCTTATTTTGTCTGCTGTTAAGGAGGTAGTACATTGGTACCGTTTGCTTGAGAACACAACTAAATCTGGACTAAAATTGTTGCCGTCCCTTTCTGTTCTCTCATGATAGAAAATGACAGGTAACATTTTTAGTGAAGATTTGTTTTGCTCCCATGCTCTTTTAAACTCAGCTTGATAAAAAAACATATTAGTGTTTTTAGTTTTATGATCAAATAAATAGTATTGAATTTTGTGAGGTATCATTTTGGAGGATAACGTCTATTGAATAATTAAACTTAGTTTTGTTAACTTCGTTTGTGGTATTAGTTTTTTTTAGCTTTCTACGATGCAGGGTAAAGATTCTATGGATCCACCATTTTAATTTAGGCTCTTAAATGAAACTGCCATTTTTGTAACGCCAACATAAGTCCTGACCTTATCTTTATTAGAAATAAAATATTTTACCACTGATACGAAATTCTACAGACCATTCGAATATTGTGCTATCATCTTAACAATTTTTCTAACCGGTCGCTTGTCCATCAGTCCGTCACGCCTCAAGACAAAATGATTTATTATCAATCGATCAAAGTAAAAAGCATTCTATTATGATTTCAGTAGAGTACATTTTTAACGCAGATGCAACTCTGTGTTTAATATGTTGATAAGTTTTTTGGTACATCGGGATGTGGCGTGAAAGTTTTATGTCGTGTGAAATTATTCGATGAAATAGGTTTTTAATTGATTGATATATTAATACTGATCGTTAATGCCATCATCATCATATTTCTAGCCAAATCCTGTTTGTCACGGAATCGACTACCTAATCTAGGTGATTGAATGAGGGTACTGGTTCTTACACAGAGCGACTGCCATCAGACCTCCGCAGCCAGGAGGAAAACCAGACCTAATCCTAGATTAGCTCAGAGTTTTTAAGCCGCGAATGCTTAGTACTGGCCTCTGACATGGCTTAACGACTAATATGTATGGTATTAAACTATATTAACAAAGACCAACGGCGTAACGTGCCTTCCGAAGCACGGTAAAAGCCTAGTATTTGACAAACACTTACAACTTACAAACACAAACAATTTACACAAACACTTTATACATACATACTTATAATCACGCTTTTATCCCTAATAGGTTAGGCAGAGCCACGTTTGGTAAAGTTTTGAGGGTTATTTATCATAAATTTGTAGATATTTGCTGTAGACTGGTTGTCAGCCCATCGCCTAAATTACAATATACTGAAAGCCTCTGATCCCTTAGCTGGTTTTACAGCATATCCGGGAGGAAAATCAGCTGCCACATTCAATGTTTTTCTCTCGCTCCCAGGCCAGCATGGAAGAAACACTTAATGCAAGAAACAATTAAGCGGACACCTACACCATACAGACTATAAGAAGCACGTTCATAAAATCAGATAGCGTTGAATAGATGCCGTAACAGTATGAAAGTCCACTTGCAGTACGATGTCACAAGGGATTGAGGGTAATCCCAACACTCTATAGAAAATGTAGGGCGTCACATCAGCGTAATTGTAGTATCTTATCTGATGACATTTTTATACGCCTACGCTACTGTTACAGCAACGAGCGAATTTCGTAGACAACATACACAATCACGCCTTTATCCCTAATGAGGTAGGCAGAGCGTAAATGACATAAAGATTGTTCCGCCACGTCTGACAAAGTTTTGAGGGTTATTTAAGATGGATTTGTACGTATATTGCTGTAGTGAGTAGTATCACTTAGCAGGTTTTTACATGCCCGGGAGGAAATGCAGCTGGCATATTCTATGTTTTTCTCTCGCTCCCAGTCCAGCATGGTAATCCCTACACTTTATATAAAATATAGGACGTGACATCATAGTAATTGTAGAATCTTATCTGATGACATTTTCATGCACCTACGCTACTGTTACACCAACAAACGAATTTTGTAGACAAAAGTGATATTTTTTTACTTAAGGTCTTAATTTTAAAAGAGTAAGGCGTAGGTAGCAAGTGTACATATAAATAGGCAGACAAAACTGTGGACTGTCCGAAAATGGTAGATTTTTTGGGCTGGACTTTGATTTGCTTTTTCAAGGCCTTTAAAAGATCTGAATCAGAACGCAGTGAACTGAAACCTACATTCATAAAAACTGTCAAAGCTTCTTCTAAAAATGGTGTTCTTCCAGCTGGTCTGCAGAAGTAAGAACTTTAGAATATTTAAGGTACTCAACCGTTTCTAATAAAAAAAAAAAAAACATTGATTTCAGGCATTTAAATGTACACCCATATTTAACAACACAATAAAATCTTATAATTAAATTGTATTACATTAAATTAAATTATGTTACATTAAAATTAAATTTGAGTATTTTTATCATTCATCAAGTTGCTTACTAGCTTACTAGCCGGAGTGTTGAGGACCATACGTGGGAATTTATATTACTTACAAGTAATACAAATTGAGGTTAAATGGATTTGCATAAAATTGCTTCAGTCTGACCTCTAGTTGACCTCTGTCACTAGTTAACCACAAATCTCGTTATTGCACTATCTTACCCTCCAGTTGCAATAACAATGAAGATAGATAGGTATTATGATAAATATAGATGTCAAAATGTACATTCTATTTCTATTTCATATAAATTCATATCTAACGTCTAAACTGTTAATTTAGTTGTGTCCAATAGAAACATTTCTATCGAAGACGCGAACCCCTCTACTGAATTTTAAGTAAGTACACGGCTAGATGTCGCTAACGTCGCGATGACGTGTATGTAAGAAGGACTATAATAAATTTAACACTCCCGCTACTCCTCAGTAGCTCAGTTGGAAGAGCGACGGACCGGCATTTCAAAGTCACTGGTTCGAGTCCTGTCCGAGGCGAGTTTATTATTTCTTTCTTTCAATTATGACTTTTAAATACTTTTTGCATACGTACTGTCTGGAAAGTTAAATATTTTAAAGTAGTTTCATTCTATGTTTTTTTTATTGCTCCCAGTTAAACATTAACGTAAAAAAATAATTTAAGAAAAGCTTAAGTTCCTTCCAACTCAATTGATTAAATTAAAAGTATAAAACAAAAATACTGATTACTTCCACAACAGTATAGCAACTACAGTCACGAGGTGACATGACTACGGTTTGGTTCCGGTGTTGGTTTGTCACTTCCGTCGACATTCATGTTCGTTACTTGCTTGGAGACACTCACTCGATCGACTTTCATTGTTTTTGTAGCAGAATGACGCATAGGAAGTTGTGTTTGTTGAATTAATGGACGAATTGTAAGCTTTGTTGTTGTTAACTGGTATAGTCAGGGTTGAGGGTTGCCAACTAACTACTATGCTAGAGAAAATTGAGATAGGGCTTTGACTTGCCGTCATAGATAGGTTTTGTGATGGTTTTCAATCAAGTATGATTTGAAGATCTCTGCGGATCTGCAGCCTATTATATCGAATTCAGTTTTGATTGCTTTCGCCCTAAAGGTCAACATTCAACTTTGAACCTTTCGAAAGCTATCAATATCACGAGAATTGAAAATGCTATAAGACTTATTGAATAGTTATATAAGGTTTTTGATCTACTTTAAATTATTGAACAAATTATAACCATGGCTCACGTTAAAAATTTTCGACTTCAAAGATACAAAAAAGCAAAATTTTAAAGGATTCCTACATAAAAAATCTTTTTCAAGTTCAAGACTAAGTACAATTACCATTAATAGTTCCACCAGACTACAACACTAACGTCAAGATAAGCATACTATTAGTCAAACCCTGTCAGAGTCGGACAAATGACGCAACAGACAGACAGACAGACAGGTGGACACCACTAATCTCTGCCGACAAACCATCTCGACCGACTAAGCCGATTCTGATAATAAATCAACTCTAAAGAAGCCGCAGTTTGGTAATCACTCATCAAAATATTGGTGTTTTGTTGTTTTTTAACAAAAAAAATATATTTTTGGTTTTGGATGTCAGCGGTGTAGTGGTTTGAGTCATTTGCTCTTGATCTGGAGGCAATGGGTTCGCATAGTTGTTATTAAAAATAAATTTAAGTAATTATTTTGTGAAATTGTTCCTATTTATTGTCTGACAACTAGTTCCTTCGGGGTTCACAGAACAGATCACACGACATATTAAGAAAAAAATTAATAAAGTACCTAAATATTAGTTTGACCAACAACTATAAAACTATTTTATCACTTAACGATGAACAAGAGTTATTCATATTTATAAAATATTCGGCAACTCAATTGTGGGTTTGATAATGGTATTCACCTCGACGTTTCGACCCTACACGAGGATCTTCTTCTTGAAAGTCGCACTTGACACGCGGAGGAGTGTAACTTTCTTCTCTCCTGAAGATCCTCGTATAGGGTTGAAACATCAAGGTTCTTCTTCTTAGCGAGTGGATTCTCAAGTCGAACAATGACCTGAAGAACGTCTAGGAGAATACCTTTATCAAACCCACAAGTGAGTTGCCGAATATTTTATAAACTATTAAACTACTAAATAATCTTCTCAAGTCAGATCAACTAAGCAAAGAGCCTATCATACCAATAAAAATTAAACATAACTCAATAACACCTACCAATCAAACAACGATAGATTATACCTACACGTTCAGCAGCCGAACTCATACGTTGACGTAATTGCCAGATGCGCTAACATCGCCGGTTATTCAACCGCTTGGAAAGTAACAGAGAAATGCCAACAGAAATGCAGAGAAATTCGCATTCATACAAAACGATCATGCACGAATCAACCACCGTAACCGACTTGAACCATTCGATTTTAGCCGTTAAACCTTTGTAATAAGGTCGAAAGTGTAAGTCTGTGTTCTGATAAAGATGAACACGAAGATCACAATTTTTAAATTGATTTGCTTTTTAATGTGGAAGCGACAATGGGTAATTATTAGAAAACGTGGTTTTACTTTATAATTGATATACAGCAACGTTATTTTAAACGAAATTCAAATTTGTTGAAGAATAATGACATATGATATTATGAAAATGTTTTTATATTTGGTTGGTGAAAAATAATTTCATCAATCTAAGTAATAGTCGTAGTAGTAATAGTTTTTCCACTAGACGGCACGGCGCCGCGCCGGTGCCGTCACGATGCCGTGGCTCTGTTTTTCTGCTAGACGGCAGAGCAACAACACGGCAACGTTCCGATAACGTCTACCTAGTTCCAATTTGAGCGCACCCACACACGTGCATGCTTCGTACGAATACAAAATATGCAGTTTGGCAGGCCGGCGACGCGACGATACCGGTGGGAATCAATGCCGTGTCGTTGCCGTTGCCATCGCAGTGCCGTCTAGTCGAAAAACGCCCGCTGCAACCTTCTTCTAACCGTGTTTCATCTAAACAGCAACAAAAAACTAGGTAGATGCATTCTCACGACCCCAACACTTTTATTATTGCATTATAAGCATAGACTACTTCCAGCAGAAGCTTTAACCTCTTAACCGACAAAAAATAGACAAAATGCTACAGTTCGTCACGACATCAGTTTACTACTTTAATAATGCCATTTCACACCGAAGAATGCTCTAGTATAAGGTACACTACGTTAAGGCTTTAAATGAACGTGGCAAAATAAGGAACTACCGACGCCATCTTGAGATTTGACAGTTCTCCTTATATTGCAGCGCCCTCGCTCACGTTCATTGAGAACCGTGGCGTAGTGTAGGTACTGCAGTCGTGTCAGGAATTTCTGTCGAAATCTGTCATTTTCAAAAGAAAGTGTCGAATGTCGTGTTCGGATATTGAATAGACAGAAAGAGATGTTGTGTCACATCTCGTTGACTGATCTACTTGGATGTCACAAATAGGATAATTTCACGGGCATCAAATAACCGTAGGCCAGACCATCCTATTATCGAACAACTTCAGAGCACTTTTGACCCTTCAGAACCTTATAAAACATAGAAAGCTTAAATTTATAACACGTAGCAAGCTTGTAAATAATAGCTAATTATCAAAATTTCAAGTATGTATCTCTTCTAGTTCAGTTCTAGAATCTTAAAATTCATAACATAGGTAGAAATAAGAACACATGCATAGGAAAAATTATAATAAATAAAAAATCCACTTTAGATTTTATTATATTAGAAAAAACCAAGTTGTGTTTGCGGTTGAGCTCACAACTATTTACGGCAGAAAGACCGCGAGGCTTGCCAGAAACTTTACATACCTAGAATGTTTTTGACTAGTTTAATCTATTCAATTTCGCCAGGTTAAGTTCTTTGTATCCTTTGGCCGTCCGTCCCTCTACAAGCCCGCGCCTGTTCAACGTCGATGTTTCATAACTTAGTAAATACTTACTATGAGTTTTTGATTCTTGCACCTTATTCATTAATTTGCCTAAAGCGTTATGTTACTATATTCACAAACACATGCAAAAGTTACCTTCGTGTGAGTTCTAACATGTTCCTAGAATAATGTGTGATTGGGTGAAAGGTTACGTCTTCAGTTACGTAAAACATAACATATAATAGACAAAGACGGTTGTCTTGAGTATAGTGATTTATTTGTTTATAATAAATTCGAATTGCCTTCAAGCTAGAATTTCGTGGCATATTATGTAAGCTAGCATTTTTATAAATGCTCCTTACCAAATTTTATCTGTTTGCAAAGGTTACCTAGTTCTCTGTGTTTGTTTTTATAGAGTTATAAACAATATTTAAACTTTTTTTTTAAAGTTTCATCCGGTCTATTATTTTAACGGTTTGACCATAGGATTTCAATACCAGGTGTAAGGGACAGCGTCCCGCAAACTGATAGGGGTTGCCCAGTCACCGAAACCGAACCACTATCAGCAGGTTTTTTTTCAGGAAGTGGATTAAAATTATTGGTTTCCATAAAAAATGTTCACCTTGATCAGACAATTTGTATGGAAATGCGAATAATTTTAACATTCACTTCCTGAAAAAAAAATCCTGCTGATAGTTGTTCAGTGTCGTCGACTGAGAACCCCTATCGGTTTGCGGGAAGCGTCCCGACAGCGGTCCCTTACAGCTTATATCTCACCAGCTCTACCAAATACTTTGCCTCTCTGAGAATCAAACAAAGAACCCTGAGCACATTAAGGTGCACTTCTTCTTTTTAGCGAGTGGATTCTGAGTCGGACGACCCGATGAACCCTGGTGTCAGAGTTTTCAAACCGCCTAGTAGCAGCTATTGAGCCTCTGAAATGGTTTGAGTACGACCACTATCACGGTTTCTTCACGGCTTAACGTGCCCTCCAAAGCACGGAATCCTCCGTAAAGTGCACTAACTAAACTAAACATATGGGCCAAGTTACCTACACTGCTAGCTTTGCATACTCTCACGTTTATCTTAAGGTGGAAAGAGAGCATAGGTAGCGCCCTCATTAGTATTAAATTAATTATGTCTAAAATACAAACATTCTCATGATTATTTTACTTTCAACGAAAATCGCAAGTGATTTTCCCTTTTATAACTCTTAGTATCATAACTCATAATTACTTGCTAAGCTTCACTTTGGTTCGAAGTGGTCACTTTTAGCACATTCATAATACAAAGCTAATATGCTTAGTTTGAGTTATGATATTATGGGTTATAAAATGGAGAATCGCTTGCGATTTCCACTAACCATGAAAATGTTTGTATTTTAGACACAATTAATTTAAAACTGGTGCCACCACCGTCGCACCACTGTTCACCCCTTAATGTCTTATTTCCAACTGGTTCCCAATGCACCATAAACAATTACTTTTACCTGCAACTGTACAACAACCAGCTGTTCACTAGCGGCCTTCAGAAACTAGGCTGGAGAAAGTCTAGACTCAATTTAATAGGCTTTTCTTATGGGAAAAGATAGAATTTCTCTCACCGCACCTCTCTTTGTGGCTGTACACCCGACCACATGTGACTAATAGGCTTATTGAAGTATACTTATGATGTAGAGAAAGTGATTAATCTATGTGGCTAACTGTAGGCTTCTGATTACCGGATATGAGGTTGGAAGATCATTGAAGTGATATCAGAAAATTGTGTTTCTGACATGGAAAAGGCGTTAACAGTATGTATGCTGAGATTACTAAGCTTCTTGGTTATATGATACATACATACATACATACATACATACATAAATCACGCCTTTATTCCTTACGGGGTAGGCAGAGCGTTTAACGCCTCGTAAAAGGCGCTTTCGCCACGTCTGACAAAAAATTGAGGGCAATTTTAGATTGTAATATGTTATGCTATAGTGACAGGTTGTCAGCCCATCGCCTAAATTACAATACACTGTAACCCTCGAGTTACTTTTGCTGACTTCAACAGCATGCCCGGGAGGAAGAGCAGCTGGAACATTCTATGTTTTTCTATCTCTCCCAGTCCAGCATGGAAGTATGGTTAGTAGGTAGTTAGGAAGTAGGTTATATGATACTTGGTTAATTGCTTTTATATTTTTTTTTTGTAGATATGGAGTTACCGTGACAGAGTCGACGATGGAGCGAGCTCACCAAGAAGATGCCTGTTATGGCACTGGCAATGTCACGCACCCACAAAACACAGCATGCTATTTGGCGCCGGACTCCGGTGACATGTGTCGTGAGCCAGTCGGCCCCTTGCGAAGCCTACTACCGCTTTGAAGGGATCGTTCAGCCAGACTTATTTACAGGCAAGCCTGTGTTGCCGTTGCCCGGGGTGGACCACTAGGAGGTAGATCCCATCCCACCCAAGGTAAGTGAACTGTATCACTAATTATTGGGCTAAATGTTGTGTGATCAATAAACGAATTCATTTTATTTAAAAATCCATACTACCTATTTTTGTATACCGTACATCACTACATAGTATAAAACAAAGTCTCTCAATAAAACAAGTTCTCTGTCCCTATATCCCTATATCCGCATAAATCTTTAAAACTACGCAACGGCTTTTGATGCGGTTTCTTTTAATGGATAGAGTGATTCAAGAGGGAGGTTTATATGTATAATAAATGTATAATATAGTAGAGAAACACTGATAATTTCCGTGCGAAAGGGGGGCGGGTCGCAAGTATTCTTATAAATAACAATTAATTTTAAATTAACAATAATTTTAAATATAATTGTGCGATTTATATTTTTAAATTTAATAAGAGCCATAGAATGAAAATTAGCACCTTAAATATAAGATTACACTTAACACGTGGACAGTGTTTGGCCTTCCGACCTGTATTGTATAATTTTTTGGCCAATGACAATAAATTATTATAATAGCTTGAGATATAACCTCTTGTATATTAGTAGATCCGCCTAATAAAATTAGCTCATCACATCACCAATTAATTATAATTTATTTTTAAAAAACTTGTGACGTTGTGACAGACTGACTACCTACATAGTTGCGTTTTTATTTTTCTTATAATACCTAAGGGTGTCTGTGAATTTAGAACTAAAATATTGACTGACTGATAAGATTAATTTAGACGAGTGAAAATTATTTTACGAACAAAGTCACCACTACAAAAGAAAATCTTATTAAAATTATTTATTCTAATCTGATTTTTACACGCTTTTACTCTCGAGATTATTACTTTTCTTGATTCTCATCTCTTTAATTTTCCGCCATTTAGACACTAGTTGCCGACTCTCAATCTCGCTTAAGCTCATGCTTATTATTATTCCAAGAATTTACATTAGACGATCACTATGTAAAATCTCTGCCTAATATGTGATTAATAATGTCGTCCAATAAATCAGCAATTCCCACTATTTCGCTTTAAATAAAAATACATTTCTCTACACGAAGACATCAATACGTTAGTTCAATTCAGCTTTCATTGCTGCTTGCGTATAGAAAGTTTGTTCAGACAATTCAAGCTAAAAATCAATGCATAGCAAACTTGTTACTGTCCTCTGATTCTGTCGTCATCAGAGGACAGTATCAATGAGAAGTAAAGGCTGATCACTTAAGGTCGACAAGTTTTCGATTTAATAATAAAAAAAACTAGTTTCCAAATGTCATAAGCATGCGATACTAGCGTGCACAGCCTAGCAACTGGCAAGACGATAACAAATAAAGAAGAAGGTAGTTAAATAATGCATTTTATTTTTACTGGAAATCCAATTTTAATTAACTGCTTCCATATATTAATATTATATTTTGTATGTATTATCAAAATATGCATACACTTAAAGACACAATTAAAATAGAAATCACAATTACAATAAATACCTCTTCAATTTCATAGTAATTGAATTTTACAACCTTAACAGTTTGCATTTTCCCACATAATTATTCGTCGTCAAGGTTTTAGTTGAGTTAAAGGAAAATTTTGAATATGAATTAATATTCACCAATTTCGAAATTTAACAGGTTTAATATATGGTCAAATGATACCAATTTAAAATACGGTCCAACATTGCCAAAGGACATATAATTTGCATAAACGGATGTTATGTCATAGTTCATCAAATATATTGGACTAGCTAGTTAACTCCTAGATATTTATGAGAAGTGCCTAAAATAAAACTGCCAACAGATTTGTTACAAACATCTAAAGGAATATGTTTATTTAACTTTTTTTCGAGTTTAACTATACTCGTAGAAGACCCCTGTTTACTTTAAATAAATTAGGGTGAAACGTTTAAATAAATTAAAATACAGTTTAATACGTATGCCTATAGTAAAAACGATACCTACTAGAGTTCAGTGAACTGAAGATTGTACTAATTAAATTGTCAAACTGGATCAAATACGTTCGCTATAGAACTATCTCTAATGCACTCAATATAATAGAACCTATACAATATTCCTATTATACGGTCTGTATCCAATTATAAATGTTCTTAGAGCATTTCTCCGTAAATTATCAATGTTTAATTAATCTGCCGTCACTGGTTCAAACTAGTTACAATTAGAAAGCTATCCGACAATCACACGTGTTTATCATCTTACTATTGGAGTACGGTACGTGAGATCATCATCTCCCTAGATTTATCCCATATTTTACGGAGTCGGCTGCCTAATCTAGGGGATTGAGCGGAGTAAGGTACGTGAGATACATAGGTTAATTGTCTCTGTGGGCTAGTGGTGTGAACCCTTAGGTTTCCGACCCGGAAGTCGAGAGTTGGATTCCCGAGGGAATCTTTCATTATGTCGAAGATCACTCCAGATTGGTTAGGGTAATGCAGACTGAATACGTGATTATCTGTTAAGAAAGGGAACTACGTACTTTTGAAGACAGGTCCTTAGAACTCACAAAACATGATAAAGACCCATAGGTACTTTATTGGGTGGTTTAAATACTCTAACAACAGGGTTAATCGGGTCATTGATCAACTCGAAAACTGGCTTGTAAGGAGTAAAGATTTCTACATCGTACGTACTTAATATATTTTTTAGTTTTTTATTGAATTCAAAATAAAAATGACTTTACAAAACTTGGCACGAAAGAAGAAGAAAACTGATTATTCATTTCGCACCGAAGATTCAAACCAAAACTGGCCCATCCACATCATTAGGTAACCAAATGACAATCATCCATAAAAAATAAAATTTAAATAAATCGTCCTGGTTCTGTATTGGATATTTATTTTTTATTTTTATTACGGATCAAATATCATTGTGAGATATTGAGCACAGTGAGTTCGCACTTTCTCGTTAACGATGGCGGTTTAGCATGTAATGTATGACAACGTATTTTTTACAAGTTACTGCCTTTTGGAAGTGTAGTTTAATTAAAATTAACGTGCAATTTAGTTGAGTTTAACATGCGATCAAAACATTATATAATTCGTGTATTAGTTAGGAATATTAAAGTGACACTTACGATGAAGTTATAGCCACCGAAAGTAATTTCTTCTGATTTGAACCCTAGTGGAAAAAAATGCCGTGTAATTAGTAACATTCAGACACATTAACATGTACAATTTATATAATATTCAAGTATCAAGCATTTCCTATAAACTTAACATTATTTAAATTATATATTGTTGTATAAATAATATTATCAAGGTAGGTAAGTAAAATAAATTTGAATCTAATTTGAATACTTTAAATACGTGTCATATGACCCTCTACATATTATAGACAGTGTATTCACGAGCCAATCATATTTCTATCAATAGAAAACACTTCTAAACTCGTCCAGTGAAACTCCTCATCAACACCCACTCGCATGCTTGTCTAAACAACTAATCATCTAATATTGAGTAGGTTGCCCCATAGCATCATACCATACCCAATACTTGTTTGAGATTGCTCATATGAATTGTATAATGTATCGCTAGTTTAATTTCTACCGCTGACCTTACTACGCCAATCAACGTGGTATCGCCAGGTGGATCGAATTCTATGCTAGCAGTGTAGGAATATTATTGTAAAAGATAATTAATATAATTTAGAACAGCTTCTAGAATTTTATTAGTTCATGGTAAAATTCAATATTTTGTAATTATATTTTTTTATTTATATTATATTACCTTAAACGGTAGGCAGAGAGTTACGGGGTATGCAGAAGGTTAAAGAATTGTGTATTGCTGTGGCGACAGACTGGTAGTCTTCGCCCGCCTATGACAAAATACACCACGACCCTGGACTCCTATTACTTACTTACAGTTTGACCAGAAAGAGAAGCAGCTGGCATATTCTATGTATTTTTATCGTTCCCAGTCCAGTATAGAAACGCGTATCCACATACGCTGCAGTGACAGACCCGTATGCGCCTGAGTGTCGCAATGCATCGTATGCGTCGCCAGCTAATTGTAATGGCGCAAGTCAGGTGCGCTGTATCATAATAGTAGTGTTGCGAACTGTGGTCTGTGTGTGATATAACAGTTAAGTGAGAAGATTAGTTTGTTTGAAGGAATGCTGGGTTATGAATGACAATATTAAAAAAAAAAATAGCTGCACTGAAATCTTCTTCCATGCTGGTCTGGGAGCGAGAGAAAAACATACAATGTGCCCGCTGTATTTCCTCTAGGGCATGCTGTAAAAACCAGCTAAGGGGTTCGAGGGTTTCAGTATATTGCAATTCAGGTGATGGGCTGACAACCTGTCACTACAGCAATATACCTACAAATCTTTCTTAAATGACCCTCAAAACTTTGTCAGAAGTCGCGGAACAACCTTTGTTTAGGTCTTTTATGCTCTGCCTACTCAATTAGAAATAAAGGCGTGACTATATGTATGTACACTGAAATAGTACCACGTTAGACCACGTTAGCCACATTGACTATTTTTGAAAAAAAAAACAGAAGTTTGAATCAATTCCATATAGTCAAAATTAAAAGCAGTGGACCATTAAATAAATATGTAGTAGTAGTTTCAAAATGGCCGCCGTCAATTTTAAACAATATTCTTTTATACAAACAAGTTTTCTTGCAACGGTGGCATTGAGAGGCGCTAAATTCTTACATCGATTGTCGCGGGATTTTCTCTTTTATAATTATTATTTATTTTTATAAATGAAACACAGAGTTGAATGCATTAAGTGTCACTATTTACCTATTTTTTAAAGATCTAGTAAGTGGGTCATAAGTGGGAAAAAAAACCGTGCTTCGAAGGGCACGTTAAACCGTCGGTCCCGGCTGCTGTCTTGGTCGTTACTGTAACCATGTCAGAGGCCTATTAGCTGTGTTACTAGGCGGTTTGAAAACTCTGACATCAGGGCTCATCGGGTCATTCGACTCGAGAATCCACTCACTAAGAAGAAGAAGAAGTGGGTCATAGTTGTTTTATGTAGGTATTAAGATTAATTAAAGCGATATATTAATATTATACAAATCATGCCAAACTATTGATTTGCGTGTGTCTGTGTGTGGTTTAGTGATATTATATCACAAAATGCGAAAAGTAGATAGATGACAATCATTCCTTTAAAAAAATTACTGATCTTTACCGACGTAGGAACCAAATAAGACTCGATGAAGTTATAAAACATCCATTGATGATTTATACTCTTACAATCCTCATAAAGTACATTCATAAAAAAGTCCAGGTGTGAAACAATACTGAATTAATAAAATGCTAAAACTTTAACTAAGTAATTTCAATAAATCATCAAGCCGGATCTCCCAAACGAGTAAAAATAGAAAAAGAATAAGTCCTAGAGAAGTCAAAACTATTATTTAAAAAAAGTTTACAGGTATGTATTTTTTTCTTATTGACCTTTAGAAGGTCGCGATCTTCGATAAGATTATTCGGTTTTATTACCTAGACATGCAATTAATACTGCATCACGAATACCTAATAATATACAATATTTACGACAAAATAAGAAAATATTCACAATTTTTTTTTTAATTTACAACATCGATTCAAAAACCAACTTGATAAGAAGACTAATGATAAATTAAATATGACAAATAGAATGTACAAACAATCGACGTGGATAGGGCATAATTATTCTACGACCTTGAAATTCGGTTTGTCATTTTTAATTTCATTTTTTGATACTGATTAAAATATTCTTAATACTGATTAAAAAGTGCTACGGAAGGCATGTAACGCCGTTGGTCCCGGTTTTTATCGTTTAATACCATAGATATTAGTCGTTAAGCCATGTCAGAGGCCAGTGCTAAGCATTGGCGGCTTGAAAACTCTTGACCTTATCTGGGATTGGGTCTGGTTTCCCTTCTGTGTTGCGGAGGTCAGATGGCAGTCACACTGTGTAAAAACCATAACCCTCTTTCAATCACCTAGATTAGGTAGCTGAACCCGTGAGATATGGGATAAGGCTAGGGAGATGATGACCATAGATATTAGTCGTTAAGCCATGTCAGAGGCCAGTGCTAAGCATTGGCGGCTTGAAAACTCTTGACCTTATCTAGGATGGGGTCTGGTTTCCCTTCTGTGTTGCGGAGGTCCGATGGCAGTCACTCCGTGTAAAAACCAGTACCCTCTTTCAATCACCTAGATTAGGTAGCTGACCCCGTGAGATACGTGGATACGTGGTAAGGCTAGGGATATGATGATACTAATTTAAAAAATACACCTGTATGATAAGTTTTTTTCTATATCGTATCATACGAAGTCAAGAAAACAAAACAACTTTAGATTTGCAATATCCCGCTTACCGCTACGCATTTTTCTTTGACCCAAAGGTTGCCTGGAAGAAATTGCTACTTTAGCAATAAGGCCGCCTATGTTGTACTTGTTTTTTGTTGTTATCTGTTGTGTTGTATGATTTGTGTTCTTGCGTGCAATAAAGTATTTTTATGTTTTATGTTTATGTTTTTTAGTTGTTTTTAAAAGCGCGTATTTTCCAACATTTATGTCGCCAAGAGAACTAATAACCTCATTTGAATATTTTTATAGTAATCCGAAGACTAGTTTTTTTGGAGTCACTGGTTTAAAGTGGCAAGGTATTTCAAATAGCCAAAAACTTGTTTGACAGGTAAATGTAGACTTTCGACTATTTATATTAAGTAGTAGGTAAAAAATCCTGATTAGGGATTTTATAGACAATATTTTATTTTACAGTAATTAAATAGTACCTTTAGACGAATTGTCAATTTTAACGTAATAAATCCATTAACAATTAATTTATGCCTTGCTCTTATATAGTAACACTTAAACTAAATTGGTTTCTCTTCATAAGGCACAAACTCGTCGAAAAATACCGGAAGCTTCACCCAACGCATCTTAAACCCCAGCACCCTTCAACATCCTACAAACCAGAGCTCATATACCACTGGTAGTAGTTCACTTATCCGGTCGGAAGGTTTCTACTAAATCGGAAGACAGATAATGCTGTAATGTTTGAAAAGATACTCAAATGATTCGTTTCCGACGACCTTAGGTTGGAAATGGAATCAACTGGTAAAACAATGCGTGTTTATGTGTTATAGCTATAGATGTACATGTATTGTATACAGTATATACTGAGATTCTATTATTTGATGTAGGTTGTGTGTTTGTATGGGAATTAAAAAATCTGTACACGTTTGAACTAATTACTGTGAATGATCTGTTTTCATAAAGATAATCTGTTGTAAAATTTGATGAATCTAGGTCGCTGTTTCAAGATTTTTTATGCAACCTTCTAAATTTATTAGAGTAATCACGGATTTGGCCTAGAAATAGGAAAATATCAAGTAAGTATTTCTCTAATTCAGCTTTTATTATATTTTCTGCAAAAACAGATTAAATATCTCATGACAAAAGTCCCCATATTACTAGGCGGCTACTAGGGGGACAAATATTTTTTCGATATTACACAATTTCGCTAATTCTCACGTTTTGTGTTAAATGTCAACATATAACAATATTCAGAAGAAAGCCTTTTCGTTACCACACATGCATAATTAAGTATTAACTAACCGAACAGCTACTGATTTCTCATTGACCAACCACGCCGCGCCGCACCGCGCCCTACCGAAAATGTCGACACTAGAAATTTGCATTTAAATAAAACATTTGGTCAGATTAGGCCGTGGTTACAATGTCAGCGAAAGCGGGAGCGGGTTTTGTCTCAATTCATGCTATATCATCATTCCCTTACCCTTATCCCATCATTAAATTATAAAACAATTAAATAATCAAGACTTATATTATAATACACTGCAACCAAAGTGTGATAAATTACACGTACCCATGAGGGTAAACTGGAAGGTTTATAAAATATTATTTAAAAAAAAAAGTTTTTCCATTCCAATATTTGTATAGCACTTAAGTATTTAGTATCAGCCAACAGATTAAGTGGAAAACCCATATTTTTGCTACTAAAAGCAAAATGCTGTCTTTCAGTTCTATATTTAAAGAAATTCACAACGTTTCAAGATAAACTAAGTATAAATCATACGTCTTTCTTTCTTCCATGCTGGCTTGGGAGCGAGAGAAAAACATAGAATGTGCCAGCTGCATTTCCTCCCGGGCATGCTGTAAAAACCAGCTAAGGGATCCGAGGGTTTCAGTATATTATAATTTAGGCAATGGGCTGACAACCTGTCACTACAGCAATATACTTACAAATCTATCTTAAATAACAATCAAAACTTTGTCAGACGTGGCGGAACGACCTTTGTTTGGGTCGTTTACGCTCTGCCTACCCCATTAGGGATAAAGGCGTGATTATATGTATGTATGTATGTAAATCATACGTCACAAATTAAGTCTTGTACCCGCCACGCTAAATTCGTAGATGCAGCCTACCAAAGGAGTGGAGTCAAAAATGCATTTTAGTGTTGACAAAGGAAAAGCAACTGTTGGTAATGGTCCATTTAGCGTAAATAACAGTTACAGTGTTATTGTAGTGAACAATGACAGGGTTTGAGCAATCAATCGTGTGTGTGAAATGCATTGTCAGTTATATGCAGTGTGGTAAAAAAGTTTGTAAATAGAGATACCTATTTTCAAGGTAAATGCAAATTGTTAGGGTTTTATTGTGTATGACTCACCCTAGCCTACGATTCACTTTATAGACGTTTGTTGTAGAATTAGGTAATATTGTAAAGAAAGCTTAAAAAATAAAAACACTTCCTTCTGATCCACTCTTGGCAAAGAAGTATAGATAAAAACAGATCTATAATTGTTATCTCAGTTGATCCCAATGATTTTTAAATGAACTAAAATTAATTAAAAAAAACATGGTTAAAAGAAATAAATAGTAATGACACCTGCCATTCCAACCAAACCTGCGATTATTTTCTTTCAATTTGTAAATAAAAATATATATTATCGATTTTGATTATATTTTATTCTGTATTGTATTGTATTGTAATGCTTGCCCAAAGTAACGATAGAAAATATAATAGTTCCTACTATTTTAAATCAATTAGAACTTTACTGATGTTCTGGCATACAAACTGCCTGATTTAAAACAAGTTTCTCAAGCTACATCTAAACTAAAATATGATTTACTGGGTAATAATCATTACGCGCGTATTACATATTTTTCCGGTTATATCGATCGTTTATCGATCGAGTGACATAATCAGTGTGGCTCGCAATCATTTCTTTATATGTTTGCTAATATTGTGTCGTAGTATATGATTATAGAAATATGATTAGATACTATGTTGAAATGTTTATTTTGAAAGAATTTTGTTTATTTATACACTAGAAAATAAATATTTCTTGACAGCAGAAAAAAAACATAGGTTTGTTATGGTATTTTCCCCAACGTAACAATAAATACCTATAGCCTAGGTTCTCTTCTGCTAAGACTATAAAGGATTGAAACGGGTCCCTTTATTGGATAAGTCCAACTTTTCACTTAGGTAAACGAAGCATTAAATCAATGATCTCTTTTATCATACAGTATATTATTTATCATATAAATCTTATATCTAACTATAAGAGGAGGAAAATATACATATACGTCATATTTTTATGACAGATAGGTTGAAGAGTTAATTCTGTCATTCATATTTTTATCCCATTCATGAATCATACTCAAGACTTATTTACTAGTAGGCATATTACCATTCAATACTGATTAGCTGATATTAGTTATTGTGATTTTTATAAATTAAGAACTGATGATATAATCTTTGACGATTAATCTCCAAACAAGCAGTAAATATTCTTACGTAATACGATTATTTTGGGAGTTTTGAGTTTAACGACTAACATAACTTTAACGCTAGATGCAAATTTTATGTCTAGTTCTGCATATTTTGTGCTAAGATAAATAAGAAATGCAGGCAGGTAAGCTTACATCTACATCAAAACTAATATTATGTATGAATATGAAAGAGTGTGCACGTTTTGTACTCGTGTAATCGTTTATTTAATGTTCCTGTTTTTTTTCTATTTATGAACAACTTCCATGCTGGCCTGGGAGCGAGAGAAAAACATAGTATGTGCCAGCTGAATTTTCTCCTAGGCACGCTGTAAAAACCAGCTAAGGGATCGGAGGTTTTCAGTAAATTGTAATTTAGGCGATGAGCTGACAACCTGTCACTACAGCAATACACCTACAAATCTATCATAAATAATCCTCAAAACATTGTCAGACGTGGCGGAACACCTTTTTTAGGTCGTTTACGCTCTGCCTACCCCTTTCGATATAAAGGCGTGATTATATGTATGTAAGTTACCTATCTCATGGAAATATTCATTAAGTCTTAACTTTTATTTTACATCTCGTGAAATCCATATAACTTATTTCTTTTTTCCTTTTTCAAAATCTACAAGTTTAAGCCATAGAACATGTTTTCAAGAACTAAGGTACAATAACTAGTAGTCAATATGGAATCAAGTAAAGAAATCTATTGTTATGTCCAGTATGCACAGCGACGAAATTCTAGAATGAAACGCAACGCAACGCGCAGCACGCATGCTCAATACGTTCACTGCTTTGCGGCAAGCCATCGCTGCGCGCGCGCAACGCATACAAAAGACATCAACGCAACTCTCACAGCTTTTAGTTTAATTATTATTTTTACAAGTTCGAATATTATGTAGGTAATACATTAAAAAAATCTATATTGTATGGTTTGGTAGTAATACGTAGATATAACCAATATACATATCGTACTAGGTATAATGTTGCAAAAGTGTTCATTGCTTTACGGTCATCGTTGCGCGCACGAATCGCATACAAAAGACATTAATGCGGCTGTCATATGTTTTTTTTTCCTTGCATATTTAATTTTGAATTACGTAAACTAGCTTATAAATTAATGCAAAAAAAGATTTTTAACAATCTTCTGTTTATCTATGTTGGTTGATATCCAATATACCTAAATTTTGTTCTATTATTGAGTAACATTGCAATGCGTTCACTACTGTGCGCGGTCTGCCACAGCTGCGCGCGCGCACTGCATGCAAAAGAGATCAACGCGACTCTCACAAGTTTAAATTAAATTATATTTTTTACAAGTTCAGCTGAGAATTGCGCAAGAGTATTTGGAACGTGTACTCGTAGTTTGTTTCTTAATTAAAATTATTATTAATTGCTTAACAGTAGAGTTCTTAGGCTCGTATTTATGAAGAGATATCAACCTGAGAGCAATATTAAGTATGGATTTGAGAGTTTGTACTGAAATAACATTTCTGATACGAACTCAAACTCGCTGTCTCTCATACAAGCTGATTTTAAATACGGCCTTTTTAATATCCTATGTACTTTTTTGAGAATAATAAATATATTTTAAAAATTGCTAATAAATTAGTTACGGATCTGCACAACGATGAGAATGAGATATAACAGAACTGTATATATATAACTACATTACTAATATTAACTCCTCTTTCCAGTCTTTACGTACATTCAATGCAAGTCAGAGCGGCTAATTGCCAAACCGCGAAAATCAATCACAACGTAAAATCTAATTTCTAGCAATTACGAACACATTAAAACTGCATCAAAATGCCATTGGAGTTGCATTCTAGCAACGTAGATAATTCCTTTTTAACTCGACTATTAGAAGTTGTGAAATCAAAGTTTCTTTAGGCCTTAATTTTCATGGAAAAAACTCACAGCATCACAGCTTCCGCACATTAAATGACATTGTGTAACAGACAATTACGAGATTAAAAATAAACCAAAAACACTCACCGCTTGCAAAAACTCTTAGCACAGGTGAAAGTTGCACAGAGCAACTCAACAGCTATTCGCAAGCGCTAAAACACTGGCACACAACACTGAATTCACTTTGGATGGCATATAATCCCAGAAGAAGAATAAATTAAAAATGAAAATAAAAAAAAGTAAATGACACTGACAGTTCGAATTTGGTTCGAAATTTGAATTTGGCGCGCGTGGGTTCGCGCGCTCAGGCGTGCGCACGGGAGGCTTGCGTCGAGAGACTGCGCTCGCTCCCACCATTGGCGGCCGAAACACTAATCACCTTGCTATCGACAGTGAGATGACGTCGCAAGACATGAGACACAGCGACATATTCGTAGACTTCGAATCTTATAAAGAACAATTATAGTAATTTCCATAAAATTTTACAATTTGCGTAATACATTATTTCGCGTTGTAGTTCTGTGTTAAAAAGTGTTTCTACGCAATAGAACTATGAATTTCATGAATGAATTAGATTAATTAACGTCGGTCTGAACAAAGACATTCTGAATTAATTAAGTTGGCATTATGATTCATTTTGATGATAAATTACGTAAATAGCTGAATTTTGCTTTTGTATGCTTATAAAAGGTGCTATTTATAGTACTTAACGCTATTTTTTTAATAAACTGGTATTGCAGAAAAACAATATAAATTTAACATTTTTTTCCTAGTGTAATATTTTTTTTATTCTTGAGAGTCAGGTTATCTTTTTTATTCGAATTAAATCAATTACTATAGGTTGTGAATATTTTCCGTTGTTTTGTCTAGCCGTTAATGTCCCACTGCTGGGCAAAGGCCTCTCTCCGGTCTCTCCAATATTTTTCCTAGCACATAATAAAACTTAAAAATAGTTACTACAATACACAGAAGAATACAATTTGTTGAACTAACATTGATTGACATTTCGTCTTTTCTAGTAATGCAAAATCGGTATATGCCAAAAATCTCTAGAGCTTCTCATTTACACCACACAATAATGCACAAGTTACTTACGGATCTAGATGACGTTCATTTCTCTCATATGAACTTAAGGTCGTATCGATATGACCCATAGAGGTCTTTTCTCTGACGTCAGAACAAGAAATGTGCCAATGTCAGATTCGTCAGCTACTGATCAGTTAATGTTTCCGGAAAATTTAAGAAGTCTAAGCCAGCAGGACAAGGTCAAATTTT
This sequence comes from Scrobipalpa costella, assembly GCA_949820665.1. Taxonomy (NCBI): domain Eukaryota; kingdom Metazoa; phylum Arthropoda; class Insecta; order Lepidoptera; family Gelechiidae; genus Scrobipalpa; species Scrobipalpa costella. The sequence continues at coordinate 6,860,367 of OX463299.1, forward strand.
GGGAGTGGGTCAAAAATATTGAAGCTGACGTCAGTCTCGAGATGATTCCTATAAATGTATCCGTTTTATATTTAGTAAGTAAGTAAGTATGTTTTAAAAGAGCTGTGGCAAGGCTCAGTCAGTATCAAGAAAAATAAATTATTTTTGACTGTTTGTAACCGAATTAGTGAAGATGTTAATTAAATTTGTAAATTACGTAGGTGTGGTGAAACTCTATATTCTTTAGTTTGGATAGATGGACCTATCCATTGATGAAAGTACTTATTACGTCACAAATAAAAAAATCTACGTTTAGGATATTTATATTAAGTAAATAGATACTTAGATATAGCTCTTTTTCCCAAATAGATCATCAAAGTAAAAACCTACTAAGATCGAATGGGTAAGTAGTTAGCCAATTCCAGATAGGAAGCGAGTATATTTTTTTTTAAATATGTTCTTAGAAGTCAGTGTTTTAAATTTTGGCTCTTAAGGTCCGTATTGATAAAAAGCACTTGAGACTGACAGCTAATTTGAGGTCGTATCAAAAATTACATTTCAGTACATAATGGACTGTCAAATCCATACTTAAAGTTGCTCTCAATCTTGAGATCCCTTTATAAATACGAGCCTAAATTATCGTAGCCTATTTGTCAGATAAAAAAACTTTGACAAGCGGATTACCTAATTATACGTATTTACTGTTCAAATATTATGTTCCGTTAATTACATGCCTATATTGTATTTTGCGTATAAGCTACTTAGTTATACTACATACATACATATCATCACGCCTTTATCTCTATTGGGGTAGGCAGAGCGTAAACGACCTAAATAAAAGTCGTTCCGCCACGTCTGACAAGTTTTGAGGGTTATTTAAGATAGATTTGTGGGTATATTGCTCTAGTGACAGGTTGTCAGCCCATCGCCTAAATTACAATATACTGAAACCCTCGGATCCCATCACTGGGTTTTACAGCATGCCTGGGAGGAAATGCAGCTGGCACATTCTATGTTTTTCTCTCTCTCCCAGTCCAGCATGGAAGAAATAATAGTTAAAGAATAGTAATACTTGAGCTGAATATTGTTGTTTAATATTGACTTTTTATACCATATCGATACAGGAAAAGAAAATGAAGATATATTAACAAATGCACAGAGTACAAAAATAAAATATTGCTCTAATCTATTACACTTAACTTTGCACATTTTAGTGTGATAACTACATACATACATACAATCACGCCTTTATCCCGATAACTAGATAAGGTTTAAACATGGGCCCCCCACCAGGCAAGCCTGTATCGCAGGGTCCCATTTAGTGTTCAATATTTTAGTTCAAGCCTACAGTCATTCGATCAACATGAAAAGAAAAGAAATTACTTTGACTTAAATACAAATCGGTAATAGAAAACTTAACCAATAAAAAGTAATTAAAATTATTACATTAATATATATATACATAAAATCGAAGTAAATTATTTTCTATAATAAATTATATTTTATCCTATATTATATTATAGGTGTATCATATATATGTAATATTATATATATCATAATAGATATTAAACAGATACAAATAAATACAGATATACATAATTAAAATTTATTCACATTTTTTAATACAGAATAAGAAATTTAAATTCTACCTACCATAATCTTATTAATTCATAAACCTTAACATAAACAGAATCCGTTTCAACTGTAAGTATTGTAATTTCTAACCACACTAATTTTATCCAATTACTATAATGCTTTGTGATGAGTAATACTTTATACTATAAAATTGCCTTTAAAGAATCTGGAAAATCGTTTCCCTCCAATCATGGTGTGTATCACAAAGCATTATAATAATAATAGTTGATATTGAGATCACTCAATATCATCATATTGACATCAGTAGAAATGCCTAAAGCCCGCTTTCCGGTGAATCAAATTCCCAATGACTTAACAAATTTGAAGTTCATTCTCAAAAGTTTCGGTAACCTCGCAAAAATGGTCCTCTCCAAGTGGTCATACCTACATCATGACACGTCATCAACCAGTTCCGACTTGGTTGGGCTGGACTTCCCCAAATCTGTAGGCGTATTTGCATATAGATAGGTATTATAACATACATACACATAATCAGGCCTTTATCCCTAATGGGGTAGGCAGGGCGTTAACGACCTAAACAAAGGTCGTTCCGCCACGTCTTACAAAGTTTTGAGGCTTATTTAACATATATTTTTAGGTATATTGCTGTAGTGACAGGTTGTCAGCCCATTGACTAAATTGCAATATAATGAAACCCTCGGATCTCTTAGCTCGCTTTTACAGCATGCCCGGGAGGAAATTCAGCTGGCACATTCTATGTTTTTCTCGCGCTCCCAGTCCAGCATGGAAGATAGGTATTATAATCATGACGTAAACACATCTTAAAAGCACTGATTAAAAAATAAAGGTCTTTCTATGAATGGTACCATGAAATGAACTCTTCACTTAGGGAAGTTCAGTTTGCTACTTTTAAAAACAATCTGCGGAGTGTTTGGTGCCTGAATTAACTGATATTCGGCAATACCCCAAAGCCTTTAGATTGGACTCTTATTAAATTATAACACATAAGGTTTACATACATATAATCTCGCCTCTTTACCGGAGGGGTTAGGCAGAGAGCACATCTTTCCACTTGCTACGATCCTTACATACTTCTTTCGCTTCATCCACATTCATGAATCTTTTCATACACACTCGTCGGTTTAGGGTACTCTTGACTTTTCTTTAGGACGTCCCCGATATGATCCAAGTACGTGCGTCTAGGCCTTCCCCTTACAATAGGTTTATGATATAAAATAAATATTACAAAGATATTTTATTTACTTTATTGAGCGAGAGCCCGATGGTGTAGTGGATATGGCCGCTGCCTCCTGAGCGGGGAGAGCGTGGCTCAAATCCCACCACGTACCAATGTGTTTTTCGCTTTTCGAATTTCATATGTATGTTTTTCGGCGCTTTTTCCGTGCTTCAGAAGGCACGCTAAGCCGTAAGTCCCAGTTAATATCGTTTAATACCGTAGATATTAGTCTTTAAGCCATATCAGAGTCCAGTGCTAAGCATTGGCGGCTTGAAAACTCTGACCTAATCTAGGATTGGGTCTAGTTTCCCTTCTGGGTTGCGGAGGTCAGATGGCAGTCGCTCTGTGTAAAAACCAGTACCCTCGTTCAATCCCTTAGACTAGGTAGCCGACCCCGTGAGATACTTGATAAGGCTAGGGTGATGATGCTGATTTTATTTACTTTATCAAGTTACGATATACGTATTTCTCATGCAACATGAGACACATGATAATTATCACGTCATCAAGAATGTCTCATTCAAAATAATGAATATATGACGTGGTATGAGCCGGTGTCATTCGGGCGATTATAGGATAGTTTACCTTGGGCGCATTCCACTTGGATCGATTCTTTGAATGCAAATATCGAAAGTGAGACGACATTATCTGTGAAATACCGAGGAAATACCTATAAGAAGTACATGCTATATGCTTTTGTAGGTTTTGTTTTAGAAAACAAAACCTACAAAAGCATACATACATACATACATACATATAATCACGCCTTTATCCCTAATGGGGTAGGCAGAGCGTAAACGCCACTTCTGACAAAGTTGTGAGGGTCGATTAAGATAGATTCGTAGGTATATTTCTGTAGTGACAGGTTGTCAACCCATCGCCTAAATTACAATATACTGAAACCCTTGGATCCCTTAGCTGGTTTTTACAGCATGCCCGGGAGGAAATGCAGCTGGCACATTCTACGTTTTTCTCTCACTTCCAGTCCAGCATGGCAGTTTAGAAAACATTTGGGGTTTTTTACCTTCGCTCTATGTAACCGGAAAAAAGTAGGTACCTACAAAATATATGACATACCTACCTGCCATGACTATACCTTTTTACATACATACATACATAAAATCACGCCTTTATCCCTTACGGGGTAGGCAGAGCGTAAAACGCCTCCTAAAAGGCGCTTTCGCCACGTCTGACATAAATTGGGGGCAATTTTAGATTGTAATGTGTATTGCTGTAGTGACAGGTTGTCAGCCCATCGCCTAAATTACAATACACTGTAACCCTCGAATCCCTTTTGCTAACTTATACAGCATGCCCGGGAGGTTGGGCAACTGGAACATTCTATGTTTTTCTTTCTCTCCCAGTCCAGTATGGAAGTTTATATACTATACCTTTTTAAAGGAGTTATTTGTAATAATAGGCAAAGTTCTCATTTTATTAGCTTTATCATAATTTAGAATTAGAATCGTAAAATAAATATATATATATATGTTTTAAATAAAATACATATTTTTTTTATTTTAGGGAAACGATATTTAACATGCAAATTGTTGTCACTACTATAACAGGTGATAACTATTTTTTTATGGATAAAATTGACAGCATCCAGCATAATACAACTAAATAATACATCCAGCATAATATAACTGCCTCCGTGGTCTAGTGGCTAGTGCCATGGACTCCCGATCCGGAGGTCCTGGGTTCGATTCCCAGAGGGTAAAACACAAAAGTTGATATTTGAGAATTTATCACTTTGTGAATTTTTCCCCAGTTTGGGTAGGACATTGCAGCCTGAATCACCTGATTGTCCGAAAAGAAAAAGATTTCGTGCTTCGGAGGGCACGTTATGCCGTCGGTCCCGGTCGCTGTCTTTGATAGTGATCGTTACACAAAACCATGTCAGAGGCCTGATAGTTGTACTACTAGGCGGTTTAAAAACTTTGACACCAGGGTTCATCGGGTCCATAGACTCGATACCTACTCGACAGAAGAAGAATACAAAATAGTTTCAAAGCCGAGTGTCCATTAAAAAGGACTTTAAAATACTCAATTTAAAAAGCCATTTTAAAGTATTCTACAACTAATAATTAACACATTAGCTCCCAATCAAGGCAGTGTCTTCATTATGTATTTTTTTATTAATGTCACGGTCGATTCTTAAACATCTCCGATCAAAGGCGACGAATCAAAAGTCTCAAATGACACATTAATTATATGTTAAGACTAGATCACAGGTTCGTCGCCTGTTCGATAACATTAGAGATAGAGAAATAGAGATATATGATGATGCATACATACATTTATATATACAGTTTTATAAAAAGCCTAAGAAAATTGCATTTTTTTGTGGGATCCGATTTTTTGTATATTTCGATTAGAATTTAATAGTGTTAGCTATTAGATATTTCGTAAGTTTTAGGAATGATCGTGCTATTTAAAATAAATACCTACCAAAACAAAACTAGGTAATTCATTGATTTTGAAGCAGATTCTTTCAATATTAGTAAGCCATATGGCCATATTTTCATTCGTTTATCTTCTTTTACTACAGAAAATCACGTTTATACACGGGGAATCTCATGGAATCCACATTCAGAAAAGCTAGTTAAAATATCAATCTTAGTACCACCATCATCCTTTTCATTATATAGGGCCGTATTTATAATCAGCACTCAAGAGTGACAGCGAGTATCAGAAAAGTCATTTCAGTACAAAACGACCTGTCAAATGCAAACTTAATATTGCTAGCAATGCTGAGTACGCTTTATAAATACGAGCCATAATAACAAACAAGGAAAACTAAAGAAACCTCATCTGGTCATGCATCACGCATCTAACTCTACACCAATCTAATTTATTCGGGGTGTCGCAACCGAATATCGATGCTAAGTAGGCCAATGTCGCTTCATCGTCACTTGCTAGCTCCACAGCCTTAGGTGTCATTTACACATGACTCGAGGCCTTTAGATAGTTTTCTATTGCTGGCTTTACAGGCATAACAATCTTGTCTTGTCTATTCGAAACTGCAATGGATTGTAATGTCGTAGCCTTTTAAGTTTACGGTATGTCGCCGCAAGCAATCTGCATGCTATAGGGAGGTTCTGCGATTTGTAACGCGTTTTAATGTGGACAGGTTACATAAACAGTTCGCTGACTAAGGGCTGGGGTGTAATCGTGGTGTAATATTACACAGGTATATGAAATCATGAAATATGAAATCATTTCTTCCATGCTGGACTGAGAGCGAGAGAAAAACATAGAATGTGCCAGCTGCATTTCCTCCCGTTTATGCTGTAAAAACCAGCTACGGGATCCAAGGGTTTCAGTATATTGCAATTTAGGCGATGGGGTGACAACCTGTCACTACAGCAATTTACCTACAAATCTATCTTAAATAACCTTCAACACTTTTTAGGTTGTTTACTCTCTGTCTACCTAATTAGCGATAAATGCGTGATTATATGTATGCATGTGTGTATATGAAATCAAGCCTTAACGGATTAAACAGAGAATCACATCACATCATAAGTCGCAACAGTCCACCGCTGGGCACTAGCCTTCCCCAATTTAGGTGCTTTTACTTACTGCCACACACCCATTCCTTCTGTGACACCCAATTCTAACTCATGTCTATTGATAGGTATGTTGTTTGTACCTGAAACAAAACATAACGTTGATTTAAGAAGTTCATACATACATATTATAATCCCGCCTTTATCCCTAATGGGGTAGGCAGAGCGTAAACGACCTAAACAAAGGTCGTTCCGCCACGTCTGACAAAGTTTTAAGGGTTATTTAAGATAGATTTGTAGGTATATTGCTGTAGTGACAGGTTGTCAGCCCATCGCCTAAATTCCAATATACTGAAACCCTCGGATCCCTTAGCCGGTTTTTACAGCATGCTCGGAATGCAGCTGGCACATTATATGTTTTTCTCTCGTTCCCAGTCCAGCATGGAAGTTATTATGATATTGTGGGTTATAAATTGGAGAATTACTTGCGATTTCCTCTAAACGAAGAATATTCATGGAAATGTTTAGATTTTAGATACAATTATATATACATATGCTTCCATCTTAAGAAGTTCAACCGTCCGTAATCGAATGTACTTAGATACGCCTCTCTCATTCAAATGACACGCACTACCCACAATGACATATCACTTGTCTATGCGTCTGCGTGCAAGTGTGATGAGGACCTTCGAGAATAATTGGCCTACCTTCTTCTTAGCGAGTGGATTCTCGAGTCGAACAACCCGATGAACCCTGGTGTCAGAGTTTTCAAACCGCCTAGTAGCACAGGTTTTTTGCCTCAGACGTGGTCATAGTAACGACCACTATCGACAGCGACCGGGACCGACGATTTAACGTGCCCTCCGAAGCACGGAATACTTTTTCTTTTCGGACAATCCCCTGGGAATCCAACCCAGGACCTCCGAATCGTAAGCCCATGGCTCTGACTTCTAGACCATGGAGGCAGGCCTACCGTCGAGGATAGAATACTCATCGTGTGTCATCCCACACAGACGAGACCAAGACACATAGAGTTTCCACAGTCAAGGTCGTCGAAGATCTTGCAAAGAAACTATCACATAGGTAATACATGCATTTTCAAGCCTTTATCATTTGCAGGGATGACGCAATATGTAGCATGCAATTTTGTCATAAGAAAGCGGTACGTCCGGAAGGTTCCGCTTTCCAGCTTTAAGTTAATAAGTAAGTAAAAACATTTTATTGTACACAAAATACAAAAATAAATTTAAATTAATGTGCACAAAGGCGGTCTTATAGCTGGAAGCGATCTTTTCCATACAACTTTTGGGTAGAGGAGAATGTAAAGAGAAGAGAGTAGTGCTGAAGTAAAGGAAATATTTAAATAATCTAAATACAACAAAAATAGAATAGTAAAAAAAAGAATAACTAAAAACTAAATAAAATTATGCTTACTTTTAGAGGTATATGTATAAAATAACTAAAATAGTATTTATAAAATACATGCACAAAAATATAGTAATATAAATACATGTAACAGTACAAATAAATACATAAATATATATATATATATATATAATATATAATGTGTTTTTCGGTTTTCGAATTTCATATGTACGTTTATTCGGTGCTTTTTCCGTGCTTCGGAAGGCACGTTAAGCCGTTGGTCCCGGTTAATATCGTTTAATACCGTAGATATTAGTCGTTAAGCCATATCAGAGGCCAGTGCTAAGCATTGGCGGCTTGAAAAACTCTGACCTAATCTAGGATTGGGTCTGGTTTCCCTTCTCGCTCTGTGTAAAAACCAGTACCCTCGTTCTATCCCCTAGATTAGGAAGCCGACCCCGTGAGATACGGGATAAGGCTAGGGAGATGATGATGATGATATATAATATATAACTTGAGAAGACAAAAATTATTAGCAAACTGATTTAGACTTTAACAGATAAAAATAATGTACCTATTTAATTTTATGTATTTAGTGCGGTGACCAATTTCCGAAGGTAAGCCATTCCATATGCGATAGGATTTTATCGTGAAGGATTCCTTAATAACCAGAAGCCGAAAAAGGAGCCTGAAGAGTGTTATCATACCTTGAACGAAGAACTCTATAATGTTCAGACCCAAGGAATTGAAACAGCTCAGACAGATAGGTAGGAGTCAGAGGATTATGTAGAATATTAAACACCATCACAGCTGCATGGGCGTCTCTACGCAGTCTGATCGGCAACCATCCCAGTTGAACACCAAAAGCAGATATGTGATCAAACTTCCGCTAACCGTAAAGTAAATATACCTGACACACATATTCTGGAGACGCAGAAGTTTGTCTGAAGAAACTTTAACAGTTCGTTCAGGAAAAGAAACAGTTACCATAACATTATAAGGTATAGCATGGAAGCAAGAAACGTCATGACACTTAAGCTCGTATTTGTAAAGCTATCTTAAGACTGAGAGCAATATTAAGTATCGATTTGATATGTCATTTTGTACTGAAATTACATTTCTGATACGAACTCAAACTGGCTGTCAATCTCAAGTGCGTAATTACAAATACGGGCCTTATACGTTTATTGTTTTGACTACAAACAAATTATATGCCCTGTCTGTAGCCCATAATTACAATTATAATACGTGTTAAACATAATAAGTTAAGCAGTTACCTGTCAAATGAAAGCCTATAACATTTAGAACCTTGAAGTCAAGGTCGTGTCAGAGAAGACAATTTTGTCTTCAGACAGAATTATGTGAACCTCTTAATGCCAAAATAGAGGCTGACTCCGTATAAGTCTTATCTGGAATCTAATTATCTCGTTTTGGCACAAGATTAACATAATTTGGGCTTTAATTTGTGTCTTGTGAGTGAACAATAGTCAAGACAGTTTATTACTATACCAAACAGTCTTTATTCATGCTGAACTTAGAGTAATAAAGTAACTATGAATGCAGTGAAGTGATTCGAAGTTTTCGAAGTACTACATTTATTTAGGTAAGGTTTGGCAATACGGGGTGAAAAGACGTCTCTTGAGACTTTTAATAGCCGAATTTAAATACGTTCCTTGGAACAAATAGTTACTGTCTGATCTTTAGTTTTCTTCATTATTATCCTGTGCTGTAGATACTGTTGCTGTCATTTCCTTCGACTAGTTCTGATTGTAGTTAGCATTATCATTAGTTCATGTATTAGTTTATTGTATATTATGTATTAGTTTATTTTACAAATATCTATGTAGTAGCTTGTACTTAGTTTATGTATTATATGTAATGTAATGTATTTAGGATACCTATTTGATTAGGTTTGCACTATCCCGCTTACCGCTACACTTTTTTCTTTCACCCAAAGGTTGCCTAGAAGAAATTGCTACCATAGCAATAAGGCCGCCTATGTTGTACTTGTTTTTTGCTGTTATCTGTTGTGTTGAATGTTGTATTATTACGTGCAATAAAGTATTTTTATGTTTATGTTATGTTAAGAACAGCATCCCACAAACTAAAAAGGATTGCTCAGTCAATGAAACTGAATAACTTCCATCAGGAAACGCTTTCAGCAAATGAAAAAAAAAATATAAAGTTTATGCCATACAAAATGACCTCCTCGATCGGACAATTATTACATGGAAAAGCCAAACATATATTTTTTTTTCACTTCCTGTAAGAATTTCCTGGTAAAAGTTGTTCGTTCAGTATCGTTGACTGAGCAGCCCCTATCAGTTTGTGGGACGCTGTCCCTTACACCCGGTATAGAACAAATACAAAAACCTAAATTTCGCGTTTTTTAATGTTTACGTTACTCTGCCTTCCCAGAATGGAATATAGCCGTATCACTACATAGTATAAAACAAATCGCTTTCTCTGTCCCTATATCCCTATGTATGCATAAATCTTTAAAACTACGGAACGGATTTTGATGCGGTTTCTTTTAATGGATAGAGTGATTCAAGAGGAAGGTTTATATATATATAATACTTGCATAATATTGTGGAGCAACACTGATTTATTCCGTGCGAAGCCGGGGCGGGCCGGTAGTGTATTATAATTAACTGTTTTTAGGATACATCAATACTTCAAATCAACAAAAGATCTAAATCATTAGCGATCATATTTCTATACTATGACCGTTAGTTTTTTTTTATACAAGATTTTTTTTGCTAAATTCAAGCAAACTTTAAACGCTATGATTACAAATCATTTATAATATTAAACTATAATCATATACGAAAAGCTTAGCGCCAGGTTTTTACGTCATTAGTTTTTACTCTATTTGCCAAACGATGTTTCAAACTATGATTTAGATTAATTAGTTTGAGTTAAATGTCGAGTTTTTGTAAATTTGCTCTATTCCGAACATAATTACATGACTTACATGAATGGTTATTTGATTTATTATTAAAGAAACTCACAGAGTTATTTATTTCCTGAAAGAATTTCCTTGTGAAAGATGTTCAGTTTTGTTGACTGAGCAAACCGCATTAGTTTGTGCCTTAGAACTGCCTCCATGGTCTAATGGCTAGTGCCATGGACTCCTGTTCCGGTGGTCCTGGGTTCGATTCCCAGGGGGGAAACACAAAGTTGATATTTGAGAATTTATCACTTTGTGATTTTTCCCCATTTTGGTTAGGACATTGCAGGCTGAATCACCTGATTGTCCGAAAAAGAAAAAGATTTCGTGCTTCGGAGGGCACGTTAAGCCGTCGGTCCCGGTCGCTGTCTTTGATAGTGGTCGTTACTCAAACCATGTCAGAGGCCTGATAGTTGTGCTACTAGGCGGTTTTAAAACTCTGACACCAGGGTTCATCGGGTCGATAGACTCGATACCCACTCGACAGAAGAAGAAGAAAAACAAATAAATAAATAAATAAATAAGAAGAATTAGTTTGTGGGATGCTGTCCCGCTTACACTCTGTATTAACAACAAAACGCATAACAAGCTAGATGCTCCAGCATCAACGAAGTAGGAAGAGCCATTACTCGTGCGTTAATTAGACCTTTGCTGATGACTTCACTAAGGGAACAATGGACTCCCGTAGAGTGCGCGTGCGCTGTTTATGAGAGTACGTGACGATGTATCAGTGTCTCGTTTGAGGAAGGTTTGAATTTAGAACCTAAGAATAGATAATAAATTAGGATACCAAAAAAAGTTATAAAAATTAACATATATAATGTTTGTAAATAAATAAAAAAAATACTTGGTAAAGTTTATTTTATAACTAGAGTACGTGTTTGTTTCTATATAACCCTTTCATACTACGACTTCAACAGACAAGCTTGTTATCTTCTTAGAGATAATTTGAAATCAAGAGCCATTTAAATACAATTAATGATTATCTTTATATCGATAATTGAGTATCACTTAGGGTACCAAATTAGTGATGAAATATTCATATCACAGTGATATTATGATATGTTTTAATTGGGAAAGTGTGCATTCTACAGATATCAGATTCTTTCGTAAATATCCTTTTGATTTGATTAGTATTACCTACTGAGAATATATTTAAATCGAAGTTTATTAATGTGCAAATATTTGAACATAAACTATTATTTTGTCAAATCAATCAATTAGAACCACAAAATTAGTTCTTCCTTGCTGGCCTGAGAGCGAGAAAAAACATAGAATGTGCCAGCTGCATTTCTTCCTGCGCATGCTGTAAAAGCCAGCTAAGGGATCCGAGGGTTTCAGTATATTGTAATTTAGGCGATGGGCTGACAACCTGTCACTACAGCAATATACAAATCAATCTTACATAACCCTCAGAACTTTGTCAGGCGCGGCGGAACGACCTTTGATTAGGTCGTTTACGCTTTGCCTACCCCATTAGGGATAAAGGCGTGATTATATGTATGTATATATGTACAAAATTATGACCTTAAAAAAATATGTCAGCTTATATTATCTAATACCTACTAGCTTTATAGCAGCGGTGTCACCCGCTGCTTAATAGGTTTCCCCTAGGGAATAATTCTGCACTTTCCCGCGACAAAACGTAGCTTTTCTTACTCAAGGTAAACGTAGATTTCTAATGGCAAAATATTTTATTAAACCAGTTCAGTTGTTTTCGAGTTTATTCGTTACAAACATACGCACGCAAAAATACAAATCTTTCCTCTTTATAATATTATTTTATTATTTTTTGAACCTGAAGCCTTCGGACCGAAAATTCAAACACAATAAACTGTTATCATCATCATCATTTCCCTAGCCTTATCCCGTATCTCACGGGTCGGCTACCTAATCTAGGGGATTTAACGAGGGTACTGGTTTTTACACAGAGCGACTACCATCTGACCTCCGCAACCCAGAAGGGAAACCAGGCCCAATCCTAGATTAGGTCAGAGTTTTCAAGCCGCCAATGCTTAGCACTGGCCTTTGACATGGCTTAACGACTAATATTTACGGTATTAAACGATATTAACCGGGACCAACGGCTTAGCGAGCCTTCCAAAATATGTAAAAAGCGCCGAATAAACGTACATATGAAATTCGAAAACCGAAAAACACATTGGTACGTGGTGGGATTCGAACCACGACCTCCCCGCTCAGAAGGCAGCGGCCTTATCCACTACACTATCGGGCTCTAGAAAACACAATAAACTATTATATGGAAATTAAAAAACTGCACCTATTGTCCTAGACTAAGGTCAAGAACACCAGAAAATCTGACAAACTAAACCATAGTTTGCATAAAAACATGCTCAGTGTCCGCACGCACAAACAGACAAACCTAATATGGTGTTATATGGGTTCACTGACCTGTAACTAAGGGCTAGTGATGGGCTAGTATTTGCATAACTGCTACATGGATGGCGTACTTGGTAAATAACAGAAATAATGTTTAGAAATTTGGAGAAAATAGGTACTTTAAAGCTGGCCCTCAATTCAAAGGAAAACTGGGTTTCCTTTGAAAAGGTCATAAACTATAAATATATAGGCGCGTTGGAATCATGAAGATAATAAGTAAAACTTCCATGCTGGACTGGGAGCGAGAGAAAAACATAGAATGTGCCAGCTGCATTTCCTCCCGGGCATGCTGTATAAACCAGCTAAGGAAATCGAGGGTTTCATTAGGGATAAAGGCGTGATTATATTTATGTATGTATAAGTAAAATTTGATACGCATACAAGTGTTGCGTAATAAAATTTAATCTTAATAGAAAAGTAATCTGTCTTAACCATGAGGTACAGCTTTCATTTTTTTAAATTAAGACTTTGTGATTCTAACTACGCAGAATATGTGATAAAATTATCTTATATTTCACGCCATTATTTCTTGAGAACATGACATATTTCTTCTGATATCAAATCCAAACAAAAAAACAGTCTGATAATAAAATGAAATACTGTTCAAATTCTTGTTACACCCAAGTATACGTAACGGTACTGTCTCAACACTACGTAGGACATAATTTTCCTTCTTTGCGCGTGTGACATCATGCAATCCCGCTAAGGACAAGCCGAGAATATATCCATTTCGATATTATACCTAATGCGCCGGGGAAAATAGTAATAAAAAAAACTGCGTAGGTCAAATTCCCAATGAAAGGTAAACCTACACAAAATTCAACCGTTTTAATATCTTTGATTCTAACTCTAATCAAAAGATAATAAATAAGAAACAAAACTTGAAATAAGAAATAAATCAAATATTTCATCGTAACTTTTCAATTTAGAATTTTAATATATCACCTGCTCCCCAACGTAAGATTAACGCTTACTAAATCACGCAAAACAAATGAAGACCGCAATATTATAATCACCAACACTAAACATGATCAAACTTATTCAAAATTCAAACATTTTAATTTTCGCCAAAAGGTTTTTATGGCTACACACGAGCTCTTTCGTTTTTCTCTTATCGACATTTCGATGATATATTATCCCAAGTGTGGTGAGTTTAAAAACCTATTACCCGTAACACGGTACCGAAATGAATCTTCAATTTGTTTACAAAAGGAATCGATGAATCGTTTAATTGTAAATTAATGAATTAAAGTTTTGGAACGCCTTAAGTTTTTAAAAAGCGATAGTTTGTTGTTGTTTATTTCCAGTATTTTTTATCTATGTAAATAAAGTTCGTTAGTTTTCTGTTTAATTATTTTCCTAGTTAATAGAGTTGGAATCTTAAAAATAAAACAATAATATTGCCCAGGGGCCAGAGGATTATTTAATTTAAGGTGACCACCAATGTCATTAATTTATCCTACTGCACACTTAACTGCCTCCGTGGTCTAGTGGCTAGTGCCATGGAATCCTGATCCGGAGGTCCTGGGTTCGACTCCCAGGGGGGAAACGCAAAGTTGATATTTGAGATTTTATCACTTTGTGATTTATTCCCCAGTTTGGTTAGGACATTGCAGGCTGAATCACCTGATTGTCCGAAAAAGAAAAAGATTTCGTGCTTTGGAGGGCACGTTAAGCCGTCGGTCCCGGTCGCTGTCTTTGATAGTGGTCGTTTCTCAAACCTTGTCAGAGGTCTGATAGTTGTGCTACTAGGTGGTTTAAAAACTCTGACACCAGGGTTCATCGGGTCGATAGACTTGATACCCACTCGAGAGAAGAAGAAGACTGCGCAATACTTTTTCACAATTGTTTTTTATTAGATATTGGATAATTTATTACATAAAAATATCCTGTATCTTGCCTCATATGCTGCTTCTTCATCATTGATCCACAAATTTAAATAAAGACTTCTTCCATGCTGGACTGGGAGCAAGAGAAAAACATAGAATATGGCTGCTGCATTCCCTCCTAAGGGATCCGAGGATTTCAGTGTATTGTAATTTAGGCGATGGGCTGACAACCTGTCACTATAGCAACAATATACGTAAAAATCTTTCTTAAATAACCCTCAAAACTTTGCCAGACGTGGCGGAACGACCTTTGTTTAGATCGTTTACGCTCTGCCTACCCCATCAGGGATAAAAGCATAACGATATGTGTGTATGTAAACCACAAGTTTAAAAAAAGGCAAAGACCGCCGTAGGCGCCGCTCTTTATTTAAAGGAATAAATCAGTTAGTGAACAAAATATGAGCGTTCGCGTTCATTTCATACTTCCGCGAGTCATCTGTCTTCTTCCAGAGAAACCATCACGTAGGGTTTTCACTAGAAGATTTCAGTAAAAAAAAACAAGTAATTATAAAAAAATAAAAACTTTATTTCAGGCATATGCCCATAGTTTTACAACTAAACTTAAGTTAACAATATAATAAAAAAACTTCTCCCAAGTTCCGACTTTATTACAATTTTGTTAATATAATTGATATAATACAGTGTACCTTTGCTATTTTGTTGATAATTATCTTTGAATCAAAAAGAGCTAAAGAAACAGTAAGACATTTATTTATCAGCTGCAAAAACTTTGTTGTGGGCAAAACTGTTCTTTGATGATTTTCACACTTGCATAAAAGGAATTGTTTAAATATTGCCATGCTAATAATTATAATGGATTTCTTTTTAGCTTTTCTCTTTGGGATTGGACTTTTCTATTATGAACTTTTATAACAGGCTGTTGTTGGTTTAACTAGGTATGTCAATATTGAAGCGAGAACAATTTATACGTGTGAATTGGTAAAATTTTGCACAAGATACCTATCTAGTATTTTCCTTGCGAGCTATACCTAACTCACACGTAAGAGAATGTTTTGTTCATGCCTTTTTGGACCTTCTTACAAATATTTTTCTTCCATGCTGGCCTGGGAGTGACAGAAAAACATAGAATGTGCCAGCTGCTTTTCCCAGGCATGCTTTAAAAACCAGCTAAGGGAACCGAGGATTTCAGAATATTGTAATTTAGGCGACAGGCTGGCAACCTGTCATTACAGCAATATACCTACAAATATATCTTAAATAACCCTCAAAACTTTGTCAGACGTGGCGGAACGACCGTTGTTTGGGTCGTTTACGCTCTGCCTACCCTATTGGGAATAAAGGCGTGATTGTATGTATGTATGTTAAAAATATTTTTACAGGTAAAAAAATATCTCGTACTTGGTATATTCTCCAAAGATCCAATTAAAGTAGTCAGAAGTAATCATTGTCTAGAACGTTAAAAGTTCATCAATTTCCTGAATAAAATAATACTTTATTGACATCCCTGTACATTTCAGGGCGGTTCCAAAACAAGAACAAGAACAAATTACGATTCATTTCACGGAAAAGCGAGTTATCCGAAACGAAAGCACCGAATAATTAATTTATTGAATTGAATATTTATTAATTTCACGTTATTTTAATATTTATTAGCTGCGGCACAGTATTTATGATAATAAATTTGTTTGTTTGTGTTGAAACAGTCGGAAACTAATGAAGACATTCGAAGAATAAGCAAAAAAATATGTTATAAAAGTTACCTCATCGAAAAAAATATCTGCTGTTTCATACATTTGGAAAGAGAAGACGTAGGATAGCATATTTTTAGCTCTTTGAAAGTCGGTTTTATAATATGGACCTTTATACATCACTACATAGTATAAAACAAAGTCGTTTTCTCTGTCTCTATATCCCTATGTATGCATAAATCTTTAAAAATACGCAACCGATTTTGATGCGGTTTCTTTTGATGGATAGAGTGTGCATCACTCTATCCATCAGAGGAAGGTATAAACCTTGCATATAAATGCATAATATATGCAGAACATAGTATAGAAACACTGATGATTTCCGTGCAAAGCCGGGGCGGGTCGCTAGTATAATTAATATAAGATGTTTATTATTGTGAGTAGAACACCAACGCTAAGGCTAAACTTAGCTACACTAAGCTACACACGAAGACGTTTCGTAATAGATAAATTTACTGTTTAAGTACTCTGTTTTGAAATCTAGGCTCAATGGGTAGTAAAAATTTCATTATCTTTAGCCGGCATTAATTTGAACTATGACTCACCGCACTACTAAGATCTCCACTGACCTACCTACACATAAATCGTATTTTTGAACCGATCTCGAACTTGAGAGCAATATTAAGTATGGATTCGACAGGCCAGTTTGTACTAAAATGATATTTCTGATACGAACTTAAACTCGCTGTCACGCTTGAGAACTGATTATAAATACGGCCCATAATCTCAGTTCACCCAGAGTTCTCGTCAAATAAAACCTATCTCTTGCCCTATCAGGCTGTGCGGAACAAAGTGTTTGCCTAAAGAACAGTTACAGTTATGAATAAATCACGTTAGGCATGCTTCTCTTGTAGTGTAAGAAATTAAGGGATTTAGTCACGGGGAATTGGTTTTGTTATGCTGGAGACAAGCGCCGCATACATTTAATAATGCAGTAATAGATGTAAATTTTATTTATATATATACTAGCGACCCGCCCCGGCTTCGCACGGTAATCATCAGTATTTCTCTACTATATTATGCATGTATTTATTATACATACAAACCTTCCTCTTGAATCACTCTATCCATTAAAGGAAACCGCATCAAAATCCGTTGTGTAGTTTTAAAGATCTAAGCATACATAGGGATATAGGGACAGAGAAAGCGACTTTGTTTTATACTATGTAGTGTATGTAGTGATACTTTATTTCACAGGAAGTCTTCTCTTCGAGGGTAATATGGAAGAGATAATCATGAAAATCAATGAAATTATATGGTACGCTTTTCCACTTGCCGGCACGACAACGGCACGGCATTGATTCATACCGGTACCGTCGCTGGCCTGCACAAACTGCATGTGTTTTGAATTCGTCGTACGAAGCATGTGGGGGTGTGTGCGCTCAGAATGGAACGAGGTGGACGTTATTGGGACTAAGCCGTGTCGTTGCCGTGCCGTCTAGTGGAAAAACAGAGCCACGGCATCGTGACAGCAAAACATCCATTATCGTGGAACAATATTGCGAATTGATAAAAACGACGTGATACATGATTATACAATTTAATTCAAAGATGTATGGAGAATTCTTTTATTCCGGCATTAGGTCAGTAACCGTCATGTACGCTTAACGGTGTATTGTTCGCTAAAACGACGAGACAAATAACGTCTTTTGACGGCAAAACGTAGGAGGCGAATATTTGCAAAGATCTACCAACTTAATTTTGCATTCCCATAACATAATCCTCATAGCACTTAACATACGGCCTCAGGTTTACTGGGTGCAAAATAAATTTGCCAAAAAATCTTTAGCACATTCTTCGCAATCTTTTGCCAACATATCTTTGCAGGTCATCGTGTCGTCCGCCAGAATACTTTACATGCAAATTTATTTTCCGATACGCAAAATTTACTTGGTAAAGTTGCGTTTATTTGTTTATTTTATATGGAAACGTAGTGTTTGGTTACAAGCGGCGCCGCGTGCGCAAAGTTCCCGTTAAGAAGATTTTTCGAACCACGAACCATGTTGCGGAAGGATTGCGTTTTGGTGTTCATTTTGTTTTATTTTAATGTAGTGACGACAACTTTGGCCTCATTAATTACAGAGGCTCATGTTATAGGTACTTGAATCACGCAATCACGACAAAAAGCTACATATTCACCGGCCCTATACATAAAAAAAAACGAACAGTTATACCTATTCCGTCCGTGTGAGAGTACAGTAACTGGCATCTTTTCGCTCCATCGGCGACAAAGTTCCGTATTGATAATCAACACTTGAGACTGACATCTTGTTTGAGCACGTATCAGAAATGTAAATTCTGTACAATGTGAGCTGTCAAATCCGAATTTAACATTGCTCTCAATCTTAAGATCGTATTATAAATACGAGCCTTATCCACTGACATACCTGATCTTGTGTCTAGAGTCAAGTGCAAACTCATTTCTAATAAACAAACAGTTCGCGTATTCTGTCAAGCTGGATATTCGATTTTAGACCTTTCATGTTACAAAATATTAAAATATAATTTAATGAAATCAACAGTTTTTTTTTACACTAATTTAATCTCCTGCAGGACATAGGCCTACCCTTAACTGGGGGCATTTTCAATATTCACCATGCTTGGTGGGTAACTGTCTTCGTGGTCTAGTGGCTAGTGCCATGGACTCCCGATCCGGAGGTCCTGGATTCGATTCCCAGGGGGGAAACACAAAGTTGATATTTGAAAATTTATCACTTTGTGAATTTTTCCCCAGTTTGGTTACGACATTGCAAGCTGAATCACCTTTTCGGACAATCGAAAAGAAAAAGATTTCCTGCTTCAGAGGGCACGTTAAGCCGTCGGTCCCGGTCGCTGTCTTTGATAGTTGACGTTACTCAAACCATGTCAGAGGCCTGATAGTTGTGCTACTAGGCGGTTTAATAACTCTGAAACCAGGGTTCATCGTGTTCATAGATTCGATACCCACTCGACAGAAGGAGAATTTGCGTTTTATTCGTTTGAGCTTCACAAATTCCAATTTTTTATTTCGTAATCCCAGTGCTCACATTTCGGGCGCCGACCACCTTGTAAGACGTCACTTGGTGTATTCCCATTGCCTCCAGTCCCGTTAGTTCCCGGATCGGTATTTACGAGTAACCACTAGCGTCCCCCGGCGTCACTCGCAGCGGGAGGTGGCACGGTACACTACTGACTGACTTACTACAGCACGACAAGGCTTCAAATGAATGTGGCGAACTGCCTCCGTGCTCTAGTGGTCTAAGCCAAAGGCTTCTGATCCGGAGATCCTGGGTTTGATTCCCAGGGGTGTAACATCTAGTTGATAATTGTGAATTGATTACTTCGTGCGGTTTTCCCCAGTTTGGCTAGGATATTGCAGGCTGAATCACCTGATTGTCCGAAAAGAAAGAGGATTCCGTGCTTCCTGTCCTGGTAGCTGTCTTTAATAGTGGTCGTTTCAAAACCATGTTAGAGACCTAGAAAGTGTGTTACTAGGCAGTTTTAAAACTCTGACACCAGGGTGCATCGGGTCGTTGTCCGACTCGAAGATCCACTAGCTAAGAAAAAGAACATGGCTTAAAAAGCAATACTCGTGGGTACGTTCATTTGAACCATGACGTGGCTTGGTATCCGGAGCATCCGTGTAGGTTACAGGATGGATTTATGGCTTAATTGATGGTATGTTTGTTTGTGTTGGATGCACAGTTAGTTTGAAAAATTGAGGTCAGTTGTGTTCCCGTAAGATGTAGGATCAAACGGCATTTAACATTTTTTTCTCGAGGGTGAGACATATTTTAATTCCATAGAAACAAAAATAAACATTTTTAACAAAGGGACAAAAGTTAAGGAATCCGAGGGTTTCAGTACTTTGCTATTTAGGCGATAGGCTGACAACCTGTCACTACAGCAATTTACCTACTAATCTGTCTTAAATAACCCTCAATACTTTGTCAGACGTGGCGGAACGACATTTATTTGGGTCCTTTACGCTCTGCCTACCCCATTAGGGATAAAGGTGTGGTCATATGTATTATATGTATGTACAAAAGTAAAAAAAATATGACTTTCAAAAAATAATAATTTTGAATTATTATTTTTGAATAATAATTTTGAATTAAAGAGCATTTTTTTGTTATAGGCGTGGAAGGATTACTTCGACGTATCCCGGGGAGCGGTTCTCGGTCTATCAAAAACTTTGTGATGTTTATTTGTATTGTTTTGCTACATGCGACAAACGACTGCGAATGATTCATAAAACTATGATCGTTAAAATTGATATGATCTTGCTTTTATTGCACACAACCTACTCGAGTCTTATATTAGCTGTGACGCAACATACATTTTATATTATTATTTTTTTATACTTATTTTATTATGTGGCGTAATTCGATGCACATTTAGTTATTTCGAATATACACTTAGATGAAAAAAAAATAACTGTAGGTATTATAATATTTCGCAATTTTGTACGTCAAATTGGCACAGAATTGCCGAATTAAACTACGAATAAGAAGGGAATTGAATAAAATTTTAATCTCACAACGTCATCTATAGTGCAACTGAAAAGCTGCCTTTAAAAAATGAAATAAAATCCGCCATTGAAATTTGATGATGCAATAATAACGAGTTTACGGTACCGCCTGTATTTATGTCCAGTGAGAGTCCTATAAATAACTCACCATTCAGTGTTCGAAGTTCAAACTCCCGTCAGATGATTAATAATTGGCGCGCGAAGATATCTTATGGCCAGTATTGTGACCTAGTTCGATTTTTGAAAAAGAAATGTGATGAGAACGTTCTGGAATTATGATTACGGGTCGTAGTTTTAAAACTATATCCAGATTGAGAGCAATATAAAGTATGGATTCGACAGGTCATATTGTACTGAAATAACATTTCTGATAATAACTCAAACTAGCTGTCAGTCTCAAATGATGTTTATTAATACGGCCCATTTTTTCACTTTTAATTGGATTTTATGATCCTAGATCCTAAAAATACCGTAAAATCAAGTCTCTCCATCTCCATCTCCCTAGCCTTGTCCCGTATCTCACGGGGTCGGCTTCCTAATCTAGGGGATTGAACGGGGGTACTGGTTTTTACACAGAGCGACTGCCATCTGACCTCCGCAACCCAGAAGGGAAACCAGACCCAATCCTAGATTAGGTCAGAGTTTTCAAGCCGCCAATGCTTAGCACTGGCCTCTGCAAGGGCTTAACGACTAATATCTACGGTATTAAACGATATTAACCGGGACCAACGGCTTAACGTGCCTTCCGAAGCACGGAAAAAGCACCGAATAAACGTACATATGAAATTCGAAAACCGAAAAACACATTGGTACGTGGTGGGGTTCGAACCACGACCTCCCGCTCAGGAGGCAGCGGCCCTATCCACTACACCATCGGGCTCTCTTAAATCAAAAGTAAAACCAAGTCTCTCAACTTCTAAAATTTCAAAATACGTTTTTGAGATGACAGCTATATACCCATATCGATTTCTTACAAAAAAGTACGGCAGCTTCCCTTTTTGCTCTTCTCTAGGTCACTTCGGCCAAAGATTAAGTAAAAGTACTCCGCCGAAACACAGGTTACAATGCACGCGGAGCAATGTTAAGGGGTTTCTGATACTCTACATACATATAATCACTCCTTTATCCCTAATGGGGTATGCTCTATCTATCTCAAAAGCAAAACAGGCGTCATTTTATAAGTTGAAGAAAGAACAACTATCATTCACCCTGTCGCACGTAAGTAAGTAGGTGTCCAGTGTTCACATATCGCGATATTTATGACGTCATGGCCGATATCGCGATCCGCGGTCGTTGCGCGCGCGCAGCCCGGAATGCGCACACGATGACGTATCTCATATTTATGTTGCTACGTTTGTCGCAGTGTAGGCCGACATGTAAGGGGTGCAAAATATCCCTACGCACCGAAAAAGATAAACATACATGTAATCACGCCTTTATCCCTAGTGGGGTAGGCAGAGCGTAAACAACCTAAACAAAGATTGTTCCGCCACGTCTGACAAAGTTTTGAGGGTTATTTAAGATAGATTTGTATATTGCTGCAGGTTCGGACATTGGTTTGGGTTTTGGTATTGGACAGGTTGTCAGCCCATCGCCTAAATTACAATATACTTAAACCCTTGGATCCCTTAGCTGGTTTTTGAAAAATAATAATGGTAAAAAAAAACATAATACAGCTGTTTTGGATGATTGTAATAGGCAACAAAGAATTTGTTCTGGCCTTAGTGAGTTGACTAGCTTGATGTAGTACGTAAAAGCCAGAAAATTTATGCTTCTGAGTAATTTCGTTCCATCGATTACCACGGGTCTACACTAGAACTGAAAGCTAAGCTAAAAAATAAGAAACATAGGTTTATAAATTACTAGCGACCCGCTCCGGCTTCACACGGAAATTATCAGTGTTTCTCTACTATATTATGCATGTATTATACATATAAACCTTCCTCTTGAATCACTCTATCCATTATAAGAAACCGCATCAAAATCCGTTGCATAGTTTTAAAGATTTATGCATACATAGGGATATAGGGACAGAGAAAGTGACTTTGTTTTATACTATGTAATATAATATGTATGTAAGTAATAAGTAGACCTGTCAAAAACTTTAAGTAATTGCAGGAATTTGATTCGTTTTCTTGTGGACCTTTGATATCACAAACGACCCATACCATAGCTGGAATGGCCCGTATAGTAAACATCACTTGAGACTGACAAATAGTTTGATTACGTATCAGAAATGTCATTGCAGTCAAATCTGCCTGGAATTAAAAATACCTTTCATAGAGAAAAATAGAGACAGAATAAGAGAGGGACTTATGCACTTCCAATAAGCCCTTCTCTATGGTACCCCTATGTCAAGTATTTTTAATTCCTGGGCTGTACCTAATATTGCTCTCAATCTTGAGATCACTTTATAAATATGAGCCCTAGTGTCAGCATTTTTTTTAACTGCCTCCGTGGTCTAGTGGCTAGTGCCATGGACTCCCGATCCGGAGGTCCTGGGTTCGATTCCCAGGGGGGAAACACAAAGTTGATATTTGAAAATTTATCACTTAGGACAGTTTAGGTTAGACATTGTAGACTGAATCGCCTGATTGTCCGAAAAGAAAAAGATTTCTTGCTTCGGAGGGCACGTTTAGACGTCGGTCCCGGTCGATGTCTTTGATAGTTGTCGTTACTCAAACCATGTCAGAGGCCTGATAGTTTAGCTACTAGGCGGTTTAAAACTCTGACACCAGGTTTCATCGGGTCCATAGACTCGATACCCACTCGACAGAAGAAGAAGCATTTTTATTTAAACCACATAATTTTCTCTCACCCTGTATAAATATGGCTGGCACAGATGGATGGCAAGTCATAGGCACCCTAGAGTGGGTGTCGACGAAAAGTTATGGGTTCCGCAACGAGGGTTGAGAGCGTCGGCCATTGTGTGAAAGTAAACATGGAAATGATTTTCGTGCTATTGTTTTGGTTCCGATGGATATTAATCAACTTTTCACATATATAAATCTAATAAATACCGGTTTTTTTTTGTAACATATGACTTCTTTCATGCTGGTTTGGCAGCGAAAGAAAAACATAGACTGTACAAGGTGAAATTCCTCCCGGGCATGTTGTCAAAACCAGCTAAGGGATCCGAGGGTTTCAGTATATTGTAATTTAGGCGATGGGCTGATAGCCTGTCACTACAGCCATATAGGTATATTTTTAGGTACAAATATATCCTCAATCCCTCCCTATCCAAACCCTCGAAGCTTTGTCAGACGTAGCGGAACGACCTATGTTTGGATCGTTTACGCTCTGCCTACCCCAATAGGGATAAAGGCGAGATTATATGTACGTATGTATGTAATAAACGACAGCAATATAATTGTCTAGATTTAGCATCTATTTTTTTATTAAAGTTTGCCCTATGAATTTAACTAAAATAAAAGACACCATAGTAAGACTAGATTGTGGGTGAACGTATGTTACAAAATGTGTTTATATCTTGTAAATACTATTTCTACTTATGCTACCAAGCTACCAAAAATAGAGCAAAACGAAATAGTTTTACCATTCCAATCTTAGAAAGCATGCAAAACCTCCTTTTAGGCTAAATCTACACTTGCTTGCGATGTCGGGTGCGTCCTTTCGGGGCGGGCCGCGTTTGGCTGTACGCATTTGAGGCAGCTCAATACGCGCTTCCTATGTTACGGGTAATGTAGGCAATCCAGTATTTTCTTAACCTGGCATGACCAAACTAGCTTCAACATAAACTAATAGATAGCTATTATGTAATTTAATTTAATTTGTTTAATTTTATTAATGTAATTAAACGAAGCTGACAGTGAATTGAATGTATCGTGTGTTTGCATGGTTTTGTATGAAATTATTATTGTTTAATGAATAAATTTAATATTTTATGCAACTGCTGAAAACACGAACACTCTCAAACAGTTAATAGCCCTTCCTAAAATATGTCTTAATAGTATTTTAAGACATATTTTAGCAATTTGGTCTAACCAGCAATCTTATTGTAGAAATCTATGACCTGATAGGGATCTAGAGCTTGGGCTTTCTCATGGAATCAGTTCAAAACGGTTTTTTATTTAGAGAAATACCAAAATATTCCAGCATTGAAAACCTACGTAGAGTACAGATTCTAGAACATTCCATGGATACTTCCAGTGACACAATACAATGCGCCGAATGCCCGCATTGCGTTGTTACTTACACTCAGCGCACGCGCACTTCGCTTAGCTATTCATAGCCCAGCTGATGGACAATAACAATTAACCTAACTGTAGACGCTTGTCAAAAGATTCCCGCGTATAACTCAAACCGTGCTAGGCAAAATACAGATTCTCGAACATTCCATACTTCCAGTGACACAATACAATGCGCCGTATGCATTCATTGCCTAGCCTAGCTGATGGACAAAAATATAACCTAACTTAACCTTAGACGGTTACCAAAACATTCCATTGCCTGAGACCATGCTAGGCAAAGTACTGATTGTCGAATTTTCCATACTTACAGTAACACAATACAATACCCTGTATACCCGCATTGCGTTGTCACTTGCACTCAGCGCTTGCGCACTTTGCTTTGCATAGCTATTCATTGCCCAGCTGATGGACAATGGATACTTCATTTTTTCCAAAAAAATACAAACGATGGGAGTTTTTAAAATGTATGAGATAATTTTACTTTATAATATGTTCGAGCACAGTGGGCTTTGTTTCGGAAAAGTTGGTAAAAGTCATAATAAAAGTGAAAGTGAAGATAAACAGCTTTTTCAAACTGGAAATTTAAAGAAAATTCATAAACAATAGAATAAGTTATACTACTTGTCTCCACGTACTTTATAATTACTGTATTGCACATATCAAAATAAAACTGTACAAATAGTTTGGTCTTATTGAAATGAAATAATAAGTATGATTTGTAAACATCCAATGATTATAACATAGGTTTTGATTGAATGCTTAGCATTATCATTGGTTGTAATTATGAAAACAAATGTTGCGTGACATTTTAAGTTTAGTACTAAATATTGCAACTAGATATGACATGTAATTAATAATTTATAACCTAATAAATTATTATTATTCATATTATAAGTAACAATTTCTTCCTGGCAAATAAATACCCATGAATTCAACCTTAATACTAAAACAAAATACATAACTTTCATATTGAATAACGCATCTCTGCTACACTTGTAAAGATACTTAACGACGCACAGTGTGACGGCTGACCCACAAAGCTGGCCAAATTATCAATTGCCCGTTACAATGATGAATGCACGTAACCGATATTGGTTCCCAATTCATTACCAATGTGATTCATTTTATAAATTGAATTGACAAAAGTCATAATTAATCTTTTTTTATCTGCCTGCTGTGTGGTAATATGCTTTTAGGGTTAAAATTATGTGGCTATTTCTATCTTATTTTTAATAAATTATACAGTTGTGCTTTCTTTTTTGTCATGATTACATTTTTTTTTTACTTTCGCTGATTGTTTCATCCACGGCTATGATAGCCTATTATGATTTTTATAAGTAATGATATTAGTAATAGTGAGAACAAAAGCAGTGAACTCTTAAATTTATGACAGTACCATGGAGGACAGGTACTAAACAAAATAAAAATAAGAAAACAAATAAAATTATAGTTTTTATTCAATAAATCTAGAATAGTCCTACTGTCCAAACAACTCGTACCACTGTGCGGTTCATAGAAAAATCCTGCTTAGCATAAGCAGATTCGCTTTTCAGCCTACAGTCGGCGAGTGTATTATAATGTCAATTTGAGACCTCCGTGCCTAGCCACCAGTATACAATTACAAGATGTGTTCATTCTGCAATCTGTCACTTGCGCCCGCGCCGGCGTACTATAAATAAACTGGATTTATTTGTGTGCACTAGGACTAATTTATGGGTATTTTGGACACATTGTGCCGGGGTGGAGCTCTATCAGGAATTCAAGCACTGGCATGATTCTGATAATTATAGTAAGTTATTTGAATCTCTGCCTACCCCTCCGGGAAAGAAACGTGACATTATGTGTGTATTTCCATCACTTACGACAGTCAAAACGTTTTATACCAAAAATATGAAATAGTGGTATTTAATTTTTGTTCCTGATAAATAAATTCAAAAATCTCGTACGACTTTAAAAATACTTTCAACATTTGAAAGTTATGTCCGGCAGCAACATACGCTATTTTTGTCCGTGGAAAAATATCTGCTTTTTTTAGAAAATGCGATTAAGCCATGAGTGAATCAGCATTTTCTTCCATGCTGGACTGGGAGCAACAGAAAAATATAGAATGTGCCAGCTGAATATCCTCCTGGGCATGTTGTTTAAACCAGCTAAGGGATCCGAAGGTTTCTGTAAATTGCAATTTAGGCGATGGGCAAACAACCTGTCAAATAACCCTCATAACTTTGTCAGACGTGACGGAACGACCTTTGTTTAGGTCGTTTACGCTCTGCCTACCCTATTAGGGATAAAGGCGTGAATATATGTATGCATGTATGAAACCGCATTTTGAATAGCTATTTCCTTGTATACCTTACCTGAGATCATAACAAAAGCTTCCAGAATATTCCTTTCGCGTTCGTAATAAAATCTTTCCCCGTGATTTAGGTGTGACGCGTTCTGTCTACTGTCCACAAGCCGAGCAATGTTACATGAGAGATTGGATGCGTATGCGCCGCTCTGAGAAACACAAGAGAGAAGTAGATAGATAACCGTACAGAGACAACATTTCATAATACACTGAAAAGGCGCTGTGGATATCATAAGAGTGGATAGATAAACGGTCAACAGTCAAAGAAGGTAAGGAAAAACTTTATCCAGAAGGAAGGGAAAAACTTTATCCAGTCATGGACAAACCTCAAAGAGCCTACATTTTGTTGGCAGTGGATTGAATAACAATCTACTACAGAAAAGTAAGTAGACGTCAACTAAACGTACAGCTGTGGTGAAGATAGCAAGTGATATCACTTGCAAAGTTGATGACACGTCAGGAACACTTGCCCAAATAGCGCCATGTGACTGAAGTAGTTGAACCTATTATGTCTATCACCAGGCAACAAACAGTTAGAGCTGTATCTCTGTAACTTTTTCTTATTTTGTGCTCGGTGAAAAGAATCTTTATACTACGGTTCACTTACTAAATACTGGAGAATTAACATTGAATCAAACGAGCAGGGGAGTCTGTCCCGAGTTGTGGGTGTGATTTATACCTTCTTGGATTTTTATTGGTTTTTATGCATAGTTCTTTTGATGGGACATTTACGTAAGTTGCCAAGACAAAGATATTGAAAATAGAGCGCAATTTTTATACAACACGACTCGATACATAAATCACGCCTTGATCCCTTACGGGGTAGGCAGAGCGCTTAACGCCTCGTAAAAAGCGCTTTCACGTCTGACAAAAATTGAGGGCAATTTTAGATTGTAATATGTATTGCTATAGTGACAGGTTGTCAGCCCATCGCCTAAATTACAATACACTGTAACCCTCGAGTCCCTTTTGCTGACTTCAACAGCATGCCCGGGAGGAAGGGCAGCTGGAACATTCTATGTTTTTCTACCTCTCCCAGTCCAGCATGGAAGTATGAACCCTAGTATCAGAGTTAAAAAACCTTCTAGTCCTTGATTAACTTGCTCTCTGATCCGAAGCATGGAAACATCCTACTTGTAAGATAATCAGTAAAATACATACATACATACATATAATCACGCCTTTATCCCTAATGGGGTAGGCAGAGCGTAAACGACAAAAACAAAGGTCATTCCGCCACGTCTGACAAAGTTTTGAGGGTTATTTAAGATAGATTTGTAAGTATATTGCTGTAGTGACAGGTTGTCAGCCCATCGCCTAAATTACAATATACTGAAACCTTCGGATCCTTAGCTTGTTTTTACAGCATGCCCGGGAGGAAATACAGCTGGCACATTCTATGTTTTTCTCTCGCTCCCAGGCCAGCATAGAAGAAACATTAGCCAGTATATTACTTAGCCATACTAAAAAATTATATCCACTTTTTTGTTCAACATGAGAATCAAACTGACAACCCCCGGATCGGACAAATAGACCACAGATTCGGTAATCTATATTGACGTAACCCTTTTAACATTTCGCTGACGAAACAGTGAAGGGATAATATTAAGATTGACAGGTCAGGGCTTGTTTATGCACTAGGTGATCTACAAGCTCTATATAAGCTGTATATCAGCAGTATATTACCTAACGGTGAGCTTTGTCGGTAAAGTTATATGGACATAATAGGAACAATCAGTTTACTTGGCCAATGATACAATACGACTGGTGAATAATATTCCGAGTTTGTGATTGAATCCAGTTTTAGTATCGCTATTTACCTTAATATTAAATCTATAGATTTTGATGTTAATAATAACTAGCTAGGGAGAGCACCTACAGCACGAGTGCAGTAGGAATACGTAGGGGGGGAGCACCTACAGCACGGGTGCAGTAGGAATACGTAGGGGGGGAGCACCTACAGCACGGGTGCAGTAGGAATACGTAGGGGGGGAGCACCTACAGCACGGGTGCAGTAGGAATACGTAGGGGGGGAGCACCTACAGCACGGGTGCAGTAGGAATACGTAGGGGGGGAGCACCTACAGCACGGGTGCAGTAGGAATACGTAGGGGGGGAGCACCTACAGCACGGGTGCAGTAGGAATACGTAGGGGGGGAGCACCTACAGCACGGGTGCAGTAGGAATACGTAGGGGGGGAGCACCTACAGCACGGGTGCAGTAGGAATACGTAGGGGGGGAGCACCTACAGCACGGGTGCAGTAGGAATACGTAGGGGGGGAGCACCTACAGCACGGGTGCAGTAGGAATACGTAGGGGGGGAGCACCTACAGCACGGGTGCAGTAGGAATACGTAGGGGGGGAGCACCTACAGCACGGGTGCAGTAGGAATACGTAGGGGGGGAGCACCTACAGCACGGGTGCAGTAGGAATACGTAGGGGGGGAGCACCTACAGCACGGGTGCAGTAGGAATACGTAGGGGGGGAGCACCTACAGCACGGGTGCAGTAGGAATACGTAGGGGGGGAGCACCTACAGCACGGGTGCAGTAGGAATACGTAGGGGGGGAGCACCTACAGCACGGGTGCAATAGGAATACGTAGGGGGGGAGCACCTACAGCACGGGTGCAGTAGGAATACGTGAGGGGGGAGCACCTACAGCACGGGTGCAGTAGGAATACGTGAGGGGGGAGCACCTACAGCACGGGTGCAGTAGGAATACGTAGGGGGGGAGCACCTACAGCACGGGTGCAGTAGGAATACGTAGGGGGGGAGCACCTACAGCACGGGTGCAGTAGGAATACGTGAGGGGGGAGCACCTACAGCACGGGTGCAGTAGGAATACGTAGGGGGGGAGCACCTACAGCACGGGTGCAATAGGAATACGTAGGGGGGGAGCACCTACAGCACGGGTGCAGTAGGAATACGTAGGGGGGGAGCACCTACAGCACGGGTGCAGTAGGAATACGTAGGGGGGGAGCACCTACAGCACGGGTGCAGTAGGAATACGTAGGGGGGGAGCACCTACAGCACGGGTGCAGTAGGAATACGTAGGGGGGGAGCACCTACAGCACGGGTGCAGTAGGAATACGTGAGGGGGGAGCACCTACAGCACGGGTGCAGTAGGAATACGTAGGGGGGGAGCACCTACAGCACGGGTGCAATAGGAATACGTAGGGGGGGAGCACCTACAGCACGGGTGCAGTAGGAATACGTAGGGGGGGAGCACCTACAGCACGGGTGCAGTAGGAATACGTAGGGGGGGAGCACCTACAGCACGGGTGCAGTAGGAATACGTAGGGGGGGAGCACCTACAGCACGGGTGCAGTAGGAATACGTGAAGGGGGAGCACCTACAGCACGGGTGCAGTAGGAATACGTAGGGGGGGAGCACCTACAGCACGGGTGCAATAGGAATACGTAGGGGGGGAGCACCTACAGCACGGGTGCAGTAGGAATACGTGAGGGGGGAGCACCTACAGCACGGGTGCAGTAGGAATACGTAGGGGGGGAGCACCTACAGCACGGGTGCAGTAGGAATACGTGAGGGGGGAGCACCTACAGCACGGGTGCAGTAGGAATACGTGAGGGGGGAGCACCTACAGCACGGGTGCAGTAGGAATACGTAGGGGGGAGCACCTACAGTACGGGTGCAGTAGGAATACGTAGGGGGGGAGCACCTAAAGCATAAGAAATCATAGTAATCTATTGGGAAAGCAGCAGGGCTATGATGCGCACTGTAGATTTCAATTTGTCTTCACGAGTTGCATACTTCACCATGAATAATGCCTGTCCTTTTCCATTGTAAAGTGTGTAACGAAATAATACGGACGTACGTAATACGTAAAATAAATAAAATATTTGATGCGTAGACAAATGAAAGTCTCCAGTGCGCATCAGGTCTGGCCGCTAAAAGTTTTCTACACGATTTAACCAGACGGCTCATCAATGCATCCGGTGGCCCGAGGGTTGGCAGTTTCTTTGCCCAAAGAATAAGCCTAGCCATTCAGAGAGGCAATGCTGCTAGCCTCCTGGGCACCTTGCCTCGATGTAACGTCTTGGATGAAATTTTCTATTTGTAAAACGTAAATTGTATTGACTCTCTGTAATAATTGCTGTATTTCTATTCTAAAAAAAATATACCTACCTACACATTTAGGAACGAAATCCTAAATTTCAATTCCAATTATGAGTGTTTTTTTTTTTTATAATATCATCATCGACACTGTCTGTCACTGTTAACCTGGAGACAAACAAAGCATTATTTTTTCATATATCACCTTACAATGACCCCACCACCTTTCGTACAGAAACCATTAGCGCCTTCTAATACCATCTCATCCCATTTCAAAAACAAGATGCAATCCAGATGATTATCTAAGTAGGCGCCTTTCCAAGGTCGACCCAATTTAAATGCCTCAATCCCCCCATACAAGCATGCCATACTGCACAAAGGTGAGCGGCTTCAGTATATTGGATAGAGCGGCTTCTATTGCTCATTATGAAAGGCTGTTCGATTATTTGAGATGCGATAATGGGGGTAATTCGTATGCGCACAAAATTATTAAATCTCTATCATAAGAGAATAGAAATGGACAAAATCATTTTTTGACAAGATTTAGTTAAGTTGTGTCCTCAAGGAATCGGTACAAGGAACCATTATCAAAACCTACAATTATTTTTTTTACTGATAAAATACCGTTAGTATTTTGTGATGTGAGTTCTTAGGCTGAAAGACGCAATAAACTGTGTTTTCAGTGTTTTTAAACCGCATAGGCTTATGCATGTAACTTTATCAAAGGTGTAAAGTGAGACCAACGTGCCCTTCGAAACAAAATCAACTTACTTGTTAAACCACTTGCTAATATAAATATGATACTCGTAGTTATCTAAGTTTTACGCATTTATACCTAATTACAGTTTTCTTCAAATTATTTAATCATTCAACATTCCAAGTTGATTGACGAAAGGAAGTAAATAAACATGTTTCCTGGTTTAAACTGGTGCCAATCAACAAGTAGTAATTAACTTAGCTTATAAAATAACCATTTATACCTACTAGAAAATCATTCCAACTTGAGTAAGCGGTAGCCATCTTGTGTAACAGTAATAATTACCTAACTATAAATTATAGATATCATTGGACAAGACTTTAAATTAAAGTATAAATTATTTGTAATAATCCGTAGCATATGCTTTGCTAGAAACAGTAATAAAATAAATAGCATGATTGATATTTTGTTTCTTTATTTCTATAAATTATACGCAACCCGAGTAAGGGCTAACAAGCGATTACAAGATTGAAAGTAAATTAAAATATGGGTTTGATAAGTCCTTTTGTACTAAAATGACATTTCTGAAATTAACTCATTCTAGCTGGCAATCTTGAGATCGTTTCATAAATACCAGCGAACAGGAACTCTGTTTTTTTTTACCATTTATTGAATGTTTAAATCGCACCCTAGTTCATAGATTGAACTATGTCACCCAGGGGTGCACCATTCCTCGCGATTCGGTGTCGTAAGATCTTTAGGCGCCGCACGCGCCGCGATATAATGAAATCATAAGTCACGATCAGGCTGTCTCTTCTACTACACTAGACAACCAAAAACACACCTTAGTACAACCACTATAGAGCTTACAACTTGAAAACATGCTAGTGTAGTACGAAACGGTTCGCAATGAACGTGGACGAGGGTGCTGTAGTATATAGAGAAGTGTCAAATTTCAAGATGGCGGTGTTAGTTCCATTTCCCCCCACGTCCTTTTAAAGCGTAGTCGTACTGTAGCTCTATGAAATGCCCTATCCAGTAAAAGAATGTAGGTATTTATTGCATTGCATTTGGGTCTAGGCGTTGTCTAAAGGTCTCAATTTAAGTATTATTCTAATTGCGAGAGACCTATCGTTTGATAGAGTCGTTAAAGATCAAAATGGTTGTATTGATTTATTGCTTTGTTATTTTATCTTGATAGCTCCGAACTGTCTAGCGTCTAATTTCTTAATGTGATATTACAAACTAGTTATCATGATCATATTTACTAGCAACCATCGCGCAGTTTTACTCCACCCTTGACTTTACGCTGATCAATCATAATATTTTCCCACGATGAAAAAAAAAACAGTTTTAATAATGTACTTCCATGCTGGACTGGGAGAGATAGAAAAACATAGAATGTTCCAGCTGCCCTTCCTCCCGGGCATGCTGTTGAAGTCAGCAAAAGGAACTCGAGGGTTACAGTGTATTGTAATTTCAGCGATGGGTTGACAACCTGTCACTATAGCAACACATATTACAATCTAAAATTGCCCTCAATTTTAGATTAGATTTAGATTCAGACGTGGCGAAAGTGCCTTTTACGAGGCGTTAAACGCTCTGCCTACCCCTTAAGGGAAAAAAGCGTGATTTATGTATGTATGTTTAATAATATAGCTCTCTTATGGTAGAATTGTTACATATCTATATCAAGATTGTTTCTTTAGTTTTATTGGGTAAAAGTAACTTTCCGTCTGGTGGTTTCACAACAAACTACTTTGTCATATAAAAGACATCAACGCGATCCCTGTGAAAAAAAAATTAACATAGAAAATATTTTCAGTTTAGATATTAGAAATAATAAAAATAAGTCTGTTTCTTTAATAGCTTCATCTTACATTTTACGATAATATACAGTTTTGCGTATTGAACTAGTTAAATGTCGATTTTCTTCAGCTACGGAAATATCTAGCTACTTTACCTGATCTTTCGTAAGTTAGGTCAGTATTGGAACTAGTTACAGCTCCAACAAGCAGATAATCTATAACAGCAACTTATCTATGTTACATTTCAGTTGCGTAACGAAAATCTGGACAATACACTTTCCCTTTGAGGTTATTCCTATTGAAACTAGATAAAAGTCGACTCAGATAAATATCATTTAAAATATACACTTTTATTTGAAAAAAGAAATCTGATCTGATGATTTAGAAATTTAACATAATACTCATGATAATACTGAATCAACTAAATGATGAATGAATCGGATAAAACAAAATAACTTCTTCCATGCTGGCCTGGGAGTGAGAGAAAAATATAGAATGTGCCAGATGCATTTCATCCCGGCCATGCTGTAAAAACCAGCTTAGTGATTTTAGTATATTGTAATTTAGGCGATGGGCTGAAAATCTATCACTATAGCAATATACCTACAAATCTATCTTATATAACCCTCAAAACTTTGTCAGACGTGGAGGAACGACCTTTGTTTAGGTCGTTTATGCTCTGCCTACCCCATTAGGAATGAAGGCGTGATTATATTCATGTATGTTTATAATACATAAAAACCGACAACGTGACGTGAAATAATTCGGCGTATTTATATTGACAGAATTGAACTTATATTGGTTTTTAAAAACATTTATGATTCTTGCTATAAAAATATTTATGAACTAAATAAAGTATTCACAGCAATCGCGTCGATGTTACAAAAGAAATTGGATAAAATCAGAAAAGCCCATAAGTAAACGTATCAGTTACTTAATTCAAACTTAAAGCACTATTCGGTCAAGAAGTGTAAATTAAGTTACTTAAGATCGATAGCTATTTGGAGTTAGCTTATTAAGGTTATTGTTAAGATGAAGCTCATTTGACAGTAATTGCCCAGAACGAGTTACTTCAGCTTTGATGGCTTTGTGAAGAGTAAAATGTTACTCTAGAGCGATAGTAAATGATCCATACAATTTGAAAAGTGGTCTATAGTAACGTATAATAACAATAATTGAAGTTTAATACGTATTAGGTAAAATGTAGAGCTAATGTAACGTTTCTTAAGATGTATTGAAATAATCAGTACGATATGGAATTAAAGGTTACACTTGCAACGCAAATTTTATATGGAGCTGGAGTCTTCTTATGTCGAGTGGGTATCGAGTCTATGGACCCGATGGACCCTAATGTCAGAGTTTTTAAACCGCCTAGTAGGACAACTACCTGATAGTTGTCCTACTAGGCGGTTTAAAAACAACCTCTCAACCTCTGACATGGTTTTGTGTAACGACCACTATCAAATAATAATAATAATAATGCTGGAGTAATTCAGTTCATGAAGTTGTTTTTTTTTTCTTTGCGATATTTGAATAGTATAAACCTTACTTCCATGCTGGGAGCGAAAGAAAGACATATAATGTGCCAGCTGCATTTCCTCCATGGCATGCTGTAAAAACCAGCTAAGGGACACGAGGGTTCCAGTATATTGTAATTTAGGCGATGGGCTGACAACCTGTCACTACAGCAATATACCTACAAATCTATCTTAAATAACCCTTAAAACTTTGTCAGACGTGGTGAATCGACCTTTGTTTGGGTCGTTTACGCTCTACCTACCCCCTTAGAGATAAAGGCGTGATTATATGTATGTATGTATGTAAGAATGATTCATAATACCGACTGCACAGCTTAACTAAACATTTAAACTTTATACCTACAAAAACTAAAGGTGCATGAACCAAAGCAGTTTGTCATTTGCGATACATGATTTAGATAAAAGCATAACATATGACAATAACCACTTAAAGATTTGCAATGCTGAACTTTATTCTTAAGAGATTAAAGAGGGAATTTAAATGGATTGCAAATCGATTTATTTTAGAAGTTCGATCTAATTCTGACAGGACGCAACACTTCGACAAAAAGCTGAACAATGATGATGTTTCTGATCAAAAGGTTGATGAACTATAAAATCACATGCGTATAGTTTTTGTATCATATTTTTGTAGATTTTAGCACTCACATTGCTATTTTTATTTCATATAATATGAAAGAATAAAAATAATAAATTCGTTTCTGGCAGGACTCGAAAGAACACGTTAGCAGAGACGCATGTTCGAGTCCTGCCAGTAACGAATTTATTATTTTCATTCTTTCATATTACAGTTTTTGAATCATTAGCATTATTATACACAAAGTCGTTTACAGTAAATTATAAACTTATACATTTTTACATTATAAGAGTAGGCACTTCAATACTCTGCGGGGATATGATGCGCACTGTAAACTTGTTTTTTCTACAAATAATCTCTTTCGTTGCGCACTTCACAAAGGAAAAGAACAGGTATTAATAATAATAATAATATTTATTTATTCAGGCAATAAACCCACAATACAATATAACATACAAAATAAAATAAAAATAATAAAGTAACGAATAAAATAAAATAGTAGTAAAGTATAAAATAAAATATGGAATTAATTAATTGATTAAATTAATAAATAATTCGCTCGCAGTCGACACTATTTTCGATTGGGTTATTAATCCAACATAAATTATGTCATGTCATGACGAAATGGACGCGATTCCCACTGCGATACAGTGCAAACTAGTGCAGTAAGTTTCACAACCTTTTCTTGTGTCCTTTTTAAACCACCTAAATTGTACCTTTAATATAATTTGGCAAGATGTTTGTACAATAAACTACTTTTTATTTTATTTTTATTTTATTTTTTATTTAATCATAGTGAAGTATGGAACACGTGTAGTCAAATCGAAGTCTACCGTGCGCATCATAGCCCTGCTAGAGTAAATTTTATAGTACATATTTCGATCAGTTTTCATTGGAGAAAACTTCATACATACATACATAAATCACGCCTTTATCCCTTACGGGGTAGGCAGAGCGTTTAACGCCTCATAAAAGACGCTTTCGCCACGTCTGAAAACTTCATAAAGTTATAAATATAACAAATCTACGGTATAAAATAATACAAATGACAAAGTTACAAGACATTTACTTAATTTGCATTGTAGTTTACTTAAAATACACAAAAGCAGCATAATAATAACTTGCGAAATCAGTTACAATAATTTATCCACTTGACGTAAGGCTTCTTCCAGGCTGGACTAGGAGCGAGAGAAAAACATAGAATGTTCCAACTGCATTTCCTCCCGGACATGCTATAAAAACCAGCTAAGGGATCCAAGGCTATCAGTTTATTGCAATTTAGGCGATGGGCTGACAATCTGTCACTACAGAAATATACCTACAAATCTATATTAAATAACCCTCATAACTTTGTCAGACGTGGCGGAACGACCTTTGTTTATATCGTTTACGCTCTGCTTACCCCATTAGAGATAAAGGCGTGACTATATGTGTGTATGTTATTTACTTAAAATACACAAATGCCGCATAATAATAACTTGCGAAATCAGTTACAATAATTTATCCACTTGACGTAAGGCCATGATTTCATATCTCTGTCTCGTGTACACAGTGTGACATTTCGAAGACATTTCACAGGTGTGCTGCGAGTCATGCTGTACCAGCTGATCTGGTATATGATAAGTAAATACAACTACTTGGTATCCGTGACGGATTGGAAATTACTTGTTTATGGGTATAATTATTAGGCCATTGACGCACTGCCCTGTAGAATAGGAGCAACGTGCCTAGTAAGGTAGATTTTTGGTAACGCAGTTTAGCTTGATTATAAATTCTAGAGTCTAGGAAATGTTTTTCTTATTATTATTATTCTACCATTCTGAGGAACCACGAAAACTGTGACAAGAGTGTTCGACTGAAAAGAGAAGATATTTAATTTATTTTCGTCGTTTCCTCATTATTGAAATTCATTAACATCACATCTAAATCTATGTAATGTAAATATTAAACGCAATATTTTGAGAATTTTTAGTTCATAGCACTCACAACGCTATTTTAAATTCATATAATATGACAGAAAGAAAATTATAAATTTCTGGCAGGACTTGAACCTGCGTCTCTGGAATGCCGGTTCATCACTCTACCAGCTGAGCTACAGAAACGGTAGCAGGACTGACGAATATAGTATAGTATTTCTTATGCACACGTCATAGCGACGTTAGCGACACCTAACGATGTTTAAGAACTACGTAGGGTCCAGTCCAAATTAAGATTGGATTTTTTTTTATTTTTTTATTCATATTATATTAAACGCAATATTATTCACACACCATATAGCTCATATTATAAGCATAAAAGGCTTCACATAAGTACTTTAAATATCAACCTTTATAAAACTCGACATTTTAATTAGTTAGCCCACGCTAAAACCTCTCTGAATATCCAAAGCCAAACCTGCCAATACATTTACATGTAAATAAAAAACAAAACTAAAACGAAAGTGGTCTAAAACCGGTGGAGACATTTATATCTCACACCAATACATGGTATTTTGAAACCGATATGTTTTTTAATTAAGTCAAATAAATTGAAGTAGAAAAACGTTCAAAATACCTACCTATTGCATCGCAACCCGCAACACAGCAAAGATGTACGTTTTGAAGAAAAAAATATGTGACCTTTATTCTGCGCAAACATTCGTATCAAATAGATAATATATGAGTTGAACATTTGTTAAGTTTCCTTTTGCATATATACACTTTATTTATTTTGTAAAAAATACACAGATGTTCTATGTGACTTTTTTTAGGGTTATATTAATTTAATTTAGAAAGGCTCAGTATATTAAAAGCTTCACTTTTTTATCCTCAAACATTTTGTGAATTCTCATCGAAAGTTTGGATAAAAAGGTCCATAATACCATAAACATTATTACCTAATCTGAGTCAAGGACCGCTTTGGGTCCTTCGACCCTTCCAATTTATACTAACGAGATAAAAACCGCAAAAGGTACCTTCCTAAAAATATCTGTAGGTAGTTCTTGTCGTATTCTTACGAGTATGCAGAGCGTCACAGATCAAATAAAAAGGCGTTTTCGCTACGTCTGACAAGGTTTAGGTATTTTCAAAAAGTAAGATATTAGGTAAATGGAAAAAGGATTTTTTGCTAAAGAAATAGGTTCGCCTATAACTAAAATACATACATACATATAATCACGCCTTTATCTCTAATGGGGTAGGCAGAGCGTAAACTACCTAGACAAAGGTCGTTCCTCTACGTCTGACAAAGTTTTGACGGTTACTTAAGATAGATTAAAGTCTTACTTCCGTAGGTCAGCTGCAAGAAATTTCTTAGTAGAAATAAGCTGTACCTGTTGTGTCGTTATTCCTTGTGTATTTCTTTCTCATGTTACGTGTGTACAATAAACAGTAAATAAATAAATTTGTTGGTATATTGCTGTAGTGACAGGTTGTCAGCCCATCGCCTAAATTGCAATAAACTAAATCCCTCGGATCCCTTAGCTGGTTTTTACAGCATGCCCGGGAGGAAATGCAGCTGGCACATTCTACGTTTTTTACTCGCTCCCAGGCCAGCTAAAATAGCAGTTCACAGAAATTCCTCTATTGATTGCTACACTATGCTCGGAATACTTTTTGCCTTAATCTGAGAAATAAAACGATTACGAAGTAACAAAGATATTAAAAAAATGTACTGCTATTTACGTACTTGTAACTTTCAAGAAATTCGACCAAAAATGCATCACCTTTGCCATAAACAAGGAAAACGAATTCTTCAAAATGATGCACAATAAAAAAAACTGACATCACGCATACAAAGTGAAGTTGTTCAGTTTAAAGAATTGCTTAGGATACAAACGAGACATTGATTTGTATCGAGAATCGTATCTTGTGGTTCCAATCGGAATTTTAATGAATTTTAGAACACGATTTACGGAAAGTACGGTACAAGATGTCACTACACAATACGGTCAAAATATTTTTGCAATGACTGTGTTTGTTGTAGTTGGGGCTCAACCATCACAACACAATATAAATAGCCATTATGAAAATGTTAAAATACCAACCAACAACACGCGAGCCGGATTTAAATACATAAACCACTTATTTAGTTACTACTGAAATAATCATGGTTAAAATTTTGTATGTAAGTAACTTACATTATGAAATGGGGTAGGCAGAGCGTAAACGACCCTAACAAAGGTCGTACCGCCATGTCTGGCAAAGTTTTGAGGGTTATTTAAGATAGACTTGTAGGTATACTTATTGCTGTAGTGACAGGTTGTCAGCCCATCGCCTAAATTACAATATACTGAAACCCTCGGATCCCTTAGCTGGATTTTACAGCATGCTCGGGAGGAAAAGCAGCTGGCACATTCTATGTTTTCCTCTAAAATGTTGTATTATAACCAACATTATGAAATGGGGGGAAAACACATGCGTACTGCAAAAATACATTGAAATGACTCACTAACTTTTATTTCATGACAATCGATTTATTTTGTTTATTACTAAACAAAACACGTACTTATGCACTAAGATTTAGTGCACTCATTTTGAATTTCCCGAATTCCCTCACGATTTTTATTGGTATTTCGGGCAATTGCAGTAAACAAGGCTTTACGATATTATGAAACGATCATTTGAATATTGCACATGCAACAAGTTGAATGAACTTCATTTCAAAATTAACATTTTAAAGAAGTGCGATTTAAATAAACATACAAATAAGTAATTAAATAATTTATTGGATGTTATAGACAAAAAAGTAATTATTTGTTATCCAAATCTTAAAATGTTTATATCATAGAATCCAATGCCATACGATATGATTGTTTGTTAGGAGTAACCTAGTAACTAATATTCCAAAGTATGTAAGTACGTGTAGATTATATAAAAACAATCATGTCAATAAGAAGTACCTATATCGAGATATGGTAAAATAAAAAATAAAATAAAAAAAGTAGATTATTTTCCAATTTAACAATAATTATTTAACAATAGATGTGACAAACTGTTATTAGACTATTTAAGAGGAGCTCTGATACCCAAACTAGGATTTATCCTGTATTTTGGGGGACAGATAGACAGTAGTGAACAAATCACCTGAACGTCAATTGTATAATATGTAACTTCAAACTGTGTTCCTTAGGGAAAGTTGTTCAGTTCCATGGGTAAATTCACTCCTTTTTCGATGCATATACCCTTTCGGTTACACGTGGTATATTAGAGATATCTATTTAAAAGAATCGAGAGCATACCTTGCGTGGAGCACCTGAACGATAAAAGGCTAACTAGCAAAGAGCATAAGTAAAATAAACGCAAGTTTCTTTACTTACAAAATGTTCACTCAATGAAAAAAATGTTATGCCAACATTACGTCAAGATGCGCGCGAAGTTTAGTGACCGACACAAAAACCTCGGAGTCAAAAAAGCGATAAATTTATAAACATATTCCCGCGGTGCCGAATTTGTAACGTAATCCTCGCAGTGGGTTTTGTACGTGACTGTACTTTTTGTTTATAACTGTAATGTCTTCGTAATTTTAATGGAGACAAGAAATCAGTGACATATATTAAACCCAACTAAATTCTTGATCTGTTTGGGTTTTCTATCTAAGATCGTTTATTTGTCAAGGAAATAGGTAAAAATTATTTTCTCTTTGAAATTATCTTTATCTTCTTTGTTACCTTTTCATCAACCTCAAAGCAATGTGTAACACAGATGAAGACGAAATTCATAAACAAAAAATAATAATATTGAAACCGTACATTTACTTAATGAAGCTTGAATGTAATTCCTAACTTTCCTATTCAAAGTCACATCGCATATAAAATAAAAACAAATCCAAAACAATGTTATGAAAACATAAATTCTCACTTAGCCTTTATCTTCTCCCTCGTTTGTTCAATTATCTTCATAGATAAGGAATTTCCAATTAAGTAAAAATTTGTAAGATAAAAATCAGTCGTATCTTCACAATCGACTAAAAGGCGTATGTTGTTAAGATAAGACTATTAATACAAGGTGTAATAAAAATAGTGTAACAACGCTGAAGGAGATCATTGTAGAAATGTTTAAAAGAAAGTTAATTTAGCAACCCCGTACGAAACGTTCAATTTAAATGTTGTAATGATTTAATTTATGGGTGAAAGGGACAGCGTCCCGTAAACTTATAGGGGTTGCTCAATCAAAGAAACTGAACAACTTTCACCGAGAGAAGAATTTCCTATTCTTTCAGGAGATAAAAAGAAGCAACTTTTACATACAAAATGACCACCTCGATCAGACAAAACTAGTTTCAAGACAGAAAAACAAATCTTTTTTTTTCACATACATACATATAATCACGCCTTTATCCCTAATGGGGTAGGCAGAGCGTAAACGACCCAAACAAAGGTCGTTCCGCCACGTCCGACAAAGTTTTGAGGGTTATTTAAGATAGATTTGTAAGTATATTGCTGTAGTGACAGGTTGTTAGCCCATCGCCTAAATTACAATATACTGAAACCGTCGGATCCCTTAGCTGGTTTTTACAGCATGCCCGGGAGGAAATGCAGCTGGCAAATTCTATGTTTTTCTCTCGCTCCCAGGCCAGCATGGAAGAAATATTTTTTTTTACTTCCTAAAAATAATTCCTGCTGATAGTTGTTCGGTTTCGTTGACTCAGCAACCCCTATCAGTTTACAGGACGCTGTCCCTTACACCCCGTATATAGGTGATAGAATTACTATGATGACGCACAAATTACTCAAATAAAAGAAAAACACATGTTTCCTAGAGAAAGATGATTTAATAAAGAGCCTTTTCAGGTTTTAAACGTACCATTTTTGTAACACCCTATATTCTGTCGATAAAGGACAGTGTGGGGTGCTGATTGCAAGTTATGTTCTGCTATTTCAAAAAGCTTTTACACACCGTATGTACTGACTTCCCAGCAATTTTAAGTGTTTTCGTTGGAACATTTACAGATCGGATCAAATTATGTACTTGTTATAAACACGTATGTATACGTCTTTAGTTGATTGAGTTAGTTAATACATATAACCACGCCTATATCCATAATGGGGTGGGCAGAGCGAAAACTACTAAAAAAAAGGTCGTTCCGCCACGTATAACAAAGTTTTGATGCTTATTTAAGAAAGATTTGTAGGTATATTGCTGTCGTGACAGGTTGTCAGCCCATCGAATAAATTACAATATGAAACCCTCGGATCCCTTAGCTGGTTTTTACGGCATGCCCGGGAGGGAGAAATGCAGCTGGCGCATTCTATGTTTTTCTCTCGCTCCCAGTCCAGCATGAATGAAGTTAGTTAATATTTTTAACAAATGTTGTACTATTTTTGAAACCAGTCCAGGGTTGAAGTTACGCTAACATAAAATAACAATATGAACGCAAAAAAAGAACAATCATAAATAAAGATTTCCATAAATTCCGTCTTCAAATCTCACAGGTTATCAAAAAAGTTTGCACGTAAAGGCCACCCAATAAAAACTGCAAATAAAACCCCGAAACTGCACAATAATTGCGGCATCATGTGTGTGCGCAGCATTTTGACCACCGAGACGAATGGGAAAACATTTACTTGGAAAGTGATATGCCATTTTTTAGTTCTACTTTTACGTTATATTTTTGTAATCATTTTAAGATTAGGTACGTTTACCCGAATGGATAAAAAATGTTTTTGTTGTGAATGTAATTAAAACTAAGCTTTTAGTTAATATTACTTCAATATTCAAATGACAATAATTCAGGAATAATGAATACAAAGAATATTTCGGAATATTAAAAACGAAGATTTCATTTCTTTTTCTAGTTTACAAACTTTGTATTTTAATAATTTCTCCTACAGGAGAAAAGATAAATGATAAAGATTATTGTTCCCATTTTGTTCAGGAGCTCCACCTACATAAAATTAATTTGTGCCTATCGCTAATAATATTAATATAATTAAGCGCCACCTAGCGTTTCTCTCTCGAACTAGCAAAGCCTCGAGGTTAGCAGTCACCGTGCATAGATGCA
Organism: Scrobipalpa costella; assembly: GCA_949820665.1. Lineage (NCBI taxonomy): Eukaryota > Metazoa > Arthropoda > Insecta > Lepidoptera > Gelechiidae > Scrobipalpa > Scrobipalpa costella. Next base: position 6,904,751 of record OX463299.1, read on the forward strand.
AACTTTACCATTCACTTTTCACGCGCTTGCGCTTGCTCATAGTGACAGGTAGAGAGCGCTCGCAACGGCTTACACATTTGTTTGAAAAACGAACACTTCGATGGCTGTCTTCACTGCTCTCACATTTTTTTTAGGTACGATGATAAATACAAATATATTTTTAAAGCAGGTTTAACTACACTCGCAATTTCAGTCAGATTTTCAGTTTCAGTTTCTTCGATTTGTGGGTATACCAGAGCATTTTTAGGTGCTAAGTGATCACTGGCTTTACTGCTTTAGATTAAACACGACCCCACTGCACATAGAAGAAAATATCAAAAAAAAAAACCTGATTCTTTCTTCTGTCCAGTAAGTCAGTATGTATGTGCTGTCTACCCACTTATACTTATCTAACCGGAAAACAAGAAAAGTTTTGTGTGATGCAGAATGTTACATTCCTATAAATAATCCATACATAAAGATTCTAATCTACATCTTATAATACAGCTACTTATACGACAAATCTACATACATACATACATAAATCACGCCTTTATCCCTTACGGGGTAGGCAGAGCGTTTAACGCCTCGTAAAAGGCGCTTTCGCCACGTCTGACAAAAATTGAGGGCAATTTTAGATTGTAATATGTATTACTATAGTGACAGGTTGTCAGCCCATCGCCTAAATTACAATACACTGTAACCCTCGAGTCCCTTTTGCTGACTTCAACAGCATGCCCGGGAGGAAGGGCAGCTGGAACACTCTATGTTTTTCTATCTCTCCCAGTCCAGCATGGAAGTACGACAAATCTCCCCAGCCTTATCCCGTATTTCTCGAGGTCGGCTACCTAATCTAGGTGATTGAACGACGGTACTGGTTTTTATACACAGCGTGTCATCTGCCCTCCGCAACCCAGAAGGGAAACCAGACCCAATCCTAGATTAAGTAGGTCAGAGTTTTCAAGTCTTCATTGCTTAGCACTGGCGTCTGATATGGCTTAACGACTAATATCTACGATATTGAACGATATTAACCGGGACCAACGGCTTAGCGTGCTTTCCGAAGCACGGAAAAAGCACCGAATAAACGTACATATGAAATTCGAAAACCGAAAAACACATTGGTACGTGGTGGGATTCAAACTACTACCTCCCGCTCAGGGGGCAGCGGCCCTATCCGCTACACCATCGGGCTCTTATATATGTAAGTACAAAATATTTATAATAAGTGCCTATTGTGGAACAGGAAAATACCCTCACCTAGTCTACGTCCTTCTTTGGCACTAGATAACAATGGTTACCAAATCCACTTTCCCTTGGTCCCGATCTAAATAGTAACCTTTAACTCAACTACTGATTTCCTCAATAAACTGGCCCATGACTCATAGTCCAGTTAGTCAAACGGCAGGACATATCTAGATTTATTAGGGTACCTAGACCTAAGCTACCTGGGTTTCGACATCGCCTAATCTCTTGTGCCTACAAACCGTAACTTAATTTGAGGCTGTAAATGTTATCTTAAATCTTAAGCGGAATTCGGTCTACATTTGTAATAAATACGTTAAATAAATAGAAGTAATATTTAATGCAAAAGTTTTATAAATAATGAGAGATACTCTCGTGGATAGGCTAGTATCAAATACATATTCCAAATACTGCTAGCATTTCCTATAAGTATGCCATCCCAACAAAAACATTCTGTAAAAAATATGACAAGTTTTGTTTGTAATATTTTTACCACAAAGTTATAATGGGCTCGATTCTTGATACCATTGCTAAAACTAAAATTGAAATATGTCGGTCACTTTGAAAATAATAAAATTGAAAAAGAACAGGCGATTTATAATCTATGGTTTTACACTTTGTCCGCTAGATTTTGACGCGCTTTTGTACGTGTTATATCATATGACGGCGGATAAAAATGACAGATAACGCATAAAACCACGGACTATAAATAAAAAACCGGAGAGATAAGTCCTGTCCTTTTCCAATGTTTTTAGTCTGAAAGTGACAAATCGATTTTAATTTTATTTTTAGCCAGCAAATTTAGAATCATGCTGAACGTAGAAATGCAAGCAAAGTTCTAGTAGTTGTATTGTAATTGTATTTCTTAAATATCTTACCTTCTTTCTCGCCTTTTCCTTTTTGTAGTGCTCGTTCCTTTGATGGTCCTGTACAGGGTCATCATTTTCGACGCCATCTTGTTTATATTATTTTTTTATCAATTTCTCACTCTCACACAGGCCACTACCACTTTCTTATTTAGATATAAGATTTAGAATAATTATCACTAGATTTAACTATTGACATTATTTACACTAACTTATTTAATTATTCTCTACACTTTTCACTTCGGCTTCGAAATTACCTGCAACAAAAAAACATAATTATTAATTATTTTAACCAGCGTGTAAACATTGTAAGCATAATTTGCATAACTCACTTAATTATTAAGTTACGGTGGTTGGCAACATTTAAGAAAGTGAAACTTTTGATGCTAATGTATTAGATTCAAGGTCTTTATTAATATGGTGATAATCTTGTAATACCTACTATTGTATCTTGACTCTGAAGCATTTTGGTTTAAGTCATCGACTCTTGTTGTAGAGCGTTGAGTTCTAAATATTTATATTTTCTGTTTCTCTGAACGTTTAAGGTGGAATCATCTACGATTGATCACAGAGTCATTACTTGAAAATTTCAGAAATCAAAAATTTCACACTAAGTGGAATTTGAACCATGCGACCCCGACGGCTATTTCATAGATTATAGAGTCACTCAACCACATCTTACCCAGTCTTTCACTAATTAGCAACCACTGATTAATATGGAAACCAGTAAACCGGAAAATTTGAGGTCTTGTCACTCATGTGTGTATGTATTTCTATGCTATATGGGCGTAGTGAAGGCGATAGTGATCCGACCGGTCGAGCTAGATTATTGACCTACTGAAAGATATGGCTTTATATGTTTAGCTATTTAATCTTGATTTTCCGTATAAAATATGATCCAAGCAGAGACTACTTAAACTATGATGATTAAGAATATCGAAAATTAAAAGAAACAAGAGACTACTTCCATGCTGGCTTGGGAGCGATAGAAAAACATAGAATGTGCTAGCTGCATTTCCTCCCGGGAATGCTGTAAAAACCAGCTAAGAGGTCCGAGGGTTTCAGTAAAATGCAATTTAGGCGATGGGCTGATAACCTGTCACTACAGCAATATACCTACAAATCTATCTTAAACAGCTCTAAAATCTTTGTCAAACGTGGCGGAACGACATTTGTTTCGTCTAACGCTCTGCCTAAGGATAAAGGCGTGATTATATGTATGTAAAAAAAACAAGGCAGCTTACGAAAACGACCCGCCCCACCTAATAAAAAGTAGTCTATCATAGCCTCTCTTTTACCAACATACCAAACACGAAATTTCAGATATACATGACAGAACAATAATAAGACAAAAAGTTGTTTTGACATTATGTTATCGATAACATACAAAGTCCCAGAAAATCTCTATAAACTGCAACAATTTGAAACTCATTGAAATCATTATATTTCCTTTCGAATGTTTGGGGGTAAAAATATCGAAGGAAGAACGTTTAAATAAGACGTTTCACAGATGACATCAGTAAACATGATATCTGTGAGCACTTCTACTGGCAAAACTCCTTCTTTTCACTAATAGAATATTCATAGCAGTCGTCGCTTCAAGAACCACAATCAGGTGCGCGGGCGACTATTTGAATACATACCAGACGTTTTACTAATTACTGTGGTTTTCTTTTTGTATGTGAGCTTGTAGCTGTGTTTACCTTAGGTATTGGTAACTGCCTCCGTGGTCTAGTGGCTAGTGCCATGGACTCCTAATCCGGAGGTCCTGGGTTCAATTCCCAGGGGGAAAACACAAAGTTGATATTTAAGAATTTGTCACTTTGTGCATTTTCCCTAGTTTGGTGAGGACATTATTTTAAAAAAAAAGTTTCGTGCTTCGGAGGGCACGTTAGGCCGTCGGTCCCGGTCGCTGTCTTTGATAGTGGTCGTTACTCAAACCATGTCAGAGGCCTGATAGTTGTGCTACTAGGCGGTTTAAAAACTCTAGACACCAGGGTTCATCGGGTCGATAGACTAATGGAGAGAGTAATGGTAGTCAGTTTGTCTAGCTTTAGGGGTAGGTGTGGTCTAGCTTTTTTGAGTTTTAAAACCATTATAAATTTGACTTGAAGATCTATGATTAAAGCTGAAAGAAAACAAAGCTTGGATTTCAAAATTTGTAAACGGCCTATAGAAAATAAACTAACCTATTGGTGAGCACATTCTAACATTTTCCGCATCGTCACTTCCCCACAGGTAAGTTAGCGGGAAAATTAAACAGAATATAAGTAGAAGTTATTGCATATGCATATTAATTTTACATATAGGGTCTAATATGGGCCATAAACATGAGTGTCGAAACTTGCCTAACCGCTGTTACAATTTATTCACTCGACCTAACTAATAGGCTAGTGGTCCTATAAACGTTCACCAACATAAACTTGAATGCCACTAAGCCTGTCTTAGATATCTTCCTATTTAGCATGCCTTTTTTTTACTTAGGCTCGTATTTATAAAGCGATCTCAATATTGAGAGCAATATTAAGTGTGGATTTGACAGGCCATATTGTACTGAAATGACATTTCTGATACGAACTCAAACTAGCTGTCAGTCTCAAGAGCTGTTAATAAATATGGGCCTTAGTCTGTAAAGAAAATGAGAACTAACCTGAAACCTCTCAATACATAATACCTACCAGTTCCATTCCACCGTATAATACAATCATAAAATTGAACAATTATTTTGATCTGCAACTTTTGAAAAACTAAGTTTTAAAGTGTGACAAGTATATGATCCTATGGTATTTATTATTTCTATGATTTTACATCTAAATATTACTTAGTTTTACTTGTGTATTTTTACATCCATGCATTATACGATTATTAAATCGAATTTTATGACAATCTTTCTAAAAAAAATCTTTTTTAATCAGTGTAGGCGAAATACATAGTGTGGTATACTTACCTACTTTAACACATTCTCCTAACACAGATAATTGAACTCAAAATATTTGCAACTCTTGTTTTTGCCTAATTATTTCACACTTGGCAACACCGAAACTGAAATGCAACCGGTTCATAAAAATAACAATTATCTTGTAATTTGATGACAACATTGTTTCTATTCGAATTATTTCACGGACAATTATACTGAGGGAACGATTAACATCAGTGTTAGTGAATAGGGGTGTCAACAGTGATATTAAAATTATCGTTTCATTAATTGTTGAATGGCAAATTACGGTACTTTTTAATTATCAGGGCTATCAGTTCATTTATTTATTTTAGTCAGCAGAGTGAGTTAGCCTTATTGACAAAAATATATTAACATGGAAAATGAACCTTATAATGTTCATTTATATAATAACTATAGGGTTTTTTTATTCTTGGTCTGGAAAGTGCAGTAGGCTATTTTAAACTAAGAAAAATATATAAATATTTAAAAAATGTTAGTAACTTCTTTTTCAGCTTAAATTATCAATTAAAATCTGACATTAACTTAAAAAAAGATTTATAAGTTATTGATAAAAATCTTATGTTCTATAATTGTTTTTCTTTTTCTGGTGACAACCCTATCTTCTGCATTGACCAACACCCACTCATCGATCACGCTGCACCGGCCGTGTTTTGTTAATAAGTAAGTTTTTTTCTAATTACTCGACATCCATCTGTAACCCAAAATAGTCCAATTATAGCGTTTATTGGACAAAAACGTCGGCTAAACTCGAAAATTTAACATGACTGGTTTACATTGCCAAATACTGCCTCCGTGGTCTAGTGGCTAGTGCCATGGACTCCTGATCCGATTCCCAGGGCGGAAACACAAAGTTGATATTTGAGAATTTATCACTTTGTGTATTTTTCCCCAGTTTGGTTAGGACATTGCAGGCTAAATCACCTGATTGTCCGAAAAAGTAAAAGATTTCGTGCTTCGGAGGGCACGTGAAGCCGTCGGTCCCGGTCGCTGTCTTTGATAGTGGTCGTTACTCAAACTATGTCAGAGGTCTGATAGTTGTGCTACTAGGCGGTGTAAAAACTCTGACACCAGGGTTCATCGGGTCGATAGGCTCGATACACACTCGACAGAAGAATTGCCAAATAAGCTTGCGGGTGTTATCGTAATAGTAGTTTTTATAGCACCTTGAAATTCGATATAGATTACCTTACACGAGTGCCTTTAGGGCATTTAGGTGCGTTTGCTTCTCCATCGACTCTAGGCTCGTATTTATGAAGCGATATCAGACTTGAGAGCAATATTAAGTATGGATTTGACAGGCCAGTTTGTACTGTAATGACATTACTGATACGAACTCAAACTCGCTGTCACTCTTGAGAGCTGATTACAAATACGGCCCTATATCCATCACAAAGATACTGGCAATCTTTGTCAGATGCCATGGATCCCAATTTCATTTCATTTTAAGAATCTGGTACACTTAAATATTTATTTTTAGCTCTAAATTCAGCATAAATCACTCAAAATTAACACAGTAATTTATTAAATATAGCAACATTGAAAAGGATACCACTTATGAAGTGAGAGGTATATTAAAGACTATGTTTATATAGCCGATGTAGGTTATCAAGTGCTAGATTTTATATTCCATATTGCCAAATCCCGCTTTACATTATCATACTAATGTAATGTATGGTAATGATAAAACCTCGTACGGAACATAAGTGCAGGTGCGAACAGGTTTGATTTTATGTGATCCTAGTTATAAGAGTTAATCATACTATGTAATATTATTAATCCAGGCATAAATCCAGGTACAAAAAATTAGCTACATGCTGCAGATAACCCACTTAGAATGAATAAGTATTCCTAGGTAGAGATATTTTTTTATTGTTTTTTGCACCCACCAACAGTGCTATTTTATTTCTGATAATATTAAAAATAACAAATCAAAGATTCGACCGCTGACGGGATTTTAACCCATGTCTTTGGAAAAAGGGTTCGGGTTCAAATCCCGTCAGTGGTCGAATCTTTGATTCGTTATTCCTAATATTTTTAGGTAGAGATAGTACTTAGTAAGTTTTTCTGCCATTCAAACTATGTAATATTATTAATCCAGACATAAATCCAGGTACAAAAAATATGTTCTACATGCTGCAGATAACCGACTTAGAATGAATAAGTTTACCTAGGTAGAGATATCTTTTAATCTTTTAATTTAAATTTGCACTCACCATGCTATTTTATTTCTAATATTATTAAAAATAACAAATCAAAAATTCGACCGCTGACGGGATTTGAACCCATGTCTTTGGAAAAAGGGTTTCGGGTTCAAATCCCGTCAGTGGTCGAATCTTTGATTCGTTATTCCTAATATGTTTAGGTAGAGATAGTATTTAGTAAGTTTTTCTGCCATTCATACTATGTAATATTATTAATCCAGACATAAATCCAGGTACAAAAAAATGTGTTCTACATGCTGCAGATAACCGACTTAGAATGAATAAGTATACCTAGGCAAAGATAATTTCTAATAGATTTTTGCACTCACAGTGCTATTTTATTTCTAATAATATTAAAAATAACAAATCAAATATTCGACCGCTGACAGGATTTCAACCCATGTCTTTGGAAAAAGGGTTTCGGGTTCAAATCCCGTCAGTGGTCGAATCTTTGATTCTTTATTCCTAATATTTTTAGGTAGAGATAGTATTTAGTCAGTTTTTCTGCAATTTGGCTCTAATCTAGGCCCCAAGGTGCCGAAGCAGTCACCTTTTAAATTGGAAAAGTATTTAAATCTTTCATAGCTAGATCTATAACCTGTTTCTGATATTTTTAATTTAAGACGGTGACAGGACTAAAATCAGTTTAGAAATATCTTATAACATAACCACATCCTACTCCAATAATCACTACCGCCTGTGCTACCGTAAACCAAATGTCAGAAACGATAAACTAACATAACCAAGATAAGCACTTTCCCTTCGGCAGTAAAACTGAAGGTAGAAATCGGGCCAGTGGAGGTAAATGTGCAGCCACAAATCTGGTTGCATTTGCTGGTGGAGCCAGGTATGTAGCCAGGAAGATTTTGGGCACAGTAAAAAAAAAAAAAAAAAAAACTTTATTCAAGTACAATAATCAATTATACAAAAGTCTTTGTTTATCGTCAAATTAATTGTACAGAAGCCATTTGAGATCTGTCAGACCATCAGACAGTTCCTAAGCTAGGAATTAACCTGTATTATAGGAACTGGTGATAATCATCCTGCACTAGTAAGTCCAGCTTGTTACAATCAATTTATTTACACAGAAGTGAACATGAGTAACTTATATTGTACTAAAAACAAAATTTAAAATTTAAAAAAAATAATTATGGAACAAAAAAAAATTAAAGAGAAATTGTGTGTGTAGTGTTGTGTAGTGTAGCAAACTCGTACATACATACATATTATCACGCCTTTATCCCTAATGGGGTAGGCAGAGCGTAAACGACCTAAACAAAGGTCGCTTCGCCACGTCTGACAAAGTTGTGAGGGTTATTAAAGATAGATTTGTAGGTAAATTGCTGTAGTGACAGGTTGTCAGCCCATCGCCTACATTGCAATATACTGAAACCCTCGGGTCCCTTAGCTGCTTTTTACAGCATGCCCGGGAGGAAATGCAGCTGGCACATTCTATATTTTTCTCTCGCTCCCAGACCAGGACCGGCAAACTCGTATTTAGGGGAATTCCCCACTAGTAAAGTTCCAATATCCTCTTGTTCCGGAATACCCACAATCTCTTAGTATTAGACTGAAATGTTGCATGGAGGACGTTTGGTCCTATTTGACCTGTTTCAGGGCGAAAAATTAGACAAAACATTCGGCTTAGAAAAGTTCTTGTATACACTATATAATCAGTACATGATACTGACAGATTTACGTTCGTGTCAGAAATGTCATTACAGTACAGTACAAAATGATCTGTCAAATCCATACTTAATATTGCTTGCTCTGAATCTTGATCGCTTTATAAATACGAGCCTACAAGTGTAACATAATGTACATTTGTAGTCACGCCTGAAATGCATTGCGACGTTAGAAATTCCAACTACGGCACTGTATCTAGTTGTGGTTGGCGGTTCTGTAAGGTATTTGGTTTGGTGTGTTTATTATAGTAAACATACCAAGTAAACGCAAATATACATTTCACCGCAAAGTTAATGTGTGCACTTTCAAAAGCATTCGAATTTTCTTTTGAAAACCAGGTGTAAGAGACAGCGTCCCGCAATCTGTTAGGGGTTGCTCTGTCAACGTCACTGAACAACTATAAGCAAGGTTTTTTTTGTAACTTAAAACTTGTTCAGTCTTTGACTGAGCAACCCCAATCATTTTGCGGGACGCTGTCCCTTATACACCTGGTATAATAAATGGAATAAAAAAAAAACATTATAATAATTATAACTCACAAAAAAGAAGTTAAAATCATGGGATAAAATAAATCACGAAGATAAAGAATAGCGCTTTAAAATGAAAAAAATCACAGATATTAAAGAAAAATTAAATTGTCTGATGAAACATTTCAATATGAGTAATCGATCGCAAGATATTCGCATAATAACATTCATACATATAATTACGCCTTTATCCCTAATGGGTTAGGCAGAGCGTAAATGACCAAAAAGAAGATAGATTTGTAAGTATATAGCTGTAGTGACAGCTTGTCAGCCTATCGCCTAAATTACACTATACTGAAACCCTCGGATCTCTTAGCTGGTTTTTACAGCATGCCCGGGACGAAATGCAGCTGGCACATAACAATGTCTATGTTTTTCTCTCGCTTCCAGGGCAGCATGGAAGGATCCATAATAAGGGGCATTCAAAATCAATGTGATCTGATCATACTAGCTGGAACAATTACGTGATAATACGCAGGTTTCGGTCACCAGTGACTCACAAACTTGTCCACTTTCGATTGCAAAACCTCTCTTACTCATTACGTTGCGAAAACTCCAAAACACGTAAAAACCGACATCTGCAATGATAATACTGCAATTTGGGATAACTTTGATTAATATAATAATGTTATTTACATTGAATCACGCTATATGAAACTAATTCGCTTGAGAAGTACAGTCACACGAAATAAATACCAACTGTCTCCGTGGTCTAGTGGTCAGAGCCCTGGGCTTACGATCCGGAGGTCCTGGGTTCGATTCCCAGGGAACACAAAGTTGTTATTTGTCAATTATCACTTTGTGAGGTTTTCCCCAGTTTGGTTAGGATATTGCAGGCTGAATCACTTGATTGTCTGAAAAGTAGATAAAAGGATTTCATGCTTCGGAGGGCACGTTAAGCCGTCCGTACCGGTTGCTGTCTATAATAATAATAATAATTTATTTCCAAAAAAGTACCTACAGATATTGTTACAAGAACAGTAAGCTTAAACTATACATTGGCTATAATGGCGACAGGTTGTCAGCCCATCGCCTAAATTACAATATAATACTTAGCTGGTTTTTATAGCATGCCCGGAAGGAAATTCGGCTGGCGCTTCTATATTTTTCTCTCGCTCCCAGGTAAGCATGGAGTCCTACCCAAGTATCTTATCCTATATCCGTTGCTTTGCCAACTTCACAATTAAGGTACATAAAATCATTTGAAAAGATTGCAATATTCTTTTCAATTTGAGTGTACTTTATGGCTATGACCTGACCTATGATATTGTTAAATATCCAAATTGTTAGAGTCAGTAAAATAATTAAGATGATTACATGATGTGCCTTACCACCAAGATGGTCTTGTTAGTATAATTGCTTAATTTAGACATATTTGGTACGATTGCCGAACTGTTAATTGAATAATCAAAAACATAATAAAATTTAGTTAATTTATTTAATTTATTTTTCTTCCATGCTGGACTGGGAGAGATAGAAAAACATAGAATGTTCCAGCTGCCCTTCCTCCCGGGCATGCTGTTGAAGTCAGCAAAAGGGACTCGAGGGTTACAGTGTATTGTAATTTAGGCGATGGGCTGACAACCTGTCACTTTAGCAATACATATTACAATCTAAAATTGCCCTCAATTTTTGTCAGACGTGTCGAAAGCGCCTTTTACGAGGCGTTAAACGCTCTGCCTACCCCGTAAGGGATAAAGGCGTGATTTATGTATGTATGTAATAAAATTTATATTTTTTTTTAAATACAAACTTACGATATGGCTCTTCTTTTATTAATAAGTCAATTATATTATTAAAATGTCACAATAAATCTAAATCACAATGTCAAAACTTAAAACTATAACCTACTCAATCAAAAAGACCGCCCCGATTATGGCTCTTCTAATCTTCTATTGTAAAGTTCGTACTTTAAACGTTGAGTTATCGATATCAACGTGTTTTGCAACTACTTTTTCTTTGCAACTTAGCAAAGGTTTAAATTTCGGATGCGCAGACGATAACCTTGTTACAAACATATGTTTTGCAGTTGACTTTCTTTGAAGTTTTAAAGCAATATCAGGATAAACGCCGAAAAATAAGTTTTATCGATAACGAAAAAAAAAAACAAGCAGTGTATACGTCAGTACGTTTGGGTGGTGGATTAGCAAACATACTCAGAGATGTTACATTCAAAGGGATTGCTGATGCCCATTCCGTGGATATATTCCTTCTATGTAAAGATATGCGGCTAATACTTACAATGCAACAATAAATAAACCACTTGTCATTAAGCTAGTCCTAGAACTCCTTAGAACAGATTGAACTTCGTGACAATAAGTCCGTTCCCACAGTACAGAAACTCGTCTTACCCTTTCAACTACATTCTAATAGCTGCCTTAGCCTCATACTAAAGTTCATTGAAGCATCTAAATACCAATACACCGTCAAAATAACTGTTCGGTGCAGCTACGCTTATAATGAATGTGGCGAAAGATGGAAGTAATGCCGCCAACATGGCCGCCATCGCCATTTTTGACAGTTCTCCCAACCTGCAGCGTCCCCACCCGCGTTCATCATAAGCATAGCCTTACTGTACTGGAATAGACAATCGATATCATTCTCAGAAGCTACGTGCCTGTCGCCTTACTAGAACACCCATACATCTATCCTGCTCGTCACAATGAAAATAAAGAAGGATAGATGTATGATATTGGTCATACAAGAAACGGTAAAGCTATAAAGGCCATTTTACTGTGTCGTGTTTAACATTCCAGTAACGATATTGCATCCTGACTCCTGAGTTGAATTTGATTAGCAAATCCATTTTAGATGACCGATCATTTTATACTTTTTGGTTGAAGCAAGAGTTCTTTATAAACTGGTGGTACAATAACGCCCAAATTGCATCACACGCGAAGGAAACGATGGTTTTATAAACAAGTATTAAGGATATTACAAGGCTGATCTTCCTTGCCAGTGATTTCGTCATATTAAAGAATGTGTTCTTAGTAGGTCAATGAGGTAGGTACTAAGTACTAAAAACTTGCATCAGGACAGGCCCTATCAATCTAGGCAAGAAGTTAGGTAGTAAACTAAAGGTGTTTGGCAATTACATAGCTCGTATGTACCTAATAGCTACTGCATGCTTCTCGCTAAAATTGCTACTAAACTGTCTACAAAGTTGAAGCGGATTTGAAGGACAAGAATTCTTAGGTGTAATTTTTCCGAGGTAAACTAAACGAAAACATTGTGGGTGTGGTACCAATATGCACAGATGGGTGGGGTTACCTAGGCTCGTATTTTTAAAGCAGTCGTGTCAGTCAATCTGTCCCATCAGAATAAGAGATTGAAGGAATAGAGAGTGCACCTGTGTGTAGCGCAAACACTTGGGCACTAAAAACAAGTCCTGCGCAGTTGGCTGATTTCCGCGAGATTGGCCGCCATCACCGAAAATCGGTGGGAGGACTATTATTATTATTTATTTTTAAAGCGATCTCAATTTTGAGAGCAATATTAAGTATGGGTTTGACAGGCCAGTTTGTACTGAAATTACATTTGATACAAACTCAAAATCGCTGTCACTCTTGAGAGATGATTACAAATACGACCCCTAGGTATCTATTTATAAAAGGCCCATCAAATGAAGTTAAGTTAGTAATAGAGTCGTACTTATTCATCCAAAATATATATTTCTATTTATAAAAATCGGCCTAGTCATACTAACTGTACAAACGCAATGACAACTTTTAAAGTTTATGCGAGGCTGTATACCGGACCTAGGATTTTCGGCATTGAATTAGTGAGTATTTGTGTTTATGCAACATCTCAACTGACATCAATGTCAACAAGTAATGTGTGACTGCTAGTGGGCGCAGCTTTTGCTAATGAATTATTTCCATGCTGGACTGGGAGTGCGAGAAAAACATAGAATGTGCCAGCTGCATTTCCTCCCGAAAAACCACCTAAGAGATCCGACTGTTTCAGTATATTGCAATTTAGGTAATGGGTTGACAACCTGTCATGGGTCTACAGCAATATACGTACAAATCCATCTTAAATAACCCTCAAAACTTTGTCAGATGTGGCGGAACGACCTTTGTTTAAGTCGTTTACGCTCTGCCTACCCCATTAGGGATAAAGGCGTGATTATATGTATGTATGTAAAAGAAAAAAATACTAGCATGGAACATCTTTGCTCAATTAAATTGGACAGGCAGTACATTTGAGAATATCCATAATGTTACATGGATTGATGAATAAAAAGATAAAAAAGATAATGAGCAAGCATTTTAAAAGTCGCGACAGAATTCAAAGCCTCTTTATCGACGACTATCAGATTTCATTGAGCTTCCGACTCCAAAAATAAAACAAAAGGTTTCTGATTTGCATTGAGGTTTTTATTCTCTCCAAACTTATCACTAGCGTCAACTTTCTAACATGAGGTCTACACAACTACTCAAATAGCACCAGTGTTTAAAATTGATAAATAAATGTTTTAAAAAGAGCCCAATGGTGTAGTGGATAGGGCCACTGCCTCCTGAGCGGGAGGTCGTGGTTCGAATCCCACCACGTTACAACTGGCACATCTTTTTCTCTCACTCCCAGTCCAGCATGGAAGAAACTTTTTTTCTTTTATTACACTTTAAATATAAATTTGTAACAATGATTGAATGTTTCATAATAACATTTGCTTGCCCTTATCCTATTTACTTGGGGTCGGCGCAGTACGTTTTCTTCTTCCATTCATGCCTATCAGCCCAGTTCAACACTCACACCTGATGTTTCATAATAAATAAGCTGAAAAAACCTTACCAGATTCATTTTTGAAAGGGAGAATAATCTACACTAATATTATAAAGAGGAAAGATTTGTACCTATTTTTGTATGTTTGTAATGAATAGGCTCAAACAGTAATGGGCCGATTTAAAAAAATCTTTTACTAATAGAATGCTACATTCTTCCAATTTGACATAGGCTACATTTCATTTTGAAAAAAATTAGGGATCCTTGGTAAAATTTGAACAATGTAACCGAAGGTGTAGAAAAATGAGTCTTAGAATGTCTTTCGTCGAATGCGCTGCCGAAACTATTAGCGATAGAACAAAATAATGTACAACAATATTGAAGAACATCATAATGTCTACAAAAAACTCCGTGGTAGCATATGTCTAACTATTGTAGTTATGTCACTACAACAACTTTTTTCATTTTAAACATTAATGAAAATGCTAACCAAATTCAAACCATGCTATTTATGTGTTTATATTAATCCTCATCCAAATAAATTATTTTATGGTCAAGACCATTTAACTACCTATAAAGTAGTTTTTAAATTATTTAAATTGGACTTTTCATTCAAAAGATATTACGAATTAAAAAAATTCAAACAGTAAACAAAACCGCCATAGCGCCGTGGCCGTTGTTTGCGATGCAGTCTGAAAAGCGCGCCGGGCATCGCGGCGGGCGGGGTGGAGTATAGGTAGATACATTTTTAGTTGAAAGTTGTCAACGTTTAATTTAGACTGTATATATTTTATTCGACTCTGCTTTTATTCTAATTACTTAAAAAAAAATATTATCTACCTCGTGCGAAGCCGGGACGGGCTGCTAGTACTATATATAATCATTCAAGATTAGGTAAACTAAATTTCCATGAAGTGCATATAATGTCATAAGAACCTAAATAATGGGCTCGATTCTAGATACCACCGTCTAAAACTAAAATTGAAATCTATTTGTCACTTTCAAAATAATAAAATTAAAAAGGGACAGAGGATTTATACCCAACAAAAAACATGTAAATATACTCTATGGTTGTACACTTTGTCCGCTAGATTTTAACGTTTCTCCAGTATTTCTGATAATTTTGTCCGCCATATCATTGGACGGCGGATAAAAATGACAGATAATGCATAAAACTACCAACTATAAATCAAAAATAATTAAATAATAATTTTATTTGAAAAATCAGAAACCGGTGAGAATTGATCCCCTATCCCTTTCCAATGTGGTTAGTCTGAAAGTGACACATAGATTCATAATTTAGTTTTAGCCTTCAAATCTAGAATCGAGCCCAACGAAGCCTTCCACCTTACTTATGATTGACCAGTACATCTATAAAGTCAAAATCATGTCTTCATTACATTCCTAACCTCTAGATGTTGAAACCAAATCGTAGAATCAATAGCAGTAACTAGAAGTCAGTATAGTTCATGCCACGATGAAGCCATGATTCGATTGATCGACGGTCAATTACACTGATATCGAGTCAGTTTAGTATCGATTACATCGATATCGCAACAGCTATAACAGTAACGCAGTGCGGCAAAATTATCGATAAATGGCTTCGAAGACTTCCGATACCCTACTATGCTAATAAATACAGAGTACTTTACTAGGTCTATTGATAATATGTTCGGTAGAAATTTGTAATGCATTTCCTCCCAGGCATGCTGTAAAACCAGCTAAGGGGTTAGTGGGTATCAGTATATTGTAATTTACGCGATGGGGTAAGAACCCGTCACTACAGCAATATACCTACAAATATATTTTAAATAACCCTCAAAACTTTGTCAGACGTGGCGGAACGACCTTTATTTAGGTCGTTAACGTTCTGCCTACCTGAATAGATAAAAAGGCGTGATTATACGTATGTAGAAATTACTTATATTACTTTGTATTTCATTGATTTCATCAGAGTTCCAGGCATTTACAGGAGTATATTTTAGCAAAAAGAAAAGACAGTAATTTTGCGTAAAGAAGCTACTTAATTAGCCATCAAATATCAACTAAAAAACTATAAAAATCCAGGGTGATTTAGTCATTAGTTGATTCTTATAGACTGACTCTATCAAAGCGTATCAATATTATCGGCATATCGATATGCCAGAAACTATCGATACCCAATCAAAAGAGGCACTATCGATCAACAACACACAAGTGAGGTAAGTCTCGCTTTCAACACGTCAGTAATGCGTGCACATATGGCAAATAAATTGCTGCTGTCTTGCAAACAACCATTTCGTTATCTCCCATTTTGTATGGTCAGCAGATTGAGATACAAGTGTCGAGAACCAGTTTTTTATGCAGTGAGTAGTTTTCTCATATTTTCTCATATTTATAAAATAATAAAATTGTTTTTAAGATAGGTAGAGATAATCTAGAGTATCCTTCTTCATTTTAGCGAGTGAATTTCGAGTCAAACGACCCGATGATCCCTGGTGTCAAAGTTTCCAAACCGCCTAGTAGTTCAGCTGTTAGGCTTCTGACGTGGTTTGAGTAACAAAGACAGAGACCGGGACCGACGGCTTAGCGTGCCCTCCGAAGCACGGAATCCTTTTTATTTTCAGACAATCTGGTGATTCAGCCTGCAATGTCCTAACCAAACTGGGGAAAACCTCACAAAGCGATAAATTGACAAATATCAACTTTTTTGTGTTCCCCCTGGGAATCGAGTATCCTTGAAAAGCAAATAATTTTATTTTTGGTTAATGGCCACTTACTGATAATTTTGACAAGTATAATTAATTACAGCAAAGATACACTATGACAAAGAACAATACATTATGTTTTTTTTTCGATAGGAAGGATAACATATATGACATATTTTTAACAATAAAAAAACATGTAGACTCCTAATTATAAAGCGATCTCAAACTTGAGGGCAATATTAAGTATGGATTTGACAGGCCAGTTTGTACTGAAATTACATTTCTGATACGAAATCAAACTAGCTGAGCCACTCATGAGCGCTGATTATAAATACGGCCCTTAGAGTTCCTTTATTACATAACTAAGGTAATACCAACTGCTGTCGCCATTTGTGGTATTCTACCAATCATTTACGAGTCTTTGTTGACACGATAAGAAGGTATACTTTAAAACAATACAAGAAGACATACCAATTAAATTAAAATGTTTTTATTCACACATTTTTAATATCTACTAATTTGTACCTACCTAAAGCGGAATTTCATTTCACAGAATCCAAGGTATCTGTTGACGCTACAATCCCATACATCACTCATAAGAGGTACGATTCGCGTCGTATCCCGTTGGTCACTTTCGATCTTCAGTTGCGTAAGCGCAGCGCATCTGCAAACTGCATTCCGTTCAACCTCCTGCGGCGACATTCGGTAAATAATCGTAAGTCGTATGGTCAGACTAGTGGTCTTTGCCTAACCCTCTTGACAGAGTTGTTTGCAAGATGCCTATTGACCTATCTATAATTTGGTTTCGCTAACTTTAGTTTCACCTTTGTCCCAATTGCCGAGAATCTCCCTCCTGGACATGAACTACCGTGGCCGATCTGAAAGTCCTTAAACAGGCTTCAGACTCAGGTTGGCAGAAGTAAGGAAACATGGTCAGTAGGGGATTTTCGGCAAGCCCTGATGTAGACTGTATTTGCGGTGCATTGCAAACCATGGCACACTTGACATCGTGCCCTGCGTGCTCCAACACCTGTACGCCAGCGGATTTATCCACAATACAAGTCGCTGAATTCGACACGCTCAGAAGAAGAATAGCAGCCAACATCTGCCATACGCTCCACGAAAGGGTAAACTGTCATCAATATATCTTTGAAAACTAAACACTGATAGTCGGTGATCGACCGCATGCAATGAAAATTATACTAAAGTGTGCCAAAGTTAAGATGACTCGTATCAATCAAAGCAATACACATTTCTGTTTGAAATTACTCTCGATAATTGCATTTTTGTCTTATAGGTATTAGATACGTGGGCCCTACTTAGTTAATGTTATGTCCAATGGTTGTGTCACTCAACTTTCGTTATCAGAAAGCATAACTCGAAGAGATGTTGATGAATCAAAAATCATCAGCATCACTTCAAAAGCGCCGACGCCGGTGACAAATCCTCAAATACCAGTCTGGGATTGGCTGTTCGATAATAAATTATAGTCTGGGATTGGCTGAACTCTGACGCAGCGTTTCACCTTCGATGTTTAAAATTCGAATGTCATTGTCATTAACATAATTGGAGAGACAGAGAGAAAATTGGGCCATTGCCGTGTGAAATGCTTGCTTTTGAGATATTAGCTGGCGAGACTATAAACAAGATAATGTATTCATTATCTATAAATGGTAGAGAACAGAAAGCTCTGATCAATATCACTAACCAGAATTTTAGATGATCAACACTTTTATCTACCAAATTTGATACAAAAATCAAACAAATACCGTAGATTCCAGGAATATAAGTATGTTTTATAAGTCTTTATAGGTGTCAACAGATTTGATCATAGAAATGGGACCACTGCTATTAATACATTGGGAGGTTTTCACCATACTCACTCCCTCACTCATACGTTTGACAGACGGATCGGCAAGCACAGTACCATATATTATTTTCATTCTACAATACCTGCGGAAAAACATTATTGCAATTAACACAAATTCTAGAAAATTCTATCTCAAACCATAAAATGGTCAGCATGGTTTATGACTACCACTATCAAGACACCTTCCATTACAGACTCTCTACATGACCTCAAGCTCTCTCTGACCATATTCCAGTCGAACCTCCGGCCAGTGGAACAAGCTCCCACTTTTACTCCACACCTCTGACATACCATGCCTCTGACACTAATGCAATATATGTAATACCACCTAATAAATCATATAAGATAGGAAAGTTTTTGCCGTTTGACCTTTTATCATCTTCGTCTATTATTTTCCATAACAATCAGTTGCCATAATAATGGTGAAAGTGAAGTGGTTGTCATATTATTATCTTCTAAATATTATGCCAAGTTAAAATATATAATAATCCATGTATGTAATAGCCAAGGGCCAATGTAGTGCCCGTTATAACAAACAACTTTCCATAAGGAACATAGAACTTTAGAGGGTCTAAATTTCTGAACCGGATGATAAAAAAAATCCGTTAAAACTTTAGGGTGTGATGTGAGTTTGGTCATCTATTTTTTTATGCCTGTATACCCAAAATATATGAATAACTACAACACCGCGAAAAATTCTAGCTGAACTTTTATTATATGTATATCCTGGCTTTTACAAAAGGGACTAGGTGATCTCTTGTTTAAAGGATCATTTCAAATATCTGTAGAGTATGTATGCCGCTATAACAACCATAATATTTAACTTAATGTATTTATCTTCTGAAGTAAGCTTCTGAGACACCCGTAGAGTTGTTTGATGAAGATTGAAGACGATGTTTACTTTAATTTTCTATTTGTTAAAATGTGGTTGGGTGAAAAAGTGGTCTATGTACGAAATTTATTAAAAAAAATATATATTATAGAACAAGTGTAATTAAGTATAAATCACTTCAAAAATAATGGTAAAGATTCGTTATTTTATGATTGTTGATTGATATTCGAAGATGTTTAAATCTTCGAGTGATCTAACTACTAAGTCAACACTACTTAATGAATTCGATATAATACCTACTATTTACATTACAAATCAAATAGTTTGCACATTGTGAATTTCTAAATTGAAAAACACTAAAGGCCGTAAAACTTAATTTCTAAGATACAACATTACACCTCTCTACCGTACTAAACAAATGCCTCTGGCGTACCTTTTGCAAACAACTTCAAATATCTGAATTTGAGGAGTCGAGGTTAGGTCACATAGCGTTAGCATCTTTTAGTGCAAAAATGATCTTTAATGCAAGGAGTCAAGGACGTAGTAATTCGTGTAGTTAATATGTTTTATACTTGTATTTGTAAGTAAGAAATTTTGAAATCAATCCAGTAGCACATCTATTCAAGGTCTATTCAGTTATGATCGTTAAAATTTATGAGAAAGAACTGATATTACTCGCCGGTTGCTAGAGTTATTTTATTTATTATTTTTATTGGCAAAAGATGTGCAAGAAATATAAACTGTATGCGATCCACATACAGTTAGTTAAGGTATAATATAATACCTTCTAATTCTACCATTCCATTAAAGTATCCATATATTTTGAGTCTAAACCACCCGAAGAAATCACCCTCAAAAGAAGGAAAACGCCCTCTGATTTGTTTATAGATATTCCACTCTTAGAGCGACTGTTTTACTTATATACATACTTACATATAATCACGCTTTTATTCTCGAGTCGAATAACGATCCGAAGAACCCTGGTGTCAGAGTTTTCAAACCGCCTAGTAGCACAGCTATTAGGCCTCTGACATGGTTTGAGTAACGACCACTATCAAAGACAGCAACCGGGACCGACGGCTTAACGTACCCTCCGAAGCACGGAATCCTTTTACTTCTCGGAAAATCAGGTGATTCAACCTGCAATGTCCTAACCAAACTGGGAAAAATCCAGCAAAGAAAATCTAGCCTGTGTTATTCCCTAATATAGGACCATATGTCAAATGCAAAGGCATATCTTATATTAACCTACTTTAAAAACTATTCCTTTTAACAGTTAACTAACCGTTATAAAATATAATTGATTGTGATCACGTAACAAAATCAACTCATGCGCATAATCATGTCCCTGAGCGTAAGTGAAGTGGGCTACATCCCCACAGGCCTACCACAATTTATAATGAACTAGCTTTTGGCCCGCGGTTTCACCCGCGTTAAATGAGTTTTCCTGTGGGAATGAAGTGTTTTCCCGCGGTAAAAAGTAGCCCATTTCAGACTTTAGGTTATATTCTGTCACCAAGCCAAATTTCATCTAATTCCGTTCTGTCGTTTAGGCGAAAAAAAAAACAAACAAACAGACAGACAGAGAGTTACTTTCGCATTTATAATATTAATATGGATTTATAGTTATACAATTATACCTTAGAATTGACAATGATATGCAAGATCTTTTATGTAACTAATAGTTTATTTTATTTTGCGATAAAGCTTATATAATCCATCAATGAATTGACAATAAGCAAATTATATGTTGTGATTGAACATCATGTGTAATTCATACATACATACATATAATCACGCCTTTATCCCTAATGGGGTAGGCAGAGCGTAAACGGCCTAAACAAAGGTCGTTCCGTCACGTCTGGCAAAGTTTTGAGGGTTATAATGAAGATAGATTTGTAGGTATATTGATGTAGTGACAGGTTGTCAGCCCGTCGCCTAAATTGCAATATACAGAACTGAACAGAAGACTCGGATCCCTAAGCTGGTTTTACAGCATGCCCTGGTGGAAATGCAGCTGGTACATTCTATGTTTTTCTCTTGCTCCCAGTCCAGCATGGAAGAAACTTAACTTTAAATTAAAGTTATTTTCATACGACTAGTTATTAGTTCAATCATCTAACAGTTTTAATAATAATAAGACTCTATATTTCCATCATACGATCAATTGACTCAATTTCTTTACATAACTGATTGGGTTGACTGTGATATCGTTAATAATCACTACTCGTACATAGTATAAAACAAAGTCCCTATATCCCTATGTATGCATAAATCTTTAAAACCACGCAACGGATTTTGATGTGGTTTCTTTTACTGGAGAGAGTGATTCAAGAGGAAGGTTTATATGTATAATACAAGCATAATATAGTAGAGAAACACTGATAATTTCCGTGCGAAGCCGGGGCGGGCCGCTAGTAAGTTATAAACATTAATTTGTACGTCGTTTATTAAGTAACAAACTATCATTACAAATTACGACGGGTACCTACTTTTGATGGTTAACAAGATATCATCGATATAGTCGCGGGTTTCAATCCTTCATACATTCGTATAATCACGCTTTTATCCCGAATGGGGTAAGCAGAACGTAAACGACTTAAACAAAGGTCGTTCCGCCACGTCTGACAAAGTTTTGAGGGTTATTTAAGATAGATTTGTAGGTATATTGCTGTAGTGACAGGTGTCAACCTATCGCCGCAATATATAGAAACCCTTGGATCCCTTTAGCTTTTTTTTTACTGCATGCCCGGGAGGAAATGCAGCTGACACATTCTATATTTTTGTCTCGCTCCCAGACAAGCATGGAAGTTTCAATCCTACTTGCATAAAATGTTGGTTACTCATTATCTCCCGAGCCTTATCCCATATCTCACGGGGTCGGCTTCCTAATCTAGGAAATTGAACGAGGTTACATCACTTTGGTTACTATGTACTATTTTTTATGTGCCGAGAAATTTAACAGTAGTTACAGTTTAGTTTACCTGGTTTAAAAAGAGGAAGAATCCACGACGCAAGATCAAAAGAGTGAAAATGCTTTCTTCGAGCCCTATGTCCCTGATCAGGAAAAAAATAGGGTTTCCATCATCACCACAGATGAGAAGAATTCGCACTATAGCGTGGAGTGCCTGATTCCATCGCCTTTTATTCTTCTGTGATCATCACAACCTATTGCGCAGAGGCATATGAAATTTATAAGAAAAAAATAGTTTTTTTTATTAAACTACATTCTTCATAACCCAACCGAATTACATTTTTGTGTAGAAACCATGGCATCTTTGATTAATGACCAACATTCTTACATAACACAGTTTCTCCATTGCCAATCACACCCAGTATCATTCACAAAATTATTAATCTGTAGCACGCGATACACGTAAGTACTTATTACTTACCTTAGTGTTGAACTACCATTATATACTGAGTCTGAAATAAATTCAGCAATTTAATCTTTCTAAGTAAACACAACAATTAGGTTCTTCTTCTCATCTTCTGTCGAGTGGGTATCGAGTCTATGGACCCGATGAACCCTGGTGTCAGAGTTTTTAAACCGCCTAGTAGCACAACTATCAGGACTCTGACATGGTTTTGTGTAACGACCACTATCAAAGACAGCGACCGGGACCGACGGCTTAACGTGCCCTCTGAAGCACGAAATCTTTTTCTTTTCGGACAATCAGGTGATTCAGCCTGCAATGTCCTACCCAAACTGGGGAAAAATTCACAAAGTGATAAATTCTCTAATATCAACTTTGTGTTTTACCCCCTGGGAATCGAACCCAGGACCTCCGGATCGGGAGACCATGGCACTAGCCACTAGACCACGGAGGCAGTTAATTAGGTTCTGATTCATAAGTCTAAAAATCTATTTACGAATTAAACTTACATGGATAGTTCTATCCTAATTTTGGTTATTTACAATTTCGTCCCCGCATAAATATAATTGTACTTTAGTTTTCATTTCATTTGTTCACGTTTCCTGTTGTTTTGTTTTATGTGCTTATTGCACAAAAATAATATATCTATCTATCTAAACATCCTAGTAGCATGTCTTTAAAGCAAAAGTTTGAAGATATTTTAAGGTTTTTAAGATAATAAGTATGGGACAAATAAGTTTGTAATTTTTGAATAATATTTGTGAAAAATTTTTTTTAGATTCCGCCTCTATTATTGGAATTTCAAATTCATAATTACACCCTCAAAAAATAATGTGCACTTCCGTTTAATTTACTTTATCAAAAGACCCTTCATAGAACTGTAACATATCATGCAAGTGATGATTATCCGGCATGTGTATCTGTTTATACTACAGATGTATCGGAATTTGAAAGTGAAGCTGCGCCTGCGCACAATAGCAATTTCTTTGAGCATCTGACGAGTGATTCATCAGCGATGATAGACTGTAAGTTGTAATTACACATGTGATATGATAGATATGCAAATGAAAGTTTGAGAGGCCGGAAGTTTAAGATAATAGTTGTAATTTGTATCGACGTGTTACCCAGTCAGCTGATTAAGTAAACGTGAGTCTACATTTAGAGACTGTGATTTTCGATGACGAAACGATGTTTGTGGTGGTGATAAGAATCAGCTTTCCCCAATGAACACAAAGTTCGGATAATAAATACATACATACATATAATAACATACATATCCCTAATGTAATAGTGAATCAATCAGCTGATCGTCAATTTAGTAAGAGCATACTAAATTGTGTTTTTATTTATTATTTGCCATGCTGGCCTGGGAGCGAGAGAAAAACATAGAATGGCCAGCTGCATTTCCTCCCGGGCGTCCAGCTAAGGGATCCGAGGGTTTCAGTATATTGTAATTTAGGCGATGGGCTGACAACCTGTTTCTACAGCAATATACCTCATTAGGGATAAAGGCGTGATTATATATATGTACATTACGTGTACTATTTGTACTAATTTGTTAATTTTAGCATAACCTTACGATAATCGCGCTGAGTATAAAAACGAACGATTTCACTTCAATTATGATACAAAGCAACATAAATTACCGCCAATTTCTAGTAAACATTATTTACAGTCATTTAGCATCAAAGCCGATAAATGTCAAACAAAATGAAGCTTGGACATTTAAATATAATCATAAACCTACTGTTATTGTTTCACTGTATAAATTTCTTCCATGCTGGACTGGGAGATATAGAAAAACATAGAATGTTCCAGCTGCCCTTCCTCCCGGGCATGCTGTTGAAGTCAGCAAAAGGGACTCGAGGGTTACAGTGTTTTTTTTTTTATTTTTTTATAATATATATAGGAGAGCATTTGTCCGCCATCTCACCTGGTAGAAAGTGACGATGCGGACTATGTTGAAACATACTCACCTATGTAGTGCCTATTCACTCTCGCCTTGAAAAGGCCCAGGTTATATTGTTCCGGAAACAGATCCGCCGGCAGGGAGTTCCACTCCTTAGCCGTTCGCATTAAGAATGTGGAAGCGAACCGCTATTGTATATTGTAATTTAGGCGATGGGCTGACAACCTGTCACTAAAGCAATACATATTACAATCTAAAATTGCCCTCAATTTTTGTCAGACGTGGCGAAAGCGCCTTTTAAGAGGCGTTAAACGCTCTGCCTACGCCGTAAGGGATAAAGGCGTGATTTATTTATGTATGTATGTATAAATCAAGTATTAAAAAAAACATTAAGAGATCATGCGTTTGGAGATGTTATGGTTGCTTTTTTTTTAAACACTTTTATTATTATTATGAGCCTGTGGTAATTATTATTAAAAACTAGGTATTTTGTTTTGGAAAGTGACCTCACATATTATCTGTTATAAAAAAAACTTAAATGATACGTAAAAGATCTTTTACTATTTTAAGGTTTGAAAGCTTTTAAGAGCACTTTTTTCTTCATATCCCTGTAAGACAAATTAGGTAATTTATTGTGATAATCAAACATTGGCAATAGTCGATTCATTGCTCAACAAACCTGGTTAATCACTAACTACATAATAAACGTCTACTGTTATTGGTCAACCACCGGTTAGATAATCAGCCGTTTATTTTTACCCCCGAGCTACAATGTTCCTTCGAGAAAGGGTAAATATATTCTGCTAGAGTTGGCAGTGTATCAACCACTCTCTTAAGGTTAGACCGCACTATGACGTACGACACTGCGCGACAAAATTAGCTGCAGCTTCAGTGCCGCTTCAGTGCGGTACATCTCATACATTTTTTTTAAAAGAATCATTTGTCGCGCAGTGCCGCGCCGCGCTGCTCCGCTGCAGCTACGTTCTAGTACGGTCTAAACTTGAAAAACTGATTAATGTTAGCTGTATCAGATGCCATAAACCAAGAAAACAAAAAAAAAATGTATCCAAATCCATAGAAATTGCATCAGACACAGCTACTCTTATAGATTTTTGAGTATAGTGTTTGTCAGAACCCGATGTTGTTTTGGGGATCATTAGACCAAAAACGAAGAGGTCTAATGAAAAAATAAAAAACCTAGTCAGTGACGGGTGGCAAATACTCTTCATAGTAATGGGCTATCGCCTCCAGTTTGATTTTTATACATACATACATAAAATCACGCCTTTATCCCTTATTTATGTATTACATAAATATACAAAGACGTGATATACCGAGAGCGAGAGTGATTATATTGCATTAGAGGCTAGAGCATTTAATCACAGCAGCTTCACTACTTATAAGTAGGTAATCGTTGTTGGTTTATCTACTCGTAATTCGTTAAATTTACTATAATCTAAGAAGGTATTATTTTGCGTACCTGCATAAACTAAAACCTTCATCATTTCCCTAGCCTTATACCGTATCTCACGGGGCTGGCTACCTTATCTAGAGGATTGAACGAGGGTACTGGTTATTACACAGAGCGACTTGTATCTGACCTCCGCAACCCTGATGTAAAACCAGACCCAATGCTAGATTAGGTCAGAGTTTTTACGCCGCCAATGCTTAGCACTTTCCTCTGACATGGCTCAACGACTAATATCTACGATTTTAAACGATATTTACCGGGACCAACGGCTTAGCGTGCCTTCCGAAGCACGGAAAAAGCACCGAATAAACGTACATACGAAATTCAAAAACCGAAACACACATTGGTACGTGGTGGGATTTGAACCACGACCCCGCTCAGGAGGCAGCGGCCTTATCAACTATACTGTCGGGCTCAAACATAGACTAAAACCTTATAATATTAATTTAATAGCAGTATCTAAAAATTATTACAAAAAGTTAAAAGTTAGCCAAAACGATGAACTAAAACCGCTCCGACCACTTTATCAATCATCGTCAAATTTATTTGATATCCACCGATGATTTCAGATGTCAAAGTACAGACATGTTCGAAACATTTCCTACTTTATGTTTTGCCTGGCGCAACTAACATAGTAATCAGTCTATTCTATGTCGATGATTGGAAATTATAGAATACTTAGCCAACGGGTACAGAGTGAGGTTTCTTATAGGAGATTGTTTCTAGATAGTGGTTAGAAAGTGACATAAACCTAACGACTTATTATTAGCGGTTTTATAACAAGAACGGAAAAATAGAGCTACTTACTGTATTTTTATTAGTGTAATAAAATATCTTTTGAACATGAATAGGTACTAGAAATAGACTCACTTAGATCAAAATCCAAATACTCAAATACCCTTATATTAATACTTGCAATACCGTAAGATTAGTACAAGTAGACATAAAAGTACTAATCATGCTAAAATTCCAAATGTCATTTTGTATTTTGTCATTGTTATCTGCAATTAGTATTCTTGATATATTTCTGATTTTTTTATAAACACTTTGTGAATGCTTACAATATGAAATATAATTTGTATTTTTGTAATGTAATTTTCAGTGGGTGATAAATAAAACTAAACTAAACTAACGGAAAAACAATCAGCTACAAGGGAGATCTTATCTTTATACACACTTTATTTGAAACAACTTGTGTGGTATTAACAAATTTGCAAATCTAATAGACATATCGTGATCAATTATGTTGATTCAATTAACTAAGTATTTGCACAATTTAAAGTTCCACACCAACTCGGGGAAAGAAAAAAAAATGAGGAAACGCCATTTTATATTGTTTTCATGTAAATTCGAAAATACACATTACATATTTTACACAAAAGACTGCAATAAAATCTGCATAATATACAAATATGTCGATGATCTATTACATATTTATCCGAGGTCAATACTTTTTGTAAAATAACCGGACAGTTCCGTATTTGGTCACTCCTGACTCATAAAGAAGAGATGTTTTTGCAAATTTTAATAAATTTTGTTTACTTTTGATGTACAAATTAAAAGTCAAATATTTTTGCCAGGATTTTCATACATTATAGTATAAAAAATATTTGGGACGGAAATTCTTTTTAAAATAAATATTTTTTTCATCTAACTCTACATTTTCATCAAATTAAGAAAAAAAAAATCAACCATCCCTGAAGAAAAAGCAAAGAACACAAACTTTCTAACGGTATGCAAACTTCTTGAACTAGGATCTACTTACTGTTATAAATTATCCTTCAATCCACACAACACAAAAAACACAACACCGTCCTTGTCTCACGCAAAAATTTCACTTGCACTGAAAAAATATTCGGAAAATACACTATTCAATTTTCGTTCGCGTCGGCTCGCGTTACTGGACCTTGCTCGGTGGAGATAAGATGCAAGTTTGCGTGTCGTGGGGTCGGGAAGCGCAAGCGCAGCACGCGTGTTCGCGGCGTCGTGTGTGCCGCGATTTTGCGCGCGCGCGTAAGCGAACACCCACTGAACACCGTGACACGGTATTTTCGGCAAAACGGCTAAGTTTCCTTTTTGGAGTTTGGGATTTTCGAACGGCTTTGGAGTCAGTCAACTCAGGTGCAAAGAACACAAACTTTATTTTAATGTAGCTTAAGGTATTTCAATAATTTATTAAAATTTACTTGACTTCAATAGATATTTGACACATATAGGAATGTTAAATCTGTAGAGTCAAAGAAGTCAACTTTTTCTAGCCTTTACTTATATTTTTAGGCAAGATTAAAAGTCTAGAATAATAAATTTAAACAGTGGCTGATTAGGTATATCATAATCATAATGATAATCATTTTTATTTATAATATACATTACATGTCAAAAAAATAAATCCAATTTACAATTTGTACACACTACATGTCAAAAGTAAAAAATTAAAACAATGTCAAAAATATAAGTAATAAAATTCAAACTTCAATTCGAAGATTTAAATACAAAATAAAATGTCATCATCATCATCATATAACAAGTCATAATAATCAATGTATGTAATATGTCAATGCTTAGTGTCAATGAATTCTGCGTGGCTATAGAATGCTTTCTCCGTTAACCATTTTTTTAGCTTAGTCTTAAAAGTACCTATTCAAGCTCGGGGCATCCTGGATGTCACTCGGCAAATTATTGTAGACAGGTGCTCCCATCGCATGGATGGTGCGCTTAGCCTTCTCAAGCGAGTGGGGTTCCGTGCAGAGTCGCTGAGCATAGCGGAGGTTGTGGATTTGATTGTCGCCCCGCTTCTCATACATAGTTAAATTAGTTCTGGCGTATAAAGCTACTTGCAGTATAAGTAAGCTCGGCAAAGTCATTATTCCCAGACTAATGAAAACTGGTTTTGCCGAGTCATACTGCGTTTTCCGTACGATCGCTCTCACTGCACGTTTCTGCATCCTGAAGGCACGCTCCCATTCAGCAGCGCGCCCCCAGAACTCCAGGCCATACTGCAAGAGCGGTTGCAAAGTAGCATGACCTCACAATTTTTTGTGGTAATGTCGAAGCGAGGCGAACCAATGCGAAGCAGGCACTTCGCAATCTTCCGCATAGATTGTCAATATGTGCCTCCTAGCAGAGTGTTCTGTTAATTTGGAACCCAAGAAAAGATGTCTCATCGACTTGCTTGATGTCAACTCCCTCAATGTCAACAACTAGCCGCCTACGTTTACGGCCCGACAAACAGTATCATACAGCTACTAGCTAGGTCATACAATTAGGTTTGTTAATAATGTGAAAAAACATCACTCATCATGTCAAAGTAACCCGTTATATATGTATGTACATATTATTTATTTATGTTTATTCGGCGCTTTTTCCGTGCTTCGGAAGGCACGTTAAGCCGTTGGTCCGGTTAATATCGTTTAGTTCTGTAGATATTAGTCGTTAAGCCATATCAGAGGCCAGTGCTAAGCATTGGTGGCTTGAAAACTCTGACCTAATCTAGGATTGGGTCTGGTTTCCCTTCTGGGTTGCGGAGGTCAGACGGCAGTGGCTCTGCGTAAAAACCAGTACCCTCGTTTAATCCCCTAGATTAGGTAGCCGACCCCGTGAGATACGGGATAAGGCTAAGGAGATGATGATGATATTATTTATTTATGTAAGTAGGTATGTATATATTATTTATTTATTTATGTAAGCATGTAAGATTTAATAAAGTATTTATTATAGGGATTAGATACGTAAGTTTACTTATTTTTTAAAAGGTTATACTTTAAACTGTATCTTAAAGTTATCGTTATAATCTTTAGATAGTAATATTATTGTGCAGGTTATATCCGCTTCTCGACATCAAATCTCACTTCTGTAGGTCTGCTGTAAGAAATTTCTTCATAGAAATAAGCGGTGCCTTTTGTGTCTTTTTTCTTTGTGTTTGTGTTTATTCATGTTTTTTTCTTTTATTGTGTACAGTTGTTAAATATATAAATAATACACTGGCTCTATATCTTCTACCACGCTATCTATTCTAACACCAGAACACAGAAGTGCAGTACCTGCTTGACGACAGTAATAGGTGCTAGAGAAAGATATTGCAAAAAACTATATTTAGCATAAAGGTGTGTCATCTCCAATTTGTAGGTCAAAATACACTCAAATCTAAGTAAATCCTCTTGCTAAACTCCCAAACAAAACCCGTGTTCATGACCCCGTAAAAGCACCGCCCACACTACAACTATATGCTCTTGCGCATCGTAATCGTTAGCTATCATTGTTTAGTCAACCGATTGATGATCCCACTAATGAAATATACACCTGTGATTTGAAATATACGTAGTTTTCTTCCATGCTGGCCTGGGAGCGAGAGAAAAACAGATAATGTGCCAGCTGCATTTCGTCTCGGGCATGCTGTAAAAACCAGCTAAGTGATCCGAGGGTTTCAGTATATTGTAATTTAGGTGATGGGCTGACAACCTGGCACTACAGCAATATACCTACAAATCTATCTTAAGTAACCTTCAGAAACTTTGTCAGACGTGGCGGAACGACCTTTGTTTAGGTCGTGTACGCTCTGCCTACCCCTTTAGGGATAAAGGCGTGATTAGATAGTTTTCAAAGCTTGGTAAAATGAAAAGAAAATGGCTGCAATAATTTATAGGTAAATAATAATAACTGATGGTCAGTGATGGTGATGTGTTAACTGAACCATCATCAACTGAAATAATTAAGATGTGACTTTCGCTTTAGGTCTTGATCTTAACTAAACTTTTTTTTATAAACTTTGACCTGGAGCAAAATATTAAAAAAATAAGTTATTCTATCCATAGGTAACAAATTAGTTAATACAGAGATATGCATTTATCAGATATCAAGCCTTCGAAATTTCTCTTCAGAAATTATTAATTTCATGGTCATTACCATTTCATTACAAAACTGCAAGAACATTTTCTAAACCCACATGTTTTCGAGTTTTGATTGGCCAGTTAGCTCGGATTTCTAGTTTTCAGTTCATCAATCAAATCAGTGCGGTCACGGAGTCGAACCCACTACTATCGTTGCGCGAGCCTATTTGCCGCTTTCCTTGCTGCACCACTGTGTCAAGTAATTGGTCGTTAACTGGCACTTCTAATTGGATATTAAGGTTCCTTGTAGGCCGCTTGTGAAACTGCTGATGGAATACCTAAATTAGCTGGTATCAATCAATCTTCGAAGCAATTTACACTTACATTTTCATTCTATATACCTGAATAGAAAGACACGGTTTAGTTTTATTTTATTGTAATTTTTGAGACCTGATTACATCGTCAATACTGTCTTTGATACCACAGTACTACTTGACTACAGTCAAGAGCAAAATTCATAACGAAAAAGAAATAGTTACAAATAAATGAAACACTAGTGCTAGTTAATAATAATAAAAAAGGAAAATAAAAAAGAACTCTATGTAGGTAATATTCCTCGCATTTTCCTTCAATGGGCAACAAAATACCAGCAAAATTACAACTAATTTATCTTAAGACTGTACTGTATAATTTCTGCTGGCTCTTGAGGTTAGTTCTGATTTCTAAATAATTAATTTCGGAAACGGACACGACAGCTCTACACTCAGAGAAAAAAGTCCAACAAAACGTCATAAAATAAGTCTACAGCTTTCTAATGAACATAACAGTAGGTACATAATGCAACCGCAGATACAACGAGTAAGGAAATCTATTCAGTGGTTGGAAAAACTGTGAAAATTATCAGATGGAACAAGTGAAGTCACGCGTTGAGTGTTGACTGTATAAACAATGCGAAGTAGGTGCATCCGTGACAGCTGGCTGAAATATTCATGTATTTTAAACAGTTAGTATTAGAAGAACTTGATGTACGTATACCTATTTGTTGTTTTTTTTATAATAGAATGCTGAGGCCAAAAGCAAGTAAGTGCAGCAACAACGCGTGGCAAACTGTACGTCGGCGCATCCCTCTGCTAGTACGCGCGCTTAACGCAGAAGTGGACGCATGTGTATTGTAGGTAATGCAAATTGCATTGACAGCGTGTTGAGCGCAACCTTACGCGCAGTAAGTGACACCTGTGTGTTGCTGCACTAAGGGCCGTATTTGTACTCAGCTCTCATGAGTGACAGCGAGTTTGAGTTCATATC
Organism: Scrobipalpa costella; assembly: GCA_949820665.1. Lineage (NCBI taxonomy): Eukaryota > Metazoa > Arthropoda > Insecta > Lepidoptera > Gelechiidae > Scrobipalpa > Scrobipalpa costella. The sequence continues at coordinate 6,937,216 of OX463299.1, forward strand.
AGAAATGTCATTTCAGTACAAACTGGCCTGTCAAATCCATACTTAATATTGCTCTCAATTTTGAGTTAGCTTCATAAATATACAACACGATCACACTTATAGCCCCCACTAGGACCATGGACATACATAGAAACAACCACAAAGTACACCCAGACCCAGAAACAAACATTTAAATTCATAATTCAAATGTCTGCCCGAGATACGAGCCTAAATCTATGTAATCATTTCAGTTTTTTTTTTGTTACAGTTTGCCTATAAATTGTATTTATTCCAATGCATTCAAACTAATACATAATACTCTATTTTTCATTTTTTATTTTACTTATGTAAAAAATTAAGTAGCTGGTACGTACTTTTCTATCTCTCATATTATTGCAGCTCGTATAGCGTTCTGGCAATTATTATGTTAGCCCTTGTTCTATTATTTACAAGATCGTGACTAGAATATATTTATTTAATTATTTTATTGAATTCTAACAAAACAAGTTCAGAAATCCACAGCATTTTGACCCAATTCCCAAACAGATCATATATCAGTCGATAAAAATAAGAAGTAAGGTGTTTTTTGTTGATCTAGACTCCAATCGAGACTGGACTTATATGGCGGTAAATAAAAGACTAGTTGCCCAGGCGCAGCTTACATTCTTAACTCGGTCATTGGGTGTTAGGAACACATGTGTATTATTGGTTTGAGTGAATCAAGGTCTTTTGAAAATGTCTGCTTAAATGCGACATTTTGAAAAGTATGTAATTAAATTTAATAAATATCATACCATATCTTCTTATCTTATCTTATTTAGCTGTTAGTGTCCCACTGCTGGGCAAAGGCCTCCCTCCGGTCTCTTCACGATTCCCTATTCTGTGATTCTTCCGGCCAATTTTTGAGGAAGGCATCATACCATAATTGAAACTAAAATAAACAGTGCATAGCTCAATCGATTTTGGGCTGAAAACAATGCTCACTCCTCCTTAGTTTCTTTGAAGATATAGCTAACAGTACTTTAAATGAATTTCCATTAGAAATAGAGCCTTCCTTGTTTACTTTGAAAACTATCTAACAAGTTTGTCTTTTAGAAAGGTGGCAACACTTACGATTTTCCCTGAACGTGACTTGGTCAAGTTATGTTTTCACAGATTTCATTTGTCACCTCTAAAACTATGGCAAGTGCGATGATTATGAGTTTGCACTGAAGTGTTACTACCTGATTTACTGTTGTGTCACTCTTGTTTTAATAGAGTGTGCTGGTAATCTAATGATGATATCGATTCTGGGTAACACAATTCAAAACTTATTCCATTAAACATACATATACATATAATCACGCCTTTATCCCATTTTTTATAATGGTATTTAGCGACGTTTATTTTGACTTAGATCGAATGAGGACGGATAGCGATTCAACGATCTCATATTTTTTGCATTTTAGATGTTGAAAACATAGAATGTGCCAGATGCATTTTCTCCCGGGCATACTGTAAAAACCAGCTAAGGGATCCGAGGGTTTCAGTACATTACAATTTAGGTGATGGGCTGACAACCTGTCACTACAGCAATATACCTACAAATCTATCTTAAACAACCCTCAAAACTTTGTACGACGTGGCGGAACGACCTTTGTTTAGGTCGTTTACGCTCTGCCTATCCGATTAGAGATAAAGGCGTGATTTTATTGCTATCTAATTCAAGGTAAATTAATTTTAAGCAACCAAAAGTCAACTTTTGAATATCCTGTAATAATTATAAACTCCATTACGTGACTTTATGTAAATCAATTTCTAAGCTATATTCATATTTTTATATCGTAATATAAATGTGACATACAGGGCTCATTCATATTAATACGAACCAAATACATTATATTAGTACAGATTTTAAAAATCGTCATTTTTCTTCTGTCGAGTGGGTATCGAGTCTATCGACCCGATGAACCCTGGTGTCAGAGTTTTTAAATCATTTACAAATATGACGTAAACCAAAATGTTTTAAAGCGCTGTTACTCTTTTATTGCCTTAGATGACAAATTAGAAAAGTTTGATGTTTTGCCATAATTTTCCTTTTTTTCATGTCTAAACCACATCAGAAACAGAAGCAATTTCGGTAAATGAGTAATTAAAATAATGTGTACAGAGCTTTCACTGGCCGGCGCATGGGCAACTGGCGTTGACTAACATTTTAAACATATTTTAAAGTCAATTATTATGTTCCAGCTGCCCTTCCCGGGTTCTTCCATGCTGGACTGGGAGAGATAGAAAAACATAGAATGTTCCAGCTACCCTTCCTCCCGGGCATGCTGTAGAAGTCAGCAAAAGGGACTGGAGGGTTACAGTGTGTTGTAATTTAGGCGATGGGCTGACAACCTGAAATTGATTTGGTTGCGACTTGATTTGCATCTTCCCAGATTCCTCAATTTATCCGGGTCAGGTACCAAATCTAGGGGATTGAATGAGGATACTGGTTCCAACTAGATTTGATAATTCGAAATAACTTTGATATCTATGTGTCTGCACCTGCACCTACATATGTAGGTATATCTATCTAGATGTCCTAAAAAAAGAAAGATAAAATCTTTTGGCCCACAAATAATTCGCAAGTACCTCGTAGTCAGGCAGTTATCGTTTTGCAAATACTTATGTAGCAGAAGACCAATTTATTACTTGTTTTATTTTATTGTTTTTTTTTAGGAAGATTCCTATATAAAACAGTTCTTTTTCTTGGAGTTAGTATTAGTTTGTTTTAAGCAACACCATTGCGCTTGTTACACGCATGCGCGGACACGCAACACTCTCGTTTGCATTCCGTCATTTTCGCACATTCACATCGCTTGTAACTTGTGAGATGATAGCCCCATCAAACGGACTTCGTTAAAGGTGTTTTAGTAGTTCTGTTATATTTGAAAAAAAAACCTATTTAGAATTTGGGCCATTTAAAAATAATAGGACTTTATAATTAAATCGCTTTTCATAGCTTTGCACAAACTAAAATATTTTCTAGAGAGCAACAAAAGAAAAACATAAGACTCACGTTTATATATCTTTTACAATAAAGAATATTCATATCTTACATAATTTAAAGAACTATACTTAGCATGTTCTCTAATTCTGTAGAATCTAAAATATAATAATATCTATTAATTTTGAAAAAAATATACCAATTTTTTCTTGTTAGGCTAGTTGCGAAAGAGAGTATTTTTTTATCTCGAGGCAATTTGTTAAATGACCCAAAATGGCAGAGAACGGAAGTTGCGACAATTTGATATATATTTTAATTTGACCATACCGGCTAGCGTTTTTGAAAAGTTGACACCCGACTACTGTGTGTAATTATGTAGGCCATTATTTTAGCTCATGTTTTGCTAATCTGGTCCTTATACGCACGGACTATATAGGTAGGTATTTCTTCCATGCTGGACTGGGAGTGAGAGAAAAACATAGAATGTTCCGAGCTGAATCAGAATCAGAATAGCATTTATTTGCCTACTTTGTGTATTACAAATTGTCCCTGTGGCCGGTGGGCCGTGCAGAGTTGAGTCAGCTAACTTATGTCCTAATGGATCTGTGTTTGCTGTGTTCTATTCATACATAAAGTGTTTCCGAGCTGCATTTCCTCCCGAGTATGCTGTAAACACCATCTAAGGGATTTGAGGGATTTAGTATATTGTAATTTAGGCGATGGGCTGACAACCTGTTACTACAGCAATATACGTACTAGTATATCTTAAATAACCCTCAAAACTCTCAGACGTGACGGAACGACCTTTGTTTAGGTTTTTACGCTCTGCCTACCCCATTAGGGATATAGGCGAGATTATATGTATGTATGTATGTATATAGGTAACAGTATGTATCAACCTACTTACGAGTAATATACGTATTACTCTGTCGTATGGATTGTAGGGTTTACAGTTCCTATGAACCCCAGTGAAAGACCCATGAGTTTTACAGAACTAATAAAAAAGAAGCTGTTTCACCACGTCTGATAAGACAAATGTAATTATCCTAATAATAATGTTTCACAAACATTTTTTTATCATATTACGCATTATTTGACTCAAACTAGTCGGAAACTGCCAAAGATCGGGTAGCCTGGAAAAAGAAAGGGGAGGCCTTTGCCCAGCAGTGGGACAGTTTAGGCTAGTATAATAAACGACACGCGCAGCCTAGTTGGCAGTGTACCTGCCTGCTACGCAGAGGGTCCCGGTTTCGATTCTCGGCCGGGGCAGACATTTGAATGATAAGTTTAAATGTCTGTTTCTGGGTCTGGGTGTTATTTGTGGTTGTTTCTGTGTATGGCCATGGCACCCCGATACAGGGAATCCTAGTGGGGGCTATGAGTGTGATGGTGTTACTTTCGTGTTATTTTATAATAATACGCATTATTAACCTTTAAAATAGCATGATAAATAAACAATAATTATCTTCCTACAACTCGTTAATCGATGTAATTTTTATTAATAACTCAAATTAACATTCTCATCACGACATGGATGTTTACAGTAAATTGCAAAGATGGTGGGACCACATTTTAACTACTTCTTTTGAATGGGACATCCGTTGGACCAGATAGCTGTCGTTTTTAGAACTGTTGACCACCTTGAGATGAACCGGCGAATGAGAAATTAGATTTGTTGCTAGAAATAAGGTTAGCGTCATGTATTTGGAAGGTGTGCCAAGTTATTACTGTCCATACCACTACTGGATAGTAAGAATAAAGTATGAAGACTCTCGTTTAAGTCTTTTGTATGGCCAAACTCATGTCACGTCCAAAATCTGGAATCTTTACAAAGATTGGCACAGTCCCGTTAAGTATAAAACCTTGTATCAGCCAGTACCTAGCGTTACTTTTTTTTTATTTTATTTCTTTTAATTCTTTGAATAAATTTGTATTTGATTTTCTATGTCTTTTTCTATTCTGTTTTGTCCAGTTCATTAAATTCCATGTGCAGTGAAGACGTATTTCCTTTTTTGCCAAGAATCCAAGTAAAGTAGTGAACTAAAACCAGTGTAAAGTTATCGAATACATAAAGCAGTTGCCCCAGAGCTGCGGACTCCTGCACATTTGGGTCACTTAGGTCCAAAAATTAAATGCATCAAATGTAAATATAGTAAGTCATGTGCGTATTCATATCCGTCAAGAAGATTACATACATCATTTACGCGTTTATTACCTCACAGAGACACCGATGAGTCAACACAATGGGCGGGACAGTAGGCAGATGCTCTCACACATAATAGACAAGTAACTTGCAGGTACGTACATACATACATATAGTTACGCCTTTATCCCTAAAGGGTTAGGCAGAACACGACCTAAACGAAGGTCGTTCCGCCACGTCTAACAAAGTTTTGAGGGTTATTTAAGATAGATTTGTAGGTATATTGCTGTAGTGACAGGTTGTCAGCCCATCGCCTAAATAACAATATGCCGAAACTCTTGGATCCCTTAGCTGGCTTTTACAGCATGCCCGGGAGGAAATGCAGCTGGCACATTCTATGTTATTCTCTCGCTCCCAGTCCAGCATGCAGGTACGATTTGTGTAATTAATAGAATTCTACTACCTAGATACAATACAATCACTACATAGTATAAAACAAAGTCGCTTTCTCTGTCCCTATATCCCTATGTATGCATAAATTTTTATAACTACGCAACGGATTTTGATGCCGTTTCTTTTAAATAATAGAGTGATTCAAGAGGAAGGTTTATATGTATAGTACATGCATAATACAGTAGAGATACACTGATAATTTCCGCGCGAAGCCGGGGCGGGTCGCTAGTTAGGTATATACTAGAGTTGATGTCCACCGACTGGCAGATAGTTGTCAATTTCTTCGTGCCTTTGGCGTTCGAAACGACGGGGTGTTGGGTGGAAGATGCAAAACAAACATAAAAGAAAATGGACGCAAGCCCTGTTCCACTCTAATCCACTGGCCAAATCCATTAATGGATTAGATTACGCTTTTAAGTACACTCTAATCCATCAATGGATTTGTTTCCGCTTTTAAGTACACTCTAATCCATCAATGGATTTGTTTCCTCTTTTAAGTACACTCTAATCCAGGAATTTGTAGGTAAGTAACTAAAAACACTTCATTGCACACAACATAAAAACAATACAAAACAGTCTTATAACAGAGAGAGGGGGTTGGACGCCCGCTCTGGGTTCTACCATCCATCGCCATCCAACGTGGCAACGCCATAAGTGTGATGGCCACCTTTGCGTCTGATACAATCCGGGGAGGCCTTTTCGAATAGTTGTAAATACAAGTGTAAATATTATTAGCTTTAAATTTATTTTAGTAACATACATACTGTGCTACTAGGCGGTTTGAAAACTCTAACACCAGGGTTCGGTGGGTTGTTCGACTCGAGAATCCACTCGCTAAGAAGAAGAAGATAGGCCAAGGACCTCCACGATGATCGGTCTAGCGCCTTCTGAATCCAGCTGGGGGATAAGGGAGGCCCATGTCCTGCAGTGGACGTCTATCGGCTGAGAAGACGACGACGACGACAACATACATATATGTAATCACGCCTTTATCCCTATTGGTGTAGGAAGAGTGTAAACGACCTAAGCAAAGGATGTTCCGCCACGTCTGAGAATGTTTAGAGGGTTATTTAAGTGAGATTTGTATGTATATTGCTGTAGTGACAGGTAGTCAGCCCATCGCCTTAATTGCAATATGCTGAAACCCTCGGATCCCTTGGCTGGTTTTCACAGCATGCCCGGGAGGAAATGCAGCTGGCATATTCTATGTTTTTCTCTGTACCCAGGCCAGCATGGAAGTATTTACTTGAGTAAAATTAAATTAAATTCTTAAGAAGCTTAAATAAACGTCCCATATTTTACGATTCTTATTTTCATACCTTCAACCCACCCAACTATTTTAAAAACATAAAGAATAACTAACCCAAAGATTGTAATAATTCATCTACCCAAACTAGCTGTCAATACTAAACACAAAAAACCCCGGAATTCGACGATGGTCTATAAATTAGGTCACTGCGAAGGTCAAAGCCTAGATATTTTAATTGGCCCGATATTTCCTATTCCTTTTGGCTACGCAACAGTCAGACAGGTGTTTTATTGTGCCCTGTGGAATTTTCGTAGAATTCACTTTTGCTTTTAAGTAAACTTTACTATTTGCATTCATTCGCGCCCAACTCCGAATGATAGGAAGGTCAAAAGGACAATATGATGGTCAGAACAACACTGCATAAGTATTATGGAGATTCATATTGGAGGCGTCACAATCTTCTTCTTCTGCTATAGAATTTCCATTTGACAAACGACGAGCCACTGCAGCCTGCTGTCAGAGTTTCCAAACCGACTACATACTTACATATAATCACGCCTTTATCCCTAATCGGGTAGGCTGAGCGTAAACGACCAAACCCACTAACAGGTTATTAATAGGCCTCTGGCATAGTTTGTATGAAAGACAGCGATCAGGATGGGACCGGGTGAGATCACCCGGACTCCCATGACCTGTGGATCCAGAACACTAGACTACGCAGGGAGGAAGTAAAAATGTGTATGATAATGCGCTGGGTTTTATTTGTATAATACATACATACATATAGTCACGCCTTTATCCCTAATGGGGTAGGCAGAGCATAAACGACCTAAATAAAGGTCGTTCCGCCACGTCTGACAACGTTTTGAGGGTTATTTTAAGATAGATTTGTAGGTATATTGCTGTAGTGACAAGTTATCAGCCAATCGCCTAAATTACAATATAAACCCTCGGATCTCTTGCCCCGGAGGATATGCAGCTGGCCCATTCTATGATTTTCTCTCGCTCCCAGTCCAGCATGGAAGTAATATATAGTATATATATATAGTAGTATTTGTACAATACCGTTGTATTTGTTCAACTTTCAATACCGCTAAACAAACTCGCTAATCCAATTAATGCCAGCATATCGGCACGGAAGTACGGCGTGTTTCCTTCTATTAATGATTCAAGCAATCATTAATTAGACGATAATCTATAATTTTCTATACGGGTCATCAATCAGTAGATAAATGATTATCGACCTTGTGATTCGTTTGCAGTTTATTGATTAAGAGAGCCCGAGTGCTTATCACGTTTTAATGTAGCAAGAAAACTGAAACTGTTCTTTCAAGGCCATTTTATAGGATGAATCTAGATTTTGCTTCTAGAAAGCACTATTGCTAACCCAATGTGTCTTCTAAAGCATGGAAAACTAAGTACTTCTAAAAAAATAAGTACTTCTACCTGAGCTTTCCTATCTGTGAATGGACTTGAGTAGCTAACAAATTAACCAAACGGAGCATTACTGTCATTTGCAACAAATAGATTCGATAACTTACTCATATATCTATAAAATCCGTGGGAAAACCTTGAAGTTTTCTTTTATTTTCAATTCATGTTCGCCACTTCCTACGCAATCTACAAAAGTATTACGCACCATAAGAAGTTTAACATTTCATGATATTTGTATAATGACAGGGATTACTATATTCACGTATTGATTTGTATGGTTTGACATGTAAATAGATATTTAATTATTCGAATGGTTACTCATCTGAGCTTCAATGAGCCCACACAAGCCAAGACAATGCACTTTACTATCATCTATGGGTCAGGGGCGAAGAGCTTAATATTTAACCGAGTTCATGAATGAAATGAGGGTTTGATACTATACCTCGTCTTTCTTTCTTTTTCTTCATGTGTGACTAGGGTTAGATGTTTTTCAACGGTATAACTAGGTGTTGTAGGCTACGTAATGCAACTCCCATAGTTTGTTCCTAAGGCTCGTGTTAACAATACCAAGGACTTTAGATTTCAAAACGAATTGAAAAACATCTCAAATCAATTAGCATACATACATAAAATCACGCCTTTATCCCTAATGGGGTAGGAAGAGCGTAAAGGACCTAAATAAAGGTCGCTCCGCCACGTCTGACAGAGTTTTGAGGGTTATTTATGATAGACTTGTAGGTATATAGCTGTAGTGACAGGTCAAATCATTTAGAAATTATAGTAAATGAATTATAAAATAAAATTGATTTATATTAATTTTCGGGCATGCTGTAAAAACCAGCTAAGGGATACGAGGGTTTCTGTATATTGCAATTTAGGCGATGGGCTGACAACCTACATACAAATCTATCTTAAATAAACATCAAAGCTTTGTCAGACGTGGCGGAACGAACTTTGTTTAGGTCATTTACGCTCTGCCTACCCCGTAAGGGATAAAGGCGTGATTTATGTATGTATGTAATTCGTCAAAATTTAGAGTCGGTGTTCTTATAACTCTTATTTGTGATTACGATTTACTTTACGATTATTTACGCTTTTTGTTGACATTTGCAAATTAATGTAGAAGTAAAAGGTTCTTAATTTCATATTAAAACATTAAAGCGTAAAAGTTCGATGTCACGTTATACGATCAAGACTGAATAGGCGCCTAATTCAAAAACATGTATAAACATAGACGGTAATGTGTGTTTATTTATTCATTAATCATTCGACGATTCTTTTAAAAAGAAAATCTCGTAATATCAAACTGCGACATTTGAAACTCGTGTCACATTTTATCCACTTATCATGATTAATGAAATTTTAGTAGTGCTAGGATAAAAGATCACATTTGACAGTTCTTAACGATTGAATGATACGTATACTTACAGTTCGTAACGGAATTGACCGTCCTAGTAATTGTAGTAATTTTCCTAATACGAAATAGATAACGGATCTAATCTGGATAAGGGCACAAACGATCTAAGCCGTTAGTTTTCTATTCTCTAACACATTTTGACTATTTTCCTTACCAGCAGCCTAATAAAGGCTGCCCACCCACAGAGTAACAAGCTGTACCCACTAGCGCCATGCTAATACCGCCCACTGGTGGCAAGAGCAGGGAATTAATTGCGCGTACACCATTGTTTGAGCCAGTACCGGTGTTACTTTCATTAGGTAGCTTAGGAATAAAGGTGTACGGATTATGGTAATAGTCTTAATACTGCAGTTTGTGGAGATTTGTTAATAGCATTGGAATATCTATCTTGTTTCTATATTATACACATTTGTCTGTAAATCATACATACTTACATAGACATATAATCACGCCTTTATCCCTAATGGGGTAGGCAGAGCGTAAACGACCTAAACAAAGGTCGTTTCGCCACGACTGACAAAGTTTTGAGGGTTTTTTGAGATAGATTTGTACGTATAGTGCTGTAGTGATAGGTTGTCAGCCCATCGCCTAAATTACAATATACTAAAACCCTCAGATCCCGTACCTGGTTTTTACAGCATGCTCGAGAGGAAATGCAGCTGGCACATTCTATGTTTTTCTCTCACTCCCAGGCCAGCATGGAAGTAAAGTAAGTCTGTAAATCTTCCTAATAAAATAAAATAAAATTGCCGGGTTGGAGTAGCGCCAGACCACTTTTTCCCGATCATGTCATAGAGTCAAATTAAGGATAAAATCTGTGACACCAGGGTCAAAACGGGTCGATTGACTCGATACCCACATAACAGAAGAAGGGTTAATTTTAAGGAATAATGGGCAGCATTTGCTGTGAATTGAAATATCATCAATTTCATAAAATTTAGTTCCCTGATTATTATTAAGTATTATTTACGGTGGCAGTTAGCCGTGGAACATTATTTTCTAGGTTTCAAATCTGCGAACTTTCTTATTTTACTTTAGGCCGTATTTGTATTCAGCTCCCAAGAGTGACAGCGAGTTTGAGTGCGTATCAGAAATGTCATTACAGTACAAACTGGCCTGTCAAATCCTTACTTAATATTGCTGTCAAGTTTACTTAGTTACTTCCATGCTGGACTGGGAGAGATAGAAAAACATAGAATGTTCCAGCTGCCCTTCCTCCCGGGCATGCTGTAGAAGACAGCAAAAGGGACTCGAGGGTTACAGTGTATTGTAATTTAGGCGATGGGCTGACAACCTGTCACTATGGCAATACACATTACAATCTAAAATTACCCTCAATTATTGTCAGACACGGCGAAAGCGCCTTTTACGAGGCGTTTAACGCTCTGCCTACCCCGTTAGGGATAAAGGCGTGATTTTATGTATGTATGTATGTATGTTGAACTCGGTTCAAAACTACGAGCCTTATTATTCTTTCGGCTTCTAGAAAAGTATTTCTTTTTTAAAGTCTGTCATGTGCGTGCTGCATTTTTTTTACTACGCACCCCGCAGTTCCTGTTAACACAAGGGCATGAACAAAATATCTGGCAACATGCGATCATCGCTTATATTTTTTCCATATTCGTCATAGTCAGTGTAATGATCTAGTTGTCCTTTTATTAATTGGTTATTGCTTAGTTGTTTAGTTTAGAGGTTGTAATCAGACCATAAAATACAAAAAGTGGTACTCAGGTTTCAAACTCTTTTCAAACTCACTTTTTACACATCTATAGGTTTTGATATTTACAAAAAAAAAACACTTTAGTCAGTGTTATTTTAGTTTTTCTATTTTTATTATCGCTATTAAGTAAGGCTATATTTAAAAAAGTAAGTGTAAAAGGTGTGTAACATTCTGTCACAGCAACTTAAACTCAGACTAAATCAAACATATGCTAGTTTCCATTCCAGATAAGGTAAAATTCATACCTCAGTTACTTTAGACGAAAATGTTATGAGTTTCCAAACCAGAGTAACACATACACAAATCTTCGATGACATCAGTTCACATCAATAATATAACTTTTAAAATGTGTGGTGACTCACGGTTAAGATCAAAGACAGTATAATACTAACGAAGCAATGTTAAAATTATGCATGGCTGACATTCAATTTTAGGGTTTGGTAGGTCACAAGATTCAATAAGATTTAAACAACTTTGATTTTACTCATCATCATCATCTCCTTAGCCTTACCCCGTATCTCACGGGGTCGGCTTCCTAATCTAGGGGATTGAACGAGGGTACTGGTTTTTACACAGAGCGACTGCCATCTGACCTCCGCAACCCAGAAGGGAAACCAGACACAATCCTAGATTAGGTCAGAGTTTTCAAGCCGCCAATGCTTAGCACTGGCCTCTGACATGGCTTAACGACTAATCTACGGTATTAAACGATATTAACCGGGACCAACGTCTTAACGTGCCTTCCGAAGCACGGAACAACACACAACTTTGATTTTACTATGAGAAAGTAAACTAGGTACTTATTATTATTTAAGACTAATGCTCGGTACTTTATTTGAATTTGAAGGATAGGTATCCATAGACCAGAATCCAAGAAAGGATGCCCATTCTGGGCAGGGCACACATCATTTGACTAGGGATGTGAAGCAGTAAAATTACCCCGGTAAGATTCGGTCAAAAACTGTATACTGTAATGCTGTTCTATAAAACGTACTACACGACTACTAGAAAAAAGCGGCAGTAGCAGTGTGTTTTCAGACAACCATACATACCAAGCTATGCCTTTACCCCTAATAGGGTAGGCAGAGCGTAAAACGCATAGTAAAAGACGTTTCTAACGAGTCTTGAATATTATTGAGGGCAATTTTAGATTTAAATGTATATCACTATAGTGCTAGGTTGTCAGCCTATATCTTAAATTACAATACACTGAAACTCACGAATCTTTTTGAGTTTCACTTCATAAAAGTTCCTGTTAAAACGTCGTAGGTCACCGGTAATTTTACCGTTATTTATATTAACGACCGTAAAATACGCGTATTTTACCGGCGTATTCGGTAAAATTACGTAATCTTGCATTCCTACATTTGACACAGTACCTAAGGAAAAGGTGCAGTAGACTATCTTGTTACAATAAGAGAAATTATTATTTTGAACGGGATTACTACGACGATTGTTTTCATTTTAGTCTGATCGTGACCATGTCACAATAAATATAACCGTGGTAGGCAGAATGTAAAACTCCTTCTAATGGCGCTTTCGCCACGTCTGACATAAATTGAGGGCAATTTTAGATTGTAATGTGTATTGCTGTAGTGACAGGTTGTCAACCCATCGCCTAAATTACAATACACTGTAACCCTCGAATCCCTTTTTTCCCTTTTGCTGACTTCTACAGCATGCCCGGGAGGAAGGGCAACTGGAACATTCTATGTTTTTCTTTCTCTCCCAGTCCAGTATAGAAGTGGTAGTAATCCCCTTTAAAATAATAATCTTATTGTAATGAACAACCGCCAGTTAGGTGAAAGCTGCCCAACTCAGTTGGATTCGCCTGAACACCTCCATAAGCTGATAATCTTTGCCAAAATATAAACAATGTTCAATATAAATGTTCTTTTCAACCATTTCCAATACCTCGCCTCCCATTTGTATCTGAGCAGGCACAGCATCGGAAATGGCCGTTGGAGTAAAGTCCTCACGGAGAGGTGGCCAGAAGGAGATCGCAAGAATCTTGGTCGTCCCGCAGCTAGATGGGTGGACGATATATTAAGCTTGTAAGACCTGGACAAGGCTAGCCCCAGATAGGCAGTCGTTGCACGAAAAAAAAGAGGCCTATGCCCTTCAGTGAGTAGACAAAGGGCTGAAATGATGAATGATGATGATGAATGAACAACCGCGACAGTCTAAAAACTTATATTACACTATCTCGAGTTACATCGATGCAGGCAAAAACCAAATTTAAGGTCTCAGCCAGATACCGGATGAAGCGTTTACTGAGTTTTTCAATCAAGGTAAGATGGAATAATCCTTTGCTCGTCCTACCTACCTATACTATTTCCAAAACAGATTTAGAAAAAAGGTAAACTAAGTTTTATGTCTTTTAATCGAAGATTTTGTTTCTAAAATAAGTTTTAACTATTAGATATGATAACATAATGAAAAAGTAGTTTAAGTCATCTAACTAATTTGCCAACACGTATCATATATTTTTGAAATGTGTTTTTGAATATAAAAACATGCAATTTAGTTTACCTTTATTCTAAATCTAGGTAATTTGCAATTCTAAATCTTTTCCATGCTGGACTGGGAGCGAGAGAAAAACATAGAATGTGCCAGCTGCTTGTCCTCCCGGGCATGCTGTAAAAAACAGCTAAGGAATCCGAGGGTTTCTGTATATTGCAATTTAGGCGATGGGCTGACAACCTGTCACTACAGCAATATACCTACAAATCTATCTTAAATAACCCTCAAAACTGTCAAACGTGGCGGAACGACTTTTTTTTATTAGGTCGTTTACGCTCTGCCTACCCCGTTAGGGATTAGGTCGTTTACGTTTGCCTACCCCGTTAGGGATAAAAGCGTGATTACATGTATGTATATATGTTATTTTATCTTCTATACCTACGGAAACTAAGATAGAAAGTCATTTTCTAGTGATTCCGAGTTATTGTCACATGGATCAAAACATTACCATTCTTTTCGTGTCGCAATTTACTTCCATTGTAAATAGTGACATAGTGTCATAGTTCACCGGAAAAATTACAATGATCTGACATCCGTAGACGTTCTACTTGAGTGTAAGAAAGGCATGTATTTTAATACCAACGTCATTAAAGTCTTTGAGAAAAATATAAAACTCTACGCCCTATTCATCCATATCCAATTTGGTGTTCGTTATGTTATTTACTTATTAGTAACTACTTATTCTGAACCAAATTTTTATTATTGTGTGTTTTCTTAAAATATTCTAATATATTGTATCAGTGAAAGCCTGTAACTTTATAATAACTAGATTTATGTTATAAAAGTCTTTATTTATAGAAGTCTTTCCTTACAAAAGAAAATGGATAATTAGCTTTTCTATTCCACAACTGTATAACGGTTCGACCACTATAGATTCAATCTTGTAATTTTGCCTACTTTCAGACTTTATACAAATAAATAAAGTAGAATATAAATCAACATTCCGCTATATAAACTTACCTACATTTAAAGGATGTCATCAAAACAGTGAGTCACCGTATCCGGCTAGCTGACCCCTGCTGTTTTAACCTCAAATATTTTTACGAAAACTAATAAAAATGTTGGGGACGAAATGTCTTCCTCGTAACACACCTCAAAGTTTTTTTTAACAAAAAGCAAGTCTACTTAGTCAGTGCTATGATATAGGATACCTCATCATCTCCCTAGCCTTATCCTGTATCTCACGGGGCCGGCTACCTAATAAAGGTGATTGAACGAGGGTACTGGTTTTTACACAGAGCGACTGCCATCTGACCTCTGCAACCCATTAGGGAAACCAGACCCAATCCTAGATGAGGTCAGAATTTTCAAGCCGCCAATGCTAGCACAGGCCTCTGATATGGCTTAACGACTAATATCTACGGTATTAAACGATATTAACCGGGACCAACAGGTTAACGTGCCTTCCAAAGCACGAAAAAAGCGCCGAATAAACGTACATATAAAATTCGAAAACCGAAAAACACATTGGTACGTGGTGCGATTCAAACCACGACCTCCCGCTCAGGAGGTAGCAGACCTATCCACTACACCATCGGGCTCTTCCACTACACCATCGGGCTCTCCATATAGTATACCTGATTAATACATTAAAATATTAGACATTGGTTACCATTCAAAAATATATACGTATGTGTGTAGAAACCTTACCTGTAGCAAAATCAAATATTGAAGGATAGCTAAAATATGACATCTAACTTCGTAGTTAATCTAACTTGACGTCATTTTATATGAAAAGACCTTTCCTGTTTTACTAAGTAAGTAACATTAAAAAAACAGACGCCATCAACTACTTGAATAACTAATGAAACGTATTACATACCAGATTATAATTAGCATCAATAATTTATCAAATACCTTTTCCAAACCGTCAAACTGAATTAGGATATTTACGTTGACAAGCTGTTAACATTGATCAATCCTAAAATGCCAAAATTTTATTTTTTGCTAACTAAAACTAAATGTCATTTATGGTACCCAGTTACTTATTTAGAAAAGTTAAGGTAAATGAATACATTATTAGGTCATTGAATAAACATTTATTATAACTAAAATAACATGCCAATTAGGGCTACTTTAATGACTTAGAAGATGATGAATTAAAAAAATATAAAGTTATATATAACATAGCTTTAACATACTTTGATGATTATCAACTACACAGATACGATATATTCAGAATATAATATAATTAGACTCATATTTATTTGACTAACATAATAATAATTGATATCATTGATATATTATGTAAATATTGTAAATTAAAATGAAGTTAATCTATCTTTTTACTTTAAAATTAACAAAAGTCAACACAAAAGCAAAATGTAAATTTTTGATTGAATCTACTATACGAATCTTAATGAAATAAAACTATGCACTATAACGATCAAAATGTAGGAAAAAGCAAGTAATAAATCTACTAACTCAAATTCGATGTTCGACTCGAGAATCCACTCGCTAAAAAGACTCAAATTTGCAAAAGCAACGCGGCCCCAGCTAGAGTCACTTTCGTTGGTTTATCCTTGGTCTTCTAGTTGAAGATCCAGACGTAGGTGGGTCGCCTGGTCGTCATCTTGTAGACTTGACCCTATAGACTTGTAGACTTGAACATATTGGGAATAGGATCTCCGTAAAATGTATGAGTGTCCTATCTATAATGGTGCAGCCGAAATAATATACTCGTACAAGTGCTTATTCTACTAACTCAAATCTGTAAAAGCAGTGCGACGCCAGCCAAAGTCCATTTGGAGGGTTTGTCCTTGGTCTTTAAGTTGAACGTCCAGACGTAGGTGGGCCCTCTGGTCCTTGTCTTGTAGACAGGACACTCGTACATATTCCTCAGGTCCTGTTTATCCTGGGTAATGGCCTGGAGAAACACAAGAAAAAAAAATTACGTTTCGTATCGTTATGGTAATATATTTTCAAATAACGAAATTCAAAGAGTAATTTTGTAAAACATGATAAAAATAATGCAATATCAATGTAAAAGTATAGATGGGTTAATTTGATATGGGAAGGATCGCTGGCATTGAGCGATTTTTAACATAAATTGAAAGGTACTCAGACTGAGGTACCTATATATATCCTTCGAAACTAATCTGCTCCTCCATATAACATACCCTAACATTGATAATAGACATAGCTGGAAACAGTTCCTTCAGCCTGGAGTCCATGACGATGCTAGCCTGGACATCTCATCTGGCCTTTTCTATCAGCAGGCCGTGGACGTATGTCCCAACCTTCATAGCTGATCGACCTCCATTTTACTTACCCTAACTTTGATGACAGACATAGCCGGGAAGAGTTCCATCAACCTGCACTCCATGATGATGCCAGCCTGGACGTCCCATCTGGCCCCTTCCATCAACAGGCCGTGGACGTACGCCTCGTCCTTCGGAGTTGATTTGCCACTTACCCTAGCTTTAATAACAGTCATAGCCGGGAACAGTTCCTTTAGTTTAGACTCCATTATAACGCCAGCCCGGACTTCCTACCTGGCCCCTTCCATCAGTAGGCCTTAGACGTATGCCCTGTCTTTTGCAGCTGATCTGTACCTCCATGTGATCAGAAACTCTGCTCGGCGATGCCTGTTATCAACGTTAGGGTGACTAACCTAACGTTGATAACAGACATCGCTGGAAAGAGTTCCTTCAGCCTGGAGTCCATGATGATACCAGCAAGGACGTCCCACATGGCCTCTTCCATTACCAGGCCGTGGACGGACGCCCCGTCCTTCGGAACTGATCTACCACTTACCCTAACATTTATGACAGGCATAGCCGGAAACAGCTCCTTCAGCCTGGAATCCATGATGATGCCAGCCTGTACATCCCACCTGGCCCCTTCCATTAACAGGCCGTGGACGTACGCCCCGTCCTTCGGAGCAGATCTGGAATCAGCGATCCTAACATAGGATACGTCGGGGATATGTTAGTTTAGCATGCAGTGCTAGAGAAGCGTATAGTGGCGGAATAAAAATAACATTATTATGTGTGTATATCACTTGAAGATCATCAGGTTACACCACTAATGTGAGCTGATCTGTACATCAGTATCAGTTTGTCATGCAGTCAAGCGACAAGCAGGGTTCATCAGGTCTATAGACTCGATACCCACACGACAGAAGAAGAAGTCAAGCGACATTGGGAAAAAAAGTACTTACACAAGTTTTAGAACCCACTTTATCGAATTTTGTGTAATTCTGTTCATGCTAGCACAAAATGGTCGTAGACATTTTTGATAAAAACAGATAGATATTATTTCTTAATCAGCCACTGATTTTACACATCTACTGCTAGAAGACTCATTCGCAGTAACTACCTGTCTTAGATTTTTTTATTTATGTACTTCACCAAAACTCATGGTTAATTTCAGTCCTTTTGTACCACAAATGGATTATCAAATATACACTTGCCATGCAATCTTCCGTGCTAACATCGACCATGCTATTAACATTCATAAGGCTCCGTAGATCTAATGACCTCAAAAATAAGTCCTTTTCATCATGCTAAATACAACATCGTCATAAACAGTTGTAAATTACCAATGAAGCCCATGTTCCCAAAATTCCCAATAACTAAATAACTTTAAATTGGCAGGATTGAACTCATAATCTTCCACAAATAAAACAAAATTTGTATTTTGTTATGCTTACGTGAATTCCTCCTTCATTTTCTTAGTGACGTCACATTGAAGACACATCTTGTCTAGAGGTAACTCATACCTCCTAGCAGTACTTTGCATGATCGCTGTCAAAAGACTTTGAGGATTGAAAAATCCTGCCAGCCAAACTGAAGCTGGTAACTGAAAGAGGAAGAAAGAAAAATATATGGTTGTCTTTATCACAGATTTCACACTACTTGAATCAACAATACTCACAACAAAATCAGTAGCCCATGTTTCTAATTCTCGAAGGCGTAAAAGTAAGTCGATATACCAAGATGATAAACCAAGTAGCGATGGATAAGCTCTATTCGACCATATAGCTGGAACCTGAAATCACAAAGTCATTGAAATCTATGAAAGGCAAATTTAAAACAAAGTTTCATCGGAATAACTTACTTGATCAAGGAACAAGGCATTCTCCAATTCTTCCATGACTGAGGTTATAGTAAGTTCACCCTGAAAATATTCAGTTGCATTATCTACACTAGAACGACAAATTAATTCAATTTAACGTAGGTACTGTAAATAATTTCTTACCTTGAGTCCCAGGTCTAACTCTCGTAAGGACCGCTTCATTTCCCCTGTCAAGTAATTCATCCTTTCGCACTCTTGGAAAGCCACGATGACGTACGGTGTCCTCTCTTCAACTTTTCCCATTATCTCCGTCATGTTGAATTCTTCTGGTAGCTTTTCTACTATTTCATCCAGCATTTGTTTGACCTACAGAACACATGTCGCAAGTTATTAGGGGCACATATTGTATTTTCTTCCAGAAGTTTCTGGAGATTTCCTTTAAACTTGAGTAAGTACAACAAAAGTACTACATACCTTATCTTCTCGAGTTACAGTGGCAGCTCCAGATGACTGAGCATCTCTTGGTTGCATTTCGAAAATAGTCCTAAACAGATTTTCTGAAGTTGTAGTCAAAAAACCTATTTCAGCGTTTGGGTGTAGACCATACAAGTATGGTGATTCTGGAGGCATAGCATCTTCTATGTATTGATGATACCCAACGTAGTCAGTGTTAGGAGGAGCTGGAAATCCTGGTGCTAGGTGAAGCTCACCATCGACCTAAATGGAAAAGGGCATTAAGATATATTTTTGCAATATGCATTTTGCATTCATAAAACTACCTATATGCTATGCGTGTTTTATTAGATGTCTATAACAGGTTCAAGACTGTATTGTAATATTTTCGACAGTACAAAAGTAACCAAAAACATACCAAGTCAGACTGCATCAACTCTTCCAAATAGGCGTTACAAAGTCTACGATCCCAATCGTCAGTGATGTGACCACCATACATGATTTCCCCGAAGAGATATCTCAGATCTTCCCAAGGGACTCTCGAATTTGCCTCCAAATAATTGTATAGAACAAATACACTGATAGTCAGATCACCTGAGGAAAGACAAAGCCCATGACTATCAATGAAATCCATCAATAGAAGATCCATCAATGCAAGACAAAGACCATGACTATCAAAGAAAACCATCAATTGAAGATTTCAAAAGATGGTTGTGACAAAGAACAAATACTTACCAACATTGAAAGGATAGATTTTATTCCATCCCTGAGGTCCGAACTTTCTTCTTTCAGCTACAACAGCATGGAAGTAGCAAAGAGCAAACAGTATTGCTTTGAACTCAGCTTCTTTACCACACATTTCCAGGGTTTCTTGGTTGAAGTTGTCCAGAGCTTTGTGGATATTAGCCTAGAAAAATGAGACATAAAATAAAAAATGCCATCTGAAATAAAATTTAAAAACGTAACATACTGAATACTTACTTGCATCCCAGTAGGAGGTTCATTCGTGATTTTGATACTGGACTCCAGGATTCCTTGAGGAATGATATGAGCTGCCGCGGTGGCAGCTGGTTCAGCAGACATAAAGAAACGGAAATCATTATGGGCACCTTGAGAAAAGCTCTCCATTTTCTTTTCGAGGCTTGGTAACCATTTTTTTACCAAGTGAATGTTTTGTAAAACAACCCAATGTCCTTTTTGCAACGATTCATCCATTGCTTGCTCAGCGACAACCTCCTGACCTTGCCCCAACGATACATTATGGAAGTTTCCATTATCTGCAGTAAAGCCCATGACTTTGCCCAAAGCTTCCACATCCTTCAACGGATTGACTCCAGGAGACAGAATGAAAAATATTGGAGTAGTCGGACTGGTTTCTTCGAATGACTTGCTGAACTCGACTGTGCGATTCTCTACGTACTTGGCGCCCATCTTTTCTTCTATGTATGCCCTAAAATTTATAACCAGAGTTCATATTTAATATTTTCCTAACTTATAAACTACCAGCGACCCGCTCCGGCTTCGCACGGAAATTATCAGTGTTCCTCCACAATATTATGCAAGTGTTATATATATAAGCCCATCGCCTAAATTGCAATATACTGAATCCCTCGGATCCCTTAGCTGGTTTTTACAGCATACCCGTAGGGAAATGCAACTGGCACATTCTATGTTTTTCTCTCGCTCCCAGGCCAGCATGGAAGTTGACAACCTGTCACTAAAGCAATATACCTACAAATATATCTTAAAGAACCCTCAAAACTTTGTCAGACGTGGCGAAACGACCTTTGTTTTGGTCGTTTACGCTCTGCCTACCCCATTAGGGATAAAGGCGTGATTATATGTATGTATGTATATATATAAACCTTCCTCTTGAAACACTCTATCTAGTAAAAGAAACCGCATCAAAATCGTTATGCGTAGTTTAAAAGATTTATGCATACATAGGGATATAGGAACAGAGAAAGCCACTTTGTTTTATACTATGTAGTGATTATTATACTTATAGTAATAATAAATGTAACTTACGCAACAGCATACGTCATTCTGTCTGGTCTCAAAGCTCTTAACATGCACAATCTTTGTAGAGCAGTTTTATTTTTCCACTCCTATAAAAAATATAAATGTCTTTAGTTGAGAATTCGTCTTAATTAAACTAAAATAATCGTAACTGGTATTATTATACCTGCGGAAATTTCTCCCTTTCAGGACATTCCAGCTCAACAATCTTCTTCCATCTCTTCTGTGATGTTTCTATATCCCTATCCAGATTTCTGAACTCCTCCTTTCCAGCTAAAGAGCAAATTCCTCCCCAACTCGTATTCGATAAAAAATCTACGGGACTGGTAACATGAGGTTTCACAGGGAATCGAAGGAAGAAGTCCAGTTCAGCTGGTGAAATCTCTTCACTCATTAACAGCACCTGTAATATTACAAAAAAGTTTTATTTACATTAAATATTATCTAGAATGATAAGACAAGATGTGACAGAATCGATCTTAAAACGTAACGTGATGTCATAACATGAAATTAACGTCATATTAATGTTATAATATTTATGGTGTCTATCCTCATAAAATCGGCGCCGCGTAACCTTTGACAAGAAAGTTTTCGATAAATATGGAAAATAAGCTTATCTATTATAATTACTAACCTGGAATGTCATCTGTGATGCAAAAATAAGTTTGTCGCATTCAAACAAGCCTCGTGATGTGTATTGGAAAACAGAATAACTAATGCAGTCAATAAGGTTCTTAATTCTTTGGCTTAGTTCATCTGCAGGTTCCGCTTTTGATATAGCCTTTTGGAAGACTACACTAAAAGCCTGCGAATAATATATATTTTTCGATGTTGGTATATTTGAGCGTACTCTTTATATGTTATAAGAACTTTACGATTATATATATATTGTTAAAATACAATAGTTTACCTTCAACGAGAATTGGTAGATTGGATTTATTGTATTCAGGTCGTTTAGGATGAAATATAACAAAGAAGCTCTTGCAGCCGCTGGTCTGTAAAACTCACGAGCTAAATCTATCTCTTTTGATGTTATTTTTGCTTCCGTTACCTGTTGAAATAATGTTTCATTATCAAAATCTCATGCAAAAATGTATTGACTTAGTTTATATTTAATTTAAAATTAATCACTTACCTTCTTTTCAATATCAGCAGCAGTTTTCTTAGTTGTCTCAAGGTTCTCTACCAAAGCAGTGTCACCTAGAATATTCTCTCCAGCAGAAGACAAACGTTGAAGCAGATCATCTTCAAGTCCCTTCAATTGAATCTTGAACTGATTCTGCTGTCTAGTTAAATCAGCTTTGAGCTCTTCCAGATCTGGTCTTTCTGCTTTTACTACTTCAGCTAGTAATTGATCTTCTAGACCATCTCTAGTTACAGTAAAGTTTACCAGTGTTGTTTGAGCTTGCATTTCCGGCTTGTAATGAGGATTGGCTAGTTTTGTGTGCAATATAAGTCTAAAATTTGAACTGTACTCTATCTCCTTGTCACCAATTTTTATAGCTCTGGAATGAAGGTAAAAAAATGTAAATAAAACATGAATACATGAAATTATATTTCCAAAGAATTATTGATACTTACTTTCCTTTCTTTATCAAATTCCTTCCAAGCAAAGGATCAAGTACTGGATCAACAGTTTCATCAATATTTTCAAGTAAAACTGTCTCGCCTTTTATAATGGACTTTTCAATAGTATCCAGATATCCTTTTTGTCCAAGTCGTATAACTTGCAGTTGTTCTCCATATTTTTGTTTTATCCATTTAACACCTTGTAACTGAGGATCAATCATAAGTGGCCATCGTTCAGAATTTGATAGAATTGTGGCGTTCTCAGTACTCATCCGATCAGATGGCAAACCCTCATTCTGCCATAATGCTATTGTCGTATCATCTGTTAACATAGTCAGAGGATCTAATCCTTCCGTTATTGGTATTGGAGGCTAAAATAAAAACATACACATGTTTAAAAATCATAATTATAAATTTTAGAGATATTATCTAAACATGTGATACCTACCTCTAAAGTTTTCAAAAACACAAGCCAATTCTTGTGCATTAAATCCAAACGATACTGCTTTGTAAAGCAGCCGACATAGGAAATAAAAGCGCAGACTAGAAGCACATCTCCTGGCAAAGTAGTGCTCTGTTGCATGAAGCTGAAAATATTAAAGTTTTTTGGTTACTATGTATATTTACACTGGACGTTATAAGATAAATTTACACTAGCGTAGTAAATACTATTGCTTACTTGGAAACAGATTCAGCCCATCTTACGTTTTCGCTGGCAAGACCATTCACAAGTCTGTTTGCTAGCTGAATTGTCCTATTAGTTGCATCGGCTTCTTGCTGACATTTTACTTTCTCTGAAGTAGCCTTTTCAAAGTCAGCTGTTAGATTTGCTAATTTTTCTTCTAGAGCCTACAACATAGAATAACTGTTCCAAGTGACTGAAATTGAAATAAAATAGATCTTGGTATCATCATGTTTATTTTCTTCTTTACTTACCGCAACCATAGCTTTGATATTCTTAAGTTTCTCAGAAGCAGCCGCAAGCTCAGCATTTGCAGCTGCTAAAGCTTTTCTCTTAGGTTCAACATCACAAAACACTTCGTAAAATTTGATAATGTTGATAACCCAAGCACAAAGACCCGCAGCTGCAGCTGATTTAGATTTTACAAAGTCTGAAAAGACGAACAGCGGTTAATTATCGTGAATGTGGTTTAAAGTTGATGGGATCATATATTTCAATTGCATTTTACCAGGTTCAAATTCCGGATCTTTTAAGTAAGGTTGAATAGCCTTTATAACATCAGGATGAATATTTTCTTTATCGTAGTTTATGAGTGACTCTAAGAACATGTCAACCTTGGCCATTGTTACCTGTAATGAGACCGAGTAAATTTAATCCTATTACCAAAGAAACCGTCCAAAAATCATTAATCATTAACTAAAGATGTAGACTTTATAAGTATACCTTATAAAAGTAAAATGGAAATGAGAGGCAGGATGAAGCAAAGACAAAAGATGGAAGATTATGTTATCTATTATATTGAATGCGAGTAATATAAGATGGTAATGCAATGTCTTGCATGAAATGTAAGTAATATAAAGTGTCAAGTCTTACCGCCTGGTTAGTCATCATCAGCAACATCCAACAATCAATAAACACATTATAAATAATTAAAGCATACGTTGAAAGAAAATTAACCCATATAAAGACATATATAAACAATCTTACTTTAAGAACACTGGGTAGAAATCTATAATCCTCGTAACACATTTAATTGTAATAGGATTTATTTAAATCTAGAATGTTTAGCATAAATGTGATATTACCTTTGCAGCTTTCCAGCTTCGATCCTTAGGTATCTTCCCGCCTGGGGCCAGCAACACCATAACAGCAGCTGTGACGTTTGTTACTACGCCTGGAGGGGAACCGAAAGATTTCAACTCAGTGAGATTAGCTTTGTTCAATGTGTTCAAGGCTTCCTGAGCAGCGACTAGAGCTGGTTCAGCCTTAATGAGATCTTCTTCACAATCTTTCTGTTTTTTTGATACTTCTTCCGCGATTACTGCTACTTTTTCTTCTTCCTCATCAGCTGTAAATGAAGTAATCAAGGTTTATACGTGCTCAAATATTAGCTGCTATTATTTTTTACAAATAAATTGTCAGTTTAAAGATTACCCAATGCTTTCTCGCTTTGTACTTTAGCAGTTTCAATTCCAACCATTTCGATAAGCGCATCGGCAGCATCGTTTTTCTGCTTTAACTCAATTTCTTGAATAGCCAGTTTCTTTTTCAGTTCATCCACCTGTGATGCCGTACTTCGTAGTTTTTCCAACCCATTCTCTAATCTGAAAGGCAGATAAGAATTTATTTATGTTTCCCTTATTTTATTCCGTTTTCAAGAGCATTTTCAACCTACCTTACTATTTTAG
This sequence comes from Scrobipalpa costella, assembly GCA_949820665.1. NCBI lineage: Eukaryota > Metazoa > Arthropoda > Insecta > Lepidoptera > Gelechiidae > Scrobipalpa > Scrobipalpa costella. The sequence continues at coordinate 6,962,535 of OX463299.1, forward strand.
CTTGCAACTCATCCGTTTTATTTAACACCAATTTTGCATATAAATTGATTTGCTCTAAGTAACTCTTTGGAGTTGTGTAGTTATATCTTCGTTCATTTGATAAGTAGGACTTTGATATCGTATTTACAGAAGTATGAACATATGCCATAAATCTTGCAATAGAATCTTTTAGTGTCAACTGGAAATAAAGTGTGACAATAGATTAAAATTTAAACACTTTTTGTCTTTAAAATGATCATCAAGGATGACTTACCGGTAAAGCGCGCAATTCTTCTAAGAACCTCATAGCCACAGAAACTAAAGCCTCCTGAGGCCACTCGTGGAACCAATTGATGGATGTACAGTTTATCAAAGCTGGGAACTTCCTAGATCTAACTCTCAAGGTAGAGCCGACTGGTGAGAAACATAGAACAACCTTTAGCTGTTTTCGTACTCTGTCGATAAAGAATTTCCAACAAGTCTCTCTTGTGTCTGGTAGACCTGCTCCTTTGACCTAAATATAAACATATTATAAGTCCATATATTCATTACATTTTCTAACATTATAGTATTTCCGTTTAAAAAACATCTAGTTCTCACCTCATTTCTCACACCAGCAATGATATTTTCAATTTCATCATCAGGAAACAGATCAGCAACTTCACCGGAAGCCAGCAAGTCATTTATAAGTACCAAGAACTGCTCATTGGCAACTTGAGCATCAGTCATAAGGAACATGATTCCTACGTTTTTAAGACCGGTTTTGATGTAGAGCCCCGAAAGCTCTTTCTGAAAAGAGAAGTGTACGAATTACATAACAATACTCCAAATAACACGTAAAAAAATATTGATACATGGACTAACCTTTAAGTCGCTAACACCATAACCTTTCTTAAGTTGAATCTGAAGGACTTCTAAACTTGAAATAAAGGCAGCAAGACGAGATAAAGATTGTTTTCCAGAGCCTCCCACACCAACTAAGAGAGCACTACCTCTTGGACTTTCTAGTATACGATTTATTCTGAAAAAATAAAAATTTTAATAGTTTGAAAAACAAGGTAAAGCAGAAATGCTCTTGCTAAATCCAATATCCACAGATTGTGTTAAAAAAAATGTACTATATGGAATTATATCCACGTAGGTATATGAGATTTTAAATATCTACCTGCAAATATGCATCATAGCATCCTCAAATAACACCAAGTTCATTGCTGCAATCAGATCATTGTAGCTCGCCATGGCTTCTGTCAAAAGCTTATTTAGTTGTTCCCATGTTTCAATGGGCATGTATTTAGGTTCGCCGATGCCACCAGCAAAGTGGCAGTAGATGTTAGGCCGTTCAAATACTACACCCTCGTCGATTTCCTAAACATTTTAAAAGAAAACGGAATATTGAATAAAATTTCATCATAGGTTTAACACTTCTCTGTAAGGTATATTTTAGCATGGAGGAATATAAATAGATTCTATTAGAATGTCAAACATATAGCAATCAAAATAATTCTCAAGAAATGTGTTATAAAGACGCCATATTCCAATAAATCCAAATTCCTTACTTCAAAGTTTTTCTTGCAGATATCAACTTGCATTTTTAGGAAAGCGTCAATATCTTTGTCTTCTGTAAGTTTGTCCCCGTAGACTCGATGTGTTTCATGCAACCATAAGCGAATTATATCTGATGGGTTCACTAGACATTCATTCGTACTGAATAAAAGTCCCTGTAATAAATAATAGTAAAAGCATAATTCAAAAGAAGTTATATTCTATTAAATAACTAAGACAAAATGTGGAAAAAAATGCAAAATGTTTGAAGTTTTTACCTGGAACATATTAGAAAGATCTCTTAAGTTGAAGATATAGTGGAATTTGATAGCAGTCGGCAAAAACACCTGCGAAACTTTGATATGCAATGCTATCGAAGCAGCGACGACGTTTGCTAAAACAATATAATTTGGCGTTATTGCGTAATTAAAAGAAAATAGTTGACGAAATATAACTTGAGCCGCTTTCAATTCGTACCAAATCATAAAATAAAAGATCACCTCTTACACGCAAATCATCACGACATATAGTTTGGCTCAAAGCTCAAATTAGGTATATCTTGTCAACTCTATAACATTATTGTCATTCTACTTACAAGATAGCTTGCCAAGTTGTGGATTGATCCGCAATTCTGGGTTCGCCAAGTGCTGACTTAAGATAGAATGGTAGATATTATTCAGCGCCTCGCTATTTGGGAAGCTGATAGCAAACACACAGAAATGTCTCTGCAATCGAGGATTGATTGTGAAGCTTCCAGAAGTTGGATTCATACAGGAGACGTACTGAGTGTTGTGGATGTCTTTCAGGGAAAGTTTGGTACGGTCGTACCAGTGCATGTAATCTAAATGCTGTCTGATTATGGTATGAGGTTGGACAGTCCCGTAAGTGTCTACTTCAGGCATGTTCATATCGTCAATGAAGTAGATCAGGGTTTTACTTCCAGGTGGACCGTAGTTCCTGCCTGCCTTCTTTTCTAGAGGCTTCTCTAAAATCTTTTGTAACATCTCGGAGGACGTGTAGAAATTAAATGGGACTGATTGAATGGCGTAGTTTTCTGAAAGGCTGTTGAAGAAAAATAAAATCATCAACATAAATATTATATGGCACATGTCCACATTATCATGTCACTGTAGTTTAGGTACTTACGTTTGTAATTTTTCATTCACAAGAACAGTTTTACCGCAACCTGCACTTCCCACTAACATAACAGGGTGCTTATTTTTCATAAGCAGATCCAAGAAATATCTGATCCTGATTGTTTCTGAAGTCGGCACTAACACAGCCTAAAATATCAAAATGTTATACTTACGTAGATAGATACCTACATACATACATACATACATATAATCACGCCTTTATCCCTAATGGGGTAGGCAGAGCGTAAACGACCTAAACAAACGTCGTTCGGCCACGTCTGACAAAGTTTAGAGGGTCATCCAAGATAGATCTGTAGGTATATTGCTGTAGTGACAGGTTGTCAGCCCATCGCCTAAATTACAATATACTGAATCCCTCGGATCCCTTAGCTGGTTTTTACAGCATGCCCGGGAGGAAATGCAGCTGGCACATTCTATGTTTTTCTTTCGCTCCCAGTCCAGCATGGAAGAAAGTTCAGCTGTTTAGCGGTTTTCGAATTTCATATGTACGTTTATTCGGCGCCCTTTCCGTACTTCGGAAGGCACGTTAAGCCGTTGGTCCCGGTTAATATCGTTTAATACCGTAGATATTAGTCGCTAAGCCATATCAGAGGCCAGTGCTCAGCATTGGCGGCTTGAAAACACTGACCTAATCTAGGATTGGGTCTGGTTTCCCTTCTGGGTTGCGGAGGTCAGAGGCACAGGCAGTCGCTCTGTGTAAAAACCGGTACCCTCGTTCAATCCCCTGGTTTAGATAGCCGCCCCCGTAAGATACGGGATAAAGCTAGGGAGATGATGGTATAATCATATCTTTATATCTAATATGGTAGGCAGTAAACGATCTAAACAAAGGTTGGTCCGCCGCGTCTGACAAGTTTTGAGGTTTATTACAGATGATTATGTTGTATATTGCTTTAGTGACAGGTTGTCAGCCCATCGCCTAAAATTACATACATACATACATACTATCAAGCCTGTATCCCCAATGGGGTAGGCAGAGCGTGAACAACCCAAACAAAGGTCGTTCCGCCACGTCTGACAAGTTTTGAGGGTTGTTTAGAACGAACTGGATATTGTTGTAGTGACAGGTTGTCAGCCCATCGCCTAAATTACAATATACCCTCGAATCCCTTAGCTGGTTTTTACAGCATGCCCGGGATAGATACCTACTCTAATTAAACCATGAACAATTTGACATCATCTCATATTTAATAATTTTACACTAACCTGAAGTGGAATATCTGAATCCAATTCGAATTTAGGAATTTTCTCAGTCCATGGCGTAAATTGTTTGGTTTCTGGGTCAATGTAGAAATCAAAAACGGTGCCACCAGGCGGAAACTTGATATGTTTGAATTCATTGGTCCACCACTTTGTGAACTCTACAATGATAAAAAAATACTCATAAATTAATCATGTACCTATGTCCTGTATAAAAAATCATCAAAGTTATTTGATATCATTAACACCTACCAACTCTATAATCAATGTTACTATCTTGAAACATAGCAGATCCAAAAGCCCAGACACAAGCAAAGACAAAGAAAATATCGTGCCATTCCTTAGGACAATCAGCAGGCGTATTTTCTGGCACAAATAGAGCATTTAATAGGTGGCACAGCATTTGGACATGTGCCATTTCAGCTATAGGAGTGATCTTCTTAAACCTGGTCTTCACTGTCTCCAAGCATGCTGGAATGTATTTGTCAAATAGCATAACCAGGTTTGACTTTTCAGCTGGTATTTTTCGAGTTTCAACCCAACTTGTAACATATCTGTAAAATATAAAGTTTGTATAATACCTATGTAGTTAGTGATTTCAGTGGCATTCACATTAACTCATAAATTGTTATTAGGTTGTAATAAATTGTTATTAGGTATAACTTACGGGTTCCATCCCAAGTCTTGTGGATTAATATACAAAATCCCAGCTCTGGACACTGTTGCTGGAGTTGCAGTGCGAAGGTTAGAAATCTCAAACATAAGCCTCATAGACGGAGTAAGAGCAATCCTCTCATTACTAGCCAATGTTAATATTTTGTTATCATCCATAACCGTATTCAATGATTCAATCCACATAGGATCAATATCACCGTCTAAAACAATCCATTTTGGATTGTCACCTGGCAAATTCGCTTGATCTCTCATAATTACTGAGAACAAACCATCCTTCCATTCTCTTGTAGCTGGGTTGATTATACCGAATAATTCGTCATTGGTAACAGCTTTTGGGTTTAAGTCAGTAAAAATAGGTTTTTTCCGCAGATTTTGATAAGTTTTGAAAAGTGACTTCCAGACTTGAGTTTTTCCTGTGCCGGCATTGCCAACAATGAAAACTGAATGACGAACCTCTAGAAGCTCTTCTAACTGTACTACTTTAAGGATAAAATTATCTTCGGGTTGCAGCATTAAATCCATTGCTGCTTGCTTCACAGTTCTTTCGAATTCTAGGTCACGTTTTCTTGGTACTTCTAGTGCAGGGAATAGATCCCCAATAAGGCCCATGAAAACTGGCATGTCATCGGTAACGATTTTTGGAATATTGAAGTCACGAAGAGTCCTCATCAAAACTTCTTCTTCAGGACGACCAGGATCACCTCTCTAAGCGATAAATTGCAGAACAATAAAATAATACATTATAATACCACTACATACAAACATCGATATAAAAAATAAGTATTACCTTTAAAGATCCAGCTACCACTAATACGGATTTGATAGCCCTTAAACCCCAATCATAGTGATCTTGCTTCGACAATAGCTCCTTGCAGAGAGTGTAAAGTGTAATAAACTTCCTAGCCAATATCTTGGCCTCTTGAAACCCTTCAGCAACCAACATGATTTCGCAAATCAGTTCAAAATCTGGAACCACCATAGCGCACGGTCTGAAGAGAGCTTTCAAGTTTTCTGGTAATTCAGTTCTGCCAGCATATCCTGGGTTCATGGTGATGAATATTCCAACAGTTGGAACTAAGGCAATCATTTCGCCCATGAAGTTAAAGATTTCTTTTTTATCTCTGAAAACGAGAAGATTTTTTACTAAAGCTGCCCTCTTATCAATGATAAATCAAATATATTTTATCTACCTGATGGCATCTTGAACAGATTTAACTTGTACAGCGACGACAGAGAGCACTTCTACAGAGATTCTGTTAAATTCATCGAAACATCCCCATGCACCTGTTTGCGCTAATCCTTTATAGATGTTACCACAAGACTGTACAAAGATAAACGTATTATTATTTGCAGTTTTGATTGTAAATTTATGTGGTAAATTTTATACCTGATAATCCATTTGTTCAGAGCAATTGAATACATAAACCATAATTCCCAAGGCTCTTCCTAGATCTTTAGTAGTTTCAGTTTTTCCTGTTCCAGCAGGTCCCGCTGGGCCCCCACCCATTATCAAATGCAGTGACTAAAATTCAATAAACAAATCGTTAAAAATATAATACTACAACAGCGAAAAGTTTTTCAAATTAATAAGTACCTGTGTTAAAGTAATGTAGCATCGATCTGTCAAAGGGGTAATAACAAGTCGGGGAGTATTTCCTAAGTATTCGTAACTGTATAGGAACTGAGCATCACAGATATTGGCAAAGCAGTGGTATTCCTTGTCATCCCATCTGAAAGTTTAACACAAGTATTGAAATAATATTATTACTCGTAGATATAATTTTAATTTTATTTTTTTTCTTTCACGCTGGACTGGGAGAGATAGAAAAACATAGAATGTTCCAGCTGCCTTTCCTCCCGGGCATGCTGTAGAAGTCAGCAAAAGGGATTCGAGGGTTACAGTGTATTGTAATTTAGGCGATGGGCTGACAACCTGTCACTACAGCAATACAAATCATTACAATCTAAAATTTGCCCTTAATTTTTGTCAGACGTGGCGAAAGCGCCTGTTACGAGGCGTTTTACGCTCTGCCTACCCCGTAAGGGATAAAGGCGTGATTTTATGTATGTATGTATGTATATAATTTTAAAAATCTTTTACGTAGTAATACCATTCAAGATTATTAAGGTGTAACAAAAATGAGGTGAAAGTGACTAGTTATACTTTGACTTTAATACGTGAAAATGAGTATGGAAATAACCTGTGACTAAAAGTGCAGGTGAAGATCTATTATGATCTCAAAACCTGTGTCTGAGTTGAGACTGCCATTGGAACGCTGAACCGGCATCCACTTTCTGCTGAATCATCTTGCTCACTACATCTCTTGAATGCACGTCAATTGTGCAAATTGTCATAATCTTCTGACGATCCTGCTTACTCAGCTCTCCAATTAACAAAGTGATCAATGTGCTGAGTTGAGACAACTGTTTCTTGTAGTAATCTTTCAAAGCGTTATCATAACCTTCTTCGAGTCTTGCAAAAGCCATATTTACTTCGGTGGTCCACCAAATTTGAGTGCCACAAAGGGACACTTGTGCCATAAAATCGAAAAGCCATTGGTCTCTAGGCTTCTCCTCGTAAGACACAATAGCCTCTCCAAAATAGTGACGGATGCTTGATCTCATTATGTCTTGTAAACGGTTAAGCCATATTTCTACCTAAAAACATTGATTCAACTAATAAATCCCTTACTTTTTAAACATCATTAATAAGTACTTAGATTTCTTATTTCCTACTTACTGGTCCAGTACAATCACAGCTTCCTTCAAAGGGAACATATTCGCCGTCTTTTGCAATCATACCCGATGAAACTTTTTCTCCTGGTTTATCACTTTCAATAAATCTCAATTTTGCTATTGAATCAAACAACTTCGTAAGATGTCTGAAATGCAATAAATGTTTTGTACCTCAAAAATTGCATTTTGTTTTCAATTTTCAACGATTATTCATTTAAGTAAATCTTACCTGATCACGAGCTCGGCTTGATTACCATTAGATAAAATATCTAACAAGTCGGCAGAAGAAACGAAGTAGAACCTTGGGAAAGCTAATCGTTTAGTTTCTAGATATTCAGCCAGAGCCTTTTCACAAATTACTAAATCCTTTTGCAGACCGTCTAGTTTTTCTACCAAACCTTCTTTATTAGTACCTTTGACTACATTTGGTGTTTTTGCCATGTCTGTTGATAAAATCTGGAAAACGAAAAACATTTTTTTTTCTTTTTGGCACAAAAATCAACGCTGAGTACCTTTCTCGTAACTTACCTTAAATTCTTCATCAATCCTATCAAATCTAGCTGAATCTTCAGGAAGTTGCTTTCTTATATCTTCGGAACTCATAAATATACTTTCCAAATGAGTCCAAGTTCTTTGAACCTCAAACCATATTGAGATCACTTGGTCTGCAATTGAAAGCTTTTGTTGCCAGCCCGACACTTCCTCCAAAAAGTGTGCAATAAATTTTGATGTGATCAAGTTTTGTAAACAAACCTAAAAAATATAAATTTATATAGTTTCCTCACTTTTAAAATTGGTACCAATTCGTAATTGCAAAAATCACGACTAAACTAATATAAGTCTATACCTGTCATTTTCTGTCATGAGAGAACAGAAAGGGACGCCAATAATTTTAGTCAAGATTTAGTTAAGTTGTGCGCTCTACGAATCAATAGTATTATCAAATTTAAATACTGGTTTCCAAATCTACCTGATTCTCCTCCAATGTTTCTATCAATTCTTCACTTGCTCTCAACAATACACATTTAGTTCTTGCATGAATTTCTTGTTCAAACTCCATATGACTCCAAGTGGTGTTTAAATCTTTGAGAGTTTTCTCCATAGACATTTCTTTGACAGCTTTGTCTACAATGTTTTTGACTTCTTCCTCGCATTCGTGGAGATTTAGAGCTAGTAAATCAGCTAATGTTGTGTTTGCGTCCATTACAATTCTTACCTGATCAAATTCAATCAATTATATTAGACTTGTCAAAATACAGCTGCAAAAACTACAAATCTACCTAATTAGCAAAAACAAATATGACAACTATTTTGACTCACTTACCTTCCACGGACACTTGATAATGTACAATCAAAGCTCTATCAACTTCTACATCTTTTATACTATTTCTATGATTACGATTTATATTTTTAGCTCTACAATTAGAAAAAAATCTTGAATTGTATAGTACAAAAATTAAGTAATACCATGGACTAACTTAAAACACAAAAAAATATATTTTTAAATGCAGCCAAATAATTTAATTAATTAGAGCTACTGTCTACCTACATACAATACAGTTCAATTATAGAAAAGATGTACTGAAAATATGAACACGTTGCAATTTTCGTGCCATTTCCTTTACTTACAGTGAGTTCTGGTGGCAATGCTGCTAAGCTCTGCGGATCACAAATTATTTACAATTGCAAACCACACCGCATGTCAAACATTTGTATTTAACATTCCGTATGTACAGTAAACATTCAATAAATTGTATGATACATTCCCCAGCCAAGTAACTGTACATTCCATATGTTTTTAAGCAGAAATTTACATGCCAACCAACATCAATGCAAAACATGCAAGATGCATCAAAAACATTCCAAACCCATCATCCAATTTCGACCAAGACAAAGTCAGTGTGCCATAGAAGTAACAGATGATAATATTTACACTGAAATTTATATACAGTACAATAAAAATATATGCAGTAATTAGAGTATACATTATTTGTTACCTTTGTACTTCGCATAAGTTGGTCCCAATGACGTTCTCTAATAGCTGGATTCTGCAGTTCTCCCACTGCTCTTAGCGAAGTAAGCATATTTTTGACCGTGGCTTCCAAATTGATGTACGTATCCCAACTAAATTAAAAATTACTATTAGTTGTATCACCTTAACGTATACTATTATAATTATCTACCTTCAGTCTGTCATTCTTACCTTCTCATTTCTTTGTCAAGTAATCTTATTTCTTTTGCAAACTTCTTGCATTCAATATCCATATTTTCGACGTCTATCTTTCGCCACGGTGTTAACTTCCAATCTTCAATACTTGTTCTCACAATAAATGCGTAATCCCAAAGTTGCTGAGAATTCACATTATAATAAATCATTCGTCAATTATACCCACCTATACAAAACATAAAATGTACCTTATCTCACCTTAAGCATCCTCAACTCCTTCCTACATTGCTTCAGTAATTTAAATTCTGGGACATTGACTTCAAAGAGTGAACCAGATTCTTGAATCCCTTTCATTTCATCTTCCAGTTGCAACATTTCATAGTCTACTCTCGACATCAATTCGTAAGGATCTTCACAGTCAAATTTGAAAAACTAAACGAACGAAAGATACAGAATATAAAACGTCAAACTTATTTGACAACTACAATATCACAATAAATTGATACGTACACCGTATCTCTTGAAGACCTCTCTGTAATAAGTGACATGAGAATCGAAAGTTGCTATCTTTTTCCTTATTCCAGCAACTTCAGCAGCCTGCAATGGTGCTACCTGTTGTTTCACTGTCAAAGCTAGTTTCTTTGTCGTTTGCCATTGTTCAGGCAATTCCTAAAAATATATAGGATAGCATTATAAAAACTATTCCGCTTATGGAAAGTTATAAATTTTATGTAAACATGTTCTGTTCAAACCTGTAAAAGCACGTTAACTTCTTCCGGAATATCCATATCATAAAACTTGAGTAGTTCGATAGTTTCAGTGAGTGGCTGAAACATATCATCAGTTTTTTCTGTACGATCTTTTACATTCATAAGATATCCCATGACATTCACTAGTGCATCGTAGTCGCCTTCAGTCACAGGCTGTAGCAAACCTAGATGAAATAAATACATAAGTGTATTGGAAATATACAATCAGAGAAGAAAAAATACAATAAACTAAATACAAAGTTGATACTATGATCTACCTTCATCTGCCTCTCGGATGAAATTTCCTAAGTCACCAAGACTAGAAGTGACGTTGTTCACCAGATGCTCCTTATACATGTTACCCCATTTTCGAACTGTATTTAGCAAAGCTTGGCGGAATGGTCGAACATCAACCTAAATATAAATTATATAAAAATAAGGTTAATGTTAAACAAACAAGTAAGTTTTTGTAAAAAATATGTTTTTGTTTACCTGGAACCAGCAATTGAAAACTTTGTACGATTCAATATCTTCAATATCCATGAACATGTTTTCAAAATGATCGATCTGTTCTCTAAATGCTTCCATCTTTGGAGGACATGGTGTTGGTGGTACAACATCTTTATCTTCAGACCCAATTTTGTCAACTTCATCAGGTGTCAGTATTCTACCATATGTAAGGAATATCTCCATAACTGCATCCCTTTCTTCCAACCACAGATATGCATAGTTTTCAAATGTTTTGCAAAACTCGTTTGCGTCTTCTATCACCTAAAATTAAAAAATAATTATTTTTTGCTTATGAGTCGTAATTAAATGGGACAAAGTTTTGAGACTAATATTTTTGTAAATGGTTGCCTACTCTTTCAATATTGGTCAAAATCTCTTCTTTCATGTCTGCAATATCCTCATGATGAACTATTTGGACCTCATAAGATTCTTCTTTCTTCGGGTCAATTCTTTCCACCAGGGAAGCCATCTTTAGTATATCATCGATGAGTCCTTTTATCATTGCCATAAACCCTTTCTCGTCATTTGGATCTAGAGTCGGTTTGAACACCATGTCAGGGTCAAGTAGTTCCAACTGGGCTTCGAATAATGGAGCTAGATTATTCTTAGGATTCATATGCTCAGTGATGTAACCCATGCTGTAAAAAAAGCAGCGTTTATATACGTAATTTTAAAAAATAATAAAAATAAACTGCAACTGAAACCTTTAGTAATAACTTAACTAACTTACCTGGTAGCAATACATTTAAATAGCGACTCTTCCAGCAAATTATCAATGAAGGCGACATAATTCAACCAAATTTCACTTTCCTGATTTTCTTGCATATTAAACAACTCCATATTTTCTTTTAGTAGTGCCTTAATGTGATCTGCAGTGGACGTTATATCATTGTAGCGTTTATTGGTTTTCTCTACCCGATCCTCTAAATTAAGTAGGGTATCCTACAAATAAGAAGAACAAGTATTAAAATGATCTTTCATATTATCAACATGTGATGTTACTCATATTTTATATCATACCTTCTTTCCATCTTTTCTTTCAAAAAGAGGTTGACTTGACCAAACTTTCATGACCTCCTTAATTTCAACCAAGTTATCCTGAATCTTTGACATGCGTTGGAATAAGCTTCCCACTAATGTATGGAGTTCTTGCAGGTAGTTCCATAGATCTAAAATGAATTCATTATAAAGATGAGTTTCTTGCGAATTTAATCAAACAGCAAAAGCTTTTTCTTACTTATTTGTACCTTGTGAATTCCAATTAAGTTCATGCTGAGCCATCTCAATCCTTTGATCAATGGCTTTAATTTCATCTTCGACTAAATCAAATTCTACTTTTTGACTATTCTTTCTAATCTGATTGTACCAATCTATAGTAATCCCAAGATTGATTCGATATTGCCTGTAGGTTTCCTGCTTCTCGAAAAGTGTCATACTCTCTTGTGGCAGTAACTCTAACAAGTTGGGATTGGTTCGTAAATGGTGCACCTCTTTCATGATATCTTGAAGCTAAACACAACTATTAATAATAGTACTACTTATTTAAAAATATATATATATGTTTTAGCTCATGCCAATGCGTTGTAAGCTTATGCGTACCGTTGGATGGAAATTCAATATAAGGTCTTGACCTTGCCTTGCTAGAATCATCTTGTTAACATTTTTCTCAATGATACTGGGTATATTCTTGGTCCAGTCATTGAAGTACTTTTTCTTGAACGCATTTATATTTTCAATGAGCTTATCGTATCTCGTGAATATTTTCATTGCTTCATCCGTATTCTTTATCCTAAATGTAAGAAAGTTCATTGTTGACTAATGTGGTTTCTATATAAATACGTGCCTAATTACAATGTGCTAATTAAAAAATGTTATTGCATATTGACTTAAAAGTCTAAGAAATCTTTAAAATAACAACATTAACTTTGTCGAAAGATATAGATAAATACTTACTTGTAAGTAACTCTTCTATAAATAAAACCTATAAAGTGTTTTCCTTACATTATTTCAAAAGTTCTGAGCTCAAAAGGCAAAATTGCGAAAACTGATTATTGGTGTACCATGTTTCTATCTACATCTACTGACGTGGTCCAAAAATTCGTGATATCAAAATGGAAAAGTCTCACAGTGTGGATAATCTCGACAAGGATATTTAAAGAAGATTGTCAGCCAATAATCAGCTTTCGCAATTGCCCCACCCAGTAGACTCACGGGTGCGGCAAATTGCGAAAGCAGGCTATAGGCTTGGTGATCCGCTCCGCCAGGGTGGTCATGTAGAGGAGTCCTCCCGCGATTGGTGGGAGAAACGCGTCGATCTCCATATGACCGTACTTTTCGAGGCGATGGGTTTGTTCCTCGAAGAGTTCCTGGGTGTAGAGATAAACTTTTAAACCCATCGAATACAGTACATGTTATTTCGTTTCTTTTTTTAATTAATTCGTTCATTTGAAGATTACTAATGATTAATCATCTCTCTATTAAGATGACGATACTAGCCAAGTGGCGATCCCATTCCCCAATCAAGTTTTAGTAATTAAAATAATTTAGAACCTTATAAATTAGCGATACCTAGCTCATTGTAGTAATAGGAAGAAAAATTGCCGTTGGTGGCCGTTATTCGATTTTTTTTCTTTCTATTACTACAACGAACTATGTATCGCTAATTTACAAGTATTTAAAATATCTTAATGACTATAACTTGATTCTGCTGGACCGATTTTTCGATTAACTGTGTTTTTAGTGAATTATATTAATTTTACTAATGGGGGCGCCACTTGGCTAGAATCGTCACCTTAATGCATATAAACTTACTTCGCAAGTGGCGATTTCATGATTCAACATAACAATGATTTCACAGTATTTGGCTGTAAACTCGTTCCTAATAAGCGGCCTTTCCAAAACTGAGCCTATGATATCGATGAGCTAAAAAAATATATTTTTAAAAAAGTCTTTCTTTCACGTATTTTTAAATAAATTCTCAGGCTACTATTACTTTTTCCTACCTTGAAAATAGCTTCTAAGGTAGAGCAGTTATCAAATGATTCAACCAAAACTGTCGATAGTTTTAGATCCAAATCAATAATATTATCTTGAAATTCTTTGAAATCTGCATTGAACTTAACATCATCGGGATCCAAAACGTCATAAGATTTTGAAGCAAAACTGTGGAAATAAGATTCAAATTCCCCTGATATTTCTCTGATCTGTCCACTCAAGACTCTACCCTTCATTCCCCCTATCTCAATCTTCTCCAGTTTTTGAAATTCTAGGACAGTTTTGAAAAACCACTGAATGGTGTTGAGTCTTTCTAAAAACTTGTTCATTCTTTCGAAGACCACGTTTGGGTGGAATGTCCAGGGTATGACAGGTCTGTCAACGAAGTATTTAGAAATGTTTTCTTTGAAGTATTCAAAGGTGCTTCTGAATTTCTTCAGGATGTTGATAGTGATCTGGATCCGTTGCGTTGCTTCATCAATGTCGCTATGAAATAGAGTGCTAGGATCTAAGCACTTCTTCGCCTACAATATTAAAATATACGAATTGTGATATTTTAACTAAATATTAAATAAAGAAGTCTGTAAATCTTAATTCTATCTTGTCAAATAACAAGGCGTGTTGAAACTGTTTTAAAATGTAGATAAATAATATTTTGGGTATTGATATTGTATAACTTTAACTTTAGTGAGTTCTTATTTACCTGATAAATAAGCAAATTACAAATCTGCTTCAACAGCACCATGAGCTTAGACGAGCTGCAGTAATACTTGGAGTCTCTCCATATCATGCAGATGACGTGGAAGAGAGGTCTGAATAAAACCTGACATTCAGTGAAGTCAGTGTCTTCTAGGGATTGGAAATGCTTCTCTAAAGTTCGGAGATATAGGTCGATTTCTCTTGCTTCAGCGAGAGCTAAAAGGTTACAATATGAATAACACACAGCTCTGTTCAAAATAAAGCAGACTATTTTTCTTCTCAGAAATAGCATTTCTTGAAATGTAAAATATCTCTTTTTATTTACACATGCTGAGGGTTTCAGTTATTCCTGGTAAAAATGTCTAATGATTCTATTATATCGCCAATCCCACCGATTTGAAAACGAATTGTAGAGTTATGAGCAATAGGATAAAATCTATAATTATACTCAATCATTTATTGAATCGAAAAGAATCTACCGGATACGGTTAGTATGTCTTTGACATTTAATCAAAGATTTACATAATTTATTTCTATTGACATAATGATCTTTATTCTTACCGGAAACAATGTTCTTAAACAGTCTGCTAAAACACGGGTAGTAAGCAGACGTGGTCTTTTCCAAAATTACTGCCATACATCTGACTCTGTCCGATCTCAGCTGATCGTAAATGTAATTCAAGTTGCTCAATCTAGACCTCCAAAATGTAAGCTCTGAAAAATTACGTAATTAAAATAATACGAAACTTGTGCATGGGATAACGTAGTGTATGCATACATAACATCACGCCTCTTTCCCGGAGGGGTAGGCAGAGATCACATCCTGCCATTTGCTACGATCCTTGCAAACTTCTATCGCTTCATCTACATTCATCAATCTTTTTATGTGCGTTCGTCGAGGTCTTCTCCTTTCAACATTCCCACTCACACTCGCCATATATATATCTGTTTAGTTAATCTCTTTTCATCCATCCTCTCAACATGACCAAATCACCTCAGCATTCCCATTTTCTATACCTGTCACTATATCCACCTCACACCACAACATTCCCTTATCAGCTATTTCTTATTTTGTCACTGAGTTTCACACCAACCTAGTGTATGGCCTATATTAATTAGATTAAGTTAGAAAAGTATTTAGTAAATAGTTGCACAATTAAATGACGTAAAAAAATATTGTTTGAGAATCTGTCAAACATTTACATACGAGAATATAGGGCTTCCTAAGGCATTATACAAATTTGTATTTTTTTTTAATGTATTTCACTTCCTGAAAAAAAATCCTGCTGATAGTTGTTCAGTGTCGTTGACTGCGCAACCCCCCTATCAGTTTGCGGGACGCTGTCCCTTACACCTGGTATACCAAAAGTATGTCAACTTACCTATCTCCAATACAATTTACTCTATTTTTATCACTTCAATTATTTAGTCAACTAACCGACTGACGGCAACGGGTTTTGTCCATTATCAAAGGCATGAGCCGAGTCTTCCATCATGACGTCATTGATCTGCTGCGCCCATTTGATGACCACTCCTTCTATGGCACTCTTCAGGTAGAGATCAACTTCCTTCCCCTTCAAGAGATCCTTCTCAGCATCGTGGACGAGCTCTACTCCTACTGGCATCGGGAGGACGGTTTGACCGTTCACTTTGCCTTTGACCTAGATAAAAGATAAAACTTTTGAACGTGATAGAACTGAATTGCTAATGAGAACCGAGTAAAATTCCATCAGAAAAACTTTTATGAGGCTCATACTAGGTACTCTATATCACGAAACTTCTGGTAGGTACCCAATATATTGCATATAAAGATTTTCATGTTTACTTTACCGTCCTGAGGTTACTGTGAAAGTTTGGAACATGTCAGATACTTAGGCTCGTATTTATAAAGCGATCTCAATCTTGAAACCGATATCAAGTATGGATTTAACAGGCCATATTGTACTGAAAGGACATTTCTGATACGAACTCAAACTAGCTGTATATCTCAAGTGTTGATTATAAATACGGGCCTTAATGTTTTTACGAAGAGTTTGAAGATAACTCGCCATTCATCGTAAATATTTTATAATAAATTTATTTAATTAGTTAGGTACCCAAGTCAAATAACCCTAATATGTTAATATTATTTTATACCAACGTCAATTATATCAGTCCGTTATCCCATAAATAAAAAATTCTTACTCACTTCATACACAGTACTTTTGAGGCTATGGATCTGCTTGAGGATATCTTGGGAGACGACCAGTGGCCACCCTTCATGGTTGAGAGGATTCGACAGCAGAGGAACGAACACTTCATCAACTAATGATGCTAGCTCGTCAATTAGTCGGGGTGCTAGGTCACCTAGGGAAAATTGATTTCAATGTTACCTATGCAAAATTATATTTTACTCTGCAAATCTTTACTTCTGCTTTATGATAACTGGTGGTTTTTCTGGTAACTGGTAGCTTATTCTTCATGCACCACCAAAATCCTTCTACACTATGAAGTTTTAATTTGTTCAAAACAGTTTTAACATCCCTCCGTAAACAAGGTACAAAGTAAAAGTTATTCAAATTCATAGGAAAATAATAAAAAAATATTAATTGTAGACAAGCTCTCCATTGATCTATTCGGAATTAACCCTATAGATTTAATAATAAATATTTATCGGTGCTAATGCGCAGCTGACCCATAAACCATGGCCCACCTAATATGCTGCTCTATGCCCTACCACCTGCATGAAAGAACAGTCAAAGCAAACCACAGAAGATGCAATGAGAGTTTCCGAATACTGGGCTAGATAAATTTAAGATGGGGTTTAGACTTGCCGTCGACTCGATAGAAGAAGATGATAAATATCATAATAAGACTTACCAAAGATCACATGATGAGCACAGTCCTCCTTCGGGATGACATCAGGCTTTTTCTTAACAAAATAAACGGCCTTATTCTTCAAATAGCATGGAAACGATATCACCGGGACCAGCTGCGCGGTGTGCGTTAAAGTCACCACCAAGAGAAGTGGAAAGGGCTTGTTCACGAAATCGTTCAAGGTGGATCTGTGCTCTTCTAAGCCGAGGGCCCTTGTCCATTTCTCTGGTTTTAGTTTTAGTGATTTGACCGCATAAGAACCGATGAAATCGAAGCGAGGGTCCTGATTGGACGTGGACGCGGTTGGTTCTTTCGACATCTTAGGGGTTTAGACTTTCTTCAGAGTTGAACAAAGGAATTGCATTTTCTGATAGAAAGAGGGAATGTCTATGTTCGGTATCATTTTATAGGCCAGGAATAAGTCTGGAAGGACCTAACCCCGCCGTTCGTTTTCTACCCTTCTGTTCTAAGCAGATATTTCTGAAGTTCAGTTTCTTAGTGCGCGTACTTGCGTACAGTTTGCCAGTTGGTTTAGTATTGAAGCGACATGGGGCCTGCAAATGGCAAGTCACGCGAGTCCCGTGGCGGGCCATTATGGAAACCGTGTCTCCTTTGTAACGAGCCAACGGTTTGACTTCACGAAAATAGAAAACTGGGTACGGTTTACAAAATAAGTGCCTTTATTCTTTTCGTGTGGTGCTGGTTTAGAATAGCTGTCGTAAAAGATGACTTCATGGAAAGGGCAGCAAAATACATACATACATACATAAATTCACGCCTTTATCCCTAATGGGGTAGGCAGAGCGTAAACGCCTAAACAAAGGTCGTTCCGCAACGTCAGACAAAGTTTTGAGGGCTATTTAAGATAAATTTGTAGGTATATTGCTGTAGTGACAGGCTGTCAGCCTATCGCCTAAATTGCATTATAAAGAAACCCTTGGATCCCTTAGCTTGTTTTTACAGCATGCCCGGGAGGAAATGCAGCTGGCACATTCTATATTTTTCTCTCGCTGAAGTCCAGCAAGGAAGGACAGCAACGCGCCCTGTGAACTAACTACCGTACTTGCTAATCCACCTGCTAATCGTGTCTGCAGATGATAATCATCATTAAAAGGCTTCCCTGGGTTAAGTGGCGCCCTCATCAGACAAAGAACATAATTCACTGAGAACACAATCAATCGAAAATCCCGTAGATCAAAATGAGATTAAAGCAATGAAGGTCATTTAGAACCTTATAAAGTTGCAATTTATAGTTCATTGTAGTTACAGATAGAAAATTTGCGAAAACGGCCACTTTTAGCACCTTTGCTATCTGTAATTTCTAGTGAACACTGAATTATTAATTTATAAAGCTTACAATAAACTTCAGTACCTATACTTCAATCTTATCTACCAGATTTTCGATTAATTGCGTATTCAGTAAGTAATGATTTTTTAACTGGCGCTGGCGTGCACCGGAGATCCCCTTAAGTCACAATTTTTTTACCAAACTCAATTATGAGTTTCATGTATCCGAGATTTTTTTTACAGGATTTAATGGTGGAAAATCGTTTGTGAAGAATAAACGACTTGAAGAGGAAATCTCTACCCTGAAAATATTGAGCGAATACATTCTTAAAATCAAGCCTTTACCAACAAAAACAATTGTAAAGCCTGAAGTGAATAGTTATCAGCCATACGCCTAAATTGAAATATACTGAAATCCTGAGGTACATATACAACTTTTTTATCATCTTCATCTTTGTAGCCTTATCCCGTATCTCACGGGGACGGCTACATAATATAGGGGATTGAACGAGGGTACTGGTTTTTACACAGAACGACTGCCAACCACCCTGGGAAACCAGACCCAATCCTAGTTTTTTAACATACATACATATAATCACGTCTTTATCCCTAATGGGGTGAGCAGAGCGTAAACGACCTAAACGAAGGCCGTTCCGCCACGTCTGACAAAGTCTTGAGGGCCATTCAAGAAAGATTTGTACGTATATTGCTGTAGTGACAGGTTGTCAGCTCATCGCCTAAATTACAATATACTGAAACCCGCAGATCCCTTAGCTGGTTTTTACAACATGGCCCGGGAGGAAATGCAGCTGGCACATTTTATGTTTTTCTTTCACTCCCAGTCCAGCATGGAAGATGGTCTTTTTTTTAAATATAATTAAAATATACTTACTTATATAATTTGAAACGATTACAATGTTTTGCTGTCGGTAGCAGGCAGAAAGTGGCTTGCTTTGCTGCGTGCCAGGCACACGCCGCGCCGCCCCGGCCTGCCAAGATGACACTCGCGACGTCGCGAATAAGGTCACCCCCTAGGTGGGGGTGCAAAACACAAGAATACGCGTTCTTTTATTCGCATTTATTTTTATTTTTCCACGCCGATGGTTAACCTTTTCATCGCCACAGTCGGGACTTGCCGTCAGAGCCACAGTCGGCTACAGCCTTTTGAAACTGTATCTTTTATTTTTTCGCATACTGAATTTTTTATTCCTTCTACTTTCATTTATGAACTTTTGCGTTTAGATATTTATTCGATATAGGAATATACTGATAACGTTTTGAAGCTGTCAGGAGTACCAGTTCACAATACGTTTTATAAAACCACGAGTTGTAGTCTAATAATACAGTCCCCATTTTATTTTTCGTAACGGAAAATGAGGATTGAAAGAACAATTATTTATTGTGTGTGCGTAATATTTTAATACATGATTGATTTTATTTAGTCAAAATAGATTTTCTACAACTAAGCAAATTGCATGAGACGAAGTGGCCCCCGCTCCAGTTCCTTCAAGGTGCAAAAGTTAGCCGTAGCGATACAACGCGGTAATACAGCGAGCGTTATAGGAACCTTTTATTTGTGCCAGGATCGACCAGGGGCGGGCTCTTTGTTTGGTATTTATATTATTGTATTTTGACATGTTTTTTGAAGGCAAATAAATACTTGTCTTGTGTGGTTTCAAAGAAAATGAAAATACTAGGTACTCCAGATTTAATCGCTTCAGCTCATGACTTGAACACAAAACTGAAATCTTGCGACTTAAGTAACTGAATGTTGAGTAATGTAAATACCGTTTTATTGGCATGCCCATTTACTATATAAACTAAGATATCTATAAAGATATTGCTAATACTTAATTTGAATTTTCTACCGACTAATTCGTTTAATAATTTTAGAATTGTATACCTACAAAAGTTTTTTGTCATGCAATCTCTACATAATCTCTGTTACTAGAACAGGGAAATCTATAGTATATATATTTAAATAAATAATCTAGGAATAATAAATAAGACCAAATAAATTATTTTATAATACATTTATTGATAATGACAGCGATGGTTGACTCGAATTTGCTACTTGGCAAAAATATTTCCACTAGAAGTGAACTATTTTTGTATTTAATTAATAATTAAATATTAAAATCTCTTTATTAATTATGCTTATGTGTACATAATGAAGATGCAACCATCTATGCTACCAAGTAGCTGTCTATTCAGCTTATCACATAAAAAGAATTAGAATTACATTTGATTTGTGATCTATGTTTAATTTACATATTAAACTGGCAAAATAAACTTATCTTTGCTACACTAAAGTGAACATGCGACACGATTTAACGAAAACATCGTTACTATGTGTTCAAAATAAGAATATGACTATCAGCTAACTTTACCACAATCAGCTACATAGTGCGGATCGTGCTGAAGTTCGACACAATATGGCGGCCTGACAGTCCTATTGTTATTTTGACAGCACTGTACATCAACATCATAAAAGCTATACCATTTGTTGAATTGACTGCAATAAATACAAAATCTGCTACATGAAACAAAAATATAAAACAAATAATTTCATTTACCTAAAAACTATTGTTTAAAACAAAAGCACAGCACTTGGTCAGCTTATTTACTAAAATTAAATTAGGACCTACAAACGCTGCTTTTAAGGTCACTATTTGCCTAAACCTAGGAGCCCTAGTGCATACTTTGCCTCGCCAACTGACCACGCCCTTCGTCCGGAGCTTCACTCATGATTCACGCGTGAATTTGAACATTTTCACTATACCATAGAGGATAGCAACGGAATCATGTACCGGTTATAAGAAATTATAACTGCTACATGATTTCGTTGCTATCCTCTCTACAAACGCAATGGATATCACACAACTATAATCTCGCGTGAATATCAGCGGCTCTATCTCCCCACCTCTGCCGGTGTCCTACCATACTACTGGACAGAAGCACATCAAGAGTTTCAAAGACACAATCCTACAATATTTTTGAAAATACTTTATTCTTTTTTACGTCGACTACACATTGAGCTGTCCTAGTTAGGGCCAGATTTAATATTGCTCTATATTTTTAATCATTAAAGTTTAAAAATCGTAAAATGCAAAATTAACGCCTTTTGAGTCGCATTTTAACTATAAAAATCTAACTAATCACTGAGAGATATCCTACTGAAAGATCTGCTAGAACGATAAATGTTTAGAAAAAATGGAATGTTTAAGTACGACAGTCTAAAAAGCATCGATATAATGTAAACTGTGATAACTATGTATTATATACGTGCGACAAATATGATGTCAGTCAACGCTTACAAATTATTAAATTGGCATTAGATTTCGAGTGCGAAACAGCTGGATTTAATATTTGATAACTTTTAATACTAATTTTATATTGTAAATGTTAATATACAAGGATGTTAACAGTTATATGAGGCAAGTGGCGGGCTATATGATCGCTGAGAGTGACTTACAAACTCTAGTAAATAACGCGGCGTTTACCCTATATTTGTGTACTCAATTTAGTGTACTTACGAACGATTATACTAAAAGGATGGAATATACATTAGGTGAGCTATAGACTATGTCACTCCGCGAGTGATGGTAAGTGTGGACGACCTATAACAAGGTTTGATACTTGCTACTTCATAATACCGGGTGTAAGGGACAGCATCCCACTAACTGATAGGCGTAGCTCAGTTAACGACACTGAACAACTTTCATCAAGTTTTTTTTTATATGTTCCATACAAAGTAAAGGCCTATGTTTTTTTTAAATTCCTGAAAAGTTATTCTGGTGAAAGTTATTCAGTGTCGTTGACTGAGCAATCCATCTCAGTTTGTGGGAGCTGTCCCTTACACCCCGTATACCCCATCAGGCAATTAAATAACTACCACACGTTAAAATGGATAAACAACAAGACGGCACTAACATTTACAGATAGAACTTTATTGATTATTGTTCGAATGTGGATGGAGATATAAGTTTCAGGACAATTTTCAAGTGACATTTATTTTACACAATTTTGCACGACCACAAAAACGTTTTTACATTATTTTCTTTAAAATAAGCTTTACACAACCTAATCGATTCGTGTTTGTAAAGCAAGTAATAAACAGGATAATAAACATGCTTTTGTTTTTTATTCTGTTTATTTCTTGCAAAACAAAATGTCGTAGATTTTCGGGCTCATTATTCGTCACGTTGTTAGTAAATGTACTAAGTACAAGTCTTTAAAAGGACGAAGAATTAATAAATGGACGATTTCGTAAAATTCTACCATCGGGTATCATCTAAAAAAATAAAAGGGCAAAGCAGACGTCGAAATAAAAAATATAGTTCATTAGATTTATTTAGATTTCCTAATAGCCTGGCAAGAATCTATCACATCTGATGCGTTTAAACACATATATGAGCAATTTGAAAATAGAAAATGCGTTATAGGAAAGTTAAGTTCTTTAGTTTAGATAAAATGTTTCTAAAATACAGATATAATTTAAGATTTAGTTTCAGAATACAGACCTGTGTTATCCATAGACAAGAAGCATAGAGCATAGTCAATGAGCTACTGAGTTGACTCACACTGGAAGAGACGCGAGGTATCGGTTCAAACATCGACTTTATTTTTATTGAAACTAGAGCACAAAATTGCATGCTATGTGACTGGTACGTTTTTGTGTAAAACCTAACCATCGAGTTTTCCCCAATATAAGCCAACGCATACATAATTATATAAATAATTTACCTCTACACCACAAACTATACAATAAAAAATCCTATACAAATAATCCATCAAATCTTATCAAGTTATCACCGATCACAAAAAAAATGGGTACCAACATTTTTGTATAGAACCTGGCATACTGCCCAATAAGCACTTCGAATTTCAAAGCCACGGCGTTATATTTTTCAATTCATTATTTCACCTATGTGCAAATAACATAGGTTTTAAACATGCGACTTAAAAATACAAATAACGCCGGGCAGAATGCCAGAAAATGTTACGTCCCCTTTCATTGGTTCTAAAATTATTAAATTAATATAATAATACACTCAAAATTCACATATTTACACCGAACTCATAATAATAAAATTAAATCACATATCCGAATCTATTTACAGATATATTTGTCACTGATATAATATATATATATAAAACGATTAAATAATTTCATAATGTCAATATTTATACGAATTACGACCAGAGGAAACATTTAGGATGTGCCTGCACAATTTATTGAGTCGAACAATAAATGTGAGACAATCCGGTTTCCGTAACTGAATGGAATAACAAATAATAATTGTTTTTAGTGTGTATTTTTCAGATCGGAATATAACTAAGTACAGAATAGGTCGGCAACATTAGATGAAATCTTGTTGTAATCTGATATTATAACTATCAATTGTAACATGATGCTGGTACGCTAACAAAAAAAGAGCTAATAGATGCCAGATTGTATACCTATCATTTTTTTTTATATTAGTCTATACTTTATTCAAGAACTAAATACAAAATGGTCATTAACAAACTTTATTTAGTCTATACTGAATTTTCTGTTTTTTTTCTTATCCAAAAATACACACTAATCGTTGTAAAGGCTACGATATTGCTTAACTGCTGCAAATAGATAAACAAACTCAACATCTACAATACATACAAAGCACCATTTGCGTAACACGACTGCAACAAAAAGAGGTTTCTACTATACAAGTAATACGGAGAGATGTGGACGTTTGTTATAAATTCGGCCCGATACATGGTTGGCTGTGTTCGCGGGTGGTTTATTCTGTTCGTACTAAGCGAGCAATGTACGACGGATTTTGTGAAGTTACGTACGTGCCCGACGGAGGCTTATTTGCTCCTGGTTTTTGTTCCGACCGCGTTTATGCTGTCGCCGCGACTCCGCGATCTGTGTAGGTTGTGTAGGCCGTCACCTGCGGAAGGAAAACAAAGTTAGGACTAACATAAACTACTCTGCAACTATGTTTCAATCAAGGTTTAAAATAATAAAGTTTTAAAGAACAGTCTGTATTAACTTGTTGTGTTCAATCAGGTCGAGCACACATCGCACTCTGGATATTTTATTTCATATAGAATGTTGTAAAAATTTAAGTATAATGTTGTTACAATCCTACTAAATAGTTATGTCAATAATCCAAACAGAATGTTGTTAAATTATCAATCCAGCTAGAACGTTGTATCAATCCAGGTTGAATGTTGTATCGGAACGGAAGGTAAAGCTACCTTTATTACCTAAGAATATTTTCCCAATCCAGCTAGAATATTTACCCAATCCAGCTAGAATATTTTCCCAATCCAGATTGAATGTTCTAACAATCCTACTAGGCCGTTGTAACAATCTATTTGTATTGTATCGGAACGGAAGGTAAAGCTACCTTTATTACTACGTAGTCGGCTTACCTTTGCTGCCGGCGCGTTTGAGTTCATTTTCCTTGAAAGCGCGCGCGGACCGGCCCCGTCTGTCTTGTACTAGTTTGTCGGGTCGCACGAAGATGCCGTGTCGTGGTTTGCATTCGAAATACCGTTTTCCGCCCACTGACCCGTCGTTTTTGCCTGTGAAAGGATACAACATATTAATAATAATAGTTTTAATTTAAATCAATATTGAGTCTATATGGGGTGTAATGGGGGACAGTGTCCCGCAAACTGATGAGGGTTGCTCAGTCAACGAAACTGCACACCTACCAACAGGTAGTGAAAAATAAAATGGTTTTTCATACAAATTGTCTGACTGAGTTGTTTATTTTGTCCCATACAAAATGAACAACTCGATCAGACGGTCAAATTTCTTTTATATCTCCTGAAAGAATCTCCAGCTGAAAGTTGTTCAGTTACGTTGGCTGAGCAACCCCTATCAGTTTGCGGGACGCTGTCCCTTACACCCGGTATATTTCTCAATTTGATTCAGCTTTTACTTTATTTAACAGTTTATTGTACACAATAAAATACAAAGGACATGTACATATAGAACAAAGACACAACAGGCACAGCTTATTTCTAAAAAAGAAATCTCTTCCAGCAGAACTTCTTTTCTTTTCTTCTTTCAACTTTCTTTATGTGCACTATTTGGATACTTTTACATGGAGGAATATGCATTTATGCTACCAAAGAATACATTACTATATTTACCTGTAGGCGCATCGAGCTCGACGCCGACCCAGGGTCCGCTGGCGAAGTGTGTCGGACCAACGTACGCCACTACGCCCGTACTGTTCATGAGTCGCAGCTGCACACTCTCACCCAGCGTCATCCAGTCCGGTACTGAGAACGTTTTTGTGCTCTCCGTCGTCTCATCTGCAAAAGGAAATTAGTTATACAAATGTTTGTTGCTGTCAAATTGTTGTAGTTATTTTGTGTTGGTTGATTTTCATTGAGTTGGCTGTTTGAGTTTGTTGATTGAGTTGGTTGTTAACAGGATAACAACTCAAGTTGGTTGTTTGAGTCGGTTGTTTGAATCGGTTGTATGCGTTGGTTGTTTTAGTTGGTTGTGTGAGTTGGTTGATTGAGCTGGTTGGTTGAGTTGGTTTGTTTGAGTTGATTGATTGAGTTGGTTGTTGGTGTTGGTCGATTTATTTGGTTGTGTGAGTTGGTTGATCTAATTAGTTGTTTTAGTTGATTGATTAAGTTGGTTGTTGGTGTTGGTCGATTGATTTGGTCGTTTGAGTTGGTTGATCTAATTGGTTGTTTGAGTTAATTATTCGAGTTTGTTGTTGAAGTTGATTGTTCCAGTTGTTGGATGTTTAAGTTGGTTGATCTAGTTGGTTGTTTGAGTTGATTGATTGAGATGGTAGGTCAAGTTAGTCGGTTGAGTTAGGTGTTTAAGTTGATTGTTTAGTACTCACCATGGTGGTCAATCCTCTCTGTAGACGAAGCGGGCGAATCAGGCAATCCGCGCGCACTGGTATTATGCGCATCAACAGCTGACCGCGGTCGGGCCGCCGGGTAGGACGCTCTATTCGCTTGTCGGGCAGACGCACCGCCACCGGCTCGCCTTCGAACTACCTGGAAAGGCAAAAATAATGCCAATATATACCTGACTGACTGCATCGCACAAGAACGTCGTCGGCCTAGAGGGAGACCAAAAATGAGATAGCGGGAATGACATAGCATGGTTTGACTCAAACACGGTAAAAAATCGGGAAGTCTAGAAAGAGAGGGGAGGCCATAGCCTAGCATTGGAACAATTTGGGTTGATATAATCTTCTTCTTCTGTCGAGTGGGTATCGAGTCTATGGACCCGATGATCCCTGGTGTCAGAGTTTTTAAACCGCCTAGTAGCACAACTATCAGGCCTCTGACATGGTTTGAATAACGACCACTATCAAAGACAGCGACCGGGACGACGGCTTAACGTGCCCTCCGAAGCACGAAATCTTTTTATTTTTCGGACAATCAGGTGATTCAGCCTGCAATGTCCTAACCAAACTGGAGTTTTTCTCCAGTTTTCAAAAATTCACAGTGATAAATTATCAAATATCAACTTTGTGTTTCCCCCTGGGAATCGAACCCAGGACCTCCGGATCAGGAGTCTATGGCACTAGCCACTAGACCACGGAGGCAGTTATAATATAATAATGTTGATATAATAATGCTGATAGATAATCTATGGGACAAGAACGTGTGTAAAACACCCCAGTCGTGGGATGCTCACGTGTAGCTTATCTTACCTTTCCAGCGGGGAGCTGTGTTTTCACGACGCCTCTGTCAGCGCCAGTGGAAGCAGAATCGCTGTCTCCTACTGAAGAAGCTTCGCGACTTCTTTCCGCGTCATGACTCGATTGTTCTGAGCTTACTGATTCAATGTCCGCGTCAGCTGGAATACAAACGAAATATATCATCAATATAGATCAGAAACAACCATAAAGAACATCCAATATTTTTTCTTCAAGTTAACGTTAAAAAAAATGTAAGTGAGACCATATGTTGTGCAGAATACACTATAGTCAAAATCAGTTCACAAATCTAAGAAACTGATCAGTCACAGAAGATGATGAACCGTTCGGAATTAGCAATCCGGAAAAAAAAAACCGGCCGTCTCGCGTGTTTGTATTAAAAGATATTTTTTTAAACTGCCTCCGTGGTCAACCGGTCTGAGGACCTGGGTTCGATTCCCGGCGGGAAAAAATGACTTCGTGTGGTTGTTTCTAATTTGGTTAGGACATTGCAGGCTGATTACCTGATTGACCGAAAAGTAAATAGTCGACCTTACTATTCTATTTCTTAAATATCTGTAGTTATTTTACGTTATCAAAACTTACCTAACGAAGCATCATGTGTTTCTCCATTCAGTTGCACGGGTTCGCTCTTACTCGACTGGTTGGACAAAACTGAGTTTTCAACCGGGATAGCCCCAAGCGGATCCACCATCGGTCCTTCTTTACTTTCATTAGCTTCTTCACAATCCCTTAGGAAAGGGTTAATCCTATTTCTTGACCCTGGAGTAAGAACGGGAGTCTTAGCTTTCTCATATGAGGTATCGTCCAGTTCGTTCTTTGATTCAACGATCTCGTTCTTCAACTCTGAGATGTCATTCCTAAGTTCAGTGATTTCGTTTCTCAAACCAGCCATTGAGTTCTTAGTTCGGTTGAGATGTGTATAGTCCATTGCTTTGTCGAAATCTGGAGTGTCGTCGACTGACATGCTTCGGATAGATAATGTATCATCGTTTGTGAGGTTTGTGGATGAGACTGCTTGCGAGCCGTAACCGCTGGACGATATTGAAGGGGAGTTCTTGGTGGGAATGCGTTCGCAAGCCAACTCGTGGAGGGAGTCGAGGGTTTTCGATGTTGGGAGGAAGCCTCGGGGTGTCGTGCGGGCCCGTGACCGCTGGAAAATAAGAAAATTACAGTTTGTTTTTAGTTTTGAATCTAACAAAAAAGACGAAACCTTGCTTCTCTCACATACATTACGCCTTTATCCCTTACTGGGTAGGCAGAGTATAAAATGCCTAGTAAATATTGAGGGATCTGAGGGTTTCAGTATAATTTAGGCGATGGGCTGACAACCTGTCACTGAGCAATAACCCTTAAAATCTATCTTAAATAACCCCCAAAGCTTTGTCACACGTGGCGAAAGATCTTTGTTTAAGTCGTTTACGCTCTGCCTATCCCATTAGGGATAAAGACGTGACTATATGTATGTATTATTGAGGGCATTTTTTAATTGACATATGTATCGCTATGGTGACAGTTTGTGTTGTGAGCCCATTGCCTATCAGTATTTGGCGACTTATAGGGCGGTTTTGCACTGCTCCGAATTCGGTTTGTATCCGAATCGTGTCCGTGAAATTTCCATACAAAACGGATATAGATAGGCGCAAGCTATCATACATGTACTAGGAAGGCTAAATCGGATCAGAAAATATTCGGATTCGGATAAGTGCAAAAGTCCCTTAAGCAGGGTATTTTTAGTTTTTCCCTGGCAAAGGGTAACAGCGAGTAATTCTTACTTGTGAGCGCGGCGTGGTCAGTTCGTCGGTTGGTGCAGATTCTGGCTCCGAATGTGAATCGTCGTCATTGCGTCTCCCCGGCTCTTCGTGTAGTGTCGTCATACGTAAGCCAAGTTTTCCGCTTGCTGGGGACGCTGTAAGAATAATCATAACAATTTAAAAAATATATATATTATGACCGTTTGATAGAACTACATAATCACTTCACAAATAAAATGTTGCGAATGTATAAAACTTCTACAATTTACAACTTAGCTTAAATAATAAATTAAACAAAACAGTAGCCTAAAAAAACAAATTTACAAAATGTATCAGTACAATAAATTAAAATAAAATATAAACAGTTCCAATTTGTTTGTAAAGAAACCATGCTTGAAACGACTAAACGAAGCAAATCAAAAACAACAAATTACATTATATTTACAAAGTATAGATAAAAAAAAATGTCCAATGATATCGTATGTATCAAAAAGACAGACAACAAAAAATAAACTGAATGTAAAAACAAGCCAAACTAGTGGTTCTACGTGTAAACGTACACTTGTTCGGTGTTTGCAGTCGCAGAGAATTCAGGTTCAAGTTCAAGTTTAGGAACGTTGGCCGAGCTGGAAGAAAAATATTATGGAAACCGTCAATACATAGTTCTAAATAAGACGCTAGTGCCTGAAATATCCTAAGTTTGAAAATAATATCATTGAAATCAGAAGTTACACTATTTGGTATTCATTTAACATTGAAAACATTAATCTTGCATAAAAATGTGTTTCACGCCTTCCAAAATATATGTCAGAAGTGGGATAAAACTTTAAGTGGCGCCCAAAGCGGGACTCATCAATAAATTCACTCAATACGAAAAAACACATCTTGATATAACATTTCAACCTTACGATAAACAAAATCTACACACAAAATTTAATACATTCGAGCATTTAGACCTACGTTATATTACAATACAATACATTTAAAATAGTCTTAAACATTTTCTACGATACAGTCCTACATTATGTAATACACAAAACATTTCTATTCCATGCTACAGTCTATTGACAGTTGGTTTCTTCATTACATCTTGCAATCTTCTACTTCACATGCATCTTTACCTAACACACATACAAACCTACATTTAATATTAATGTCTATATCTACATTACCACTACATACAAAATATAAAACTGCTTTCTTAAGCTTTTCATATAAATTGTTACATCAAATTACAATTATCATCACATTTAATAAGGTATTAATTTTTGGCTGTAATTTCACATTTAATTCTTGAAGTCTATTCTCTATTAGCAAGATTCGTCTAGACAGTGAGAGACAATGTAAAGGCATTCTTTATCTCTCAAATCCACAGCAGATAGACTTATCGAAGAGGAAGGGAGAAGGAAATAATCACAGGTCATGCTCGGTTCATGCAAATGAAAGAGACACGCAAACAAACAGACAGATTAACACAACGACAGAAGCTGTTGCTCGAAGCTTGTATTTCTTATTGCGTTCTAATAGCCAATAAATAGGGTCTAATTTCTTAAAGACTTTGTACCTTGCAAGTTTTTTTTTATTTAGGAAATCAGCAGTTATTGCTAATTTAGAAAATGATTCACATTTTTAGTTACAGCCAATGAGTAACAATAAAATAAAATATATCTTTGTGTAACAATGACCACGACACATCTATATTTTTTCGTAGCATTCAACATTCGCCTAATTTTGTCATACAATATGGTTGCCATTCCGGTTTTCTTGTTTACCTGATAAAAACGAGCCTGAAGGAAGCGAGGGATTGAGATACAGAAAATACACTGTTAGTTTAAGCTGGGGTCAAAGTATTGGGGCCCTAACACTTTCCCTGCAAGTACGACGCCAAAGTCCAATCCATATAATAATGTACGAACGACACTTCTTGTAAATTACGAACATGGCATTGAATAAAATCTTTTGTTAATTAAAAAGATTCCGTTTTTTATTTTGTGTTTGATAATCAACGAATGGTTTTATATAAATTAGACATCAGCGAAGAATCCCCCGAAGACATGGGTTTTTAGATAAATTTTGCGGATAGATTATGAAGATGAAAGAAGACTGTATTATGTCAAGAGATAATCAAAATCATACTATTATATCAATTTCTGACTAATTTGTTTCTATTCTCAAATAAGAAAATTTATAGAAATGCATATGAGAGTATTACAAATGAACTTAAGAAGAGAAGATGGAGATAGAGTAGATAACAAGATAGATAAACCGTTATGCAGTAGCATTGCCACGAAGCAAGTGGAAAATAATGTAAAACAGTGAAGAAATGGAGTGGTGGATGTTGTTAATCATGACGATTCAGTGACAAATATTCTGTTAAAATGATTTGTTACCCTAATAAAAACTACATTTTTGTATTCAAA
This sequence comes from Scrobipalpa costella, assembly GCA_949820665.1. Taxonomy (NCBI): domain Eukaryota; kingdom Metazoa; phylum Arthropoda; class Insecta; order Lepidoptera; family Gelechiidae; genus Scrobipalpa; species Scrobipalpa costella. The sequence goes on from OX463299.1 coordinate 6,993,956, forward strand.
TTAGTACTATGTTCAAAATATACTGGTCAGTACAAAATTACTAAGCTAGCCTATAAAAAACCGTGCAATAATATAGTGTTTGTACAAATTCTAAGTTCGTCAACTCTGTTCTTAGGCTACTCTGTGCACTACCTAGTTCCGTCTATTTATCTATGTTATGTTAATATTGTTTGCATACAATATTTAATTTAATTCAGGAACAAACTTTTTATCAAATAAGTAACTTTTTATTCGAAGCACTATTTGATGAGTGATTCTAGTGTGTGTATTGCTCTACGTATTTTTGTAGCCGTTTGCAATATTGCATGAATTGTGTGATGTAATGAGTGATAGGAAATTGAAAATGTTTAGGAGAAGGAGTCTTCTTGTTTCTTGTTCTGTAAAACACTCATAATAAATGCTAAAAATTTATATGTTAGTAGCCAATAAATCCTTAATTAGTAGTTTCACGTACCAACAAGTTAACAGAGAATATTTCAAAAAATGTTGATGGAAATTAGAAGCAGAGGAAATATTTTAGCTTTTAAATGTAACCTTCTTTAACCTCAGTGAAATCAGTAAAATCTTCCCAAGGTTTAAATCGCACAAAACCCAAACTTAAACTAGAAGGAACCTCTTCAATCTCAACAAAGACAGAAGCGCATTAAAGCATTGCATTCACCCACGATTAATACCCAATAACCTTAACATTCTCTGTTAACTTGCCCTGCGCCCCTCTCTCTCTCTCTCTCCTTGTACTTACCCAGTCCGAAAGGCTTAGTGGGCGTGGCTATTTCGGGATCGTTATGCGCGGGCGCGGCGTAGGAATGTCTGTGGGCGGTGCGACGTGGCGTCTCGTCGGCCAAGTCTGCTACGCTGCCCGAGCGGGTCGCGGCCAGAGCGAGCGACTCGAATGATGAGTCCAGGCGCATTATCTGGAATTTATGCTGGGGTTTTAGATAAAGCATTTTCTAGGTTGTTGTTGATATTGTATCTACATACATTACTAATGCTTTTGTTTAATTTAGGCGTTAAATTGCCCCAATTTATATCTTTTTTAGTAAGAAAGCCACTTCAATGTTGAACTCTAGTTTACTCGCCTCGCCTCTATGGAGCTTGCAATGACTTCGAAAATTTTGAGTATAAGATAGAGAGTTGTGGCAACTTAAATAAAGTTAAATGATAAGATCTAAACAATCCCTGATTAATGTTTACCACTGGTATACAAAAAATTGTGTTATTTACACTGGTGATATCAACCTTTTGCCCCGTGCCTTTACTTTTAAAAATGTGATAGTGATAGTGAAAGAAGTGAAAGTAGTTTCCACTTTGCTGTTCGAACTCGTGTCAAAACTTTATGAGCCGCTGTGGTAAACAATAATGCAGATATTTAAATACTCTTAGAAATTAGTAGGTTAATTCCATTGTCACACTAGTTTCTACATTTTATCGGACTAGATTCTCAGAATCATTTATTTTTTACCAAAAAGTAACGTGAGTGACCATAAAATTACCTAGTAGCAGACATTAAAGTAACGTAAATAATCCGTGCAACCGATTCATTTTAGTGTCTCCACCCGGCACTGCTAAAAATAATATTTACAAGACAAAAGTAAAATAATTTCGCTATTTACAGAAATAAACGTGAACTTAGGATACTAAGAATTGGGTCTGACCAAAAACCTTAAGATTAAGGCTACATAGAACTAACTAACATTAAATATGTACCACCGTCACAGGCTGAAATTAAAAGTAATTTTGTACATGAGAACTTTATTCAGAGTCATATTAAACTGAGGGGCATGAGCCTACCCAGAATTAGGGCGATTAGGCCTTAGTCAACCACGTGGACCCAGTACGGATAAGTCGACTTCACACACGAACTTTGCATTAAATCCTGTATATTTCAGGAGATAATTTGATTTTATATGGTAAAATTGAGGTTGAATAGTAGTATTCTACTGCCCGTATTAATTATACAACTATGAATAAAGCAACCAACTTAAACCAAAAAGAAAATGCTCCCTCTGAACACCGAATTGTAGAACTGTAAATGAAAGGGGGTATAATGCGACCAAATACAATAGTGATACATCGACAGGCCATGCGTTGGACTCACGTTCGTTCCGTTCTTGGCTGCGTTCTCGAGCGCCGCCGACAGCTGCGAGGTGCGAGCGACAAAACACGTTAGCAAGCGACACCGCTATTGCGACATTTATAAATGGCATTTGCTTTTCGATAAATAAAAATATATATTGCGATAAATAATCCCGTTAAAAATAAACATATATTAACTGGAAAACTACGAAACTAAAGTAGAAATAGAAACGCTTAAAAACAGATTCATTTAAATTTTTGTAATTGGTAACACAATTTTTTAACGCGGTAATTTGTCAACTGTCAAAGGTGTTGCCAATAAAACTAAAAACGACGTAATTGACAGTTCTTTTTTTATATTTTTTATTTCGAATAGCAAATGCTGTTTTACGTTTTTGTGTGTTAGTGTCTTATTCAAATAAATAATTTATGTATTATTGTACAATATATTTGATACTACTGTTAATCGTGTGAATGACAACATTTATTAGCATAAAATAAGCGTTTTTGGTGTTAGCTTTCGAAGCTTAACAACACATATTAGTTACTATTTAAACCTGTTAATTTTGAGTCATTACTTATCTATTTTCTTAAAAATAATAAGCTTTGTTATCTATTAGTGGTCAGTGCTTTCTAAAAAAATGTACTGACTACTTTTCTGTGTTTTCTATTGAGTTTTGTGTTCTAAAATTAATCTATTAGTGTTGTTCGTGTGTCTTATTAATAAACAAGGAAGTTTAGATACATCAAATTATAAAAATAAAAAAATATCCCACTCGTCTGAAATATGGCTTCACTTACTTAAAGTGAACAAATATAAAACTCTTTTTTCACATGAACAATCATAGACTTAACAATGAACCAATTACAGCTTTCTGCAGGGCATGGCCTACTTATGTTTATACTAAACTTATCTATTCGTCTTGTAAAAGTCTTCCCCAGTCTTTTATAACTATCTTCTGAAATAACTCCTATCACTACCTATCACTTTGTCCCCTATCAGTATCATCTAACCCCCTGCACCTATTTCATCATATCTCTTTTTATATCTCTTTCTCTCCCATGCGTATCGATTACCCCTCTCTATCACCTCCCCCAAAAATGTCATCATTGTCTATCTCTTTCCCTCCCACCAGTATTATCTACCCCTCCCTATCACACCTACCCAATAATTTAATTATCATCTATCTCTTTCTCTCCCATGAGTATCATCAATGCCTCTGTCTCTTTCTCTCCCATCAGTTTCATCTTCCCCTTTACTATTTCTCTCCCATGAGTATCATCTACCCCTTTACTCTTTCTCTCCCATGAGTATCATCTACGCCTCTATCTCTTTCTCTCCCATCAGTATAATCTACCCCTCTATATCTTTCTCTCCCATCAGTGTCATCTACCCCTTTACTCTTTCTCTCCCATGAGTATCATCAACGCCTCTATCTCTTTCTCTCCCATCAGTATAATCTACCCTTTTACTCTTTCTCTCCCACGAATATCATCAACACCTCTATATCTTTTTCTCCCATCAGTTTCATCTACCCCTTTACTCTTTCTCTCCCACGAGTATCATCTACACCTCTATCTCTTTTTCTCCCATCAGTATAATCTACACCTCTATCTCTTTCTCTCCCGTGAGTATAATCTACCCCTCTATCTCTTTCTCTCCCACGAGTATCACCTACCTGACTGAAGTTAGGCACGGAGGCGGTCTTCCTCATGTGTTGCGTGATGGGCGCTCCGCGGGCCGCCTCCAGCTCTTTCACGGCTACCGATTGCCGCAGTCGGTCGAGGGTTAAGATGCTTTCCACTGCGCTCACTCCGCGGGTGTATTTCTCTGTAGTAATAGGAGTTAAAATGTCAATCATCATCACCCTAGCCTTATCCTGTATCTTACGGGGTCGGCTACCTAATTTAGGGGATTGAACGAGGGTACTGGTTTTTACACAGAGCGACTGCTATCTGACCTCCGCAACCCAGAAGGGAAACCAGACCCAATCCTAGATTAGGTCAGTTTGCAAGCCGCCAATGCTTAGCACTGGCCTCTGAAATGGCGTATTAAACGATATTAACTGGAACCAACGGCCTTAACGTGCCTTTTAGGAGTTAAAATGTCAATGAAGGACTTTATTGGGGAAGTATAGGTTTATCTAATAAGATCCTGTTTACGCAACGTTGCCATCACTGATAGCGTTGCCTGGACTGGTATCACATGCCATGGAAAAGTCCGGCTGAACGAGCACATAAACTGTAATCCAGCAACTCTCACTGCAATCCAAAGCACGCACACACACATACATACACACACATACACATATAAATAACTATATAGATATGTACCTACTAACTTGAAATAATAATTATTCACTTATAGCAGACATCACACAAAGATTCGCTGTTCAAAAGGACGACACGCTTTCTGTCTCCCAAGATACAGGTTCTAAAGCTCCCCACCTGGTCGGATATTGTGACCAGGGGACCGAAGTCCAACCGATCGAGTTTCGAACTTAGATATTTGCAGATTGCTGAGAACACTTTCAGAACTTGTGTTTCATGGTGTGGCGCCATCTGTCGGCTACATATGTCACTCTAGTTGAACATAGCTTACCGATATAAGTCTCTCCATCAGCCGCACTGGCCTCCTCCCCGGTGGCTGCGATCTGCGCTAAGCTCTCGCGCTCCTCTAACTCCTCGGAAGCCTTCGGAATGTTCGACACCACCTCGTATGTCACTCCTGTCTGGGTGAGACCGTCGACCCTGTTACAAGTTAACAAAGAATGTTGAAGTTTTATTTCTACTCGACAAAGGTAACCAAGAATCAAAAGTGTATCACAAGGATTATTTCGTCATATTACGCAATTACGTATAGATGACACTTCATTCTGTGTAAACCGCGGGTAAACCCGTTAATTCTGTAACAAGTTAACAAAGAATGTTGAGGTTCTATTTCTACTCTACAAAGGTAACCAAGAATCTAAAGTGTATCACAAGGATTATTTCATCATATTACGCAATTACGTATAGATGACACTTTAGTCTGCGTAAACCGCGGGTAAACCCGTTAGTTCTGTAACAATTTAACAAAGAATGTTGAGGTTTTATTTCTACTCTACAAAGGTAACTAAGAATCTAAAGTGTATCCCAAGGATTATTTCATAATATTACGCAATTACGTATAGATGACACTTTAGTCTGCGTAAACCACGAGTAAGCCCGTCAATCCTGTTACACGTTAACAGAGAATGTTGAGGTTTTATTTCTACTCGACAAAGGTAATATTTCAACATATTACGTATAGATGACACTTTAGTCTGCGTAAACCACGGGTAAGCTCGTCAATCCTGTTACACGTTAACAAAGAATGTTGAGGTTTTATTTCTACTTGAAAAAGGTAACCAAGAATCTAAAGTGTATCACAAGGAATATTTCATCATATTACGCAATTACGTATAGATGACACTCTAGTCTGCGTAAACCACGGGTAAACCCTTCAATCTTGTTACACGTTAACAAAGAATGTTAAGGTTTTATTTCTATTTAGGTTAACTAAGAAGCTTAATCAGATTACAAAATATATTTTATCATATTACAAAACATAATAGGTTGAAACTATGATAGATTACACTCTGGTCTGTGTAAAACCGGTGACAAATTAACAGAGAATGTCGTTTGTTGCTCTTTAATATCTGGCGTGGTGAGTAGGTACAGCCAATAAACCACAAAAAAAGCGATGTTCATGTCAAGCAGTATAATTTAAGGGACGGTAGGTAATAAGGAACTAAAACAAACAAGCTTTGTTTTCATGGCTTAACCCACCAACCACCCATGGTCCTACCCGCCTTGCGACATAACGGACAGAAACACGAGAGACGCGCAAAAACGCTTGTTCTCATGGCAATTTGCTATTTTAATTCAGTGCGCTTACCTGACAATTTTCTTGCGTATCCTCTCAGTGAAGCTCTGTCGTTTGTAGATATTCAAAGCGAGTCGTTTTCTTAATATGAGATCCATCGGTGCGGGGTGCGACAGTCGCACTGTAGTCTTCAGAATCAGGTACACGCGTTCGTTTGCTGGAATAATACATTTCATCACCGAATAGTAGACCTATATAGTCTTATCTTATTTAGCCAATAGTGTCCCACTGCTGGACCTATATAATAGGGATCGGAAAAGGTAGACTTTCTACGTAAATCGTTTACTTTTTGTATTATTTGCGATAACTTTTTCTTGACTTTTCATCTTGACCAGTGATGTTAAAGACAGTATCAACAAGATGTTTGGCATTACAATTAAATACCTGCCTGCACGTTAGTTCACAAATTAAAGATTGGGTAGTGAAACAGTCTTACCTATTCCGTAGCCCTTTAGGGTCTGCGGGGTAGTGGAATCCCATACAAACAGTTTCGATTTATTCCTAAACTGTAAATCTAAACTTAACCAAACTTCGTACACATGACCAAATGCATCATATCTATGCTTCTAATTAGGTTTGGTTTGAAAATAATAAGCATAGACAAAATAAGACCGAAAATACGTTTTTGTGTGAAAATAGCCTAAAATTAAATTAAGCGAAACTAGGTTTGTATAGGATTAATCGATAATAAAGATGGTTTGTCTTTCTACTATTTGAGAAGAACTGTGCAAAATTAAGTGGGTTTTAAAAATGTGTAGATATAGCTGAACAGTGGAATATTGCACTTTTGAATGTGTAGTCGTGTGTAAACACGTACCAGTTCCAACAGACAGGGATGATGATGCTACACAAATAGAAAATCTTTCATGAACTGCTAGTTTTTTTGTTATTTCCAAGAATAAACCGTCGCCTTCTGATAAAAAAGGAGGTAGAAAAGTCGTCGTACAAAACGAAGAACATATTCTACTTACAAGTTGAAAACACTTTTGTTTTTTTTTAATATCTTAAGGCTGCTACACACATGCCGCTAGCAGTCCGCACGAACTCAATACCAAATAACTTAAGGCTGCCCGCGGCCGCCGACTGCTCGCATTTTTAACAGGATTTGAACATGCTTTTACTTTAATTTACCTTCAGTGGCCCTATTCAGGTACTGCGAGTCATGTATGGAGGAGTCCCAGGATGCGATCGCGGAGACATCTTTATCGTGATGGTGTAGTATCTGTAGCTCGTAGAACCTGTTGCCGTGCTCCTTGGGCAGGATGGAGTGTAGACCGGCGACTGTTACTTCTTCACCGGACGGGTGGGTAGTTAGGTCGTCAGCTGTAACATACAAATTGAATTAATTATATTATAGTACAAGCTATTAGGCAAATTGAAAAAAAAACGATAGGATACTTTGTTATAAGTTTGTTGCAGTGATGTAGCGAACGTTGTTTGCAGTTCGATGACAAAACCACATAATTTAAGAAAACCTAGCAAGAGAACCGGAAATCCATATGGAAATGGTCTGGTACTTATCTACCTATCTTGGCATAAATTTTACTGTTTAACCTCGTTAGAATAGCAACAACGTGGCAACATTTCATCTCTTCGCTTGCTCATATCGAAAAAGTAGATTAGAAAATGAATTCAAGGAGTCGCGGCAATATTACCAGAATTTATATAATCTGGCACTGCAACAGAGGACTGTTACGGCCATATAGTATTAAAACCTGTCATAACAATAAGGTTGATATTCTTACCGTTGAGATCAAGGAACAATACTGGTATGTGCTGTTCCATGCCGGACGGCGGCAACCACGCGGCCGGCGCGCCAGGTATGGGACTGCCTGGACTTGGCACTAGAACCTACACAAATAACGAACATTGTGTAATATACAGTCGACTCTTTGTAGTATAAAAAAAAAAGAAAAAACTTTATTGAGCAGGTCCATTACAATGAATTATTAAATAACTATGACAACCACACTAGGCGACGCCTGTATCGTGGACGCCAAAATTACATTATTTAGTTTGCCAAGAGGACACAATCTATTTAATCACAATAATAAAAAACAGTTAATATCTTTTCTGACACAAAAAGATTTTTTATAATAAAACAATCAAATTAATTTAGTTAATAGGAATTAATTATAAAAATATCATTAAATTAAAATAAGGTGTTAAAAAGATCTCAATCTTCTGGAAGTTATCAGAAGAAGAAAAGTTTGTTCAAATAGATTTAAAATTCATGTAAAATACGTTTCATATTTTTTTGTATGGGTTGTGTAATCGTTGAATTTTATACCTCATGCATGACGATTATAACATTGAAAATAGGACTATCTACGTATAATAGTAAAATGGTACGGTAGAGACCAATTGTGGGTTTGTTAAACGAATACTTACAGCGTTTCTTTCTTCAGTGAGCGAGACCCACTGCTCCACTAGTGACTGTTCTCGCTCCATATCGCGTTCACTCTTCATTGACGGCGACATGTTTACCAATTTCTAAACAAAAAAAACAGTTGTCTGCAAAGTCGGTTTACTGACAATAGTTCAACGTGACAACATCATAAGAATATACTGATTTGACAATAACATGTAAATGTATTATTGTATAACAACTGTCCACGCGGACGCATCGCTCACTCAAGTAGGAGAGAGACAGATGTCGAACGCTGCCGAACGCGGAGGCCGATTGTGCCTCTTTGTCGCTCGTTCCGCGCTCTCGCTTGCACTTCAAGCCTTAAATGGGACGCCTCAGAGCGAGGTAACGCCGCATGAGTCATGTTTTTTCGTGCGTGCAGCCGGCGACATCGAATTATAAGACGTTGTCACGTCAAAAGAAAATTAGTAAATAATATTATCGGAAAGAAACTTTTGCACAAGCCGCGGAATCAAGCGGAGCGCACAAAACTCAAGCTTAACTCCAAGTGCTAAGTAACATGCCGCTGGTATGGCTGGCGGCAAGGCCAGCAGCACTGTGTGTAGGTAGCTTTAACATAAACTTTTATTCTGGCGTAGGTAGGATACTTTTAATTTACTCGAAATATTCAAAATAGATCGAAGTTAAACATTGAATACTTTTAGAGGAATAACTGTATAGAAGCCTGTAGAATACTATTAGTATGACAGTATATGTAATTACATACACACATACTATCACGCCTGTATCCCTAAAGGGGTAGGCAGAGTGTCAACGACCCAAACAAAGGTTGTTCCGCCACATCTGACAAGTTTTGAGGGTTATTTAAGATAGATTTGTAAGTATATTGCTGTAGTGACAGGTTGTCAGCCCATCACCTAAATTACAATATACCCTCGAATCCCTTAGACGGTTTTTACAGCATGCCCGGGAGGAGATGCAGCTGGCACATTTTACGTTATTCTATCACTCCCAGTCCAGCATGGAAGCTATACGTAATTAAGTATAAAACGAATATTTACTTGTAGCTGCGCATGCAAATGTTGTCGGCGACGCGAGAGTGCGTCGCTCCATCGCTCTCTTAAAACTGCCAAGTCCTCCTCCTGATAGGAATCTAGTGGTTTCTGGAGTCGCGATCTAAACAGAACAAGAGACAGGTTTAATATAGTCTTCAGTTAATGAAGACTGGTGTAAATCGACCACGGAAAACGTTATCACTCGTTCGCCTGTGAAATACTACAACAGCCTGGATTGTCTATCCATCTGCCAAGCTTGATATAACAAAGAACTCCTACCTCTATTGGGAGAGAATTTGTGGCTGACATGACATACATACATATAATCACGCCTTTATCCCTAATGGGTTAGGCAGAGCGTGAACAACAAAAACAGAGGTCATTCCGCCACGTCTGACAAGTTTTGAAGGTTGTTTAAGATAGAACTGGATATTGCTGTAGTGCAAGGTTGTCAGCCCATCGCCTAAACTACAATATACCCTCGAATCCCTTAGCTGGTTTTTACAGCATGTTCGGGAGGAGATGCAGCTGGCACATTCTACGTTCTTCTGTCGCTCCCAGTCCAGCATGGAAGCTAAGATGTAATATAGTCTTCAGTTCATAAAAAGTGGTATAGATCGACCACGGACAACATTATCACTCGTTCGCCTGTGAAATACTACAACAGCCCGGATTGTCTATCCATCTGCCAAGCTCGATATGGCAAAGAACTCCTACCTCCAGTAATAGAGAACTTAGTGACTGAAATTCTTCTTCTTCTGTCGAGTGGGTATCGTGTCTATCGACCCGATGAACCCTGGTGTCAGAGTTTTGAAAACCGCCTAGTAGCACAACTATCAGGCCTCTGACATGGTTTGAGTAACGACCACCATCAAAGACAGCGACCGGGACCGACGGCTTAACGTGCCCTCCGAAGCACGAAATCTTTTTCTTTTCAGACAATCAGGTGATTCAGCCTGCAATGTCCTAACCAAACTGGGGAAAAATTCACAAAGTGATAAATTCTCAAATATCAACTTTGTGTTTCCCCCCTGGGAATCGAACCCAGGGCCTCTGGATCTGGAGTCCATGGCACTAGCCACTAGACCACGGAGGCAGTTAGTGACTGAAATGACATACATACATAACGTTACGCCTCTTTCCCGGAGGGGTAGGCAAAAATCACATCCCTCCACTTGCTACGGTCCTTGCAAATTTCTTTCGCTTCATCAACATTCATTTTATTTATTTATTTAACAATTTATTGTACACAAAAAAACATCACAAACACAGGACATAAAAAACAAAGACACAACAGGCACTGCTTATTTCTAAAAAGAAATTTCTTACAGCAGACCTACATTCATCAATCTTTTCATGCACGCTCGTCGGTTTAGGGTACTCCTGACCTGACCTTTCTCTAGAACGTCCCTGATTTGGTCGCGGTACGTTCGTCGAGGTCTTCCCTTCCAACGTTCCCACTCACACTCGCCATATATATCTGTTTACATAATCTGCTTTCATCCATCCTCTCAACATGACCAAACCACCTAAGCATTCCTATTTCTATCATCATCTCCCTAGCCTTATCCCGTATCTCACGGGGTCGGCTACCTAATCTAGGGGATTGAACGAGGGTACTGGTATTTACACAGAGCGACTGCCATCTTATTTCCGCAACCCAGAAGGGAAACCAGACCCAAAGCATTCCTATTTCTATACCTAACACTATATCCTCTTTCACACCACAACGTTCTCTTATCACGCTATTTCTTATTCTGTCACTCAGTTTCTGAAAACTGGAAGACTGAAATGACGATGAACGCATATACTAACCTGACAGAAACACTGCCAACTTCAACGCTGACAATATGCTGGCAGATGATGGGCAATGTTCCGGAGTTGTGCGCCGGTCTCACGCGCACGGCTATTCGCCTCTGCTGGCCTTGACGTAGTTGGTATACTCCGCCAGTCACCATGTCGTTTCGTTGTAGGACCTGCAACAATTATTCACTTTCTCTTACTACCATTGGGTTGGCTGGAAGAGATCTCTTCATAGAGATGTTCGCCCTTGCACACTATATTTGTAAATTACATTTCTTTTGTGTTTATGCAATATATATAAACAATTCATCATCACTGTAGCTGTCTGATATAGCGGACGTTGGGTATCGTAAGTATCATCATAGAGATCTTTGAAGCCTTTTGCCTTCAATATATTGATTCTCGAGTCGAACTACCCACTGAGACGATGATATAATAGATAGTTGTGCTACTAGGCGGTTTAAAAACTCTGACACCAGGGTTCATCGAGTCGATAGACTCGATACCCACTCGACAGAAGAAGAATAGATAAATAATCCTGCTAAGGTGCCTCCACATTTGTTTCGAATAGACTGAAAACCATGTTACATGGGTTCAGCTGTCCTGTTAGACCCTTACCTCAACCGGAGCGTATTCTCCCTGATCGTTGAGCTCATGTATCTCGACCCAGAGTTCTATCTTCCTAGTAAGCTCTGCCCAACGATCTGCCAAGGACCTCGCTTTGGCCAGTTGTTGTTGTTCCACCTCCCAGTTCCCTCGAGCGCGACTGAAGCCGGCCGATCTGTGGCCCCATACTTCAATTGATAGGGCACCCTCTGCAAAGAGAAAACGATATTTAAATCCGGATTTATTCTTGTGCTCTGGAATAAATTATGTGTATTTGTTAGAGCTGTATCATATTTGACGCACAAAGTTTTTATCAAATTCTTTAGTGATTCCAATACTGCACAGAATGCATGATGATCAATATTTTTTTCAGTCAGTGGCATAGTGACGTCGTGTTTAGGTATGGTCGAATCTGAAAGCTACATGTTGATGTCTGGACGACAGGAGCAACTACGATCCATACATACATATAATCACGCCTTTATCCCTTATGGGGTAGGCAGAGCAAAAACGACCTAAACAAAGGTCGTTCCGCCATGTCTGACAAAGTTCCGAGGGTTATTCAAGATGGATTTGTACGCATATTGCTGTAGTGACAGGTTGTCAGCCCATCGCCTAAATTGCAGTATACTGAAACCCCTTAATCCCTTAGCTGGTTTTTACAGCATGCCCGGGAGGAAATGCAGCTGGCACATTCTATGTTTTTCTCTCGCTCCCAGTCCAGCATGGAAGTGGATCCTGAATTACCCCTCATAATAGACAAACATTCTTCAATACTAACCTGCACAATGGTCAACGAACTCCTCTGTCAGCGGTACAGTAAAATCGTGTTTATGGTCGAATCTGAACGCGACATGTTGATGTCTGGGCGACGCTGTGGGAGGCGGGGTGTCGGCTGACACGACAGGAGCGTCTACGATCTTGAATTACCCCTCAAATTAGGCAAAGATTCTTCAATACTAACCTGCACAATGATCAACGAACTCCTCTGTCAGCGGTACAGTAAAGTCGTGTTTATGGTCGAATCTGAACGCCACATGTTGATGTCTGGGCGACGCTGTGGGAGGCGGGGTGTCGGCTGACACGACGGGGGCTACTACGATTGGTTCAGAGCTGCCCCACATCGAGTACTGACAGAACACGAAGTGCGAGAGGGATGGAGGTAGGCCGGTCGCTTGTTTGATCATCACTCGGATTGTGACCTAAAGAAAAAAAAATGGTACAATTCTTCTTCCATGATACATACAAAGTGGAAGGAACACCAGTGTGTGTTCTTAGGGTACATACATATATACATATAATCACGACTTTATCCCTTATGGGGTAGGCAGAGCGTAAACGACCTAAACAAAGGTTGTCCCGCCACATCTGACAAAGTTTTGAGATTTGTAGATATATTGCTGTAGTGACAGATTGTCAGCCCATCGCCTAAATTACAATATACTGAAACTCTATGATCCCTTTTTTTTCAGGTCTTAGGGTAGTTGTAAAAATGCTTTAAGCTCTCTCACTTCACCCAGTATTCCTTTCAAATTCTGCCAGATCTCTTTTCGTGTGGGTTTCGAGTTGATCGACCCGATGAACTCTGGTGTCAGAGTTTTTGAAATGCCTAATAGCAAAGATAATAGGCAAAAAATATACATACATACATACATAAATCACGCCTTTATCCCTTACGGGGTAGGTAGAGCGTTTAATGCCTCGAAAAAGGCGCTTTCGCCACGTCTGACAAAAATTGAGGGCAATTTTAGACTGTAATATGTATTGCTATAGTGACAGGTTGTCAGCCCATCGCCTAAATTACAATACACTGTAAACCTCGAGTCCCTTTTGCTGACTTCAACAGCATGCCCGGGAGGAAGGGCAGCTGGAACATTCTATGTTTTTCTATCTCTCCCAGTCCAGCATGGAAGTATTAGGCAAAAAATATTCTTCGAGGTAAGAGAACATACCTGTTTTTATTTTTCTTTATTAAGGAGCTTTTTCAGTAACGAAGATATCGCTACATACGTCTTCGAACATATTACAGACTTATAAATACAATAGGGAATACTCGTGATTTTTTTAAAACTATTAGTAAGAATTATTGTCACCATAGATTAACGGATGTGAAGGAATTTTCGCAAAATATTCATTAGTCTAAGAGTTATAATGCCTTAAAGTGGTTAGTTAAAAAGAGAGGTCCGAACTGTCATGTGACGTCATAAGACAGGAGCGCCATACTAATTCCATATAAATTGTCGTTTCGAAGAGAGAGATAGATAGTCTATCTTTATAATGGTATATCTCGGTGATTTTTTGATCATTTTCATTTCTGTTTTAACTGTTCTTTTCATAATTTAAGATGTTTTTAGAAAATACGCTTAGGAACTAAAAATATGTTATATTCTATTACATAAGGCGTCATCAACATACCTGTTGTGAAGCGCTATCTGCTGGGTCGTCTTCGTCCCTCATATCGCCGGAGCTGTCGGACGCCGCCTCGCAAATCCTGTCTTGCGGAAACTGACCAGACACGCGACTTAACTCCACCTGAATAATAAAAGTTAGGCATTTGGAAAAGTTTTCTTGTAAGGTAGACCTTAGCAGAAAGGGGCGGGCATGCATACATGACATACACAGACTAAAACAGGTAAAATCATGTGAATAACACACTAGGACCTGTCATCATCTCCCTAGCCTTATCCCGTAACTTACGGGGTCGGCTGCCTAATATATGGGAATGAAAGAGAGTACTGGTTTTTACACAAAGCGACTGCCATCTGACCTCCGCAACCCAGAAGGGAAACCAGACCCAATCCTAGGATTAGGTCAGTTTTCAAGCCGCCAATGGCCTCTGAAATGGCTTAACTACTAATATCTACGGTATTAAACGATATTAACCGGTACTAACGGCTTAACGTGCCTTCCGAAGCACGGAAAAAGCGCCGAATAAACGTACACATGAAATTCGAAAACCGAAAAACACAGTGGTACGTGGTGGGATTCGAACCACGACCTCCCGCTCAGGAGGCAGCGGCCCTATCCACTACACCATCGGGCTCTATGACCTGTATATACATATAATCACATTAACCACGCCTTTATCCCTTATGGGGTAGGCAGAGCGTAAACGACTTAAACAAATGTCATTCCGCCATTTCCACCATTCCGTCTGACAAAGTTTTGAGGGTTAATTTAAGATTGATATGTAGGTATATTGCTGTAGTGACAGGTTGTCAGCCCATCGCCTAAATTGCAATATACTGAATCCCTCGGATCCCTTAGCTGATTTTTACAGCGTTCTCGAGAGGAAATGCAGCTGGCACATTCTATGTTTTTCTCTCGCTCCCAGTCCAGCAGGGGATGATTACTAACCTGCAATCTGCCAGCAACTTCTCCCTGTTGACTGATGATAGGCGTGTGATAGTCCAGAGTGACGTCATGAAATAAAGCTTCCAGGAATATGTTGGCAACACCGATAAGGTTGTGATTCTCTTGGGATTCGTAGAATGGATCCACTGCCTTTTCTCCCTCCTCCTGCAAGATAGAAGACCGGTTTAGAGGAAACTATAAAATTAAATAAAGAAGCACACATTTAAAGCCATGTAGATAGAAAGACTGTACTAAAAGGAAGGACAAGTAAAATTATGAATACAAGGTTACAAAACGTGACTACAATAAAACTTAAAAGAAAGATATGTTTTGAAAAGGCAGACTTAATTTCATAGTGATCAAGAAATATTAGGAACGAACAGATTGAAAGCTAGAAAATAAACCAAAAATAATGTAGTAGGTATTGCGATAGTCTAGTCTAGATAGATCTACTGAGTAAATACACACTACACAACCGCTTACCGTAAGAAGGCCAGGCTCTTCGTTTGAATTCTATTGTAAAAAAAAAACAAATGTATCTATTAGATGATATTTTTTGACTATTAACAGTGAGCCCTGAATATTTTTTTATATTTGTTGACTATTTTTGGTGCTCGAGTGCAAATGATATTCTTTGTTCTTTGATATTTCTTTTTGCATGCTGTGCTGGTAGTATGTTCAAGTATTGGTTTTGGCATCTAAAGGTGTATTTATACAGACTAAATTTTAGTTTACTAAACTCTATTTTATTATATTCTTAGACATTGCTGACAATGACGTTGTCTTGATTAGGTTGTTGTCCAACTTCTTCATGGATCAGATGTGCCACGGGGTGTAAGGGACAGCGTCCCACAAGCTGATAGGGGTTGCTCAGTCAAAGACACTGAAGAACTTCCACCAGGAAATTATTTCAGAAACAGCAAAAAGAAAAATGGCTTTTCAATACAAATTGTCTAATCGAGGTGGACTTTTTGTACGGAAAAGCTAATTATTATTTACACTTCCTGAAAGAATTTCTTAGTGGAAGTTGTTCAGTATCGTTGGAGGAACGCTGTCCCTACATACATATTATCATGTCTTTATTCTTAATGGGATAGGCAGAGCTTTAACGGCCTAAACAAAGGTTAATCCACAACATCACGAAAGTTTTGAGGGTTATTTAAGATAGAGTTGCAGGTATATTGCTGTAGTGACAGGTTTTCAGCCCATCGCGTAAATTACCATATACTAAAACCCTCGGATCCCGTAGTTGGTTTCTACAGCATGCTCGGCAGGAAATGCAGCTGGCACATTGTATGTTTTTCTCTCTCTCCCAGGCCAGCATGGAAAGACGTTGTCCCTTACACCCGGTACTACAGACCTCCTCATCGGTGTCGTCCCTCTGCCTCCTGCGCCAGTCCGCGTACATGTCCCTCATGTCCACCAGCTTGTTGTCCAGCTTCTCCATGGACCACACCTGCCCCCCGCGCCCCGCCCGACGCCCCGTCCCTTACACCCGGTACTACAGACCTCCTCATCGGTGTCGTCCCTCTGCCTCCTGCGCCAGTCCGCGTACATGTCCCTCATGTCCACCAGCTTGTTGTCCAGCTTCTCCATGGACCACACCTGCCCCCCGCGCCCCGCCCGACGCCCCGTCCCTTACACCCGGTACTACAGACCTCCTCATCGGTGTCGTCCCTCTGCCTCCTGCGCCAGTCCGCGTACATGTCCCTCATGTCCACCAGCTTGTTGTCCAGCTTCTCCATGGACCACACCTGCCCCCCGCGCCCCGCCCGACGCCCCGTCCCTTACACCCGGTACTACAGACCTCCTCATCGGTGTCGTCCCTCTGCCTCCTGCGCCAGTCCGCGTACATGTCCCTCATGTCCACCAGCTTGTTGTCCAGCTTCTCCATGGACCACACCTGCCCCCCGCGCCCCGCCCGACGCCCCGTCCCTTACACCCGGTACTACAGACCTCCTCATCGGTGTCGTCCCTCTGCCTCCTGCGCCAGTCCGCGTACATGTCCCTCATGTCCACCAGCTTGTTGTCCAGCTTCTCCATGGACCACACCTGCCCCCCGCGCCCCGGACGACGCACCATGATGGCCGGCTCGGACACGAACGCTCCACGCTATAATAATAATAATTCAAAATTCAAAAAAAAGAAAAAACACACGATCACACTCATAGCCCCCACTAGGATTCCCTGTATCGGGGTGCCAAGGACATACACAGAAACAACCACAAAGAACACCCAGACCCAGAAACAAACATTTAAACTCATCATTCAAATGTCTGCCCTGGCCGAGAATCGAACCCGGGACCCTGTGCGTGGCAGGCAGGTGCACTGCCAACTAGGCTGCACGGGACGGCATAATCACGCCTTTATCCCTAATGGGGTAGGCAGAGCGTAAACGAAGGTCGTTCCGCCACGTCTGACAAAGTTTGAGGGTTATAAAATTTGAGGGTTATTTAAAATAGATTTGTACATATATTGCTGTAGTGACAGGTTGTCAGCCCATCGCCAAAATTGCAATATACTGAAACCCTCGGATCCCTTAGCTGGTTTGTCCATCATGCCCGAGAGGAAATGCAGCTGACACATTCTGTTTTTCTCTTGCTCCCAGGCCAGTATAAAAGAAATAGGTGCGCGCATTCATATTGCAATATACTGAAACCCTTAGGATCCCTTAGCTGGTTTGTACAGCATGCCCGAGAGGAAATGCAGCTGACACATTCTGTTTTTCTCTTGCTCCCAGGCCAGTATAAAAGAAATAGGTGCGCGCATTCCTATGCAACAAAATTCGATACTTCTAATTCTAACACAAGCTTGCACTTGTGTTGTCTCGCTAAATGTCGACATTGAGGCACATTCTTAGCGTTTCCTATAATTTATATTATCTTCAACTGCCTCCGTGGTCTAGCGGTCTGAGCCATGGGCTCTCGCCTCGGGTTCGATTCCCGGCGGGGACAATGACTTTGTGTTGTTGTTGTTGTTGTTTCTAGTACGGTTAGGACATTGCAGGCTGATCACCTGATTGTCCGAAAAGTAAGATGAACCATGCTGTCGGATGGGCATGTAAATAGTCGGTAATGCGCCCGATTTCTCTCTGGTCGTGTCAGTCAATCTGTCCCATCAGAATAAGTGATTTTAGGCATAGAGAGTGCCCCAGTGTATAGCGCAAACACTTGGCCACTAAAAACAAGTCCTGCTCAGTTGGCTGACAGGAGTATTATTATTATTATTTATATGTATTCTTTATTTTTCTCTTCTTTCGAAGGTATTTATCCCTGTGTCACGGGCCTTAGCCAAGTGAGGAGGGGTCGTTGTATGTGTCCGAGGTGACTGAAGTGGTCAGAAATTTTCTAACTATTCGGCATGTGTTTAAAATTGATGCTTTTTGCAGCGTATGGGAAACAAGGGGATGAATTTTTAACGTAGTTAGGCTGTTTTTTAGGGTTTTAGGAATGACTCCAGTAGACGACAGTACTATTGGTGCAATATGCACTGTTTGCACTCTCCATTGGGTTCTGATTTCTATGGCTAGATCTCTATATTTTGTAAGTTTCTCTGTTATTGTTGATTGGATGTTGTGAATGTTAGGTACAGCAATGTCAACTAGGTATGCTGTTTTATTGTCTTTGTCATGTATTATTATTATTAGTTTGTTATACCTTTCTGTTAGGGCTGAGGTTCTGTGGCGGGATCTGCAGTGTAACACTGAATCTGGTGTTCCGACTCATCTCTTCAGCTAAGAAGTTCGCTTCTTGGACTAATGAATTAGCCCGCAAGATGTCCGCCTTGAGTCGGCCGAGCGACCGTTTGAAGGTGTCGTCGCGCTCGGCCGCCCAGCGCTCCACTCGGGCCGCTGTTGTGGGCGTGCAAGCTGTCATTTTACCTGGAAAATACAACAACATGCTTATATACATATAATCACGCCTTTATCCCTAATTTAGGCGATGGGCTGACAACCTGTCACTACAGCAATATACATACAAATCTTTCTTAAATAACCCTTACAACTGTCAGATGTGGCGGAATGACCTTTGTTTAGGTCGTTTACGCTCTGCCTACCCCATTAGGGATAAAGGCGTGATTATATGTATGTATGTAATCACGCCTTTATCCCTAATGGGGTAAGCAGACAAACAACCTAAACACAAGTCGTTCCGCCACGTCTGACTAAGTTTTGAGGGTTATTTAAGATAGATTTGTAGGTATATTGCTGTAGTGACAGGTTGTCAAAATTTCAATTTACTGAACCCCTCGGATCCCTTAGCTGGTTTTTACAGCATGCCCAGGAGGAAATGCAGCTGGCGCATTCTATGTTTCTCTTTCGCTCCCAGTCCAGCATGGAAAATTCAGGAACTAAACCCTTTCAATTCAAATTAAAATACTTGGTTAGGTAACGTTACTATGAACATTCTGTGGTAACTTGTCACTTACCAAGTTTGAGGGGATCGTACGTGTATGGTGGATAAGGTGTTGACGGCGACAGAATATTTCTTAGTTGCTGGAATTGACGCTCGTATTCTTGTCTCTGTTTCTCAAGAGCCACTGCAATAAAAGAAACATGGTGTTGTAATAAAAAGTAACATACATATAATCACGCCTTTATCCATAATGGGGTAGGCAGAGCGTAAACGACCTAAAAAGGTCGTTCCGCTACGTCTGACAAAGTATTGAGGGTCGTTTAAGATAGATTTGATAAAAAGTAACGTAAGAACAAAAAATAGACATCAACCAAATGAAAAATTCCAGTTTTAGTTAATTACTGTTCCAATATAATAGACCCACAATTTTTTATCAACATACAAGTTTTAAAGTTTATTGATCACTCAAGATACTGTACTGATATACTCACAATGTCAGAAGTATACTTTAGTATGTGTGTGTGTGTGTGATTGAGCACAAAATATATCGCTTACCTTGTTTATCTTCCTCGTGTTGCCTTTCAAGCCTTGAAATAGCAGTCTGAATAGGATCGTTACTCAGTTCGTTCAACATGATCTCTTCTCTGGCAAAGTTATAGTCGAGAGGTTGCGCGGGAGTCTGTGGTTCTGATGCTCCCATCACACCTGAAGAGAAAGAGTTTTGAAGATATTTATAAACATTGAAAGCTACTTGAAAGAAATCGGCAGCCATTTTGAATCGTTATTTATATTTTACGGTAATATACAACAAGTCGCTTTATTTCAAGCGTGTAGAGAGAATGAGTTATCAAATTATAAATGTAGTTTTGCTTTTTGCAGAGCGATAAGATATTGATAATTTTAATACCTACGAAGATAGGATACACAAATTTTGCAACAAGGGGTCGCATTTTACTACTAAGTTTGCCGATAGCATGATCTTTGATAAGAGATATTAAAGTGATGTCATACCTATGCCGTTCGGTGACTCATAGGCTTTAACACCTAGCTAGGGTTAAACAAATTGACCATGATCATTCACTACATAGTATAAAACAAAGTCGCTTTCTCTCTCCCTATATCCCTATGTATGCATAAATCTTTAAAACTACGCAACAGATTTTGATGCGGATTGATTTGATGATTTCTTTTAATGGATAGAGTGATTCAAGAGGAAGGTTTATATGTATAATACATGCATAATATAGTAGAGAAACACTGATAATTTTCCGTGCGAAGCCGGGGCGGGTCACTAGTACACAATAAAAGGGTTTTATAACATCTTTGCCTCATTTCGATAGTACATACATACATGTAATCACGCCTTTATCCCTAATGGGGTAGGCAGAGCGTACACGACCTAAACAAAGGTAGTTCCGCCACGTCTGACAAAGTTTTGAGGGTTGTTTAAGATAGATTTGTAGGTATATATTTCGATAGTACCTACTGTTTATTTCTGTGGTGATCATCAGTTATTTTTTATACAAACTCACCAGTAGTATGTTTCTTAGGACAATTGACCCTGAAGAAGTGATGGTTTCCCCACAGGATCCTGTCAGCATGCCCCAGCCTGACCCTGGCCACCACTGGCGTTCCATTGATGAAGCATCTGGCTCCTCCTAACGGCTCCATGTATAAATCCCCTCCTTCCACGAGGAGTTGGCAATGCTGGAGTTGGATCCCCAGACCGGAGAGTTGGATGTCAGCTGAACTGTCGGCGCCGACTAGAGTTCGGTCCTGGAATATTAAAAGCCAAGATTAGAATTCATATCGCTATTGTACTTATTTTATTGCTATAGACTCATTTCCGTTAGCTTTTTCAGTCAATAAATTTCTGGGAAAGGAAGAAATTTCTGGGTTCTGCACAACATTGTAGATAGTACGTTGCGCGCAGTAACTGTGGACCTCCCGATAAACTTCTCTGAAGTTTTTGAGATTATTAATAATTAGTGCCATGTAATTTTTGTGTAGCAAACAATACATTAAAAAAAAAAAACGTAATGCGGTAAATAAAATTTTGCTATGCAAACAATGTCCTGTCAATGTGTTGCTATACTAAAAATGTCTCGGTGAAGAAAGTAGCGACCGTGTCAGACTGCAACGTACCTTCAAATAATATACAAGCAGTTCGTTCAGAGACGGATCCGCATTCAAGTTGACCAGGTAGTATTTATTCTTCTCCACCTTGATGCCACTGGCTTGTACGCTGATGCCCATCTTCTCTAACGCCTGTTGCCGTTCGTTTTGTACTCGACCGGTTTCTAGAAGTTTCTCTTCCCAAGTTCTCGACATTTCTTTCATCAGATGCTCGCTCTGTTGTAACTTTTCGTGGACGTCGTCTCCGACGGGTGAACCCTGAAATACAAAAAAGAAATTATAGAAAAATATGCTGAGGTTTAACACCCTACAAGGACAATTAAGACGATTCTCCTTCGGACGTCTCATCCAAAAGCCTGGTACAATCCTTCGACGCAACGAAAATTCGAGTGCGAAAGAGACTGCGACTAAAAGAATACTTGTCTTGGGTTGACCTTATAGAGAGCCCCCTTAGACTGCAGACTTTTCGTCTGCCGATCGTAGGATCTTTCATTGTGAGTGCAAGAGAATGACCAGGCGATCGTCAAACTGTTGATCTGTTTTATTCAGGGGCACTTTACGGGACAGATACTATTTCAAGGACATTTTCACGTGTAATAAATGAAAAAGAAATGTGCTACCTTAGCCCCAGTGAAACTTACCGTGGGACTTACCGTAGCATACTTGAGCATCTCTTTGAGTGCCTCCACTTCTTGTCTAAGTTCTCGGATGATTCGAGCGTTAGGGTCTTCATTGACAACCGCGTGGTTGACGATACGCTTGGCTCGGTCTGCGTATCTCAAGGTCGATAGCGTTTCTTCGTAGTTGTCGGCTGCTGGGGATATTGTTGCCACCTGGAAAAACACAATAAATGTTAAGGAAATTGCGTTCTGAAATAAACTGGATATGGATTTGCTTATAATACTTCCGATGTTCCCTAATGTTTAGGTGCAACGGAATTTATCAATAAGGGCAATGTGTTGTTTATATTACGAATAAAATAAATTGCTAACGCTTTAACAAAACTTTGCCAAAGTTCACTGGATTATCGAAGCGTCGGTGATTCCTATGTAATGAGGTTTGCAGAGGCTGCCACTACCATCTCCAAGGGAGGTCATATCGGTATAAACGGTGTTTCAACTTACCATGACAGTTTTACTGTTTCCTCCAAGGTTGTCTTTGAGCAGCCAGGTGAGCACGGAGTCTCGGTACGGCACAAACTTGTCCTTGTTGGGTTTGCCCGAAGACTGGTCAGCCAGCTTTGATATTACTAGTCCTAGAGTTGTTAGTGATCTGAAAAGAAAAAGCGGATTGTTTTCTTTTTTCATTACAA
Source organism: Scrobipalpa costella (assembly GCA_949820665.1). Taxonomy (NCBI): domain Eukaryota; kingdom Metazoa; phylum Arthropoda; class Insecta; order Lepidoptera; family Gelechiidae; genus Scrobipalpa; species Scrobipalpa costella. The sequence continues at coordinate 7,016,931 of OX463299.1, forward strand.
TAAAAATATCATCAGTTTCCCACTCCTCATTGTCGTATCAAAACCGAGAAAATCGGTGCCAGCGTCAGACTATTTGCGTGCACACCATAGAAATATTTCTTACTTACTTGTTAATATTCGATCCTTCTTTGAGCCTATCCCCTACTGCTCCAGTTTTCACCGCTCTTTCTGATCCAGCCAAATCCACAAGTGATAATCTCGCGACTTTCTCGCCCGTTATCCCGGTGGCTGCATCACAGACTGTTTGCGTGAGTACCACACTGAAGACTGCGTGAGATCTTGAAGATTCGCTGTTCATGTTTGTGGCGGCTACTGTTCGGGATTTGTTGCCTTCCGCCATGAGGTTGTCGATGTCCTGGGGAGAGAGACAAATTAGATTAAGCATGTGAATATGAATAAGTACAAGTTAAACAAGACCGAATCACTACATAGTATAAAACAAAGTCGCTTTCTCTGTCCCTATATCCCTATGTATGCATAAATCTTTAAAACTACGCAACAGATTTTAATGGATAGAGTGATTCAAGAGGAGGGTTTATATGTATAATACATGCATAATAAAGAAGAGAAACACTGATAACTTCCGTGCGAAGCCGGGGCGGGTCGCTAGTTATTATTAAATATAACGTATATCCACCCAGATGAAACGTGACTTCCTACTAAATGCATAGTGTCTTATAGTCAAAACAGCTTTCGGAAGATCTTCATTGAATATTGTCAGGTTGAAACTATACTTGAAGTCTCCAACTCAAAGTTTGGGAAGTACAACAAGGACTCGAAACCTCATTCAGAAACGACCCAAGTTTTGGACCGGAATTAAATTAAACCCACAATGAAGCTACTATCTTCATACAACATTACTTAAGTTAACATTAAGTTTAGTCATATCTTTAAACACTATAAAATACAAGACTAGACATAGAACGCACAATTCAGAGATTTTCTACATCAGTATCTCGACCAAAACGAATATAAAATCTTTGACAATAAAAGCAAAATAAAATACCTAACCAACCAAACTGGTATTTTTTTTTTCGCCAAAACATGTGACTATCGCGAACAATTCAGCCAGCAATAAAAAGTTTTAACCTTTTTTCGACAATGGACCATGAATTCCCGCCAGTCATAGCACCAATTTAGAAACAATCCGAAACGCGGGAAGTTATATTCGAATACAAAATAAAGTATCGTTCAATCGAATCTATATCGAGAGCCAATTTGAGGGTTCTGCCAAAGAATATACAGGGTGTAAGGAACAGCTTTCTGAAAACTGATAGGGGTTGCTCAGGCAACCAAACTGAACAACTTTTACCAAGAAATTCTTCAAGTTTTACCAGAAAATGAAATGAAATTTTGGCTTTCCATACTAATTGTCAGATCGTGGTATTTTTATGATGGAAGCTCAGATGAAAGATGGAAGTATTTTTTTTCCTTTCCTGTCTTTGTGAAAGTTGTTCAGTTTCGTTAACTTGGCAATCCCTATCAGTTTTCAGTAAGCTTCTCTAACACCCTTTATAATATGGTTACGCCCTTATTGCGATGAAACGTAAAAACAGAAGAGAATTCAAATGAGTCTCAATTGATATTTACCTCTGCTTTGGCGCCCAATTCTAATCAACCTTTTTTCAGTTTATGATATGAATAATTATATTTTATTCAGTACATAAATTCAATTTAAAGGCACTCAGAAATCTGGTTAAGAAAAATATAAGTGTAGTTTCTTAGCTAACTTTGTTTGACGTTAATGGACAGGGAAACTTCGTAAACTTAGAGTTAACTTTGAGGCTACAAAGTATATTCTAAAATAACAATAAGCTGATCAGATTAACCACATTGTATTATTCAGATTCAAACTAAAAAAGAAAATTGTTTGTACATCAATACGGGTCAAAGCGCAATATGATTTTGATAGACATTTACAACTAAATACATCTGCTCAGTAAATACCTTTTTACTTAAAAATTATGCAAAATTGATAATAACACAGGGCGAGAACGTCAATCATAATATCTACTGGAATCATCAATAAATTACTTTAAGACATTTTTTAATAGCGCTAGCTATTATCGGTTATTGCTATTACACCAGCGAAAATGTAATGTTTAATTTTCAGAATATCATATTTCATTTGGTGTATTGGCCCGCTGAGCACCGCAAGCGGCCACAAATCACGAGCTTTACAGCTCATTGAAAATGCGCGCAGCCTGGAAATAGGTATTCCGTTACAGTACAGATATTCTAGAACGGAGGGGTCTAGGTGCGATAAAACTGAACGATGAATTTAAATATTTGTTTTAGGTCTCTAGTAGGGTGGGTGTGCGACGTGTGTGTGGGTAGGTATGTATTTGGATCCTGCGATACTAGATTACTTTTAAAAGACGACTGTGTATATTTTTTTGGAAAATCTAGTCTTTTAGAAAAATAAGGTGACGTAAAGCGCTCACTTGCCATAGTTTTTCTTTTGTAAGAAAACAAAAAAGCTAATTACTACAGACCATTCTTTTCAATTATGTTCAGCATTTTTCTTTTTAGTAAATTAGGTACCTCACTAAACGTTTTAATGAGTAAGAAGTGGAATCTCTGTGAACATAAATAAGGTACCTACTATTCAACATTAAGTCATTGTTTTTTACCTATCTAAATAGCAATAGAAAGAAAATAAAAATAGGTAACTATCGCAACGTTTGCTATTATGTAAAACTCGTCATTGTGTAACGAAGGGCTACTATAAGCCTATTTACATCAGTTTTTTTTACTTGGCTATTACGTATGAGGCAATGAATGAAGAGTCTTACAAAATTATGTCTCGTAATGGAAATTTAAATGGGTTTTTGATGGAGATTTCCAAAGGATGTAAAAATTGCTCTATTGTCGCAAGATCTGCTGGCGAAATATCAAACTGCGGTCATATTCAAGTTAGTACAGTCACCTCTATGCCTCATTTTAAAATTTGAATTCCGTCTTTTCATGAAACAGGCTTCTTCTGGGTGAGCTCGCTCCATCGTCGACTCTGTCACGGTCATTCCTGACCTAGTGTCTATGGTCAAGAGCAAATCCATTTCTAATAAAAAAAGAGATAGATACGCGTGAAGCAGGCAAGAAATTTATTTAGAGTAACAGGTACCTCCATTCATTTGAATGTTATGTTCAATAAACAACAAAAAATAATAACAAATTACTGCCGTCATAACAATTCTAGACTAAACTTAGGTACAAATAAATGATTATTTCGATCGGTTCTGACGTCGCGCGCTGAAATGAGGCCAATTGTTTGCATTATTGATGGCATCCATTTCATTACGTAGTTCGCGGTATTGTGATCTATAATGAATCTGAATAATAAAATAATTGTTTTAGACTAGCCTGATGGTGGATCGCCTAAATTACAATTTACTGAAACCCTCGAATCCCTTAGCTGGTTTTTACAGCATGCCCGGAAGGAGAAGCAGCTGGCACATTCTATGTTTTTCTGTCCCTTCCAGTCCAGCATGGAAGATCAGAAAACCCGAAAAGCAGATCAGAAAGCCACATAAGAAGAAAGCTGATCAAGATTCAACTTACGAAGAGATAATCTTTTGATAGAATACAGTTTGTTGGGATTATCCCTAAGAGAAAAAGCTTCTGAAAGGTTTCCCTAGTCAGTTAAATTGCATTATTATCTATAATTGAGAGTATCTTTGTGTTCTTTTTTTCCATGGAAATGGAATGGTTGTAATGTTTTTCTTTTTGTAAACGTCTGGAGATCGATATAGCTTCTATTTATTTTGTATAAGTATTTCGTCGGGGAAAGCTCATAAAATTGCAACCTAGAATTTTTGGAGACAGATTTACATGAGAAAGGACGGGTTTTGTAACAAAATTGGGCAATATTTGTTTATCTCGGGACAAAATAGAATTGAATGGCGTTATAGGTATAATGAAGGAGAAGTTCCCTTTTAACGGCACTTTACATTTTTTTAGTCTGTAAGAAGCGATAAAGCTGTGACTTTATGTATGTACCTACGTTCCCCATACGCAGATACATGTAATAATTTAGTATTCAGTAGAAATCTCGAACACAAGTTCACAAAACGTGATATCATTCGAAACAGAAGTCTCTTCTACAAGTAGGTACAGTTCAAACCATTAATTTTAAATTACTGTTCATTGAATCTAGAATTGTTTGGATTTCATTTCACTTTAGCTCGAACATTGTTGGAATAATGAAATAGAGATAGTAAATAAATAATGACTGTTAAGTGCTTCACGACAACTGAATTTAGCTTGCAATTAAGAATGTGAAAGTAATATTGTAAAGTTTGCAGTGTTTGAATAAAACAAAGGCATTTCTTTTTTGTATTACACGATAGTGATAGTCTTCCATGCTGGCCTGGGAGCGAGAGAAAAACATAGAATGTGCCAGCTGCATTTCCTCCCGGGCATGCTGTAAAAATCAGCTAAGGGATCCGAGGGTTTCAGTATATTGTAATTTAGGCGATGGGCTGGTTGTCAGCCCATTGTCACTACAGCAATATACATACAAGTCTATCTTGAATAACCCTCAGAACTGTGTCAGACATGGCGGAACGACCTTTGCTAGGTCGTTTGCGCTCTGCCTACCCCATTAGGGATAAAGGCGTGACTATATGTATGTATGTACGATAGTGTTTTTAATAGAAAAGTACCTATAACACAGCTACAGTTTTTACCCAACATCAGCCTATACCCAAAATTCTGTAGCGAATAAAATAATATACCAGCGGTAAAAATAAAAATTAAGGTACTACTAATAAACGTGCTTCAATCATGGAAGGCTTTTACTAGATTGGCTTTACCTTTCATCATGATCGATTCCTCGTATCATCACAATATAAAATGTTACTGCCCGAATTTAGCTCGTACATGGTTGATAAAATCTGTGCTAAAATATTTTATAGAGAGTAAGATTTATTGAGAAAATACTTCTCGAAAACCATAAGTAAGCCATGGGCGAAACAGGAGAACGAGAAACTATTAAGTTAACAAAATACACGAAAATTCCGGATGGACAGCATCCCGCAAACTAATAGGGGCTGCTCAGTCAACGATACTGAACAACACCAGAAAAAAACACCAGAATTTTTTTTTGCATTAATCACACAAAATGACTAATTCGACCAGACAGTTTGTATGGAAAACCATTATTTATTTATTTCCTGAAATATTTTTTTGATGATAGTTGTTCAGTTTCGTTGTTTGAGTAACCCCTATCAGTTTGCAGGACGCCGTCCCTAACACCCCTTATACGATCAGGATCACACTCACAGCCCCCACTAGGATTCACTGTATCGGAGTGACATGGATATAATCAGAAACAAACACAAAATAACACCCAGACTTAGAAACTGCCATTTAAATTCAATATTATCTGCTACTTCAATGCTGGCCTGGGAGCGAGAGAAAAACATAGAATGTGCCAGCTGCTTTTCCTCCCGGGCATGCTGCAAAAACCAGACAAGGGATCCGAGGGTTTCAGTATATTGTAATTTAGGCGAGGGGCTGACAACCTGTCACTACAGCAATATACCTACAAATCTATCTTAAATAGCCCTCAAAACTTTGTCAGACGTGGCGGAACGACCTTTGTTTAGATCGTTTACGCTCTGTCTACCCCATTAGAGATAACGGTGTGATTATATGTATGTATGTATTATTTGCTAGTCCAGGAATCGAACCCGGGACCCTCTGCGTAGCAACTAACTACTTATGGGTTGTGCGGGTCTTCAGAGTTAGACTAAAACATTTTCTACAACTTGAGTTCACCTACTACAACAACTTATAGATGCAGTTACCTTCCTGCACTTTGGGCTCGTATCTATAATGCGATCTCAAGATTGAGAGCAATACTAGGTATGGATTTGACAGGCACTATTGTATTGACATTACATTTCTGACTCAAACTAGCTGTCAGTCTCAAGTGCCGTTTATTAATTAGGGCCTAAGTAACGTTTCCTTTCGTTGGAATTTACCTTTTCCACCAACACTTCAGGGATTTGTGGATATTTATTCCTGGCCATAAAGACAGGTAAGAAAAGACTAGAAACCTTAAATGCGCGCATTTTCTTTGAGAATTTATCTAGATGTGTTTTATTTTTATTCTCAGAAGACAGAATGGATGTTTATATGAATAAGATAAGTATAAGTAATATCAAAAAAGTGGAAAAGTGCGAAAAAAATTGTTACGAGTAGGTACTTAGGCTGTAGCTACGCCCCGCTTCTTCTTTTTCGCGAGTGGATTCTCCACGTGAACCACCTAGTGTCAGAGTTTTTAAATCGCCTATAATAGCACAGCTATTAGGCCCCTGGCATAGTTTTGAGTAACGACTACTATTAAAGACAGCGACCGGGACCGATAGCTTAAGTGCCCTCCGAAGCACGGAGTCCTTTTTCTTTTCGGACAAGCAGGTGATTCAGCCTGCAAAGTCCTAGCCAAACTGGGGCAACCTCACAAACTGATAAACTGACAAATATCTACTTTGTGTTCCCCCCTGGAAATCGAACCCAGGACCTCCGGATCGTAAGCCCATGGCTCTGACCACTATACGGAGGCAGTTAAACCCCGCTGGTAAACCTTTTTTAAAACTCCCTAAATTTCCCAAATTGGGGGAGCAAGAACAAATGACTCCAGTTAAGATCGGGCCGAAGTAATGAAGCAGGCCAAACGACCAATCTGCCGAAACTGCGATCTTATCTTACTCGCACAATCGCTTCCGACAGATTCTTGCTGCTCAACTTCAGAATTGGAGTATATATTTTGTTGGTTGTCTAGTCTACTACCCTCTGGTTCAAAGACTGCGTTTGGTCGAAATTAATTTAAGCCATTACGATCGATACGATAAGAAGAAGAAGAAAGACTAAAAGAGTTTTTCCCACAGGATTAATGGATTGCATACATACATATAATCACGTCTTTATACCTAATACTTACTTCCATGCTGGACTGGGAACGAGAGAAAAACGTAGAATGTGCCAGCTGCATTTCCTCCCGGGCTTGCTGTAAAAACCAGCTAAGGGATCCGAGGGTTTCTGTATATTGCAATTTAGGCGACAGGCTGACAACCTCTCACTACAGCAATATACCTACAAATCTATCTTAAATAACCTTCAAAACTTTGTCAGACGTGGCGGAACGACCTTTGTTTAGGTCGTGTACGCTCTGCCTAACCCATTAGGGATAAAGGCGTGATTATATGTATGTATGTATGTTTATACCCAATGGGGCAGGTAGACCGTAAACGACCTAAACAAAGGTCGTCCCGCCACGTCTGACAAAGTTTTGAGGGCTATTTAAGATAGATGAATAGAATATTGGATTGTTCCGTGGTAAATAGCCTATGACCTTATCCAGTATACTCTCTATCGTCGTTTATGTAATTTCGTATACAACATAATACTGTAAGCAAAAAATAATTTAATTATGTAAGTGAAAGATACAACGGTAATACGTCTGTGACGGTAATATTACTTAGTAAAAATCATTATATGAAAACCCCATGAGACCTTTCGACTTTGGGCATAAAGTTTGCAAACAATTTTCTATTTTCCAAGCATTTTAGGATTGTAAGAGGTTACTTTGAATTTATTTATCAGCGTTCGGTTTCGTCGTAAAACCAACGACTGAAGGTCAAGTGCCGAAAGAAAAGTCGTTATTTGGAAAACTCTCGTACTTTTTTTTCGTACTCTTGTATACAAATTACCGAGTTTTTCCCAAAGTTTGCAGACTGGTAATTGGATGGCAGTAGGTACTGAATACAGACACAGTTTATCCAATACGATATCGTTAAATAAAGAACTCAATAAAAGTTGGTCTTACAACTTTTTTGTGAAAGTACTATAAATATAAGGTTTTCTTTATTTTTATTTTTGCAACGGTTGTCGAAGTTATCCTTAGATATTAGTTTTTCGTTTCATAAAGAAAATATTACTAACTTAGTCATTATTATGATTATGAAGTGTGTTTGTTCCATGCTGGACTGGGAGCGAGAGAAAAACATAGAATATGCCAGCTGCATTTCCTCCCAGGCATGCTGTAAAACCAGCTAAGCGATCTGAGGGTTTCAGTATATTGCAATTTAGGCGATGGGCTGACAACCTGTCTCTACAGCAATATACCTACAGATCTATCTTAAATAACCCTCAAACTTTGTAAGACGTGGCGGAACGACCTTTGTTTAGGTCGTTTACGCCCTGCCTACCCCATTAGGGATAAAGGCGTGACTATATGTATGTATGTGTAACATGCGTGGGTACTAATCTATGCCCTGTCCTCCTTTCAAGGGCACAAGGATCAGATTAATGGTCCATAACTTTAAGGTAACGACGTAATTTCCTAATAAGTATAAAGCGCAGGGAGGTACATGAATATTAGAATTTATTCATTTTCATTCTTCTATGCTGGACAGAAAGCGATAAAACATAGAATATGCCAGGTGCATCTAACTCCTGGCATGCTGTAAAAACGTAATTTAGGCGATTGGCTGATAACCTGTCATTACGCCAATACTATATATAATATATTTATTTAATTTCAACAAATATTCAGGTAGAAAGGTCTGTCTTATATTGTAAACATGATTTTCAAAATATTTAAAACAATTTAATTCAAATTATACATGTCAGATAAGTAGTAGGTACATTTTAAATTACCTATAATAATAGTCAATTTGAAATAACCCTAAATACTTGTCAGAAGTGGCGCAACGACCCTTATTTAGGTCGTTAACGCTCTGTCTACCTCATTATGGATAAAAAGCGTGATTATAAGTATGTATGTTCATTGTTCTATTTAATCGGCTGATCCTCCCCATATTTAGTTCATAAAAATATTTGTAAAACGTAAATATTAAGTACAATGATCATAATAAAGACTTTATACTCGTATTCCATGAAATTCAATGCCCATCAACTATGGTCGATACCCCGTCTCCCTTTACCAAGGTCAGTCAAGGGCGACTAAATTACCTGTGAAGGTTGCACCCCATTCCCGAAATGATAAGTGGACTAACAAACGAGGCTATAAGGCTTGATGGTGTACATTACCTAAATATTTACGCTGGATCCCTTCAGTAATAGCCTTTAAAGAAAGATGAAGCTTTTCGGAAGGTGCTTTGTGTAGAGGCATATTAGAAGGTATCAATCGCCTTCATAATTTGAATTAAATCTGTTCTGTATTGAAAACTTCTTCATAATAATTACTGATTGACTGAACCTTACTGATAAACTTTTCTTTATGCATTTTCAAAATACTCTGGTTGATAATGCAGAGCTTTAAGGTTAAGTTCCAGCCCCAGAAAAAGGATGTTTCTATTCTGACATATTTTCCCTAAAATATAGTCCTGTGGCGAGGTTTAACAGGCTAGCGACATAATTCAAAAACCTTGCTAGAAAAGAAAATTATATTCTTTTTCGATTTTACTACAATTTGATAATTTTTAGATGGCTGGTAGAGGGCTCAAGATCTATATATTTTTAAAATCTACATGAGAAACCGCAACCTTTCATACTCTCTACTATCCATACATCATCTGCTATTGTATAGACTGTCGACAAACCAACCTGGCAAAAGAAAACTGTTCGAAATTCAAAAGCCGGTTCAACTCCTACCTGAAAGTTGGTGACAGCGAGCTGAGACAGTCCGTCGACATAGGGCCCAAGCACAGCATGTTCGCGAACTCGCAAAGAGCGTCGCGTCGTCTCCGGGTCCAGCAGGTCGTGGACTCGCTCGTTGTAGATCTCCATGTATGACACTTCCACCTGGGGAATGAAAAAAATTAATAACAATTTATTTTAGAACTATTCTTTTCTTCCATGCTGAACTGGGAGACATAGAAAAACTTAGAATGTGCTGCATTTCCTCCCGGGCATGATGTACAATTCAGCTAAGCGATCCGAGGGTTTCAGTATATTGCAATTTAGGCGATGGGCTGACAACCTGTCGCTACAGCAATATACCAACAAATCTATCTTAAATAACCCTCAAAAGTTTATCAGACGTGACGGATCGACCTATGCAATAATAATATTAGTTAGGTTTATTTTGTTTTTAATGTAAGCGGATAATGACATCGAGACAAACTTTATTAAGGTTTAGCGATGTCATTTAACTTGTTAAATTGTGTTAAGTCAATGATGATAAAAAAAAAAGATTAGGTCATTTACGCTCTGCCTATCCCGTTAGGGATAAAGGCGTGATTATATGTATGTATGTATGTATGTATTTTTTTGCTTCTTCTTTTCTTCCATGCTGGACTGGGGGAGACAGAAAAACAGAATGTTCCAGCTGCCCTTCCTTCCAGGCATGCTGTAGAAGTCAGCAAAAGGGATTCGAGGGTTACAGTATATTGTAATTTAGGCTATGGGCTGACAACCTGTCACTACAGCAATACATATAACAGTCAAAAAATTTCCACAATTTTTGTCAGTCGTGGCGAAAGCGGCTTTCACGAGGTGTTTTACGCTCTGCCAACCCCGCAAGGGATAAAGGCGTGATTTTATGTATGTATGTATTCTTTTGGAAAAATTAATGGGAGATGCTAGAGTCCTAGGAGATAAATATTTTGGTAGTCCTATTGAATTGACACAGTTGAACTTTTGAGTCATCATCGGGCCAGTTCAACCCATAGCTTAGCTGCAGACAGACTGTTAAGAACACCTTAACCATCTTCATAAACTTAAATCTTTATTATTTGTCTCACTTAGCTTTCTTCATAAATACCACATAGCCACATTCTCACTTCAACATGCATATTCTGAAAGATACGTCTTTGAAGATCACACACGTCGAGAAGGGCGTGCGGTTGATGGTGGTGAAGTAAAACTGCTGCGTGCTATTTACAAGTGTATATTTACAGAATGTACAGGTTGGTGAATAGGATAAAACATATAAATATTGTTATAACTAAATCGCAAGAGATAACCAAGTAACAAGAGCTGTGGCGTCTGTACAAGAATGACAGTTTGACAATCTGTCAGTAGTGAAAAATATATTTACAAAAGAGTTTTCGTCCAATGAGGTTGGACGCTACACGTCTGTAACATAATCTGGAGGCTTACCTTATACGTAAGATCAGGTGGGTTCTGTAGTTTGCTGATCCTCTCAAAAAGAGAGTTGCAGAGCCGTGGAATGATGCCACCTTCGTCACCTCCTGGCGCACCCATCATCGTGTATGACTTCCCGGAACCTGCACCAAGGAGAGAAGACATATTAATTAAATATTTACAAAATACAAAGCTTATCTTCTTATCTTATCTTATTTAGCCTACATCATCCCACATACAAATAAACACAAATAAATATTTTCTTCCATGCTGGCCTGGGAGCCAGAGAAAAACATAGAATGTGCCTGCTGCATACCCCGGGCATGCTGTAAAAACCAGCTAAGGGGTACGAGGGTTTCAGTATATTGCAATTTAGGTGATGGGCTGATAACCTGTCACTACAGCAATGCGCGGCGGAATGACCTTTGTTTAGGTCGTTTACGCTCTGCCTACCTCATTAGGGAAAAAGGCGTGATTATATGTATGTAAGTATATTTCCAAAAAAGTATCAAAAACAGAGAAGAGAAAAGATATGATTGGTAAGGGGTAAAGTGCCACGATGCGAACAAAAAATATTGCGAATGGGGGAGCACAGATTAGTTATTATCTTTATTGTAATCTTATAATCAAGACTCTATTAATTACAGAACTGAATCCTCAACAGCCTAGTAAATGCGTGTTCGTCATTTATCAATATAAAATAATTGTATGAAATTAAAAGAAAATTGTATGTTCATGTATGTTTTTCATATAATATTAGCTAAGTTTAGTTGTTTTTAATGTAAGCGGATAATGACATCGAGACAAACTTCATTAAGGTTTAGCGATGTCATTTAACTTATTAAATTGTATTTTGTAAATGATAATAATAAAAGAAAAAAAAGAGATCATGATGTTATTTTCACCGAGACGATGTTGGTCTTTCAACACCATACATACATAAAATCACGCCTTTATCCCATACGGGGTAGGCAGAGCGTAAAACGCCTCGTAAAAGGCGCTTTCGCCACCATCAACTTCTGAAATCCTCTACTGATGCTGGGTATAAGTTTGTTCAAAAGAAAAGCAGAATTTTGCCTACTTTATCTAGCATGAAGTTAAAAATCTAAAAACTTGTTCAGTTTTCCAAAACTTTCCTATTTTGCTGAAATCGTAGAAAACACGTAATATAATTTTAAAAATCATTCTTAAAAATGTAGACACACGTAAGAGGCGGCACTCACTAACAGTTTCAAAGTGTTTCAGCTAAACCGTTATGAAAAGCTTGCAAACGTAGTTACAATATTTTTTCACTTCTATTCCTGTTCCGTTCACGAAAAAATGATTTTTGGGACGTCCGGTAATTCAAGTGCTACTACAGTCCAACACAAGTCAAGCTATTCAGTAGTACACCTTTGAACACCTAGGGATTTTAAAGTAAAGTGGTGCTGGTATAAGTTAAATTCGTAATAAGGCGCAAAATATCAATTTGAACAAAAAATTGTTAGTTAGAAATATCAATTTAAACAAAAAATTGTTAGTTAGAAACCGCTTTTTAGAAATAGTTTAACAGCCTTTGTGGTCTAGTGGTTAGAGCCATGGGCTTACAATCCGGAGGTCCTGGGTTCGATTCCTAGGGGGGAAAACACCAAAGTTGATATTTGTCAATTTATCACTTTGTGAGGTTTTTCCTAGTTTGGTTAGGACATTGCAGGCTAAATCCCCTGATTGTCCGAAAAGAAAAAAGATTCCGTGCTTCGGAGGGCACGTTAAGCCGTCGGTCCCGGTCGCTGTCTTTGATAGTGGTCGTTACTATAACCATATCAGAGGCCAATTAGCTGTGCTACTAGGCGGTTTGAAAAACTCTGACACCAGGGTTCATCGGGTCATTCGAGTCGAGAATCCACTCGCTAAGAAGAAGAAGAAGAAATAGCGCAGCATATTATATTTTTCCATGTTTAGGTTCAGATGAACGTGCTGTTGGCTGTACGTACGTACATACATAAATAAAAAAGTACAATCCTGTTGGCAGGTCGAACGAGTTAGCGAGAGCTACGAACTACGCTCGTAGCAAATTGCTACGCCTCGTAGCGCTTTATTTTCGACCTGCCAAATAGTAGATTCGTTGAATACGAGAAACTTTTGCGTGAAATTCGTTTGTAGCCAAATTCAGAGTTAAATTTGATTAAAATATTAACTTTATTCTCAGAAATAGGTCAGGTGTAAGTAGATTTATCCGAACAAACAAACAATAGGTAAAAGCCACTATATATTTCCGGAAAACTAGGTATAAATACTTTATAATTGACCTGTGAAATTCGTGTATGATTTTGATTTTGTTGTAAAACTCAAAGGCTTTTGTGCTGCAATCAAAGTCGATGGATTGGCAATTTATTGTAACTACCATCAGAACATATAATAACAAGAATGCTTAAATATTTTTCAATGTTCTTTAATATCTTTAATTTTATTTATCGTATGGAAATCAGTTTCATTCCAGTCTTAAAAAACTTACATACACACACACACACACACACACTTACACACACACACACACACACACACACACACACACACACACATAATCACGCCTTTATCCCTAATGGGGTAGGCAGAGCGTAAACGACCTAAACAAAGATCGTTCCGCCACATCTGACAAAGTTTAGAGGAATATTTGAATTTGTAGGCATATTGTTGTAGTGACAGGTTGTCAGCCCATTGCCTAAATTGCAATATACTGAAACCCTCAGATTCCTTAGCTGGTTTTTACAGCATGCCCGGGAGGAAAAGCAGCTGGCACATTCTATGTTTTTTCTCTCGCTTCCAGGCCAGCATGGAAGTAAAAAACTTACGTCTTTAGAATACATTCGGTCTTTAAACGAAACATCAAAATGCGAATATACTCTAAATGCCGACCATTTAGAATGATTTTCGCATTTTAATCCTTATTAATGTGGATTAGTATGTATTAAAATTGAAAACCCGAAAGCTTGCAGCTTTGTATAATCTTATTTAATTATAAAGTAGTAGCGACCCGCCCCGGCTTTGCACGGAAATTATCACTGTTTCTCTACTAACTATATTATGCATGTATTATACATTCTTCCATGCTGGCCTGGGAGCGAGAGAAAAACATAGAATGTGCCAGCTGCATTTCTCCCAGGCGTGCTGTTATAACCAGCTAAGGGATTCGAGGGTTTCAGTATATTGTAATTTAGGCTATAGGCTGACAACCTGTCACTACAGCAACATACTCGTACCTACAAATCTATCTTAAATAACCCTCAAAACTTTGTCAGACGTGGCGGAACGATCTTTGTTTAGGTCGTTTACGCTCTGCCTACCCTATTAGGGATAAAGGCGTGATTATATGTATGTATGTAACCTTCCTCTTGAAACGAATCACTCTATTTATTAAAAAAAACGCATTTAAATCCGATGCGTAGTTTTAAATATCTAAGCATGCATAGGGACAGACAGACATCCAGACTCGGGAAGCGGCTTTTATACTATGTAGTGATTCGCGAGCGTATTTCCAAAAGGGTTAAATTGGTAATCTGTATGAAAAACCGAGATTAATTTGGAAGCAAAACAATCGGGAAGTTGGCTCAGTAATCTCCAACCACTTGTCTTTGTTTAGGGAAGACAACAGAAGGAGAAAGTGGGTTAGCTTAACAGTAGTACCAATCCAGTTGCTTTATTAGAGGATTTATTGTAGGTACATTCGATCTTCCATTCTGGCCTGGGAGCGAGAGAAAAACATAGAATGTGCCAGCTGCATTTCCTCCCGGGCATGCTGTAAAAACCAGCTAAGGGATCCTAGGGTTTCAGTATATTGTAATTTAGGCGATGGGCTGATATCCCGTCACTACAGCAATGTACCTACAAATCTATCTTAAAATAACCCTCAAAACGTTGTCAGACGTGGCGGAACGACCTTTGTTTAGGTCGTTTACGCTCTGCCTACCCCATTAGGGATAAAGGCGTGATTATATGTATGTATGTACATTCGATACTAATCTAATTTCTGTTTCGGATTTTTCTTTTGCTCAATTTCGCACGAAACAAGTATTTTTTTTCGAGTTTGAATTAACATTTTTATCTTGCCTAAAATTAATTACAAAATTTTTATGTCTTGAAACTTTGATACAACCCAAAAGTTACATTCGAGAAACTTTCAAAACTTGTTAATTATTCAGACAGGCCGTAAAGACTAAATCCTAGTTCAGCCGACCTAATTCCCGACCCTAGACCTGACAGCCACTTAAAATTTAATAAAGGGTTTTGAATCTAAATTATAAATTCATCGTTATATAGGATGTAATTAAAGTACTGTGTTCCTTTAAACCAATATTTTCTACTGATGATACCAAACAACTTTCCTAAACCTCTTCTTTTTTACTTAGATAAAAATATGCTTTATCAATACAAAGAGCTCTCCTCATCTGCAATTTTGTATCGACAAGACAATTTTTAATTTCGAGCTATATTTTTTTTTGCTTTGCGGAAGTTGTTTGTTATCATTATTAGAACATGCGTTGTTTAAAGGAACCCAGTAATTTCATTTACACCCTGTATAAATTAGTAGGTGGCAAGGCTTTGTATAAAGTCTGGGGAGGTAAGTATAGGCAGAGGTCCTTTGTTTAAGACTTCGAGAAGTAGGTTTCATTTTAGCAAATTTAGGACAAAGAGAAATAGGTAAGTTGAGTGGAAATTTCTAGGAAATCAAATTGAAACTCCAATCTCTAGTCGCTCAGTTGTGAACGGCATCGATAAAATATTTCATTAAATAAACGCTCGACATGCTATCTGGAATAATAATATGAAAATATTGCTTCTTTTTCCATTTTGATGTTTTGTTAAATGATTTTATTAAAAAAGACGAACTATATATTCATTGAGCCATATTCAAGTGTACAAGCTTTATATAATATCCTGAACATTTTATTAATAAAAACATTTCATAGCGAATACTAAAATTATTTAAAAAAGCTATATACTAGCATGAGAAAGGCACAAGATAGGGGAAAATGGAGAAAGCTTGTGAAGGCCCTTTGTACCAGTGGGGTAAGGGTACCCCACTGGTACAAAGACCACAACATATACTAGCATGAATGTAATATTTCACATTTGAACAAACTGTACAAAATACATACTGTATTTTTTACAGTTAGATCTCTGGATAGTTTAAATATCGAATACAGTTACGAATACACCAGCAAAATATCCTATTTTCTCTACCTAAATATTAAAATGAAACCATACAATATCATTACCTATGCCCTGACCGATTTTCCGCCCCGCCTCGTATCAAATGCTACAAATGCTCCAATAGTTTCCAATTTTACCGGGACGTTTGGCATCAGGTGGCATCGCTTCAGCATACGATTGTATCACTATTTGGTCGCAATCCGTTGTTCTGTCGTCCGTATTTCAAATAACATTGAAGCCCCAGGCCACGTGTATTTCTTAGTATAAATATTGTTTCAAGAACGAAACCCTTCTTCTTTTATTTCGAAATGTTTTATAGGAGAAAGGCTGTCTGGTATTTAGGCCGACACGAAATGATGATTTATTTTGATCCCACAGAAATTGGATGGATCTAAACAAAGGTCTTGTATATTTTGCACAAAGAAACATTTCAATCACTTTGTTAGAATCTGTATTAGTAATATAATTTGAGATTATATGTGTTGCTTTTTCACGCCCAAATAAGTGCAGCTAGTAAGAGTGGCGTTGAAAGAAGATGATCAGAGGTCTAAAAGTGCAAAGGCAATTTTTTACCACAGAAACTAAATAATACCGCGGATGAAACAGAGCAGAACCTAGTTTTAAATTAAGTCCTCTTAATGTGTTTTATGAGGCCAGCATTTTTCACTAACCCTGCACGATTGAGTGACAAGAAACAATGACGCCTCTCTGTACAGCCTGGCGTGCTGCCAGGTGATCATCCGAAGGCTGTATTAGGGATAGAGACTCAGACCCTCTAAGTAGGTCACGTCAACTTCCGCATGTGTAAACGACGTAAAAGCTTTGTATTTTTCTTGTGTAAAATGACTTGAGAAGTGAATAGATCAGCGATCTATATCTATATCACTTATAGAATATATAACGTCAATAATAACTTTGTTCAGAGGTCTATTTGGCGGTTTCAAATATCCAACACCAAGGTACAATTAGTCCTTTAGGTTGACAGCCAATAGAAGAAGAAAAAGACAAGACTGGGTAAACTTTTAATATCAGAACTAATCAGAAATGGGATAATTATTTACAGAGAAGTTCTCTGTCTTATTTGCCTACATTTGGTCGTAAAATTCTAGCGTTATGAAAGTAACTGACATGACGCTGATCTATGCAGATTGGCTTCAAGCCAAATTATTATCTCAAAGCCTAAAGTTGAAGTAGTGGACTGACGAAGGCCACGCTTACCCGACCTTGTCAATCAAATACCTATTATCAACGAGATTGATGAAAACTTTACTTACTTGAAATGTGTCTAAATTTCAAACTTATCATGTTTAAAACCTGCAAAAAATACTAAAGAAATTTTAGCTTAAACTTTAAAATGGTACTTGCAAATAATTTAGAAAACAATTTCACTTTATAATTAAGCAAAACGACGATACCTTTTAGTTTTTGATAAAATAAAGTTAAAGGTCGGACAATAAAGACGACTAAAAGTCAGACGAAGTTTCTACAGACACCTCCACAAGGACAACAAAATGAAAATGTCAAAATTATCACTTCTTCCTCAAACTTCTATTCTATTCATGTTACCTGAGATCATGACACTGTTGTGTTTTTTTTATGTTTCTACCTAGGTTAACTTTAGTTTCTACGCTCACCAAATACAAGTATAATATTAAGTCGCAAAACTTCTTTGTTTTACTTTCCTTGTTTTTCCTTCATTTTAGGTATAAAAACCACATACAACACAACCTCTTTCAAATATCAGTCGTTTTAATTAAAACTTTCCCCAAGGCAATCTGCGACACGTGACACGTTCCACGTAAGATTATAGAATAATGACTAAAATAATCTCTCGTTAAGGGTGCCGTGGCACTCCCAGCAATTGACAGCGCAAACAGGGGATAGTTAAAACTTGGTCTTGGATGGGCCCAAGGGAGGAGAGGTAAGAGATTTCATAATTAATGAGATAAGCATGTAACTTATAACACATGCGTAATAAGCAAGGAGCTTAACTTATATTTTCGTCCAAGTTAGAGAAAACGATGCGCTATTATATGCGTACAACTACGTAAAACCTAGGAAACTTTGTTTAAGCTCAGTTTTGACTATACTAAAACCGCCGAAAAGTTCGTAGTAATTAAACTATTACATAGATTATTTTATACTTTTCACAAAGATAAAACAGTGGCAGACAGAAACTGTGAACAGAGACGCCTGGAGATATGAAGGGAAGGCCTTTGCCCAGCAGTGGGACAATTTATAGGCTGTATCTTATAGTAGGTATGCAAAATAAAGCCCCTAGTGATGCCTGTTTTGGGCCTCCCTTTTTTCACTTATGCGAGACATATATTTGAGATCAATCGGCAAAGCTTTTGAATCCAATATTTATCCGCAGTTTCTCCTTACTTGGAGCACACGTCCCTAGGCGACAGTGCTGGCAGAATGCTCCTGCAGTTTTAGGTCACCCGGATGTTACCTGACTCTTTGTCTCTCCACCTACCCGTAGGTAGGTAGATAGCTATATATTCTCGTTTTATCTTTTGCCGCACCGCAGATTCCGGGAAAGAGGTTTTCGTTTAAAATAAAATCTGCGAGGTGAGTTTCAGGGGAATGCACATAGCTTTATTTTAAACATTACCAAATAATTAGAAAACAACCTGCAATGCATTT
This sequence comes from Scrobipalpa costella, assembly GCA_949820665.1. Taxonomy (NCBI): domain Eukaryota; kingdom Metazoa; phylum Arthropoda; class Insecta; order Lepidoptera; family Gelechiidae; genus Scrobipalpa; species Scrobipalpa costella. The sequence goes on from OX463299.1 coordinate 7,035,825, forward strand.
TTTTACCCGTTACCTATACTTATACATCTATGTGAGACCAGATTGTTTCTACAAGCGAACAGAATGTGTTATAGTTTTGTTTTTAGACTTACGACACGCCCCGTGCCCCGCTTGAAGACAGTTCTACTGCTAGAATCAAATTCTATATTTTTGAAATCATAAATACATTTCGCTAATACGAGCATAGATAAAATACATACATATAATCATCTTTATCCCTAATGGGGTAAGCAGAGCGTAAAAAACCTAAACAAAGGTCGTTGCGCCACCTCTGACAAAGTTTTGAGGTTTATTTTAGATAGATTTGTAGGTTTTATTGCTGTAGTGACAGGTTGTCAGTCCATCGCCTAAATTAGAATATAATGAAACCCTTGGATCCCTTAGCTGGTTTTCACAGCAAGCCCGGGAGGAAATGCAGGTGACACATTCTATGTTTTTCTCTTGCTCCCAGGCCAGCATGGAAGAAACACATAAAACAATTTGAAACAACTGTATTGACTAATTATATTCTTACTTTAAATTCATGAAATTGTATTAGGGATTTCGTTTTGCTAACTAATTCGTACTCGTATAGCTTCGTAATTCGCTAAATAATTTATAACTTTAATGTATTCAAGATGAATAAGAGAGGAAAATTCTCGGAAAACGTGGAAGAATTTCAAAGCACATTATGCGGAAAATGTCTGCTCCCAGTTTCAAAAATATTTCCTTTTATGGTAATTATAATATCGCGAATACAGTTTTTCAAACCGTAAAGTGATACTAGACGTGAACGGAATGATTTATTCATTCAACAATAAATTAACACTCCGAAATCTCAATTCGAATCGAACACGTTCCTGCTCTTAAACCGGAAAGCAAACTCATTTCTCACTTTGCTTCAGGTAGGCAGTTAAACTGTTAACAAACTCGAATCTTTCGGTACATTTTGTAGCACGCTCATAATGCATAACTCATGGAAACGACTTACCGAGCGACGTAGACTGCTAAGTGAAATATTACGACTTAGCTACGACGTAGCGCCCTCGTAGATATTGCTACGAGACTCCAGTTAATGCCTACGAAATGCCTACGAATATGACTTTTAGAGTACCAAGTACTGAAATAATGCGGTTTCATAAAAACTAATACGGAATCCAGTCTCACATTCCATTAATTTAATTCATAATCAGTAAAGATATTTTTGAGAGTTATGAATAATTGTAACAATTGAGCGGATTCAAAAAATCTTTTATCAATAGTAAACTACATGAACGAGAAACAACAGCCCGGCTTACCATTTTGTCGTTATAGAATACTCACAAGTATTCCCACGGTAAAAAAAATAGTACATTAAGCTGCAGGTAAAAACGCGGTGAGCTTGAAGGTATGATGTACAGATATACCTACATACATAATCACGTCTTAATTCCTAATGGCAGAGCGTAAACGATCTAAACAAAGGACGTTTCGCCACGTCTGAAAAACTTTTAAGGGTTATTTCAGATAAGATTTGTAGGTAGGTATATTGCTGTAGTGACAGGTTGTCAGCCTATTGCCTAAATTGCAATATACAGAAACCCTCGGATCCTTTAGCTGATTTTTACAGCATGTCCAGGAGGAAATGAACAAATAAAAAAAAAGAACAAATCTGAATGTATAAACAAAAATATCTATTATTACTTTTTATTTTTATTATTGATCATTTTGAATGTGACTTTAAATTTTGTAATAGATGAATTTAGTGACGTGTAAATTTTTATTTATTAATAAATGATTGAGTTGAATTGAAAATCCGCTGGCGTCGTGTGTTTCACTTTTATTAGGATACTAGCGACTCGCCCCGGTAAATTATCACCTTAGCAATCAACCGAAACTCTACCAGGAAACGTCTTAGTCGCAGTAAAACTATATTAAAACCCTGGATTACCCCAGGGCTAGTCAGGTGTATGAGACACCGCGACAGACTTCATCTAGTTGCCAAAAAACATTCTAATGATACTGTCTTCTTCTTTCGAGTGGGTATCGAGTCTATCGACCCGATGAACCCTGGTGTCAGAGTTTTTAAACCGCCTAGTAGCACAACTATCAGGCCTCTGACATGGTTTAAGTAACGACCACTATCAAAGACAGCGACCGGGACCGACGGCTTAACGTGCCCTCCGAAGCACGAAATCTTTTTTTTCTTTTCGGACAATCAGGTGATTCAGCCTGCAATGTCCTAACCAAACTGGGGAAAAAATCACAAAGTGATAAATTCTCAAATATCAAATTTGTGTTTCCCCCCTGGGAATCGAACCCAGGACCTCCGGATCGGGAGTCCATGGCACTAGCCACAAGACCACGGAGGCAGTTACTGTAAAGCAACTCATTTACCGACGGTATCGCAACTTTTGTAATTTACTCCTCCGCAAAGTAAAAAAAACCTATGAAGCTAATCAGTTAGAACAAAATAAATTTAATCCGAAAGGTCTTTGGACAGTCATTAGAGGCATCTGCGAACGTCAGGGCAAAAACAGTCCGGCTGTCGAGTCGAAAATTATACCGGGTAAAATTAAAGCGTCACTAAACAATTGTAATCAGTATTTCTCCTCCGTTGGAGATAAATTTTCAAATGACTTGCTCACCACACTAAATATTACACACGAATCGCTGTCGCGTAATTCTACCTTGTTGCAGTTTGTACCGCACAGTTTCTTTTTGCAGCCTACTGATCCGTCCGAAATGCGTAAAATAATTAGTAAACTAAAATCAATAGTGCTCCAGGCCTGGATGGTATCTCCGTCGGCTTGATAAAAGCGACCATTGACCAGATCATTATTCCCCTGATGCACATTTGCAATAAGAGTATGTCTACTGGTATCTTCCCGCAAGCATGGAAAAATGCAGTAATAACTCCAGTGCACAAAAGCGGCTCGAAAGAATGTCCGGAAAATTACAGACCGATATCTCTTTTATCCGTCTTCTCCAAAATATTAGAAAAAAATGTCAATGTGCGACTGGTCAGATATCTAGAAATGCACAATTTGTTATCATCCCAACAATTTGGCTTTCGTCAAGGAAAATCGACGGAGGATGCGGTGAATGAGTTGGTGGATTGGGTGTCTGGGCGGCTTGACCAGGGTAAAAAATGTGTTGGGGTGTTCTTAGACCTTTCAAGGGCTTTCGACACCGTGTTCTCTAGCATCCTGATTAAGAAACTATCACTACTTGGTATTCGAGGACTACCATTGGAATGGTTCTGTAGCTATTTGAGAAATAGAAAACAATGTGTGAGAGTGGGCGAAGATCTCAGTGATGAATTACCAATAAACTTCAGGGTTCCGCAAGGAAGCGTCCTTGGGCCGACTTTATTTCTCCTTTATATAAATGATATCCACAGTGTCCTCTGTAGTGACACTAAGGTCATATGCTATGCAGACGACACTGTGGTTTTGTTTCAGGGCAAGAGCTGGGCCCAGGCCTTGGAATGCGCCAGTTCTGGTATGGTTCGTCTAAAGGATTGGTTTAACAGAAATCTTCTAACGCTCAACGCATCAAAAACAAAATTTCTTTGTTTTCATAAAACAAAAGCTTCAGAACCAAAAGAGGATACGGTACTTGAAAGTGAAATTGACGATCTCCCAGCAAACTCGCTTCAAAATATCACCAGGGTGCAGTCTATTAGGTACCTAGGTATTGAAATAGACAAAAATCTTTCATTTAAAGCTCACGTTGATGTGTCGTCAGCAAGAGTGAGAAAACTAATTTTCGTCATGAAACTTTTGAGAGAGTGTGCCGAAATACCTACCCTCCGCCTCGTGTACACATCATTGTGTGAATCCATTCTTTCTTATTGCATATCCGTGTGGGGAGGTATCGGCATCTCAACGCTGATTTTACTAGAACGAGCCCAGCGGTCAGTTCTAAAAGTAATGCTCTGTCGTCCTTTTAGATATCCAACTGTAGACTTATACAAAGATGCCCAAGTTCTCAGTGTTCGCCAGTTGTACCTAAGTAAAGCCTTTTTGTTGACACACCGGAGTGTATTAAACTCCACAGAAAATAAAAGTTTACTCTCGAAGCGGATCTTTAAAGTAGGAAGATTAATGCCAGTACAAACATCCTTCGGTCAAAGATTTGGTAGCTTTTTGTTTCCGCATATCTACAAAAGGATTGTTAAATCATGCGATGTCAAGAATCTCCCAACATCCCAGGCGAAACGTATTGTTCACAAGTATCTATTAAATCTATCATATAAAGAAACTGAAAAAAATTTGGACGTAGTAACATAAATACAATTATCAATTAATTATAATAGTAGTAATAGAACATTCGCGAGCAGTTACCAACACAAACAAAGATACACACACACACACACACACACACACACACACACACACACACTGTTTATACCTTCTTAAATTTATTATTTTTTACCTCCAATTACATTAAGGTTAAGATATCTAACTAGGCCTTCTGTAAACTAGTAATCGTATCTCACTTTCTCACGATACAGGTTTGTTCCTAGTGTGAGGTTTGCAAGTAATTAGTTTGTGTTAGAACAGAGCTGGCTACTTATTTTTGTATTTACCATTGGATTTACTCAAATTGTGTATTTTCTGTTGTTTTTGATTTAATAAACAATTTTATATTTTGTATTTTTGTATTTTGAATGATCACTGTTTCTCTACTATATTATACACGTATTATACATACAACTTCCATGCTGGACTGGGAGCGAGACAAAAACATAGAATGCGCCAGCTGCATTTCCTCCTGGGCATGCTGTAAAAGTCAGCTAAGGGATCCGAGGGTTTCAGTATATTGTAATTTAGGCGATGGGCTGACAACCTGTCACTACAGCAATATACATACAAATCTTAAATCCTCTAAACTTTGTCATACGTGGCGGAACGACCTTTGTTGAGGTCGTTGACGCTCTGCCCATCCCATTGGGGATAAAGGCGTGATTATATGTATATGTACTATAAAGCACGAGCTTATCCAACACACAATCGCATAAACTTTCACAGAGTTGAATTCGGTTTTTGAATTTATGATCGAAGTTGCAAACTAGAAAAGAGCCGAACTGCAGCAAACTTCATACCAGGCTATTTTCCGTCTGAATTCAAATGCACAATGCAAGTCGAGGTTGCAATGCTACACTGCTGCGTAATACTTCTTATTTAAGTTTCAGGATTGCCAATTTGTAAAGAAAATTTACCCACTAGTAGCAGTGATCTATAGATTGTTTAGTTATTAGGTATAAAGGCGTAATTAAGAATACTATTAAACATTAGCTAGACTTTTTACTGAAATCGTACTGCTTTGTAGGTGACAATTACTACTCTGTTAATCCCCTTTTATCAGCTCTTTTATGTAAAATTATTTGTTTACATTTTATCCAATTCGTGGCGCAATTTGATACTATGAAATGTCAAAGTTCAGATATCAATATTCAATATTTGTACCTGATATAATATCGTATTCTGTTTCCGTTCGCTACAAGAATACCATGCACGTTATTGAATACAAAGCACTGATTTTCCAATGTTTCTGAAATAAATTCTAGTAGTCTTTTTGCACAAACAAAGTGACTGAATCAACTGACACCATTATTTACATGTATGGGGAGACCAATTTATTGTTAAATATTTTAACTAGACATAATTGGTATTTTTTAAGTTTTTTTTCCTTTTTATAACCAATGAAATTTTACCGAATAACTACAATTTGCTGGCTGACCTGACTTATAACATTTAGCGAAAACTCTACAACATTTTAAAAACACTTCATTATGAAATAATGTTAGGGAAGTATTCATGAAGCACGAAACCTCTGCGTCAGTCGAAAACTCTGCAAAATATTTGCATAACTACACTTGAATTGTGAGTTAGTAAAATTGCATTTTTACTGAAGTTACAACACGTAAAAAAACTTATAGTTGCCAAAGCAGGTATTTAATTTGTTATCAGAATATCTTTGTAACGAAAAATATAGGTTTTGATAAGTTTCCAGTTCAGAAAATAAATTAAAGGCCCAATTAAAGTGTCAAAATCTGAGAACCAATTAATCCATTCTGCTGAACAATTTAATTACAAGACGATTCTTCTAAAACTAATTGAAAAGAACTCATTACAGCCTAACGTACAAAAGGTACTACAGAATATTTACTTAGATCTGACACTGTGTAAATGTGTAGGTACATATTTAAAAATAAGCAAAAAACAACTGCAAATCTGATAGCAGTGTTACGTGCCAAAAACATAAATTCACGAAACCAGAAGGTCAAACCTGAATAACTTAACAGCAGTCAGGTATGGTTTTAAGCTTGTTGCAGGTAAATAGAGCGGTTAATGCAAATCGAGCTGTATTTACACAACCCTTAAAACTAGATTGGCTTAGCGTGAAAGCTCTATTTCCCTACTTGATGCAAGCAAACCCACGCCGGAACTTTGTTCAAAATATAAATAAATTTTCCGAAAGCTTCGATTGGTTTGTAGTTTGTACCTGCTTTCTTTTAGATGTCATTTTATGTTCAGTGTTCAAACTATCATAATATTAACCTTCGCTTCGAGATTTTTCGTTGTTCACTTTATTTGTCTTTCTTCCAGTTCGTTGAAAGTAAAAGAACTATAAAAATACCTGAACAAAAATGCCAAAAGCAAATGAAATAAACACTGCTATTGAACTGAATAAGATATTATTATTTATTAGTGCTGAACTTTTAGCTGGAAAATTTGAAGTACTGAGACTCTTATAGTACCTAGCTAGTAGGTACCTATTCATATACGTACTTAAGTAGATAGATAGATAAAGCGTTTTATTCATGTTTCTACAAAACACATGTACATTTTGCAAAATTAAAAAGACACGTACAATAAAACAAACAAACAAATCAAAGTAGTTTACACAATATGCACATGTGTGCTACAGTGATGTGAAAGAGCCAAAGCTCAGTGAATTTTACCAAAGAGTTTCCCAAAAGGCAACACTGATTTCCAGCCGTTAGTACTTGTTAGTCAGAGTACAGTATGTACGAGCAAACCCTAATCCATCGTCGTCGGGAAGGGCTGTCAAACAGTCGGACTTGTTAGTAGACATGTGAATGCTTTATGAACTAACTTTTGGGTCGGTTTATAATAGAAATCCAACTGTTTCATCTATAATCATGTTGGTGTAAGGTAATTTACATTTTGGCTACTGTTAAACAAAACTGCTATGCAAGTTAGATTCAGTTGGATTCTTGCGGGGCCTTCTTTACAAAAATACACGCCTCTCAATTCCGGAAAACCTTCATTTCCACGGGATAACTTATTTAACGGGGGTGAAACTGCGGGCTTGAAGATTGTAGACGATAAATTGGTTACTCACAATCAAACAAACGCTAACTGCAGACACAAAATCAATCTGAAATTGGCTAGATTTATCCCTAATCCATGTTTGGAATACGGCTGTCAATCTGTCACAGCGACTGACATTACAGTGCATGTTTCATGAGGGCAATTTGGGGTCGGCTCGGTTAACTTGCGGACATTTCGCTTTCGCAATCATTAAAATAGCTAAACCTAATCAGTAAAAATATTTTGGAAATAAAATACCACAAATCCTGCGATGCGGTAAGCGCTAGACCGATCATCGTAGAGGTCCTTGGGAGGATTATGTCCTGCAGTGGACGTAAATCGGCTGAAACGACAAAACCAAAAAACCTTGACTTTAGCCTCAAAATCAATCTAAAATTGGCTAAATTAACTCCTAATCCATGCTCGGAACACGGCTGTCAATCTCCCACAGCGGCTGACGTTATTGTGTATGTTCCATGAACGGAATTTTGGGTCGGCTCGGTCAACTTGCGGACATTTCGCTTCTGCTATCATTGGAATCGCTATACCCATAGTATCTTTGATTGTATAAATGCAAACGTTGTTCAACATAAGTCTTACATATTTATTGCTTCATCGTTGAACATCGACAAAAGTTAAGTGAAACTGACAGGATTTTTTGAAACATTAGAAAAATATATCTGCCAGTGAAATAAAAACATTCGTGTAGAGAGGCAAAATATCGTCTCTCGTGAGAAAGAATAAAATGAGTGCTAATATTTTTCGCAGAAGAATCGTTTTCAGAAAACTGTATCAAAGGAATATGCCATGTTTCTTAGAATAAAATTATGCACCTTGTGATTAATTAAATTAAATCAGTAGACTTGTTAGAATAAATCAAACAATTTACTGTAATATAAGTACAATGTAGGTAGACAATTTTCTTGCAAATATCATCATCTTCCTAGCCTAATCTCGTATCCCACGGGGTCGGCTACCTAATGTAGGAGATTGTACGATGGTACTGGTTTTTACACAGAGCGACTGCCATCTGACTTATATAATAAATCTAATGGTCAGAGTTTTCAAGCCACCAATGCTAGCACTGGTCTCTGACATGGCTTAACGACTAATATCTACGGAATTAAACAATATCAACAAGGATTAACGGCTTAGCGTGCCATTCAAAACACGGAAAAAGCGCCGAATAAACGTACATATGAAATTCGAAAACCGAAAAACATATTCGTACGTGATGGGTTTCGAGCCCCGACCTCTCCCACTCAGAGACAGCGGCCCTATCCACTACACCACCGGGCTTCTCCATTCTTCTCTTAAATTTTTTTACAAATATGAAAACTATTTTTCCCCACATACATACATATAATCACGCTTTTATCCCTAATGGGATCGGCAGAGCGTAAACGACCCAAACAAAGGTCGTTCCGCCACGTCTGACAAAGTTTTGAGGGTTATTTAAGATAGATTTGTAAGTATACTGCTGTAGTGACAGGTTGTCATCCCATCGCCTAAATTACAATATACTGAAACCCTCGAATCCCTTAACTGGTTTTTACAGCATGCCCGGGAGGAAATGCAGCTGGCACATTTTATGTTCTCCTCTCGCTCCCAGGCCAGCATGGAAGAAATTTTCCCTGATACTATTTATTAGCGAAATTACCTACCACGTGGCAAAATTTTGGTACCCTTCCAAAATGGCGCCATTTCCCAACGTTACCATGCTCACGATGTTCTCATATATTCCAAGAATGGGGTTCAAGGAAGTGATATTTGGACGTTTTTAACATTATGCATGGCAGCATTCCAGCATGGCGGAGACAGAACCGTGGCGTGAGGGGGGAATACTGACTATGGGCATATACCGGGTGTAAGGGACAGCATCCCGCAAACTGATAGGGGGTGCTTAGTCAACGAAACAGAAGAACTATCAACAGGAAATCCTTTTAGGAGATGATAAAAAAAATGAACTTACATAAAAAAATATAAATTAAATCAGACAATTTGTATGGAAAATCTAAATACTTTTCATTCCTGAAAAAAAAACCTGCCGATGGTTGTTCAGTTCCGTTGACCGAGCTACCCGTATCAGTATGCGGGACGCTGTCCCTTACACCCCGTATAGCAAAGTAAGATATGAGTGAAGTAATTTAAGAATTGAGAGACTTGAATTTTAAACAGGAGAGCGACTAGAGAGATTTTTGTGGTCCTATAATAGTTTATTTTGGTTAATAAACCGCTGTTATAATCTTCCATGCTGGACTGGGAGCGACAGAAAAGCATAGAATGTGCCATCTGCATCTCCTTCCGGGTATGCTGTAAAAACCAGCTAAGGGATTCGAGAGTTTCGTGAATCCACGGGCTGACAACCTGTCACTACAGCAATATACAGATCTATCTTAAACAACCGTCAAAACGACGTAGCGGAACGACCTTTGTTTGGGTCGTTACCACTCTGCCTACCCCTATTACGGAACATTTAGATGGCAGAAAAAAAAACAATCGTACTAAATAACAAAAACAATGCAACACTAAAACCCCTCTGCATTCACGAGAGTCCTGTATATTATACGAGAGAGTCTGTTCACTCGAGTACAACCACGCAAAAGCCACATCGAGTAATCCTAAAGTTCAGAATACAATAGCAATAATAAACTGATTTTACTGACTACTTCACAAATACATGAATACGACCGTTAGGACGTTTTTGCACTGCTTCGTATTCGGTTCGTATCCGTAAAAAAATATATGGAAGCTGTCATATAATTTTGCGCAAATCCATACAATTTTTCACGTATATGAACCGAATTCGGAGCAGTGCAAAACCGCCCTTGGATAGTACAAAAAAAATACTTTGTACATCGATTGTAGTTACACGTGGAAAGAGACACTCCAATTATTAGTTGCTTCAGATATCTTAGAAACATTTGAGTCACAGAATACAAAATTATTTGCTCCCAGGTACAACACGTGTATCTATCGTTAAGTTATTGAAGTAAAGTCAAACAATTAAACGGAAAAATATGAATCATGCAGACGGATATGAAACGAAATACGGTCGTAGTAGTTCAGTCGTAGATGTTTGCTACAAAGCGTTGGTACGGCGTAGAGTTCGTAGCAAAATATTTCAATTTAATACTACGAGATAAGTATCAGTACAAGGGTATTTCATGGTTATTAAGATTACATACATATAATGACGCCTTTATCCCTAATGGGGTACGCAGAGCGTAAACGACCTAATTAATATATTGCTGCAGTGACAGGTAGTCAACCCATCGCCTAAATTGCAATATACTGAAACCCTCGGATCCCTTAGCTGATTTTTACAGCATGCCCGGGAGGAAACGCAGCTGGCACATTCTATGTTTTTCTTTCGCTGCCAATCCAGCATGGAAGAATGGAATATTTCATGATTAATATTAAGATAAACTTGTAAGAAATCGAGTTATCCTAATTCTGCAGCCACAGATAAGTGGAAAATGTTCGATCAAAGTGATAAATAGCAAGATTATACCTAAACTCAACCTAAATTCTAACCTAACAAATAATTTACTCAGCTTTCGTCAAACAATGAACGTAAACTTATACAATAAACATGTTTATGTAAATGTTCCTTCCATGCTGGACTGGGAGAGATAGAAAAACATAGCATGTTCCAGCTGCCCTTTCTCCTGGGCATGCTGTAGAAGTCAGCAAAAGGGACTCGAGGGTTACAGTGTATTGTAATTTAGGCGATGGGCTGACAACCTGTCACTATAGCAATACACTTTTCAATCTAAAATTGCCCTCAATTTTTGTCAGACGTGGCGAAAGCGCCTTTTACGAGGCGTTTATCGCTCTGCCTACCCCGTAAGGGATAAAGGCGTGATTTTATGTATGTCTGTATGTAAATGTTATCTCTCGGAGCAAGCACAGATGAATGGGCGCAGAATGGCGGTATTTGCAGACGAGGTCAGTCGCATGGCACTAACTGCAGTTATTGTAAGTTTTCTAGACAATTTTACTATGATAGAGTAAATGAGGCAGTAGAATATTATATTTAGTGTACCATACATACATATAATCACGCCTTTATCCCTAATGGGGTAGGCAGAGCGTAAACGATCTAAAAGTATGTCGTTTCGCCACGTCTGACAAAGTTTTGAGGGTTGGGTAGCACTTGATAGATGTAAGCACTTGATGTTGAAAGAAATCGGAACGGTATTAATAAAATATAACTTCGTTTTTATTTTATTAGTGTGCAAGTCAAAAGTAGAATGAAAATACAGCTAACTCTTTGATGTAGGTAACTATCATCGATATTTATCAGCGATTCTACGTATATAATGGGTGTAAGGGACAGCGTCCCGCAAACTGATACGTTGTTCAGTCAACGACAAAAAACAAGTATCAGAAGGTTTTTTTTTTGGAAGTGTAAAATAAAATGACTTACCCGTACAAAATGACCACCTCAATCAGGTAGTTTGTATGGAAAATCTTTTTCTTTTTACTTCCTGAAAAATATCCCTGCTGATAATTGTTCAGTTTTGTTAACTGAGCGACCCGTATCAGTTTGCGGTACGCTGCCCCTTACACTCCGTATATCGGCCAACCAACAGTTTATAAATTACGAAAATTATACAACCCTGTTGCCTAACCTATCACACGAACATAATTTATCCATAATAATTTGTTATAATAATATATACTTACCCTTTCTATTGTCTGTGCAATCGAAAATCAAACAGGTCCATAACCTTTTTCCGCGAATAATGAATGCGCAACAAAAACCCATTCTTAAACATTCTAGCCATTGTCTCTGATGGATCCAGCGGCTTCCCACCAATTACCGCTGGCTCTGGCGGGAAAGGTCGTCTAGCGGAATGAGATGGGTGGCGCTGAACAAAAGCGCTGTCTAGTTTAAACGACCGGTGAAATATTCTTGCCAACTCCAGACAGTCAATTTCGATATAACCCAGCTAGGTATCTGGGACTTGGTTTTATTAAGACACCTTTTAGAGTTCCACAATAAAATTACTTTTTTTTATTGACAAAATATTTGTACATATATTGGCTCCCAACAACATCTTATAACACGTCCATCAAGTCCACTAACAAGTGATAATGAACCTTCGTATGATATAGGTACGTAGTTAGTTCATAAAAAGACTGATTTCTGTGACAAAGAGCTTTCTGTCCAAATAAATCCTAGAAGCGGATCATACAAGTAAATTCGAGGCAGTTGGCAAACCTAGCTAAAATGTCATGCGCTCCGTTTCACGGGACATTAATCTTGACGCGTACGGCGATCAAATGACAGCGGTAGCCGGAACGGAACGTTTGAATAAGATTTATGTTTCAAGCACGCATATTTCTGAATTCATTTTGATGGTAATGTGATTCTTTATCTGAAATGATACCTTAAGACACACCTTCGTGCGTCATTAAGTCCGTCTTAAGATAGATAAACTCAAGAGAGTTATTGATAAGGTTTTTAAGATCATAAGAAGCTAGGAATATGAAAAACAACAATATGCAGTCAAAACCGTAGTATGCCCGCCATATACGTATTTACAAACAGTATTACAAGACCAAAAGAAACCTACGAATGTATAAATTACAAGTACAAGCACATAACATTGATATGTACGACATCACAATATCAAATAACAGCGGGAGAAATCTCTGAGACATTCATGAGATGTCTCATGATATGAATGTAGGAGGTACCTACTTGAAATGTTATGAGCAAAAAGTCCATCATTGTATCGTTATAGCTGGCAGCTATTAGCTGCATTTAATCTTGTTCTTTTTTTTCTCCATCGGATATTACTGTATGTCTACGCTGTGTGTGTAGATCAGGCAGAGACGCCTAAATTGCAATTCCCCATAAACGGCACTATTATTCAAAATCCAAACCGATTATCACGCGTGTTTGGGCAAGTTGATCAATTTCACAGCTGCATGTGTGTCTGTGTCCAAATTTCGGAATATTCGGTCCGTTACCGCCGTTTCGGTGCACTGATATCGAATCAAATGGTCCAATTACATCTGTTGCGAACATTCGGACACACAAACGAACGGGTTGACTGTACCTTGTAATGGGCTTTTACATTCGATAAACAGTAAAGCTAGAGAAACTGGAATACGAGTGAGGTGTCGATTCTGGCCGACAAGTTTCATATTTTAGTATAATTTCCAGAAAGATCATTAAATCTGGTAAGTAATAAGAACCGCTAGTAGGTAGTAGCTAGGTACGTAGAAATGGCACGAATCACTATTCGTCACGAGTTTACGTCCCTGTTTTATTTCGCTTCTTCTTCTTAACGAATGGGTTTTTCTGAGTCGATGAACGACACGATAAACCTGCAAAACTTTATCTAGATTCATGGCTGAGTAACCATCAACGGCAAATAAAACTCGATATAACAAATAAAACTTTATATAGCTGTATGGAGTACCTCGTCGACGAAATACAAACAAACTCCGTATCCACACACACAAGTTTGAAATCGTTCAGAGTGGTAGCTAATACCGAACACGCCAGTCACATTAAAACTTCGTCTTCGCTTAATTCATTTCTCGTACAAAACGACACTTTGTAGTTGCGGGTAGAAGCAAATTGGTTCTGCTGATGTGACATGGCAATGCACTTTGCAAGTTTTATCATTATTTGTGAAGTGGAAAACAAAATCTTCTTCTTCTGTCGAGTGGGTATCGAGTCTATGGACCCGATTAACCCTGGTGTCAGAGTTTTTAAACCGCCTAGTAGCACAACTATCAGGCATCTGACCTGGTTTTGTGTAACGACCACCATCAAAGACAGCGACCGGGACCGACGGCTTAACGTGCCCTCCGAAGCACGAAATCGTTTTCTTTTCAGACAATCAGGTGATTCAGCCTGCAATGTCCTAGCAAAACTGGGGAAAAATTCACAAAGTGATAAATTCTCAAATATCTTAGTACTTTGTTTTCCCCTCTGGGAATCGAACCCAGGACCGCCGGATCGGGAGTCCATGGCACTTACCACTAGACCACGGAGGCAGTGCAAAATTAAAGTTATATATAAATAGAAGTGCATATTTACATTTTATTTCATTTTGTACATGTTTGATTTAAGATTGTTGACGATAAAATAAATCTAAAGGTGTATTTGAATTATTTGACCAGTTGCTTCAGTATGAAGGAGTAACAAACGTGGACACACTCACACCCTCAACCTTTAGTATGAAGGAAAGGTTTACTTTAGGGTTTTCTGTTAGAAACTGCCCGGAACTACATATTTCTGCGTCTATTTGCAAGGGACTGTAACGCTAGATTTCCAAAGTAAATACAAACACTACTTGAATCCGTTAAAATATAGCATTAAAAAAGAAAGAAGGTCAGCGAGTCAGGTCAGTGTTGAATTCATTTTCATTATTTACAACTACAACTCACGGTAACAGGATTACTTGAAACATATTAGCTCAGCAGACTGAGCTACACAGGATTGCACTCGGCAAGTCTAGTTAATACAAATCAAACGGATTTATTTCACTTTGAAAACTTATGAAGCTATGAAGCAATGTTGGTTTTGGTTTAGCTAATAAATATTTTGTGAAAAGCAGTGGAAAGGTGTAACAAATAGTCTAAAGAATATGCCACTGATTATTGAAGAAAAATTTAAGGAAAAAGAGAAAGGGGAAGACCCAAATATACTGAAAAGGTGGAGCTGTGAGCTTTTTTGAGAACTGCTGCCAAATTTAAAACAAATAAGATGTTTTCTTTTATACGTAAATGTACGCTTTAGTTTTGAAGATAAATAAGCACAGATTTCGGACCTCCTCCAATAAACTTATAAGCAGTGGCGCTGTTAACTCTACGATGCTATAAAAGAACAAGTAATGAAGGTGTTAAAAGACGACCAAGTTTTAATGTGTTTACTAGCTCAGAGGTTTTGATAGCTACACTCGGATTCGTAGAGATTCAACACTTTAATTGCTCAGTAGTTCCACTTCTAGTTTAGAAGGAAGATTTGAAAACTTTTACTGAGAATAAATACGGAAGTAAGCAACTGTACCTACTTGCTACGTCATGAAAAGAAATCGTTACTACAGTACATATCTTAGTCCTAACTGAAAACCATAGAATATTTGTTAGATTATTAGAATGATTGTACAAAATCAATTGGTAAATTGTTTCTTGTAAACGTACACTACAACGTATATAAAAACAACACATAATTTAAGGGACACAACACACGATTAGATAAACATTTAATAGGTAGGTATTACCTTACCATGCAACCCTACTCGCATTATTAGGTACCTTTTATTGAGGAACAAATAAAATGTTATTGAATCTGCTCCGGCAAAGCAATATTCAGGCAAATATTTGCAAATTTGCAGTTAAATGTTTGCTTCCTGTAATATATCCGTCGTGGAAAATTGGATTTCTAGTAGATGGCGTGGTAAATACATATTTTTGGGAACTCTACTTGTGTACAGAAATTGCACCTATTTCAAACTCGAACAGCGGCAAATTTAAGACTGCTTTAAACTATAATAGAGGCCTGGTAGGTGGCTGCTACTATGCGGTTTGAAAACTCTGACACCAGGGTTCATCGGCTCGTTGTTCGACTCGAAGACCCAGTTGCTAAGAAGAAGATGGAGTAAGCAGAGGGCCAACGATCTAATAGAAGATGTTTTAGCGCCAATTCATATACGTAGGTATTACAAATTCTGTGGGATTAGCTCAAACCTGCATTTCAAAGGAAGCTTTATAATAATAAAATTACAAACTTCGTGTTCAAACTAAATTCATATGATCACTTTACCAAAATCTGAGGACAAAATTGTAGATACTTGTGAAAGAGCAATTTTCCCATGAATGGAAAACGTTAGCCAGTAGATTTGAGGGGATATTTAAAACAAATTGGACAGCAAAAATCACTTTACTACACTAGAGTGTAAAAAATAAAATGTAGTTGGTATAAAACACAGATTTACGGATCGAAATTGAATTATTCCGTCCGCGACGCGTCGTGGATCGTGAGCTATGCGAATATAGTTGGTTTTCAGCACAGCATTTAATAATTTACATTTTAAATGTGAATACAAATATGCATCTTGCAGAAAAGAGTTTAAAACACGTTTGTAGACGCATCCTATTTATTTATTTGCGATATTGAAAGGATACTTATCATCCAAAACACTACATAAAAATATTTATAACGATTATTAGTTTATTGTCAAAAGCTCAATAATTCACGTTCTCATAATACAGGAAAGAAAAACCAAAAGCTCTTGTATTTGGCGTGCTGCCAAGAACAAAATAGTAAAGTATAAATTATCTTGAGCTGATCAAACATATTAAAGGGTAGAAAAAGTACCTACAACGAAGTTTCTATATCGGAGGTCATCATGGACCATGAACCCAAGAGGGAAATAATCCTAGGTATTACGTGAGGTCTCGAAATATTCAGAGGCCGACGTGTCCGTTTTTTAAGCAGGTATAATGACGGAATACTAATGGACAGAAGATCTCATTATTTTGAAAATATGAAATACTTCCATGCTGGCCTGGGAGCCAGAGAAGAACATAAAACGTGCAAGCTGCATTTCCTCCCGGGCATGCTGTAAAAACCAGCTAAGTGATCCGAAAATTTCTGTATATTGCAATTTAGGTAATGGCCTGACAATCTGCCACTACAGCAATATACCTACAAATCTATCTTAAATTACGTTTGAAACTTTGTCGGACGTGGCAGAACGACCTTTGTTTAGGTCGTTTACGCTCTGCCTACCCCATTAGGGATAAAGGCGTGATTATATGTATGTATGTAGAAAAAGGTACCTACTATGCTACTACGAAGTTCCTATATCGGAGGTCATTGGACCATGAACCCAAAAGGAATATAATCCTAGGTATTACGTGAGGTCACGAAATATTCAAAGGCCGACGTGTCCGGTTTTAAAGCAGGTATAATGACGGAATACTAATGGACAAAAGGTATCTTTATTTTGAAAATATAATATACTTATCTTGCGACTTTTGGAACGTAATTTAATCGCAATATACGCAAGATACAGCCTAGGTTTAATAAAAACTTCTTCTTAGCGTGTGTATTCTCGAGTCGAACCATGACCCGATTAACCCTGGTGTCAGTTTTTAAACCGCCTAGTAGTACAGAATTTAGGCCTCTGACATGGTTTTGAGTAACGACCACTATCAAAGACAACGACCGGGACCGACGGCTTAACGTGCCGTCCGAAGCACGGAATCCTTTTTCTTTTCAGACATTCAGATGATTCTGTCTGCAATGTCCTAACCAAACTGGGGAAAACCTCACAAAGTGATAAATTGACAAATATATCGAACCCAGGACCTCCGGATCGTGAGCCCATGGCTCTGACCACTAGACCCGGAGGCGATTTTAAAAATAGGAAAAGCAGACTCTTGTATTTGTCACAGCTATTGGTCAACATCATACATAAATAAACCTGGCTGGCAATATATTTATGTTCAACTCGGTTCAATCGAAATTTAAAGCAAAACTTTATTTAAAGAACGGCAGAAACAAATCAGTCAATCACGACGCTACAACTAAAATGACAGACGAATACCCGAATTTAATTTCTTCGTCAATCGCTGCACGGCAAATGCATATTAGCGTTCCAAAATCAATTTCCTATCCCCCCCCGTCCTCTGCTGCAGCCGGTAACACCCCCTCAGGAAATTAACGAGAACTGCCATATTGGATTGGAATCATTTGACTACTTGAATGGTGTTTAAATTAGTGACAGGGTCCGGTTTAACTGACCCGTCAGTTTATGGACGATAAATTTTACGTGACCATGGTAATCAAGTGTCGATCAAATAAACTATATCTACACTAATATTATAAGGAGGAACGATTTGATTATAAGAAAGATATACTTCCACGCTGAACTGGGAGCGAGAGAAAAACATACAATGTGCCAGCTGCCTTTCCTCCCGGGCATGCTGTAAAAACCAGCTAAGGGATTCGAGGGCTTCCGTATATTGCAATTTAGGCGATAGGCTAACAACCTGACACTACAGCAATATACCTACAAATCTATTTTAAATAAGCCTCAAAACTTTGTCAGACGTGGCGGAACGACCTTTGTTTAGGTCGTTTACGCTCTGCCTACCCCATTAAGTATAAAGGCGTGATTAGTTGTATGTATGGAAATATTTGTGTGTGTGTGTGTGTGTGTGTGTGTATGTCTGTAAAAAATAAACTTGAAAACTACTGGACTGATTCAAAAAATCTTTCTTCATTTGAAAGCTACGTTCACCCTGAGTAACAAAAATAGGGTTATTACCACGGGAAAGTACAACTATAATAATTTTATGTTTTTAAGGTTTTAAACTTCATCGCAAACCTAAAAACTTTAAAAATACTATATAATGTCTTTAAAAGTTTATCTGTTTATAGCATTTTATGAAATAGTTCATGCATCAAACAGATACTTAAGCTAATGCTCTTATGAAACAATTAGTTCACTCAAGTTGTAAACTAATTTGCAAAGTATTATGTTGGATCAGCGTCAAAAATTGTGTTAACTGAAATTAGCAAGCAAATAACATTTGGAAAGTTTGAAGCTTTTAACGAGCCATGATAAATACTTTACGTGATTTAAATTGCTAGAGCATTAAAAGCTTAAAGCTTTAAAATAAAACTTTTCCAGTCCATAAAGAGCAGGTATATTTTTCACTAGTTTAAAATAGCACTAATTGGCCTCATCGCACTATCACTTTCAATACATACATATAATCACGACTTTATCCCTAATAGGGTAGGCAGAGCGTAAACGACCTTAACAAAGGTCGTTCCGCCACGTCTGACGAAGTTTTGAGGGTTATTTAGGATAGATTTGTAGGTATATTGCTGTAGTGACAGGTTGTCAGCCCATCGTCTAAATTGCAATATACTGAAACCCTCCGATCCCTTAGCTGGTTTTCACAGCTTGCCCGGGAGGAAATGCAGCTAGCACATTCTATGTTTTTCTTTCGCTCCCAGTCCAGCATGAAAGAAATCACATTCAATGCCTTTTATTATTTCCTGGCACTCGTACGCAGTTATGCGTTAGGCTCCGCAAGGGGACGCCTGGCTCGTCACCGGAGTCCGGCACCAACACAGGGCGCCACACAGCTTGCTGTGTTCTGTCGGTGCGTGAGAATGCCAGTGCCATAACAGACATCTTCTGGGTGAGCTCGCTCCCTTGTTGACTCTGTCACGGTCATCCCTAACCTTGTGTCTAGACTCCAGAGCAAACCTAATTCTAATAAAAAATATATATTCTTCTAAATATTTCAAAGTTTTGTGACACCTTTATCAAGGATCGTATGCTTATGAGATAGCTGAGTCAATGTCTTCAGCTGACAGTAGACGTTCATCAGAGAATATTAAACTGCTAGGCCACTGAAAGTCAACTCGTTATAGATTCAATACAGATGGAGATTATTCAATAGCTTCTTTGTCGAGGCTCATTCAAATTCCGCTGCTTAAATAGATTGTTCGGCCGGAACAAACGATGAGCTCTTATTGGCCAGGCTTCCAAAATACTGTCTGATTATTGGCTAAGAAAAAAGGCCTTAGTTTATTTTGGGTTGCTGTGCGGCAAATAAAAGAAATTGTTAGTTTGGTTAATATTTTATTTTTCTTAATACTCTTTCAGGAGGATGAGAAACACAGATCATTAGCCGACCTTGCAAAGAGCCACAATTTTGAGCGGGGCGTCTTCAAAGCTAAATACCCTTTGGTTTAATTTATATAAGTCGGGGAGGGTAAGGCAATTGGTCTAACCTTTGACTATCCTTTGACGCTAAAGGAATTACTTTTTTAAAAGGATAATCGTTATCTCCATTGGCGAATTATTATAACCTTCTCCCCACCCCGTTGACATTATCCATTTCTCGCGTTCTCTTCGTATCACTTGACGCCTAAAAATTTAATATCCTCAGCGTGCCTACACGTCGCCATTTACTTGATACATTTTGACACAAATTGCGCATTCCGCTACAGAAATTCGCCTTTTTCACGCCTCTAATGTTTACATTACACATTTTTACGACGTTTGTTTATGTACTCGAAGTAATTTAAGAAAAACATCGCTTGAAAATTATTTCTTGTTCATGTTTTGCGGTTAGTGTGCGAAGAAATGATAATTGGACACAAGTAATTAATTCCACATTTTGGAGGAATTAAAACTAACTACTCATATCTTAACATTCCCAATATCATCCAAATGAGAGTGGACATGCTTCTATTAGGTGAAATGTAGTAAAAGAACCGCGAAAACCATTTTAAAAATCTACGCGTAATACTTAGTTGATCTGGCAACCACTTCATTAAAAAAACGGATCTAATTGGATAATTATTTCTACACGTGCTAAAAAAACTATACATTTAACCTTTTATTTCTGTAGTTATTCCTATCTAATCTACCAGAAAAAGCTATTTACCGGATAATACGATCACTCTCCATTACATTCATCAATCGACCGAATGAACGAATGAAATTAATGAAAATAGAAATAGAATGGACGGAGCATTATCGAATGAAACCGATCGCTCATTATGTCCCTGAATTGATCTAGTCAAGTGGATAAACAAGAAACTTATTTTATCTGTCTGTCGATAAGCTGAATCTGAAATAATGTACAACATTTTGCTATCGGTTAAACGAAAGATAAAACAATGAGATTTTATGTTATGTCTTACGTGTAGGTGATGCGAATTTAATTATTTAAAGAGCATAAAATAACTTATTTTAATTATTTTTTTTACTTCGATTTAATATTGTTCTTTTATTGTATCGCAGCATACTCTAAAATTATTAGTGTTTTAATCAACAGTAAACCTAAACCAAAACTCTCATTTAATACTTACTGCGTCTAATAAGATTCCCTTACCCACACATACGAATAAGACGTCGGATTTCTTGCTCGATTTCTAAACTCTTAGCTCTAAGGAAACTTCCAGAAGTAAATTAATAGGTAAGAAATATGTGCTAAAAACAGCCTGGCTTCAGCTTTCAGCTCAAACGACTCAAAGGGTTTCGCTCCTCACGTCTAAGTTTTCAGTTTGAGTTTTCTTTACGTTTGTGAACGACCCGTATACTCAGGAGTTTATTACTTCAGTCGCTTTTATATTAAAATTTCAATTTTAGAAGGCTGTTATTTAGAGATGAAGGTAGAAATTGCGTGAGAGAGAGTACTAGGACGATACTAGCCAAGTGGCGCCCCTATTAGTAAAAATAACATAATTCACTTAAAACGCAGTGAATTGTAAAACCAGTCCAACAGAATCCAGTTATAATAATTAAGACAATTTAGAACCTTATAAATTAGCGATTCTTAGTTCGTTGTAGAAATAGGAAGAAAAAATGCGAATAACGGCCACCAACGGCAATTTAATACGCCAAAGATAAAATTACACAACCCAGCTATCTTAATAAAGCTGAAAAGGAGGTACACAATGGATCCTATGCATCAATAGCGTATTCTTCTATCATATACTTAAATTTGCCTAGTCGACAAAAGATCCAATGAACCATAGTGACAGAGGTTTTAAACAGCTCACAGTGCTAATATTGCTGACGTTTAATTTCAAATGAAGATAATCTGCATACATACATACATACATAAAATCACGCCTTTATCCCTTAAGGGGTAGGCAGAGCGTAAACGCCTCGTAACAGGCGCTTTCGACGCGTCTGACAAAAATTGAGGGCAAATTTTAGATTGTAATAATAATCTGCACCTGTACATTATTTTATTTACGAAGAAACAATCATCGTATGGCGTCGGCGTGAGAAAGAAGGCGCTGCTTTATGTAATCAGAATCAAAATATTTATCTAAACTTCATTCGTACAAATGCTTATTTACTGCTTAATTTTGTTTACAGTTATTATTTAGCAAGTGGAGCGAATAACGAAGCCTGCTTATAATAAACTCCTCATAAGCGAAGTCAGCATAGCTTTGTACCTATACCAAATTAAATCCAGAGCGGGAATAAATTAATCCAATATATATTTTTCTTAATTAGGGCATGAGATATTTGTTGGGGAATATTTGTTGGTATCGTTTTTTTATCCTCAACTTCATTTTCACGGCTAAGTATATGAATTTCTTTACCTATTATAACAATTCCATTGATTAATTCATAATTTTCATTCTTGGAACTAACCTTTCTATCACTCACTAGAAAAAGTTACCCTTTAGGTAACTCGTAGAATATCATACCTAGACATCATTTCCCCAGGTTAAGCTTCTGAGGTACATGAGGGTCGCGATATTAAAAATTCCACCGCGTAAATATGAAGGGAGGAAAAGGGTTGAACGTGCCCTAGGATTGGAGACAGCCTAGCCTTAATATGAAGGCTCAGGTGGAATTTTTAATTTCCGTAAATCCCGACATTTTTCATAACATAGTATGAAAAAGATGAAATAGAAATAATGGTTTTTCTAGTAGTAAAGATACAATGGTGAGAGAAACTAATCTTTCTATTCTATTTTATTTCTGTTACTCCATGCTGGACTGGGAGCGAGAGCAAAACTGAGAATGTGCCAGGTGCATTTCTTCCCGGACCTGCTGTTAAAACCAGCTAAGGGATCCGAGGGTTTCTGTATATTGCAATTAAGGCGATGGGCTGACAACATATCACTACAGGAACATACTTACAAATCTATCTTAAATAACCCTCAAAACTGTCAGACGTGGCGGAACGACCTTTGTTTAGGTAGTTCACGCTCTGCCTACCCTGTTAGGGATAAAAGCGTGATTATAGGTATGTACTCCGGAATTATTAATCTTGATCAACTTCGCATGAATATACTTTTTACTCCCAAAAAGCAATTGCGTCTTCGACTTTGCCTACTTATTTTATAAATATATTCCGAATTACTGAGTATGAAAAGCACGTCCTGAAAAGCGAATAAAATCACTTCTTTGAGAAAATCAAGTTAACGAAAAAGCTTATTTCCTTAAAAAATAAGTAGAATTTTCCTTTGGTATAAAGGGAATATTTTCTTGCTAGAGAGCGATAAACAAGATTAAAATTACAGCGGCGAGTGGGCGAGGCTCGTGGATCTCGGGAATCTCGTAAATCTCGAGGAAAGCCGCGGTGAATGGCTAGTCTTACGGCTAACAAATATAATAAATTTGTAATGGATGTCTGTGCGAGTTATTTCTTTTTTAGCCTGGTTTATTACATTTTTCATCATCGTAGTCATTAAGGGAGGGAAAATGTGGTACGGAAGCTCTACATTAGCTACGCCGTAGCAAAATGTAGGCGTTTTTTTACGAGTACATACATACATATAATCACGCCTTTATCCCTTATGGGGTAGGCAGAGCGTAAACGACCTAAATAAAGGTCGTTCCGCCACGTCTGACGAAGTTTTGAGGGTTATATAAGATAGATTTGTAGATATATTGCTGTAGTGACAGGTTGCCAGCCCATCTTCTAAATTGCAATATACTGAAACCCTCGGATCCCTTAGCTGATTTTTACAGCATGCCCGGGAGGAAATGCAGCTGGCACATTCTACGTTTTTCTTTCGCTCCCAGGCCAGCATGGAAGAAAGATAGTACGAGTACATGATAATATTACCTACTTTATTTGTTTCTGCCTGAGCAGTAAGCTACGTCACGTCACATACGAGTATGTAAGTAAATATTGTCATTGATTCTAATAATATATTTAGATTTTTTTATACGGGGTGTAAGGGACAATGTCCCGTAAACTGATAGGAGTTGCTCAGTCAACGAAACTGAACCACTATCAGCAGGATTATTTTTCAGGAAGTGAAAAACAAAATTGTCCTTCCCATGCAAAATGACCACCTTGATCAAACAATTTGTAAAGAAAATCTAATATATTTTTTCACTTCCTGAAATAATCCTACTTTAGTTGTTCAGTTTCGTTGACTGAGCAACCCCTATCAGTTTACACGCCATATAGACAAAGAAAATACAAGCAAATCCGCGTAGTACACTAGTTTTATTTATTAAACACTTAATAAATGCCTTGACTGGAATGCGGGCGGTAATGGCCTAATCCAGACTAGACTTGACTACTAGTTTTATAGGCAATAGGCATTTAACTTTAAGTGTGAGGTAAAAGTAAGCTAGTCTAGGCACATTAAATATAACTGCTTCGTTCGCTTCTATGGAACATTGATAGCTAGAGCATTTATGACAAGATTATAGCAAAGTGGCGCCCCCATAAGTAAAAAAACATAATTCACTAAAAACGCAGTGAATCGAAAAAACGCAGTGAATTGATTCTGTTGAAACGGTTTTTCGATTCACTGTGGTTTTAGAGAATTACGTTTTTTTTACTAATTGAGGCGCCACTTGGATAAAATTGTCACCTTAAATTATATCGAATGTTTTTTTTTTAGAAAAGTTGTACGAACCGGTGAACCCCGGTGTCAGAGATCTTGTGGTTTGAATAATAAAAAAACAACATATTACAAAGGACTGTATTGCTGTAGTGATAGGTTGTCAGACCATCATCGCCTACATTGACAATTTATTTTATTCCTCTGTTTCCTATTGCCTGGTTGCCTGGAAGATATTGCTACATTAGCAATGAGGCCGCCAATTGTACTACTTTTCTTTTTAGCAATTTGTGATTCCTGTGTTTTTGTGCAATAAAGTGTATTGTATTGTATTGTACATTGCAATACACCGAACGTAACCCTCAAATTCTTACTTGTTTTCTTTTTCTTCAGGTTTTTTTTATTTAACCATTTATTATACGTTGTTGTAATACATTACATTTCTATTACAAGCTTTCCTTTCTCTAGTTTAATTTTCATAATATCGGCTACAATTTCTTCCATGCTGGCCTGGGAGCGAGAGAAAAATATAGAATGTGCCGTCTACATTTCCTCCCGGGCATGCTGTAAAAACCAGCTAAGGGATCTGAGGATTACAGTATATTGTAATTTGGGCGATGGGTTGACAGCCTGTCACTACAGCAATCTACCTACAAATCAATTATAAATTACCCTCAAAACTTTGTCAGACGTGGCGGAACGACCTTTATTTAGGTCGTTTACGCTCTGCCTACCCCATGCGGGATAAAAGCGTGACTATATGTATGTAATTTTATTAGATAGATACAGAGTATCGACAAAGTACATTCTAACAGTGATAGAAGCGGCTATACAAACTTTACAGACGGAACTAAATTTAATTCGGAATTAACTGGTACTAACTAGTTAAGGATTTCACTGGAAGATCAAACAGTTGCCGTCCAGCTGGGATTAATGCTCTTCACGCTGGTCTAGATACTCCAGATTTAATGAAGATCTTGTTATATCGCTTCACAGAGCTTTGTCTAACTTAATTTTTAATCTAGTCTTCTAGTAGCAAGTAACAGCTTTAGTACTAAAATTCATGGTTAAAGGAGTAAATATTCTATTCCTGCCATATTTTATTAAAGGTGTGCAGATTCAAGTATAAAATCGATTCCCCTATATGAATCAATAACAATTTTCTATGTATGTCCATTTTCTCCTAAGGTCCGTGTTTTTATCGCTGCGTTATTGATATCAATGTGTTTTGCGGCCCATAAACTGCTTGTTCTTCGTAACTTAGCAGAGCTTCAAATTTCGGAACTGCAGACGATAAACTTATTACAAACATATATTTTCAGGTTATGGGTCTCAAAACATGTTAATATCGATAACGCAACGCTAAAAACACGGACCTTAGTTTCACGCATCAGTTTCAGTCAATAAAAAATCAACCTATCTATAATTTAATTCAGATGTTCTTGTCTATTTGATAACAAATAGGTACGGTTTATAAACATATCTAACAATAACTGCAGAGCAGACTTAATTTAAAAAGAATAAAATATGCTTTCAATTGAGATCTGTTCCATAATAAAATATACAATACAAATTCATATTTATAGTTCATAGCCTCATAAATCAAGTAATAAAACTTCTAATATGACGACGAGTCACATTCCAGAAAGTTCTATTTTAAGTAACAAGTCATCCGCAAAATGTTGGTGGCACGGAAGCGATATATCAGCATAGTGCAGCATCAGGACGTTTAGCGTAGTTCCATAAAGAACATTCCTGGCAGACGTTATTGTGCTCAACTGCAGCAAGACAATATCGGAATCAGACAAGAACGCGAACGTTAAGATCGAGATACATTATGTACCATTGGGTGTTTTTTTACTAGCGAGGGTCCAAAAGGTACTTAAAACTATGCAACAGCTGGTAACAAACAACTATTTAGAAGGAAAATAAGTTTTAATCAACTTATGTTTAATTCTGTATGGAAATCGGAAGAGCACTGTTTTTTAATTAGTTTCTTGGATATTTCTGGAACTTCGTACTCGACCATGGACCCTTATTTATGTAATCTAATCACCATCAGATACATTCCTAGCTTTAAGTCTCTAAGGTCAGCCTTCTATACAATAACTTTTTAATACGGCCATGGCGAAAAAGCTTTGCCTTTGAGGTGGAGAAATCAATTGACGTCCATGATGGCTATTGGTTGATTCAGCAGCTGACTAAACCAATAGCAATAAATGTTTTCCCCGTCGGCTCGAGTTAAATTCGGTCGTTTGGACCCTGCCTACGAACGGGTACTTCTATAAATAAAATGGAAGTCTCGGTAAATGTTAGATGGTTCCATTAATACAGACAATTTCCAGTATTTATTTATAAGACACTTCTGTACGTCGTGAAAGTAAATATGGAGAACGATCTTTAATCAAAGGTTCAGTATCCGTTGTTTTTTGAATTAGCACGACAGCTGATTAAAACTAGGCACGAGAAAGCACTCTTTTGTTTTACACCTAATAATATAGAAAAATACTTCTATCGTTCACTTAAATCGGAAGTTTGAAAAAGGCGCGACACGAGGGCGCTGCACCGAAACTTGGCAAAAACTCAAAGCACAAATTATCTTTAATAAAACATACGTACAATTTACATTAAACATGAATGTAGCTCCACCCTAACTTGTCCGGGATGCAGTTAACGCATGACAGCCGAGTCCAGGACGTTGCTCCTAGCTAGTTGGCAACTTGGCAAGTTTTGCAATGCCAGAGTTGCCATACAGGACGGGGCGTGTTTTTGTGCAATACGATTCTTATGACAGTTTGTATTAATTGAGAATAGCCGTGTTTCTCATTTGAATCGGATAAGATCTTATTATTAGAAAACTCTTTACCGCTGTTTAACTATATCAGTTCGAAATACATTTTTTGTCTTTACGTCGTGTCCATGAAGTACAGACTAACGCATTTCCGGTAATTTTGCTCAATTTTGTCTTATCTCGTATGGTATAGATGGTACGAAGAGAAATATTTTAAATCGTTTTTACCTATTTAAGTTTTATATCTAACGCACTATCTAAAGCACCGCATGTGCGTGTAAAAATGATTTTATATTTTTTTATCAATAGCACTCACCAGTCTGTCCATAGGCGAATATACAGGCGTTGTAGCCGTCGAAGGCATTGTCCAGGATATCTGTACCCAGGCATTCGAACACCGTCTTCTGTGACGCGAAGTGCGGTAACCCTGGGTCTAGCGAGTAGAAACAGTGGTCGAATGCGAACGTCTTTGGCTGTTTTCTGTGGGCAAGGAAATGAGAAGTGTTAGACGGATCGTTCCAAAGGAAAATCATACATTCATAGTACATCTATTAGATCTTTATCCCTAATAGGGTAGGCAAAGAGACAACAATCTAAATTAAGGTTCAACATAGGACCTGTTGAGCTGATGCGTAATTCTCAAAGAGTCTCCAAAAAACTAGATAAGTATTATGACGTAATTATCAGAATTGATACCTAGGGATTGATTTGATAAACAGGTTATGGAAATGTTACGAAAACTTTATTGACATAATTTGGTAGGTATCTATTTACGTAATGCTGAAATGCATTTATACATACATACATATAATCACGCCTTTATCCCTAATGGGGTTTAATGCATTTATCTATCTATATATATATCGCGATATTCGTTAATAATGAATTAAAAATAGTTTTTTTAAATTAATATGATACCTTTATCTACCAAGCAAGACACACTTTATTGCATTAGCATTTTTATTTCTGGGACAAAACTAGAATTACAGTTGTAAACAAAATCACATTGAAACCATTCTTAAGTGTCGCCGCAAACAAGTTAAAACACTTAAAAGTTGGTTTGTCCAGTAAACTTAGTTCGTTCCAGTTCTAGAACTAGCAATGTCCGTACTTGTTCCTACTTGAATTAAGTTTCCAAAACTGTGGATAAGCCGAAGAGAATCGCCCGGACAAGAATACAGAGTGTTTGTACACCAATACTGAAGATTTTAGATGAAACTGAACAATTCTTGGCAACCTTAGTTAGGTGAGCAGTCCAGCTAGAATGTTTGTTTGCATATAATATGAAGTTAGAAAATAACTTGCGTCTCTGGAATGCCGGTCGCACTAAGCTACCGAAAAACATATTTATTTTTATTTATTTCATATTTGAAGGATGTTGTTTAGTTAAATGAATCCTACAAGCTGGAAGGTTGGTAAATCACATAAGATATTAGTAACTTTTCTTTTAGCACAACAAATACAAGCTAATTTGTAATTTCCCATATTATGATAGCAGTGTATTTGCAAACATCGCATAAAAAAATAGATAAATACTAAATAAATAGCTACAAAAGAATTTAGTTGGGTCGATATAAGCGCTAAAAACTAGACTCGTTTCAGATATACCCTGTATACAAAGTAAAGAAACTTGGGTAGACTGGAATTAGACCTAAAAGCTATTCGGCCTAGTTAGTGTTTCTTTGTAAGTACTTTGCGAACTCTTTTCCCTAGATAGATTATAGCAGCTGATACTGTTGTTTCAAACTTGTATTAAATTATAGATTTTCACTTGGTATGGGTACACCAATGTGTGGGACAACTCTTAGCGGTTTTCTACCCCGAACAAATGCATTACAAGATTGAAAAACAAATCAATTAATACGAGTAATATATTTATAAAACGTCTACTTCATATTATCAGAGACCTGTTTCATAAAAACAATATTTTAAAGATGCGGCTGCTCCTAAAGAGTTGGATTCCGTTCTGATCCCAACAAGCTAAGCTCACAAGAGCACTTGCAAACCAACTGTAAATCTGATGAGTCGAAATGAACGACGAACCGATGCGTTTCGTTTTCTCTCACAGTCATCACAAAGGCCAAAGCGCCTTTACACTAGCCAATATTTTAAAATTGAAAGCACAGTATGATGTACATTGCGCGAGAGTTTACTCTATTAGAGTTCTAAAAGCTTACCAGCTACGACATGTCCATCGAATGTTATAAATTGTGGTTTTGCGAACCTGCCCCTGAAGCCACATATTACAGCGATAAGATCATAGTTCAGTTTAATTAGTTCCCCTAATGAAAGTAACTTTTAATTAATCGTGCGTGACCCCGACCGGGCCGTTGGGGCTAGTTTTCAGTTATCTGCCATATGAGTTTTGTATATTAATTAAAGTAGTTCGAAAGTTCTTAACATTGAATTGGTGAATCATTCATAAAGTAGTTGGATTTTTTTTAACTCTGAATTAGTGAATCATTCATAAAGCACATGTTGTGAAATTGCCGAAAACGTACAGCGAATTTACAAAACAATGAACGTTTGGACTGAATCAGACGTAAAACAGTTTTTATTGTATGAACAATGTCGCCGTGATAGTACCTTTTGCAATAGGGAACAAAAATAAAATATCCAATCAAAGCAATAGTTAAGTAATTTGTCTCATTTATTTGTTTTTTTACAGGCCTCAGTTAAGTCAGTAACATTCCTTATTCTGTACGTGTCAATAAGAGCCATAAAAAACTTAGGAATGGCGACTTCAACACGAGCGAAGGGTGCTACAATTTTCCGGGTCTTCGCTGTTGGTAAACTCTATTATGACGTAATACCAAGTGGAACGCCTGCCAGGGGTCGTTAACGCCGACCCGCGGTGACCAAGCGCCACAGCGGACCGAAGTTTGAGAGCCACTGGCCGCTTTTTCATTAAATGGAATTTTAAAAGTAAATTCAGTTTAAACAGCGGTAATCGAATGTAGCGTACAATTTATGTTTTAACCGCTTAACCGCATGAAATATGTAGTATCTAAAACAAACCGAATGCTGGCCTGGGATCTTCCATGCTGGCCTGGGAGCGAGAGAAAAACATAGAATGTACCAGCTGCATTTCCTCCCAGGCATGCTGTAAAACCAGCTAAGAGATCCGAGGGTTTCAGTATATTGTAATTTAGGCGATGGGCTGACAACCTGTCACTGGAGAAGTATAACTAAAAATCTACCTTAAACTTTGTCAGACGTGGCGGAACGACCTTTTGTTTAGGTCGTTTACGCTTTGCCTACCCAATTAGGGAAAAAGGTTTGAATGTATGTACGTATGTTTTCATTACATACAAGGTACTACTCTGTAAGACGGGGTTCACTAGGCGTTTGTAAACACGTTACATTTCATCTCGTTACATTTTCAGATGGACTTTCAAGTTTTTCGACATTTCGAAGTACGAAAAATAATCTTCATTTCGATTCACTGTCCCGTAAAATCTCGAGATTAAATCCGATAGTTCGGCAGCCGAAGCGCGAGGTCCGTTGCCAAAAATAGCAAAACTCAGTAGATTTACAACTCAAGTAACTTCGGCTCTTGGCGCTGTCTTTCGAAGAGTCCGATTGAAATATTCGCGTAGTTTGTTTTTATACGTTCATTGAACTTTGGTCTGCGTTGAAAATAGGTAGGTATTACATTGTATTTCAAACCTAAAAGTTCATCGAACTGAACGTAACATTGTTCTACTGCATACCCCAAGGCCACCTGTATCTGCTTTTGTGCCATATCTACAGTCGTAAAATAAATTATCAGTGTTCATTGGGTTGCCCCTTACCCGACCACTGACCCGACAGCCTAGCTCACAAGACAGAAGATTACTAAAACATCCTGTATTTGCTGTATTCAATGTGTCAGAGAGTAGTTTTTATTTTTGTATTTTACTTATTTATCTTTATCTTTTGAACTTAAAGCCACTAGATTCTATGGCTAGACACTAGACACCCCAGGGTCAGTTACGTAACTATAAAACACATGTAAGTACCTACTACATAAACAAAGCTTAATGTCCTGTTATTTCTGCTCTGTAATCTATGTTCTTTACTTACCATCCCTTAGGGCTAAAATGCTTTTACGGTTCGTGCATTCGTCACAGCAAATGTGATTTGTTTGTGAGTTTATTCATTTTGTGTTGTCTTCTACGTCTATTTGCAGACCTGGAGTCGTATTTTTGAACCGCTCGTATCTGAATTCGCATACGAAAATGCAACATTCGCATACGAAATCCCAAAATCACTATTTTTGAATACTCATACGTATGCGACTCTGCAACGAGTGCTATAAAACACTCGTTTTCTTTTCTACTACTCGAAACCAAAGTAGTATGATCATGTCAGTGACACAGACCATCATTTGACAAGTGACACTTTAACTTTTTGATTTTCTTGAATTTACGTTCCGTTTATCTGCAATTTATTTCCGGTTTTTCAAATCAACGATTTTTGTTACTGGTAGTGGTGGTATAGAAGGTGTATTTCTGCGTAAAACGAAAACAATTTATGGGATTAGACTTTATTGGCAACACATATTTCTACTGCTTCAAAAATACGTAAAATCGTGTGCGATAGAATTTGATTTCGTACTCGAATGATTTTCGTATGCGTATTTCAGTTTTCATACGAGCGCTTCAGAAATACGACTCCTGAGTGAAAATTGCTACGTGTAGAAAACAGCAATGATTAAAACTATTACAAATTTAAAATTGTAAAGCCAATAGATCAAACTAAATGACAATAATGCATAGCGAATGGATTGGGGACTTAAGAAGGTGCGGAGCAATTTCCGATTTTTGCTCAGTTATGAAGTATTTGATGCATTTTTTTTATTTGCCGCTCTGGTAGACATTCGCGCTCCACTTTGCTATGTTAAGGTGACGATATAAGCAAAATGGCGCCCACATAAGTAAAAAAAAACAACTCGCTGAAAAAACCATGAATCGAAAATCCGATCCAATAGATTTAATTAATACTTAGTTATTAAGATAATTTAGCGATTCTTAGTTCGTTGTAGTAAACAAGAATTGCAGTTGGTGGCCGTTATTCGCAATTTTTCTTCCTACTATTACAACGAACTATGAGTCGCTAATTTATAAGGTTCTAAATTATCTTATTTACTATTACTTGTGTCTGTTAGACCAGTTTTTCGATTCACTGCGTTTTTCGTGAATTATGATTTTTTACTGATGGGTGCGCCACTTAGACCCTATCGCCACGTTAACTGAAATGGAGTATCTGTTTTAACAATGCCTTAATTTTTACAGGAATGGACGCTTTTCAGATCATCGTACCTATAGGCAAAATAGTCCCCTGAAGAGCCATTCAAACTTCGCTTACATAAAAATGGTAATCCGGATCCTACGAACGGTTCCCTGTTACATACTGCGAATAGTAGCTATATCTATGTATCCGAACACTGTTAGAATGATTAATCATCATATCCCTAGCCTTATCCCGTATTTCACAGGGTCAGCTACCTAATCTAGGTAATTGAACGAGGGTACTGGTTTTTTCACAGAACGACTACCATCTGACCTCCGCAACCCAGAAGGGAAACCAGACCAAATCCTAGAATAGGTCAGAGTTTTGAAGCCGCCAATGCTTAGCACTGGCCTCTGAGATGGCTTAACGACTAATATCTACGGTATTAACCGGGACCAACGGCTTATCATGCCTTCCGAAGCACGGAAAAAGCGCCGAATAAACGTACAAATAAAATTCGAAACATGAAATTCGAAAACCGAAAAACACATTGGGACGTGGCTGTGTTCGAACCACGACCTCCCGCTCAGGAGGCAGCGGCCCTATCCACTACACCATCGGGCTTTTAGAATGATTAATCGACTATACATAAAGTCATGCCTATACTCTTTACGGTGTAGACAAGAGCCTTAACGACTTTTGCCAAATCACTTTTTATTAGGTTGAGACATTATGAATGATCTTCTTCTCATAACCTTTGAGTTTTTTTTACTAACTTTCACAGTAAGAACGGGAGTAGCAGTAGGTAGGTTTTTAGTATCAACCAAAAAAACTAAATTGAATGGATAAAGTAGCCCAAATCGTTTTAACTGCGGCCTATTCAATGGATAATTCCTACAGACCAAAATATGAAATTGATATAATTGATATACTTAGCAACATCCAGTGAAAATATCGGCGTTCATTTCAGCGTATACAGTCCTCTGAAGCACCATTCAAACCGCGATTACGAAAAAAAAATTGGTTATCGAATTCCATGAAACGATTCCAGGTAGCTTCCCTCGTACAATGTGCGTATCCGAACGTTGTACAAACGATTGTATAAGTGTAATAGAGGTTAAGCTGTTTTTGATTAGGATCGGCGAGGATATTTTTTGAGTTAGAGATAATACTTTTATTGTATACATCATCTCCCTAGCCTTATCCCGTATCTTACGGGGTCGGCTACCTAATCTAGGGGAATGAACGAGAGTACTGGTTTTTACACAGAGCGACTGCCATCTGACTTCCGCAACCCAGAAGGGAAACCAGACCCAATCCTAGATTAGGTCAGAGTTTTCAAGCCGCCAATGGCCTCTGAAATGGCTTAACGACTAATATTTACGGTATTAAACGATATTAACCGGGACCAACGACTTAACGTGCCTTCCGAAGCATGGAAAAAGCGCCGAATAAACGTACATATGAAATTCGAAAACCGAAAAACACAGTGGTACGTGGTGGGATTCGAACCACGACCTCCCGCTCAGGAGGCAGAGGCCCTATCCACTACACCTTCGGGCTATCTACTATAATACTTTTATTGTATACATGGTGAAAAAATTTAAGTACTGCGTTCCTTTAAACCACGTCATGTATTAGTGTTATACAACACAATGCACGAATAAAATAAAATAAATATATTTTTTATTAAAATTGTAGAACACACTACGCCACACTACGCCACCCTATTCACGCACACTACGACGTTCGTCACAGGTGCCCCGCGTTGCTGACCGCCCGACCGCGTTCCCGCGCCTTTGTGTGCGTGCCGTAGATATAGGGTTTTCTGTTTTACAAATGTAATAAATATTAAATCTTTTTATTTACAAAAATCATTAAAAATATTTACAAAATTAACTAAATATTTCTTTTATTTAATGTGTATATTTTGTTGTTAATATCACTAATACATCACGTGGTTTAATGGAACGCAGTAATATTTTTTTTCACCCTGTATTATAAAAAAATATGTTTACCTAGCCAGAGATCCGTGCTTCTGAAGGCACGCTAAGCCGTTGGTCCCGGTTAAAATCGTTTATTACCGTTTATATTAGTCGTTAAGCCATTTCAGAGGCCAGTGCTAAGCATCAGCGGCTTGACTAGTCAGATGGCAGTCGCTCTATGTAAAAACCAGTACCGTCGTTCAATCCCCTAGATTAATTAACCCACCCCGTGAGATACGGGATGAGGCTAGGGAGATGATGATCTAGCCAGAGATGTAGAGCTGTGAAATTTAGCATAAGAAAAGAGAGAAACCGAAAACACACTAGGACACCCAAGCCGACGAGCGAGCATAAAAACTTAAATTAATGTATAAGTAGATAGATGAAGCAAGCTCTTCTACGGTTCGCAACATATAGAAAGATGTAGCCTCTGCTCATACCTCCGGGAATAAAGTCCGATTTTATGTAAGTAAGAGACATAATAGAAAACAGGGAAGTGGTAACCGCACCCCGGAACCGCCATGTTTGTGGAGTATTGGCTGGTGGCCAGATGACATCCATAATGTGGCTCGAGAAATGGTCTACAGCGCCGACATGGAATTATGGTCGAGAAAATAGTAGTGCAAACCTGATAGTAACGAGATTTTGTAGAGTAATAGGGATTTAGAGACGGTAAAAAATAAAGGTATTTCACTGTAAGAGCGTTATCAATTTACGATACGAAAAAAATAACTTCATTAATTTAGATACATCTTCCATGCTGGGAGCGAGAGAAAAATATAGAATGTGCCAGCTGCATTTCCTCCCGGGCATGCTGTAAAAACCAGCTAAGGGATCCGAGGGTTTCTGTATATTGCATTTTAGGCGATAGGCTGACAAACTGTCACTACAGCAATATACCTACACATCTATCTTAAATAACCTTCGAAACTTTGTCAGATGTGGCGGAAAGACCTTTGTTTAGGTCTTTTACGCTTTGCCTACCCTAGTATGTATTAATTTAGATAAAATCCCATGATCTGAACTCGCACATACAATAGGTACCTTGAAGATTTACTTTCAAAATATTGCAAGGCAAAAGTACCTACGCCCTACAATCACAATCCTCTCTTTAGGCAAACGACATTTAGATTTGCAACGCTGCAAAAACCAGATGAACAATAAAATCAACTGCACGAGAACGACTGGATATTTGATATTTTCTGCTGGCAAACTTTGAGTAAATAGGATATTTGATATGGCAACATTTTAGAAGACAGCTTTGGCTTATATTTTATCGGTAATGGATGGCGCTCGTTATTAAATTCTTGGTTTACAACTTTGACGCTGATGAGAGTTTGCAAGTTCTAAATGAAAATATTTTTGTAAGTATGTGTGTGTAAGTATAATCCCAATGAAGAGTTATCAATTATTCATTATAGTATAAGAGGGAATAATTTAAATGGGCAGTAATGTTACAGACAGATTGGGTTAGGTTACCAAGCCTAATATGTAGACAACATTTTTATTTTGTTGTGTAGATACTTGGAAAATTGAGGAAAACAGGTATATCTTTTGTACTTTTGTATTGTTAGCTCTTATCGCAGACTTCATTCGTGAATGGAAACAAAGCTGAAAATTCATAGACTCTCAAACGGTTTCCATGTTTATTTATAAGGCTCGGAGACCGGATCTGATTTGGCAATTCCGCCATTGTTTAAAATTAAAATTGTTTTCGATTTGTTTTCCCTCTGCTTCTGACAGGTACAGAAATTGATAAAGTAGGAATTAGCTATGAATAAATAATTTAAAAAAGCTGAACACTCGCCAAAATTCGATCGCTAAATTATGGACTGTTTCAATTTCAAGGGGCATTAAATTAAAACGGACCAAGGTTTTAAATATCAATCAATTACAATACGCCTAGGAGAGCAGAAGCTCCAAAATATTCTAGTTCCTTTGACGGAATCAGACACAATAAGGGTGCTCAAAAGTTAAAACTGTTTGCTATCAATTAGAAAAGCAATTATCCTGATTTTCGCAAAATAGGGATTGAATTGAAATATAAATCCTTAATTTATTTCTGGAAGCTTAGACAGAGTAACAAATTATTGTAAAACAAGATATACCTATCTATTTTAACACAAATCTTTATTTAGTATCAATAAAAATAATTACGACAAACAAATAGCTACTTTATAAAATTTTGTTCTATAGAACTGTTTCTATAATTATAACAATTTGAAGTGATACAAATTAAGGGGCGAATTTTGGCGCGACGGTGGCGATATCAATTTTAAATTAAATTGTGTCCAAAATACAACCATTTTATAACACGTAATATTAATAATTGGTATCTAAGCTTAGTAGGTATTAAAAATGTGCTAATAGTGGCCACTTTTAGCACATTTTTAATACCATTATTTATAACATGCTTTTCAGTTCGAATTACGATATGATGTGTTATAAAATGGAGAATTACTTGCGATTTCCGCTACACGTAAAATATTCAGTATTTGAGACACAATTCATTTATTACTATTGAGGGCGCCGCCTATGGTATGTTTCCACCTTAAATAACTCTCCAACAAAAGAAGGATGTCTGAGTAAAATGCGATCCACAATTGCCTTGCTAACGTATGTGGAAAACTAACGTTTTACAACGCTTCTTCAGCACAATGTAGCTGTAAACTAGAGAATCATTAGGATATACGTGGGACACTCAGAAAGTTTTGCGACACTAAAAAAAATTGTTCTACAGGTACATATATTTTTATTAAATCTTTTCAAAGTACTCTCCACCAGCCTCTATACAAAGATTCATGCGTCTGAACCAGTTTTCAAAACACTTTTTCCAGTCCGCCGTAGACACCTCGTTTACAGCCTGCTCGGACGCAGCCAGCGCATCTTCCGGCGACGAAAATTGTATCCCCTTAAGCTGATTTTTTATTTTTGGAAATAAAAAGAAGTCACACGGTGCTAGATCAGGGCTGTAAGGAGGGTGACCCAGGAGTTTGACTGGTGTGCTGTCCAGGAAGTCCCTCGTTTTGAGCGCGGTGTGTGCAGGCGCATTGTCGTGGTGGAGCAATAGTCCGCGGAGCCCTGTGTTTGGTCGCTTTTTGCTCACAACAGAAAAAACTTCTGGTAAACATTTGGTAGTATACCATTCGGCGTTATTGCTTCTTTGATCTCGTAAGGGAATTGAGGCCAAGTGGCCAGTCAAATTAAAAAAGCTGGCGATCAAAATCTTCCCCCCGCTTCGAGATCGCTTCACTTTGGTAGGCGTTGGTTCATTTTGAAACACCCAAACTTTCGACTGGCGCTTGGTTTCTGGATCGTATTGATAAATCCAGGACTCATCACCTGTTACGATGTCGTAAACACGCCGAGACGAGCCTGCTTCAAATTTGTTCAGCATATCACGGCACCATTCCACCCGGGCCTGCTTCTGAGCGTCGGTGAGGTAGTGCGGCACCCAGCGCGATACTATCCTCCTCACGCGAAGATGCCCATGTAGAATCTCGTGAACGCTTCCCGATCCAATCTTTAATATGTGCTGAATCTCCTGATATGTAATTCGCCTATTATCTTGGAATTAATTTTTCACTGCTAGCACGTTTTCTTCCGTAATAGCCGTCAAAGGGCGACCGCTTCTTTCTTCATCCCCCAAGGTTGGTCGACCGCGCCTAAATTCGTTATACCAACGATACACGGTTGCCTTGGAGGGGCTTTCATCCATAAATGCCATTTGAAGTCTATCGAACGATTCATCCGGTTTCAGGCGACACTTGAAATCGTAAAAAATCATAGCTCTAAAATGTTCCCGGCGCAGATCCATTTTTCAGTAAGACACGATACTTTGAATTGGCTCGCAAAAAATGTGGAGGGAAATTTTGAAAATGGAACACATATTTTTACTTACAAGTAATCATATTTTCAAAAAAGATTCTAACCGGCCAGTCTGCTATATATAAAAACTATTTATCGCAATACTTTCTGAGTGGCCTGGTACGGTACTGTTCGAATGGGCGGCGCTGCGTTTTATCTTCATTACAGAGACACTAGCGGCCAGCCTGCAAGGAAACTAGCTGTGTAAGGAATGAGATACGATATTCGTACTTGGGTATCCAATGGCGGTACTTAGTATATAGTTTACTGCAGAGTATTTCATGTTACGTAGTCATTGAATTTGCACCTATGAGTATAACAAGAAAATGATTAAAACAAACAATCGGTATCATAATAATACACACATACATACATACATATAGTCACGCCTTTATCCCTAATGGGGAACGCAAAGCGTAAACGACCTAAACAAAGGTCTTTCGCCACGTCTGACAAAGCTTTGAGGGTTATTTAAGATAGATTTGAACGTATATTGCTCAGTGACAGGTTGTCAGCCCATCGCCTAAATTACAATATACTGAAATCCTCGGATCCCTTAGTTGGATTTTACAGCATGCTGCTGGCACATTCTATGTTTTAATGTCTGTATCTTATAAATATAATATCATAACATTACCTCTCAAACAAAGATATCTTGAAAATATCATGGATAAACTTATATTACTACTGACTGAAACACCTCCAAATGTGAACCTTATTTGTGATAACATAATAAGAAAACTTCACAAAAAGTTGCCTACAAAGAAAGTTTGTCGACTTCCAGCACCAAAATACAAAAGTTGGTGCGGTATTTTCTACCTAACGGCCTGGCCACGTGTAGCTCGTAAGTAGTCGCGTCGGTGTCACCACATTAGCAGGGCATGTTGATAATCAGCAACACACACTTTAACAATGCGTATTTTCCAATAAGTTTTTTCGCTCCTATGGTCTTAAGACGCGGCCAGGCCGTAATAACGGCAGAGCCGTGTAAGGCACCTAATCTAAACTTATGGGCCAACATATCTTCCGTAGTAATTTCTGACGTCATCCTGTCCACTTTCGGCGAAATTGGCTACTATTAAAAATATTAATTAGCTTTAAAATCGTTATGAGGGAATAATAATTTCGGCCAAAAAGTACTTACTTACTTACTATTTTATTCATGAACTACAACTAAAAAGTATCTTATTGGGTTTTGGCCTTGGGTTTTGATCAAAGAGTAAGTAAACTCACATTCACCCAAAACATCCGTGGATCACGCTAGTTAAAAAAAATTAAATTGACGCGTACCTTATTACTAAATTTGATATTTAAAATAACCTTTCAAGCCCGAATTCGCATATTGGAAGTACATTTCCATTGTTTGTAGTCATTATTTTCAGTGATATCTACTAAGTAGCCAGCTAAGGGTTTTCGAGGGTATATTGTAATTTAGGCGATGGGCTGACAACCTGTCACTATAGCAATATCCAGTTCTATCTTAAGCAACCCTCAAAACTTGTCAGACGTGGCGGAACGACCATTAGAGATACAGGCGTGATAGTATGTATGTATGTATATCTACTAAGTAAAGATTTGTTTTTAAATCTACATTTCCATTGTACCTATTACCTAAATATCTCTCACCCCACGTTTTCAGGCGGACATTTCTCTTACTTTGCGTACTCGGCACGGTTTCAGCGAATTCAGAATTGGATAATCAAAATTACATCTTTTATGTACATCTTTAATTTCCACAACTGAAGATTACTTTTACATACATACATACATACAATCACGCCTATATCCCTAATGGGGTAGGCAGAGCTTAAACGACCTAATTACTTTTACAGAGTTGTTTTATTAGAATGAAGCACTACAGTGTTACCAAGGGAAAAATGTACTGTTGTTGGCACCTGTAATAAATTGACACTATAGATTTTTATACAAATAAATTCAGAGCTCAAACCTTTTGAGTTAATTTTCATTTTATTATTAAAACTCATGCCAATGATAGAATACCACAAAATTTAATTAAAATTGTTTTAATGCCATCTGAAAGATCTAATGTTTGGAAACTTTTGATTAGCACCTTTTAGATGTGACAAGCAAACCACTAAAACTAAATACAGAATTTTACCTATTAAACGGTGACTGATCCTTATTTAAAAGAATATGGTTGGAACAATAATACTTGTATTCACATTGAATATATTTAAATCCTTTTTAACAGGACTTCATTTATCATCTCAATCATTTGCAATCTATAAGCAAATATCTAAAACACGTATTTTGTTGACATAGTCAGGAACTTATAATGTGGAAAAATGAAACGTAGCACAAACTGAATGATAACGAAACAAAGTTATGTTATTCGACGAAGTGTAATTCATTTATTTACTTCCGCGAACGACAGGAGACAAACAAGAACATGAAATATGGAAAATATATTCCGTGGAATTATATAAGAAGATTTGGATAACAGTAAAATCCATGCTAGAAAATACAGTGGTGGAGACACAATCAATGCCGTAATATTGAAATAAGGTCGAATCTGTATTTGTTTGTTTTAAAACAGTCTAACTTAAAACAGTTTTACTTTCACTACAGTAAGCTTCAAAAGTTTCGTATCGTTTGCTTCCATGCTGGACTGGGAGCGAGAGAAAAACATAGAATGTGCCAGCTGCATTTCCTCCCGGGCATGCTGTAAAAATCAGCTAAGGGATCCGAGGGTTTCAGTATATTGCAATTTAGGAGATGGGCTGACAACCTGTCACTACAGCAATATACCTACAAAATATATGTTATTATACTAATCTATCTTAAATAACCCTCAAAACTTTGTCAGACGTGGCGGGACGACCTTTGTTTTGGTCGTTTACGCTCTGCCTACCCCATTAGGGATAAAGGCGTGACTATATGTATGTATGAGCTTCAAAAGTTTTTTTAATAGGTGAAACAAACATAGTGTAGAATCTTTAAGTAATAATAATAAACATATTATTCCAAAGTGAGTGCCCGTTATTAAAATCTTTGTTTAGAATATCTCACTAAGTTTAACATATTATTATTACTTAAAGATCTTTTACTAATATTTTTTAACGTGTAATTTAAATATTTTACAAAAATAATCTTAACACTTAAGTATACATAGGCACTCTTATCGGTGGAGACATTTGCCTATAGAAAAAGTTTGATATTTAAACCAGTGGATTGCTAGATAATTTGATGTAGGTACTTACTTAGCTACATTGTACTTGCATGTAGGTAAATTATAGAGATGTAACCAAAACATAACTCACATTTGGAGACATTCCACAAAAGTGTCCCGCATTGATTTTAATACTTCTACATACATATATTTGAATGATGCAGTATTGAAATTATCTATAACGTAGGATGATTAGACAATGAAACACGAATAATTAGACAATGGTAAAAACATTGTCCTAAGAAAAACGTCGGGGTTTTTGAAACTGAAATAAGAACGCTGATTGGTCGGTTAGCGCGCCCAAAATGAGATCTCTTCTGATTGGTTGATGTTTTAAATGTCAAACAAACGCATGTTATTAAACCAATCAGAATAGGATTAAATTAGTAAGTAAAAATATAGCCAATCAAGAGAGTTAAGAATATCAAATGTTACTAGAACGACGAGTATTATCACATTAAACCGGACGTTTTCCAGTAATATTTGACAATCGTTTCACCATTGTCTAATTATACGTGTTTTCGCAATAAACCTAGGATTACATACATATAATCACGCCCTTATCCCTGATGGGGTAGGCAGAGCGTAAACAACCTAAACAAAGCTCGTTCCGCTACGTCTGACAAAGTTTTGAGGGTTATTTAACATAAATTTGTAGGTATATTGCTGTAGTGATAGGTTGTCAGCCTATCGCCTAAATTGCAATATACTGAAACCCTTGGGATCCCTTAGCTGGTTTTTACAGCACGCCCGAGAGGAAATGCAGCTGGCGTATTCAATTCAATGGCTGGAAGAAATGTAATTTTGTGCGGCAAATTGGTTGCTGTTTTAATGTAATGCCCCCCATTTGGTAGTTGCTATGTCACAGAAACTTGCCAATCCCGTGATTAGCATTCGATCGCAGTGCCGAAGTTAGTTTGCCAACTCGGGATCAAAACTCGCCAGGTACGTCCTCCTTTTGGGTGGGACGAGGAATATTACTTTGAATGTAAGGGTTCCGTTAATATTATAAGCAGTTTGGAAATGGCCTAGTTATGTAAGATGTCTATTGATAATGTAATGTATACCAGCCCACTAGTTCAACTTTTTATTTTCCTGTACCCTAAGGTTGCCTGGAATAAATTGCTGCTTAGCAATAAGGCCGCCGATTTGTACTACCTACTATTTGTTTCATTTAATTTTATTTTCTCTTGTGACTTCTCTGTGCAATAAAGTATATTCTTATCTTATCTTATTGAATACCTGTAACTCCCGCCCCTATCAATGATTTCATCAGAAAAATAGACGCATTGAAAACCTACTTTCCTTTGTCAATTTTATAGCCATTAGCCACGAAATCAATACCTGTATTCCCCGAATACGATAACACATAAATTTTCTTAGTTTAAGGCTACGACGGACCTTTAAACTTATAAAGTAGATAAGTATTCACTTTACGTTCTTCCATGCTGGACTGGGAGCTAGAGAAAAACATAGAATGTGCCAGCTACATTTCCTCGCGGGCATGCTGTAAAAACCAGCTAAGGGATCCGAGGTTTCACCATATTGTAATTTAGGCGATGGGCTGACAACCTGTCACTACAACAATATACCTACAAATCTATCTTAAATAACCTTCAAAACTTTGTCAGACTTTGCGGAACGACCTTTGTGTAGGTAGTTTACGCTCTGCCTACCCCGTTAGGGATAAAGGCGTGATAATATGTATGTATTTATGTATTTATACGAACCTTTAAAGTAGATAAGCATTCACTTTAAAGGCACGTACTAAAGTTCACGACACTTCACGGAACA
Source organism: Scrobipalpa costella (assembly GCA_949820665.1). Classification (NCBI taxonomy): domain Eukaryota; kingdom Metazoa; phylum Arthropoda; class Insecta; order Lepidoptera; family Gelechiidae; genus Scrobipalpa; species Scrobipalpa costella. The sequence goes on from OX463299.1 coordinate 7,079,305, forward strand.
GATAAGACCTAACGGCACCATCTCCTTAACATTCCACCTCTATCGCCCCTTCGGCCACGGAACCCTAAAAAGTAATACGAGGCCCGAGTATTAACCTGTCGCGGGAAGTTATGACAACAAGTAATATCATAGCTCGCGTGAAGATTACCATGTCTGCGCCCGGCTCAAGGTATACCGGGTGTAAGGGACAGCATGCCGAAAACTAAAAGGGGTTGCATAGTCAACGAAACTGAACAACTTACACCTTGAAATTGTTACATACATACATAAATCACGCCTTTATTCCGAATGGGGTAGGTTAAGCGTAAACGATCTATAGAAAGGTCGTTCCATCACGTCTGACAAAGATTTGAGGTTTATTTAAGATAGATGTGTAGGCATATTGCTGTAGTGACAGGTTGTCAGCCTTCGACGAAACAACCTCTTTTTCGTCCAAGTTGTCAGCCCATCGCCTAAATTGCAATATACTGAAACCCTCGGATCCCTTAGCTGGTTTTTACAGCATGCCCGGGAGGAAATGCAGCTGGCACATTCTATGTTTTTCTTTCGCTCCCAAGTCCAGCATGAAAGAATAATAATCATCGTCATCTCCCTAGCCTTATCCCGTATCTCACGGGGTCGTCTTCCTAATCAACTCAATCAAGGGGATTCAACGAGGGTACTGGTTTAGAACAAAAATATAAACAAAAATATTTTTTGACATCCCATACAAAATTACCACCGAGACCTAATAGGCGTTGCTTAGGCAACGACGCTGAACAACTTTCACCAGGTATTTTATTTTTAGTAAATGAAATAAAAATTGTTCTTTTTTATATAAAATCACCACCTTAATCAGACAATTTGTATGTCTTTTCATTTCCTGAAAGAATATCCTGCTGAAAGTCTTTCAGTTTCATCGACTAAGTAAGCAACCCCGCTGTCCATTACACCCGGTATAAGTAGACGACTTTATATGCTAGTAGGATCGAATAATATTTTATGTAAGAAGTATTTGACTGGGTATTGCTGGCGTGAACCTGTGGAAGCGCTTATTAATATGGCTTTATTGCGGGTAGAATGTTCACGGTTTTGACAGAAGTAAAATTATATTCTGGATTGAATTTAATGCTGCTGAATGGAGAATACAAGTGCTAGATTAAATCCTCGTTTTAATGGTAAGAAATCGCTGTATCTTTTCATATTTAACTACTGACTGAAATATTTAAAATAAGGTTTTTTTTTAGTAGTTGCACTGAGTTGGCTGCCATCCATACTAAAAACAATACTTTGCCCCATGACTCCACTGGTCTCACCGATGATGCTCATAGCAGCCAACGTGTTAAAGACTAGCAAGGAAGCAAACCCCCTTTCTTCTTACTTTAGTGTATCGCCAAAAGCCACAAATAATATAGCCGTTTCTGTATGCACGACTTGGCTCGTTAACCTAAATAAACAAAAAGATCAATAGGGACTTTCTAATGCGCCTGACCCGCGACCGGCGCGTACGCAGGCGTGACGTCAACCGCAATCCGACGTCTTTTTGTCAACGTGCATCCTCTTTACGCTGTGTTCACAGTGAAATATGATATACTCGTAGTTAATGGGCAGGCATCTGCTTGAATCATTTTGTAAGGGAGGGTATTTGAACGTTCTTTAGTTTTATGTCTAGGTTCATAACATAACCAAAATTTTGGTCATCTTGTTTTTTACCATATAACTATTTAGAAGTGTCCTAAAACAACAGAAATATTTCTCAGAATCTCTATTCAACTTATGAAGTATGCAAGTAACTTTGTTCAGATTTCTGCAATATTCAAGAATACCTACCAACAGTTTTGCAGTGATGAACGTAGCGTCTAAGTTGGACGTGGATTAAGATGGATGCTTCAAGTAACCTTCGATATGCCGGGATACCGATCAGTTTGCCTAGGAAACTTGGAAAGTTCAAGTAATTTTGACTAAGTTTGAACCTACAGGAACCAAGGAGATCTTAAGCATATACTTAAATTCGGAATCTAATCTAATTTAGTATATTGCTTAACTAAAGCAGTTCAGTAAGACTAGTTGCAACAGCAATGTAGGTATATTTATTCGGAGCTTGAATTTAGCAAGAAGTATTACGTGTTTGCAGACTTACTGCATTCTGAAGTAAAGTTAGGAATACCTAGATAAACTACAGTACCTACTAATAACAAAGACTTGGCTGATTAACTAAAAATTAAGCTAAACTTTGATTAAAGACAAGACTTCGCGATTAACAGTCTCACAGGTAATTTCTACTTTAGTATCTCTACAATTCAAGTTTAGTAAGTTTAGTCTTCTTAGTTACACGAGAAGTTGTTTACAAAATAAACTTTAAAAGAAGAAATTTATATAGATGCAAAATGCCAGAAATTTTGATTAAAAATCTCCGTTTTACTTTCAAAACCACACTTTCTCCTAAAGACAATACTCTACATCGAAACAAACAAGATTTAATCGCAAAAACCGAATTGTAATTTTGAGATGTCATCAAAAACACAACTTTAGTGCGATAAGCATGCGCATACGACACTTTCTCTTTTTAATACCATACTCTACCTACTGACTGAGTAAGATTATACTGTTGCTGATATTGATTCAAGTTTGTATAGGATAAACATTTTGAAGAATTCGTAGTAAAGGAAAGCCATATCATAATCATAACAAACATACATCATCATCTCCCTAGCCTTATCCCGTATCTCACGGGGTTGGCTTCCTAATCTAGGGGATTGAACGAATGTACTGGTTTTTACACAGAGAGACTGCCATCTGACCTCCGCAACCCAGAAGGAAAACCAGACCCAATTCTAGATTAGGTCAGAGTTTTCAAGCCGCCAAGCCAATGCTTAGCACTGGCCTCTGATAATAATATGGCTTAACGACTAATATCTACGGTATTAAACGATATTAACCGGGACCAACGGCTTAACGTGTCTTCCGAAGCACGGAAAAAACACCGAATAAACGTACATATGAAATTCGAAAACCGAAAAACACATTGGTACGTGGTGGGATTCGAACCACGACCTCCCGCTCAGGAGGCAGCGGCCCTATCCACTACACCATCGGGCTCTCATATCATAACAAACATACATACACATAAATCACGCTTTTATCCCTAATGGGATATCCCAAAGCGTCAACGACCCAAACAAATGTCGTTTCGCCACGTCTGACAAGTTTTTAGGGTTGTTTAAGATAGGTCTATATATTGGTATAGTGATAGGTTGTCAGCCCTCGAATCCGAATCACTTAGCTGGTGTTTACAGCTTGTCCGGGAAGTGATGCAGCTTGCAAATTATATGTCTTTCTAATGCTCCCAGTCCAGAATTGAAGAAACAATAATTTTCATAACATTCGTTAAAATACTTCTTCTTCTGTCTAGTCTAATTAAGTCGCATTGATGAATGCCTTAACATTGTTATTAATATATTTAATTGTATTGATAAGTATCATTGATAAGTACTTATCAATGATTTTGTACCGCCTAATAGGCATGGTTTTCTCAATTTTCGCTAGATTTCTCTTCATATTTTTTTTACAAAAGCTACGCACAAATATACAAGTATCTAGGTAGATTGTTACAGTTCTACTATATTTATTTAGCACTTGTTAAAGATAAAAATAAATTACTGTTTATCAAGTAAAGCGATAAGATTAATAATAAATTATGAATCATCGAGAAACGCGTACAATAACAAAATAAATAATATTGATACGATATTCTGCTCATTCCAAAGAATTCCAAGTAAGTACGAGTTTATAAAAAACTAGCGACCCGCCCCTGCTTCGCACGGAAATCATCAGTGTTCCTCTACTATATTATGCATGTATTATACATACAAATCTTTCTTCTAAATCACTCTATCCATTAAAAGGAACCGCATCAAAATCCGTTGCGTAGTTTTAAAGATCTAAGCATACATAGGGATATAGGGACAGAGAAAGCGACTTTGTTTTATACTAGGTATGTAGTGATAAAGTAGCTATTACTATCGGTTAAGCATTATGTTATGTATAACAGAAAAGGCCCTGCTGACAAATCTGTTTCCCAAATAAACAATGAATAAACATAGTCCGAATTATGAAACAAAATTTTGCTTTTATACACAAAACTGTCGATCAGCTGATTCATTCACCTTGGGAGGTTATATTCCTTTTACATTCTGACCGAGAATAATAATATTTTTCTTTTTTTTGATTTGTTTTCACGAGCTTCGACTTATCGGTCAGTAAAAACACCTTACATAAACAAAACATCAACATAATAATTGTGATAACGACTTGTATAAAAGTGGGGAAACTTCTAATGAGATAAGTTTTCGGTATCAGCCCGCATAGCAAATTCCAGTCGTGAAGTCAGAGTTTCCTCGCTAATATCGCCGTTTCAACGTTTTATGGAGCAAATCCTAAAGCCAACGAACACCTTATACAAATAAATGCCACATCGAATCGATAGAAGATTATCGAATATTTTTTATGGTTTTTATTTCAGTGTAGGCGAGCCATCGCAAAGCCTAGCTGCCTTAAAGCTAGTCTTCCTCAGCATCGTCTAAATTAATATTCGTCTACCCACAACTTCGTGACGACACAGTTCTATAGGTTTGCAATCGCAACCAGCCGAGGTGTCAGCAAGCGGAAAGCTTCGAGCGCGACATTTCGACTGGTGGTGATTTCGCGGACGGTGAGCAGGGTAAACAAGACTCAGGGGTCGTGTTTACCCTCCTCGAGGGGGAAACTGTGACGTCACGTAGTCTGGGGGTCGGGGGCTGTCCAACGATGCTCTGATTGAACCGCCACCGAATCGACGGCCTAGAGTTTTGTAACATGGATTCCCTTTTAGACGAACTAATTTTTAATGAAATTTCTTTCGTGAAGGGCAGATCCGTTGCTAAGGGCTTTTGTTTTCGGCCGTGATTAAAAATAGATGTACCCAATTTTCATTTAAAGTATATATTTTCCATTTTCAGTCGACAATATTTTACATTAAGTGATATTCTTCCATGCTGGACTGGGATCAAGAGAAAAACATAGAATATGCCAGCTGCATTTCCTCCCGGGCATGCTGTAATAACCAGCTAAGGGATCCAAAGGTTTCAGTATACAGCAATTTAGGCGATGGACCTGTCACTACAGCGGTACTTACAGATCTAGCTTAAATAATCCTCAAAACTTTGTCAGACGTGGCGGAACGACCTTTTTAGGTCGCTTCAGCTCTGCCTACCTCATTAGGGATAAAGGCGTGATTATATTTATGTATGATATTCGTAGTCTATAGCTTTTATCGGGTTATAAATTGTTCTGCGCCACGGGTAAAGCCAGCAACAATGGCTGTATGTTAGGGTAGAACCTACCCAGGCTTTAGTGGCTATTGTTAAGTAGATCCTCTGAGCCTGATGTAGAATATGACCTACTGTTTGATGGTGGAACAAAAGAAAAGAGAAAACACCACTCAAGTAAAACAGAGTAACTAAAAGCGGGTATTGTTTAAATAAATACGATTCGGTTGGTTAGAGCTGCGGCATAAACCACTTTAGTTGTTGTAAAATTTAAGATTTATGTATTTTTTATACAAGTTTTGAACATAATATAACACTGTGCAAACACAAATCTAAAACTTATTTTTATCGGTACGAATAAACGTGTACGAATGTTTATCTTATTAAATTACTATTAATCCTAACCTTCCATGCTGGACTGGGAGTGAGAGAAAAACATAGAATGTGCCAGCTGCATTTCCTCCCGAGCATGCTGTAAAAACCAGCTAAGGGTTCTGAGGGTAGGTAGGTGAGTATATTGTAATTTAGGCGATGGGCTGACAACCTGTCACTACAGCAATATACGTACAAATCTTTCTTGAATGGCCCTCAAGACTTTGTCAGACGCGGCGGCCTTTGTTTGGGCGTTTGCGCTCTGCCTACCCCATAAGGGATGGAGGCGTGATTGTATGTATGTATGTAATCCTAACCTTCCTGAAACAATAAATGAAGAACGTATTGTCGGTTGTCATTAAAGATCCTGAAAACACTTCAGTAGTGGAATTGTAAGGCTCATCCTTGACATAGTTTTCTGAGTTTCGTCCTTCAGCCTTCAGTTCATAACTTGGTATTGGTCTTGTTTTGCAGATCTGTGGCTTATTATTATGTAGATAAGAGTATATTTACCCGACTACGGCAAAGCAAAAAGGAGGGTCATGATGTTTTATACGAGTCGAATACACTAAGATTTGTTTTGATTATTAATAGGTAAATAAGCGTTACTTACTAATAAACTATACCTGTATGTATAATACTATGTACCTTTACTGTATGTGTTGTAAAATAAGGTCATAGTAGAATTGAAAATTATTGTTCCTCATATTAAGCCAACGAAACCAAACCCTCGTGGGCGTAATAGAATGTAAAAATTTCGCTACCTTTAATTATTTTGTGAACTATCACATTTTAAAATGAAGGGATTCCGTAGCTTATTTGAAGAATACTCATCGTAATTTCTACTATGCCCTGTGCCTTAGTCCTCTTGCTTTGTCGAACGTCTTTGGAGGGAAGCGAACCAGCTAAACCGATTTGCCACCGAGGCTTCCGAATCCTATTACTCTGCCATCTTCAATGGAACTAAAGAACCCTACGTCGTATTGTTAAGAGTTTGCGACTTCATTCAAGACTGTTACAATAGACTTGCGTTAAAATTAAGAATAAGTATACGTAGTCAAATTAGTATGGCTAACGAAGACGCAAATATTGTTTTACCTTATTTGACATCACATTCAACTGCATAGTGGCATAATGACAGTTACATTTTCCTTCCAATTGCTTTGGAGACGATGGGTTCATGGGGTCCTAGCGCCCGTTCTTTTCTAAAAAGTATTTCAGCGCGCCTCATCGAAGCAACGTCAGACCAAAGAGCAGGCAGTTATTTTGCACAGCGTCTTAGTTTGGCTGTGCAACGTGGAAACGCTGCTAGCCTTCTGGGAACGTTGCCTCGATGCGGTGCCTTAGAAGATATATTTTATTTGTGAAATGTTTATTTTTATATTTTTTTGTAATAAAATTATTTGCTACAAAAAAAAAACTGCATAGTTACTGAACACAAAAATAATTAACAAAATGTCCAGTGGGTACCATTATTGTTCATGAAACATAATCAAAAATACTTCGAAGTGATCGAAAATTTTAATTAAAATAATTTCCAATGAAAATAACGCTTAAAACACAGTCATACCAACATAATGTCATCAAAAAGGTTTTAAATCATTAATAGGACAATTTTATTCACAAACATTCGACTTACCAGCTCATACAATTAGTGGATCACTGTGATAATTAACGTATTCATCAGGAATTACTTGCAATGAAAGTAATTAGTCTACAATCAGGAAAATCTGGACCATTTATTCACTTTCATTTAAAAATATTGAATAAATGAAAAGTTCAAAGGTATTGACTGTTAACTACTTTACCAAGTTCTATTCATCATTTGAAAAGTTTGTATTTTAAACGAACTTATTATATCACTCTCAATCATGTCAAGATTTATCTCTATAATATAAGTGATACAAATCACTACAATCTTAAATAACCCTCAAAACTTTGTCAGACGTGGCGAAATGACCTTTGTTTAGGTCGTTTGCGCTCTGCCTACCCCATTAGGGATAAAGGCGTGATTATATGTATGTATGTATGTATATAAGTGATTGTAACTTCTTCTTTAACCAAATATTACCACTAGAACCATTCCCTTGTGGGAAAAGAAACATAAAACATCGTCAAACCTATGTCACAGTAGGAGCAGGGAAAAGTAAAATGTCTTTGGGTATATTAGTACAATGCAAGCTACTAAAATCAGCTGGGTATAGGTCCTTAACGAGTACAACGTGTCCCAAGAGAAAGGTTATATTTGATTACCCTGTTAAAAACTCTCCTGAAGATCCCGTCCTGTCCTGTCTCGGTTCATACCGTTTCGCGTGATGAGTTGACGATTTAGTAAAGGCTGTCAGAAAATCCTGGACATGACTAGCCCAATGTACTTACTGCCCCTTTCTTCTACTATGTCCTTGCAGAGTTGATCCGTGTAATTTGCGCGAGGCTGTGGCGAGACAATGTGACGGATCACTTCATTATCCCGGTGTAATTAAGCCCGTCACGTAGGATAAATACTAATCTTTCTCATTGTGTGTTCGTAATGTTTTGCAGACTTTCACCATCCCATAGTATCTACATTTGATTTCCTTTACCCAAGGTTGCCTGGTAGAAATTGCTACTATAGCAATAAGGCCGCATTGTACTTTAGTTTTTATTTAATTTGTTCCCAATTCCTGTTTTCACGAGAGTGCGGTATCAAACAGTTTACTGTGTTCAAATTGGTGTGCGAAACGCCATTGGATTTCTGGGTAAGCTCGCTGCATCATGGACTGTGTGTCAGTTACCAAAGACCCGAGTCTTTAGTCAGGTCAGGTAATGATCAGGCCTGAGGCCAGAGCAACCCACATTGTAAAAACAAAAGCATAAACAATCTCCCTGCTAGAGTTGATAAAGTAATTTGTGGACAACATGTGATCGTTTCATTATCCCGGTGTAATTATGCCTGTCATGACGTTTACGACATGTCGCACTGAAATATCGTTACAATAGGGTTTTAGTGTGATGAATGCATTATTAGTGGTTTCATTCGATCAGATAAGAATGGCACATGTTTTCATGTTCAGCGACGGTGCTAATATGGCGACTATGAAAATGGACCACTAAAAAAAAACGTCTTATAATAAAAACTGTAACGTAAGACAGAAAAAATAAAGTGTATGTTCGTTAAAATGTAAGTACTGTGGGCACCAGCAACATTACAAAAATAAAATACATACATACATACATATAATCACGCCTTTTTCCCTAATGGGGTAGGCAGAGCGTAAACGACCTAAACAAAGGTCGTTCCGCCACGTCTGACAAAGTTTTGAGGGTTGTTTAAGATACATTGCTGTAGCGACAGGTTGTCAGCCTGTCGCCTAAATTGCAATATACAGAAACCCTCGAATCCCTTAGCTGGTTTTTATAGCATGCTCGGGAGGAAATGCAGCTGGCACATTCTATGTTTTTCTCTCGCTCCCAGTCCAGCAAGGAAGTAAAATAAAATACATACATTTTATAACTATAAATACATATTACTTTTATCTTCATTAAGCTATAAACCCGCGCATGTGGACTGAGCACTTACGTAGATATTGTGGTCCATTTTGAATGAAACTTTTAATATAAAATCCAATTATGCTGCCTGAAACAGTAATGGCTGGCAGTTTTCAGTATAAAACAAAACCGCAAAGAGCGAGCTAATGTAATGTAGGATACTCGTAATTGAAAAGTGTGTTCGTGGGACCGATTACTATTTTCTCATTTATTTTTGGACCACATCTGCGAAAGCATTTAGCAATGTCGCCTTTGTTGGGTTTAATGAACATTGGAGGTAAACATAGGTAAGTGTGTTTAAAGATTAAACATACTAAGAGTTTATTGCCTTTTTGTTTGTTAAATGAAAATGAAAAATTTATTAATAACAGTAGTTATAAGTCAATGACACAGGTCAGGTACCAATATCTACATGTACACATTTACTTAAAATAGATCCATTTCATGACATAAATATAAGAATTTAATTCTACTTTAAAACATTGTAATTCTTATACATTCATACATATGTTATTATACGGAGGTCCCGGGTTCGATTCCCGGCGGAGGACTAACTTTGTGTTGTTGTTTCTAGTTTGGTTAGGACATTGCAGGCTGATCACCTGATTGTGCGAAACGTACGATGATCCATGCTGTCGGATGGGCATGTAAATAGACGGTCCTGTGCCTGATTTCTCTCTGGTCGTGTCAGCCAATCTGTCTAATCAGAATAAAAGATTGAAGGAATAGAGAGTGCAGGAACAGTGTGTGTAGCGCAAACACTTGGGCACTAAAAACAAGTCCTTCGCAGTTGGCTATCTCCGGGAGATTGGCCGTCATCACCGAAAATCGGTGGGAGGACTATTATTATTTTACAAGTTATCTTTTGACAAAGAAAACAATATCTGTTACAGAGAGGCTAGACAGACGGAATTAACGATAGAGCAAACTCATCTAGACAGATTTAGGTAACAAGGTACTAGTAAGTAGCACTCTAACGCATTTGTAGCGATCTTTCGTTCTATGTAGTCTTTATACATTCGAACCCAATATAAATGCCTTAATGTAAAACACAAGAAATTCCTCACCTAGCACGAAATTAAGTTCCTATTGATATCCTCGAATCCATCATGAGATTTTTGGGATATTTTATTTGATATCCTGTATCTTTCCATCCATATTGGTTAGGATTCGGGACGCCAGGTGGAAATATTACCTTCGGAAGATAAATGGCGATATGCGAACCGTTTCGTTTGTTTTTGTGCTGAAGTAAAATATAACGTCAAATACTTAAATAGCTAGCATCACCTCATTATATTGCTGTGGTGGTAATAAACAATTTAATAAACTGTACCTGTGTACTGGACAAAATTACCTATTTATAGAGCTAATAGATATTTATTAGTAACATGTAGTTTAGTAGGCTAGTTTTAAATAGGTACGACTATTAATGGTCATTATTATTTATTTATTTACTGTTTATTGTACACAAGTAAGAAGAGAGACAATACACAAGGAATACCGACACAACAAGTACAGCTTATTTCTACTAAGAAATTTCTTCCAGCTGACCTACGGAAGTGAGACTTAAAATAAGAGGCAAATTAGGCGTGCACAAATAAAGCATAATATTAAAATAATACCAGAAAATTATAAATTACATAAATAACTAATTATATAAATACTTAAAATCATAATAATTATATATACATGAATATATATAAATACATATATATACATACTAATACTATACGGAAAGTGAAAGGTAATGCTCCTTTACTCTCTTTTTAAAGACAGCGACAGAAGGACTGTCACGGACCGTGTGCGGAAGCGAATTCCATAACCTGGCCGCATTGACAGTGAAAGAATAAGATTAAAAATCTGTGTGGTGGTGAGGAATAGACAGTAGTGATTTAACAAAGGACGAGATGGTTTGTCCTGGGAACGCGAGAAATTGAAACGTTCACGAAGATAATTGGGAGAGCAAGGGTTTGAAATAATGTTATAGAGTAAACAGAGAATGTGAGTGTTCCGGTGGAAGCGGATTGGGAGCCACTTGAGCTGTTTGCAAAACTGGAAAACATGATCGTACTTTCGTAGACCGTACACGAAACGTATGCAAAGATTTTGAAGGCGCTCAAACTTGTTTAGTAGCTCCTCTGTGGCATCTAAGTAACAAGAATCGGCGTAATCCAGAATAGGAAAGAGGAGAGATTGTACCAAAGAGATTTAAGTTTTCAGGGGCAAGAAACTTTGAAGACGTTTAAGGGAGTGAAAGGAAAAATAGAGCTTTATACTGATTGTGTTAACGTGAGTTACCCAAGACAAATTAGAATCGAAAATTACCCCCAGATTCTTAGCCGCACTAGTGTAAGCAATGGGAGTGCCGTTGTAGATAACAGCCGGGAGGCTGTTACTATCCAGTTGCTGACACATATATCTGCTACCCATAATCAAGTGCTATGCTCAATGCTACCTGTGATTTTTTAGGATTGACCAACAGACCAAAAGAGGTAGCCCAAGTATTAATTTTAACCAAATCTAAGTTTAAGTCAGCTACAGCGTTATCAATGTCAGCAGCCTTGAAATGTCGATAAAGTTGTAAGTCGTCAGCGTAGAGATGGAAGCTAGAGGAAATAACCGAAGTGACGGTGTTAATAAATACTAAGAAAAGAAGAGGAGAAAGCACGCCACCCTGTGGAAATCCCGCAACGAGATCACACCAATCAGAGAAAGCCTCATCAGAGCGGACCCGCTGCGAGCGACCACGAAGGTAAGATTCGAACCGAGCTATAACTAAAGAGGAGATGTTAAGAGAACGAAGAACGGAAAGAAGAATGTCAAAATCTACGGAATGTACACATTTACTTAAAATAGATCCATTTCATGACATAAATATAAGAATTTAATTCTACTTTAAAACATTGTAATTCTTATACATTCATACATATGTTATTATACGGAGGTCCCGGGTTCGATTCCCGGCGGGGGACTAACTTTGTGTTGTTGTTTCTAGTTTGGTTAGGACATTGCAGGCTGATCACCTGATTGTGCGAAACGTACGATGATCCATGCTGTCGGATGGGCATGTAAATAGACAAAGTCAAAATCTACGGAATTAAAAGCGCTACTAAAATCAAGCAATGTAAGGATGGTCAAAGATTTATTTTCCATAGCGAACCGGATATCATCAGTGACTTTTATCAAAGCCGTTACAGTGCTATGACCAGGCCGAAAACCTGACTGAAAAGGTGATAGTAGATTATTTGACGAAATATAGTCAGCAAGCTGTTTGTGGACGATGTGTTCTAGGACTTTGGATAGGAAAGGGAGAATGGATATAGGTCTAAAATCGGAAAAGGATGAAGGATTGGAAGTTTTTGGAAGAGGAATAATGTTTGCATGTTTCCATGCAGAAGGGAAAGAACTCGACACCATGGAGAAATTGAAAATATGTGTAAGAATAGGCAAGAGTTCGGGAAGGATCAAGGGTATCATACGGGAACAAAGGTTGTCATCGCCCACAGCAGTTGAAGAGATGGCCAGTATATGTTTCTTTTCATCCTCTTCAGATACGGGACCAAAGTTAAAAGAACAGCATGAAGGTAATGTTTGGCAAGAAAGATTAAAAATAGCGTTAGATTGAATTCTGTCCTCAGTAGTAACAGGTGGAAGAGAGAAGTGGTTATTCAAATCGTTTAAGTTTAGGCCAACTTCGGAAGAAGTTAAAGAATTGCCAATACCTAGTGTTTTGAGAGAACTCCAAACTTGTACGGGATCACAGGCTTCAATTGAGCTGTGTATGTGGCGTCTTCTGTCATCTCTACACATTCGACTACAACGATTTCTTAAATATTTATAACGAGATAAGTTTTGGTCTGTTGGACATCGCCTATACCGCTTTTTGGCATGATCACGTTTGCCCAGCATATCCATGATGTCTTGAGTGAGCCAAGGAGTTGGAACGCTCTTAATTTTAACCTTCTTAACCGGAGCGTGAGAGTCAAATAACGTTAAAATGCTTAAGTTAAGAATACGAACTTTATCGTCAATCCGATCCGCAGCTATAAGAGAATTCCAGTCAATCTTGGAAGCATCTCACCTCAACGAATCCAAGTTAATGCCCCTGAAGCTACGTAAGAAACGGAATTTGGGTTTACGCCGAGGGGGTCGAATTTTGTAAGATCATGATGTGAGAAGGAGAAAGAAGAGAGAGAAGAGGTGAAGAAGAAATTATTAAATCAAGAAGAGATGGAGGGTTATTCGAGTAATGATCTGTGGTAGTGAGTGGAAAAATATGGAGACGAAGACAAGAATGACTGCAGTTTACGAGTACGGTAGTCATCTTTTACCAGGCAGGTATTGAAGTCACCCATTAACAGCGTGTGATCATATTCTGGACAGTGTGTGCACAGTATATTTTCCAGTGAATCAAAGTAGTTAATATGGCAATTAGGACTATACAACACTGCAAGAAGTATTTTTTATGATGTAAAGTGACTTCAATAAAAAGGTGTTCTGCTGACTTCGAATAAGAACTCGGTGATGCACTAACAACCATGTACACGATATCGCCACGTAGGTAGATGGCTATACCACCGCATCCCTTGTCGGTTCGGTCGTTCCGAATGAGTTTATATCCTGGAAGAGGAAATTGGGTGGAGGCCAGAGAAGGCTTGAGATGTGATTCTGAAATAAGAATGGCGTCAATATATGTATTGCTAAAAGCTGCCAAAAGATCGGGATAATGGCCGGAAACACTCTGTGCGTTAATATGCACGACATTAAAATTATTAATGAATTTAGAAAAAACATATTTCAACTGATCATGGGTCGAATGCAAGGAATCACTGTCACTACTAGCACTCAGATAACTATCTGAAGAAGAAGAGCAAGAGAGGAAACTATCATTTATGTGGGGCATAATATCCATATTGTATATAGGTAATACAAATATAACAGAATACTAAAATATTAAATAAAATAAAATTTACTGCACGGCAAAGATGACACTTAGCCTAATAAGCCAGCCAGCACTTGCCGCAATAATAATTAACGCGTACAAAATTACCAATGAACGTAAACAATCACAAACCAAGATACAGGGCTAGATGAGACACAACATAACAAATTAAACAATAATGTATTATTCTGACCAAACAACAATTAAACTATAACATAAAGTAACAACAGCAACAATACCAGGCCACTCAGAAAGTTTTGCGATAAATAGTTTTTATATATGGCAGGCTGGCCGGTTAGAATCTTTTTTGAAAATATGATTACTTGTAAGTAAAAATATGTGTGTTCCATTTTCAAAATTTCCCTCCACATTTTTTGCGAGCCAATTCAAAGTATCGTGTCTTACTGAAAAATGGATCTGCGCCGGGAACATTTTAGAGCTATGATTTTTTACGATTTCAAGTGTCGCCTGAAACCGGATGAATCGTTCGATAGACTTCAAATGGCATTTATGGATAAAAGCCCCTCCAAGGCAACCGTGTATCGTTGGTATAACGAATTTAGGCGCGGTCGACCAACCTTGGGGGATGAAGAAAGAAGCGGTCGCCCTTTGACGGCTATTACGGAAGAAAACGTGCTAGCAGTGAAAAATTTAATCCAAGATAATAGGCGAATTACATATCAGGAGATTCAGCACATATTAAAGATTGGATCGGGAAGCGTTCACGAGATTCTACATGGGCATCTTCGCGTGAGGAGGATAGTATCGCGCTGGGTGCCGCACTACCTCACCGACGCTCAGAAGCAGGCCCGGGTGGAATGGTGCCGTGATATGCTGAACAAATTTGAAGCAGGCTCGTCTCGGCGTGTTTACGACATCGTAACAGGTGATGAGTGCTGGATTTATCAATACGATCCAGAAACCAAGCGCCAGTCGACAGTTTGGGTGTTTCAAAATGAACCAACGCCTACCAAAGTGAAGCGATATCGAAGCGGGGGGAAGATTTTGATCGCCAGCTTTTTTAATTTGACTGGCCACTTGGCCTCAATTCCCTTACGAGATCAAAGAAGCATTAACGCCGAATGGTATACTACCAAATGTTTACCAGAAGTTTTTTCTGTTGTGAGCAACAAGCGACCAAACACAGAGCTCCGCGGACTACTGCTCCACCACGACAATGCGCCTGCACACACCGCGCTCAAAACGAGGGACTTCCTGGACAGCACACCAGTCAAACTCCTGGGTCACCCTCCTTACAGCCCTGATCTAGCACCGTGTGACTTCTTTTTATTTCCAAAAATAAAAAAATCAGCTCAAGGGGATACAATTTTCGTCGCCGGAAGATGCGCTGGCTGCGTTCGAGCAGGCTGTAAACGAGGTGTCTACGGCGGACTGGAAAAAGTGTTTTGAAAACTGGTTCAGACGCATGAATCTTTGTATAGAGGCTGGTGGAGAGTACTTTGAAAAGATTTAATAAAAATATATGTACCTGTAGAACAATTTTTTTTAGTGTCGCAAATCTTTCTGAGTGTCCCACGTACAAGGAGATTAGAACACAAATACTAGTAAAAAACCCACTATAATTTTTTTTAAATTACATGAAACAACACGAAGTGAGTTAAATGCTAGTTGCTGGTGAAAAACTGACTATTGACAAGCGCAAGCGCAAACGTCAGATCAAACGTCAGATAAACGTCAAATTCACTAACCTCTTTACAAAATGTTAATAAAAACAAAACAGAAATATAAAAATGCGGTCACAAAATAGAAAACAGGGCAAATGTGTTGTTTACCTCCACGAACGAAATATTGAAAAACATATACCCGACAAAACCAAAAGACACATTGCGTTACTTCCGATTGCGCAGTCGGTTCCCAGAAGCACCGGTCGCTCCACTCGCTGGTTGTCTAGTAACAGCAGGTGCTTGCTTCTTCACAACAGCAGCAGCAAATTGCACCTTGTCACCGGTTACTGGCGTGTGAGGCTGCGTAGACTTGGAGTTGCCCGGCGTCGAGTACTTGGGATCCGGAAACCGCTTGATCAACTCCTGCAATTCGATGAATGCCTCAATCTTCTTCCGGGTCTTGTCGGGCAAAATAAGGGTTATTTTACCTTCTGACGACCAGCAGTTGGATATTCCGAAGTGCTTCCTAGCAGCAACAAACACCGTGTGCCGAGACTTGGTCAAGAACTCGGAAATGATGATCCCAGAGCCCTTGAGCACTGTTTTGGAGTCCCAAACAAGGCGTTTTCGGTCAAGATTATGGAACCGGACGAGTACAGCTCGTGGCTTCGATGAAAAGGTCCGCAAATGATGACAGACTTGCAGATCATCAGAGATAATTTCGGTCAATTTCATTTGGTCGGTTAACATGTTTGTGATTACCTTGTTCAACTGTTCTTCTTTATTTTCAGCAATGCCATGAAACAACAGGACCTACCGGCGCAAGAAAGTCTCATGGCGGTCGAGACCCAAGGACAGCAAGTTGGTTTGGGCCTTAAGTTTGTTGAGAACTTGCCACACAAAGGTCTTGAACTGATGGAAGTCCCGAGACAGCGCAGCTTGATCAGAATGTGCGCATTCTGATCAATTTGCGCTGTCTCGGGACGCAGCATTGGATGGAGATGTAGCCTTCATAAGCCGCTCCTCGAAGCCCCCCATTTGCGAGTACAGCTTTGTGATGTCGTCTCCATGGGCACAGAGTTGTTCAGACAGGTCCATGATGACAGTGCAGTGTAGTCAAGTGCAGTGAAAGTGGTTACAAATCGAACAAAGTGTAGAAATTTATTTATAAGGCACGTGCAAGTAGGCTTAGGAGTTAATTAAACCAAAACATTATATGATTAATGTTTGGTAAGTAATTAATTTTAATTAAAACTTTATAACCAAAAACGTTTGTGTGTTTTTTGCGACGCCTACCCGCCCTTTGCTATTTATTATTTTATTTTATTTGATGTAGCTTGAAGACGTACATGATTGTTTAACAAAACTCTTCACTTATTTTTGGTTTATCGTATGACTGATATCAACCTTATATGTTTTCTTCAACATTCGTATTCCAGTCAGCTAAAATATAGCTCTGTGATTGAATTCTTGCTCGTGACTTTGAGCTAAAACTGAAAATCATTATTATTTTCACACGAAACGAAACCAAAACATTATATGATTAATGTTTGGTAAGTAATTAATTTTAATTAAAACTTTATAACCAAAAACGTTTGTGTGTTTTTTGCGACGCCTACCCGCCCTTTGCTATTTATTATTTTATTTTATTTGATGTAGCTTGAAGACGTACATGATTGTTTAACAAAACTCTTCACTTATTTTTGGTTTATCGTATGACTGATATCAACCTTATATCTTTTCTTCAACATTCGTATTCCAGTCAGCTAAAATATAGCTCTGTGATTGAATTCTTGCTCGTGACTTTGAGCTAAAACTGAAAATCATTATTATTTTCACACGAAACGAAACGTTCGATCACGAACTGTCTGCATTTCATTGCCAGACTAGACTTGTCTACAGAAATGTGCATTCCTAGACTTAATGGCATTGCAAACAATTTCAGAGCTAATGAGAAATCGATCGATGTATATTGAAACCAGCTGAACTTAGTAGGTAGATGATGTGATGACACAATTAATTTTAAAAATACGAGTAAAATCACGTTTATACTTATGACATTTAGGAAGAGTAAGCATTCATTATGTACTTGTTTCAGCATTAGCCGTATTGCCACACCTATCAGATAGAATTTGTGTATAATTTTAATAGGTAGGTACTGTAGGTAGTGAAAAGTTGTCATCATATCATCTACACTGCTAACCACCAAAACCCTCAGTTCCATATTAGTAAAGTTAGTAATAATAGAACCAAAAATGGTATGTGTTATTGACGTAAACTTGTCCAAAGAACAAAATATTGCATCAGTGACCCAAAACTATCAATTTACGTAACAAAACAAAGGCGCGGTCCTACTCTCCCTAAAATTGTTCTCTGCGTTATTTAGGTAGCGCTAACTTTTGTAAACAGTTTTGTTTGATGTAAGAATGTTATAGGAATAATATATAAACTGGATATTTAGGCTTTTAGGTACGAGTTATAGTTAGGCACAATGGCAAATGTTTTTGATCATATCTGGGAACCGGAAGTAGGCTTCGCAACGCCTATCGGAGTCCAGCGTTACGTATCTGGCTAAGTTATGTCGGTGTACCTATGGAAATGCATTTAAGGCATCCGGGTGAAATCGGTCTATCATCTTCGGTCGATTCTGTATTATGCCTGGCTTAGACCAAAATGGAGACCAAACCCGTCGAATTAAAAAAATCTTCTAAACGTTTAAATCGAATAGCAAGATTTGTCTACATCTGGTTTACATACATCACACCACTAATTTACATATAAAACAATTAGGTTATTTTGGTGGCAGCACCAAGGGTGGGAGTTACTCCAAAAACGCGTATCTTCAGTCTAAGGTAGCAATTAAGTTGTCACTTGCGTTAAGTGTGCGTGTGTCTGAGTAACTTGAAGTACCTAAAGTCTAATTACCGACGAGTCTCGAAGCTTTTGAGACTGTTTACTAAGAAATTAAGGGGGTATAATGTTATTTTGAGTAAAGCTTGCGTTATTTGCTGTTTGTTTGTAGGTGTTTATTTCTCGTTAAAAGGAGGTGACTTAGTAAAGATTTCTCGTCAAATCTAAAAGACACATCTAAAACCGAGTAAGTCACGAGCTATCTGAACGTGCGATCGGCTGGTACGAAATAGATTTAGGTTAATATCAAGTAAAGTTATAAACGCAGACGTAAAGATAACCTTCATTATCATACTGTATATCTGCCTTCTGCGCAAAGGGTTAAATTCCCGGATATACTTTCTATATCTTAGTTCGAAAATAATACATATATTGATCGTTAAACCTAATACAAAAGTAAAATCTAAAACGCAGAGAAGCTATGATCTTTGGAAAGCAATACGAAAATACCGCAATGTCGTCGTCGATTTAGACTGTGTGGGTAGACTGGACTATACTAGCGATGACCTAATGAACAGACCGAAAGCGAGCAATGCCTATTAAGGTTGAAGCTAGAGGTTGAAGCAGTCAACCAAAAGCCACGTGTGCTGTGTAAGTGACTTATTTCAAAGAATAATAAGTTGTTTAGTAAGTATTTGTTTACGAATATTGTAAAGAGACTACTGGGCTAATAAAGCAAATCTTTTACCATATAGAAACTAGGTAGGTAGGTAGTAAACTAGGGTACTTTTTACTGCGAATAAATATACCTTATGAGTACCTACCCTTACTCATAAGGTATATTTTTTAACCCTTCAAACGTGATGTGAACGTGAACGTGATGAATGTGATTCAAAATGGTAGTTATTACCTACAGTTTCGTTCAATTTTACACAATTATGTACTTAAAGAAAATAACAACATTTTAAGAACTTTTGTAATTACTATTCACAATTAGGTACTTACTATTGTACACGTATGATTCACTGTACGTACATGCACGTAAACAATAACTTTATTATAAACACACGTCAGGAAATATTTTTCTCACGGTACATAAACAACAAAGAGCGAATATTTAATTCCAAAACAAACCACATGATTCATCCAGATTCCTGCGCATGAGTTGTGTAATGCATACCTGAAACAAAATAAAGTGATTATTAATTTCGATACAAACAAATTTTATTATGCATTTTATTTGTTTATTTAAAATACCCGATGTAAGGGACAGCTTCCCGTGAATAACCACCTCGATCAGACAATTTGTATGGAAAAGCCAAATTTATTTTTTTATTTCCTGAACGTATTTCTTGGTGAAAGTTCTTCAGTTTCGTTGACTAAGTAACCCCTATCAGTTTGCGGTAACTTACACCCGGTATCATAGAAGTGGGTTTGCTCTTGACTCTAGTTTAGGTCAGAATCCGGGAGTTGAGACAGAGTATTATTTTTAGAAAACATACATATATATTCATAGTCACGCCTTTATTCCTAATGGGGTAGGCAAAACGTAAAGGACCTAAACAAAGGTCGTTCCGCCACGTTTAACATAGCTTTAGAGGGTTATTTTTTATTTAAGATAGATTTGTAGGTATTGCTTAGTCAAAGGTTGTCAGCCCATCGCTTAAATTACAAAATACTGAAGCCCTCAGATCCCTTAGCTGGTTTTTACAGCATGCCCGGGAGGAAATGCAGCTGGCACATTCTATGGAATAAAAGCTCGTTCATTATCGCTTTCAGTTACATTTGATATTATAAGACATAAAATAAATAAAATCAATTAAATATGAGCGACGAATGAAAGATTTGTAATTCAATAAAAGCTAAAAACATAATTCACCTGATTTTATAAGTGTTAATAAACATAATGCAAATTAAATATAATGCAAAATGAAATGTTACTGAATACTTTGTTATATTTTATAGAAATATCTACGAGTCTATTTATTTTAAATGTTCAAGCCGAAAATAACTATAAAACCTTTTATGTTCGAAAATATAAATTACACTTTCTCAATTTTATTAACGGCAAAATTTTAAATCAAGTTTTGAAGTTAGAGGAACAAACTGAAAATAAAACAGAGTAAGCAAATGCGAACTTTCCGACGCGTCGGCTCATAGAAAAACTTGTGTAGCGGAAAACCGGTTTCAACTAGATTAAAATTTGTTTGTTGTTCAAGCACTGTTTGTTGAATAAATACGTATATTAGTTTAGTGAATAACGTATGACTTTGGCAACGATAGTTTTTGCCAAAGTTTGGTAACTTGGCAGCTAGGCAAATAATTAGCTTTTTCAATATACTTCACACCTGGACAGTTTTTAACTCTGTACAAAGCACAAGTCCGATTCTGCAAGGAGTATTGCAGTCACCTCTGGGACGACTCAGCCAAATACCGACTTGCCGCACTCCATTCGATCATGTCATCTTCTGGGTGAGCTCGCTTCATCGTCAACTCCGTCTCAGTTGCTCCCAATCAAGAGCAAACCCATTTCAAAAAAAAAAAACAAGAAACAATTAAAATTTTAAGTTTGAAAATATCGGTACGACTCTTTCTTGTTTCTCTCTCTTTTTCGTTTTAAAATCAACGATATATTTTCTATGTTCCTAGTATCTACTATCTCTATCATAGTCACAAGGGGTTCATATTTATAACGAATCTCAGGATTTCTTATCTGGCAAAAAAATATGAAGATAATAGATGATAAAAAACCATTACCTTTTAAGGCAGTCATTTTCTGTTTCACATTGAAATCCTATTTTTACGAGTAGGTTCCTGCGTAAAATAAAGGTTACGTAGAAACAGCTTCTGTCTTTTGCATCCCGTTCGTGACTTCTCCCCGTAAGATCTAATCTAGGTAAGGTAGGTACTATTTCCTTTACACTTGTCATATTATATTCAGCGCGCATGTTTCAAGTCAAATCTTGAAGACAGGCAAGTACAGCCTCAAGCATCCGAATTATAAGTGACAAGTTCAGAGAAGAGAGACTGAAAATAGCAGGCAAAGCAAAAGTATTCTGTCTGCACGTACATAACATTTCAGTCACTTATTTCCATGTTCATATTCTATTCTAAGCTCTGATTTATTTCGAAACATTGTTCTAAGTATAAAAGCTACTTACGTTTAGAAAACTTATTTTAGGTAGTACGTTTATAAGTATTTAGTTATTTGATATGTGCATACATACATATAATCACGCCTTTATCCCTATGGTGGACTGGGAGAGATAGAAAAACATAGAATGATCCAGCTGCCCTTCCTCCCGGGTATGCTGTAGAAGTCAGGAAAAGGGACTAAAGGGTTACAGTGTATTGTACTTTAGGCGTCGGGCTGACAACCTGTCACTATAGCAATAAATAAAATAAAAGAAATAATCATTTATTTCAGGCATTTAAATGTACACCCATATTCAACAACACAATATAGTCTTATAATTTATGTTTTCTTATTATTTAAATATAATCTTGCAATACGAGGGTCTTTCAATAAATACTTAGCCTACAAAAAGAAAACGAAAATTTTGGAAAAGTGGCAATTTATTTTTCAACATAGTCTCCTTTTAGTTCTATACACTTAGCCCAGCGATGCTCCAACTTTTTTAACCCGTCCGAAAAATAGTTTTTGTCAAACTCTGCAAAATAAGCCTCCGTGGCGGCGATGACCTCCTCATTTGATCCATATCTATTCCCGGCGAGTAACTTTTTCAGATTAGGAAACAGAAAGAAGTCACAAGGGGCCAAATCTGGAGAATACGGTGGATGGGGCAGCAATTCGTAGCGTAATTCGACCAATTTGGCCATGGCAACGGCAGACGTGTGAACCGGTGCGTTGTCGTGGTGAAACAGCACTTTTTTCTTCGCCAGATGGGGTCGTTTTTTCTTTAATTCGGCGTCGAACCGGCCTAATAAATCGGCATAGTAAAGCCCTGTAATTGTTTTACCCTTCTGGAGGTAATCGATGTAGATCACACCTTGTGAATTCCAGAAAACGGTGGCCATAACGTTTCCGGCCGATTTTACAGTTTTCGCCTTCTTTGGAGCACGTTCCCCGGTCTGGATCCATTGTTTTGATTGCTCCTTGGTCTCTGGTGTGTACCAGTGGATCCAGGTTTCATCGACGGTCACAAAACGACGCAAAAACTCCGCTGGATTCCGCTTAAACAGCGCCAAACACGTCTCCGATGTGGTCTCACGGTTGCGCTTGTTTTCCGGTGAGAGTAAACGCGGCACCCATCGCGCCGACAGCTTTCTCATGCCAAGTTCCTCGTGAAGAATATGATGCACTGTTCCTTCTGAAATGCCTACAGTCTCAGCTAGCTCCCGAACCTTCAATCGGCGATCTGCCAATACGAGATCATGGATTCTTTTAATGTTTTCCTCCGTAGTAGCTGTTTTCGGTGCACCTGGACGTGGTTCATCAAAAACCGACGTACGGCCACGTGCAAACTCGTTGAACCAATTCTTGACGGTGGCCATCGATGGAGAAGAGTCACCGTACACAGCATCCAAGCGCTCTTTGATTTCGAAGCGCGTTTTCCCTTCCAAAAATAGGAATCGAATCACCGAACGATATTGCTCTTTTTCCATTTTTGTAAAACCGATCGACACGTTCGCTTCCATAAGTTGTAAAATTAAAACAAATGAAGGGATTGGAATGAAAATTTGAAAAAAGAATTAAAAAAGAATGTGCTACACTGTTTTTAAACTCTTTTGAAACTACAGCGCCCTCTGGCGATGAGGCTCGGTACTTATTGAATGCACCTCGTACACATCACAATCTAAAATTGCCCTAAATTTTTGTCAGACGTGGCGAATGTGCCTTCAACGAGGCGTTTGACGCTCTGCCTACCCCGTAAGGTATAAAGGCGTGATTTTATGTATGTATGTATGTATGTATGTTTATCTCTAATGGGTCGATCTAAACAAAGGTCATTCCGCCACGTTTGACAAAGTTTTGAGGGTTATTTAAGATAGAATTGTATAATTTAATTGAATATTGCTATAATGACCGGTTGTCAGACCATCGCCTAAATTGCAATATATAGAAACCCTCAGATCCCTTAACTGTTTTACAGCATGCCCAGAATGATATCCAGCTTGCACGTTCTATGTTTTTCTGATTGCTTCATATGATTTGTTTATTTGTAATTATTAAAGAATTTTTCAGCCATAATAAGAAATACTAGCACATTTCAAGTAAATCATAAGGTTCCTTTTCCCAAAGAAAATCTTGTCAGGCCGCAAGTAAACCCGAGGAAAACTAGGCATCCTAGTTATCAATAAGCAGATCGAATCGGTCGCCCTAGAGACGGACACAAACAATATGACGTAGTAAGTACTACGCGAGTAACTATTATCGATTCTAGTATAATTCTACAACAGTACTTATAGTCGTAGCCACCCCGCCCTTAGACGTCATACAATACAATCGATCTTAGCCCCGTATTTATAATCCGCACTTAAGATTGACAGCCAGTTTGATTTCGTATCAGAAATGTCATTTCAGTACAAAATAGCATGTCAAATCCATACTTATTATTGCTAACAATCTTACAATACAATACAAAAATCTTTATTACACAAAGAAACACATACAACAGAAATAAAAATGAATAAACGGCTTTATTGCTAAAGCAGCAATTTCTACCAGGCAACCTTTGGGTATAGAAATTTTACAAGCAGAAAGCGGGATAGTGCATATCACTACATAGTATAAAACAAAGTCGCTTTCTCTGTCCCTATATCCCTTTGTATGCATAAATCTTTAAAACTACGCAACGTATTTTGATGCGGTTTCTTTTAATAGATAGAGTGATTCAAGATGAAGGTTTATATGTATAATGCATGCCTAATATAATAGAGAAACACTGATAATTTCCGTGCGAAGCCGGGGCGGGTCGCTAATTACTACATATAATACTTAGACAATATTTACACACTATTAATCTTGAGATAGCTTTATAAATACGAGCCTTAGTTCGGAGGCATTCTTCCACGTCCTGACTACGCAATCACTCTATCATAAATGTGAAATTTTGAGTGTCTGTCTGTATGTTTGCAACGGCTTTCTTAGAGTTGAGATTGTTGGAGCTTTTGTTCAGCCCAGTCAGGCTGTTATAGTGCCTATGTTGTACTTGTCTTTTGTTGTTATCTGTTGTGTTGTATGATTTGTTTTCTTACGTGCAATAAAGTACTTTTATCTTATCTTCCATGCTGGACTAGGAGCGAGAGAAAAACAGAATGTGTCAGCTGCATTTCCTCCCTGGCATGCTGTAAAAACCAGCTAAGGGATCCGAGGGTTTCTGGATATTTCAATTTAGGCGATGGGCTTACAATCTGTCACTACAGGAATATACCTACAAATCTATCTTAAATACCCTCAAAGCTTTGTCAGACGTGGCGGAATGACCTTTGCTTAGATCGTTTACGCTCTGCCAACCCCATTAGGGATAAAGGCGTGATTATTTATATGCATGTATTTACTGTGGGAAACTATCACATTGCCGCGGGTGAACCCGTTAAGTCGCAAGTGAATCCGCGGGTCTGAAAGCTAGTTACTACACTGGCAGAAAGCCAACCGTAAAGAAATCAAACTGAATAACATGCCAACTTGTCTCATTGTGTAAGTAACAGATTTGTTGACCTATTTTATGATTGTTGATGTACTATACGAACATTATTGACCACTTACGAAGTTTCTATGTTTACTAGCTAATTTAAATAATTTAAGTACCTACAGCTATTTCGTTTTTCCATGCTGGAGAGGTAGCGACAGAAAAACATAGATTGTGCCAGATGCATTTTCTCCAGGGCATGCTGTAAAAACCAGCTAAGAGATCTGAGGGTTTCAGTATATTGCAATTTAGGCGATGGGCTGACAACCTGTCACTACAGCAATATACCCACAATCTATCTTAAATAACCCTCAAAACTTTGTCAGACGTGGCGGAACGACCATTGTTTAGGTCGTTTACGCTCTGCCTACGCCATTAGGGATAAAGGCGTGATTATTATATATATTTGTAGCAATTTCGATTTGCGGTAAAATTAAATTGGACTTACAATAGTGACTGATATATTTAACACTTAATTTGTCTCATAGTTACACCGATATATTTGCCAGTCATCATTTATGAAAGAGATTTTTTTCTTTCACTTTCAAATTTCTCTATGTTCAAATTCTACAAGATCTGAAAAGATAAAATGTCTCAAAATGGGAATCTTCATATTTATGACGGAGTTTGTAATTTATGATCCTGCCGAGAAGTCATTAATAAACTCGAAAGTTTACAACTTAGCCAGATGTTGTCCGGGAAATATTTTACCTTTAAAATAAACACTTTAATACAGACATTTCCCACCCGCCTTCCTTGAACAAATTTACCGACATTGATATTTATCGAAATTTATTTTACCTACCTATTTTAAATCTATGTTATTGAGGGGTAAGAATATTATTATAATGTTGCTTTAAAACTTTTATTACTACATAATGTCTTTATAGGGAAAGTAACAAAACTTTTTATAGACAACTTGCCCTATTGTCGTTTTTGTGACATCTGACCTAGACAAGAATAAAGAGCAAACAAATTTCAAATAAAAATAGCTTTGTGTACAAAAGCAGGTCGACCAATTCGGAAATTCAAAGAACAATGAATGATGTCCTAACCTAAATTGCCGTCTGATAATTGTCTCAAATTAACCCCAAGGTTGTAGACATTCTAGCAGCTTAATTCCATATAGAGGTTATTTTCTGAGGCCATTTGCACACTTGCGTGAAGATAATAACACTAAAATTGATAAAATTCTTAATATTTCTATCTTTCATATATTGATTTTGAATTATATCTATTGCTAATAAAAAAAATACTAATATTTCCATTCATTCTGAGATGGAAGTGTCAAAAATATCTAACTCAAGAGCGTGATACTAAAATACTGTTTATAGAACGATATTTCCCTAAATTTCCCGTAATATGAAACCTCTTCTTACCTTTGTTGCGTGTCTAGAAGTCGCTAAGTCTATTTTTGACCTAAGCGTTACCATTTCTAAGGCTTCGGTTCGGTAATATTTCTGACGTCAAACAGCGTGTCGCAACAAAGTTATGATACTAAATACAGATACTTGATAATATAAGGTTTCTATTCAAGTTTGAAGTTCAGGAAAGTAAAATACATGAAGAGTATTTTTTATGCTATTGCTATTGAAAAGTCTAAGATGAGACGAAGTCGATGAGCTCCCAGAAACCTCAATCAAAGACTTTCCCAGAATATGTCGGAACAAAGTCGGCACTCAGCAAACTTCTTGGACTACCTTTTTAACAATAAAAACATTCCATATTGGAACCTATTCTACTACGCTAAAGGCAAACTATAAGTCAGTATATTTTCTGCAAACAAAATATCTAAAGAACTCCTGCTACCTTTAAAAGCCATAGTTATACACAGATTTTAAACGAAAATACAACTTAAACATACTTGAAAAGCATTAAAGTTGATTTAAACTTAGTTTTATAAACTCTTGCACGGTGATAGCACACTTAGCTCAAACTTATGTGATTCTAGGTGGAGTGTCGTGTCGTAAAATCTTATATGTTCTTGTAAAGACTGGTTTGCGGACGACCGTGTTTACTGAAAGTTATGGATTTGAAAAGGAAAAGAAAATACACTTTACTTATATTGCTTGTACGCTTTCGGGCTACATTAATTTTATTTTGGTGTATTTAGTTAGCAATATGTTTACTCGAAGTGATTTCAATTAAAACTGCAGTTTTAATGCACAGAGATATTTTCAACTATCTACTTTCTTGAACTAAGTTTATACCTACCATCATGAAATAAATACTTATTCATATTTGACTTGTTTCGATAACTGCCTATTTAATTCCAAGACGGAATAAATAATAACTAAAGAAAATATCTGAAGAGACTGTTGAAACAGCTCAATAATGAAATCTAAAGAAAATTACCTTACAATATTCAAACAGATTTACAATTTCCGTGGCAAAATTCCTAGTAAACAAAAGTATCAAATACAAAATGGCGGCCAATCAAGAAGGAGCACGTACAACCAGGGGTCGACCTAAACTAATTCCGGCCTGATCCCCCAGTGATCGACCAATGAGTGTTTCAAAATTACTTGTAATGTATTTTTCCGGAGCTTCTTATTGGAAAGTAAAAAAGAAAATTTTCGTTGGTTAAAGTTAAAGGCCATTGACCGAAGTTTTCGTAATAGTTGCTACGGTGTAGCGTGCGTAGTCAACTAGTCACATATTGTAGTTATATACTACGAAATACTGAAAGAGCTACGAATAGTTAGGAAGAGCGGATGGGAAAATGTGTATTTGGTGATAATTTAGAAGTAAACATACAAAACACAAGAATGCAAGAAAATTCTGCTTTCCAAATTTTCCTAGAAAGTTAGTATGATATGAGATTCTTGTCTTAGAGCACGACTGCAAGATAACAAAAAACTTAGTAACATTTTCGTATTTTCCCTTCCATTTTTTATGTCACAAAACCAAAGAATGATAAAACAAGTAACAAAAAAGCTGGAAAAAACAACGCGCTTGTTATGGACATTGTTATATCATACCAGTGACATCAGAGGGGCTTAAACTAATTCCGATGGAGTCCCGCGGGACGATCGCCCAATGAGCAGCTTTGAAATTACATCAGCGGTAATTCCATTGCTGGACTGGGAGCGACAAAAAATACTGCTTGTCTTCCCGAGCATACTGATGCTATAATGAAAAGAACCGAGGTTTCAGTGTATTTCTACAAGGCGATTATCTCCCGTCACCTTATAACGTAGCCACGAGGCCTACCTAATCTAGGGGATTAAACGACGGTACTGGTTTTTACACAGAGCGACTGCCATCTGACCTCCGCAACCCAGAAGGGAAACCAGACCCAATCCTATATAAGGTCAGTGTCTTTAAGCCGCCAATGCTTAGCACTGGCCTCTGACATGGCTTAACGACTAATATCTACCTACGGTATTAAACGATATTAAGCGGGACCAACGGCTGAACGTGACATCCGAAGCACGGTAAAAGCGCCGAATAAACGTACATATGAAATTCGAAAACCGAAAATTACATTGGTACGCGGTGGGATTGGAACCACGACGGGCTCAGGAGACAGCGGCCCTATCTACTACACCATCGAGCTCTTTTTTCCTACAAGGCGATGGACCAACTAAATTCAAGGTCGATGTCAGGTCTGTGATCGCTGTCGGCTTATCACCTCAAATGCTATTCAACAAAACCTTCGAACCCTTTACAGGCTTTAATAATGTGCTTGAAGAGATAAGCAGCTAGTATTTGCAAAATTTTTGCTGCCCCAAGTATATGCTACAGAATATTATTAGATGCCTTTCAGCATTCTAGCAACAGGCAAAAGGATAAAAAGATAAAAAGCGCACATTCTGCTACGTTTCTCATTTAGTTTTTAAGAAATAAAAATACCTCTCTCCCCACAGGATGCGGGATTCGTAAGCAAATAAGAACCTAGCAACTTCCCACACCATTTTCAATTCTACATTCTACCCGCCAAGAATTTAAACCACAGTGGACGAACTAAGTGCGGGGGCGGCGCGACCAAAATAGCTAAGGGTGTTGAGGCTCATTCTTAAAACGTACTCTGTGGTGTAGTGGTCTGAGCTTTGATTCATGACCTGGGAGGTCGTGAGTACAACGTCCTAGTAAAGGCTACTTATGATGTTTCTATTAAACCTATTTGTTTGTTAAGAGATTGCTGATTTATCTGAAAATAAGTGAGCTAATCCAGAAGAAAATAATATGATCTGGAAAAGCTTACTTACTATTATCAAAGTAATCTCTGCTATCATCAACCTTCGGTATCCTTTTTTAGGACTAGAGGAAAATTAATATAATTTTAAAAATTGGATAATATTTTTCTTAGTAAAACTACGGCAATTTAGCTAATGAAGTTTCGTGCAATAGTTGGTAATCTATCTACCTACCTTTTGTGCAGAAGTACCTGGATACGGTTTCCGGTCAGTGTGGGTTATGATTGTGATCCAATCCACCACCCATAGACAAGAAAATGAGGAAGGGAATTTTCCCATCTAGTGCTGCCAAGTGCGGTGATTTATCGCCATTTAAGCTATCTCTTCCATGCTGGACTGGGAGAGATAGAAAAACATAGAATGTTCCAGCTGCCCGTCTGTAGAAGACAGCAAAAGGGACTCGAGGGTTACAGTGTATTGTAATTTAGGCGATGGGCTGACAACCTGTCACTACACATTAGCAATACACATTACAATCTAAAATTGCCCTCAATTTTTATCAGACGCAGCGAAAGCGCCTTTTACGAGGAGTTTAACGCTCTGCCTACCCCGTAAGGGATAAAGGCGTGATTTTATGTATGTATGTATGTATGTAAGCTATCTCGGAGGTTGCTGTGGCGATCAAAAATTGCAAATTGCGACTGATCGCAATTAAGGCAATGTCGAAAATATTATTAGACGATATTAGCCTATTTCAAAAATAATTAGGCGAAGTAGGCTATTTCTTCATATTGTGTAAGAATACGAATACAAAATAGGCCCAAACACAAGAGGTTTAACAAACCCCTATATTCATTGGAAATTCCCACCCCCTCCAGGACTCAAGATTTTGAGATCGAACCAAATTATTTAAAATAACATCCCCACTAAAAGTCTTAAGGGAAGGGTCTGAAGCATTTAAAATAGTAGCTATTTAGACTATTCGTAAATTATTTAGGCGATTATAGGCTACTTCACCTTGTGCGACTTTTAGACGACTTGAAATTGACTTTTCGGCAATTTTATACTAAAAAGACTTGGCAACACTGTTCCCATCAAAAAACTACCTTCAAAGGAAATGAGTGGTAGATGGATGTGTAATTTTATAACGGCCACACGCAAGGGCGCGCCCTCGCTAAACGCTGACTTCACCTCCAGAGGCCAAAGGGGGAGAAATGCTTTGTCATTTTTACTGTAATTCGTTCTTTGAACTCTGACTGTGACGTTTGAAAATCGGAAACACGCTTTAAGTAAGGAAAATCCTTCTGAAGAACGACACGCCATTTTTTTTATTAACTTACCTACCTTTTACACGCAAGTAGTTTAAGAAGTCAATCAAAATTAAGATGAGATTTAGATTTATTTTTGTTTTCTTTTCTTAAGCTTTTGCTTTGCCAGCAGCAGTAACGCAGTAAACATTGGTAGATACTGAATCTATCTTAATTAACCCTCAAAACTTTGTCAGAGGTGGCGAAACGACCTTTGTTTGGGTCATTTATGCTCTGCCTGTCCCTTTAGGGATCTTCTTCTTCTGTCGAGTGGGTATCGAGTCTATGGACCCGATGAACCCTGGTGTCAGAGTTTTTAAACCGCCTAGTAGCACAACTATCAGGCCTCTGACATGGTTTTATGTAACGACCACTATCAAAGACAGCGACCGGGACCGACGGCTTAACGTGCCCTCCGAAGCTCGAAATCTTTTTCTTTTCGGACAATCAGGTGATTCAGCCTGCAATGTCCGACCCAAACTGGGGAAAAATTCACAAAGTGATAAATTCTCAAATATCAACTTTGTGTTTTACCCCCTGGGAATCGAACCCAGGACCTCCGGATCGGGAGCCCATGGCACTAGCCACTAGACCACGGAGGCAGTTAGGGATAAAGGCGTGATTATATGTATGTAGATACTGAAACATGCTGAACAACTCTTTGATTCATCACTCCGGTTTTTTATTTAATTTGAACTGCTGATGATAAATACCTACGCCTCACCCTATAAAAATATCAACTTTAACCAGATAATACCTAAAATCCCTTTCCTGTTACACTGTTTACTGATAAAAAATAGTAAAGATTTCCGAGGTTGTATTATTTTCGGCTCTTCCCGCCTTATTTCAGCTACTCAGACAAGTAGAAGTGCGACCCAAATCGAAACGTGATTCTGAGAGGAATTTTCCAGCGTAATCCGATTTTAGGTCACCAAATGGCCTGTTTCCTGTTTCCAAAACCTCAGATTTATTTCTACCGTAGCTCCCGAAGCAAACAATATGAGTAACGTGCTTCCGAATAAGTAAATACTGTTGTAGTTTGAGCTGATCATGAAATCTAATATAAGACCTAGCTACTTCCATGGTCTAGTTTGCTGGTGTTTCGACCACAGAGTTATTGCTTCGTTCGATAGATCCTAGTTTGGTTAAGACAATGCAGCCTGAACCACCAAATTTACTTTGAAAATCCGTATTTTTTATCATACATACATACATATAATCACGCCTTTATCCCTAATGGGGTAGGCAGAGCGTAAACAACCTAAACAAAGGTCGTTCCGCCACGTCTGACAAATTTTGAGGGTTAATTAAGATACATTTGTAGGTATTTGTATTTTTTATCACTCGAAATATTAATCGGAAAGCACGTGCGAAAGAGTAACATGCGGCTACAGATTTAAAATACGATTCTAAGTTGATTTAGTGCTTCGGATGGTACGTTAAGCCGTCGGTCAGGGTCGCCATCATCAGGAAAATAGATTATTGTGGACGATACATAGTGAAAAAAATGCATTCAATTAATATTGTTAAACATATCCACCCTAAACTGGTTTCAGTAGGGTGAACAACAATACAATACAAACATACTTTATTGCACATAAGACAGGACATTACAAAGAAATAAAACATTACAAAACAGTACAATTTAGGCTGCCTTATTGCTAGGGTAGCAATAACAACAAACGTAACTACCATCGATCGTCTCAACTCAAGAACACCATATCGTCAAACTCCAATGGCCGTCAGCCGAATGAGTCATAACATAATCGTAATATGAGAGCGAATAGATAGTAAATAACCACTATGCGTTATTACAAGCCTGACTGTGTTACTGGGTGTGGTGCCTAATGAAATTCAAACACGCAACCTGGAAGCATGTGACAGATTATAAATGAGCCGTGACATAGTAGAGTTTGTTTACAGAATGTTCTTGATTACTAATCGGACACGGATCACTTTATATTTGATTGTTGGTTTTGTAAACGAATGTACTGTACTGCGCTTGAAAATGTCCTGTAAAGCGCTTTAAAGCTCAATGCATAAAAAACGTTAATCAGCTCCAACAAAGGAAATTCATTTAATTTTCTTATACAACTGAATTTCAGGGCTTTGTTACATGTAAAGGGCAGCTAAGCCAATTTCACGCAAAATTTGGCGACGAAATTCTTGTTTTCTAAGCAACATATGAAAAGATTTCGTATGAAAAGGAAACGAAGTAAGTTCGGAAATAAATAGAGACAAGTGAATTAACGAACTATGGAAACAACAACAGCCACGGAACAAATAAACCCTTGTCTTGCCATAAAAAGAGGGCAATAAACCAGCGAAGGACGTATCGGAAACCATCGGACGTATACGAATACAGCAATAGTTCTGAAGTTGATTCCAACAGGAACTAGATCGAAGCGGATCCGACCGGATTTAGCGACGACCGGAAAAAATACTGCGCAAAATAACACATCTCCCCAACACGAGGTTCCCACAAACTTTTTTTTTTAGGGTTCCGACTAGCGTTTCCACTGAAATTGGAGTACGAGACTTTGAGATGATTGGGAAAGTTGAACCTAACTTTAGCATGAGAGGAATGAGCGAATTCGTCTTTTTGATTGGACGTACACAGATAAGTAGGTAACATGTTTTTCAGGATTTCAAAATTCAAGACTGGTAGACAGAAAACTAATCCTTAAATTAGTGCGTCAATGGCCATATTCAATTTGAAGCATAAAAAGTAATTCTGGCTTCTTGAGATATAAATAAAGATAATGTATAAATGTTCTTCTATGCTGGCTTGGGAGCGAGAGAAAAACATAGAATGTGCCTCCCGGGCATGCTGTAAAAACCAGCGAAGGGATCCGAGGGTTTCAGTATATTGTAATGTAGGCGATAGACTGACAACCTGTCACTACAGAAATATATCTACAAATCTATCTTAAATAACCCCGACCTTTGTTTAGGTCGTTTACGCTCTGCCTACCCCATTAGGCATAAAGGCGTAATTATATGTATGTATAAATGGCCAATGTCCATAATCCGTTTCAACCCGACTCTCACTTAACCGCGCTTTTATTTTTTTATGTCGGGGAGGCAGCGGCCAGACTGTGTGGGCTGCACTAAATAAATAAGTAGCATTCTGTTCTGAACAAGAATGAAACGACCTTCACCATATGTGGTCGCTCTCATAATAAACCCGCTTTCATTTAGACATCCTTTGAATTTCTCCGTATAATGAAAGGGTTGTGCCATGAAACTAAAAGATTATGTAGCTCCGGGTTTGTGTAATTATAATTAAGTTGCGTCTGCGTTTTTGGGCGGCCATTTTGCGGTATCTTCCAAGGACGCAGAAAAACGCTCTATTATTTTTAAAGCAAATTCATATAGTGCTACAAATATTAATATTGACTATAGATAACACAAGTTATATAGGTGACAATACTATGTAAACATATTTCTAGAATCAAAATTAAAGTTAATTTTTTAAATTATTTCCTAGAATTTCCAGTGAAAGTCAAGTCTGTATAGACAAGTTCTCTAGAACCCCGTTTAGCATATGAATAACAGAAATAGGTATTGAACGTCTGTTTGTGTCAAGCTCCATTTATCCCACTGAATGCGAAATGAAATGAGCTCCAGTGGGTAAACAGAATTTTATTTGGCACCCAAGGGAAGCCGCTTTCAATTCACGTCTGTTGATAGCATCCTCGGGGAAATCATTGTTGGATATGATATTTAAAAGGAAAATAATGCAGGAGTACCCATTTCTCTTGACATTCGTTTTGGTAAAGCTTCTTCCGAAAATAACTAATTTAACTTGTCCAACCTTTCAGCATTGTTAATGGAACGGCATCGTTTTCGGCTTCAAAGAGTTGGATAAGAAATCTGCGGGAAACAAAGGGAACAAAACAAATAGAGGTGGCCATTCTAAAGAGAAGCGGTCCCGCGGGCCGAACCAGACGCCTCCACTCTCTAAGCGCTTGGAAATTTCATTTGGGTGTGTACGTGCAGCCGCGGAGTAATGCTCCCTTTTCCGGAGGGTCCGCGATATAGACGAGAACTCTTTCAAACTTATTCAGACGCAGGCAATAGCCAAGCTCGTTGCTCCGGAATTGAAATTAGGGCCGTTCTGCACCGACACATTCAACATTCGTAAACTGAAAAGGATTCAGATGCGATTCAATCGACGAAGAAGATACGCGCGCAGTAAAGTTGAATAGGCGGGCAGATGAAAGCGCCATACTGTCTCATCGCAAGACCAATATACTCTTACTTGCATTCTATTTGTAAATCTAGTAAAATATTGTGTTGAATTATTATTTAGAGCTTTGTTTTCACTGCATATTATTGATAATGGTTTTACTCGATCAAAAATCCACCTCGCCTGAATTGACCCGCACCGCTGCCTTGAAAAGAATTTAGCGCGATCTGGTTACGCAAGCCCACAAAGGGGAGTCTGTTCTCGTATCTGGGCCGCATTATGCGTAAGACAATAGGTCTGTTGTTGGCCGAGAGAGGCCGGCCATTGATGGCGGGTGTGGCGGCCTTGAAAATCTCAGTGGCAGATGTCACTTGTGCCCTGGAGAACAATAAGTTTGTTGCCTTTGTCGCGGCACGTTCCGTGGAGATCGGGCACGTGCGTCATACTACACTGTAGTAGCTGTAATAGGTACGAATAACGACCCAGCTATGTTTACACGCGAGGTCAACGGCAAAGGAACACGGAATTGCAAATTTTACTTCCATTCTAAACGCGACGAAAATGGAAGTGTAAGCTTGACGGATTAAATCCTTTTGTTAGGTACACTACAGAAGTTTAAGCTGGATTAGGATACGAGTCTAAGTGAATGCATGAATATGGCACTGACGCAGTTAGCACAAAGGAAACGTTACCTAAGCAAAAGTCTGCGACACATTAAAAACACATTGCATTGAACGGTGTTTTTATCTACCTGCGATTTATGAGCGGGGCCTTCAATGCGTCACGGTTGAAGAGTTTAAATGTGGTTCAGCCTAGGCTTTGATGACGGTGTCGTTCTGAATATCACGCCACTTCACAGGTAGATTCCATCTAGGCATGAATATATTAGGGACGTGCGTGCAGATGTCTGTATCCGCAACGCGGGGCTTCCGCATACAAGATCTGGATCCGCGAGGGTTTTTGGGGTGTCTATGGTCGACTCTTTTTTTGTTAGTACTTACATTATATTTAACAGCGATTTGCAAAAACAAAACCTATCAATTTCACTAATGGTTTTTATTTTCTTCTAGTTTTAAGGTGAAGAAAAAATACTAAATAAACTTATTTTTTTTATTTTATTTTTCACATCTGCAGTGCAGATTCTGCATTAACATCCGCTTGCCAAGCGGCACGTATGTCAGTCAAATAAGACCAATTGTTGAACGGCCAATTATGTAAGTCTTCAGGGTGTGCATATCTGTATGTTGGTGATGTGGTTCGGTTTCGGTTTATAGATACTTTATTTCCCATTAAAACAATAATAGTCACTTGCATGAGAAATTTCAAACAAACAATATAGAAAATAGATCTTAATTATCGTTCAAACAGTACAAAATTCTAAACACTAATCATAGTCTTAATTTTGTTAACTTGTGCTGTGTTGGTACTTTCCTTTGATCGATCACCTCTCCAGACTCTAAAAATAATTTGCGCTAATTTGGTTTTAAATATATTTAACGATACATTTTTTTTATATTTGACGGTAAACTGTTATATTTCTGTATTCCCTCGTAAGTTATAATTTTAGTCACACATCCCTAACACATGTAAAATGGCGGAAATACTGCTAAGATAGAATCTCTTTCCCCGCTTTCCATTTAGGTGCGAATGAAGCAGGATCGTTGACTGAGTTGAGTCAGCACTTGTGTGGGCGAACTCGTTAGCACAGCTCTATTTTAAGACTAAGAATAGGGTTCCACTGAAACGATGTAGTGACACCTGTCCAAAAAGCTATAAGGAGCTGTAGACTCTTGGACCTGGTCGTACAGGTCCTAATACAGGTTCCAATTTGTGTTCAATAAACTTCTGAATGCGAAGACAACAGATGCATATACATGCGTACATTTTTGTTTATGTCGCTTGTTTTTTTTTACGTTTGTTTTTCTCATTTTTTATCTCTTCATCTTTTTGTTTACTTAACGTTACTCTCCACCAGCATCAAAATCAGATTGATAGTACCCACAAGTTTTTTTTTTATTTCTAAACAAAACAGGTAAGTAAAAGGAAGTAAAGGTCGGTCCACCACGTCTGAAAAAGTTTTGAGGGTTATTTAAGATAGATTTGTAGGTACTTGATATTTAATTGCATTTATTCCGACGCATACTAAACAGTGTTCCTATCTTGACGCTTGCGTGTCTCACTGTAGTTAGGAAAGCCCTGTATGGTAATTCCGGTAGTGGTGTTAGCAAGAGCGTGCAAACTTTGGTGAATTTGGTTTTGCGCAGTAAATAGCAACCTTAGAGTTAGGGCGTCATTCAGTACCTACAAACGTGCTAGTGTGATACTGGGTCCAAATAGCACCATCCTATCTCCTACAAGTGTTTGCAAGTGTCCACTTTTTCTGTTTGACGAAACATGTTGCAAATTACTTATCTGTTTTACATACATACATATAATCTCGCTTTTATCCCTAAAGGGGTAGGCAGAGCGTAAACGACCTAACAAAGGTCATTCCGCCACGTCTGACCTAATTTTGAGGGTTATTAAAGATAAGATTTTTAGGTATATTGCTGTAGTGACAGGTTGTCAACTCATCGCCTAAATTGCAATATACTGAAACTCTCGGATCCCTTAGCTGGTTTTTACAGCATGCCCGGGAGGAAATGCAGCTGGCACATTCTATGATTTTCTTTCGCTCCCAGTCCAGCATGGAAGAAATATCTGTATATATCTGTTTTATTTCTTCTTAATTTGTTTTTATTGAATAAACTTTGCTGTAAGAGGACTGTTACAAGTGTTTTATAAAAGTCAGCTAAAAGATTAATTAACGAATGAAGGAATTTTGAATGTGCTATCTTGCACTGCTTTTTTAAGGAATGTATGCTATCGCGTTATCGGTCAGTCAATGGAAGCGGCTTTTTTTACGGTTTTCCGAAGCTGTATTACGATGTACGGCGCAGCGTCGCAAAGTCTGATTTCTAGCATTTATGTGATGTTCACTGAATATTTAATTTGCAGTAGTTCAGTTCCTCAAACTACGTGCTCATTGCCAGTCTTATTTATAATGTCAACTTGTTTACTCTTGCAAAGCCCGCAATAGGTTGCAATATCCGTGTCCCAGAAGCTAACGTTGCATACCAGAATAGCAACTCCTAAGCAATCTTCAGGGAATAGAAGCAAGCTCCCAACTTGCACTGGGTAATGTTGATTTGGAGATATCTAGAGGGATATTTGAAGTAGCTCTACTCGACAATTCGATATCCATATACGCCTTAATCCCTTTAATGGATAGGGTAGGGTTGGTTGTCATAAATACATATTTAATCACGCCTTTATTTCTAATGGGGTAGGCAGAGCGTAAACGACCTAAACAAAGGTCGTTCCGCCACGTCTGAAAAAGTTTTTTTATATTTAATATACATATATATGTAGGTAGGTATATTGCTGTAGTGACAGGTTGTCAGCCCGTCGCCTAAATTGTAATATACTGAAACCCTCCGATTTCTTAGCTGTTTTTTACAGCATGCCCGGGAGGAAATGCAGCTGGCACATTATATGTTTTTCTTTCGCTCCCAGTCCAGCATGGAAGAAACACGTTGTCACGTAACAAACATTGAGGTTCATTTCAGAAAGAAATGTGTATCGCTATAGTAACTGCATGTCAGCCCGTGGTGGCCTAAACTGATAAAAACTAAAAAATATAGTATAAACTTAACTGTTAAAAAATACAAAATACAAAAATACAATACAAAATTCTTTATTTAAGTAAATTACAGTTCACTTACAAACTAAGGGATGGAGTCTCCCAGTAAGCAAACATTTGCCTGTGTTGGGAGGCACTGCTCTTCCTTAACTAATAATATGTCCAAAAAGAGAAACAGACCAGTATGTAAATTTTAGAAATTTATTTAGGGTCTTATTTATAAAGCGATCTCAACATTGAGAGCAATCTTAAGTGTGGATTTGACAGTTCGGTTTGTACTGAAATGACATTTATGATACGAACTCAAACATGCTGTCAGTCTCAAGAGCTGATTACAAATACGTCCGTAGTGTTAAAAGCAGCTCCTAAGTAATATTCAGATACTAGTTGCAAGCTCCCGACGAACTTGCACTGAGTAATGTTGATTTGAATGCAAGGCACTGAGTAAGTTTGTTTGGAAATAGAGCGTATATTTGGAGTAGCACTAGTTTGTACCTATCAAACTAAACAACATTCGCCATATACTTACATGAAGTAGGTACAGACACTAGCAAGTACCTTACTTCTTCTTCTTCTGTCGAGTGGGTATCGAGTCTATGGACCCGATGAACCCTGGTGTCAGAGTTTTTAAACCGCCTAGTAGCACAACTATCAGGCCTCTGACATGGTTTTGTGTAACGACCACTATCAAAGACAACGACCGGGACCGACGGCTTAACGTGCCCTCCGAAGCACGATATCTTTTTGGACAATCAGGTGATTCAGCCTGCAATGTCCTACCCAAACTGGGGAAAAATTCACAAAGTGATAAATTCTCAAATATCAACTTTGTGTTTTCCCCCCTGGGAATCGAACCCAGGACCTCCGGATCGGGAGTCCATGGCACTAGCCACGGAGGCAGTACCTTACTGTAGTTAGAAATGGAATTTCAGGATTTCGGTAGAAAGGAAAAACTTTTCAAAACGTTTCAGCTGAAGTTTTGATTGCTTTTTCAAGGTTCAATCTTAATTTCCAGAAAATATTTAGGTTTACCTGTTTCAAAGTAACTTATGCTCAAGTTTTTCATTTACTTTTTCTTTTCCCTTTATATATCTCAAACTGAATTCAAGTGTACTAAAAATGCATTAAGTACAAAACATTGAGTACACGTATTATAACGTATTCTCATCACGTAAGAACGTGCAAATCCAATATCGTTATATGAGGCCAAGGGTTCCGTCAGTTAACACTTCGACGTGAATTTAAGTCCATTTCGGGGGAATCATGGGGTAGTTCAAAATTCTAAGCATGCACTCGCAACTTGTGAAATATACTATAAAAAAAGTTGCCATTACCTCATTTTACTTTTAAAACAGCTTAGAGAGTTTTGTCCCTCTTTAAGGGACGCCTGTCTTATACCTACTTGGCCGAGTATTGTAGGTGCGGATTTAAAGGAGACATTTTGTTTTAGGTTTCTTGCTTCAAAAAAAAATTGTAACAAACTGTGTAACAACAAAGGAGTGCTAGGCTCCGCAAAGGGTTGTCTGGCTCGCGACTCTGGAGTCCGGCGCCAAACAGTTTGCTGTGTTCCGGCGGTGCGTGAGACTGCACGTGCCTTATTGGCATCTTCTGGGTGAGCTCGCTCCATCGTCGTCTCTGTTACGATCATCCCTGACCTAGTGTCTAGTGTCAAGAGCAAACCCATTACAGTAAAATAAAAAAGGGTAATTAAAGAAATAATTTATTCTAGTTATATTGCAATGCAACGTAAGTACCTACCTGGTACTATTTGGGAGGGGAGTGAGTATATTGGCTAAACTTACGTGGGAGAACTTGTATACTTACTTTAGTATGTATTTAAACATTAATCCTTACACAACTACCTTTTCCAGACTAGAATAGAGTGTTACTATAAAATGTTGATAAAAAAAACAGGCTGTCTGGGTCTATCACTGCAGTAGCTTTAGATGATTTGGTATTTCAGATCGACAACCAGGACCGCAATAAATGTGCCAAGAACGTTCATCTCCTCTTATTCCCATATACATGAATTTGATCCGGCTCAGCCGCAGGTGGGCACGACTCAAGACGGGTTTAGCAATAGCCTTTTCATGAAACCACCATTTTATCCTGACCTGGATTTGTAAGGACGGTCAAGATAATTCAGTGTCTTGTTACAATGGACGTGTAATACGAACACGAGAGCGTATCAAGATCCAAGTGCTCAAAGGACAGTTACCCATTAGGTAGCGCGACTAATGGTTACATGTTATCAAATAAGTTGAGCTGGCTTTGTGAACAATAACCTGATGTATGTGGATCGAAGTAAACTGGTTGCATTTCGGAAGACTCTTGGTCGCCAAATTAAATAGAGATCATTTTGTGACCAAATATATGGTATTTGAGGGTCAAAGTAAACTGGTTGCATTTGGCAAGAATCTTGGCCGCCCACGTGGAAGCAGGCCTCTGATTCACAGGTCCGGGTGTTTGTTTGGAAATTACCATACGGGATAGCATTATTCTTGTGTGTTTTTGTTATTTGGACGATATAGCATTCTTGTTTTGTATTCCATAGTATTTACGGGAAATACTTTACTTATTCTAAGAGATCACTTACAAAATTTGTATGTTTCTGTAAGAGTTGCCATTTCAATTTACCTGTAACAAATAATGCAAAATTAGGTATGAGAAAATACTTTTTTCATGCGAAAAGTATAATTAAACTTATATACTTAAGAAAACGAATTTTCATAAAAGAAAAGTTTATTCAAGAAAACCTCGAACTAAGTCCATTATTTTAGGTATTCCAATTTACACTCTCTTCTTCTTAGAATTTCAATTTATATTCAAATAATTAGTTTTAGTATGATAATAATAATAAAGGATCTGACCAATAAAAAGTTATACCTAAAGATTGATTTTTAACTGACTTTCGATGCTAAATAGGAACCGAAACAGTTAATAAGTCATACTTAGGCACCGGACACCGCCACCTCAACGTGTCCTCTGAAACATGAAATCATCTTTGTCAAAAAGCAATCAGATTAATTCACCCTCTCCTAATCAAATTGAGAACAATCTCTCAAAGTGAAAATCCATTGATGAAAATGCAAATCATTTGACACAGTTGCAATGCAGGTACATAATTTGAATCGAGAGTGGTATACATACATAGTCGTGCAATCAGTCTGTTCATTATCCGTATAATTATTAATTAATAATGAACAACCAACGAGCCATTATCAACAGGATTATTCTGCACAAATTGCACGCTCGGATACAATAATGCGTAGAGCGAAATAGCGAAAACTGCTTGCGTAACATACGCAATTTAATGTGTTCTAGTAATGTCTTGAAAGTAGGCTTCTTTTTAAATTCTAATCATCTTCTGAACTTACAATGAGTAAAGTTGACACCAAAATATCTTTCATTTCATTTCCTTACAAAAACAAAAAGATAGATGGCAGATAAAGATAGTAGAATAGCCCCACTCCGTGTGCATTACAGTACAGTTATTAAGCTTAAGATAACCGTTAGTGCTTAAACTGCCGTGAAGTTAGAGTTTAGTAAACAAGTTTTTAGCTCAACAAAAAGTGGTTTTAATATGCACGTGGCACGGCAAGGATTATACTTAAACTACGAATGAACCATAACGGTTCATGTTGTTAAAAATCCTTGATATTTTTAGACTCAAATTGTTTAAAATTTAATATGATAATGGTTCTAAGTATTGTTGTTCTCTACATCTCTACATTACGGGAGAGAGGCGGTGAAAACATAAGACTATTTCTCAATAATACATAATCAATAATACGAGTATAATAAACATTCGAGCTGGATAAAAAGAAGGTAACCACAACTATGTACCTACTTCAGAAGTGTGTTTAAATTGAAGGAAGACGTCAAGTCTTCATAAGAAAGTAACGGTTCTTTAAGGCCATCGCCTTTTTACTGCAACTGCATAAAACCTGACATCAGCAGTTTGTTTCTATAAACCACCAAGTGTAGGTACAACAGGTGCAAAAGAGCCCATGTTCTATCTTATCTGTATCGATATCTCGAGTTCCCGCAACCTTGAAGACCGTAAGACCGTTAATGAAAATGTATAAGGTGTAGCCGCTCATTCAATGGATTCATTCACTCCGTTTGAGACATTCAACGCATATTTCTTGTAAGGTGCAGTGCGGCTACCATATAAAGGTATTGCAGGACAAGCTTGAATTCTTGTCAATGACTTTTATTTACTAGCACGGGAACGGGAAGGTAGGACTTTAATCCGAAAGAATGAGGTATGGCCAAAAATGTGCTAATGTTGTACTGTTTACGCATTGTATTGAACAATAAAATCTAGGTCTGGAGGGACAGCACCTGATTATGTCAGATGCAGGAAGTATTATTGGAAATCTCGGACAAAAAGTTTTGGGAACAGCGAAAAAAATGGTCGAATTTTCAGCGTTTCTGCGTTTAAATCTGTGCCTATAAATTATTTGGGAGCGGCGCAATAAACGCCCGCCCGGGGATTCGGTAGTTTATTTTATTTACAAGGAATATTGAAATTAATGAACGCTCCGAACAGTTCGTTACGGTCTCGCCACAAAAATGGTGACAGCAAATTGACATGAGTGTATTAAATATCACCACTCACGTAACTGACATATTATTATTACCACCATGACATGTAGATAATTTAATGTCAGAATCATCGTCATAATTCGAATGACCTTGAGACCCGATGTTAACGAATAGATCAGGTATTGTTTAGAAAACACTCTATAATTAAAAATAAAACATTACACCTCATCATATGTCAAGTGTAGGAAAGCAAACTTTTATTAGCACAAGTTTTATTCCCTTACAAGGAAATATTGTATTATTTACAACGAAACTATAAAGTG
Organism: Scrobipalpa costella; assembly: GCA_949820665.1. Classification (NCBI taxonomy): domain Eukaryota; kingdom Metazoa; phylum Arthropoda; class Insecta; order Lepidoptera; family Gelechiidae; genus Scrobipalpa; species Scrobipalpa costella. The sequence continues at coordinate 7,122,754 of OX463299.1, forward strand.
TCAATCGATGGCAAAGACTGTCCGTAAACAAGGTTGTGGCAAGGCCGTTCAGTGTCGACGGCTGACGAACGGTACAGAATTTCACACAAAACAACATTCATATTTATTAGCATTCTTTCAAATTCCCTAGAATATTGTTTGCCGTACATTAACTTGATTTAATGATGCTGGCAGACGTAAAATACATTATTGGAAGAGAAATGGATGTTTAAGAATATACGAATACACAAATTAAAGTACCTACTTTAATTTACATAACTATTCCTAATTACCTTAGTAGGTATGACAGGCATCCACTTAGAAGCAATATGGCTTGTAAACCCTACATCTTCTATGGTTTCTACTAAACTTAGTTCTCCTTTCTAACTAACTTAGGTTTTTATACATACATACATATAATCACGCCTTTATCCCTAATGGGGTAGGCAGAGCGTAAACGACCTAAACAAAGGTCGTTCCGCCACGTCTGACAAGGTTTTGAGGGTTATTTATGATAGATTTGTAGGTATATTGCCATAGTGATAGGTTGTCAGCCTATCGCCTAAATTGCTATATACTGAAAACCTCGGATCCCTTAGCAGGTTTTTACAGCATGCCCGGGAGGTAGTGCAGCTGGTACATTCTATGTTTTTCGCTCGCTCCCACGCCAGCATGGAAGGTTTTTATATATGAAGATATTATATGAAGATCTGGCTGAACAGTTAGAATTGTTAACGAACAAATTAGTCTGCAATATGTTTACGATTTGCATGGGAAAAACACGTCAACAAGAAAAAATTAACTTAAGGTCTTCAAAACAAATGCGAAAACAGCAACATTATGCACGGTGTGGCAATACTTGCCATTAGTACATTATATAAACAGGGGAAGGTCGTATCTACTTATATACCTACGACCTTCCCAGTTCGTGCTAATCTCTTGCCGACACGAGTTATGTGCCCATACTCGCTTCCGATATTGTACTGATAAGTTATCTAGTAGTTTACAGACACCACACATGAATCAAGTTTTGAAGGGCCCGACTGTGTTTCTAGTTTGAGAGATAGTAAGTGAATGTTTGCGGGAAGTCGGCTTGGTATCTTGTATACTCTGATGGTCTTTTGTAGAAGAGGTCATAATTCCAGTGTCTGCCACGAGGAATCTTTTATAAATGGTCTCTATAAACTGAAACGATTTTTCCATGCTGTACTGAGAGCGATAGAATATAGAAAGTGCCAGCTGCTTTTCCTGCTGTAAAATGCAGCAAAGGGGTTTCAGGGATACAATGTATTATACGCTGACGACCTGTCACTATAGCGATAACATTTCGTTCTAAAATTGCCCTCTACATTCATCAGACTTGGGGAAAATGCCCGTTACTAATAGGCGTTTGCTTTGACTACCTCGTAAGGGATAAAGGCGTGTCTTTGTGTATTTATATAAACTAAATTAAAGAGTTATAATCCACTAGCTAGTTTAAAAACCACGACAACAGAGTTCATCAACTCGTTCCTCGACTCGTCAAACAACTAATAGAAGAAGGAAAAGTCATCTGTTTAATCAGTCGTATAATAAAAATAAGCAACCTTTATAAATTAAATACAATCTACAAAATGAAAAGACATTCGCAAACCGCTCAAATAATGAGGAAGATATGCAAAGGAATATTTCTAAGGTTCAAAGACGTCTTTCGGTTCAGAGAATTTAACCGCATTCAAGTCAATGTTTTATAAATAAGCGATACTTTGTTTTTATTTGAACATTATATAGGTATAGGAACGCAAAAATTGCTTGGTTGTGAATATGTAGATATATCGTAGTAATAGTCTCTTATATAGAAGAAGAGTACCCAAAACTTTTTGTCGCCAGGATTAGTCAGGTCAAGATAGGTCTCAAATATATACATATAGTCACGCCTTTATCCCTAATGGGGTATACAAAGCGTGAACGACCTAAACAAAGGCCGTTCCGCCACGTCTGACAAAGTTTTTAAGGGTTATGATAAATTTGTACGTATATTTTTGTAGTGACAGGTTGTCAGCCCATCGCCTAAATTGCAATATACGGAAAGCCCAAAAAAAGTCAAAATAAACTGTTCTTAATCAGGTAGCACCATAATAAAAGAAATTACAATACCTACAACTCAATAGGTACGAAGCGTAAGGGACAGCTGATAGTGGTTGACATTGACTGAACAACTTTCTCAAATAAATTATTTCAGGAATTGAGAAAATATGGCTTCTCTATACAAATTGTCTGATCAAAAAGCATTACTTTTTTTCTTGGTAAAACTAAATAATGTATTTTGTTCAGTTTCAATGACTGAGCATGAATGACCCCTATCAGTTTGCGGGAAGCTGTCCCTTACACCCTTTATAACTCAATAAACGAGGTCTCCTTAAGTCTGTTCGAAACATATGATGAACTCATGAACATTCTACCTATTTCAAAGAACCACAGCCATCAGCCCTTCGCCCTCTAATCCTTGGCTGTCGGAGCCCAACCTTGCCCTTTTCGCTCCGATTACTACGAAACGAGGTCGGATTATACATACCTCATTTAATAACAAGTCTACTAGGTTAAGTTTCTAGTAGTGGATTAGGGATTAATCAAATTTTGGGTAGATACATACATACATATAATCACGCCTTTATCCCGAATGGAGTAGGTAGAGCGTTAACGACCTAAACAAAGGTCGTTTCGCCGCGTCTGACAAAATTTTGAGGGTTATTTAAGATAGGTTTGTAGGTATTTTGGGTAGGTAAGTAATTTAAAATGTTGTCTGTTATCAAAACTAAATGTAGCTAAAATAAAAATCTACCTAATCTAATTTATTCGACTTTCAAGTTCCTCTAGAAACAATAAAAGTAATATTAAATAAATAAAATAATATTTGCCAGGTGCTATAACCCCGGACGTACTACTTATAAAAGCATGTAGGGGGACCTGAGGGAGGATGCTGATGTATTTTAATTTAGGCTGGACTGACAACTCGTCAGTACGACCACTATCAAAGACAGCGACTGGGACCGACAGCCTAAAGCGTGCCCGTATCAGGTGATTCAGCATGCAATGTCCTAACCAAACTGGGTTAAATGAAGTGGCAAAAGGTCATCAAAGTTCAAGAAACACCATCCATATTTCCTCCTCTCTGCAAGTGTCCCGATAACACCAAGAAGAGGCGTCACATGAATATTCAGCAGGAATTACCATCACAACTAACAGCATCAGCAAACTTGTTGATTGCTGTGCAACCCTGGAGCTGGACTGAATCGAGATCACCCTTAAATGTGAAATGGAAAGTTTTTACTCCTTGTTCAAAGAACTTGTTAAAATTGCAAATTTTTGGATATAAATAACAACTTGCACTGCTAAAACAGAAACAGAAATATTCAAACAGGCGAAAACTCCAGCGTCATAGGTGCGTTTCTACCTCTAGGTATATTTTCGTAATTGACACCGAATACATACATACATATAAATCACGCCTTTATCCCTAATGGGGTAGGCAGACCGTAAACGACATAAACTAAGGTCGTTCCGCTCGCTCTTAGTTCAGCATGCAAGAACCGAAACCGAATACGTACTCAATAATGAGTAGTTAGGTTCTTTGTACTTGTACACATCTTAGAATGCCTTAGACGCGCGTTCAAACCTCAAGAATAAAGTCATCTGATCATTATTCGATCAAACAAATCCCAAAAATTCAATATACAGCTGCGTCAAAGAAACGAAGATCCTTCGACTTTTTACGCTCCTCTAGTGCACTGCACTATCACTCCAAAGTAAACAAACAGGGCCGGCATTAGATCACCGAACGTGGAGCGACATAAAACATTCAATGCTATTTCACATATCAAATGCGCCAGACGTTTAACGGGGCGATATATCTAACATACAGGGGCGCTAAATCAACGTCATTGGTGCCCCCTGAGAGTTGGCAGCTACCAAAAATTCTGTTGGGTGTTTGATCTTGGCAATCTAAAAGATGGCGTTATGGATTGTTTTTGAATGGACAGACAATAAATCAGTTATCAATATTAACGAAGCTAGTGTGGGAGAATTTGAAATTTCATAATAAGTAGGTAGGTAGTAATGTCAAGACGGAGGATGGAAGTCATTGGACTTATTGGTTATTGGATTATGTGGTAATGTTTTACCACATAATGCGAAATCATTGTTCATTTTTTAATAAATTATTTCGATAAAGGTATTCACTATTCAGCTGAGAAAATCTGCATCATTCGCTCATGCATACCCCGATGAAGGGAAACGTAGGTACAGATTAGTATTTCGAGACTTTGATTTGATACGGATAAGTTTGGAGGTCCATTAATAATCCCTTAATCCACGCCTGCCTTGTTATTGATAGTTTGAGAGGCCTCCGAGAGGGACATTGACAGATGGGCACAGCAATGAGACGGTGTCGTATTATTCATGAGAAAAAATGGTAAATTGGCCCCTTCGAGAGGGGAAACGTCCGGCTCTGGATCCAAAATATACAAGGTCTAGTTTAGGGATTTATGGAAGCAGCTCATTTGATATTGGGAATTTGAGGTCGAGTATAACGGATTATACTAGGAAATGCGTAAATAAGATTGTATGAAATATTCATTTATTTATATTAGGCCCAGTCAGCGAATAAAGTTAGATTTATGTTTGCCTACTATACGTAGATCAACGTGGTCGTGGTTGTTTCCGTTTTCTATTTTAGTTGTGTTTTAGGTTCAATCTTCGATTTTATTATATTTTTGATCCTGCATAAACTACACAAGAACTAGAAGTTCTAGTTTTTTAGAGGTCACAACTCAAAACAGGTGCCAAGCACCACTATTTATTGCCGATTTCTTGAAATTACTTTGAACATGACCCAAATAAATAGATAAAGTATTGCCGTTCGTGTAGCACTGACGATATAAGACAGAACACGAAACGAAACGGAACGGAGAAATCTGTCAACAACAACTAGATACGATTCGTTTCGTTCGTTTACTTTCCAGATAAAAATAACATCGCGAGCAGACATGTAAACAGACCTGGTTAACTACACAAACACTTTCGTGTACATTATCTTCACACACTACACTATGCACAAGTGGCGGTGCAATGCTCTCACATTTCTTATCTGAGAGTGGGTGTGCGTTTGAATAATGCAATCACTATCGATTGCAACGTTTTATTTCTTTTTTTTTCTTAATGAGGAGTTAAATAGCTTTTCGCTTTCCTTTCGTTTTCCCATGTCAAAGCAATGAATGACAAAGAGCTCGTTTGTCATTGTAAGTTTATTGCACTTGGTATTATGGACACGTTCCAAAGAGGGGAAATATTAATAATGGATGAACATAACGATAAAATGAGTAGGAATCTACAATGAGTGTGTAGAATTTATAACATGAGTCAACAGGATATAGGAAACGGATCAGACGCAGACCTTCACACAATATCCGAACAAAGCAAGTCCAACACAATATACCCACAAAGACTTACGAAATATTTCAATTGTAGTATAAGTACACCTTATATGAAGTAATCTTAGGATGTAATATCTATGTTGGAGCTTAGGTTTGTGAAACTGGTTGGTATTATTTTTAAAGTCACTACCAAAACGACATCACTGACTCTCATCGCACAGGTTTTTACCTAGTTTGAGTGTCAGGGGACATTTACTTTATGCCTACAAAATTCAGCCAATTTACTTAGTTCTTAAGCTCACTGTTTGTAACCTTTCTTTTGGCTTTGCAAATAAAATTTATTATTATTATTATTAAGTCATGGGCCATATTCTATAAAGTAACGAAAAGTAGTAGGCAAGTAACGCAGTTATACCATTTATTTCAATTTACTCATAAGAAACGGCACCATAAAATAGAATAATCTATATCAGAAACACGAACAGAAGGTTCTTTTCTTCACGTGTTATGACGTTATTATTATTATTAAGTCATGGGCCATATTCTATAAAGTAACGAAAAGTAGTAGGCAAGTAACGCAGTTATACCATTTATTTCAATTTACTCATAAGAAACGGCACCATAAAATAGAATAATCTATATCAGAAACACGAACAGAAGGTTCTTTTCTTCACGTGTTATGACGCATGACATCTACACTTTATGACTATCGTAAATTCGAACATGTGATACTTCTATACAGTAAATGATACCTGCACACTGAAGTAAAGCACGCTATGGCAAATCCGTTCTATTTATGCAACAAAGAGTGCACCAGAAATGTTCATAAACCTATACCGGGCGTAAGGGACAGCGTAAAGCGGAAATAATATTGAACAACTTCCACCAAGAAATTCTTTCAGGAAAAGAAAAAAAACATGAATTTTCCATACAAATTGTCTTATCGAGATAGACATTTGTCGTGGTCGTGTCGTTGACTGAGCAATAACTACCAGTTTAAAGGACGCTGTCCCTTACACCCCGTATAAAATTAGCAAATCCATTATATTTATGTAACAAAGAGTGCACAGAAATGTTCATAAACCTATATAAAGATTAAACCGCAAAGGTTATAGAGGAACATTACGACAACACTCCGAATGAACGTGGCGCAAAAAGGAACTTACGCTGCCACCTTGAGATTTGACAGTTCTCGCTATACTGAAGCGCCCCCGCACACGTTCGTTTAAAGCCTTGTCGTGTACTGTTTGAATGAATAATGAAACGAACAGCATCTAAACTCGACCGCAGCACAATACGTGATTGGCACAGTGGCGGCATTGAAAGCCACGGCTGCATTTAGTTCTGCCTGAGATTGTGAATAGAGCTATGTATACTTAGTACCTTTTGTAATAGCCTTCATTGAACATTTTATAAATAGTGAGTATTAAATGGATTTATATTATACTTGAATCCTACCTCTATTGTAAAGAGGCTAAATTGTACTAATTAATTAACTATTTTAAACATTTCTTTTAAATAGGGTATTGCTACGGGGCTCGTCTTCAAAATGAAGTTTGTTATTTTATTAGACAACCAACAGCTATTATAACACAATACTTAAAAACTACTAGAAATTTACAGCCAATTAAAGGTTTTTACTGACTGATACATATTAGAATACTATAAAAGAAACACACACAGACATACACAATAATAAAAATTAGAGACAGAATAAAAACTCATTAGTAAATAAAAAAAGAACACCATAAGAAACGACACCAGAGAAGTTATATTATAATATAATATAAGTAGAACGAAGTTAACAACGTTTATTATTTAATTACAACAATGTTTTGTTTTAACATAGTAATCTGATAAATCATAACAAATTGCATGTCACATAGCGGGAGTACCCGTAACTATAACTATTACTGTACCGCTACGTATATTGTTCAACAATCGCTACTGTTACTGTTAATAACATAATAACAATAACAGAGTAATTAACACATTACACACCTAGTTTACGGTACAATCATAATGTTACTGTTCGTTGACGGAAATCTCGACAGAAAGTTGCGGTGTGAGTGTGAAAGATAAACAATCGTAATGGGTTTTAAAAGACGGGAAGTCTTTCGGTCGAAGTTCGCCCTTAAAGTGTTGAAAAACACTTGCTCTGTTTTTTACGTGAACTTCTTACGATGGCAACATTTTTCTCTTTTAGCAAAATATAAAATAATAATAACGAACATAGAGCTATTAATATAATGCAAAGTAGAGTAAGTAAGGTGTATGTAAGGTAGAGTCTATTATAATAGTATTGACTAGTCTGATGAGCGTAGTTAAACTACAATATGATAAATCTTACATTAATAGCCTAACTTACCTACGTAGTTACGAAACTTTCACGCGAAAAATTAACCCAACTTACGTCAAGGAAATTAAGGAAACGTCTTTTATGCTGTCAATAAAATGGACTCGACATTCGCATTAGATTCTGTCTTGCTGCCACCAGCGCAATATATTACAGCCAAATGGTGTCCAAATAAAGCTGGGATTTTCATTCGTACGAGTCATAAAGAGTAATGGCGTCCCAGCATTGGTAGCGTAAGCGTGGCACTCAGGTTGATGAGGATTGCAGGTTGCGGAGGATTGCAGGTGATATACTGAGCTGCTGTTTATGCTATGACGAGTAAATCGGCTTCAAATGTGGTAGTAATTTAGTGTAAAAATCTAACAAAAGTCAGAAGATGATCAAAACGTATATTTGTTCGTGTAAGATGTCTCTATAGTCTATAGGTACTATTTGGTTCAAAACAACATAATTTTATCATAGAGATATGATAGTGATAGAGTTCGACAAATATATTTAAATAATGTACTTCTACGCTTGCCCAATAAGCTGGTTTGATTACTAGGACAGGCTTAGTAGAACACTTTATTCCTTCTTACATTTAAACGAAAAGCCAGCAGGTACTTAGTTCTAATCCGAGAAATTCCTTCGAGCGCCTCTCGTGCCCAGACCCTAATAAATTATTCCCGCTCGCGACCTTAATGAATAGTTAAAGCCAGAACGGTGGAAATCCATGTTTTATGCGGATGTTTAGGAGGGATGATGTCGAATTTTAGCGGTTTCCGGTGTTTTCCAGTGCGGTCTACCTATATTCCCGGGCATGCTGTGAAAATCAGCTAAGGGATCCGAGGGTTTCGGTATATTACAATTTAGGCGATGAGCTGACAACCTGTCACTGCAGCGATATACCTACAAATCTTTCTTGAATGGCCCTCAAGAATTTGTCAGACGTGACGGAACGACCTATCTCTGGGTTGTTTACGCTCTGCCTACCCCATTAGGGATAGGGGCGTGACTATATGTATGTATGTATGTATGTCTACCTATATACCTACCGACAATCTGTCCCCCGAGAAATATAAATGACTTAGATGAAAATGAAACTGCTTGAGTACCTAACCTGCAAATAATTCATGATTTTTTTAGCTATCAAATATATTCAGCTTGTTATTTGATTGCTGTTTTCTTCAAGGTTTGATATAAACAAAACGGAATGATGAATAGGCGTTTCCAAAAGACTGACAACTCTGACATAAGGGATCCAATCCATCTTGTAGTTTTATAGACTACCCTACCCCAGTTACCTAATATTGTGATCCCAAATGAAACGATTGCGAGACAGATGTGCGTTTACTTGAGGCGAATCAGAACAGTTGAGTAGATTTAGGGTCAAAGCGATCGAGCGTGAAACGGGAAACCTATGTTGTAGGTTCAAATTGTATACGACGTACTGTGAGATTGGGCTTGTTTAAGGCGACGATACTAGCCAAGTGGCGCCTCCATTAGTAAAATAAAAAACATAACTCACTAAAAACGCACTGAATCAAAAAACCAGTAAAACAGAATGAAGGTATAGTAATTAGGATAATTTAGATCCTAATAAATTAGCGATTCAAAGCTCGTTGTAGTAACAGAAAGAAAAATAGCGTATAACGGCCACCAACGGCAATTTTTCAAAGTTAATGTTAAGATCAATTATTTCTATTGATTGAAATTATTAGGAACTTCGTAGTGGTTATCAAGTAAGTAAAACTTGACTTTTAATTTTTAACATTATTGTCATAAACACATTACTTTATGTGCTCATATTTAATAAAGTATATTTTTCAGTATATTCTTGTATCTTTACTAATTTCATGTCTGTTATATCCACAGGTGTCGAACTGAAGCCTAGCAAGTCAAGATAGACAACAGCGTGGTTCAGCGAAGATATTGCTTACATTTGCATAACGATTAGGTACTCAGTCGTGCCTAGGAAATCATAGACAAGAGCTAATCGTAGTTACTGCCTATATTACAAGCTAGATTTACATTATTATTGATAAGGGATATGTGGGTTTTCAGTAAATTGTAATTAAGGCGATGAGGTGACAACCTATCACTACAGCAATATACGTACGAGGCGGAACGACCTTTGTTTAAGTATTTTACGCTTGGCCTACCCCATTAGGGATAAAGGTGTGATTATATGTATGTATGTAGATTTACATTTTATTGTATCTATTGATACTGGTAGACTACAGCTATAAAGGAGAAGATATAGTGGTATCTAATAGGCCATCAAATTTGATTGTGTCTGGCTACCCACTGTGACTACAAAATTAGATATCTAAGTATTATATACGAAAATTACGAATTTTAATAGGTAAGCTACTAAAATAATGTTTTCACATTAGTTAAAGATGATTGGTTAGTATTTCTGTCGTTGTTCGAGAAAATTGTTACTTTGATTACCTATAAGTACCTACTACTTGCGAAAGTTATAACACATAAATGTGAGTTAGAAGTGAACGCGAATAGGTAGGTAATTAGATTTAATAATGTTCTATATCTTGTCTTACAGGTTGGCTAAACACTGTATCGACCCACCATACCACCGGCGGCAACACAATCGTGGAAAACTGATTCAACCTAGTTCTCAATATGGGGTCTTCAAGCGAAGCGCTCTATGTATTGGTTTCCAAATTTATAATTGTTTGCCAATTTTTTTGCGAGTTAGTCCAAATCCAGGAGAATTTTTGCGTAAACTTAAGCTATTATTACTTGATAATCCATTCTATAGTCTGAAGTAATACTATGAATATTGTAAGAACTTTTGACATGCTAGAATTGTAATAAATGATCATTATTTTTGTGTATATTTAAGACTTCTTCTTTAATTAATTAATTTTCATTTGACATGCTTATCTATCTATATGACATTATAAATTATGTACCTAATTCGTTATTATTATGATTAATTAAGTTTTATGTTTCTATTGTACACTGATTTGCATACCAATTGTGAACTTGGTTTTTTTTTAACTTGCAAATAAATGAATCTTATCTTATTTTATCTTATCTTATCATAGAGGCTCGTATCGGTATTATAGTGCACTACTCCGAGGCCGAAAAAAAAGCAATTTAAGGTCGACTTAATTTCCAATGCAAACGAGACCTTAAATTGCTATTTTGGCTGAGAGAAGTATAGCACTTTTATCTCATTTTGCGAGAAAACTAAATAAGAATACACTTAAAAACAAATATCAAAATTGCGATTCCTCCATAATATTTTGACATTTAAGATTTGCATGGCGCCTTTGACAGGCGGACATTCCATTCTTTTTTTTTTTTTTTTATGTATATAGGCGAGCATTTGTCCGCCATCTCACCTGGTGGAAAGTGACGATGCAGACTATGTTGAAGCATACTCACCTATGTAGTGCCTATTCACTCTCGCCTTGAAAAGGCCCAGGTTATATTGTTCCGGAAACAGATCCGCCGGCAGGGAGTTCCACTCCTTAGCCGTTCGCATTAAGAATGTGGAAGCGAACCGCTTCGTGCGAATTTGTGGTATATCCACGACATTCATTCATGCATTCAATATTGTAAATTTAAAAAGGTGTATGCACTCGTTAATTTAATTATTGTCGTTAGGAGAAATTGCTGGCGTATGCGAATATGAGATAAGAAAAGAGTAAATACGAGTTTAATTTTTTTAAATAATTATGCTTTTTCCGAGAAAATGGGAGAAAAGTATATTGCTACGTTACAGTATCGTTTGATAACGACGATTGAACTCTATCTACTAGACAAGCTATACAAATGAGGTATACAATAGGATACAGACAGATACGAAGCGCGCGTCTGGTGTCGCGTGACACAGGTAGCTCCGACAACACCAGATCGATACTAACATTGACTAAAGGCAGAGAGAGCCTAACTTTAAATGAAACGAAACATACACACATATAATCACGCCGTTATCCCTAATAGGGTAGGCAGAGCGTAAACGACTCAAACAGTTCATTCCGCCACGTCTGACAAAGTTTTGAGGGTTATTTAAGATTTGTAGGCATTTTGCTGCAGTGACAGGTTGTCAGCCCATCGCCTAAATTGCAATATACAGAAACCCTTGGATCCCAGAGCTGGTTTTTACCGCATGCCCGGGAGGAAATGCAGCTGGCACATTCTATGTTTGTCTCTCGCTTCCAGTCCAGCATGAATGACACTTTCTTGACTTTGACACAGGATAGCTAGCAACTAAACACATAAGTTTGATATTCCTAATGTGATATAAGACTGCTTATTTGACGTAAAATAAGGGAGCATGCTTATGCTCAGATCTTATTTGAAGCGTCTTAAGTCAAATTAGGAATGTCAAAGTCATGTGTTCATTAGCTATCATGTTCTTATGTCAAATTTAAGAAAGGATCGGCGCTAGCTAACAATTAGTTAAGGAATAGTGCGTTCAATATTGCCGCCACTGTGGGTTTGGAGACTAAGAATGGAAAAGGTTATAAGCTCGGTTAGGACGCAATTTCCAGCCAATTTACATAATAAAACACCTACACATTCTCCACCCTCGAAGCTTAGAATAAACCTACGAAAAAGTGCTGCAAAATATATAAGATATTTCTGCCTCAAGCATTGCTCCAATAGTAGGAAACAAAAGGTCATATCTTCGGCAAAAATAAGACAATTATTGCGTTTATTTTCGCGAACCAGGCCTTAAAAAAACACGCTTAATGGCGATCTTCACAGTAATGGCTAAGGAAAATAGCCTAGTCTGCCACAAAAAGATATTGTAAATCAGAAATGTTATTATGAGAATTATTTCCTAAGCTTCCAATAGCAGAAATAGAACCAAACAATAAGTCGACAAATATCACTGGCTAAGTATTTTGCTTCTAAAGTAGGTATGTTGTATTATCGTTACCACCAAACATTCGCCAATGCTAATTCTTAGCTAGCACTGTCACTTTCTTAAGTTTGACATAAGAACAGGACAGCAAATAAACACATGACTTTGACAATCCTAATCTGACATAAACATGCTCTGTGCTCAGTTCTTATTTAAAGCGTCTTACGTCGAATAATAATATAAATTTTTAAATTATGTCAAACTTAAGAAAGTGACAGCGCTAGTTAGGAATTAGAATTAGGACTATGTCACGAGAATCGACGCCAATAATAATAATATCTCACTGTTTTTGCAACGTCTTGCTTAAAGATCCAACTTTTTGTTGCACCTACTATCAGACTCGCCTATAAAATCGCTGCGTTAGAGATATTATCTAGCTATTCGGTAGAATTACCATTATTAGTCATAGAACGGACAGTGAGTCAATCCCACCCACAAGGGGCGAATACAAATGAGCTTGTCCTTTCGATTTATAGTGCCAACTAATCGAAACGCATTATCAAAATATCCGCTAAAACCTATTGGCCCTATTCACGCTATTGCGTTGGTAACACTGCTAGATATGCGCTGCCTGACTTCTAAATCTGAAACACGCATGTGAAAGAAAACCAGCAATGGATGTGTGTTGAAAACACAAGAGTGAGGATATTTAAGGCCATTAGGATTATACGAGCGATCGGAACCCTTCGAAACGGTTTTGCGGCAACTAGACTTTATTGCTTTCTGATACGAATTTGTTTTGTGGTCGCGCAAATACGCCACTAAATTTAAACCCTTCTGGGAGGTTTAGTTGGTGATTGTGGCCATTTATCATTTTGGAATAATAAATGAAAGGGTACTTTCTGTTTGGGATGTTACCAAATTCCCAGGATAGGTATTTAAATAATTACCTTCTGTAAAACCCTATCCCTAATTAAATAATAATCTTATAAAATTAATATGGCCAAAGATAACTATGTGATCGTCTACTAATTCATTTAATTAATATAAAACTAAAGACCCATACGTTGCGTAATTCTAATAATCAGAGATAAAGTTTATAAAGAATTGAATAAAGTCTGAATGCGGTAATCGAATCATGTACGTAAAAATATAGTATTAAGAAATTCAAAATTTACTAAAATTCAACAAATAGTCAAAAACTGAAACATTAATTCCTTTAGATTTAATTAACACTTCACTTAGCTGTTAGATTGATGAATCTCAGGAAAACTCCAAGGCTCGAACTTCAGCTTAGCAGCTAATATCTAGCTCAGTCCTTGAGCCAGATTTTGTCCTTTTCCTTTTAATCCGTCATAAAGACAGATCAAACCGTAGAGATCAAACTTTACCGCATTTTTTTGTAATTTATTTATTTAGATTTTATATTCACTTTCACTTTATACGAATTAATTGGATTTATATTACGCGCTGGAAAACTTAAATAATTATTTGTCTGCTGTAAAAAATAAGACTCGATAACCAGGAAAGGGAATTTGAATAAAGATCTTAAAGATCTTAGAATTAGGATACCTAGACAAGTGAAATGGCCCTCCCTTCCAACCTACAGACCATGCCAACGCGCGAAAACCTTGCACAGACTAACACTAAACCCTAGTCTTATCTAACTTGCAAACCTTCCATCAAACATTCCGATCATCTTAATTCATTCACAAACTTCTTTCATACTACCAATCATTCATCAAAGTCATACAAGTTACCTATTAACTGCAGTTTTGGTCACCTGTGACGGTGTACTAATGTTCAAACCTTTTAATAATCAATTTCTCTGTTCAGTTTGCAATATGGTATAATTTTCAAGGACTGCTGTACCAAAATCACATGATATGCGCTAAGAAGTCAGTTCAAATGATAGAGACTGTGTCAAGAAATTATCACCTTTATAGCTCGCTACGTCAGCTGAGAAATAGACCATTAGAGGTTTGTATGAATACCTATTCGAATGAATTCTCGAGAGGGATTATGGGCCAGCTACTCTCGGAGCCCATAAGCCTTGTCGATGTGTATTTAATGTATGTAAAGTGTTATCCTGAATATAAAAGTAATTAAATATTTCAAAATACAAGTAATTGATTTTAACCACTAATATCTTTAAAACACCGTGTTTTGTTTTAACGTGTAACACTGTATCTTAAAGACATATCAAAATATTCCTATTAGTTTTTATTGCATTTATTCATCCTCACACTCTCGCACACTGATATTTTACACATAACACACACCTACTATTTCCTATTCTAATAACACATTTCCCTACGATTATCATTGAATGATGTTTGAAAACTCGCAACGCTGCAGGTACAGAAAGCTGAAACTATCACTTTATTACGAAATCGTCTATCTGTAAGGTTAAGAAACATTTACAGTAATAATCACAACGATGGACTTCGAATTAAAACACAACGCCGAAAATAAACAACACATGATGCTCGGCATCGCCAATTTCCGCGTTCGAACATCGTCCCGGCCCGTCAGCAACTGCCAACCCCCACTGCATGCCCGCTGTTCCTCTGTTTTTTTTAATCTTCCAAGTTCTATGATATATTAAGACAAAGTAAAATATCTTTTGTAACATTCAAAATTTAACTCTATTTCCAAGAAACAAGTATGGGTCGTTATGCATTTGATACTCTTGTTTAAATGCTGGGTCATGTCAGGTAAAGATGTCTCAATTTTTGAACGAAAAATCTAAATGCTATTTGTTTAAGTGTTGGGTCGATTTTATAAACTAATTATTCTATATGTAATGATAAACGATCGTTACACTTCTTATACCTACTTCCATACACTACCTTTAAAAATAACAGTTAACCTCATTATCCGAAAGAAAAATATAACTCATTTTCTTTTATATTTTACAAACGGGTATGTTTACATGTTACTCCTCTTGCAAGAAAAAAAAGCCAAGTCGGTCAAGTTACTTGACTTGACCTGTCAAAGCGGTACTTCACCCCGAAGCAACGTTTGGTGCTTTACAAAGCGCAAGTCAGGCCGCACATGAAGTGCCTACCTAAGGACCTACGTACTTTGCTTGCTTGTGCTTTCATATGTCTTTATCATACACAATGAAAGTGCAGTTTTCTTCCACTATTCACGGCCAAAAATCCTTTTGAAATCTAATATTAGAGGGGACTGCCTCCGTAGTCCTGTGGTCAGAGCCTTATGCTTACGATCCGGAGGTACTGGGTTCGATTCCCACGGGGGAACACAAATGTGCACAAAGTTGATATTTGTCAATTTATAACTTTGTGAGGTTTTCCCCAGTTTGGTTAAGACATTGCAGGCGGAATCACCTGATTGTACGTAAAATAATTCTGTGCTTCGGAGGGCACGTCAGTCCCGGTCATTGTCTTTGATAGTGGTCGTTACCCAAACCATGTCAGATACCTAATAGCTGTGCTACTAGGCGGTTTCAAAACTATGACACCTGGGTACTTCAGGTCGTTGTTCGACTCGAGAATCCACTCGCTAAGAATAAGAAGAGGGGGTAACGTAACCTATAATCTAAATTCTACTGTTGGCGCCTCAAAATTACGCTCACGTACACTTTACTATCTCGTGAAAGCAATTAGTTAGACGCCAGCGCCCTCTGGAGCAACTAAATGTGTACTTTACTTTAAATTCTAGTAGCACGTCGGGGAATTTTGAGGTGAACGGCGCCTTAATTAAATGTGAACGAGCCTTAAGTTGGCAACGAAGTTTGGGTTCATTAAATACATGTTTCATACTTTTAACAAGCATGTGATTCGTAACATTACATTAATCTTAGCATTAAATAAATATAAGTAAGTATTAAATAGTAAAGAGATAGAGCTATAACAGAGCAGAACAAACAAGAGAGTTTACATTACAAAAATTAAATAACATTTTTGTTTGTTGACGAGGCTAGTGTCTATAATACATACAATAACACCTTTATCCCTAATGAGGTGGGCAGAGCGTAAACTACCTAAACAAAGGTCGTTTCGTCACGTCTGACAAAGTTTTAAGGGTCATTTGAGATAGACATGCAGGTACATCGCTGTAGTGATAGGTTATCAGTCCATCGCCTAAATTAAAATATACTGAAACTCTCGGATCCCTTAGCTGGTTTTTATAGCATGCCCGAGACGAAAAGCAGCTGGCACATTCTATCTTTTTCGCTAGCTTCCAGGCCAGCATGGAAGACACCAGATGTCTAAAATGTACTTAACAACTTCAGAAATTAGTTACGTACAAGGTCGCGTCAAACAAACTTATTTTACCTTGTTATCTTTTTAATATATTTTTGAGGTCGTATTCAATTTCAGTTTTCATTTAATAACGAATTTACCTAATACGCTGGCAGTCTTTCTACAAGTTCAGATAATAAAAATAGGATATCTGGCTAGTTCTACAAACGGAGGAATAAAATGGGCCGATTTTTATTTCTTATTTTTTTTACGATATTTCGCTTGGTAATTAGTAAATAGAAATGATTTTAATACATACATTGCATATGCAAGCGGGTCAGACAAAAGCTTTGTATTTACTATTTTTTTAGCCCATTTTTTTACTTTTTTGAAGGGCAGGGAAGTGATAATAGGAAAAGAAAATTATAATTGAAGAGACTGTTGAATTGAAGAGAAATTAGAAATGACTTTAATATTGATTTAAATTACTGTGATGAATAGACATGAAAACAAAATGTCGCAGAATATATATTTGCACAAAAATATCTGTCAGGGTAGTGATAATTGATTAGGGAAGTAAGACAAGCTCAGTTCCCTGATCATCGTTTTAGGTAATATACGTTCACTTCAGGGCATTAGCACCGATAGTTCAGATTTAAAATTAAGTTCTATTATGAAATTAAGGGGAAAATAACCAAAGTATATCTTTTTTTGATTGCTTCTCTATTTAAATCCAGGGAAGTGACACACAGGGTAGTGATATTTAAGAGGTTTTCACCTATATCACACAAGTTAATCATATTTAAAAAATAAATTAATTATACGATAATGTACACGGAATCAAATCAAGAGTTTTTGCCGAAAAATCTATGAAAACATCATAAAAATAAAAAAATAAATGCGTTCCAGGTAAGTGAGATGTTCACTGGTCCGAACGCAGAATTCCTCCTAATCGGCACTCTTGCAAGTGATGGCTCGAGTCCTCAAACAAATTAAACATATAAAGACGTTAAATTCACTCAGTACTTTTGTCCGGCGGAACTGCGACGTCGTTTGGAATCTGCTTTCTGGGTGATTTTTACTGTTTTGTAGCTGACATGGAAGTGATACAGATTTCTTGTCCCATCAGTTTAAGCAAGAAAAAAATAAAGATAAATGTAATTATAATTCATAGGTTTATTGATAATGTTGTACTATCTTTTACGTCAGTATTAGTGTACATTTACCGTAATGTAACACTTAATTTTAAACTTTCGCGGTTGTTTTCACTATAACTATAAGACATTTTACGGGTTTCTTACCGCGATTTAAATTATTTGATGAGTTCCCGATATTTCGGCGCTGTTCCAAACGCCCTGATCACGGGTAAACTGGAGAAAACTGCGGGTGGGTTTAGGGACAGACATATCTGTCTACCCTCACTCTTCTTCGTTTTTGCGGTACACTATTCACAACACTGTTATTGTCAAAACTGGAACTCACTCGAAAGTCATCTCGACAACATACACTGACCACATCATCCGTATTTGTTGTAGGTTTGGCCCGGATTTTCTTTTTACACATGTTTACCACTGGATTCCACGTGCTTGACAATTTAAACCCATCTTCTCTACTGAAGTTTTTGTACTTTGTGATTTCAATAGCTTCACTTACCATTCTTGGTATATAGTGGCGTTCTGTCGATAACACTTTTGGGTCATGCAATTCGATCCAGTGGTTTGAACCAGACTCTAACAAGTGCTCGGCTATGGCTGACTTATGAACTTCATTGTTTTTCACTGCCCTTATGTGCTCTTTGACACGTGTAGAGATGGTACGCTTGGTTTGACCAATATAAGAACTTCCACAACTACAATCTATCTTGTACACACCTGGACACTCTAATGGAAACTTATCTTTGGGAGAACGCAAGAATTGTGATATTTTCTTAACTGGAGTGAACACCGTTTTTACGGAATACTTATCCAAAATTCGTCCAATCTTATCAGTGACTCCTTTCAGGTACGGTAGAAATGCAGCTCGACATTCCACCTTGGACACTGATTTACTGGTGTTATTTTTAGGAGGTTGGATCTCTTGTAGCCATTTTTCACTAGTACGCGTTTCACATGTTCCAGTTCCTCATCCCGATGTTCTGTGTCGCAAAGATCAAAAGCGCGATTTGTTAGAGAGGTAACTACGGAGTTCAGATGACGCGGATGGTGGTGTGAGGTTGCTTGCAGATAACGGTCGGTATGCGTCGGCTTCCTGTACACAGTATGACTTAGAGTGCCATCACTTCTGACTGACAGTTTAACGTCAAGGAAAGCTAATGACCTATCATTTTCTGATGCCACCGTGAAACGTATGTTTTTATGGATGGAGTTGAGATGCGACAAACATTGCTGTATAGTGTGGTCATCACCTTCTAATATACAAAATACATCATCCACATATCTCTTCCACAGTTTTCTCGATATTGGTACATTGTCAATGGCAAGATCTTCAAAGTATTCCATCCACAGATTTGCCACTACTGGAGCAACTGGGCTGCCCATTGCTACACCATCAATTTGTTGATAGAACTGACCTTGGTATACGAAATAGCTGGAGGATAAACAATGTTCCAGAAGTTTGACGTATTCCATCGGGATATTATTACGTTCCAAAACTTTCGTCACCACTCCTAGGCATTCAGACACAGGTACATTGGTGAATAAATTTTTGGCGAGACATGTGGCTAGCGTCCTACAACCATTGGTCGGGAGAACCTCATCATATATCAAGGATTCGCGACATTTCGTTAGTCTTCTACGAGATACTAAGATAGGACATGATAAAATGGTGAGTTTTGACGTTGAGTCATTGTTCACTAATGTACCTGTGTCTGAATGCCTAGGAGTGGTGACGAAAGTTTTGGAACGTAATAATATCCCGATGGAATACGTCAAACTTCTGGAACATTGTTTATCCTCCAGCTATTTCGTATACCAAGGTCAGTTCTATCAACAAATTGATGGTGTAGCAATGGGCAGCCCAGTTGCTCCAGTAGTGGCAAATCTGTGGATGGAATACTTTGAAGATCTTGCCATTGACAATGCACCAATATCGATTAAACTGTGGAAGAGATATGTGGATGATGTATTCTGTATATTAGAAGGTGATGACCACACTATACAGCAATGTTTGTCGCATCTCAACTCCATCCATAAAAACATACGTTTCACGGTGGAATCAGAAAATGATAGGTCATTAGCTTTCCTTGACGTTAAACTGTCAGTCAGAAGTGATGGCACTCTAAGTCATACTGTGTACAGGAAGCCGACGCATACCGACCGTTATCTGCAAGCAACCTCACACCACCATCCGCGACATCTGAACTCCGTAGTTACCTCTCTAACAAATCGCGCTTTTGATCTTTGCGACACAGAACATCTGGATGAGGAACTGGAACATGTGAAACGCGTACTAGTGAAAAATGGCTACAAGAGATCCAACCTCCTAAAAATAACACCAGTAAATCAGTGTCCAAGGTGGAACGTCGAGCTGCATTTCTACCGTACCTGAAAGGAGTCACTGATAAGATTGGACGAATTTTGGATAAGTATTCCGTAAAAACGGTGTTCACTCCAGTTAAGAAAATATCACAATTCTTGCGTTCTCCCAAAGATAAGTTTCCATTAGAGTGTCCAGGTGTGTATAAGACAGATTGTAGTTGTGGAAGTTCTTATATTGGTCAAACCAAGCGTACCATCTCTACACGTGTCAAAGAGCACATAAGGGCAGTGAAAAACAATGAAGTTCATAAGTCAGCCATAGCCGAGCACTTGTTAGAGTCTGGTTCAAACCACTGGATCGAATTGCATGACCCAAAAGTGTTATCGACAGAACGCCACTATATACCAAGAATGGTAAGTGAAGCTATTGAAATCACAAAGTACAAAAACTTCAGTAGAGAAGATGGGTTTAAATTGTCAAGCGCGTGGAATCCAGTGGTAAACATGTGTAAAAAGAAAATCCGGGCCAAACCTACAACAAATACGGATGATGTGGTCAGTGTATGTTGTCGAGATGACTTTCGAGTGAGTTCCAGTGGTGACAATAACAGTGTTGTGAATAGTGTACCGCAAAAACGAAGAAGAGTGAGGGTAGACAGATATGTCTGTCCCTAAACCCACCCGCAGTTTTCTCCAGTTTACCCGTGATCAGGGCGTTTGGAACAGCGCCGAAATATCGGGAACTCATCAAATAATTTAAATCGCGGTAAGAAACCCGTAAAATGTCTTATAGTTATACAGTAATGTACTTCAAAAATTTTAAATTTGGACTAGTGAATTTGGGAATGTCCACCCACAGGGAAGTGATATTTTTGGCTATTAAGGAGCTTTAACTAACAATTACTTATCCGATAAAACTGAATTAGAAGCCCAGTTAGAAGTCGATGTTATCTTTAATATAATTGTTTTATGAATTACAAAAAACTAATATTTTTAGAATTTATAATCCGGGCCATCATAAATTCCTGTATTTGTAGAACTACCCATCTAATGGAACAGTAGTAATTCTGTATACGCAGGTAAGAAATTTAGTTTGAATGCACCTTTTAAGGTAGAGTTGGTCATGTTCATGGTATTGGCTCATTGCAATTTTATGCTCATTGCAGTACATATTACAATCTAAAATTGCCCTCAATTTTTGTCAGATGTGGCGAAAGCGCCTTTTACGAGGCGTTAAACGCTCTGCCTACCCCGTAAGGGATAAAGGCGTGATTTATGTATGTATGTATGTATGCAATTTTATTTTATAGAAATCTATTCTAAATGCGGAACATTTTTTGCAACCAAATCACCGTGGGAAATAAAATAATAGTCCTTCCAATCCCGCGGAGATCAGTCAACTGCGCAGGACTTGTTTTTGGTGCCCAAGTGTTTGCGCTACACACTGGAGCAGTCTCTATTCCTTCAATCATTTATTCTGATGGGACAGATTCACTGACACGACCAAAGAGAAATCAGGCGCAGGACCGAATATTTACATGCCCATCCGGCAGCATGGATCATCTTACTTTTCGGACAATCAGGTGATCAGCCTGCAATGTCCTTACCAAACTAGAAACAACAACACAAAGTCATTATCCCCGCCGGGAATCAAAGAGATACTTATAGATATAGATAGGTAAGCAAATCAAAAGAACATACATACATAAATCACGCCTTTATCCCTTACGGGGTAGGCATAGCGTTTAACGCCTCGCAAAAGGCGCTTTCGCCACGTCTGACAAATATTGAGGGCAATTTTAGATTGTAGTAAAGAACACCAAAAGATTAACCATTAATTTTAAAATTCTGAAAATCCTACATTTTAAGCAAAAATAAATACGCAAGTATCGAGGCTCTTACCAACTGAACTATCCGGTATTAAAGTCTCCTTCATAAAAAATGAGCGGCATCAATTTTTTTGTTGACTATACTTCTTCAGAATTTGCAACAAAGTAGGTAGCAGGCCTCGTACACCGTAAATACCGCTAACAATAGCCATAGAGGGGTCTGTCTCATTCAACGCAAAATGAGGTCGTGCACAAAGAGATTGTTAGGCTCCCGGGGAAATCACGAGCGGTAAGACGCCTAGGATCCGCCTAGAAAAAGCTAGATGAAGATTGATACTCGTGAAGTACTGTAACTATGCTCGACCGACATAGTATGCCACAACCTAGGACACAATTCTGTCTTTGTTAAACTAAGTAGCTAAACAAGTACGTAGTCATGCCTCATACTTTAGCCTATTTAGATTCAACGACCTACCTACATACATACATATAAATACGGCTTTTTCCCGAATAAGGTAGACAGAGCGTAAACGACCTAAACAAAGATCGTTCCGCCACGGCTGTAAAAGTTTTGAGGGTTATTTAAGATAGATTTTGTATATTGCTGTAGTGACAGGTTGTCAGTCCACAGATATCTTAGCTGGTTTTTACAGCATGCCCGGAAATGCACATTGTATGTTTTTCTCTCACTCCCAGGACTGCATGGAAGAATTCAACGACCTAAAACGTTTTAACTTTCAAAATTAACCCATACACCCTAATCAAGACAACAGACTTCGTAACGTTAATAAATTGTGTGTTAATTTAATTCTAGAGCAAATTTCCTGCGAAATTAAGATTGCCGGCATAATTTCATCAGCCGTAAAGAAAAGGTAGTCAAATTTACCAGAGTACAAAGCACGGAAAACAACAAATTTAAGGCACTTCTTTTGAGAAAAATACATACATATGTTCACGCCTTTATCCCTAATGGGGTAGGCAGAGCGAAACGACCCAAACAAAGGTCGTCCCGCCACGTCTGACAAAGTTTTGAGGGTTATTTAAGATAGAATTCTAGGTATATTGCTGTAGTGACAGGTTATCAGCCCATCGCCTAAATTACAATATACTGAAACCCTCGAATCAATTAGCTGGATTTTACAGCATGCCCGGGACGCAATGCAGCTGGCACATTCTATGTTTTTCTCTCGCTCCCAGACCAGCATGGAAGTAAAGTAAGTTTTGAGAAAAATAAATAATAATAACCAGTTTTATTTTTAACTAGCGACCCGCCCCGGCTTCGCACGGAAATCATCAGTGTTTCTATACTATATTATGCATGTATTATGCATATAAACCTTCCTCTTGAATCACTCTATCCATTAAAAGAAACCGCATCAAAAATCGTTGCGTAGTTTTAAAGATCGGGATATAGGGACAAAGAAAGCGACTTTGTTTTATACTATGTAGTGATATTATCTGCTTAGATAAATAATACCTTTTTGTATTGAACCGTATTTTCTATTAAATAACAAACCTTGTAAGACTAAGCATTAAGATCCTTTACTACTTCCTTTTAACTTCCGGATATTTATCTACATAAGGAGGATAATCTCCGCTACTTACCTTTACAAGATTGGCGGATTTGCCTTTGTCCATACTCTCTCATAAATAAGCCAATAAAAGCTACTGACGACCCCGACCTTTTGTGGAAGACTTATACTTACTTAGCTTAAGAGTTTGCATAGAATTATGAATAAGAAGAGCTTCAAAAATTTGACTTCCATGCTGGACTGGGAGAGATAGAAAAACATACGAATGTTCCAGCTGCCCTTCCTCCCAGGCTTGCTGTAGAAGTCAGCAAAAGGGACTCGAGGGTTACAGTGTATTGTAATTTAGGCGATGGGCTGACAACCTGTCACTGCAGCAATATACCTACACATCTATCTTAAATTACCCTCAAAACTTAGTCAGACGTGGCAGAACGACCTTTGTTTAGGTCGTTTACGCTCTGCCTACCCCATTGGGGATAAAGGCGTGATTATATGTATGTATGTCTGGCATGCCGGATTTAATAGACGGCAGTCAATCCGTAATACAAGTGGCTGAATTCTGGGCTGCTTCGATGTAATTTCTCGTGTTCCATCGACACGCTAAGAAGTAAGCTTGCTGCATTGTCCTTTTAATCTTGGTCTGTTTTTATGTGAACTAGGATTTGTGTCTATTAAAGAGGCTATTTCTTTACTTGCTAATTAGCATCCGATTTCATATACATTGCTTGCTAGTGCACGTTGATTTGAAATTAACCATATTATAGGTTAAGCGAGCAGCAATGTATATCAAATCAAGTAGTATAATAGCTGCTTAAGAAACGAATCAAAGTACTAGTTATAAATGTGATTGACAATGATTTATGCTGAATCAGTTGGACGAATTAAGCTGCAGGTAGACTATGGAATGAGTGACAAATACTTATGTCCACATTTCTCGGTTTACTAGGTCCTGAGTTCGATTCCCAGGGGGGAAACACAAAGTTGATATTTGAGAATTTATCACCTTGTAAATTTTTCCCTAGTTTGGTTAGGACATTGCAGGCTGAATCACCTGATTGTCCGAAAAAGAAACAGATTTCGTGCTTCGGAGGGCACTGATATAGGAGGGCCTATATCCCTATGTATGCATAAATCTTTAAAACTACGCAACGGATTTTGATGCGGTTTCTTTAAATGGATACAGTGATTCAAGAGGAAGGTTTATATGCATGCATAATATCGTAGAGAAACACTGATAATTTCCGTGCGGAGCCGGGGCGGGTCGCTAGTTCCTTATATGAATGAAAGAAATTTCTAAACTACAGCAGTAAACTATGTCTTCATTATTTGAATAACGCGTAGGTAATCAATCAATGTTGGTATCGATTCTAGGTAGATATGATAACACTGCATGAATCATCAAATTGATTCATAAAGTAGGTTACAGTCTGACCGATGAAACAAACAACTGCAAATAATTCTTGATTCAAGTCTTATTTAATTCTTTACGTAGTTTTTAGGGTATGGTACAAAAGGGTGTCAAGCCAACGGGACCCTGTTACTATTTGACTGAGAAAACTTCGATACCGCGTTTCAGAACTTGTGTTTCTTGATGTGGTCTTCCTATCCGTCCGTCTGTTTTGTCAGCAGGCTTTCTACATACATACATATAATCACACTTCTATCCCTAATGGGGTAGGCAGAGAGTAAACGACCTACACATAAGGTCGTTCCGCCACGTCTGACAAAGTTTTGAGGTTTATTTAAATTTGTATATTTATCTCGTGAACGATAATACATGAAAATATTAAAAACTTAAAGGGATGGTACCTCTTTTAAGAACGTGCAAAGGTACGATTGTTTGGAACCCTTAATACGGGAGTTGGACTCGCACTTTTCCTTTTTTTGTTCGGTTCACGCAACGGTGATCACGAAAATCTATGTTTACGAACTTGTTTTTGTGAATTTGTTTGGTGTCTGCGCGAATTGGAGCACGTGAGAGAAACGGATAGTAATATTGATTTCTAAAGGCGTAGGTGGTGTGACAATGACGTAGTAGTCGGTCCGGTATTGCCCACGGATAGATAGCAAGTAAATGTGGTGAAAACTATACAGAAACTTGCATACATGGTGTAAGGGACAGCGTCCCGCAAACTGATAGGAGTTGCTCAGTAGACGACACTGAACAACTTTAACCAGGAAATTCTTTCAGGAAGAGAAAAAGAAATGGCTTTTCCATACAAAATGTTCAACTCGATCAGAGAATTTGTATGGAAAGTTATTTTCTATTTTACTTCCTGAATAAAAATCCTACTGATAGTTGTTCAGTGTCGTTGACTGAGCAACCCCTATCAGTTTGACGCTGTCCCTTACACCCGGTATGGTTTGTTTACTAGTAGCTGATTATTGGCTTTTACGGTGAAGGAAAGCATCGTAAGGAAACCTGCGAAGAAATTCAAAGGTTGTGTGTGAAGTCGACCGATCCGTACTGGGCCCAAGTTGACTAAGGCCCAATCGCCCTAACTCTGGGTAGGCTCGTGCCTCTTGGTGCCTCTTGCTGATGATGACTAGTAGCTGTTTTTTTAACATAACCTCTAGGTATTACTAGAGAGACGAAGCTTCTCAAATCAAATGAATATTAAGTGCAGTATCTACTTCCATGCTGGACTGGGAGCGAGAGAAAAACAAGAATGTCTCAGCTGCGTCTAAAAACCAGCTATGGGATCCGAAGGTTTCTGTATATTGTAATTTAGGCGATGGGCCTGTCACTACAGAAATATACCTACAAATCTATCTTAAATAACCCTCAAAACTTTTTCAGACGTGGCGGAACGACCTTTGTTTAGATCGTTTACGCTTTGCCAATCCCATCAGGGATAAAGGCGTGATTATACGCATGTATGTAGTATCTACTTCTTATTTGGGTTTCAGAACGGTCATGTAAATAAAATACACACAAGAATTAGACCCAAAGTCCACCTATTTTTGAATATTTGTATTGTAGCGTAGTAAAGGACTTATACTTTCCACGTGTGTCATCAAAAATCGATGAAAACAATAATAAAGGCAAGTCACAATAACGCATTTGGGTCAATCGATAGAACAGCCGCGTCGCGTGTCCGACACGACAGTAGCTTCTCTTTAAGTATTCAAAGCTGGCAAATGAATGAGTCACTTTGATTGTTGGCTTACAACATTACATGTTGTTACAAAGAAATGCAAACCCGCCTAGGTTAGACTTCTCATCAGATGCATAATTTTAACTGGCAAATGAGTACCAAGCCGTTGGTCCCGGTTAATATCATTTAATACCGTAGATATTAGTCGTTAAGCCATGTCATAGCTTAGTGCTAAGCATTGGCGGCTTGAAAACTCTCGACTTAATCTAGGATTTCGTCTGGTTTTCCTTCTGGGCTGCGGAGGTCAGATGGCAATCGCTCTGTGTAAAAACCAGTACCCTTCTCCTAGATTAGGTAGCCGACCCCGTGATGTACGGGATAAGGCTAGGGAGATGATGAAATGAGTACCAAGCTAGTGTTGAAAACAAAATCAAAGTATGTGGTAGGCACAATGTTCTGCTGAATAGGCATTCAGCAGAACATTCTTGTATCCTATTTACTGGCAAATGAATAAGTCACTTGGTTGTACTGTCACGTTTGTTCCTTTTTATTTCTGTTGTATGTGTTTCTTTGTGCAATAAATAATTTTGTATTGTATTGTTGATATTAGCAAACAACATTACAAAATGAGAAGGGTAGACTGCTCAATCAATACCACCAATAGGTACTTTCCATGGCATGTCTAAGATTGGGTAAAAAAATGCATAATTCTTTTTCTTCGTTACACTTCTTACCAGATATTACATCTTCTCTACTATTTAAGTATTCAACAAGCAAAGGCATGAGTCACTTTGTTTGTTAGCTTATATTTAAATATTGGGATTCCAAGATAGTGGTAAGAAGAAATGCGGTGTTGACTTCTTATCAGATGCGCATTTCTCAAATAAATGAGTTAGGTTAGGTTTCTTCTATGCTGGACTGGGAGGGAGAAAAACATAGAATGTGCCAGCTGCATTTCCTCCCGGGCTTACCGAAATAACCAGCTACGAGATCCGAGGGTTTCTGTATAGTGCAATTTAGGCGATAGGGTGACAACCTGTCACTACAGCAATATACCTACAAAACTTTGTCAATCGTGACGGAACAACCTTTGTTTAGGTCGTTTACGCTCTGCCTGCCCCATTAGGGATAAAGGCGTGATTATATGTATGTAGCAGATCATTCTTGCTTTCTCTTTACTTTTTATTATGTCACAATATTACAATATGCGAAGTGCGTTGGGTATAGTATATATAATCACGCCTTTATCCCTAATAGGATAGGCAGAGCGTAAACGACCTAAACAAAGAACATTGCGCCACGTCTGACTAAGTTTTGAGGGTTATTTAAGATAGTGACAGGTTGTCAGCCCATCGCCTAAATTGCAATATACAGAAACCCTCGGATCCCTTAGGTAATTGGTATTTATAGCATGCCCGGGAGGAAAGGCAGCTGGCACATTCTATGTTTTTCTCACGCTCCCCGTCCAGCATGGAAGAAGCTAATCCTTCTCAACCAATACCACCATACTAACCAATACAACACCACTTTCCATCGCCTGTCTTTGTCTTCTTACCAGATATTACATCTTCTCTCCTCTTTAGGTATTCAACAAGTACATTTAATTATTGGGATTCGTGATTATATGTATGTATGAGTTAGGTACTTTGATAGCTACAGCTAGATTAGTTGGATGGCAAGGAAGTGTTGCAAAGAAATCCGACCCGCATAGCGTACTTCTTACAAGATACTTTGTCCAGTATAAAATATCTACAAAGAAACTTCTATTTCCAACTTCGTCCCACTAACTTACATTACAGAAGAGCATATAAGTAATTCAATAAGTATATAAAAATAGTAATTAAATGTAAGGCCAGACAAAGAAACCGATTCAATTAAAAGCAGTTATTCATTGAAAGTTAATGTTAATAATAATAATATATACGAGTACATACATATAATCACGCCTTTATCCCTAATGATCCCTAACCTAAACAAAGATCGTTCCGCCACGTCTGATAAGGTTTTGAGGGTTATTTAAGATAGATTTGTAGGTATTAAAAGCAGTTATTCATTGAAAGTTAATGTTAATAATAATAATATATACGAGGACATACATATAATCACGCCTTTATCCCTAATGATCCCTATCCTAAACAAAGATCGTTCCGCCACGTCTGATAAGGTTTTGAGGGTTATTTAAGATAGATGTGTAGGTATATTGTTGTAGTGACAGCCCACCGCCAAAATACAATATACTGAAACCATCGTATTCCTTATCTGGCTTATACAGCACGCCTGGGAGGAAATTCAGCTGGCACATTTTTTTCTCTTGCTCCCAGTCCAGGATGGAAGATAATAATGCGCACCAGAATTAACAATAATAAGTATAGATACCTATAAAATGTATATATTGAAAATTACAGTATAGACGCTAAAACTATTACTTATTCTAAGATCGTAATCTATATAGCAAGAACTTAATTCGTTGCCAAGTTTATAGCCTTGACTCGCAATGTTTTGAAATTACAGGGTTATTAGAGAGTAACCTACCGACTTAGCCGCAACACGTAAAACATTTCCATATAGTATAAATTCTAATATTCAAGACATTTTATTCATATTAAAGTTAATGTCGAAACATAATATCATGGTACCTATCTAAAATTACAAATGATTTACAAACAAATAGACAGACGCCTTTGTTCATTGGCCAATTATTAATCTTCGCTTCAAGCCCCTAGATGTCAAATTGCTTTGAAAGCAATTAAGCAATCAAGCAAATTATAGAGCTAATTTTCTTGTTAAAGTTGTTGCCAAAGGTTGTGTTCATGAAGTAAGCCTTATCAAGTTTGTAGCAAAACTTGCGAACTGTAGACGCCCACGTCGCCTACCGCCCAATGCAGTTTTCGCCCAGCTATGCAGACGTAGTGCACAACTTGCAGGGGCGTAGGCGAAATTTCCAACAAGAACTAGACGCTAACTTCCAAGTTCTAACAACGCACCATTGTACCTCGAATAAGATTTTCATTTTACAATCCGGTGATACTGTGAATGCCACTTCGTCGGTTTATTTAAAAGATCATTTTGTTGGCGGTAGTTTTTACACTGTGGGAAGATACTTTGCGAACTTATTTTCCGATTTCAATGAAATGGAATGATAAACAATTTCCAAGCAACTTGGAAGGCATTCGCACGGAAAATACAACAATGACGGGTGCTTTATTTGATTTACAGAACCGCAAAATACCGAGAAGCGTACAAAAAGAAGCCTAGATTTATGTGCTTTTTAAAATCCGCATATTTCATTCTTTTTCGCGGGCGAAAGAGTTTATGCACCGTAAAACTAATGAAATGCAAATACTGGCCTTTCAACGTGAAATATAAGGTTAGTATTACATACATACATATAATCACGCCTTTATCCCTAATGGGGTAGGCAGAACGAAAACGACCTAAACAAAGGTCGTTTCGCCACGTCTGACAAAGTTTTGAGGGTTATTTAAGATAGATTTGTAGGTATATTGCTGCAGTGACAGGTTGTCAGCCCATCGCCTAAATTACAGTATACTGAAACCCTCGGGATCCCTTAGCTGGTTTTTACAGCATGCCTGGGAGAAAAAGCAGCTGGCGCATTCTATGTTTTTCTCTCGCTCCCAGGCCAGCATGGAAGCAATAAGGTTAATATTATAGAAGGTTAGTATTTATATTGTAAAACCCTGAACGTGTGAGTTCTAGGTTGGTTAGAGACGTTTTATCCGGACCAGGGTTAGTACTCAGGGTCTTTGGTCCTTGTGCAAAGACGAAGCACAAAGAACTGAGAAATTAAATTCCTGTTAGTTCCGTTTCAGTAAATCTGAATAAAACTACAAACACACGTTTATTCCGAAAGAAACTGTATCTAAATTGTTATGTCTATGTAGCTTAGCCGCTAAGCAGATTTTGCATCGGATTATTATATCTTCAGAAATATTATAAATTAAAATGAAATATGATGTAATAAAAATTCAATTAAATAATATATTTTTTAAACAACTATATGGTAGTACGATTACAAAATTATGAAGAGCCGATCCAATTTTCTTGAGCAACCCCTATTAGATTGCGGGACGCTGTCCCTTACACCCCGTATGGGAGATAAATTTATTTTTATTTATTTATGAGCCTGTGGTGTCCCACTGCAGGGAAATAAATAAGAAACAAATATTTTAGGGATTTCTATAAATGCTATATAGAAGAATATAGAAGTCAAAAACGCCGTTTTTAGATTTTATGTCTGTCTGCCTGTATGTTTGTTCGCGTGCCACGTAACAATATCAATTAAAAGAGGAGGAAATCTTAAGTTCAAAAATATAGTACATGTTAATATTACAATATCCTCATCTTCCTAGCCTCATCCCGTATATCACGGGGTCGGCTACCTAATCCAGGGGATTGAACGAGGGTACTGGTTTTTACACTGACAGAGCGACTGCCATTGACCTCCGCAACCCAGAAGGGAAACCAGACCCAATCCTAGATTAGGTCAGAGTTTTGAAGCCGCCAATGCTTAGCACTGGCCTCTGATATGGCTTAACGACTAATATCTACGGTATTAAACGATATTAACCGGGGCCAACGGCTTAACGTGCCTTCCGAAACACGAAAAAGCACCGAATAAACGTACATATGAAATTCGAAAACCGAAAAACACATTGGTACATGGTAGGGTTCGAACCACGACCTCCCGCTCAGGAGGCTGCGGCCCTATCCACTACACCATCGGGCTCAATATTACAATAATACTATACAAAAAAAGATCAGTTTTCTGATTGCGCACACAGTACCACCATCGCCATCTTTTGGTAGCTTCTGCTCTGTTACGTCATTACTTCAACTACTGGACTGACTGAGACGAAACTAAGTAGGATACTGATACCTAGAGTAGATCTTGGAATTAAGACATTTTACACGAGAAAACACTTAATTCCCATGGGAAAACTCATTCATTGCGGGAGAAACCGCGGGCGGAAAGCTAGTTAAGAGTAAAGTAGCAAATATTCATTAGTCGAAAGCGGATCTGAAGTAGCAATTGTTGAAAAAGTATGGATATGATATGACCAATCCATTTTGTAAGTCAATCAACAAAATATTGATTAATTGAAAAATATATGGGTGTTAATTAAATTGCGTGCCATAGCTTACGCGATCTTTCAACAACGATAAAAGCACATAAAAAAATATTTGAAAAATCTTACTAAAAAAATACATTGATTTTCCCAAACCAAACTACTATTTTCGAACAGAAAACTTGTACTGATATTTTAAAAAATTTCTATGTGTTTTTTTATGGTTACGGAAACAGCCCCTAAGGCCATTAGCCATATACTCCACGTCTCATAAGACGCAAGTAAATTAAGTAATTGAGAAAAAAAATGTATTGGTCTTATCCATACTTTTCCAATAACAGCTACTTAAGGTCCGCTCTCTAATTTGTATTTTAGGAAGGTACATATAGTTTAATCTAAGTACAATAAGCTTGTCATATAGAATCTTATTTAAATAAGTCATATAGCCTAGAATAGCGCTACGATCGATATAAGTACATGGTGTGATCTGAATGGCAAGTAAAAATACTATGCGGTGTTTTTTGTGTGAAGGAAGCAACAAAGGAAACAGAGCAGGCTTATGAAATAAATATTGCTTTATTAAAATTTCCGGCCAGTTAATTCCTGCCCCAGCCTGTACAATTTCATCCCTCTGCCGGTCTGTTCGTATAATTAAAAACAAGGCCACCAAAACGCGATAACCAGGCCTGCTTCTGCTGGCTTTGAAAATTTCGTATAAACGACATCTTTATTAATTACGCTGGGCAGAGAATCTAGCATTTCAGTCTGTTTTAATTAATTTCGAGTGTTATTAAATGTTGGACAGACTGATGAAGAACGTTCATTTTTATTTCGCAGTTTTTCCTCGCCTAGCGCCTTTTTCTCAAGTCTGTTTAATTTTATCTTTGTTTAAATCTTAATTACAATACTTTGTAATTAAGAATTTACTAGCTTACTAGCAGTGTTTGATAAATATCTGCTAGTACAAGCTACTCTTACTGTATCAAAAGATCTAGCAAAGTATATTAGCATAAATTCATTTTAACATAATAATATGTAACATAAAGCCCGCCTACCAACAACCAACTACAAACCTTTTGTTAAAATTATAATTTGTCAAAATCCATTTATCTTGCATTTATCTTATCTTATTTAGCCGTTAATGTCCCACTGCTGGTGAAAGGCCTTTATCCGGTCTCTCCACGACTCTGTGTCCTGGCCGGAACAAATCCATTTAACTTAAAATAAATCGTTCAAACCGCAATATAGTCAAATACAAACTACATATAGTCCAATCAATGAGGAAGTTAACCTCGATAAATTCCTCCTTCGCTAAAATTTTGCAGGGTTGCGAGGGGACAGATTAAGGATTAAAAATGATTCAGAATTTGATTAATTACACTTTGGGATTCTTAATTTTATGATCTGTGCACGTCGGCTTGCGCAAGCGTAGAATACCGCCGAGGTAACGCGCCAATCAGAGCATCTCAACCACTATGGCTGCTAATTTATCACTTCCAGATTTGAACTTCCGAAGATTTTTCTTTGAGTCCTCGTACAGAAATATTCTCATTGACTGGGGTAAACGCCATTTAGCAATTTTCTCTTTTGCCCGCAGCGCGATGCACGTCGGCTTGCGCAAGCGCAGCGCCGCGAGGTAACGCGCCAATCAGAGCATCTCAACCACTAACGCTGCTAATTTGGCAATGCGTTCGATAACACCGATTGCAAGGTTAGGATTTACTTCCTTTCTATAATACATTTTTATTATATTGTTTTTATTTCTTATCTTGTATTGCTTATGGGTTGTCGGATCGAAATAGTTAATAGGTAGCCCCTATAAACCGCCTTAATTTAATTAGGCTTCTGACGTAGTTTATGACAGTAATCCTTTTTCTATCAAAGATACGACCGACGTCTCTGCATCTTTTACCATGTTCAGTTTTTTATATTTGTTCTTACAGCTGTTTTCTTTTTATAAACCTGTCTAGTAACAGGTACTGCTCATTTCCATATGATGACATAATCGCATTAACATTTGAATAAAATATGTTCTTAAATATGGCAAGGGGAAGTCTCGACGCTTGCACCCCTTATACTCCGACCCTACTAAGGGTTCTATATTGTACTTTAAACAGACGCCCGATTTAACCTATAATTTAAACAGAACCAAAGGGCGTTTTGTCACTGAATCAGACCCGGTTTAAACATAAAGGGTGTTTTGCCACGTGCCAATGATTAACGTGTCGTGTGCTGTCCATACACAGTTAGCCGATAAACCTAATTAGAGACCGTACGACGTACACAACACGAATTACACAGCGGCTCGGATAAACACAGGTGAATGTGGCGGCTATAGCCATTTATGTAGTTGGTAGCTGATCGTTGATTTCATCGTATTTATACGTAGTTAGTTTAGTCATCATCATCATCATTCGCTTGCCCTTATCCCATTTACTTGGGGTCGGCGCAGTACGTTTTCTTCTTCCATTCATCCCTGTCAGCCGTCAATTCAACACTCACACCTGTTTTAGACATATCAGCTCTCACGCAGTCCATCCATCTTTTCTTTGGTCGTCCTCTCCCAACATATCCATCCACATTCAAATTCATTACCCTTTTGCCTATATGACTTTCATCCCTCCGCATAACATGGCCATACCACGCAAGGCGTAGTTAGTTAGTTTAGTATTGAAACGATATCGACGTCTTCTTAGAGAGTGGATTTTCAAGTCAAACGACCCGATGAACCCTGGTGTCAGAGTTTTTAAACCGCCTAGTAGCACAGCTATTAGGCCTCTGACATGGGTTGAGAAACGACCACTATCAAAGACAGCGGCCAGGACCGACGGTTTAACGTGTCCTCCGAAGCACGGAACCCTTTTTCTTTTCGGACAATAAGTTGATTCAGCCTGCAATGTCCTAACCAAACTGGGGAAAACCTCATAAACTGATAAATTGACAAATATCAACTTTGTGTTAAATATACACAAACTAATATGAACTAAGTGAATATTAGCTAAAGCCTAATTTGTATATTATGAATTCAGCATGATTTTTTTAAACTGCAATCTAAAGATGTTACAAAATCCAACTCTAGAATTATTCAAACAATGACACGAGTACGCGAATTATTGCACATGTGGGTCAATGGATGCATTCAATTTAACTAGTGCTCTTAAAAAATACATTACACACAAGCATGATCGTGAAAACGCTTTATTCTACAGTGTGAGGCCGTTAGTATTGCACACTTAAAAAAGAGACAGTGACGTTTGCCAGTCGTTTGTGCAAGAGCTACATAGATAATCTATACTTAATATTATAAAGAGGAAAGATTTGTATTTTTTTGTGTGTATGTTTCGACGAATTAACTCAAAAACTACTGGACAGATTTCAAAAATTCACCATTACAAAGCTACTTTCACCCTGAGTAACATAGGCTACTTTTTACCGCGGGAAAATATTCGAATCCCACGGGAAAACTCATTAAGTAAGCCGCGGGTGTAACTGCGGCGTAAACGGCTAGTGCTCTATAAAACCAAACTTTGCCGCTGTGCTATATTAATGGCCCTTTATTTACACTACACAATACAAGGAATCTTACTTTGAAGAGTTCTGATATTCGGTCTAACGAATGTTCTTGAGAGAATAAAAATTTCTACGTCATATTTCTTCAAACAACGGCTTCTGTTGTCTTTGATACTAAGAAATGATTTGTCTGTCGAACAAAAGATACGCCAAGTCGGATCTCTTTTGTAACCAAATTTAACCAATTAACAATATACCTACATCTACATGTATACAGGGTGTTAAGACAAGCACTGCATTTCTTTAAACCACTTGTTTTACTAACGATACCAAAAAAAAACAAAGCCCAAAACATTAAGCTCAAAACAAAATTGCCTTGACGATGCAAAGATGCACTCCTCATCTACATTGTATGGACAAGGCAAAATTTAGATAGATAGATAGATAAATTCTTTATTCACAGACTGCACATAAAGTAATAAACAAACAATGTAATTAGGTACTAAATACAAATAATCTTAAAAATAAATATAAAACAAAAAAATTAAACAATTTACAGCCGTGAACGGTTCTATCTCAGCTTAAATGTCACACAGTGACGCTGATTTTCAGATAGCACCCATAAGAAGTGAAGAAATTTAATTACAATCTAAAATTTTCGTGCTCTGCGAAAGTTGTTTGTTATCATTAGTAGAAAATGTGGTTTAAAGGAAAGCAGTATATTTTTTACACCCTGTATTTATTAAAAAAGATAAACATTAAACTCTTTTTTTACATTGGAAACTACATGAATAGGAAGTGATAATGATAAGGAAATGAGCTCTTGATGCAGTCTACGATGGCCTCTAAGCGATCCTTCCTATTCTTTATGCTTGACTCTTCGGGAAACTAGGGCAAGGATGGATTCTAGGAAGTGGATCTAAGGCTGAATGATAAAAAAATATTACTAGAGTTACAGATATTCTATCTCACAAAGTTTAGATTTTGGTTGTAGTTATTAGTTGCGGACATGCATAGCCCATGCACATTGTCTTAGTGTGTGTAAACACCTCCAGTAACGCACACTAGGGCGCGTGTCTGTACGCACAACCACAAGCATGGCCTAGCGGTAGGTACTCGAGAAATAAAACAATCGTAGTGTTCGTCTGGTTTCCCTTCTGGGTTGCGGAGGATAGATGGCAATCGCTCTGTGTAAAAACTATTAACCTCGTTCAATCACCTAGATTAGGTAGCAGACCCGTGAGATCAGGATAAGGCTAGGGAGATGATGATGATGATGAGTGTGCGTAATCTCGGAACTACTCGGAAGCGCTACGTTTTTTATCGTAAATGTATTCGTCATTGCAACCAAGAAAAAATATCGTGATATAGAATATCTGTAGAAAAATACAATACGTTTTTTTTTTTTTGTAAAAGGGCTGGAATCTTGACAAGAATGAAAAATAAATTTGCCAATTACCTTCCCCGACGATCAAAGGAATGAAACTGTTTTAACGGTAAATTGACCTATTCCACGGTCTAAGGAGAAAATTACGTTTCTAGTCGTTTATTTTTCATTCCTGTCCGGACTGATATATTTTAAGTTGTTCTCGGAAGAAAGAAAGGAGGGGAAAAGAGTTTTTCGTAACAAGGAAACGGTTGGAATTCCAATTGATGGACGAAAAGCAGTGACGTAGTCATTTTATTGAAATTAGTATTTGTAGTATTTCCAACTCATTTTGAGAATATAGGTAAACAAAGTTTCATGTCTTTTAGTCGAAGATCTTGTTTCTAAAATAAGTTTAAGCTGAATTAGCTAAATGACAACGTAATGAATTTGTAGTTATTTAAAATTTGACTAATTTGCCAACACATATAATTTATTTTGGGATAAAGGCGTGATTATATGTATGTACGTATGTATGTATAATTTATTTTAAATTGGTTTTTGTATAAAAATACATGAAACTTTGTTTATTTCTATTCTAAAACTGACTTGGTAATACTATAAATCGGAGTTCTCATTGCGATGTTGCTTATTCTTGTCCCGAAATTTCGGAACAGTTGCATACTCCATAGTCAAGTCATGATTAGACTGATGTCTAAATGCTAATTCAAATGTAGTGAATAACTGCGTTTAAAAAAAACTACCTATTTACTTACGCAATTACTAACCAACGTATTTATAAAATTGTCACATACTTTCGTTCTCTGTAAGTTCAGCTAACCATATTTGTAAAAATACATGAAGAATATCGTAAAATGATAACAAGAACTATAAATTAATGCCAAATAAATATTACATACATATAATCACGCCTTTATCCCGAATGGGGTAGGCAGAGCGTAAACGACCAAAGAAAAGGTCGTTCCGCCACGTCTGACAAGTTTTGAGGGCTAATTTAGACTGAAATGTGTATCGCTATAGTGACAGGTTGTCAGTCCATCGCCTAAATTGCAATACACCGAAGCCCTCGAATCCCGTAGCTGGTTTTTACAGCATGCCCGGGAGGAAATGCAGCTGGCGCATTCTATGTTCTTCTCTCGCTCCCAGTCCAGCATGGAAGAGACTATTTAAATAAAGATTTCAAAATACATAAGATGTCAGTACCTTTCTTTCTCGTGTGACGACTGCGGATACTGCAGTATCGTCTGCTGACTTTCCATTTCCACCACGCATTGTGTACCGAGTTCGATTTCTGTGGAAAAAAATAAACAATGTAAATAAAAAGGTTTCATTATCCTCGTTAGAAACACATTTGCAGCAATAGCATGAACTCCGTAATAAAGTTTGACTCAAATAAAAGGTACCAATAAATAGTATGATTCTTTGAACCCCGTTATAATCTTAGGGTAACTAAAAATTATCCCGGTAAACAATTAAATTATACTAAAAAGCAATCTTCCATGCTGGCCTGGGAGCAAGAGAAAAACATAGAATGTGCCAGCTGCATTTCCTCCCTGGCATGCTGTTAAAATCAGCTAAGGGATCCGAGGGTTTAAGTATATTGTAATTTAGGCGATGGGCTGACAACCTGTCACTACAGCAATATACCAAAAAAAACTATCTTAAATAACCCTCAAAACTTCGTCAGACGTGGCGGAACGACCTTTGTCTAGGTCGTTTACGCTCTGCCTACCCCATTAGGGACAAAGGCGTGATTATATGTATGTATGTAAAAAGCATTTAACGGAGCAGTTGAAAAATGGCTAATGGTTTTCAGTACTTTTCGGTCCATCGTCGTAATTGTTTAAAAATTTGATGTTCCAAAAAAGGGTTTTGACCCCGACTGTCCTGTCTAAGTTACGACCGGCTTATGAAAAATTTAATTAAAAATCCGTCCAAAAAATAAAATGTATTGATTTTGGTAATGGTAGCAAAACAAGTGATTGACCGACAGAAGTTTGCCGGTTAATAGCGCGTATGTAATATCATATCTTGCCATTTGAATATACAATAAATGTTTACTGTTTACGCATCTGGGTCACGTAACTTGGTTACATCAGGAAATGCATAACTCAGTAGGGAAGTCAAATAAACATGTGGTTGCATAATGTTCTTCCATGCTGGACTGGGAGAGAGAGAAACGTAGAATGTACCAGCTGCATTTTCTCCCGGGCATGCTGTAAAAACCAGCTAAGGGATCTGAGGGCTTTCTGCTTTTATAATTTCTATACCCAAAGGTTGCCTGGTATAAATTACTGCTTTAGCAATAAGGCCGCCTATATTGTACTGTCACGTTTGTTCCTTTTTATTTCTGTTGTATGTGTTTCTTTGTGCAATAAAGAACTTTGTATTGTTTCTGTGTATTGCAATTTAGGCGATGGGCTGACAACCTGTAACTACAGCAATATACCTACAAATCTATCTTCAATAACCCTCAAAACTTTCTCAAACGTGGCGGAACGACCTTTCTTTAGGTCGTTTACGCTCTGCTTACTTCATTAGGGATAAAGGTGTGATTTTATATATGTGTGTATGTATGTCTAATGTCCGTGCCCTGTAACGTTCAATGTTGAGAGGGGAACTTCTGAATAATGGCTTTATTAAATTCAGATGGAGCCAATAGCATCGTGAGTTAGAAAATATTCCTTTCATTAATCAGAAATGAAAGAAATGGGCTGGCAACCTGTCACTACAGCTATATACCTACAAATCTATCTTCAATAACCCTCAAAACTTTGTCAGACGTGGCGGAACGACTTTTGTTAACGTCGTTTACGCTCTGCCTACCTCATTAGGGATTAAGACTATGTAATATTTTAAGAAATAAAATAGCACTGTGAGTGCAAAAAGCTATTAGAAAAAAAAAAAAATTAAACCACCTAATCTGTTGATGAGATGAAATCAGAGTTACAAAACTGTATGACAAATACGAACATCCTCAATGAACGTAGCAATCATTCTCGGTCGTTTACGAGGTCTGAACCAATTGAGTTAAGTCATAAGTGGCCCACATTTTTATCCAACCGCACATTCTGCAACTACACTGCATTTCCTTTGCCCCATTAGTGACGTAACAGTCATTCACCCAGTTAGCTACCGTATTAGTAACAGACGAGTTGTCGCGAGTAAGTGAAAAGCCAACAATTTGTAAAAAAAAAAAAAGCTGGTCATATTTTTGAAACCTTCTTTCCTATGAAACTGAAGAACTTTTCGAAATAGATTAACCAAACCATGGTCGTTTAAAAGAAGCCGATGCAACCATTTTGTATGCGAAGGGATATATAAAAATACTTATGTGCACACAACACTGCATTTCCTTTGCCCCATTCGTGACGTAACAGTCATTCGCCCAGTTAGCTACCGTATTAGTATCAGACGGGTTGTCGCGGGTAAGTAAAAACCTACAATTTGTAAAAAAATACATACATACATATAATCACGCCATTATCCCTAATGGGGTAGGCAGAGCGTAAACGACCTAAACAAAGGTCGCTCCGCCACGTCTGACAATGTTTTGGCGGTTATTTAATAGATTTGTAGCTATATTGCTGTAGTGACTGTCAGCCCGTCACTTGATGTACAATATACTGAAACCCTCGGATCCCTTAGCTGTTTTTTACAGCATGCCTGCTGTGAGGTAATGTTGCTAGCACATTCTATGTTTTTATCTCACTCCCAGTCCAGCATGGAAGAAAATATTTTTGAAATCTTCTTTCCATGAAACTGAACAACTTTTCGAAATAGATTAACTAAACCATAGTCTTTTAAGAGTAGCTGGTTCCACCATTTTATATGGGAAGGTTTTTTTTTCTTCTTTTCTATTTTGACTTGTGTGCACACAACACTGCATTTCCTTTGCCCCATTACTGACGTAACAGTAATTCACCCAGTTAGCTACCGTCGTTTATACCGTATTAGTAACACACGGGTTGTCATGGTTTTGTGATCCATGCACTTCATGGTCGCGATGTGGAACGAAACTAATGCAATTTAGGTGGAATACTTGTCATTTCAACGACAGTAATGGCTGGTAATAAATGGTGATGCTGATGTTATGTAGACTATTAGATAACTTTTTGTAAAAAAAAGGCAGCTTCTAGAGAAGTCAAATCAGGAACTCGTTATAAAACGTCTGAACACTTTTATTTTCCTACTGTAATTATGATATACCTACAAATATAATTTAAATAACCCTCAAAACTTTGTCAGACGTGGCGGAACGACCTTTGTTTAGGTCGTTTACGCTCTGCCTACCCCATTAGGGATAACGGCGTGACTATATGTATGTATGTAATTATGACTACCCTTTATGATAATATACTAAATTTTTTATTAGATCTCCTTAACAAACCATACATTAGTTTTATTTTACGAAGGTTTTGCTAAATTACGTAATAATCTAACACGTTAACGAGGCGAAAAATTTACATACAAGCCCAAAATTTATCAGATAACAAAAGCGATAGCCAAAACATAACCAACGAGACATGAAGGTGAGTAAAACGAGCGAAGTCAGTAAATAGATACGACAGAGGTCGATCGCGTAGATAAACACAAAGATACAGAAGACCAATTATTGAAAGTCACCTAGTATTAAAACGCAAGGATGTGATGGATGATGGGTCTAAGCTAAGTAAATAAACATTCTCACTATGCTTTATTTATCTTTTATATGAGCCAAGCCTTTGCTCAGCAGTGGGACAGCATAGGCTAATAATAATGAGCAAAATAACTTGAAAAGACTGCGTTAGCTCAGTACAACGATGAAGCATATTCTGAGTGGAAATTCAGCAAGTTTTTGATTTATATTTTTCTTTTTTCGACCCGTCAGTGAGAACTATATAATTTGTTAGAAAAACCATTATACTAAAAAGAAGAAATAATATTTAAACATTACTCTTTCGTGACCCTCTTCTCCAGGCTCGAATTTAGATCACACACGGGGAGGCGGGAATGCTAATCGTTGGTAATTGGTTTTTGGTGCGCTATGCGGCGGGATAAACGTTTTATAGTACTGTTATACATATTTGTAAAGGTCATTTTGTAGACAGACTAGCTTTCTGCCCTGAAGCTTCATCCGTTTAATGAGTTGTCTTGCGGAAATACAATATTCAGTCACACCGTGGTAAAAAGTTGCTCATGTGATTTCTGGACAAGTAGAATTCTAAAAAAATATCAAAATCTGTATTACAAGATGAACGTATAAATCTTTTTTTGGCTATTAGTATTTACATAGATAATTTACCTTTTCACAGTGAAAAATCAGTAAGTATAGGTAATATTATAAAGAGCTATTGGAGTTAAAAGATACATACATACATACATAAATCACGCCTTTATCCCTTACGGGGTAGGCAGAGCGTTTAACGCCTCGTAAAAGGCGCTTTCGCCACGTCTGACTAAAATTGAGGGCAATTTTAAATTGTAATATGTATTGCTATAGTGACAGGTTGTCAGCCCATCGCCTACATTACAATACACTGTACCCCTCGAGTCCCTCTTGCTGACTTCAACAGCATGCCCGGGAGGAAGGGCAGCTGGAACATTCTATGTTTTTCTATCTCTCCCAGTCCAGCATGGAAGTTAAGTGGAGTTAAAAGATATGAGATATTTATCCTATAGTAATTTTTTTTTAGCTTTTTACCGTCGCTTTTGCCTGTTAGAATATAGCGAAGCAGGTAAACGATTCTGTAATTAATTCCCCTTCCCCTTCCCAAATTACTTTTAAATCTCTTTTCAAAATATTGACATTGGTCTCTGGACGCGACCACAACGTAGCAAAATCTGATAAAAATATTGATTTTCCAAGGCCATTTTTCTTAATTGGCAGCCAGATAGGGGCATTAAAATCAAAATTAAGGGACTCACTTCTAAATAAAAGTCATTGAGCTATGTTATATTTTTATAATTAATCTATTCTTTTTTTTTAATTAGATATACATATTTTATTTTATTATAAGCATGCTGTTCATTTAAGGTAGGTGTAAGAAAGTACATTAAGGCGTATCTCGCCATCAAACTTTTACGTTTGGCGAGTAGATATTAGTTATAAAAATGTACTTACCTATAGTTGATTAATAAAAAAAATAGGAATGATTCCCATTTTGGGGTATAAATTTACTTCAATAATAAATTACACAGGTCTGAAATAACCTTTTTTCGTCGGAATCGAATTTTATGAGGCTTTAACTTACATGGTAGGTATTATGGCTGTCCGCCATTTTAAATAGTACAAGTTATAGCTATATTATAATATAAAATATAATGTAACTCTAGTAAAGGTGAGTCAACGTCGAGGTCGTCCGATGCGCGGTTGTCTTTCAAATCCGGTTCCACTTGCCACATTTCTAGAGCTAGGAGCAAAACTCTTACAATCTGATCTTATCATAGACAGGTATCGCCTACAAGATCAGCAGTTGTCTCTATTGCAATAGATCTAACTGGTTTGGCAGAGATATCTTAGTACTCGTGGATGCGTGATTATCTTCGCGTTGTCTAACAAATTTTGCGAAGCAACTGTTTGTTTTTAGGGGTATACCACGGGTGTGTCGGGCACGTTACGTAGTCCATTTTAATAATCATAAATGGATTTTTTGTAATAATACGCAATCTAGTTGGCAGACTATAAAGAAATACGTATGTGATGAAAAAATACGTAAACAAAATTCATTTTTTAAAACTACAACGTAACGTACCCAACATTTTCATGGAATGTCCCTTTATCTCAATCCATCATGGAATTGTGGATGATAATGGTAACAGGTTTTCAGTCTTAGATTTTTCATAGCTGATCACGTATAAAAATACAGTAACAACTCTTTTATGTACATTTCTGCATAATAATCGTGATGAGTGATTTGCAGTCAGTTTTTAAAACAAACTAATCGCGTTTATAATTTCTCGTATAATCTATCGGACTCCTTACTAAATCAGACAGTATACGTCAGAATATTTCACACAAAACTGGAATGGAGTGACCAGACGTTACATAGACTCGTACTTAGTGGTTTGTTTCAATTCGTCCGCTTTTGTACGAAACTGGGCCAGCTGACCGCGGCTTTTAAATTTACCTTTTGGGTAAAACATTGTTTGAATGTACGATATAATTTGATGGTTTTATAAGCGCAATGGGATAAGGTATAGGTACCACTTGCGGTTTAATATTTTTTTCCGTGTGAATAAAATATTATTCAACGGTAAAAA
Organism: Scrobipalpa costella; assembly: GCA_949820665.1. Lineage (NCBI taxonomy): Eukaryota > Metazoa > Arthropoda > Insecta > Lepidoptera > Gelechiidae > Scrobipalpa > Scrobipalpa costella. Next base: position 7,166,694 of record OX463299.1, read on the forward strand.
GTATGCTATGTTGCTACTAAATAAATACAGTCGTTTTCTAATATTGAAAGAATTTAAAGAACATTTATGAAACAAAAATATAGACGTACAAAGAATACACAAAATCTGTGTCATTATAAATACTAGTATTGATTATATTATTCTTCCATGCTGGACTGGGAGCTAGAGAAAAACATAGAATGTGCGAGCTGCATATCCTCCCGGGCATGCTGTAAAAACCAGCTAAGGGATCCGAGGGTTTTAGTATATTGCAATTTAGGCGATGGACTGACAACCTGTCACTACAGCAATATACGTACAAATCCATCTTGAATAACCCTCAAAACTTTGTCAGACGTGGCGGAACGACCTTTGTTTATGTCGTTTACGCTCTGCCTACCCCATTAGGGATAAAGGCGTGATTATATGTATGTATGTATGTATGTATGTAGTATTGATTATAAAAGGGACTGCTTCGATATGAATATACAACAATCACGAATACGATACAGTTATTTGCACAAGAATGAAACGTAAAAATAAACCATTTTTAAATATTTATCATATTACATACATACAATCACGTCTTTATCCCTAATGGGGTAGGCAGAGCATAAACGACCTAAACATAGGTCATTCCTCCACGTCTGACAAAGATTTGAGGGTTATTTAAGATAGATTTGTAGGTATATTGCTGTAGGGACAGGTTGTCATCCCATTGCCTAAATTGCAATACACTAAAACCCTCGAATCCCTTAGCTGGTTTTTACAGCATGCCCGGGCGGAAATGCAACTGGCCCATTGTATGTTTTTCATAGCTCCCAGTCCAGCATGGAGGTCATATTGTCATATCATAACATTGGCATTCTAAATAATAAAATTAAATAGCTTCACTTTACCGTTCAACGGTATAATTATAGCTGAAAGTAGGTCTGTCTCCAATTGTATTATTTTTAACAATTAAATTATGTAACTTCTTAGAAAAAAACCGTATCGTTCTCAATCTATCAGTAATTGATACGTAATAACAGGGTAAAGAACCTTTGTAATGTTATCTTTTATAATGTTACTTTATATATATAATCAATATATATATAACAATATATTTTGGCGAGGTAAATTTGACTACACCTGACGAAACTTTAACTAGTTCCCATATATATATATTTGTTGGGGAATGGGGCTGCATAGCAAGTGATACACACAGTGAATGAGCGTAAAGATATATAGTAAATATAACTGGATTAGGCGAGGCCTTGTGAACACAAGAAAAATCTAAAGTCACGGAATCAGTAACGTTTTCTATTGACACTGTCTGTACGACACTCGCCATAGAAACTTTAACTAGTTCATGGAATTATTACACCTGACGAAACTTTGAGCTATTGAGAGCAACAGAAATTTGTTTATTTTCGTTCTAAGTAACATTAATATTCTATGGTCTACTTCTTCTTTTTCTGTTCATGTGGGTATCGAGTCAATCGACCCGATGAACCCAGGTGTCAGAGTGTTTCTTTTAAACTGCCTAATAGCACAGTTAATAGGTCTCTGACATGGCTTGTGTAGCGACCACTATCAAAGACACGACGGCTTAACGTGCCCTCTGAAGCACAGAATCTTTTTTCTTTCAGACAAACAGGTAGTTTTGCCTGCAATGTCCTAACCAAATAATATAGGAATATATATAGGATTTGAACCCAGGACCTCCGGATCGTGAGCCCATGGCTCTAACCACTAGACCACGGAGGCAGTTCATTCTGAGGTAACATTCAAAATCAAAGTTAGGGCACTATGTCATCTCGAAATCGGAAAATAAGGATCATAACAAGTATATACTTAGAACTTTGTTATTGATTTCCGAAGTGCACAAACACGCTTATAGCTGACAATCAAATTCATGACTTGGTCTATAAACCTCAGAACTCAAGAAACCGTAAATAAAGAAGTAAATATTTATTTGCTGCTATTTCTTCCATGCTGGCCTGGGAGTGAGAGAAAAACATAGAATGTGCCAGCTGCATTTCCTCCCGGGCATGCTGTAAAAACCAGCTAAGGGATCCGAGGGTTTCAGTATATTGTAATTTAGGCGATGGGCTGACAACCTGTCTCTAAGCAATATACCTTCAAATCGATCTTAAATAACCCTCAAAGCTTTGTCAGACGTGGCGAAACTACCTTTGTTTAGGTCGTTTACGCTCTGCCTACCCCATTAGGGATAAAGGCGTTACTATTTGTATGTAATATTTATTTGGCATTAATTTATAGTTCTTGTTATCATTTTACGATATTCTTCATGTATTTTTACAAATATGGTTAGCTGAACTTACAGAAAACGGAAGTATGTGACAATTTTATAAATACGTTGGTTAGTAATTGCGTAAGTAAATAGGTACGTTACGAAAAGAAAACTAGAGCAAGTTTGCAAAGGCGGAACGTCGCATAGCATGACGAATGCAGGCGAGCGAATCGAGCGTTTTTGTGGTTTTGTTCACATTTAGCAGAATAGCGGCAAAAGATAGAATACACCAGCCCAATGGTCAGGCGACATTGTAGTGAAAAAATATGCTTATAGCAAATCGGCGAGAATAGCGCAACCGCAGAAAAGGCCTATGCCCAGCAGTAGGCCAATATACATACATATAATCACGCCTTTATTCCTTATGGGATAGGCAGAGCGTAAACGATTTAAACAAGTCGTTCCGCCACGTCTGACAAAGTTTTGAGGGTTATTTAAGATAGATTTGTAGGTATATTACTGTAGTGACAGGTTGTCATCCCATCGCCTAAATTACAATATACAGAAACCCTCGGATCTCTTAGCTGATATTTTACAGCATGCCCGGGAGGAAATGCAGCTGGCACGTTCTATGTTCCTCTCTCGCTCCCAGGCCACCATGGAAGATAAGTATATTGGCCTAATCTAATCTATATTAATAGATTTGTGTTATTTTTCTGTTCGCATTTAGTTAGAAGAAAACTCTTTACGCGTGCTCATGGCGCCTGTAAAGGGATTATAATATAAAGTGAAGATACACGGCTGGCTTTTGTTCTCACACAAATATTATGGTAATTCCCTAGGCTTACCAGCCCCAAATAAGCGACAAAAACTAAAATAATGTGCGTGATTTACGCAAAGACCCCTTTATTTCTACTTTGTTGTATTGTTGTTTTAGTTTAATTCGTGTTTTAAATGTTCTTCATTTCACATCCATCATTTAAACAAAATGACTCACTTGCAATTGCGGATTTAGGGGTTTCAGGCGGTATTTTTGTGTAGGTACTGTGGACATGTCATCACAGTACATACTTATGCCTTCCCCCCCCCCCAGAAAAAGAAACTGGATCCGCCCTTACCAACTTACATAACATATTTTATTCTCAGCTTCTAGAGATTTTCTCCAACATATGAATCAGATGTGATTTAAACTAGACAATTCTTGATTTGTAACACAAAAACTTGATAAGAATCTTGGTGAAGTCAGGTTTACAGTTAACTACTTAAAGGCAGTAATAAAATAACACTAAAACCTGTAGAACAGACAGACATAAAAGTATGTAGTTTCAAACCAGATAAAAGGAATATGTTTTGTTTGTATATGTATGTCTGTTTCAGTCTAGACTAGGAAATTGATGAATGGTAATGGAAATCATCAAATATGATTGAAAGCCTTGGTAGATGATTGAGCACCATTTTAACAAATAGGCACTGAAATTCAGGAATACATTTGGCCATGAATTCTTTATATTAGCACTATTCATTTTAGTCTTCTTTAGAGAACCATGCAACATAAACTTTCAGTGCATGAAGTAATTATGTAATACTTATAAATAAATACTCCAGTAATTCATGCTTTTATAGTCCAATAAGGCATATTCTTTATTCTTGTAACAAATGCATGGTCACTTAACTTTAATAGTTTCCTTGCATGATTGCAAAACATCAGCATTGTAAAATGTTTTAAAGGCACATTTTACTTATTATTATATTCCTTTTGCAGATGCTATGAATGCACCTTAAAGGAACTAATGTATAAAATAAAATGCTTGTTCCTTGATTTTCAATAATTAATTTTATTAGTACAAAATTAGTGATGCCAATAGAAAGAAAGGATAGGACAGATAGAAGCAGATTATAATATAAAAGAAAGAAAATAATAAATTCGTTTCGGGCTGGGCTCATACCTGTGTCTCTATTATATGAAATAAAATGGCATTGTGAGTGCTAAAATTCCTCAAAAAAAAAGAAGCGGATTAAATGTCATCTTTTTTTTGTTAATAACAAGGTGTAACAAAGAAAGATGGTTCAATTAAGCAGGATTTCTATGGAACATAGTAATGTTCCATAGAAAAGTTGTTCAAATTCATTGGCCTCCTTCTATGGTGTAACATTTTTGAGACCTTGTATATTAACATTATTTCTAGCTACAAACATCTTATACTCACACTATAATGTTTTTCTAATGTGTACACTACTCTGTCATTTGATTCAAACCTCTTATGCAAGGTCAAACCAATCAGAGTGTGAATAATGCTTCCAAAAATAGTGAATGTTCATTGTTAAATTTTACACTGATAAATAACTGATAACAAACTAAGGTATTTATTGTGTCTTATCTAGCCATTACAGGGAAATCTGTCGTACAGTAAGAAATCTTTATATAATTATTGATGAATTTAAGCTATAATTTTTAAAATCCATTGTAAGCGGAGTATAAAATCATTAAAAAAAATCTTAATTTCAAGTTGTTAACGAAGGATCTCTAGTACAATGCTACTAAATTATGCTGTTTACATACATTTCATTAGTAAACCAAAAGGCAAGGTTATCAAGAGCACAAAGTACCTATAAAAATATTGATTTTATTTTTAATAAAGACATGCTTTGTAAATAAACAGATTTTAAAAGCAGAGCAAGGTAGTATTGTGATTATGTGGCTTGATATTCACGTAGTATGGTGAATTGATATACAAATAATCTTCATGTAAAGAGGCACTTCCGAAATATACAGAGACAAAACAAGAGCTCTACAAATGCACTACGTTTACCTAAACTATCAATATTGCTATCAAACAATACAAAGCAGTGCGTAGATAAACTAAAGTGAACGTAGTCACTTGCAAGATAGCAAATTTCTATAATTTATCCAATGAAACCAGCCTACCTCGCCTGTTAAACGGTCGAACACGAACAGCTACTTTTATCTTATCCGAGGCCATTTTCACACTTATTTTACACAAATACAATTAAAACACAACACTTTGCACATCAAGGTTTAGTAAATTATTGCACATTATTCACCCATATTCTAAAACAACAAAATTCATTATTTCACGTTTTGTTCACGACGTTCCCGAATTGACACTGGCCGCCATGTTGTTTTTCCAAATCGGAATCGGAATTACTGGAACTAGAGCTCGCCAATAATCGGTATTCACAACCGGTTTTTTTGCTGAAATTATTAGAAAACTTTAATCACCGCCTAAAAATAATGATTCCTGTTAAAAAATCCGCGGAGTACTTATATGCCATTCCATCGTTCCTGAACTTAATGCCGAGTGTAAAAATATAAGGCACTAGAAATGTATCATTTTCTACCAATATTGGTAATTATTTCTAAATGGCAACATTTTAATTACGTTCCTGACTATGTGGTAAAGGGATACATTTAATATCAATATATTATTAAAATAACTTTAATACGTATTATTACAACGTTAATCTTTTTCTACATTCGGACTTAAAAAAAACATGAAATTGAATTAAAATAGAGTGTGATAGAGTAGTAAATAAAATGAAACAACGTTCATCATAGTTAAATAAAAATGTATTCGGTGGAATGAAATGGAACGTGCAGCTGCTATTTTTGACGTCTGATGTATCACAACTGTCACAAAATGACAAGTAAAAATTCCAAAATATCCATTGCATTGTTTTGTTTCTCAATGTTTTGTAAGTTGAAGAGCTAAAAACGGTACTATCTTGATTTATTTTACCTAGAATTAGTAACTTCATGTAGTAGACCGACCATTTGTGAAGTTAAAACATAAAAATGTCTTCGGATCCCATGTTCGGTTGGGACCTTACTTTCAAAACGGTTGAGAAAGATGTGAAGAGAAAAGCAGATGTTCTGATTGCTTTTATCCACTGGAATATGACTAAGAGAGGATTCCGAACTATTGGGATAGGTGATGAAGTAAGTATTGCTGTTTTAAACCCAAATACCTTGTCTTAGTACATGTTTGAAATGGGCAGATTCATGGGTGCCATTGTATTGAGATATTTCTAGAATACCTACAAATTTTTGTCACTATTTACTGATTGATGCAAATTTCTTTTTGTAGAGGACTGTGACTGGTGATGAAGAAAAGAGTGAGCTACTACCAACAGGATGGAATGACAAAGAAAATTATACCTTGAGATACATACTGGATGACAAACTTTACATCCTACATGGCCTCAACACTGATGGAAATCTTATAGTAAACCTCATGGTAAGCATTAACATTAAGCTGTGTTATACAGGGTGTAAGGGACAGCGTCCTGCAAACTCGTAGGGGTTGCTCAGTCGACAATCAAAAGTTAAAACTCAACAACTATCAGTAGGATGTTTTTTCAGGAAGCGAAAAATTAAGTTTGCATTTCCATACAAATTGTCTGATTGACGTGGTAATTTTGTATGGCAAGGATAATTAATTTTTTCATCTCCTAAAAGAATTTCCTTGTGAACATTGTTCAGTTTTGTTGACTGAGCAACCACTGTCTTACTTACACCCGGTATGTTTCTTTGAAGTATTTTAACAATTTTTTTGATTAAAATTACAGCCCTGATATTATCATAATGTAATCTTAAAATTAAAAATGTTGCTAAACCTAATTTTGTACTACAGAAAGCTTCAGACCTGGCTGTTTCAAATATAGCCTTGAAGGTGGACGAATCCGTTAAAGCTACAAGTGGGCCAATAGAGAAGATGATTCCGGACCACAAGGATCTAATGTTCAGCGTAAAGAGAGATCTGATTGACTCCATCACCGAGCGAAGAATGGTGACAACTGAAACCCAAACCTCACGAAGTACGTTAACTAATGTGTATATTTAATTTGATGTGCAGTTCAATAAACTTTTCCAAATTAATCGTTTACTTTTTGTAGTAAAACTGTAGACTAAAAGTTGTTGTCAAAATTGCATTTTGAAGTATGAATTCTAAATTGCCTTTTCATTGTGTTACAGCCCCATCCAACAGAGGTGGTCCAGAGGATCCGCTAAGGATTCCATCCAGACCTCTTCCTGGAGTGAACCCTGAAACTCCTAACTTATGGTAATGACCTAATGGCATGTTAGATATCTGAAGCTTTACACACAACAACAAATAATTAATGAATGATATCAGATTATAAATAGTTACATTTGATTTTTGACTATAATGTAGGTATTATAATATTTCCATCTCAGTTTTAGAATAAAGGTAAACAAAGTTTCATGTCTTAATCAAAGCTCTTGTTTCTAAAATAAGTTTTAGCTATTAGATATGACAACATAATAAAATAGTAGTTTTAGTAATTTAACTAATTTGCCAACATATAATTTATTTTTAAAATGTGTTTTTTGAATAAATAGACATGAAACTTAGTTTACCTTTATTCTAAAACTGAGTTGGAAATACTATGGGTAGGTAGTTAGTTACATTAACATTACACATACACAAGCAATGATTATTATGAATATTAAGATTAACATACTGATGTGATGGATCTTATCAGTATCCCACATGTATTTTCAATATTCTATGCAAATTTACATACATAAATATAATAAGCTATTAAAAAAAAAAAAAAAAAAAATATAATCACGTCTTTATCCCTAATGGGGTAGGCAGAGCGTAAACAACTTAAACAAAGGTCGTTCCGCCATGTCTGACAAAGTTTTGAGGGTTATTTAAAGATAGATTTTAAGTTTTAGGCATTTTGATGTAGTAACAGGTTGCCAGCTCATCGCCTGAATTACAATATACTGAAACCCTCGGATCCCTTAGCTGGTTTTTAGAGCATGCCCGGGAGGAAATACAGCTGGCACATTCTATGTTTTTCTCTCGCTCCCAGGGCAGCATGGAATAATATATAATATGTAATTTAGCTAAAGAAAATAAAACCCTTAGCTGGATTTTACAGCATGCCCGGGAGGAAATACAGCTGGCACATTCTATGTTTTTCTCTCGCTCCCAGGCCAGCATGGAAGAATATATATGCAATTCAGCTAAAGGAAGTAAAAATAATAGGTATAAGAAAATTGCTTGCCAAGTGATTCTACTTGTATCCTCACTACATGTATAAAACAAAGTCGCTTTCTCTGTCCCTATATCCCTATGTATGCTTAGATCTTTAAAACCAAGCAACGGATTTTGATGCGGTTTCTTTTAATGGATAGAGTGATTCAAGAGGAAGGTTTATATGTATAATACATGTATAATATAGTAGAGAAACACTGATGATTTCCGTGCGAAGCCGGGGCGGGTCGCTAGTACAAGATAAACAACAACTTTTTATTAAGGGGAATTTTCCTAATATTCATTGCAGTTTTTCTATTTGTAATTTTTCAGGGACTTGCCTCCAGCAGGCCTGCCCAACATTGGGCGATCAGACCTGGATCCTTTTGCGCCCATGGGTGGGGCTGGTGGTGGAGGAGGTATGCTGTTCAACCCATTCGGCCCTCGTCGTGATGTTGAGAATCCTGGACTTGGAATCCCTGGAGGGTTGCCTAGGTTTGTATTTCTATGTCATGTTGTTATTATTTTAATGAAAGGATGTGTTTGAATGTCTCATTTTAATCAGGCTGTGTACCTATTACACATTTGCATATCTATAGCTTTTAATTTGTTGTGTTTTTCACTGTACTATAGAATAATATGTTTTCCCTATAATTAAAATTCTAGATCTAAAGTAGGGACTGACTATGTTACATACTTCAAAATTATGTAACTATCAAAAAGGCTGTCAATAACAATTTGTTGTGAATGACTGTTGAATGCCGTCTCCTGAGACAGAAAAAGTTCGATTTGAGCTCCTGAAAGACATTGCTTACCTGAGAACAGAAAAGTACGCGGCGATGCGCGATTACATTAGCTTTCAGTCGGAAGAAAACTGCAAGTTTATGCGAGCTTTACAGAGGGAAGTAAAGAAACACATAAAAGAGTGGTGTATCGCTCAAATCTGACAGGTCCTACGGGGCTTTTGATGAAGATGAGGAGCCCAAAAGTCTGGCAGTCTCGAAGCGCAGTGGTCTCCTAGCCTAGTACAAAATTTATATGGTAACCAGCTAATCTGACCAACCCTACCTGCGGCTACCACGGGTGGGTCAAGTTATCTGGTTAACGTAGACCGCGCGCGTTCGATCGCTGCGGTTACGAAACGCGTGTAGAGTTGATTTGGTGGTAGTGGTGTAGGTGCATGAGAGCATAACTTGTGTCGATGTAGGGAAGTAGCAAAATATTGATAATAGATTTCCGCATAATAAAGCCTGAGTATAATGTTTCTTCCATGCTGGCCTGGGAGCGAGAGAAAAACATAAAATGAACCAGCTGCATTTCCTCCCGGGCTTGCTGTAGAAACCAGCTAAGGGATCCGAGGGTTTCAGTATATTGTAATTCAGGCGATGGGCTGACAACCTGTCACTACAGCAATATACCTACAAATCTATCTTATTTAACCCTCAAACCTTTGCCAGATGTGGCGGAACGACCTTTGTTTAGGTCGTTTACGCTCTGGCTACCCCAAAAGGGATAAAGGCGTGAATATGTATGTATGTATGTATAATGTTTCTCTTTGTTTCAGAGGAGCAGTGCCACCTGGTGCTCGCTTCGACCCGTTCGCGCCGCCCGGCGGCCCCCCGGTACCCGGCAGGAGACAGCCACCCCCCGATGCAGACCATCTGCCGCCCCCAGGGTTTAACGACAACATGTTCATGTAGCCTGCTATGTTAGGAAATGCCTTTGAAAGTATTACCAACTTATTCGTAGTACTAATATCGCACACCTTGATCTAACTTGGTGTGCTTGTTATTCTATTTTATCAAAATACGATTAGAGGGTACTTTTAAAGGCTTTCGGTTATTATCAAGTCTGTTAATTAGGGGAACATGGTATTTACTGAAATAAAGCAGTTTCGTTTGCATAAACAGTTGTTTTTTATATATTTTCCAAAATGATGGGGAGGGGAATAGTGCTAACTTTTTTGATTTTTAAATCGAAGTCTTTCGGCGGCTTACTTTAGTCTTATCCTATTTACATATCACTTGCGATTTAATAAATAGACTCCACACTCAGAATAATAACTTTTTGTACAATATTTGGACTCAAAATGAAAACTTGGGAGAAATCTCAAAACAGCAGCATTTTAGCGCTCTATTTTTGGTAGGTTTTCAGTAAATAAGCTAGCAATTTTGGTTTTAATTTTCTGTCCTGGCAACACCAAAATTCAGTCTAGTGATTTTATTGTGCGGAGCACACGTTATTTGCGTGTGTGGTAAATTTCTCTTGGCTGCTCACGGCTGCATCCGTTCAATTTTGATTCAATGTGTATGGCTGTGGAGGTAAGTGCTTAATTTTACTCGTATTTAATTTATATTGTTGCTAGTTTGAGTGATATTGGGTTGGGAGGTCGTGCCCTCCCCGCGTACATAAGTACGTCACCAAGCGTTGCGATGGAACGAAATCGTATGGAATTAATTCACATTTTCCTCCCAACATCCACTGCTTGTTTTATAAACGAAGTCGTATACTCTGACTGAGGCGTATTTATAAACATTTATCGCAATGGATGTTGCGTGTCTTGTAGTCATGCAGGTAGATATAATTCACTTGACGATCTCACTTTCGAAGAGTTCTATTCATTGTTTAGTGACGAAAATATTCCTTCCGGGGCTCACGGTCGATAAATAGACGTTGTTATGGTCTAAAACACATCTCATTGTTTGATGAGTCATTCATGTAATCCTATAACCTTAGATTTTGTACCGCTGCCCAAAGTGGGTGGGACAATAATATTGTACAAATGATTTCGGTCTGAGTCAAGTTCAGGGCGTTTTTACGTTATGAAGTTTAGACCTCGCCTGGCCTACAACACTAACTTTAAAACTGAAAGTTTCAGTCGTATTCTGAACCTACCTAACTATTTCACAATAGTTTCACATAAAACTGAAATGTCACTGAAGTGTTTCATTCACGTACACGCTAGCTAGGTAGGTACTGAAGAACTTTAACTCACGTTGTACTTTAACACACTGTTCACGGTCCTATCCATCAGAGCTGTCCATAATCTAAAACCATTGATATTTTACAACAATATTATACTTAGTTCTAAGACTAGCCTTGGCTATTTTATTATTTAAATTTATTTTTCAAGTAAGATAATTTAAGATTGTCAAACATTAAAAGAATACATAGATAGCCAGTACCCACTCAGTTCAACCTATTTGATGTATGAAATTAAAACAAAGTTACATGTTATTGTTAAACAGCATGCTTAACTTATTGGTAAGCTTGGTAGCACCTGTTTATAAAGCATGCATTGTGATTGCTATGGTGGCTGGTCATTTCATAAACATACTGGACTGGATTGTCCTGGGGAAATAATCACCATTGTCTTAATTACAATGCTGAGGAAAATAAAAAGAAACTTGAATGTTTCTTTAATTTATTTGAACAGCACAAGATATACCTAGAATCACAGTCACTGAAATGTTTTGTCAGCTAATTTGCTGATTAGTTCTAAACTTAATGGATTAGATGCTTGATGCAAATTTATTTGGTGATTTTGCAGTACATATCAGAGGTTTATTTAGTGTTTCAAACTACAAAATTTACCTTGTAGACCAACTCCTATAAATTCATCACAGAAGGGTAGCTTTTTTCTACACATTTTAAAAGGAGCCCTTTTCTGTCTACCTGCTAGAGAATTAGTCTGTCCCTCCTTCAATGCATCACATTTTTTTATTTTTTTAAAATGTTTGTTATGATTCTAGTCAGGAATATGTACAGCTGTAGTTTTTGTTGAATTTTAGTACGTAATTTGAAAGAATGGTTTTTGATTCATTATACATGTTTTCAGTATTATTATCGACAGTTCCATCGACACATTTAGAAGAAGAAGTATTAGTTATTAAGCTATTATTAATTTATTTTAATAACATGATATGGCCCTGAAGAAAAAAAGGCGAAGATAAACTAAATGGCACGTAAATTAGGTATGATGTAGGACATCTTTTAATACATACATACGTACATATAATCACGCCTTTATCCTTTACGGGGTAGGAAGAGCGTAAACAACCTAAACAAAGTCGTTCCCCCACGTTTGACAACGTTTAGAGGGTTATTTAAGATAGATTCATAGGTATATTGCTGTAGTGACAGGTTGTCAGCCTAAATTGCAATATACTGAAACCCTCGCATCCCGTAGCTGGTTTTTACAGCAGGCCCGGGTGAACTGCAGTTGGCACGTTCAATGTTTTTCTCTCGCTCTCAGTCCAGAATGGAAGTGTCATCTTTTAATGCTGCAAATTATTACTTTCTTTAACAAATGAAAATCTGAACAGGGCATAGTAGAAATAAATAACACTTGTATTCAACTATGGCTGATCAGTACCAGTAGTTATTTTTACTTGTCATTCGTGGAATCATAATGACCGTGTTTACAGAAGAGACATGCCACACAACCTAACCTATTGACGTCATCAGTCGCAAACGCGTGCAATGCAAGGTGCAATATCTAACATGCACATAGGCTATCAAAATTGGTTACATCATCATTATTGCATAATAATGCACTTTATTGAAGTTTGGGAATGGTTGACTCGTGCGTGAGTCATGTATGACGTATCAACGTTATAGCACAGAATATATAATAGTACTACCGTAGCTATTGCTTAATTATTGAAAATAGATTAATAGGTCATCGGAAAAAATATACTTTGCTCAACAATATACCTAAGTCGCCATTTTTATTTTTAATTGTGAGCAAGATAAGGATGTAGGTAACTACTGAAGTTATTTTTGGAGATATCTCGAATGGTTCTGCGTAGCTTAATTTGTGTCTTCTGTAAGTCATTAATTGTGTTGTGTGTCTTTTAACTTCATTATTTTCATGTGCATTTTCGGCCCCTTATCACAAAAACTTTAACAGAATGCAACTTGCTAATTGATTACAATGCAACCAAGTGCAATGTCCTACTCCAAAGGAATCCTGAATGGGGCAATGCCGTGTCTATTAATAGGCCAGAAACGGGTACCCTAAGGCTAAGAGAACCTGGTGGGGCGTCGACCCGTCCTTGGCGAGCGTATGTTGACCTGCGCGTGCGCATCGTGCCGTTACGCCGACCTATCACGAAACGAGGATTCGTACGCCGCCATTTTAAAAATTCGAATATAGAATACCGCGCAAAACTGACGTCAACGCGCGCTGTTCAAATGAAATGTGAAGCAATGTGTCAATTTTGTTATTGTGCTCATTGAAAGCAACCGAAATGTGTCTTGATGTTTCTAGGAACTCGCTGAAGTAAATTACATCTTTTATTTTTATTATTCATCGTTCTCTGTAGGTAATCTTCGCTGAAACAGCAATTTGTCAATGTCATAGATGCAAGACACTTATCTTCGTTGCTGAGTTTTTTTGGGGTCGGCATAGCATACTGATAGACCTGTAGTGTTGAACTTTCCTAATTCTGTTCCATATCTCGTCTATTCTCGCGTTCATTTATCACTTTTTTGTGCCTGTTATTAGCTAATAAATTGACTTCCTAAAAGCTCCTATGTAAAATAAATAACAAGCTTGCAGTTTAAGTGCCTACGGGTTACAATAAACCGCAAAATTAACTTGTACACATTGTAATTCATGTTCATGTTCTAATTATAACGACACACGAACACCATATTCAAACACATTTACAACCTAAAGTTCTTTTATTAGCCGACTCGTCATTGGGGTATTTCCGGTCTGACTAAAATCGTATCAAATGCGTCGCGAACGACAACCATACTTACTTACTTCTATAGTTACAGCGTGGAAAAAAATTGCTGACCGTAGTCCTTAAAGTTATGGGTATGACATAGGTCTTTCTCCATAAGACCTTCCATACAAAATGAATCAAGTAAGTAGCTGACACCATTCGTATGAGAGGCCCTTTTCATTTTTCGCCCTATGTTAATTGGGAAAAGTTAAGGTTCACAGCCTAAAGTATTGTCAGCAATTTTTTGTACAGTCGGTTCCATTATGGCGCGGGCTATGGCCGTCTTTATATAAAGCCCTAGTTATTCAGCAAGGGCTAAGGTCGTTGCCCTCAGATCCTTGTGGGTTTTGTTTGTAAGGGCGACGCACTCTCCTTGCTCCAGGCATTGCGAACCTGTGGCACGCATGGTCGGGATACAAGACAGAATATAGATGAGAAATACTGGATGATCATTTTGGTATGTTATTCTATTCTGAGAAAGAAGATTGTTATTATTTATTCAAAATAAACATTCGTGACATTAGTTTTAGTTAGTACCTACCATATATAGCGTACCTAACAGTCAGCAATTGCCAAAAACAAACAATTTTATATTGCTATTGATTCCGTGAGGATAGACTTAACCAAATCTTAACAGGAATTATAGCCGACCGTTTCTTTTTCTCATGACAGATGGCAATTTTAGTGAAGATTTAGTGCGCATCCAAATTGCCGCCATTGTCGCTACAAAATAAAAAAAATATATATAGGCGAGCATTTGTCCGCCATCTCACCTGGTGGAAAGTGACGATGCGGACTATGTTGAAGCATACTCACCTATGTAGTGCCTATTCACTCTCGCCTTGAAAAGGCCCAGGTTATATTGTTCCGGAAACAGATCCGCCGGCAGGGCTACGTTAGCTAGCTGAAATTAAGTTTATAAGTTGAGTACCCCTGCCCTACTCCTTGCCACGGGCAGCCTAAGCTCTTCGCGTGCCATAGCATGACTCGGCATTACAAACGCCAGCCACCCTTCTGACCTTAATTTCGTGTGATAGCGGTGTTTTATAGTGCCCATTTCTCTACATCCTTTCTCTTTTCCTGCTTTTCGCGTTGAATCCACATTCAAGTCTGTCACGGTGACGAATGTTTTTTGTCGTAAACAGGCTTCTGGGCTGAAGATGTTTTTCTTTATTTCCGAAACTCTTTTGAAATTTGTTCGGTGTGACTAAATAGAGATTTATAGCCAAACTACGTCCATATTTATTCGCCAGATGTGCAGTCTAGACGTACAGCTGCCTGTGGCTGCACAAAAGCGGTACAAAAGCTGCAGTGTTCACAAGGTGTGCAATCCGGGTCAGTAAGGCATGTCGCAACCCACGGTCAGGAGTTGCCTAGTTGGAAATAGACCGCCCGATAGAAAATGTCGAGAGCGCAGAGCTAGAATTATCTGTAAATGTATAAACTAGGTGATAGAAATGCATTCAGATTGAAATTTTAACTGCATCGATATCTATAGTATTTCCAACTCAGATTTAGAATAAAGGTAAACAAAGTTTCATGTCTTTTATTCAAAAACACATTTCAAAATTAAATGATACCTACGTGTTGGCAAATTATTTAAATTACTTAAACTACTATTTCATTATGTTGTCATATCTAATAGCTAAAACTTATTTTAGAATTAAAATACATGAAACTTTGTTTACCTTTATTCTAAAACTGAGTTGGAAATACTATAGTTTGAGGCAGACCAGAAAAGCACGACCTTGTTTAGTTTAGTTTGTTAAAATTGTTGTGAAGCCATTCATTTCTATTTACGTGGTTTGTTTATAGCGTTCCTCCTTGCTAGACTAGGATCAGTAATAAAACATGTATGTTCCAGTCGATTCTCTTCCCAGGAATATTGTTAGTTTTGGAACCTGTTTTCGGTATTATAATTTAGGCAATGGACTGGCTGACAGACCTCTGTCTCTGTCTCCATTGTCATTATCTTTAAGCCGACTCTATCTACCTCTGAAAGTTAGGAATATAAAAGTACAACATTTTACATTACATATTGTAGGTACACAGTTATAAAGTCCACTTGTGTGAATAAATTACTAACTATGGAGATAGAATCGCATTTGTGTTATTATTAGACTGCCTTATCCGGTCATTGCCAATGGCGAATGGCGGAAAATTTTCTCGTTCGTTCGTCACAATTACTAGGAAACAACTGGTTAGTTCCCAGAATCGTTGCTACCTGGTAATCGGTCTAGCTATCTAATTTAGATTGACGTCGAAACTGCCGCGGGTTCGTTGCGCCGCCGTTGCGCGTGACGTCATGCGCAGTACGTCACAACGATGACGTCATAGGGCTACCCACAGCCTCCGATCCGATCTAGAAGGTCAGGTCAAAGGTCATAGAACTCCTGACTCTATGGATTGCAGTATGACTTCAGAATATGGTATGCAAATACGCAGTGCGATTTCGGGACCGCGCTGATGAATGTATCAAGTTTTAAGGATTTATTACTTTTAAGATGTTCCTATATTACAGTATGTAAAATTATGGAGTGGAGATAAATAAATGATTTATTATTATTATAAAATTCAAATCCAAAATATATTTATTACAACACATTAAATAACAATCACAATAGTATGGTTTGAGAGTAAAAGGTGAGGGTCTCAGTATTTTGCTATCATGTTACTCAAAGCATCAATGTATGTATTAAATGTATGTATACGCTGTGTTGTTGGTACCTATCAGAATCGCACTATGTTCAATGATAGGCCGATCGTATTTAGTTTCCAAGTTCTAGTCAGACAGGTAGAGAAAAACTACGTTCAAATATTATGAGATTGGAAATTATATCAATTGCTTTTAGAATAATTAGATCAGTTGCTGTTAGAACAGTCCCATAGAAAATCCTTCCGTTCATTGCATGCAAATAAGAACGCTGAATCGGATCGGAAGCTGTTAAAAAGTCGTATAGAAAGTAACATGTTTTAGCGAATATTCCGTGGTGATAGGATCGGTTAAATGAAACGGTGGCTGTAGGTAAAAAGTCTATAGATAGCACGTCTCGATGTTTTAACCCCTTTGCATTATACATGTAGAATATTATATTCAAGGAATAAAAAAATAGCAGAACATATTTTAGGGTGTGTTTCTAAGAAAATAGCTGACTATATTTTATGTTCTCATCCTCCTCATGAAACTGAACAACTTTTCCCAAGGAACATAGGTCGAAATATGAAAAATAAATTTGCCCTTCCCATACAAATCGACTCGAGCCGCTGACACGCATTATGGGAGGGCCATATTTATTTTACATATTTCGTCCTATAGTCCTTATGGAAAGTTTTTCAGTTTCATAGGGAGAATCAGACCCTAAATATAGTCAGCTATTTTTTTACAACCTATAAAGCGTCTATTTATAGGCCTTTTGTTTCTCCACGTTTTATAGTATCGATTTGCTGTGTGACCTACAAAACTCGATTAAATACGGTCGACCCAACACAACAGTGATTTATTTGTTTTCTAATCGCAAGGAAAATTGGTTCCAGAAATAACAGCCCTATCTATTTTTTGCAATATACATTATCCAACCTATTTTTTTTGTGTTATCCATAGATTTTTTTGATTAATCTATCAATTCTCGATCGCGTTGAACAATTATCGGTCGCATATCTTATCTAATACTTATACATTGATCGAGTTTTTGTTTGATTTATATTTTTTGTTCTATCTTATCTGATTCGGTAATATTATCACTTATTCTTATTGCATCAGTATCAGCCTTGAAATAATACCCATTGTAGTAGTAAAGGTAAAAATCCGATTAGGTACCAAAATATACCATTTTAATCTTAGACAAATTCTGATCTGTCTTATACATCCTGCGGCCTAAGATAAATAAAAACACAATCGGTCAAAACCCGTGATACATATACATAAATTCCTCAAAGACTGCAACAACTCAATATATTTACATGTATGCTATCGGTGCAGTAGAGTTCAGAATGTTATCGACACGGTCAACGACAGGTCGCCCATTCATCAAACCGTGGATTGACTGAATGCGATTTATGTGTTAGGGTGCCTTTACATGTACACTGTGCAAGTAGCTGGAGCAAGTGAAATTGTGAGCAAGTTACTTTCTCGTATTGAAATAGGGTGGATAGTGCAGAAACTGATAATTATAGTACTAAAGTTTTTAGAATACTATTGACGATGTTGGCTGGACATCGGACTTAAAAATTGCTGCAGAGCAAACTAGCCGATTTATGACACTATACTCGTCAGCCTCTCCTTTTACTCCAGCACGTTACGCCGTCGGTCCCGGTAGCTGTCTTTGATACTGGTCGTCACTCAAACCACGTCAGGGGCCTAATAGTTGTGTTACTAGGCGGTTTGAAAACTCTGGCACCAAGGTGCATTGGGTCGTTCGACTCGAGATTCCACTCGCTAAGAAAGAAAGTCTCCTTGTCGCTCAAGTCTATGTACCTCACTTCTTTATACGATGGGTTAACCGGCGCAAGTGCAACACAAGCGTAAGTTACATGCAATGCACCGAGTACTAGCACCCTAAACTCAATGCACTCTCTAGTATCTGGTTTGCAAACTGTAGAGGAAATATTTTATCTAGATACAGTGTTGGAAAATACCAGTTTTAGAGAAAGTTTATAAACAGGCTCGAGGCTAGGCTAGTTCTGCTTCGGAAAGCCCTGTGTGCCTATGCATACTTCAACGATATTATATTTAATATAATATTTCTCAATTTACAGCTTAGGACATATTTAAATTAAATTAAAATTCATAATTTTTCTAAAGTTCATTTCTGTTGGATTTCATTGATAACAATTTTCCACATAAAGAACTTCGCAAAACATTAACGTCACAGTGAACTTCAAGAACTTATTACAATAGCCATCCCCTCGTTCAGACCATAAAAGTGTTGGAGAAATTTCCCAAGTTTCCGTTATAAAGGTCGACTAGAAAGGTTACCGTTTCGATTTTCTTGCTAATTATATGTTGTTTGTGCGATTTTCCTGATACCTTAAGAGGCTTTTTTTTTTTTAAACCTTTATCTAAACAGCCTGATGGTCTAAAAGCCTGCTTGGACTTTTCGGGTAATTAGATATCCGACACAGTGACGGTAAAAGCTATAAGGGTCCTAATCTGGTGGAAAGGGGAGAGTGCGGTGCGAGTCGATGACCGAGTATTGATCCCGGGAAAGCGGGTCATGACCCGACCCATTTCATGTTGCACCGCGCTGCACTGCATCCAGACAAACAAGGGCTTAAGGGCAGGGTGAAACTTCACGGTTACTGGCTGGTTGCTAACTGAAATTTCTCCAAGGATTATGAAGAGCGACGGAACTGAGGATTGTGTTCAGGTTTGCAGGATTACACACGTCAGGTCGACGGATAATCCAATATTTCAAGCTTGGAAATGAAAACCAATTTGTTTTGGATACTACAAGTTACGATAATAGTATATTTCGGTGTTTTCAATAAACACTTTCGGTTCGGAATTCGGTTTCAAACAGCAATAAAAAAAAATATTCCGGTTTTCAAAAACTGTTTAAATACTGTTATTGTAACAATAATGAATTACATCATTCATTCATCATTCATTGCGGCAAAAAGCTTGCCGCAATGAGATAACATGAAATTGAGAAAAAGAAATATACAGCCCCAAAATTAGGAAATTCGCCAGGACGTGATGAGAAAACGTTAAACAAAATGAATCCAATTATTCGAAAATGTCTCGATTGTTCAAGTTGACCTATTTTGAAATCAAAAAGCGGAAGTAAAAGAAAATTAGGTACTGTAGTTGGTATAATAATAGTGGTTGTATAAGCCGAACCGAGAAGCTTATTGTGGCCTGGCCTTCAAGCCAAACCAAGCGACTTGGCAATTTCGCGTGGAAGCGCAGACTACGATTTATATAAAAAAATATCCTCCCTATTTTAGGAAAGAGGCGTTTCGATATTGCGCTTCGAAAAGTATTTATTGCTTTTTCTTGTAGCCCTCTTCTAAGTCTTCCGAATCCGTGTCATTTCTGTTCGAAATTTACGCTGAAACTTCTCACTGTCATGACTTTAAACATTTTTAATTCATATCTAGTAAGAAAACACCAAAAAAGTAACGTCCATGAGGAACGAAAGACATAAATGTGTTATGAATCTTCAGAGTAGATAAGAATGGAAATCCCTTGATGGAAATGCATTCAGAAGTTTCAAACTTCCACATTTAGTTATTCAAGTTATGTGAAACTCAATGTGCTGCCACATTTTATAAAGATATCGCCTTTACATTCTGTCTTGCAAGTTGTTAAATCTAAAAATACCCTGGGTCTGGATGTCACAGTCTTACACGGCCTTCGGCTGTTCAGTTGCCTGAGTTGGTAAATGTCACGTCAGTTTCGAGGTAAAACGTAACTGGTACGAAATTTTCAGCATTTCCATTTGTCGTTCATAATTGCTCGTAAAACAGAATTTTCCTGCATTACTGAACATTTTTGTGGCACGAACTGCAAATATTAATCCGTTACTTTTAATGAAAACTGTCTGCTGAACCGCAATGTCATGATCCTTTCGACCTTTCAGCAGATTAATCAAAACCGAGAGACAAAAGAAGTGTGTTGATTGAATTTAAACCGCAACCGCAAATGAATCTTCAGATTTAGCCGCTGATGTTGGCGAGGGCTTGAATTATTCATGATAAAGTAATAAGGTCGGATATCGATGGGGAGCCTGCCTTCCACGGCCTGGATTCATTTCCATGAATAGACTTCTGGAGTGGCGCTCCTACGCATGCGAAATACAGCGACGCCATTGGTAAATCGCGATGTACTCGGTTCGTGAAAGTTGATTTGCAGTTTGCACTAACCCCACCACGCAACCGTTCACTTTTCTTTTCTACCACTATTTGCTAGATAGATAAACCCCAGGTTTTATTATAGTTCCTGACCGACGTCATATCATATCCACAAACTTTGATAAATACCATCGTGAAAATATTTCATAAACAAATTCCCTTTATCTCGTCGAGATATCTCGTGCCAAATGGCGCCAGGTTTGACCCGAATCGATTTGCTATCACAAATCCGATACGTTTATTGATATCTGAAAATGCTGGATTGAATAAATTCCATTTGATATCTGCGGCGTGTACCTAAATCGTCTTATCTATCGTCCTCTACTGATTCTAGAATCAAAATTTGACTTTACAATGCAATGATAACAGCAAATTACCAATTCGTGTCTGTTACCATGACAATCGGTGGATACGTCTGCCTGACCTTCGAATTGTTTTAGTTTTGTGATTTCTATTCTACGGGCCTCCGAATCATTTGTGTATAATTGATGGTCTATTATGTACTGAAGCCTGACTTATTATTTTAAATGTTGTGTTATTGAGTGCGCACAATGGGCAGTGGCGTAATTGTATTGTTTAGTATTGTAACGTGCGACAATGAGGGAAGTCGTACATATAATCACGCCTCTGTCCCTAATAGGTAGGCAGGGCGTAAACGACCTAAACAAAGGTCGTTCCACCACGTCTGACAAAGTTTTGAGGAGGAGTGATAGGTTGACAGCCCATCGCCTAAATTGCAATATACAGAAACCCTCGGATCCCTTTGCCTTACCATGCACAGGAAGAAATTCAGCTGGCACACTATGTTTTTCTCTTGCTCCCAGTCCAACATGGAAGTATGTGGAAAATAAGAAGTTGCCATTCGAGGGTCACGTTTTCTCAATTGGTCTATGTTTGTTTGTTTGATCCAGGATTTCGAAACCACGTTTATCGAAGGAGCCAACAATAGCTGGGATTGTTATGCTATGCACACACCTCACGTTGACATGAGCACGTGTCGTCGTCACGTTGCTTTGGTTAGAAGGGAAACGGATAAACAACGGATGTCCTCCTGATTCGAAATGCATTTCATTGACGCATATGGATAGCCTGCACTTGAAAAGGATAACTTATTTTATTTATACCTCGAAATTCCCTTTACTGAAGGCATAAAGAATAATCCCCCTCGTCCTCCCAAAGAAAACAGTTTTGAATAGCTCTTTGTAGGAATTGTTCTCTTAACTGCTATCATAGCTATATCTAGTCTTAGTAAAGTTTCTTAACCCCCTAACGAAGCGGTTCCACAGTTCAAACTTTGGTTAGATTCATTACGGACCGCTTAGATGGGTTTATCCGCAGTACTCATAGTTCTTCAATGTACTTGAGTTTCTCTTCTCTTTCACTAACTTGGAATGAAGTTATCGTTATATTCAAATTCCAAAGCCAGGATAATGCTTGTTAAGGAATCTTTGATACTTTCCTTTCAAGCATCGTCGGAAGGAAAAATCATGTTACAATCCACATATTATTTTTGAAATTTCAAAAACGATTGTAAAATGTTTGGTACATTTTAAGGAGCGTAGTTAACGCCATTTCTCACCAATAAAGGCCCTTGAAACTCTGAACGGCGCTTGAGCGCATCGACAGTTTGAGTGTTTGCTCTTGTTGCGAAAAGCTTTCCCCAACGATCTTTTGTCTAGTGGGGAACTCTATATCGTCGGTAAAATCGAGTAATAAATTCCACAAAGGAACGTGAAGATCATGCGATGAAAAGGGTAAAATTAAATACGGACAAGCTGTGCGGACGAGTAATATGTGTTCATTTGCAAGACCACCTATAAAGAATTTTATCGCAGGCTCAAGTTTAATATGGTTGAAATGATGATATGCCGTAAAGCCTGTGGTAGATTGTTTTATTTGCTCCACTAGCGACCCGCCCCGGCTTCGCACGGAAATAATCAGTGTTTCTCTACTATATTATGCTTGTTTTATACATATAAATCTTCCTCTTAAATCACTCTATCCATTAAAAGAAACCGCATCAAAATCCGTTGCGTAGTTTTAAAGATTTATGCATACATAGGGATATAGGGACAGAGAAAGCGACTTTGTTTATACTATGTAGTGATTATTTTCCTAGTATCTACGAGTATCTTCAGCTTTCCTTTAATTAAACTGAAGTCTACCTAAGTACTTTATTCTCATTTATCGGGCTGTTTGTGCTCATTCTTCTGACTCATATGTTTGTGAACTTCGATAGTTATAGTATCCTGCATAAAAAAGTATTTCAATTATGTAATTCATGTGAACCCATCAGGCTGTGCGTGTATTTGTCCCACCGCGTTATCGCACCATAATAAGAGTATGTGGGTGGGCCGAAATTAGATTTTTTCCGAGTACTGTGGGTGGTTCTATATTAAACCCAACTCAAGTTCATATGGCTAGCTTACCAAGCAAAGCGGAAAGTTGATTTTATAGAAGGCAATATGTAAAGTTCTCTATGAAAAGGCGCAAAATTGACGGTTTACAAGCCCCATTTTTTAAATTGATTTTTGTTAGCTTTAAGCCTGTGGATAATGGAATCATCAACAACTCAAAACCGACAATAAGGTACCTTTCCGCTGAGACAGACCCCAGACCCCTATCAGTTTGCGGGACAGCTTCCCGCAAACTTATAGGGGTGGCTCAGTCAATGATACTGAACAAGGTATAAGCAATAAGGCCGCCTTCTGTACACATCTGCTATTTTAATATTTTTATGATTTGTATGTTTCCTGTGTACAATAAAGTATATATGAATTGAATATTTCAATAGACTCGGGCGAATATATTGCTTATCAAACAAGTCAACCAGACTAACCTACTTTACGGTGTTTACCGTTTGTAGTTTATTAGAGCATTTGAGTATTGTATTCAAATACATAGGAATATTCGGACTAGCTAAAGGAAACGTGTAGTTGTTAATATACTTAGAATAGCATCACCTTATCCGTTCACGCAGCTAAAAGGGCATTCGTTCAAATGCTTTGCTAGACTCAAAAGTCCGCATCTAGTCAGAGGAAAATTAATTAAACTTCAAGGTAATGCCTCCTCCATAGGAAATCGAACCAGGAACCAATTGCCTGCGGGTGGCAACGTGCTCAACCAATTGCGGCAATTAAATAGGTCGTCCTAACAATTTCTGTACCTACTTTAGCTTATGTGAGTGTGTCAGGGGACGCCGCGTGGGTGTCAGCTTCTTTGCTCGAATTCTTTTCTCCGCTATTTTTAGTTCTACGCCTCTGGCTTCGCGCTAATCGAATCTGTTCAGACGGAAAATTGCAATTCTGCACTTCTAATTTATCTGCAGCTGTTTCTCCGATATCACCTGCTAGCAACGCAGACATAAACCCTCGGCAATTATCATTTTCACTGTTCTGATTTCTAAAAACGTCCTCATTGTTTCGTACAGTAGTCACAACGTTCCCCTAATCAGCAGAATCTCTTTGTTCAACTACTTTAATAACTTCTACTGTTTAGTCTTCAGTCTTTCATAAAAGTGTTCTTCAACACCGGTAATGGTTCGCGTTGCATCTCATCCGTTGTGAAAAGTTTGAAACTTTAGTATACAATGTGTCGGCATGCGGGGCTCGGCACGAGGAGGCGGGTGCTGTATCTTCAGCGATGTGAAGGCGTCATCGACGTACACTGCGGGTAACACCTCGATGAGCAAAGTTATTCGAAGGTAAAAAGAGCAGTGGACGTGATCTGAGATTGGCGATGTAAGGATAGCGCGTGTCTGGCGGTCACGCCTACACCCCGCCGGCTCGGTGACGTCGCGACGACCGCGGGCGGCGACGGCGAGTGCGCCAGTCTCTTCACGACCGCGACACGGGCAGTGTCGAGCCGCTGCGATGTAAACGCCTAACCTTCAACACTGTCTACCACGACAGATCTTGTTGCGTGTGCACGATCGTTTCTGTTGCTTCCTTCGTTTACCGGTCCATTAACTTTTTGTGTTCCGAAAACTTTTCGCATCCGGAATACATGTAAGTGAAGTTTCTGTGTCATCATTAACCTCAGTGTCCCGCCTTACAGACACGTTTTAAACGAACCACGAGAAGTGCCGCGAACGAGCGTGCTTGAAGTATACCGCAGGAGTATCGGACGATTCGGACGCCTTCTGACCTCCGTTGGTTGGATATGGTCAAAGTGGGTGACCAGGTAACTGTGTGTTGCACAAGTTTTAATAGACGTTGACCGCATTGCATTCCCTATTTAGTTTGCTATTCCGTTCGAGTATCGTTTCGCCTTTTCTGGAATCAACAGGTGTTTCTTATACGAGCTCGTTTACGCCACGTACGTTTGACGTAACCGTAGCGAATAACATTGCCTCATTCACGCGCTATTTCTTATCAAATCTACTTTTCACGTAGAAAACGTGCATTTGAGTATGACATCGCTAACTAATCGAACTATACTCATTGGTCGTAATTGCTCTTGTTTCCGTGCCATTTAAATTTCAGCCGATGAGGTTCATCCGCTAATGAGAGTGAAGAGTTTACGCGCCGTAAGTGCCAGCTAATTGGGCCCCCGAGAGCATGTGCCGGCGCGTTTTACTTTAATTAAAATGCGTTTCAATTCGCTTAAATAATTACTGCCCATTTGACTATAGGTAGGTGTGGCCGTGCTATTACGGTCACGAATTCAGCTCTACAAAAGCTTTTATACTAATAGATTGAGATGCTCATTCATCGCTCCGTTTCGTGTCGAATGTTTTATTTATGCTGAATACAAATCGGTTTATCTGTCTGGTGGTCATGTCAATGCCAATGTCAGCTTCACGGTCATACACAACGTGTAATTGTCCAGTCGCAGTATTATTTAAAATAGTACAACGCTTGTGTTGTCAGTATTTCCTCTATTAGTCCAACTACGTAAATGTGTGTTTATGAAGTATTTGCCTTGAATGTTCAGTGGAGCAAACATCACCGATAAAGGGGCCATTGTTACCGATATTCAATTGTGTTTTGCTTAGACAGATTAACTGATAGTGGATTATGATAATAACTCCGAACTATGAACTAGATTATAATATAATAATGAATTCTATTTTATTTGAGTACAACCTTCAATGTTTTACATTGAGTTGAGATCAAAAGGAGATCGAATTGTTTAATCAACAAATTATTTCATTCATCGGAACCAGATCAATGATCCTTTGAAACACAAAACTTTGCCTCTGAATGAACTGCGAACGTTGTGAGTTGATAAATATTCGTTCAAGAATTTAAAACATGTGTGACCAGTTGCAAAAATAAACATGTCACTTTGAATAGCTTTATTCATTGCTTAGTTTACAGTCGTGGGAGTGTCTTACGATGTTGCTAGGGGCCTCAACTCAACAGAAACCATTATTGTGATGATCTTGCTCGATTAATGCTCCTTGACCTTTATGAAAGACGAAAGGTTATCAAAATTAATGGACAACTTGGGAACCATTGTTTACTTTCTTTATCGTAGCACTCATGGGCTCTTTACGTGTTTTCACAGCTGTCTTCCACTTTTAGATTTGATTTACTGATACAAATTTCACTGAGACCATGTAAACATATTTCTTATTAATAGAGAATTCTAGACTGAAAATTGTTTTAATCTTGCCAACTAGCTAGACGCCCTTGACTTGACCAGCCTTGGGGTAATAGTAGTAACCAATTCGGAAGATCTGAATAGTTGGCAACGCAAAATCAGACTAGTGTTTTCTTCTTCTTTGACTTACTTGACAATGTTGTCGACATTATTAGTAACAAAGTCCAGTACACTGATGTTGTTATTCTCTTCAATAATTTTCCAATATCGATATATTACAGATGCGTAGGTTACGTAAAAATATCGTTGTTGACTGTTCTGTCGGTGGTACTTTTTCTGCGTTCCTGTCAGCCTCGTTTCCGTTAGAAATATTATCGTTGGTATATTAAAATAATAATAAACTGTGCCATGAATGCAAAAAAAAACTAGATTAACGCTAATACACTACGCATATTTTCGATTGTAATGCAAGGTAAACTCGTTTCTATCTGTGGATTCCGCCATTTCTTGCACTTTTTTTGAGCGTAGTCTTCTCTTTCTGCTCTTTCTCCTGACCATCAGAAAAGTCGTCTGTATGATTCTATGCATAAACAGTAAATGTAACCTGTATCTTAATACTCAGGTCAACAAACTTTCTCACTCTGCTCCTAATCCATGAAGATAAGACGCAATAGCTTCGCAAATATTTGTCTCCTTCGCTTATCCAATCTCAAATTTTATCATGCGCATAAACTCAAGTGCGAAGTTTTTGCAAAAATAGCGTTGACGTTGCTTGTTGATGCAGCTTATGTGCAATGCTAATGTGTCGCCTGCGAATCCTCGTGAGACAGTAATTTGAGGTATATTTCAGAGAATCAGAACGGCCGCCTGATTTATCGCTAAAGACGTCAGAGATATTTTAGCATTCTGCAGCTGTATGTGTGAACCAGAGGAGTCAACCATTTCACTTTTATCAGTTCTTTATTTTAAAGATCCTTTCGCGATCGAACGAGAACTTTCTGCATCTTGTGCAACTTCTTCAAACTTTGAACGAGGTTGCAATTTAATTTAAAGTTCTAGTCACTCCAACTAAGCGTTCTTGGGAGCCAAGTTACGCTAGCAGAGGCCCGAAATTGGTAGTTCTATTGTCTCCCACGCCAAGGGTAGGTGCAGGGTTCCATTCTTGATCTGGATATTCAATCACGCATGAATATCTATGACAGTTGTGGATTCCGGTGTTCTTCGTGAGTGCAGTACATATTCTAATGCCTGCAGATAAACCTATTAGCATGTGCGGACAATGAATATGTCCGTATGTGCTCATAGCTCAACCACTTAAAAACTTACGTAACCTAAATATTTTCATTATCATATCATGCGGAGTTGCTACGTGACTAAATAACCATCTGTCATACTCATTCGCATAATCCCAGGAGATAAGCCCCGAGTGCATATATTTAATATGGATTGCTTGTAAGAGTGGGTTGCCTTGCTACTCCGCAACATTGTATGCAGCACTCGAGACATGTAATATATACTACAGAGTGTAATGTGCATTAGGAAGGTACTAGAGTTTGGCTGCCGCTGCACCCAGGCCAATATTTGCATAAATAGCGTTCGTCCTGAATTTCGGAGCTTTTCTGCTGTGTGTTGTGTACTTAGGTATATAGCCACAATATAAACCAGCCGCTGGATGTTGATTTATAGTCTCATATTAAGTGGACTGTCTTTTGTATCTTTTGAAACCAGCCTTCTATGAACTGATTTCAAGAGCTTAAATCATGTTCTGATTAAACTGTATCGAACGGAACCACAATAGTGTCTTCAAGGTCTCCGGCGGTTTCATTGTCAACTGCAAGTACCTGCTCAAGACGGAGATTGCGACCTCGAGGCGCAAACGGAGTACTTCTATTGTGCGCTTCTTATGCATTAACTAGTACCCAAGATTAATGCTGTGCTTAGTATAAGCTTACTTAACCTACATTCCGTGTTTTTCTTCCAGGCCGGAATTTAAGCCACCAAAAAAAAAAAACGTTTCAGTTGCTTCACTTCCAGAAACCAGTAGATGGAATGAAGCCGAGAGTATTAGTGTAGGATTGCAATTTCATTCATATTTTTTTTGTCTGGTGTTTTTATGTATATACATTCTAGTTCCTGGTTCCTTACCCTGTATTTACTCGTATTCTTCAAAATCGGCTATAATCGAGTCAAGAACGCAGAAAACATTGTTTTTCATGAAACTTCATTCACAATCTAGTGACGTTGTTTACGAATGTCAGACCAGATTGCTACTAATCCTCGAATCAGTTATCATGCTTACCAATTGATCCGACCAGCTGATATAATAGGACAAAGATATGTACATATTCCTTACATTTTATTACCCGATTGCGAAACGCAAAGGATGGTAATGTGTTTATCAGCCTATGTATGTATGTATGTTTGATCCTCTGTGGCGCTCTAGAGACCAAACGAGTGGACCGATTTTAATTTTTCTTACGTCAATCGATTTGTCTTTACCAAGCGAGTGTCATTGAAGACATTATGCAGTAAAAAAAATTATGGCACAATTAGACGACATTTTGTTAAAATCGAAAAAAATAAAGTCGAAGAAGTATTCTAAGTGGGGTATCAGTCACTGAATAGGTATATGAAAATCAATTCTAGTTTTATTACATTATAGGTATATCTTATGTGTATTATGTTTGTAAATGTACTGATTTTGTTTGTTTTAAATGTCTGTGAATGAGTTTCTGTTTGTAAATGTGGATAATAAATGTATTTGTACATTATTTTTCGCTTTGAACAATCGTTTAAAATGTATAACGATTTAAAGTTTTAAAGCTTACTTTGTATTTTATGCAGTTGGGCTTTTTGAACTTTTCAAATTACTTGTCTTTCAACAGCAGATTCCAACGCTAAAGGTGAGGATGAATTTTGCTTGTTTTCACTTCAACAATTAGCAATTTGGCAACTGTCTCTAAAACGATCCTGTTGTTACACAAGACACAAAAGGTTTTTAAACTTTCGAGTGAATTGTTTTGAAGATTTACAGATAAAGGGGAGACATCTTATTGTTATTTGAACCGGTTGGGTCTGTTTCTTCAAGAGGGTAATACTACCCGTTGTAACTTAAGCATGTTTATTGTGGTCTATGATACTTGGTGTTGATAGCATCTAGCGGCTTGTTTAGCCACGTGCCTGCACTCTGCGTATCGACTGACAATACTGACATGTTTGGAGTGTATCGGATATCAGGTCCATCAAAGTCGCTGCCAACGCTATTGATAGACCAGCAACATTCGCATGACATACTCGTGCCCTTCAATTTCAATGGACTATTGTTTTCTACTGGAAATAGATTTGTTTTATACACAACATCCCGTTATAGACAACAATCTAATGCATTGTATCGTTATCGCGCGTTTAGATCTGTTTGTTCGTATCAGAGTTTTAGTGTAATTTGCATGATTCGATCGCCATTCGCCATACATCTATCGATATGGAGAGCTAAGCTCGTTAATTACTATACGGGGTCGGTCATTAGATAGTAGGTTAATCCCTATTGAAGGCCGGCTGATGCATGCTTTGGAGAAGTGACCATTATAACTGCATTGTAGTAGATTTCATGTCTCCAGATAAGTGGCAAAGTTTTTCGGTACTGTTTTGAGATTTAATTGTTTATACGGCGAGACGATGGTCTCCCTTGTGAGGGGTACTACGGCTAAAGCGTTTGCGACCGTGTGGGTTTATCGACCGTGGCGTCTCGCCGGCCCCCAAATCTCACCGACCCACCGCCTTGCACGTCTGCGGTGCTTGGTGCTCTTTTTGTCCGTCTCCATGCTCCGAGCGAAGATTGCTTGCCATTATGAAACTTTTATTAGAATTCATTGGTCTTTTTCGTCTCGCTTAGTATTTCAGTTATTCAATTGTCTTGTTACTTTTTATTTTATTGAATTTGTCTGGCCTCTAAATCTCTCGTCTAGGCCCTGTAATCCTGTACGTTGACCCGAGGGCTTATGGGCTAGTACTAGTTCGTACTAGTTCGCATAGATTCTCGCAAGGTCTTTGACCTTCGTCATTTGGAAGTCAATGATCCCCAGAAGCAACTTGGCAATTTAATATTGATGATTATACCTGATTGATTATTTAGCATGATTGTTTATTCTATTTTGCACGGGACTAGATTCTGCAAGGCACATTCTTAAGCTAAATTTAAATGCGACACTTGTTTGGATTTATGCTTTACTTGACCCGCCCCGGCTTCGCACGGAAATCATCAGTGTTTCTCAACTATATTCTGCATGTATTATACATATAAACCTTCCTCTTGAATCATTTTATCCATTAAAAGAACCGCATCAAAATCCGTTGCGTAGTTTTAAAGATCTAAGCATACAAAGGGATATAGGGACAGGGAAAGCGACTTTGTTTTATACTATGTAGTGATTTACCTGTATTTTAGTATTCAGTTGCCGGCTAAAATTAGGATGTGCCTAATATAATAAGTTCTACTGCTTTTTATTCAACTTTATTGATCTACAATACAAAAAGACCGGGTTACATTATATTTAGCTTTAGAAAGTGACATCTAGAATTGAGACCAATGGTAGCATAAATTCACTCAGAAGCTTAAGTGCACTAAGTACCCTTTCGTAAACACAATAAGGAATGCGATTGAGACAACAGACTTATAATATCTGCTATTTTTCGTCTGCCAAGCTATTTCTACGCATCACTGATATTTTCGTGTAATGGTACCAGTACGTCACGGTTCTCAATGAATGTGGGCGAGGGCGCTGCAATGTAAGGAGAACTGTCAATTCTTCCATACTGGACTGGGAGCGAGAGAAAAACATAGAATGTGCCAGCTGCATTTCCTCTCGGGCATGCTGTAAAAACCAGCTAAGGGATCCGAGGGTTTCAGTTTGTTGTAATTTAGGCGATGGGCTGACAACCTGTCATTACAGCAATATACCTACAAATCTATCTTAAATAACCTTTATAACTTTGCCAGGCGTGGCGGAACGGTCTTTGTTTAAATTGTTTACGCTTTGCCTACCCCATTAGAGATAAAGGCGTGATTATATGTATGTATGTCAAATCTCAAGATGGCGGCGACAGTTCCTTTTTCACCACGTTCATCTTAACCGTGGTCGGACTGTAGGTAGTAATCTGTGTTACAGATGGGAATAGACTGAATGGCCAATTATATCGCATTCGACGGTCAAATTGTTCAAATCGGTAGTAAATTGAATCAATCTAATGTCTTTGTTCTTGTGCGGTAATGAGTAACAGTTTTCAGATCTGTTTTTAATAGATGATGCATAAGGTAGGGAAAAACAAACTGGATTTTGCAAACAATCAAAACTACTAAAGTATATTACATACATACATAGAATCACGCCTTTATCCCTAATGGGGTAGGCAGAGCGGTAACTACTTAAACAAAAGACGTCACGGCTGACAAAGGTTTGAGGATTATTTAAAATAGATTTGCAGGTATATTGCTGTAGTGACAGGATGTCAGGATGTTAGCTGGTTTTTAAAACATGCCCGGGAGGAAAAGCAGCTGGCACATTCTATGTTTTTCTCTCACTCCCAGACCAACATGGAAGTTATATATTCGCGTGGCTAAATAACCTACAAGCTTTATTTCTTTGTAATATTATGATAATAGTTCACCGGCTTCAAAATGTTTGTGATTTATGATGATAAAGGAGCCATGCTACCCTATTAATTATATTATAATAATGCTTTATCTATCATCTGAGAATGACGTTAATTATCTTTTTGTTATTGCGTTTCAGTTTGTAATATGAATCATTATTGTACAAATAACGACGTATTAAACAAATATTAAATTTTATATTAGTTAGTCATATCAACAGCAGAATGAAGCCGCGTTATTCGTATCCAAGGAATCTTTATACCTGAGTTTACTAAACCTTGGATGAAAATAATCAGCGTAATTAAAAAGTTAGGAGATTAAATATTTTATGGGTAAAGGAAATTACTTCCTTTCCCTTTCTTTGCTTAGTGAATCTTTTAGAATTTCTAATGGCATTTTTTGCCTGAGAGTGCAAAGGCGGTAATGTTTTTGTCTATTTGTATTTTGCCTTACCGGCTCTTCTCCCTTTTAGTGATAAGCTCACCGTTTAAAATGAATGAGAACTCTCAACCCATTTTAGATGTCTATTAACAACGAACTGCGTGCCATTGACTTGTATTTGAGGCGAGACCAAACGACTTTGATAAAATGATGTAAGTCAAATTCGAATAAACTTTTAATAATGCTAATATTATGCCAGACTAGTTACGACTCGAAATTATTATAATTTCTTCGAAGAACACGCAGTGAGTAAGTTAAGTTGTTAATTAGCAACTTTAAAACAAAAGAGTGCTTTAGCAAAAGTTAGTCTAAAGAAAAAGTGTTGCGCAGTTTTGTTTTCCGAGGTTAAAGTACTTACGTGTGTGTTAGAAGTAAATTAGTTTCCTCTTGGACTCCATCCAATGTGACTCGACGATAAAATCGCTAGAACTAAGGCCATTTCAAAATATTATGTTGTCTAAACTCTGCCTAAAGAGTCAGCATTTCTCTTTGCCAGTATATGTTTGAAGTAAAAATATATGCTTGGCTTGTTTGTAAACAAATGTCTTAAAAATAAACTGCCATGTTGGTCTAAGGATGGATAAGAATGCCGGCAGCTTCTCTGTACTGTGAAAAATGTAAGGTAAAAGAGAAGTTTTCGACCTGACACGGCTTACGAACTCGCCGATAATCACCAAGCCCATTCTATGATGCGGCAAATGTCTCTTACGAGCAGTTGATACACTGCCCATGCCATATGCCATGTCGGAACACAGCCATTCCTTATACGTGTCTAAACACTGCCTATCAAGGCGGCAGTAAGCTTTGCCAATACAATCATCATGAAGTACAGATGTCTGTAAACATATGACGTAGCGAGATTCCCACGCTTCAGATCTCTGCCAAGATTTCCTGCGTCGTCTTAGAACTGGGAGTGTCGCTCTCGTAATTCGTCGTCTTTACAGTTTTGCGCTAATTTCTCTGCTAAATATATAAAATAAAGTTTTATTTACTTATCCTTCAGTGGGTGATCTCTGTGATTGCCAAAAACATGCCAGTTTTTTATAGAGCGCGCGATTTGTACGATTCGGTGGTGTCTTCGCTGTTCACTGTGCTGCCTGAGTTGTTGTACTCTTGTGGTGATATTCAGTTCGTTAGAAACTTGGTGATAAGTGTTTGACTGTGTTTCTACTGTTGTGGTGGTATAGAAACTTGGTGATCAGTGTTTAACCGCTTAATGCGTATGTAAGTCTGTTCGTTTGTCAATTACTTTTTTCAGTCCACGATTGTAATGATTCGTTTATTAATATCATACCCACCACTACGTAAAGCTTCCAATGACGTCTTTTTTTAAAATACGTAGATTCTTTCTTCGATCTCTCTCACCAGACATCGTGATATGATGTGAATATGATATGCTAAAGACGTCATTCAACTACCTATAAGTAAAATAGGTCTAAATCGTATCGCGATAGCAAGGGCCTGAGATAACAGTTATCGGATTGATTTAAATACCAAGATTGTTTCAACCTTTTTGTTTCCAAGCAAACACCGTAAAGCCGTTAAGATAGGATAGAATTTGTTAGCGTTATCATTATTATCATAGAAATATGCGTTTCAGAAATTGTCGAGTTGTTTTAGAACTCGGCAGAATAGTCGGCCAATTATGTTTGTGTACCTACAATGTTATGAATAACAACATTATAATACGAATTAAATTTAAATTAAAAGACAAACGCGTATCATCTACGCACTTGCTGACATGAACAAACATATATTAAATGTTTATTCATAGTCTTATCTATATGTTTGTTTCCCACACGTTGGTGTTTGTATTCTCACACAAAACGAGCAGATCTTAGTTTTTTCTTAAACTTCTTCCTTTTCAAACGTGCCTAGGAACTTACAATATATTTTTTAACTTTTATTATATTAGGTAACGAGACAGTACTTGATTTTTCATCAGATTTATTTGTGATTTGATCAACTCACTCACCATACGATGCGATATTGTGACTGGCGCCTTATTAATACTCATGTAAACCAAGTTTGAGTCACAAAGACCTTTTTGCTCTTCTCGTGCCCTAATACTAAATCAGTTGACCATCATACCACGAACTCTGATACGATTTTAAATACGTTCTATCAATACCACAGATCTAAGAAGCGTTATTACGAGTAGAAGAGGCTTTTAAAGTAGGTTTGAGTCACGAAAATGTTTTTGCTCTACTCGTGCCCTAATACTAACCCAGTTGACCACGAAACCACGAAATAGAAAAGCATCTGACGCGATATTGTGGCTGACGCTTTATTAATACGTTCTATCAATACCACAGATCTAAGAAGCGTAATTAGAAGAGGCATGTAAACGAGGTTTGAGTCACGAACACGTTTTTGCTCTACTCTAATTGATTTGTTTACTGCATAGATATTTGTATTTACATTAACCTGCATCGTTATAAGGCTTTGTGATATAAATATGCACACACGATTTAAAAGGTTTTAGTTAAATAATTACCGGTTTTATATAGAGAGAGATTTAGTTATCCAGGATAGAGCTTGCCATAGGATGCTGAATATTATTCTCTCAAGACAATCTACCCTAGCAAGACGAAACCGCAGAATGATAAAGTGTAGTCTCTAGTCTCATATTTGAATTAATTAAGAGGTCTTTTTAATTTGTGATTCTATAAATGTTATTAAAACACCACAATTTTTTTAAAAAATGCTTTCATATCAAATTAAATTGACTTTGACCTTTCGCTCTTATGTATTTTTACCAGATTGCCTTTTTTCATCACACGTTTTCATTACTCTACCTTTTCTGGGAAAATCACTCGCTTGTTTTCCAATTTATTTCAGGCAAAAGTATTTTTAAACGGGCCTTTTCGTTTTCCTTGTAGGTGTTTTTAGGAATCGTTGATAAACAAGAGTGCGTATAATAATATAATGTGATTCAGATATTGTATAGTATAATCGTGTTAAAAACTCTGACACCAGGGTTCATCGGGTCGATAGACTCGATACCCACTCGACAGAAGAAGATGATGTGTAATACTTATACTAAGGTTAAATCAATCTAAGTTCGAGAATATTGACGTAACATGTAGTGCAAGTTGTAAATGGGCTCGATTCTAGATTTTCCGGCAAAAACTAAATTTAAATTATATTTGTCACTTTCAGACTAAAAACATTGGAAAAGGACAGGAGATCTATTCTCTCCGGTTTTTTGTTTATAGTCGGTGGTTTTATGCGTTATCTGTAATTTTTATCCGCCATCATATGATATGGCGTATAAAATTGGCAGAAATACTAAGGGAAACATGCTAAAGCACGTAAGTAGCGGACAAAGTGTAAATCCATAGAGTATAAATCGCCTGTCCTTTTTCAATTTTATTATTTGAAAGTGACAGATAGATTTTAATTTTAGTTTTAGCCGGTGGTATCTAGAATCGAGCCCAATGTATTGGCAAGCCTTTTATAATGTATATTTTAGTCTATCTATAAATATGATTATTAATAGTACACAAACGCTTAATTGACAGGCAGGAATTACAGACATGCAATAAAATTCTTCCATGCAAGACGAGAGAAAAACATAGAATGTGCCAGCTACATTGCCTCCCGGGCATGCTGACAAAACCAGCTAAGGGATCCAAGGGTTTCAGTATATTGTAATTTAGGCGATGGGCTGACAACCTGTCACTACAGCAATATACCTACAAATCTATCTTAAATGTCCCTCAAAACTTAGTCAGACATGGCGGAATGTCCTTTTGTTTGGGTCGTTTACACTCTGCCTACCTTATTAGGGATAAAGGCGTGATTAAATGTATGTATATAACTAAAAACAAAGCAATTTCTTTAAAACTGTAGGTATTTGTAGTCGTATAGAGTGGTTATGGAGTTTTCCTTTTCATGGATATGCAAGCAAGTAGGTAGTTAGTAATTGTGTAGTATGTACTATGGGTACCAATTGCCAGTCATTACAAAATATTTCCGCCTGGTTACCATTATTGCGGTTGAACTAAATAGTAGCGGAGAAATATTATCAGCAAACTATTTGGACAACATTTTAAGGAACTATTATTATACATACATACATAATATAAACACGCCTTTATCCCTAATGGGGCAGACAGAGCGTAAGCGACCTAAAAAGAGGTTGTTTCGCCACGTCTGACAAAGTTTTGAGGATTATTTAAGATATATTTTAAATGTAGTAGATTGTATTGTAGGTGTTTTGCTGTAGTGACAGGTTGTCAGCCCATCGCCTAAATTGCAATATACTGAAATCCTCGGATCCCTTATTATAATGTATAATAATCTCTGTTGATCGCGTTGTTCGACCAGACTAGATACCCCACACAACATATCGATGAGTTACGGAGTTGTATGGATACCACAGATACTAACATCTTTTAGTACCTAGTTGTAAAATTACATCCTTGTGCTACTCTACCTTAATAACACGACTACTTGGCATAATAGTTTTGGAACTATCCATTAGGAAAACTGTTTAATGAAATTAGAAAAATAAATGGTTTTGGATTGGTTTGCATTTAAGTCGTTGTTAAATTTGTTTTCAATAATTTCTTTGGTCATTAAATTACTATTTTAGATACTAATGGAATGTGATAGATTAAGTCTTACTGACTTCTTAATAA
Source organism: Scrobipalpa costella (assembly GCA_949820665.1). Lineage (NCBI taxonomy): Eukaryota > Metazoa > Arthropoda > Insecta > Lepidoptera > Gelechiidae > Scrobipalpa > Scrobipalpa costella. The sequence continues at coordinate 7,203,806 of OX463299.1, forward strand.
CTGTCTCATAATAACATCATCATATCCAGCTGTAAGACGTACTTCACTTCAGTTCTGAGCGTCCGATTCACAGTTGCCTTTAGGTATCGGCATGACGGATTTCAGTCCAACAACAGTATCAAATATAATACAAAAGAAAAATAGTCCTAAATATCCTTAAAAATAAGTATTAAATAGCTAGATATTAATGTTGTGTTTTCTTTTGTTCCAGCTGGAAATCCCTTCTGTGGCGCCATTGATGGAGTTCCGCTTGGACAGCGCGGAGTATTGCCAGGCCCAACACAAATAAACGCGAGGCGCCTAGCGGGCCAGCGCACACCGATGCTGTGGCGAGACGCCACCGTGGTTCACACCCACCCATAGGTATGAGCATTGAAAAATCACCACGCTTGATATCGGTGCTACATACTGCCTACATATAGGGCTGAGCATTGAACTCTCTCTGTCCGAGAATTGTGTTTGATTACCACGGATGACTGACAAGCAAGAAGATTACGTGCTGAAAAGATCCACGATAAGCAAGATATCGGTTCATGTTGCTGTCTTTGATAGTGATATGCCGGCGTTTTCTATGAAACTTACCTAGGTTTATCATACAACGAACACCGCCTTCGCATACAAAGATAGTAACACAAATATTAGCTTTAACGTTAGAAATGACATTCATTCAAGTTTAATGACAGTATCTGCAGTGTTATCAGTCCTTATCGTGCCGGACCACAGCAAAGTGCAATCAAATCAAAGATGTTGACTTTATACATACTAAATACAGAGATATCTGACAAATAGATGCGTGGGCGGGGTGTTTACTGTACCTGTTATCGTTGGTATAAATATAAAGTAATATTAAATTGGGACCAAGATAGCTATTCAGTTGAAAGCGTCGCCGCATTAGCTGTCATTGCGTCGATCGCTGTCAGTGTCTCCTATAAAATATATAGCAAAATGTTAGTTCCGAATTTCGCCACCTGAACAGATATCGTGGTCGCATCAAACACAGAGCATGAGGAGTTAAAGAGTGACGCGACGTTGGCATCGACTCGCAGAATTCGCTCACATGACCGCAAGTTCGCTACACTATCCATCTCTATTTTTACCAAGCCATTTTTTATCCCCACTTCAGTCGCTCCACTGTCTCTGACGCAAACACACTTCCAAAATGTCTACCGCAAATGTGAAACAAATACTGATGCCTCGTATATTTCTGTTTCAGTTACCTTAAATTCGGACCCGATCAATTGGAGCATATCAAATCGCCGAAGTTCGAAGAAGTGTACGCCAAAACTTATGTTTTTCGCATAATTTTCTGTTTCATTCCACATTAAGAACTTTTGTTTTGCCGTCTCCGTATGTGCACAAGTGGTTGAAAGCGACATCCATGCGGGTGGTTCAAATTATATAATTGGACCCTTTCTAAACTAAAGTAACGAAACTGCCGTGTGTTGTGTGGAAATAGAGTGACAGTTTGTCTGTTGGACTGTGAGGAGTGTAGTGGTGCCATCTAGTGAGTGTTTGACGCGAGAAGCCGCCATCATGAAGCAGAAGGACATCAGACCTGCGCCGTCTCTCATCGAGTACAAGAACCTGCGGTTCCTGATCACCGACAGGCCTTCCGACATCACCATCCAGTCGTATCTCCAGGTTTGTAATTTTTACTTATTGTTTACAAATAAACCTAGTTGTGGGATAAACCTTCTTCAGCTACCATAGTAGTAAAATACAACCACTCCGAAGTATAGGAACAGCGCGCTCACGGGCAACTATTTAAAAATAAACGACGGCTCAGTCATACTTTTACCCACAGAGCAGATGTCTGCTTTGTACTTTACCCAACATTTACAGCCCGAACTGGATGAAACTGGATATTTTGTCAAACTACCGAAGAAAAGTTCGAATGTAGTGAAATATATTGACTCTGGCCATTATATTGAACTTACGTAGGAATGAGCCGTTCCTTTGTAAAATGCAGCTTGGGTCCTATGAAAGATGTCAAACACATACGGTTTTAAAGGAGTCTCTTTTGCACCTGTGATGTTATGATATTTACTGCCTGCTGTCATACGACCCGAGCTATATTTTACAAAGAACTGTGAATAAAATAAAAAGAGAAATTTCATAGTTTGCGTAATATCTGTTCCATATACGCTAGTATAATAGCCGTCTCTTTTCCTTCAGGAACTGCGCAAGCACAACGTGTGCACCGTGGTGCGCGTGTGCGAGCCAAGTTACGACGTGGCTCCTCTGAAGGCCGAGGGCATTGAAGTGCGCGACTTGGCCTACGACGACGGCACCTTCCCGCCGACCAACGTCGTCGATGAGTGGTTCGAGATCTTGCGCGAGAAGTGAGTATAGGACACAGCTGATTGTTTAAATCACGACTGTAACTTAATCTTCCATGCTGGACTGAGAGAAAAATATAGATTGTGCCAGCTGCATTTCCTCCCGAGCATGCTGTAAAAACCAGCTAAGGGATCTGAGGGTTTCAGTATATGGGCATGGGGCAGCTATGGGCTGACAACCTGTCACTACAGCAATATACGTACCAATCTATCTTGAATAACCCTCAAAGCTTTGTCAGACGTGGCGGAACGGCCTCTGTTCAGGTAGTTTACGCTCTGCCTACCCCATTAGGGATAAAGGCGTGATTATATGTATGTATGTACCTTAGCCATATTTCTTTGTGTAAATATAGCTACAGTCTTCTATTTACTTTTGACGCCTCACCGCGAGCGATGGCGGCCTCTCGCGTTAAAAAGTCATAACTCGCAAAATATAGACATTTTCTAAACTTTTCTGTCACTTCCTTTTATTTAGACCTAAAGATTTTTTAAACAGAGAAAAGTTTTGAAAATGTCTATATTTTGCGAGATATGATTTTTGTGCGAGTGCTCGCGGTGAGGCCTCTTATAGGTTAGGACACTTATCTAAATTAGATACGATGGACTTACAAAGAACACCTAAAATCAGAATTAGGAATCAATCGCAGCAGGAGACAGTTTGATAAAGAGGGTCGAATTAGTTCTCGTTCATGTTAAAACAAAAGTTACGCAATCTAATCAATCAGTATAAACTTCAAAGCAACATATTTCCAGCCATATTCGCACGTAACACGTATAACACCGTTATTCGTTTTATGTACAATTTATAACCCGGGAGATTTCCCCTAGGATTTATGTAGGTACTACACGGCTTGGGCCAGTTTACGTAAATTTGATTACATAGCACGTAACAGGTATAAAACGGGACTCAATTTCGCCTCTGGCAGCTAATTCGGCTCGAGGTGGATAGTATATTTGATGAGATTTTTAAAAATAATTTGATATATACAACAAAGTTTCTTACTTGTTTCCTAATCCTTCTATACGCAGTGCCGTCGCTAGCATCAATGGAAAGTTTATTTTTAAGTGTTTATTGTACACAGAAATATTTACAGAACAAGTACATAGGGAATTAAGACACAACAGGCACTGCTTATTCCTAAAAATAATTTTCTTACAGCAGTCTTAGTAAGCGACATTGCACAAGCACGAAACGCGGAAAATAAAGTTATATACTAATAAAATAAAATATAATTATACAGAGTGTAAGGAACAGCGTCCCGCTAACTGATAGGGGTAACAGTCAACGACACTGAACAGCTTCCACCAAGAAATTCTTTCAGGAAGTGATAAACAAAATAGCTTTTCCACACAAATTGTCTGATCAAAGTGGCCATGTTGTATGGAAAAGCCAATTTTTATTTTCACTTCCTGAAAGAATTTCTGGGTGGAAATTGTTTAGTGTCGTTGACTGAGAAACGTCTATCAGTTTGCGGGACGCTGTACCTTACACTTGGTATAGTAATAAATAATATATACCTTTACGGTCTGGCCACAGCAATTCGTCGCAGAATTCGCGCTCCTCGCGAACGAAAGAAGTGTTTGTTGTTGTTCAGAAATGCAAACAGCTTTCTCGCTCGCATCGCATGATTATTCGCAGCGAATTGTCCCGTGCTCAGTCTGTTCCATCTAAAGTAAAACCTCGTGAAACCTTCACTGAAAAGCTGGTTATTAACATACATACTTACATATTATCACGCCTTTTTCCCTAATGGCGTAGGCAGAGCGTAAACGACCTAAACAAAGGTCGTTCCGCCACGTCTGACAAAGTTTTGAGGGTTAATAAAGATAGTTTTGTAGATATATGGCCATAGCGACAGGTTATCATCTTATCGCCAAAATTGCAATATACAGAAACCCTTGGATCCCGTAGTTAGTTTTTACAGCATGCCCGGTAGGAAATGCAGCTGGCACATTTTATGTTTCTCTCTCGCTCCCAGTCCAACATAGAAGGGTTTAGGGAAATATACCTTTTGGGTCTGGCCACAGCAATTCGTTGCAGTATTCTCGCTTGTCGCGAACGGAAGAAGCGTTTCTCGCTCGCATCGCGTGATTATTCCATGATGTTCCATCTAAAATAAAACCTACATACATACATACATAAAATCACGCCTTTATCCCTTACGGGGTAGGCAGAGCGTCAAACTCCTCGTAAAAGGCGCTTTCGCCACGTCTGACAAAAATTGAGGGCAATTTTAGATTGTAATGTGTATTGCTATAGTGACAGGTTGTCAGCCCATCGCCTAAATTACAATACACTGTAACCCTCGAGTCCCTTTTGCTGACTTCTACAGCATGCCCGGGAGGAAGGGCAGCTGGAACATTCTATGTTTTTCTATCTCTCCCAGTCCAGCATGGAAGAAAACCTCGTCGAAAAAATAATTATAAAATGATTAACATTTGTATGTGTTATATTTCCAGAGCGGAGAACAAGCCCGAATCGGCGGTGGCGGTGCACTGCGTGGCCGGGCTGGGCCGCGCGCCCGTCATGGTCGCCATCGCGCTCATCGAGCTCGGCATGAAGTACGAGGAAGCCGTCGAGACCATCAGGGAGTAAGTATTTGAGCTTCATTTCGGTACAAAATGGCCAAGTCGCGAAATGACAAAGTCGCAGAATGATTGCGTCGCTAAATGTCTAAGTTGCGAAATGCCTAAATGTATATGAGTTTCATTTCTGTGCAAAATGGCCAAATCGCGAAATGACAGTCGCAAAATGTCTAAGTTGCAAAATGTCTAAATCGCGGAATGTTAATTCTCGTAAAATCGAAGTTGCCCAGTGTAATGGCGTCGATTCTTGCGACATAATCCTAATTCTCATTCTTAGCTAGCGCTGTCACTTTAAGTTTGACATAAGAACAGGATAGCAAGTATAAACACATGACTATGACATTTCTTATTTGACGTAAGACGCTTTAAATAAGAACTGATAGAGAGCATGCTTCCTTATTTTACGTCAAATAAACAGTCTTATGTCAGATTAGGAATGTCAGTCATGTGTTTATTTGCTATTCTGTTTTTAAGTCAAACTTAAGAAAGTGACAGCGCTAGCTAAGAATTAGAATTAGGATTATGTCGCAAGAATTGAAAAAAAAAAAACAAATATTAAAGTAAAAGTTGCAATATGTCAAAAACGAGATATTTTCATGTTGCAATATATGTTCAAATATCTATTCATGTTTCTAAATGTCCTAACGCTGAAAGTTGAAGTCAGATTGGTAAGCCTGTATGTCGTGATATTTCCGTTTATCGTTGTTGCCCAAAGGATTAGCTAGTACAAGTCACACCTTTGATACAGAGCGCATAATCTTATAAGAACATTGGCTTATGAGACGTAAATTCCTTACGCTTACCGGACATACGCTATTGGAGAGACAGTTAATGTCCTAACAAGGCAATTACGTAATTTATTTGTATTTATTGTTTGTGTTACGTAATTGAAAGCGAAGCCGAGCCAGACAATGTTTATTTTATTGATATTTAGTCTGGTCGCCAAGGTTTCTTGTCTAGTAATCGTGATCTATCAATACATTTTCTTTATGTAATGGTCTGAGGAAAATTCACGCCACTTTGATAATTAATTTCATCGTGTTGTATTACTCTGAAAGTGAGGAGTATTTTAAGTTGACATTGAGAGTCAAGCTCATTGCATAAAATATTAGATTTCTACTGTAAATTTATGAATATCTCTATCTTTGACTTTGTTTTTCAACTAAGAAGTATGAAAACCGTGCGAATCCGTTGCATGCTAGAAAAGGATAGTGCGCATTCTGTCAATGGTTAGAAAGGGACTACTATATGGATGAAACACGAAAAGATTAGACTATCGGAAATTGGAATATTATTAACCAAGTATTTGTTTTGTCTTTGCAGCCAGCGTCGCGGCGCCATCAACGCGAAGCAGCTGTCGTACCTGGAGAAGTACCGGCCGAAGTCTCGCCTCAAGAAGAACGGGCACAAGAACTCCTGTTGCGTGCAGTAGCGCCCCGGCGCGTCGCGGCGCCACTAAGCGAGCGTAACACAGCGAATCTAGCTCTGCTTTCACACACACACCGACACGAGGCAGCATAACACTATATTAACTAGTTTATATATGTAGAAGTCGCCTTTTTTCGACGTTTTTTTTTTCTGGTGGGTTGTAAGCGTAACCAAATTTGTAAATTGGACCTCGCCGCTGGTCTCACTCCCGCGCTGGCTCCGCTCTTTGACGCGTTTATCTCGAGTTTTCTATGAAATTTTGATTGAGAGCCTTATTGTTATAATGTTTGTACGTTCAGAATGAAGGTGTATGCTGTATAGCCCGTGCTGTACCGTGTACCGTGTACCAGGGGAACATGTTATAGAAGCGAGCCACAATTTGTGTTCATAGATGAAACAGTTACTCGGGTATTTGTATCGAAGGATCATAATAAATTTCAATATCCATAATAAACAAATGCAGTCAACGTTGAACTTCTTTTTAATATAGTTTCGTTAAAATATATTTTATTCCTTTGTGTGGTGAAATCATGATTATTTTTTCTTTTTAAATATTATTTCCTTTTGTAGAGACATTATTATTGTAATAAATTGAGACATAATATAGACAAATTATGTTTTATGTTTCATGAGACAATTAATTATTTTCTATGACAAAATGTGTAATTAATTTGCTTTTTGTAACGATTGATTATATAGTGGAGGTCACTGAACGTAGCGACTCTGTAATCTTCAGATTCTGACGGAATATTGTCTTAAAGCAATAATCGCCTTGCGCGGGTAAAACTTGACTTAATAATGTTCCAATGAAAATAGTTCTTTGATATTATTTTTCTATTTCTAATTTTATGAAGACAATCGGAGTATAATGATCGTGTTACTACGGAACAGTCACATTCATAAATAAAAATATTTATAAGCAATATCGCTGTTTTATTACAATCAAACCAAAGTTTATCAAATAAGTAACATTTATTAAGACATAAATAATTATACAGTATTCTTAGAATACTAGTTTTACATGCTTTGAGGTAGTAAGTACAAATTATGCTGAAATATTAACACATGATTTACTCAAAAACATCACAGATTTTGTACGCAATGTAACAAATTATTAAATAATATTGTAGAATTGTACTTTTAGAAGATACAAATAACATTTTTGGTAATTTTTTGTATGAAAATGGGTACCAAAAATGGCTGCTACATAGAAAATCTTACAGTTATGTTATCTTGTAAAGAGAAACATCAAATTCCTTACACTAAACTTGAAATATTTTAACGACTTAAAACTACTTGTGCATTTTTTACAACGCACGTGCTTTCCTTACATGCTAATATTTAAAAAATACAATTACCACCTAGTTGTTTTGGAAATTGGAACCACTGGTTACCTGACAATAATAATCTGATCTCATCATAGATTCCAAAATTGCACAATGATGTGATGAGACAGTTGCAATAAAAACAATTTGTATCTGCAATTAAGAAAATTCCTGAATTCGTGCTCATCATATTTTTTTTTGTTAAAAATAAAAAAAATGTGTGAATGAATTATTTCGATACGACTATTAGTTACCGAGATATAGAATTTTTGAATGAAATTTTTACTTAAGATTTTTGAATGAAACAAATTTGAGTATTTGTATACCCACCGGCTCTACTGTGATAGTACTTTTAAACTGATTTGCGTACCTTTTAACGTTCCTTATTCTGCAAGTTCAAACCTTACACTTATAAATTAGTTTATCCATCATACAAGATTTCGAAATTGCACAATATGTGCAAACAACTAAGCAATAGCGTTCCTTTATTTTTCACAATTAGAACAGAACGAGAACTCAATAGCATCTACCTGTCTTTAAGCCTCGTGAATGAAGCGATCTCAAACTTGAGAGCAATATTCAGTATGGATTTGACATGCCAGTTTGTACTGAAATGACATTTCTGATACGAACTCAAACTCGCTGTTACTCAAGAGCGCTGATTATAAATACATACATACATATAATCACGCCTTTATCTAATGGGGTAAGAAAGACGATCTAAACAAAGGTCGTTCCGGCACGACTGACATCGCCTAAAATGCAACACTGAAACCCTCGAATCCCTTAGCTGGTTTTTACAGCATGCCCGGGAGGAAATGCAGCTGGCACATTCTTTTTTTTTTCTCTCGCCCCCAGTCCAGCTCCAATACAGATTAAAAATACGGCCCTAAAACACTTATGAATTATCTTACAAGATCTGTTAACTTCTTACTTGTTAAGCACGTACTTGTGCTGTTTCCCGCCGTACCGCGCGACGAAGGCCTTGATGTCGAACTTGCGCTTGCAGCCGTCGTAGTTCATGTAGCGGATCTTGCCGAACACCGCGCGCTCTGCCCAGCCCTGGTCGTGGATGCCGCAGATCGACCACATGCATCCTGGAACAAGGAATACATACATATACACACACACACACACACACACACACACACACACACACACACACATAATCACGCCTTTATCCCTAATGGGGTAGGCAGAGCGCAAACGACCCAAACAAAGGTCGTTCCGCCACGTCTGACAAAGTTTTGAAGGTTATTTAAAATGGATTTGTACGTATATTGCTGTAGTGACAGGTTGTCGCATAAATTACAATATACTGAAACCCTCTGATCCCTTGGCTGGTATTTACAGCATGCTCGGGAGGAAATGCAGCTGGCAGTGGCACATTCTATGTTTTTCTCTCACTCCCAGTCCAACATACATATAGTCATGCCTTTATCCCTAATGGGGTAGGCAGAGCGTAAGCAACCTAAACAAAGGTTCCGCCACGTCTGACAAAGTTTTGAGGGTAGATATTGCTTTAGTAACAGGTTGTCAACCTCGTCTAAATTGCAATATACAGAAACCCTCGGATCCCTTAGCTGGTTTTTACAGCATGCCCGGGAGAAAATGCAGCTGGCACATTTTAAGTTTTTCTCTCACTCCCAGTCCAGCATGGAAGAAAAAATATTGATTTAAACATTATATCCATCCATTATAGTCACACCTGTAACCATTACGAGGTGTATCGAGTGGCGAAGACCTAATTATCACTATCACTATATAGTATAAAACAAAGTCGCTTTCTCTGTCCCTATATCCCTATGTATGCATAAATCTTTAAAACTACGCAACAGATTCTGATGCGGTTTTTATTTAATGGATAGAGTGATTCAAGAGGAATCACTCTATTTATTAAAACACAATTCACGCCTTTATTCCTAATGGGGTAGGCAAAGCGTAAACAAACTAAACAAAGGTCGTTCCGCCACGTTTGACAAAGTTTTTAGGGTTATTTAAGATATATTTGTAGGTATATTGCTGTAGTGAAAGATTGTCAGCCCATCGCCTACATTGCAATATACTGAAACCCTCGGATCCCTTAGCTGACTTTAACAGCATGCACGGGAGGAAATGCAGCTGGTACATTCTATGTTTTTCTCTCGCTCCCAGTCCAGCTTGGAAGTAATTTAGATGTAGAGAAACTATACATACCAACGTATCCATTAGGATCCCTTCCGTCGATACTATAATGGTCATTCAAGTAGATGGCGTGTCTGAGCGCGTCCTCCGGACTGTCGCTCCACTCGAGAATCTTCTTGCACCAGTACATCCTCAGGAAGCCGTGCATCTTGCCTTCCTGCACCAGCTGTATCTGAGCGGAGTTCCACAGGTCGTCGTGAGTCGACGCTTTGCTGAGCTGCTCGAGGTTGTAGATGTGGGTGCGTTTGTCTTTTCTGGAAATGTAAATCGAGAATAATGCAATGATAGTCTGATAATATATGGGTTTTTTATTGTATACGCTACTTTGCGGCAAGCGCATAATATAAATGAAATAGCAAATTATGTTAGTAAAAAAAAAACATAATTGTGACGTTTCATTTTTTTTAATAGAACAACAGAATAAGACTAAAAATATATAAATAAAGTATCATCTTGAAAAGTGTGTACTGTTAAAGACCTAAAGAAGCAGAGGTTGCAAATAGAACGGAACATTGGAGTTTTTCACTGTCTTCTCTTGTTCGACTCAATGTATCTTTCTATGTAATGATTTTTGAGGTTCCGTAGTCCGACTAGGAACATTCATTTGCCAGTTTTTATATATTTTACATGGATAAACCTACCCATTGAATTCTGTGCCAATGAGATGAAAACTTAAAAAAAAGTTTGGTCAGCTGATTTTGATGTTCACTAGCCCTGCTTCTTTGTTTACGTAATTTCTAATGCTAAAAAAACGAAGTATAGTTTATGGCAGCATAGATAGAACATTAATTACATATGAGACTATGAAGCTCTTGACACTAGTCGTCTTATGGTGGTCGAAACAGAGTCAACTTTGGAGCAAGCTCACTTAGAAGCCTTAAAGGTACTTGTATAACCCGCTTACTACTATTATGTACAACACATTAAAACTGTTTGTTAACATTTGTAACGACACCGTACCGCAAAATCAGACTATGTTAATTTAGTACCAAATGTTATCCACAGATGTCGCTGCCAGGTTTCTAAAACGCGGTGGCGTTGTGATTTCTCTAAAAGTATAAGTGTTTAGATTTGTAATACCAATGTTAGACCTCCCCGTCGAACGTGTCCATCGTATACACTCCCGCCATAAAGTGTACGACATGGTACACATCACCCTGGAGAAAACAGAGGCCGGTAAGGCCAATTTTCAACTCCAGACTCTATGCTTTCTCTCCGGCATTCGTGTGGAACCTCCCCGGAATTCCGGCTACCCAGGGCAATGCCATCGTTGCCAGTCCTACGGGCACTCTGCCCGCACCTGTCATGCCACTGAAAGGTGCGTGAAATGTCTAGAGCCCCACTCCTCCTCTGACTGTGCACCTGTCATGCCACTGAAAGGTGCGTGAAATGTCTAGAGCCCCACTCCTCCTGTGCACCTGTCATGCCACTGAAAGGTGCGTGAAATGTCTGGAGCCCCACTCCTCCTCTGACTGTAAGCGGCCCAAAAAGGACGAAGTCAAACCTCAAGACCACACAACCCGCCATGCCGGAGTTGATGGCTTCCCCACCAACTCCCCGTCTCCTCCCCAGCCCCCCCCACAACCTCCAACGGAAGCGACCACGCCGACTTGGCTAGTGCGCTTTCCGTTGTTTCCTCGTTTGTGGACGTTATCAACCCCGACGAGGTGATTGCGTATGCAAATGAGCTCAGGCGCCATCAAGGCAATGTCTCTGCCATCCTTATGATCTCAGCGAAATACGCTTCGCTGATTGCCGACATCAAATCTTTTAAAGCCTTTAAATGGATAGTTCAGGTAATAATAACTCCAACAGTCGTAGGATAAAGCCCAGGTCCCTCAAAATAGCCTTTTTCAATGCCGATGGCATTCGAACCCAGCGTGACGAAGTCGCTTTGCTCTTAGAGCAACATCAGATAGATGTCCTCCTAGTCCAGGAATCCTTCCTTAAGGACCACATGCGCTCTCCGCGCATAGCCCACTATCACCTGGTCCGAAATGACCGCACTTGGGGAAACAAAGGAGGCACTGCTAACTACTACAGACGAGCTCTGTATTGCACTCCTTTGGAACTCCCCCCTCTCTCCTTTATAGAGGCAACCGCATGTCGCATTGGCATGACGGGGCACCAACCTGTCACGTTGGTGTCAGCCTACTTATCCCCCAGTCCCGATAGGCCTCTCATCGAGGAAGACATTACCTCCCTGCTTGGTATCAGTAACTCTGTTATCATAGCAGGCGACCTCAATTCCAAGCACGAATCTTGGAACAGCTCACATTCCAACCCACGCGGTAACCTCCTTCTTCAACTCTCCGGGAACCTCAACTTTGACGTTGTGGCTCTCATGGAACCAACTCACTTCCCCACTATCGTAGGTCACCGTCCCGATGTCCTAGACTTAGCCCTTCTTAAGAACGTTAACCTTTGTGTACGTTCTATCGAAGTGGTCAAAGCCCTAAACTCCGACCATCGTCCCGTTGTGATGCAATTCCATCCTCGGACTAACATACCGGGACCCACTGGGCTCCCCGGTAAGACCAAGACCGTACCAGACCACCTTGCCTTCTGGAAGCTATCCCGCTCTCTCAAATCAGACGAGACCTCTCTCATGCCCCCTCTGATCAGACCCGACGGGTCTCTAGCCTTTGACTATGACGAAAAGTCTGAATGTCTGGCTGACAGTCTCGAGGCTCAGTGCTCGCCCAGCACTCTTCCTTGCGACCCTGACCACCTTCAAACGGCCGACTCGGAGATCGATCGTCTCTCCTTCCTACCACCCTCTGACCCTCCGCTCCCTCCTATTACGGAGCAGGTCCGCACCGCCCTTAAGGCGCTCAAGTTTAGGAAGGCTCCAGGACCTGACGGTATTACAAACCATGTCCTCAAATCCTCCCTGACCATCTCATTACCCTGATCACCCTCATCCTCAATGCCGCGATGACCAGCTGCACCTTTCCATCGTCATGGAAGGAAGCCACAATCATAGGCATCCGCAAATCTAAAAAGCCCCGCGATCAGCCCTCCTCTTACCGGCCCATCAGCCTTCTCAATCCCCTCGGCAAACTCTACGAGCGGTTGATTTATCGCCGCCTTAGAGATTACGCTGAAAACAGCAGTCTCATTCCCCCCGAGCAATTCGGTTTCCGTTCCCAACATTGTTGTGTTCGTCAGGTCCACCGTCTGGTGGAACATATCACGTCCAACTTCAATGAACGCGAACCCAAACCCACAGGAGCCGTCTTCCTTGATGTAGCGAAGGCATTCGGCAAGGTCTGGCACAACGGTCTGGTGTACCGGATCTGTGCCGGATCGTCTCGTACGTATCGTACGTGACTTTTTGACGAACCGCAGCTTCCGTTACAGAATCGAAGGTCTGCCTGTCTACCCCTCGTCCCATTAGAGCCGGAGTCCCTCAGGGCTCTGTGCTATCCCCTTTCTTCTTCACCCTCTATACCAGCGACCTACCCAGTACGCCCCAGACGCAGCTCGCGCTGTTCGCAGACGACACTGCGATCTATGCCTCCTGTCGCAGACCCCAATTACTTGGCAGATACCTCCAGCGCGCCCTAGACTCCGTCGGGAGCTGGTTTCGCAAATGAAGGTTCGAAGTCAATCCCGAGAACCCTCCCAGCTGTAAAGCTGTACGTCGACCCATCCCATGGTCCAAAGACGCCAAGTACTTGGGGGTTACTCTTGACTCCCAGCTTAACTTTGCGAAGCACATCAGGAGAGTCCGAAACCGTGCCAAATTTGTCATGGGCCGGCTCACTCCAATCATACGCAAACGCAGTAAACTCTCCCTTAGAAATAAGGAGAGGCTTTACACTACATGCGTTCGACCCATTATGACCTACGCCAGTGTGGCCTTCGGCCACACCTACCCCACTTATCTGAACACCCTCCAGGTAGTTCAAAACAGCTTCTTGCGGAGGGCAACCGGGGCCCCCTGGTACCTTCGCAATTCTGACATTCACATCGATCTCGATGTTCCGTCTCTCAGAGAGTTCATGAAGCAAGCGGCCATACGTTTCTTCGACAAAGGCTCACCACCCTAACCCTCTTGTAGTTAGCGCCTCTAACTACGTTCCCCAACCTGCGACTCGTTACAAACGAAGACCTAGGCATGTCCTTACCGACGGCGATGACCAAATTACTCTTGCGTTTAATGCTGCCAATTTTAGTCGAGCCACACTCTGCACAAGCTCTTCCAGCAACCGCGCACCCCGCCGGCGGGGTCGCGGAAGTCCCTCCTTTGCTCACCACTCTGGGGTTTACCGGCACGTACCGGGCAGATTCCCTCCGATAAGGAGTCCCCAAGGCAACGCCACGAGCCGAGGTTCGAGCCATTTCATTAAGGGTGTAGATTGCGTATAGAAACTCCCCGCCTTAGCCCGGTGGCGCATTATATACACTTTGTAGTATTTTGCAAACAGGTCCATCCATAAAAAAATAAACCAATGTAAGACTTTTTTGAGGATTGAAATATACCGTGAACCGATGTTAGCGACTTTCACTAAGCCTCTGTCGTGTACTTTTCATAACTGTCAGCAAAGGGCATCCTAGTATACCTCGAACTACCTACCGTAGCTTCAGCGTCTGACAAAGTCGGATAGCTGCGGCCGTATACAGTACTCAAAATACAGAAGTGAATGTCGTAATAAATAAATAAAATGTTCTTTATTGATCAATTTATAAAATTTTACATAGATGATGTCCTCCCAGTAAGCTATTACAAAATGCTTGTGTTGGGAGTGCCTCGCAACTTCCCAGGGTTTTTTTTTATCTTAATAAATTGAGACATGCCAACAACTTACTCTAAGAAATCTAACAATTTTTTACATAAAAATTAATAACAATAAAAAACAAAATAAAAATTACATGTCTCACAAATTTGGAGGGTTATTTAAGATAGATTTGTATGTATATTGCTGTAGTGACAGGTTGTCAACCCATCGCCTTAATTACAATATACTGAAACCTTCTGAGATCCCTTAGCTGGTTTTTACAGCATGCCCGGGAGGAGATGCAGCAGGCACATTTTATGTTTTTCTCTCGCTCCCAGGCCAGCATGGAAGTAAAATTTGTCAGACGTAGCGGAATGACCTTTGTTAGGTCGTTTATATGCTCTGCCTACCCCATTAGGGATAAAGGCGTGATTATATGTATGTATGTATGTATAAAAATTACAGTTGGACAGGTAGGAAAAACAGTAATACAATATTTAAAAAAATATATAATTGTGTGTGGTGTGTGTGTTTAGAAATTTGTAAGGTAAAAGGCCTACTCTAAAATGGTGGAAGGTGTCGAAACTAACCTGTGGTCGTCCAAGGTCTTCTGCGCCCAGTTACTGGCTCCTTTGACGCTGTCGTAGTGTTCGCAGTAGAAGCAGAAGTTATCCGCAAGTTCACGCCGCACTATAGCTTCTTCAAGGAATGCGTTTACACTCTCTGTGTATTTGGATTTGTACTTTTGGACGCAGAGGGCTACACGCTGGACTGATATTTGACCTAGATGAGGATGACAAATGATTATATCTATAAGTTTATTCATTACTTCCATGCTGGACTGGGAGCGAGACAAAAACATAGAATGCGCCAGCTGCATTTCATCCTGGGCATGCTGTAAAAGTCAGCTAAGTGATCCGAGGGTTTCAGTATATTGTAATTTAGGCGATGGGCTGACAACCTGTCACTACAGCAATGTACCTACAAATCTAACTTAAATAACCCTCAAAACTTTGTCAGACGTGGCGGGACGACCTTTGTTTTGGTCGTTTACGCTCTGCCTACCCCATTAGGGATAAAGGCGTGACTGTATGTATGTATGTTATTCATTTATTTACAACAGAAATATCTTTAAACATAGGCTACCATAAGAAAACACCCTGATAAGTGCAAATATATTAGAATGTCCAGATGCAGACCACATCCAGTATTGATCAAATCAGGCTTCTTAATGTGTCTAAGTACAGTATTTTTGTTCTTAGGACAAATCTTTTTTTCTTGTGGTGTTATACCTAGAAGTTTGAATGTGTGATGCATTGGCTAGTCAATTGTACATACGTACATACATATAATCACGCTTTTATCCCTAATGGGTAGGCAGAGCGTAAATGATCTAAACAAAAAAGGTTGTTCCGCCACGTCTGACAAAGTTTTGAGGGTTATTAAGATAGATTTATAGGTATATTGCTGTAGTGACAGGTTGTCCGCCCATCGCCTAAATTACAATATACAGAAACCCTTGGATTCCTTAGCTGGTTTTTACAGCATGCCCGGGAGGAAATACAGCGGGCACATTGTATGTTTTTCTCTTGTTTCCAGTCCAGCACGGAAGAATTGTGTTTTCTGAATATTATTTGAAACAATAATAAATAATGCTTTACCAAAATGGAACCAAGGTGACAAATTGCTCAAGGCATCCTGAGTGGGATCATTCCTCTTGGTTGCAAATATCTTGAGCCTCTTGTCAATGAAGCTCTTCAGCATCTTCATACCCTCATCATACCCTGGTTTGGCCCACTCCACAGGACCCACTGACTTGTCTGCCTCCCTACTCTCAATTGCGTCATCAAAGTCTATTGGCTGAAAATATGGTAATAAATTGTTAGCAATATCATAGTGAGGTGTTAATATTATCATTACATACATACATACATATAATCACGCCTTAATCCCTAATGGGGTAGGCAGAGCGTAAACGACCCAAACAAAGGTCGTTCCACCACATCTGGCAAAGTTTTGAGGGTTATTTAAGATAGATTTGTAAGTATATTGCTGTAGTGACAGGTTGTCAGCCCATCGCGTAAATTACAATATACTGAAACCCTCGGATCCCTTAGCTGGTTTTTACAGCATACCCGGGAGGAAATGCAGCTGGCACATTCTATGTTTTTCTCTCGCTCCCAGGCCAGCATGGAAGAAATATAATATTATCATTCAGCATCAGAAACACTATACCTATACAGGTAAATGAAACTCATTCAGCAATTTGATGAAGTTCTCAGTTAGATTCATATCTAGAAAATATGGAAGAAGAATGCTGGCCAAATTACTTTATGCAACGTGTAACAGAAAGGGTATATGCACCCTAAAGGATATGAACCAGCCCATAAAACTGAACAAGTTTCCTAAAGGAACATAGGTAAAAAACGAAAAAAATAAGTTTGACTCCCCATACTACAGGTGCTGATGCATTTTGTATGGATGGTCAATTTTTTTTTCTGATTTTGACCTATGTTCGTTTGGGAAAGTTGTTCAGTTTCATGGGCTGGTTCATACCCTTTCCGGTGCATTTACCCTTTCTGTTACACATTGTATACACATTGGATACAAGCAGTAAGTCTCATATGATTATGTTGAAGATAAATCTAATATTAATATTAGATTTTATTATTATAACTTCCATGCTGGCCTGGGAGCGAGAGAAAAACTTAGAATGTGCCAGCTGCATTTCCTCCCGGGCATGTTGTAAAAGTCAGCTAAGGGATCCGAGGGTTTCAGTATATTGCAATGTAGGCGATGGGCTGACAACCTGTCACTACAGCAATATACGTACAAATCCATCTTGAATAACCCTCAAACCTTGTCAGACGTGGCGGAACGACCGTTGTGTAGGTCGTTTATGCTCTGCCTACCCCATTAGGGATAAAGGCGTGATTATATGTATGTATGTATGTATGTAATCTAATATTTCCATCATCAATAAAGATTTTAGATAATATCAGTTTTCAGTTTGTCTTTTATGTGGATTTTAAATTTTCATTAAAGCCGTGACTCCTGCTCTCAAATCAAACACGAAACTTTCCCCTGCGGGGCAGAGAGGTGAAGGGAAATGTTTGAGAAACCCTTCCCCTCTCTACCCCGGGCATGTTGTTTCGTGTTTTGTTTCAGCTTAACAAGCACAGTCTCACCTCGGGCTCAAAATCAGCTGTGAAAGGATGTTTGATGACTGCTGGGAACTCGGTGAGGAACTCATCCAGTTTGGAGTTGATCTTGTTCCTGATGGTTCTGGCGGAGTACTCCTGTTTATCTGATGCCACCCAGCATGGGACTATGTTGTGGGCATCCACCTGAAAGTATTAGTGTTTGTAGTTCTTATTGTTCAAATGGGCACTAAAGTATTTCCAACGGAGTTTTAGAATAAAGGTAAACAAAGTTTCATGTTTTTTACATATTTTTGACGATTTTAGCACTCACAATGCTATTTTTAGTACTTTTTTTTTCTTTTTCCATATAGTGTCAGTAAGAAAATACTAAATTTATTTCCGGCAGGACTCAAACCAGCATCTCTGAAATACCGTTTCTGTATCTCAGTTGGTAGAGTAATGGACCGGCATTCCAGAAACACAGATTTGTCCTGCCAGAAATAAATTGAGTGTTTTCTTTCTGTCATATTATACTTCACGTCTTTTTATTTAAAAACACATTTGAAAAATAAATGATATGTGCTGGTAAATAAATAAGTTTAAGTTACTAAAACTACTTTTTCATTACGTTGTCATATCTAATAGCAAAACTTATTTTAGAAACAAGATCTTCGATTAAAAGACATGAAACATTGTTTACCTTTATTCTAAAACTGAGTTGGAAATACTAGTTTTCATTACACTCGGCTCTAGTCTAGGCCATAGGTGATTGAGTAAGCTACAAGGGGCCGGAAATCTTAAAGGCATCTTGCATTCTCTATAACTAACAGATTTCTGTGTCAGGCTTTGAACCAATAAGTTCAGGCTGTTTTAATACATAAAATCACGCCTTTATCCCTTACGGGGTAGGCACTTTCGCCACGTCTGTCAAAAATTGAGGGCAATTGTAGATTGTAATGTGTATTGCTGTAGTGATAAGTTGTCAGCCCATCGCCTAAATTAAAATACACGGCAACCCTCGAATGCCTTTTGCTGACTTCTACAGCATGTCCAGGAGGAAGGGCAGCTGGAACATTCTATGTTTTTCTATCTCTCCTAGTCCAGCACGAAAGAAGATTATATTTACTAAAATAATATTCTAAAATATTTGAACAAACTAAGTTAATGAATAGCATTATTATTCTATCTAAAATTCACATGATCAAAATTTTACCTGGATTAAAGGAACATCTTTCTTAAGCTTCTTCTTCACTCCATCCAGCCATCCCATCGGAGTCCTCAAGGGATTGAAGTCACACACAACTGCCCCAATCTTGTGCTCCTCCACCCACTGTGGTAATGCATCAGCCCCACTCCCTTCCAGTAGATGAAAGGAGATATTCAGCTTCTTGCAGTCTGCTGCTACCTTCTCTAGACCTGGAAAGTGTAGATGTTTTATGTGACAAAATAGACAAAAATGCTATGAGTTCAAACTTGCACACATATAGGATAGGCCCTGGAATAGACACAGGCTATTTTTAACTGCGGAAATATAACTTATTCCCACAGGAAAACTCACGAAGCCACTCATGAAACCGCCGGCGAAAAACTTGTGGTTGGCATGCATAGATAAAAAGTGAAATGTGCTTACCTTTGAGAAGGAAATGAAACTGCCGGACAGAAGCGTCTAAGTACTTGGCAATAATGCAAAAGCATACGTGAAGAGGTACTTCGTTTTTCAAGGCAAGCTTTTGTGCAAATAGCATAGCCCAGTTGTCCTGAACTCTGCTGTCCCTGGACATCCAATATACGATCCCCTGGCAGTTGTCCGGTACCATCTGCTCCTGGGATATAATCCTAACGCGACTCTTGTTGAATTTAAAGTTAGAAATTGACCCGGTATCCTCCCGAGACTTTTGTATTGTTTTCATAAACCCATCAAGGTCAGTTTCAGTTTCGCTGCTTTTCGAGGCAGTTGCTTCTAACTTAGGTTTCTTGGCAGCCGAAGCCATTTTCGAGTATTTTAAGACAGTTTTTATTTCAGTATTTAGTAAATATTTCGAAAAATATGTGCAACTACAAAAACGCGCCACCATTTACAGAATTGACAGATGTGTCTGACAGTATTTTTTTTAATGATAAAAGTAGAGATGAGACTATGGCCAAACTCGCCTATGAATCTTGTCAAAACCCGATGTTTGTTTAAAAAAAGTAGAAAATTAGAAATAGTGTGTTTGGGGGAAGTTATCAGGATAAGGTAAAGACGTAAGGTGAAAGGTACAATATAGCCACAGGTATAGTATAGTTCCCGGCAAACATCTTGAGAACATGAAAGTTTAGGAATCTAAAAATGGCCTTCTGATTCTAAATCTGAAATTCGTTTGCGCAGTCACGGTAGGTATTGCTCAATCCAGATATTTCCGAGAACCAAGGATATTGTAGCCGAGAACAGTATTTTAGACATTTCAGACTTGGTTGAGGTCTTTTCAGTACCATCAGGATAACAGTTTAATTTTCGTCAAGTTATAAACTTAAAATAGGTAGGTAGGTAAACAAAATTACAACATAATAAGGATAAAAACATTTAATCTGAAATAAATTACTTCGAAGTAGGTAACATATAGGTAGGTAAGTACCTACTTACGAAATGAGAAAAGGAATCTAAAAATTACGTTTACTATTCAAATTAATGATGCTATTTTATTGTATCGGGTCGAAGCACGAATTGGTTTAGATAGATATTAAGAAAGATAAATACCCACAAACACCCATATATATACCTTTGCCCGACGTTTCCATCGTGTTACAACGATCGTGGTCGCGAGCTGACTGGCTCGGCGAGGCGGAGTCCGCTGTGTCATGAGAGTATGTTGCACTACTCACATTCACTGTCCTCGGCTTGTTTATGTGTTGTTTCACTGGAGCGCATGACCCAGGTGTTTATCAAATAGACTACAGGTGTGGCAGTTGCAGTAGACCACTGGATTAATTTGCACAAACAAAAATCTTGTCTACCGACTGTCAATATTATCCTAGAAAGTTTCGGGAAGCGATTGAAATAAAAAAGCACTAAACTTTAAATCAGGAAGATGGATTTAAATTGTCATCATAGTGGAATCTAGTGATAGGGAATTTAAAATCACAAGATTTATCGTCGCATCAACCTGCTTGTGTGTGTTGTGTGCCGTGTTGTTCCGAAAGTTCCAGATAAAACAAAGCCGAGGACAGTGAATGAGTGTAGTGCAAAATACTCTCATGAACATGATGCAGCTGCAGACTTCGCCCCGCCGCCGCGCCAGTCAGTTCGTGACCACAATCGCTGTAACACAATGGTAACGTCTATCTAAACGAATCTGTGCTTCGACCCGATACAATAAAATAATGTGCAGGTACAAAGCGCAAGTCTTAAACAAATGTTAATGATGCTATTTCGACACTGTTTCCATCGTCCTCAGCGAACGGCATATATTTCTCTCTTAGTTTTTCATTGCATGGATGGCTGCTGAACCTGTCAACATTACTCGTCAAGCAGTCTAGGTTACAGAACGACACAAGCCCGCAGAATTCGCAGACCATCCTCTCTACGGTAAGTGGCAGGCTACATTCGAAGCATACTTGATACTTTTTATGCTGGGGAGGGAAAACAATACATTAAAAGAGACGAATGGACGATACTATAGGAATAGGGAATGCTCAAAAATATATTGCTTTTGTATTTAACCTTCATAGCAATTGACTTTGCTATCTGAAATTAAGAAACAATTCTAGATCGAGAGAGAAAAAGTTATAAATAAGGGGGCCGAGAGAGGGAAGGGTTTCTCAAACATTTCCCTTTCAGAACAGGAGTCACCGCTTGGTGATCACGGCATGGATCCAACATGTTGTAGTTGCTGTTATTATAGCTGTCCTGTGGTACCCCATGCAGAGGGCCTTCGTAAAACGTCTCCATCCGCTCCAATGTTTCTGTACCAAGGTTCTATATCCACCGTAGCGTAGTCACAGTAAAATAGATCTTTTGGCTAGGGCCAACATTCAAGAGGTCTTGGATAACTAAAACTTACTATGTTTATACTTCGTTACTACTTACTATACAATACAATACAAGATACTTTATTGCACAAAGAAACACAAATACATACAGCAGAAAAGTAAGGAACAAAACAGTACAATATAGACGGCCTTATTGCTAAAGCAGCAATTTCAAAAAGGCAACCTTTGGATGATAGGATACTACATAGCAGATAGCGGGATAGTGCATACTAAGTTCATCTTAATACTTATACAATATAAATACTACTAAATAAATACATAACTAAAATAAACTAATATATATTTATAATAAACTAATAATATTTATAATAACATTCTCTTTAAAAAAGGTGATAAGTCATAATTAGAAAATTATAGACCCATTAGCTTACTCTCACAAATATACAAATTGTTTGCAAGGGTCCTCTGCAATCGTATGACCAGAACTTTCGATGAGTATCAGCCAGTAGAACAGGCAGGCTTTCGAAGAGGGTATTCTACAATGGATCGCATACATACCGTTAAACAATGGATGGAGAGAGGTAAAGAGTACAACCAGCCCATGTGCTTCGCTTTCGTAAACTATGAAAAAACGTTTGATAGTGTCGAACACTGGGCTGTGTTTCAATCTCTCCATCGTTGTGGGATAGATAAGAGGTATATGGACACTCTTCGGGAGTTATAGCTCAGCCACTATGCAAGTACGAATGCACGAACTCACTAATCCTGTGACCTTAGGAAGGGGTGTACATCAAGGCGATACCCTTTCCCCAAGCTCTTCACACGTACTTGACGTACTTGAAGATGTAACGAAGACTCTCGACTGGGAAGAAATAGGTATTAATATAAATGGAGTCTAATTATCACATCTAAGGTTCGCGGATGATTTAATCCTCCTTGCTGAAAATACTATCGATCTTCAACAAATGCTCGAAGAGCTATACAATGCTTCTCTGCGGGCTGGCCTCAGGATGTGTATGTGATATGTCCAAGACAAAAATCATGACTACTTAGTTACTCTCCTGTACCAAACATAATTGTTGGTAACTCCCCTGTTGAGGTAGTAAGCAAATATGTCTATCTTGGACATAGTTTATCCTTTGGCCCAAAATCGCAGATGAAGGAAATAGCAAGGAGGATTCAGCTGGGATGGGCTACATTCGAAAAACTAGAAGACGTCCTTAAGTCAAAAATAATTCGCAATGCCTTAAGACCAAGGTATTCAACCAATGTGTGCTACCCGCGCTTACGTACGGTGCTGAGACATGGACGCTCACAAAGGAAGCTATGCACAAAATTAAAGTCGCACAGAGAGCCATGGAGCGCGCCATGCTCGGAATAAAACTACAAGACCGTATGCGAAATACTGATATTCGACACCGTACTAAGGTGGAGGACGTAGGTAAAAGGATCACCAAGTTGAAGTGGGCGTGGGCAGGACACTTGGCAAGGCGGAAAGACGGCAGATGGACAAAGGCAGGACAAGCAGACAGAGTGGCAGCCATGGGGCAGAATACGTCCAGTAGGCAGACCACCAGCTCGATGGTCAGACGATATAGTCTCTGTATGCGGATAGCACAGGATCGGAAAGAATTTCGCATAAAAGAAGAGGCCTATGCTCAGCAGTGGACTAATATAAGCTTAATAGATAGATAGAATAAACTAATACATATTATGCTAATGGGAGACTTTCTTGTTCGCTCTTTAAATGTCTCAATAGACGGTGCTCGTCGAACTTTTTCGGGAAGGAAATTCCACAATTGACTGCTCGGACCGTAAAAGATTTTCCGTAGAAGTCCGTACTTACAGCTTCGTACGCAAGTTCGGGCTTTATATAAGGTCTCTTCCAAGTCTCGTCTTCAATCGTCAAACGTGCTTTTCTGTGCTCCTTCATAAGTTGTCCTACGTCTGCTTCAATCTCATTTTTTTCAGCAGCAGTTATCGTTGGAGTGATAGCCATATTGTCTTGTAATCTTTTCTGATAAAACTGAAGTATACGAAGTGTTTTTCTCAGGATGTTTTCGTCCTTATACTTCCGATTGTTACTCGACTCCAAGATGTCCCATATTTCTAAGCAGCGCGTTGAGTTTACCCATAAACCGACTCTGTAGGCGTTTTCATACTTATGCTCTTTGAGTATCATTGTCCAGTGACGTTGTTTGAATCTGTTGAACACAAATAAGGGTGGTAGGTACAAGTAGCTATATGGTTCTACAAGTATTCAAAGTAAATAGAAAAGGTACTGCAGTTGTGTCGGCTAGTTTGCTCGTTTGGGGCATTTCAGGTTAACGCTTGGCATTGGTACCAATGTGTAGTTGCAAAACTCACGATTAAACTAAAATAAGTCTACACCTGTCCTTTTTTATCATGAGGGAACAGTAACGACAGTAATTTTAGTCAAGATTTAGTTAAGTCTTGCCTTCTGTAATTGCCCTATCAAAATTGTCTTATCCAAAGGTATTCGAAAAATGCTGATGAATTATGATCCTGATTTTTACAAATAGAAACAAAGCAGCTAGCTGCGGTACAATAAGCTATATTTGAATTCTTTCATGACCTACTTGTGAACAATATTGATAAGTTCTTTCAATAGTTTAGCTTGCAGCCATCTTACATATAGTAGCCGTGAACATTCTTTCATCATGTTTATAGCATCTCTATATTCTGCGCATTCTAATGCTTTTGCCTTATCCTTCTCCGACAGAGGTAATTTCAATTTACTCGATAGTCTAGTCCTGCTTTGTCTTACTTTACTCTTGCTTTGATTTACTTTACTCTTGCTTTGGTTTAGTTTACTTTTGCTTTTATTTTTATTATCTTTTTCAGCCTTGCCCTTTTCCTTGTCCTTGCTGGCAGGTGAAACTGTGGACATAAAAATATGGAGCATATATGGTTTTGGTTAGGATAGATCATAGATTTATTATAAATAAGGATACAAGAAAGTATTTTTATACCAGAGGTAATGTTATTTATTAAGGACAACTTCCTGCAAATTGATAGTGGTTGCTCGGTGGGGAAGATTTATTCTCATGGCCTGTAAGAATTTCTTCCATGCTGGCCTGGGAGCGAGAGAAAAACATAGAATGTGCCAGCTGCATTTCCTCCCGGGCATGCTGTAAAAACCAGCTAAGGGATCCGAGGGTTTTAGTATATTGTAATTTAGGCGATGGGCTGACAACCTGTCACTACAGCAATATTCTTACAAATATATCTTAAACAACCCTCAAAACTTTGTCAGACGTGGCGGAACGACCTTTGTTTGGGTCGTTTACGCTCTGCCTTCCCCATTAGGGATAAAGGCGTGATTATATGTATGTATGTATGTAAGAATTTCCTTCAGAAAGTTGTGCAGTTTCGTTCCCTATCAGAGGGAAACTGTCGTTTTCTCCTATTAGTTAGTTAGATAAATACCGGGTTCCGGAGTTTTCTTTTCTGCAAGTGACGCGGGCGAATATTCTTCGAGGGTCTTCTGCGCGAACACGAACAAATTTTCGTAGCGTTTATTCCCATCGTAGCATTCAATCAGTGGATCGGCTCCATACAACAGAAGGTTGGTTATCTGACATTAATTGAAAATGCATTATAAATTAAGTTTTTGAACATATATCTACCAACTTTTGCTTGAGGGTGCTTGATATGATTATGAACCCATTCCGAGTGCAAAACTTTGTAGGTTCATATTAAAAACCACTCTTCGGTCCTGAAAGATTCTACATAAACGATGGTGGTGAACTGCGCAACCGGCAGGGGTTTCCGTTGGTGTCTGGGAATACCGTAGTGCTTTAAAAAGACTTCTGGATGATAATTAGATACTGTCGTCAAGAGCTACATCCAGATTTGTGTTTGTATAGACAGATAGTCACAGTGTGTCCCGAGCGGGACGTCGGGGTTCGAATCCCACCACGTACCAATGTGTTTTTCGGTTTTCGAATTTCATATGTATGTTTTTTCGGCGCTTTTTCCGTGCTTCGGAAGGCACGTTAAGCCGTTGGCCCCGGTTGATATCGTTTAATACCGTAGATATTAGTCGTTAAGCCATATCAGAGGCCAGTGCTAAGCATTGGCGGCTTGAAAACTCTGACCTAATCTAGGATTGGGTCTGGTTTCCCTTCTGGGTTGCGGATGTCAGATGGCAGTCGCTCTGTGTAAAAACCAGTACCCTCGTTCAATCCCCTAGATTAGGTAGCCGACCCCGTGACATACGGGATAAGGCTAGGGAGATGATGATGAGACAGATAGTCACATGAGCAATAAATATAGCATAATAGTGGCTTACTATAGGCGTTTTGTCCACACCGACGACAGTTCTGAAGTATTCTTTAGTGAACAGCTTCATCAGTATGGTGTGATTACGGGAATTAATGATGGCGTTCAGATCGGTCCCCGGGTGTAAGATGAACGGTTCTAGAAGATGTATGTCCTTCAACATGGTGCACTCAATTGGGGACCGTCCTTTATAATGAGCAGTTGGATCGGCGTTATACTGCAAAAGGACCTCGATTGTTTTTCGTCGTATCTGAGGTAAATAGAAACAAAATTTGAGTAATTGCAATGTTATATATATATGTTATATTTGCCCGTGTGGTGCCGGGTTTAACTTACCGTGGGTGTCGTTAAAGGCGACTTAGGGATAAATCCAGGGAATGGGCAGCAGCGAATCCTGTGAATGGAAAATTTCAAGCGTGTCCATACCAATGATATTTTAAGAAAGATACGTTACGTTCATACTGCACGCACATTTTAATTGTTCCGCGACACATATACATACATATTTATAACATTGCATATCTAAACAAACGCTGAGTGCGACACAAAATAGGCAAAGCTTAAGAGTGAAACAGATAGCTATTTGTAATCAGTGCAGCCTTGAATATAATTTAACATTTTTCTCACTTCGCAGCTCGCAGCTCGACTGCCTATAATGATCACAATTAGGACCATTTGACGGGAATTTCGCGCGTTGGTAACGTATCTACCTATAGATAATATCATTGGTCGTTACTCACCACGCTTGAAGTTTTCCATATACCTTCAATTTTGGGGAGACCCATGTCCAGCAGTGGACTGTTGTGGCTGATGTTGAATGTTATATAAGTTTTCATTTATATTATGTAGCGAAAAATAGTCACGCACAACGGTGAACACTCACGTCTTCCTCAAACTGGCTCTCAGCTCTCTTCATAATAACTGCATGTAGCAAGTTAGGTCCCTCGTCCCAGGTCGGTTCTTGATCTGGAACTCGATGTGAATTCTCAGCCTTCAGCCGATGTCGACCATCAGCTCCAACCTCCAGCAAAGTTGTGATTATATCCAAGTTCCCTTTGCTGAAAGGCTCCGACACCACTATGTCTAATGCGGTGTAGTTTAGCCACTAAAACATTTTTTTTATACCAATAAATCTAGGTATTGATCAGAAATCATACATACATACATACATATAATCACGCCTTTATCCCTAATGGGGCAGGCAGAGCATAAACGACCTACACAACGGTCGTTCCGCCACGTCTGACAAGGTTTGAGGGTTATTCAAGATGGATTTGTATGTACGTATATTGCTGTAGTGACAGGTTGTCAGCCCATCGCCTACATTGCAATATACTGAAACCCTCGGATCCCTTAGCTGACTTTTACAACATGCCCGGGAGGAAATGCAGCTGGCACATTCTAAGTTTTTCTCTCGCTCCCAGGCCAGCATGGAAGTTATCATTCATTGATCAGAAATCTGTTGTGCCAAAATAAATGTTCTACATTGAGTGTTATTAATATTTGTTTTATCTACAATTCTATACTAATGTGGTGAAAACAGTTGGTAATACCTAATTATTAGGTATTAATATTGATATTAATACATAGATTCATAAACTCACACTCGTCTATTTTAATGGTCGTATTTTAATACCCCGCTTTACGCAGCAGTTACATAAACAGCTGCATTTCCTCCTGGGCATGCGGTGAAAACCAGCTGAGGGCTCCGCGGGTTTCTGTATATTACAATTTAGGCGGTAGGCTGACAACCTGTCACTACAGCAGTATATCTACAAATTTATCTTAATTAACCCTCAAAACTTTGTCAGACGTGGCGGAACGACCTTTGTTTAGGTCGTTTACGCTCTGCCTACCCCGTTTGGAATAAAGGCGTGATTATATGTATGTTAAAAAAAAGCAATCAAATCTTTACTCTTTTATAATATCAGTTCAGCTAAATGTATTTCATAAGAACTTGCCTGTGGAAAATTTTCGTTAACATCTACACCATAGGATACCATATGCTCAACCATCTCTGTACATCCCGATTTCACTGCTAGAAGGATAGCTGGTAGCGGACATTTTACCAATGTTGGATCTGCTCCGTCAGTCAATAGCTGAAGAATTGTTAGTTTGATTTTTGATAATCTGAAATTCATAAGGAAATCGAAATATTCTAATATTTGTAAAAAAATACCTTCCACTTGCTTAAAAGATTTACTCACGCTTCTAATTGTTCCTTTTCATCGGTTTCTTCAAGTTCATCCCCTTTTATTTTATTGATTGATCCTCGCCCGCTTCTGATTTTAGGTGGAGATTTACTTTTAGGTGGAGATTTAGATTTTTCGTTCTTAGCACTCTTCTTTTCTATCATTTCTTCTTGGGCTTTATCTATATCTTTAACCATATCACGGATAGTAAATAAATAAGGTGTAATGTATCCTTTAGAAGATGCTTTAAACTGATCAGATATTGCAGAACAGTATTCTCTATTGGCAAACATAAATTGCTTTTTTTCATCACTAAAAATAACTTCGTCATCAGAATCATACAATTTGTTGTCTCCATTTTCATTATCCTTTTCCTTTATTTGGGGCTTAGCGGAAGGAGCGACTCCTCGAGAAACAGTCGGCTCAGACTTCAATTTTTTAACTGCTTGAGCTGATAGAAATGATTGTGATGGATTTTTTGGTATCTTAACTTTTGATGATGACATTGCTGACTTCGGAGGTTGAGGGTCTTTCTGTGGTACAATATCTTGGGTCGTATCCCGCGTAATTTTCCATTCGATACTTTTAATAGCTAGATCATTTCTTTGAGCTACAACTGTTTAACAGAAGGATGTTTTAAACCTATCTGAGGACTAGATCACAATATATTTATAAGTACTTCGTACTATGACTGAAAAATATATTTTTATACTCACGTGAGAATTTATCTACCTTTGGTGGCAGTATGGCATTCAACATGACAGTGCGCGGGACAAAGTTTGCCATACACATGTACCGCAAGAGGGCCACGCCCAGTGGTGTACAACAAGAATCGTTGTAAGAGTTGATGATGGCCCCGGCTTCTACCAAGAAATGCATAACGTTTGTTTGATCGCCACACTGAAAAATATCGCCATGTTGCTATGTAGTCCTATTACTATAATATTATCTACTAAATTAAGTACCTCCGTGGACTAGTGGTCAGAGCCTTTGGCTCACGAACCGGAGCTCCCAGGTTCGATTTCCAGGGTGAGAACCCAAAGTTGATATTTGTTAATTTGTCACTTTGTGAGGTTTTCCCCAGTTTGGTAAGACATTGCAGGCTGAATTACCTGATTGTCTGAAAAGAAAAAGGATTCCGTGCTTCGGAGGGCACGCTAAGGTGTCGGTCTCGGTAGCTGTCTTTAATAGCGGTCGTTACTGAAACCATGTCAGTGGCATAATAGCTGTGCTACTAGGCGGTTTCAAAATTCAGACACCAGGGTTCATCGGTTCGTTGTTCGACTCGGAAACCCACTCGCTAAGACGAAGAATCTACTAAAATCATGTAAAATGTCAAAGGAACAGCTCAAAGTAACTTGGCTTATGGTAATCAATCAGAATCACAGATAGTAATGAATAACTTTCATTTGACTTTCGAAACTCTTTTTTTTATGTGAAGATTGTTTCATGTGCCAGTAATTTTACATCTGCGTATACTTCCGCAGTCGGGTTTTGAATAAAATACTATACCTTTCAACTACTTACTTATCTCGAATTTTATCTTAAGACTTACGGAAGTAGTTTATTATTTTATTTATAGAGCAGGATTCATACATACATACATATTATCACGCCTTTATCCCTAATGGGGTACGCAGAGCGTAAACTATTTAAACAAAGGTCGTTCCGCCACGTCTGATAAAGTTTTGAGGGTTATTTAAGATATATTTGTAGGTATATTGCTGCAGAGACAGGTTGTCAGCCTATCGCCTAAATTCCTCTTTTTTTTTAATGTACCTATTTGCTCCATACTACAAAGTATATATAATGCGTCACCGGACTAAAGGCGGGGAGTTGCTACACGCAATCTACACCCTTAAATGCAATGGCAACTGCCTAAGGGCGCCCACTAGGGCTCGAACCTCGGCTTATGGCGTTGCCTTGGGAACTCCTTGTCGGAGAGAATCTACCCGGTACGTGCCGGTAAACCCCAAAGTGGGGAGCATAGGAGGGACTTCCGCGACCCCGCCAGCGGGGTGCGCGGTTGCTGGAAGAGCTTGTATTAAATGCACGAGTAATTTAGTCATCGCCGTCGGTAAGGACATGCCTAGGTCTTCGTTTGAAACGAGACGCAGGTTGGGGGATGTAGTCAGAGGCGCTAACTACAAGAGGGTTGTGGTGTTGAGGGGCTTTGTCGAAGAAGCGTATTGCTTCTTGCTTCATGTACTCTTTGAGAGACGGAACATCGAGATCGATGTGAATGTCAGAATTGCGGAGGTACCAGGGGGCCCCGGTTGCCCTCCGTAAGAAGTTGTTTTGCACTACCTGGAGGGTATTCAGGTAAGTGGGGTAGTGGTGGCTGAAGGCCACACTGGCGTAAGTCATGATGGGTCTAACGCATGTGGTGTAAAGCCTCACCTTATTTCTAAGGGAGAGTTTACTGCGTTTGCGTATGATTGGGGTGAGCCGGCCCATGACAAATTTGGCACGGTTTCGGACTATCTTGATGTGCTTCGCAAAATTAAGTTGGGAGTCAAGCGTAACCCCCAAGTACTTGGCGTCTTTGGACCATGGGATGGGTAGTCAGTCGTACAGCTTTACAGCTGGGACGGTACGACGCCTTCTGGCACGAGTAAAGTGCACGGCAGTGCTCTTCTCGGGATTGACTTCGATTCTCCATTTTGCGGAACCAGATCCTGACGGAGTCTAGAGCGCGCTGGAGGTATCTGCCAAGTAATTAGGGTCTGCGACAGGAGGCATAGATCGCAGTGTCGTCTGCGAACAGAGCGAGCTGCGTCTGGGGCGTACTGGGTAGGTCGCTGGTATACAGGGTGAAGACGAGTGGAGATATCACAGAGCCCTGAGGGACTCCAGCTCTAATGGGGCGAGGGGGCCTTCGATTCTGTAAAAGAAGCTGCGGTTTGTCAAAATGTCACGTACGATACGTAAGAGGGGATCCGGCACTCCAAGCTGGTATAGCTTGTACACCAGTTCGTTGTGCCAGACCTTTTCGAACGCCTTCGCTAAATCAAGGAAGACGGCTCCTGTAGGTTTGGGTTTGCGTTCATTGAGGTTGGACTTGATATGTTCCACCAGACGGTGGACCTGTCGAACACAACAATGTTGAGAATGGAAACCGAATTGCTCGGGGGGGAATGAGACTGATGTTTTCAGCGTAATCTCTAAGGCGGCGATAAATCAAGTTTGCCGAGGGGATACAAAAACCCTCAGATCCCTTAGCTGATTTTTATAGCATGCCGGGGAGGAAATGCAGCTGACACATTCTATGTTTTTCTCTCGCTCCCAGTCCAGCGTGTGTCTACTTACTTATCTCGAATTTTATCTTAAGACTTACGGAAGTAGTTTATTAATCTATTTATAGAGCAAGATTAGAGGTTTTACTTTTCTACTTCTACTTACGGTTGCGTACATCAATGCAGTGTTTCCTTGTGAATCGGCAAGGTCGGGATAAACATCTTTTTCATTGACCAGTTGAGCGACAGTGGTAATATTTCCTACGAAACTTGCTAGCAGTAGAGTCCTGTAGACAAAACGCTATTTTCTTACTAGTCGAATCAGCAACTTTTTAAGAAATTTCAAAAACGCTTCCATCAGTTTTAAGTATAAACGTTATGATTTTTTTAGCCACCTAGTCAACATGCCTAATGGCCTACAGAGTATTAGTTAAGTCATGATTTTTGCAACTACGAATTGGTACCAATCTTTTGCAGCTAGAAAATCCTTCCATAATTTTAAAGAAAGTTTTTTAGTTTCATACGAGGATTAGTTTCACAGTTCACATTAATCACTACACAACATAAATACGTTGATAGAATGTTGAACAAAAATCTTACCTACAATTCAGCTCATGCGCCGCAGCAGGCCTATATTTTTTCCGTGGACCATTCAGCAGGCTTTGTAAGCTTATTTTGAATCGAGCCCTCTGATTCTCGTGCTTATAACAATGCTTCATCATGTGTATTGTCATTGCGTTGTTGTTCCAAGAAAAGTAACACGGGTATTCATCAACATCCATTTTTTCGTTGCTTTTAATAACATCGTCATCTGCTGCGTCAGCTCCTATTCTATTTATCTGTAAATTTCTTTCGGATGTGATTTACCAGTATGTATCACACCCAAACTTGGAAGATTTTTTGGACATACTGACTTTTTATAGTTTATGGGGCACTTTTTTTTAGATGGCGGTTTTTTTTTTACCCTGATCAAACAATAATACTTTATGAGCCGTCTAAACGCTGGTGAGCTATACCATGCGATATCTAAGGACTATGCTATGCCTACCCAACATGTTTGAACATTATAACACTAATAGCGAAAACAAAAATGGTAGATAATATATACCTCCTTTTCTTGTTCTTCTACTTTTTCTGCTTCGATCAATGTATTTATGTTCTTTCCATAGTACTTGTATTCAAACAAATCCTTGTGGAAAAGTCCACTATTCACATCTGTACAATATTTCGGATACAACTTCTGCCATTTCTTCGTAGCGTCAACAGGGTTAGCTCCGAACCATTTCAGTAGCTCAATAGCAGAGTTGGTTTCACCTATCTAACGAATCAAGCATGAAAAATGCAATAGATATCCATTTACAAATTAAATTACGTGCATAAAGGTAAAACTGCTTGTAAATGAATGTTAAATACAAAAGAGACCATTTTTGAATTCTGAATGAGAATGTGAATGACATTAGAATTTCTCCAAAATGTTAGACGAGCTAGGGTGAGCTAATGACAACGACTAACAATTTTAACATTCTTGAAGAGAATAGTTCTAAAATTGTCCAAGTAGTCCGGTCCTTGAAGGCCAGACGCCATATTGGGCGCGATGGTGGGTCCAGTTGGGCGCCAGATCAGGCGAGCCAGTTGGGGCCCCCGCCAGAGGCCCACGTTGCTCTTGAGATTGGTATGCCTCTCCACTCCTGGTCCCCAGCGGATGTCTTTGTAGAATAAACCCTTTAATGGAAAGCCAAATGTTGTAACCAGTAACGGTATGCCTATAAAAACTATGAAAATATTGATGGTGGTGGGTGTTGATTAATTAATACAGCAATGCATTGTCAATTGTCGGCTATCACACAGTCGTCTTTTGTTAAAATGGGTTTTCTCTTTAGTCATGGCTGTATTCTAGGTCATAGGTGAGAGAGAGAGGTCGCGTAGCGTAGAGCAGCTCAGATCAAGCGCTAAACGGCTTCTCTTACATTTTCAAGATATTAGGTTTGACACACGCAGATAGGAGTTCTACACTTTTAAGTGTCATGAGCTAACCGTAAAAACACGTCCATCAGGGTACGACATGACCCCATACCCATGCATATGGTTGGCGAAGAAGCGGCCCTCATACGTCGCGAAGCTCCCGTCAGGGTCCTTGTACCGCCACCTGTAGTCCCCGCTGCCGTGCATAGTGTCGTGTAGCATCGGCCCGATGTACCATTCCAAAGACTAAACGAGATATAAGGATTGGTGTGAAAAACTATTTCCAGCTGGCCGGGAGCATGCCCATGATAATGAACTGCCTCTAGGATCCAGTGTGCTTGTGGGATATCGATACTCCTGCCGTGAACTACGATTTCCACAAAGTTGATATCTATTTTATTACTAAACGATGAACAAGTGTTATTCATATTTATAAAATAATTGGCAACTCACTTGTGTGAAGATGATCCTCGTGTAGGGTCGAAACGTCGAGGTGAATACCTCTATCAAACCCACAAGTGAGTTGCCGAATATTTTATAAATAAAGTTGATAGCAATTACTTTGTGAGATTGTTTATAATTATAACTTAGTGAGGATATTGCAAGTTGCATCGCAACAGTTTATGTGAGGTATGTTTCTGTAGGCTAGCCCCACCTTATGCGATTCTTTGTTATACGGGGTGAAAGGGACATCGTCCCGCATACTGATAAGGGTTGCTCAGTCAACGACACTGAACAGCTATCACCGGGAAATTCTTTCATGAAGTAAAAAAAATGGCTCTTCCATACAAAATTTCCGCTGCGATCAGAATATTTGTATGAAATAGCCAATTTATAATTTACTTTCTGTAAGAATTTCCTGGTGAAAGGTGTTCAGTATCGTTGACTGAGTAAGCCTTGTCACCCAGTATTGGACATACTGGCAGGAAGTTAAAAGAATCAACTATAAAAAATATTGTTTATCCCTGGAAGTTTACCTCAGCCCCAGTCCAGTGTTGTTCTCCTTGCCCATTCTTCCTCCCCTCACTATCCTCCTCACCGAAGTAATACTCTTCATAAGGCCATCGCTTCTCTCTAGAGGTTTGCAAAGAGAGGCAAGACTCCGAAGATTTTACCATGTTTAATTCATTTTTAAAATATATTAAAATAAATTATTACAAAATTGTGAAAATTACTGACAAACAGAATTGCGATTTGCAAATGCTGTGGTCAGGTTGTCAGGTATAACAAGTTTGACTTTAATTTGACAAAATATTGTCATAATAACAGATCAAAGATCAACCGGGATTTTTGTACTCTTGTCAGCGGGGCACTCAAATAAAGTGTCAAATGGCAACCATCATTTTGCTATAAAAGTTCTTAGAAAAGGGCGGGAAACGTCGTACAGAGCGGTTGTAATGTCTTGTTTGGAAAATGTTTATTTAATTTTAATGGTGTAAATACGTTTGAATAGTCTGGTATTGTAGTTATTTCTTTTATTTAGTGTATATATTTCATAATTTGTACATATTTGCTGTTATTTAGGTAATTTTTTGTACATATTTCTCATAGTGTAATTTTGTATGCTCGATCCCCCCGATAAAACTCGGGGGGATGATGGCAGGCCCTGGCCAGGCCTTCTCCTCCCGGGTTCATCCATAACAATTGTTTCCAACGATGAATTTAGTTGAATGGACACGGACGGCTCAGAGTCGTCAAGAACTGGTGATCAAACTAGAGAACAAACGGGTCGGAAACGAACCCGCTATTTACGGATTTGTCGTGACTATACGAAGCGCAGGAGGAAGAAAGTAGACGGTCGATCAGTAGGTGGTGATTATTGTCAATGCAACACGGTCAATATTAATGATAATACGGTTCTAATGAAGAAAGTTACACCATTAGCTTCGATCTCTCATTCACAACACGGTGGTGGAGAATCTGTGGATGTTCCTCGGAATGATGCCCATTCACAAGAAAAACAAGAAAATACTACCCAACAACAAAATGAGTCTCGTCAAGTTGGAAGGAACGAGTATCTGCCTACAGATGTCGCTCCATTTTTAATTCACGTGCAAAAAATTGAAACCGCTCCTAATGATGGAACTATATTGCATCCAATTGCATTTGGAAATTTCCTTAGAAAAAGTCAGTTTCAAAATATCATCCCTGGAAGTGTCAAAAGAATCGGTAGAAACCGTTGTGCCGTTGCCTTTTCCAATTTCAATGATGCAAACAATTTCTTGTCCAGTAATTTATTGGAAATGCACAAATTCAAGGCCAGTATTCCCTCATTCCACGTAACGCGAATGGGACTAGTCCGTGGTATACCGACGGACTGGGACGATGAAGAAATCAAGAGCAATATATCCACTCCGATTGGTTGCGGTAATATAACAAAAGTAAGGCGGCTAAACTACAAAGTGAATGTAGACGGAACCAAATCTTGGAAACCCTCTCAGTCAGTAGTAATAACTTTCGATGGCCAAGTTCTACCAAAAAGAATATTTTTATGTTACAATGCTCTTCCTGTAGAGGTATACGTTTATCCAACCATTCAATGCTTTAGATGCTGTAAATTTGGACATACAAAAATACAATGTCGTTCTAAGACACCAAAGTGTTTCAAATGCGCAGGCGATCATCTCGGAGAATCGTGTGATAAGGGTGAAGACTCCGCATCATGTATCATGTGTGGAGGCTTCCATTTTGCAACCAACAAGACATGCCCAGAATTTATTCGTCAAAAAGAAATTAAACATACAATGGCTCATAGTTGCATTTCATACATAGAGGCTAGTAAACTTTCCCCTCCCATTTCTAAACCTTATGCAGATGTTTTAGTTTCTGAGCCCATTTCTTTAAACAAACCCACACAAAATTCCTCAAACAGCACATCATATAAAAGAACAGTTTTCCTAAAGCCTCATTCGCCTCCTAAAAAAACCCAAGGTGGCTACGACAGAGCTGCCCATAATGCAATTATTAATGAGTATAAACCTCCTCAATCTCAGAATGGTTGCGCATTACTATCAAATGAATCAAGGCCTGAAGAATCTACCTTAAATATAATTCTTGCGTTAATAAGTACTCTTTTACAGTCCAATTTATTACAACCGTCCCACGTTGCCCCTAAAAGTGAAATTTTTAACATTTTAAGTAGTTGCATCAAAGGATTCCAAAATAATTCAACGGAATTGCCGAAGCATAATTCCGATAAAAAGTGATATTTGTTTTATAATTTTAATTTGTAAATATAATCGTATTTTAATTTCTTTAATGAAGATTTGGTTAATACCTTGTCTTCAAAATGTTACATTAGATCTGTAGGGAGAAGCTGCCCAAATGCGACTCGAATGTACGTCGATGTTTGTACTTCTTTCCACTTGGTGAAACTCAATATTGTAAATAATGTTTTATGTGAATGTGAGATCGATGTCCGTGATTTTGTTCTTATAATTTTTGTTTGCCCCATTTATGACCATTCTTCTTTTCTTTATCCACAATTTAGTCTCTTAGAGTTTTCCTTTCCTACCCGTTTTTCCTATCTTCTATAATATAGTTTATTTTATGTTTTCATGTATTTGTTATGATTTGTTTTAAGTATTGTATGTACTTAATTATTCGTACTTTTGTCGCGTTATTGTTTATTATTTTTATCCTGCCTGGCTATTTTAATCGTTAGTTTCTTAACATTTTGTATAACTTTAAACGCGTTTCGTTACCCTACCTTTTATGAACATCATAAAAAAAAACACTTTACACTGGCACAAAGTCTACTAGTGCCACAAAAAAAAAAAAAAAGTTCTTAATTTGTCCGCCTAAACAAAAATCGCGGTCGATTTGTAGCTTGAACCTTTTTGCGTGGATGTCTGTTTGACCTCTGACAACCACCTTCATTTTGCAACCTTACCATACATACATACATATAATCACGCCTTTATCCCTAATGGGGTAGGCAGAGCGTAAACGATCCAAACAAAGGTCGTTCCGCCACGTCTGACAAAGTTTTGAGGGTTATAGATTTGTAAGTATATTGCTGTAGTGACAGGTTGTCAGCTCATCGCCTAAATTACAATATACTGAAACCCTCGGATCCCTTAGCTGGTTTTTACAGCATACCCGGGAGGAAATGCAGCTGGCACATTCTATATTTTTCTCTCGCTCCCAGGCCAGCAACCTTACCACGTATCTAAATATATATAACGAAAATAAAACGCTAGTGATTATTTCTAAAGTCAGTGATATCGATAATTACGAAACAAACACAAAAACGGTCAGGGATATTTATGATGTTGGGAACGGAAGAAAAGTGTGGTAGTACAAACTAATATTGTGTATCGCAACAACAAAGTATACATGTGTAAAAATTTGCTTATTTACTAATATTAACGATAATAAGAAGAAATTATAAACAGTTACATCTCCAGAATCCTCCTTTGGCTCGTTCAAAATACGTGTATTCCTGAAACAAGGAAAATAAAAATACATACATACATACATACATAAATCACGCCTTTATCCCTTACGGGGTAGGCAGAGCGTTTAACGCCTCGTAAAAGGCGCTTTCGCCACGACTGACAAAAATTGAGGGCAATTTTAGATTGTAATATGTATTGCTATAGTGACAGGTTGTCAGCCCATCGCCTAAATTACAATACACTGTAACCCTCGAGTCCCTTTTACTGACTTCAACAGCATGCCCGGGAGGAAGGGCAGCTGGAACATTCTATGTTTTTCTATCTCTCCCAGTCCAGCATGGAAGTACAAATAAAATAAAAATATATTTTAGGAATTTAGTCTATTGTAGTATTGTAAAATGATTAGTAAGTAAATATTATGATAAATATTTGTGGTGTAAGGAACAGCTTCACGCAAACTGTTAGGAGTTCAGGCAATGAAACTGATCATCTTTCACAAATGAATTCATTCGGGTAATAATAAAATTGTGTTGTCTAATTATGAAGAATTAACTGCCTCTGTAGTCTAATAGTCAGAGCCATGGGCTTACAATCCGGAGGACCTGGGTTCGATTCCCAGGGGGAACACAAAGTTAATATTTGTCAATTTATCACTTTGTGAGCTTTTCCCCAGTTTGGTTAGGACATTGCAGACTGAATCACCTGATTGTCCGAAAAGTTAAAGGATTCCGTGCTTCGGAGGGCACGTTAAGCCGTCGGTCGAGGTCGGTGTGTTTGATAATGGTCGTTACTCAAACCATGTCAGAGGCCTAATAGCTGTGCTACTAGGCGGTTTGAAAACTCTGACACCTGGTTCTTCAGGTCGTTATTCAACTCGAGAATCCACTCGCTAAGAAGAAGGAGTGTGAAGAATTGGCCATACCATTAGAAAAGCAGCAGCCAATAGAAGAGCCTTGTGTTTGGGCTGGGCAGCGCTGTCCGGGAAGTGAAGAGTTGTGGTGAAATTCACCAGCTCGCGATCCCAGCCGTGGACTATTTTGCCCAGTTCACGGAGTGAGTCTCCTGTCAGGATCTGAAAAATTAGAAACAGTCATATTAGAAATAACGAATTGTGTATTGTTATAGTGATAGGTTGTCAGCCAATCGCGTAAATTGAACTACAAGGAAATCTTTGCCTCCCTCGATCTGGAATTCTGAAACATTAGATTTATTTTTTCTTCTGCTCTCAGTCCAGCATTAAAACATGCTATATTTGAATCCATAGCAAACGTCATTTACAATTGGTTACATGTCAGCTACCATGTCAAGTCTTTTTCTTCAATGGTTGTTTTACCTGCTGTTTCGACCATGCTGGCCTGGGTGCGAGAGAAAAACTTGGAATGTGCCACCTGCATTTCCTCCCGGGCATGCTGTAAAAAACAGCTAAGGGATGCGAGGGTTTCTGTATATTGCAATTTAGGCGATGGGCTAACATCCTGTCACTACAGCAATGTAACTATCTATAGACCTATCTTTCTACCTTAAATAACCCTTCAAAACTTTGTCAGACGTGGCGAAACGACCTTTGTTTATGTCGTTTACGCTCTGCCTACCCAATTAGGGCTAAAGGCGTGAATATATGAATTTATGTATGTTGTTTTACCTTGAACTCAGCCAGCATAAGCGCGCTCCTCTTCATGACAGCTGGACCCTCAATCACGAAGAGGACGTCATCGTTGGCGTCTCGCACCAGGAAGAACGGCACCATCCAAGACCACTTCTGCTGGATCCGCCCGATGTAGTCCCCTGGTGGAGTGACGACTTTCATCTCCTGAAATAATGATGGCGGAACGTGATACCTTTGATTTCCAAATTACGGGGTGTAAGGGACAGCGTTCCACAAAATGATAGGGTCAACGAAACTGAACAACTATCAGCAGGTTTTTTTTTTGGAAAAAAAAATTGCTTTTGCATAAAAATTATCTGATCGAGGTGGTCATTTTGTATGAGAAGGTTTTTTTTTACACCTGAAATAATTTCCTGGTGAAAGTTGTTCAGTTTCGTTGACTGAGCAACCCCTATCAGTTTGCGTGACGCTGTCCCTTAAATACTGTATAAAGAACAAGAATAGCGTCGGTGGAGTAGTGGATAGGACTGCTGCCGTACGCCAAAGTGATATGGTTTTCCAATTGATATTAACGTTAGTAAGTTTATACGTAGTTCTTACAATAATAGGAAATATCGTGACAAGCTCTAATCAGAGAAGATATTCAAAGATTGTGTGAAATCGACCAATTCGCACTGGCCAACATGGTTGTTGGGACGTTTAGGAGCCGTGATGATGATGAGAGGAAAAGCTACACAAACACCTGTACATACATGCATATAATCACGCCTTTATCCCTAATAGGGTAGGCAGAGCGTAAGAGACCTGAACAAAGGTTAATCCGCAACGTTTGACAAAGTTTTAATGGTTATTTAAGATAGATTTCGTAGGTATATTGCTGTAGTGATAGGTTGTCAGCCCATCGCCTAAATTGCAATATACTAAAACACTCCTATCCCTTAGCTGGTTTTACAACATGCCAGGGAGGAAATGCAGCTGGCACATTCTGTTTTCACGTCTGACAAAGGTTTAAAGGTTATTTAAGATAGATTTGTAGGAATATTACTGTAGTAACAGCCTATAATATAACAAAGGTCGTTCCGCGTCTGACAAAGTTTTGAGGGTTATTTAAGATGGATTTGTATTTGTACGAGTATGTTGCTGTAGTGACAGGTTGTCAGCCCATCGCCTATAAATCGCATATACTGAAACCCTCGGATCCCTTAGCTGGTTTTAACAGCATGCCCGGGAGGAAATGCAGTTGGCACATTCCATGTTTATCTCTCGCTCCCAGTCCTGCATGGAAGAAAACACCTTTAGAGTTGCAAATATTACCTGTAGACGACAAGGGAAGCAGCATGACGCCGCAGCCAGCCTCCTCTTCATCACCATAGCTTCCTGCCTGGTGTTGTCATGCATGTGCATGATGAATGCTCTGCCAGTTCCGCACAGACATCGCTGTGTGGAAGAAGAAGTCTCACTGGCGATGTAAAGCGCTTCTCCGCCAGGCACCCTCACGATGTAACGGTTTTCTGATTCTATTTTTGAAGTTACTGGAAAAAAGTGAATGGTTATATGGATAAATGAGTGTGGTAACGGCACCTGTTTTATTTTTTATTGTATGTATGTATGTAAGCTCTTTATTGTACCTGAAAAATCTTAAAACTAAAATACAAGAAGAATAAGACAATAGTGGCACAAAGGCGGACTTATCCCGCTAAGGGATCTCTTCCAGTCAACCTTTGATAAACCCAGAGGAGACAATTATGCTTGCAGGTAAACTAAGATAGGTACTTAAAATGGTTATATAATTGTATGATTGGATTCAAGACAGCATCAGTTTAATCTTCTTAACGAGTGGATTCTCAAGTCGAACACCGACCGGTGAACCCTGGTGTCAGAGTTTTCAAATCACCTAGTAGCACAGCTAATAGGCCTCTGAAATGGTTTTGAGTAACGACCACTATCTCAGACAGCGACCGGGCCCGACGGCTTAACGTGCCCTCTGAAGCACGGAATATTTTTTCCCAAACTGGGGAAAACCTTACAAAGTGATAAATTGACAAACTACAACTTTGTGGCCCCCCCCTAGGAATCGAACCCAGGACCTTCGGATCGTAAGCCCACTAGACCACAGAGGCAGTTATCAGTTTATTGTCATGTCACGTCTCGGTGATACTCGTAATTGCCCCTTACACTAGAAATTCATGAATCATTTCTAGGTATTAAATTGTTTCCTAGTAACTACATAACTAAAAATAACTAATTGAATCTATGATACCTCATAAGGAAGATTGATTTTCTACTGGAACGTGGAGAACGAACCGCACGTGCGTTACAAATGCTTGCGTGGGCTGTACCAATCTAATATCATAGAAATTGAACCTTCTCATGTTTCAACAAGTTGATGAATGGATTAGGAGTAAATTAATTTGAGAACTAGGATTACATTCCTTTGAAATTATGTTTATTTATGGCACGATTATGTCACATATTATTTGACTGATTTATTTTATCTTACAGTCTTTGAGCTCGACAGTCTGCTGGATGAGGATACTGGGATGAACTGGCCCTGGGAAGAGTTGGACTGCCAGTTTATCGTGACCACAGACAGCTCTAGTGGCTACAATAATAAAAATATCGTTCTTACAGTCATTGAGCTCGACAGTCTGCTGGATGAGGATGCTTGGCACGCCGATGAGGAAGTCCAGGCCGTGTGTGGGGATGAACTGGCCCCGGGAAGGGTTGGACTGCCAGTTCACCGTGGTTACTGGTAACTCTGCTCGAGTTGCTGCAATAGAGTATACAAAATATAAAAATACTAGCGACCCGCCCCGGCTTCGCAAGGAAATTATCAGTGTTTCTCTAATATATTATGCATGTATTATACATATAAACCTTCCTCTTGAATCACTCTATCCATTAATAGAAACTGCATCAAAATCCGTTGTGTAGTTTTAAAGATCTAAGCATACATAGGGATATAGGGACAGAGAAAGCGTCTTTGTTTTATACTATGGGCCGTGTTTATAATCAGCTCTCATGAGTGAGAACGAGTTTGAGTTCGTGTCAGAAATGTCATTTCAGTACAAACTGGCCTGTCAAATCCATACTTAATATTGGTCTCAAGTTTGAGATCGCTTCATAAATACGACTCTAAGTAGTGATGTAAACAAAATATTATCTGTATCTGACTTTATAAAAAATATAGAAAATTATAAAAACAACAGTGTAAATGGAAATCACAGCGATATGCCATCATAAAGCTAGTCTATTTATCTCTCTCTTCGAAAAGAAATTTTATATGGAAGTAGTATGGCGTTCTTGTCATATGACAGTTCGGACCTCTCTTTTAAACCAACGTCTTTAAAGCATATAACTCGTAAACTAATGAGTACTTTGTGACAATTCTTCTACAAAAAAACATGCATATTCAATAAAGAAAGTAATGGTATACTATCTGTGGACACCTTTATACTATAACTTAGACCAAGAACTTAACTTACTTCCATGCTGGACTGGGAGCGAGAGAAAAACATAGAATGTGCCAGCTGCATTTCCTCCCGGGCATGCTGTAAAAACCAGCTAAGGGATTCGAGGGTTTCAGTATATTGCAATTTAGGCGATGGGCTGACAACCTATCACTACTGCAATATACCTACAAATCTATCTAAAATAACCCTCAAAACTTTGTCATACGTGGCGGAACGACCTTTGTTTAGGTAGCTTATGCTCTGCCTACCCCGTAAGGGATAAAGGCGTGATTATATGTATGTATGTATGTTAGACCAAGAACATTCCATTTATAATGCTTACCTTGTTGTGGTTGAACGCTTATAACTAAATCTGGTCTGTAAGTGGTCCCATCATCTGAAAATAAGTCATGTTAAGTCATGTTTTATTTTGTTTAAATTAATGATTACTGTCTTCTTAGCGAATGGATTCTCGAGTCGAATTACCCTATGAGCCCTGGTGTCAGAGTTTCCTAACCGCCTAGTAGCACAGCTAATAGGCCTCTGACATGGTTTGAGTAACGACCACTAACAAAGACAGCGACCGGGACCGACGGCTTAACGTGCCCTCCAAAGCATGGAATCTTTTTTCTTTTCGGACTATCAGGTGATTCAGCCTGCAATGTCCTAACCAAACTGGGAAAAACCTCACAAAGTGATAAATTGACAAATATCAAATTTGTGTTTCCCCCCTGGTAATCGAACCCAGGACCT
This sequence comes from Scrobipalpa costella, assembly GCA_949820665.1. Classification (NCBI taxonomy): domain Eukaryota; kingdom Metazoa; phylum Arthropoda; class Insecta; order Lepidoptera; family Gelechiidae; genus Scrobipalpa; species Scrobipalpa costella. The sequence continues at coordinate 7,247,410 of OX463299.1, forward strand.
TCGGATCGTAAGCCTCTAACCACTAGACCACGGAGGCGTGATATTTTATTATTTAGGGAACAACTTAAAGCAGAAAAGAACCAGGTCTAATAACTTAAGGAAGTATTACTTCATCAGATAGGCCATATAGCTTTCCACTCTTGACAAGCGGATTGTCTTGACAGAGATACAAGTGGGAAAGGGCGGGGAGGACCACTCTGGGAGGATCATGCTTAACGGCTGCTCCTAAAGAGTTGGATTCCGTTCCGATCCAAACAAGCTAATCTCACAAGAACAAAGCACTTCTTCTTATGTCGAGTCTATCGACCCGAGCACTTGCAATTACTACCCGAACACTTATCAATCCCCGTGACTTTTCAATTTCGTAAAAAATGGCTTGGAAAAATATACATGAGGGTATATTCCCAGTTATTGCACATAGTGTGCACACCAGATGCGATATCTAGATAGAAATTGATCCTATTGTTTACCTAATCTGTGATAAGTGATGTACGTGTTTGATTATGCGTATAGCGGATTACATTATTTATTATTACCTAATTAAATAACATCTACAAGATTTTCTGCCCGTATACAGTTACAAAAAAGACCATTTTTTTTAATCTAGCATATTTTTCTTTACGATTATTGGGCTTTCCACGGTAAAAAAATATATTATTTGGACCAACAGTGAGTGCCACAGTTGCCACAGCGTTTATCAAATAAACAGACAAATCTGTCGTCTTTTTATTTAAAAAGTATTGTTATATTTAAATCCAATCTATTTGTCTTTGTTTTACATACTTTTGTAATAGAGGATTGATAATTGATTACTACTTAAAGATATTTTGTTAAATATTTACTCACCTCCAGTAGCTCCAGGATTATCAAATCCCTTAAATCTTTCTTGTTGGTCTCTTTCCCTCCTTTCCAACATGATGACCAATATCTTTTACTTCCTCTATTTTCGATCACAAATCAAACAACTTTTCCCAATGACTAGTTTTTTCGTTATTCGTTTGACATGAGTACTTTATTGTTAGAACATTGGAACACTGTGCTATCTTTGATGTTGAGTTGGCTAGCCCGTTATCAGTTAAAGATATATCGAAATTGTTATCTGTGTCCACCACGTAATCGAATGTATCAATATTGCTTAAACGTCGCTTTCACACTGATTATTATTGGTTATACTTTTTACTGCTTTTGTTTATCAAAATTGCATTGAACTGTGGCCCTGTTGCTAGAGGTCTACCCTCTTTTTTTTAACTTTTACAAATAGGTTTCTGTTTCGCGTTTTGCTCAATAAGTTGTACGTCTTCGCAGTGTCATAATTATTTGATTCCCTTTTCTAGTATGTTTGTTCTTTGATATGTTTTGTTAGGTAGGTGTATTAATATATACGAAATAAAACAACACTTATTGAAAACCATTTATTATATCGTGTGTTAATAGTTACTTGAACATTTTACGAATAAAGTGATAACATTCAAGTTGTTTAAAATGATCGGTAACATTCACCGTCTAGTTGAAATTACATAGTATATTTCTATCTAATATCTTTTCAGATGATTTCCTAGATACTATGTGGATAAAGTTTAACTTTTTCAGAGAGTTACATGTTTCACCGTCGTTTCTTTCAGGACAATTTTGAAGCCAATAATGGGCCGGAAGACATAGAAAAAGGAGTGCAAATGCACCCGTCTAAATTTAGACTTTAAACTATTGTTAGCCACATGTAAACCAAAGATTTATTGTCCTAGATTAGTCTAAAGTGCTGCACCGGTATTACATCGTGCTTGTTTTGATAACCTTCTTGTCTAGCTTGTTCCAGCGTTTGTTCAAACAATTTGCTACTTTGGCCAAAACAAATGAAACAAAATCCCTTCCTGTAACAACATTCATTACAATTAACAAGATATTTAATTAAATAAGAATTGAAAATATAGATATTAGGTATAAGGGTACAATTTTAAGTTAAGGAATGTTATATTTCTTTTATAAATTATCTTTGATATATATTTAGTATAATATACATACTCCCTTTATTTGTCATATGAATTACTCTTATAATAGGTAAATTTATTCATTCATATTTTAATACTTAAGTTGACACACTTAAAACACAAATATATAGAAGTTATATTAATAATAACAACGACGAAATTACCACTTCGGTACATTTATTCAATCATAAACGGGACGATACCTCTGAAATCCTTATCTCCTAGTCCTGCCCAAAGTTCTTATAATTAGATGAACTAGAAATGCCTTTCGCAAAAATATACCTAGCAAAAGTTAATACAACGCTCAATATAATAATATATTTAAAATTACATTTAACAACGAAAGCGTAGCAGTTTCACTTGAAGAGCACGCTGCAGATGGTATACTAATGAGAACATGTGATCAGCTCTGTATCCCTACGCGTCTATGGCTGGTTAGACCCGTAAGGATACCATGAAACTTACAAGGCTTACAATACTAAGTCATGGTGAAATGATATTCCTTTGAGGATAATGTGATATTAGAAAAAGTACAACTATTCCAATGTCACGAATACTTGTCGCGGTAGATTTGTTAATGTTGTCGAATCGTGAGAAAAAGCCAGAATCGCGTCCTATATATAACTGGACTGCAGTCATCTTAAGAACGTGATGCGGGCTTCAAACTCACATCACAAAGTTTCAATACTTCGATGTTTGTTGGGTTCTTATCGCTGTAGAGCACGTTGCCATCCGATGTTGAGTTTCAGCGTGGCTGGGAGACAAGGACTCGCCTCGCACTCGCCATCCATTTCATCAGCTAAGTTGTCATGCAGTTCTCTGAGTGCCATCAGCGCTGATCGTGCAGCTCTCTGGCAACCCATATCACCTTCGCAGGTTGTATCTGCTTCTGATAAGAACACGAGGTCGCAGGTTGTTGGTGGAGCTTCGCCCTATAAAGGAAGCACGGAAGTTAGTTTACAAGGAACAATGATAAAGTTTTATTATCGACAACATTTACAAAGGGTCAATAAAAATAAAATTCACGTTTTACAAATATATAATTTCATCCAAGACGTCACATCGAAACAAGGTTCCCGGAGGCTGGCAGCATTGCCTCTCTGAAAGGCTAGGCGTATTCTTAAATTCAATGAAAAAGTTAACTTAGTTAATAAAGACATTCGAGACTTACGCAAAGGTAGCAGATCTGATGCAAGCTACATAAAGGAAGGAACAGTTGGCCGCGATCTCCGGCGAGCACATCTACACCACGGCATCGCTGTACAATCTTTGCTAAAACTGGGCATGCACCTGCTGCTCCCACTGCAAACAAAAATATACATTAAAATTGATGTTGACATGCGTTTAAAAAAAGTCAATAGTGTAATTATATTAAGCTTACCTGTAGAAACAATAGGACTTCGGTGACGGCCACTGCCTCCCATGTAACCTTCTGAAAATTGCTGTTCCGTCTTTCCATTCAGATAATGCCCAGCGCCTTGTTCTTCTTCAAAATCATCGTTCTTATCTAGTGGCCTGAAAACTGGAATCTCATTATTTGCGATATCAGCCTTCTCTTTCTTAACTGCGACTCGTTTTTCTTTTGCCTCCTCAGATTCTGTTGGTGACGAATTACCAGTAGATTCTGTAGCTCGTTGGGTCTGAAGACTCTGCTTGAATTCTTTTAGAGCTTTTCTCATTTTTTCAAGGCTGTATGCTGCAGCAAGTCTTGAAAGCAACTTCTCTTTCATCTCCTGCTCTTCTTTCGAGTCCATTTCTTCATCAACTTCAGAGTAACGTAAAGCATCATCGACGAGCATACCTTCCATGTTCTTTAATTTTTTATCGATGTTGTCTAATTTCTCATCATTTTCCTTCGCGGTGTCCCGTTTTTCTTCAGAATGAGTTTCTAGGTGCGCTGTGTCTATTTGTATTTCAGAGTCTTCATTAGGCCTTACCTCTACATAGTTCCTTTTCACGAAGTTATGTTGGCGTAAAGAATTCACTGGATAGATCACTTCCTTACTAAATGTATCGAAATATTGTTTTCTCAGACGGTTTTGGTCTACACCGTTTACAAACTTTTTGCTACGTTTGTCTATGCCAAAATAATCAGACCAATCAATGGATTTCTTGCGAACAATTTTTGGTTTATCGTGATGTGGGTGATCGTGAGTAACGCCGTGTTCGTGCGCGTGTTGATGGTCATGATCAGCATCTTTGCCAGCTACTCCTGGATGGTGTAAGTTATGACCATGATGTTCGTGACTGGTCTCGTCATGTTTAGTACTGTTATGGTCGTGGGTCATATTATGATGCATAATTGCAGTAGGAGGTTTAGTTTCATGTACATGTTCTGGTTCTTCAGCGTTTCTTTTTACAGGATTCTTTATATCCATGTCCCCAAATATTTTAGACAAATCCTTTATAATTCTTGGGTCAGTTCCAGCGCTGCTTCTAAAAGTCTTTGTGTTTTGTTTTTGGGGTTGCGCATATCTTTTTTTCTGGTTGTTGTAGTCGTAGGGACCACTGCTGCGCTTTGCTACGGGGAAACGTTTTTCGACATCGTAGGCATATTGATCTTCATTAGTAAGATCTGTTATTGGTTCTTCATCCAGAGGTTGAAAAGCGATAGCGTATTCTTCACGCCAGTCATCTTTGTCATCATCAGAAACATCATAGGCGTTGTAATTGGAATCAGGGGCATTTTTTCTTTCAGGTTCAAAGTCCTGCGGCAGTGGTCGATCACCATCGGAGTCCGAGCTTCGCTTCCTCTTGAAGGCAATGGGACCCCAGTTGTCAGGGTAACGTTTTTTCACTACCTTGTCTTTGTATAGTTTAACAACTCCTTGGGCTGTGTCAGGATTAGCATGTGCTTTATTAGTTTTGTACTTTGACCATAACTGACTTAGTAACATCGCATACTCTGCATCGTTTTCTGCCTTTTCCTGTAAAACCTCATTCTTTTGTTCATTTTCTGCTTCGTTTCTATCTCCAAACAGATCTTTCAGCCTATCATTATCGGGGCGATGGCTTCTTTCACGGAAAGCAGATTCCTTCCTCGGTATGCCTTCGGAGCGAGAGTTCTTTTTCTTGATGATCTTATATTCGTAAGATTCAGGAGGGCGATCGTTGTCCTCCAATAATTTTACAATGTATTTTGGAGGAGGTCCATTTTCTAAATCCTCAACGTCCACGGAGTAGTCAGGTTCTGTAATATTACAAAATTAATTAACATATTTTTAAATGGAAGGAAAGTTAGAGTCAGGTGTGTATACACATTAAACATAATACATGTTTTTCTTTTATCTTAATACCTGGATAGCCCGGTGGGATGAACTCGTATAGCGTATCGTAGTCAGGCGAGGGAGCGATGGGGCCTCGGACATGGGCCCGCTGACGGCGCTGCAGGGCCTCAACCGCCCCGCGGAGTGACGCCCCTGGCTCGGCGGCCGCGACCGCCACCAGTGGCACCCACAGCCACGGTAGTAACATCGTGGCTAGGGTTGAATCTGTAAAAACATATTGTACTTCAAATTTGAACTTCAGAAGTTTAAGAATACTTTAAAAAATGCTTTACTTTTTAGTACTTGGATGTAACCATTAAACTAATAACACTCTAGCTACCACTTATAGCAAATAGGCGTAATTTTACGTACGTATTTGAATGCAAACCTTGCTTAGAACAAGATTTTTTGCGGATTAAAAGCTCGTTCTCTCATTAATTTTAAGGAGGTATCATCATCATCATCATCATAGGCCTTTACGTCTATGCCAGACGATTTAAACAGAGACTGGGATACATCTTTTCTGATGGTTGTATAAGCCAACTTGTATTTTATCAATTTGCGCAAATGATTGCAGGGAATTGACGTTACGATCAATCAATTCAAATCAATTTCGTTCAGATTTACCCGTGAGTCGAAACACAGTAGGAGTGTCAGTTTACGACTACTCGAAAAGGTTTACGACCCGAACATGGGGCGACAAAGCTATAACTCTGAATAACACTTAGCTTCAATGACATAGTAAAATAAAAGCTCAGAATCCGAGGAAATTATAGGAGAGTTCGTGGTGGTATTTTAAAGTAAGTAGGTAAGTACTAAAATCCTCAAAAATAAGATATATGACTCATTATAGCGTTAATAATATAAAATCTGAAAATGCCGGGAAGGTGAAATATAATTAAGATTTTTATAACTGTAAGAAAAATAAATGAATAATCCTTACGGTTTAGATTAACTCCTCTGTGAATAAATCTTGAAGAAGGCGAGGGGAAGCCGGGGATAACTGTTGTTAATTTAATTAGCGTGAAACACCAGACCGACCCTAAAGCCTTCGTAATTACCAACTAGTCGTGATTGCGGCAGTTGCGTCATTATCTTAAGAAAAGGTGGATTTCTTATTCTCCTGGCCGCAATAATGAGAGAATAACAAAACGGTGTTTTGTTTAAATTTAATTGTTAATAGAATGCAGGTACATTTGTTGCATAACTTTTATCCTAGAAATACTTCGTTAACTGTTATTTTTAATTTTTTTTATAGCCTATATATTATCCCACAAATATCTTACCTTTAGGCCCGTAATTATAAACAGCACTTGAGACTGACAGCTAGTTTGAGTTGGTATCAGAAACTTCATTTCAGTACAATGTGGCCTGTCAAATCCATATTTAATATTGCTCTCAATCTTGAGATATGACTGCATTGGAGGTGAAACTGTCAAATCTACTGGAATTGCATCAAAGATCTTTCATCATGATACATTTGACCCTATAGTGACCAAATAAACTAAATATAGAATTAGACGAGAACTTGATGGTCCCTGGACACTATTTAATCCGTAAAAGGTCAACTTATCTGCTTAAAATTTTCTTTTCCCTTCTAATAGCCGATGAAGAGAGGGTCGTCGGGCCGGATCGAATTACCAAGATCCATCCATACCCTTGGGGCACTAACGGTAAAACGTTTATAGCAAACTTGTCAATCTGCTTCGTTTTTCCCCTACCTCCTCTCTACTGAACTGTTTTTCTTATTAACTTTTTCTTTTTACCGATGCCTCTAAACTGTAACCTTACGTATTAAATATATTTAGCTTTTAAATTTTCTCTTTGTTTAAATATTTTTATTGTTATATGTATACGCAGCTGTTGGAATGCTAAGACATGGTTTTTAAGCTGCATTATTTGAAACACTGTTTTCTAAGAAACAGGATTTCTATCTTAGTTTAGGAAGCAGGGTTATAATATAACCCATATTTGTACATAGACAATATATTAATTGTCTATGTAAAAATATGCTTCCACGCTGGACTGGGAGCGATAGAAATACATAGAATGTGCCAACTGTATGGGAGGAGATGCATGGGCATGCTGTAAAAACCAGCTAAGGGATTCGAGGGTTTTAGTGTGTTGTAATTTAGGCGATGGGCTGACAACCTGTCATTACAGCAATACACAGATCTAAATGGCCCTCAATACTTGTCAGACGTGGCGCAACTACCTTTGTTTGGGCCGTTGACGCTCTGCCTTCCCCATTAGGGATAAAGGCGTGATTATATGTATGTATGTACAAATATGCTAACTCTATGCTTTTTTTAACCTATCTTAATTCATTGATTGCTAAATATTTTTTTTTGTAATTATTTACCTATTAAGGTATGAACATTTAATAATTACGATCTAGCCTAATCTAAAGCTAATGAGTATTTTTACTTTGACTTAATTTGCTAGGTAGACTAAACTAAGAATGTGTCCATTAACACGTTTTTTATTGTTTTTTATTAAGGGGAAGATACTTTGTTCTTGTGTTCTTTATGTAAAGTACTCAATACACTATCGTTTTGTGAAGTGACAATGTAATGACATTGTCACTTCACAAAACGAACTCAAAAGGTTTTATCCTCTTCAGTCTTCTCACTATGTTCGTGTTATCGAGGAGCTGGATGGCCTCGACGTTCACATGGTGAAGAAGTCTTCGTTCGTGAGCTTCAGTGTTCTTCTTAATTATATCAGTGACGAGGTCTACTTTAAGGTCCCGATGTTGGCCGTCATTTCTTATGTACCAGGGAGCGTTTACAATTCCTCTAAATACTTTGTTTTGGAATTGTTGTATAATTTTAACGTTACATTATTTGGTGCAGCCCCAAAGCTGACTACCATAAGTCCACATAGGCATTATTACTTGTTTGTGTATGAGTATTTTGTTGTGTAATGATAATGAAAATTGCTTTCCAATTAGCCAGCACATAGACTTGTAGCGGAGCCCTAGCTCTTCGCATTTTTTTTTGACAAGAGCCTTCCAGCGAAAATTTGCGTATAATGTCATACCCAGTTATTTGGCTGTATTTTCGTATGGTATGGTAAGTCCATTTATGTACACAGGATGGTAATTGACCTTTTTATTTGTGAAATCTATATGAGTAGATTTGGATTCGTTCAGTTTTACTCGCCATTTTTTTGTCCAGTCATCTTAATATTGACACATAGACTTAATTGGCTGTCTGCACCTTTTCTACTGCTTCTTCATGAGTGACACCCGTAGCCATTATTGCTGTGTCGTCAGCAAATGTAGCAATATTGTTGTCTAACTCAGAAATATCGGAATTTGCTAAATAAAGATTTTTTTTATTTATTTTATTATTTGATCGAATGTAACAATATAATTTAAATTGAGGTAAAAGATAAAGGTATTTTTTAATACCAATAGCTTAACCATACAAAAATTAGACGTGTTTATCTTTTATTTTTGACCAAATATTGGTAAATGTAGTAGAAGTCATAAAATACAATGAAGTTAGTATGATAGCAAATAGTGCTATACAAGCTACGGCGATCATAGACAAATTCTACATATTCGTATAAAAATGCTACATTATATAATTAAGTACATAAGCCTTTAATAAACAATAAACTAACACATAAGCACAATGTTTCATGATTATAATCAAAAAGTCGTTCCTTGTGTCTACCTATATTTAAGATATAATTAGAGTATTCTAATTAATAATCATTTTAAAAGCTTTAAAGCGTAGAACTAATACTATATAAGTCTTTGTTTTCTTTGTAAAGAAGATTAATTATTTACGTGGGTAGATACTAAGAAGATTAATTATCATTACGTATAATATGCTTTTAGTCAACAAAATATTATTTAAGTTAATACTGATTTATGTAACAAAACTTTTACATATATATCTATGTTTTAGGATAGTTTGATGATTCGAATCTTCGCTAAAACCCCTGGTTATTTTGTGAAAATACAGATAATTAAACAATGGGTTCAAATCTTACTGGAAAAAAAACCGTTTTTTTGCTCGTCGTTCTAGTAACATTTGATATCCTTAGCTCCGATGGGCTAGATTATTTCCCACTGATTTAGAATAGAATAGAATATTATTCTGATCGGTTAAATAACATGCGTTTATGATCGACATTTAAAACATAAACCAATCAGAGGACCTCTTGTTTTGGTTACATTAACCACCTAAATTAAATGTTACCATAACAACGAGATTTTTTTAAAACTGTCTTTTTCCAGTAAGATTTGTCAAAGGTTTCACCATTGTCTAATTCCGTGTTTTATCAAAATTCCTAGGATTTTCGCGAAGATTCAAATCATTTAATCATCCTACGACATCTACATAACGACTTTATATTACAGATCGGCTGCTGCAAGGAAAATCTACTGCTATGGGGCAACAATCCCAGCTGCATTTGTGGTGCATCCTCAGCATGGCCAACCTAATAATCTGTCCAGCAATTCTTTAATACTTTATCCGTAAACTGTAAAGTAAAAGAAATGACCCCATTTTAAGCTATCATCGTAGATTGAATGAACATTTGATAAGATATATTTTATTTACTGCTTCGTAGTGCAGTAAGTATTTAGTTCTTCCGTGCTGGACTGGGAGTGATAGAAAAACATAGAATGTGCCAGCTGCATCTCCTCCCGAGCATGCTGTAAAAACCAGCTAAGGGATTCGACGGTTATAGTGTATTGCAATTTTAGGCGATGTGCTGACAACCTGTCACTATAGCAATAGACATCGTAATCATCTGTAATAACCCTCAAAGCTTGTCAGACGTAGCAGAACAGCCTTTGTTTAGGTCGTTTTCGCTCTGCCTACCCCATTAGGGATAAAGGCGTGATTATATGTTTGTATGTTATGTTTAGTGCAGAGTTTGTAGATTGCAAATATTTTAGCCACTTCACCCAGTACTTACCACTCTTTCATATAATTTACCACTAGGTCTGTTTGTCGAATAAAGTGTATATTGTCCCAACACTTATATGACCACTCAAACACTTCTATTGGCACAAGAAGTGGTCCGGAATCAATATCGAGGCGTCATCGGACAGCCGACAGTCACAAACAAACGTTTCACTCCAGTGAAAAAAGCTTCCAAGCTTTATGAGGATAACGCTGCTGACATACATCCATATAATTACGCCTTTATCCCTAATAGGGTAGGCAGAGCGTAAACGACTTAAACAAAGGTCATTCCAACACGTTTGACAAAGAGGGTTATTTAAGATAGATTTGAAGGTATATTGCTGTAGTGACAGGTTGTCAGCTCATCGCCTATATTGCAATATACAGAAACCCTCGGATCCCATAGCTGGTTTTTACAGCATGCCCGGTAGGAAATGCAGTTGGCACATTCTATGTTTTTCTCTCCCTCCCTGTCCAGCATGGATGCTGCTGATTCAAATGGATATTTGGCACTGAGATTTTCAATATAAGTATTTTATGAAGACTAACTCATATTATAAAATATGGAATGCGTTTTGTCTGACAACGATAATACATACATACATACATAAAATCACGCCTTTATCCCTAATGGGGTAGGCAGAGCGGAAACGACCTAAACTAAGGTCATTCCGCCACGTCTGACAAAGTTTTGAGGGTTATTCAAGATAGATTTGTAGATATATTGCTGTAGTGACAGGTTGTCAGCCCATCGCCTAAATCACAATATACCGAAACCCTCGGATCCCTTAGCTGGTTTTTACAGCATGCTCGGGAGGAAATGCAGCTGGCACATTCTATGTTTTTCTCTTGCTCCCAGGCCGGCATGGAAGAAACGATAATATGACCTAAAAATTATAATTTGTTAGGCATCTTTGTCAATTCCTAAATATTGTATGTAGGTAATTGACGGCTCTATTCTACTATATTGTCAAAGTTCTCTCAGGGTTATGATGTACTACTGTCAAAGTTAAGCTGTTATTTTAATAACGTTAAATAAAGAAAAAAATACCTATCTGGTTTTATATAAGAAAAGGAGATTTATGTGTAGATGCAGACTACTGGAAAATTCTAGAGATTAACGCTATTCAAGGAAATTCTGCGAAAGAATCTTTTATGCTTTTACGCTGAAGATTTTATCCGAGAATCCAAGATATAACATGAAAACGGTAGCAGTTTATAAATGGAAAAAGAAAATGATAAAATCTATACATTTTCCTCTGAAAAAATGTATCACGATACAATTTTATTGACGGACTACTAAAGGGAAACTCTACATAAAACTTAAAACCTAATAAATATGCAATAAACTAGTTTTCACAAATTTTATTAATCTTGTATGCTAATATTTTTCTGACGAGAAAAATTACATATAATAAGTAACAAAGATAGGCTTAGCTTTTGTATTTCCTTTTACCAACATGGTGTTGTATTTCCAAGCGGAACTCACGTCAAGTCGATATCACTTCATACGAGAGGAAATGCAGTAGATATTCTCGTTATAAAAGAGAAGCGGTTTTAAATGATAGTAGCATGCAAGCAAGTTCATCGTAAGATCTTGGGAACATCAATTGTTTAAACAAATTTATTTATTTATTCTTGTCATTGTTGTAGGTCATCATCATCATTAGGGTTGAATAAAAGTGTCTTGTTTCAGGATTTCCATTGTGATTTATTAAACGGACAAAAATGTTTAAAAAAATGTTATTATGCAAATTCCCGGAAAATTCTTTTTTCATCCCGGAAATATTCCACCGGATACAAAGTTTGGGACAGTCCCGGAAGAAGAATACATAATTTTTCATTATTTAAATAGGTCAATGGCGACAGACTAAAAAATTGTCTCATTCTCAGTTCCACAGCTAAACTCAATTATCCTGAATTCTGCCCCGGGTGAAACCGTGGGTCGAAAAGCTAGTATTTAATACCAGTCCACCACAACTAACAATGTCTATAACTATTTAAGTGCAAACAGTTTGTAACCTAGCTATAGTTGTGGTTGGAAATAAATATTATTTTATTATTTATTTATTTTCTATTTAATATTTGTTTGCCGGAATTTACTCGGTGGATATGCTGGAACATCCCTCAGGGACATGTGACAAAGGTTTTCTTTCATAACATGGAATATGACCGAAAGATAGCGTGGCGTATATATAAAAGCGGAAACGGAATATAATCCCAGGAGGCGAAAGTAATAGCACTGAAAGCACATCTATTGAATGAATGTATTTTAATCAGAGCATATAACGACACACTAGCCTGGGAGCGAGAGAAAAATATAGAATTTGCCAGCTGCATTTCCTCCTAGGCGTGCGTGCTGTCACTACATCAACCTACACATCTATTTTAAATAACCCTCAAAACTTTGTCACACGTGGTGGAACGACCTTGGTTTAGACCGTTTACGCTCGGCCTACCCCATTAGGGATAAAGGCGTGATTATATAACGACGTCACGTAACGGAGTCTAAAGTGTTGTCTACGAGTAGATGAGATCACTCTTGGCGATATGAACAAGATGTTAATTTATCAAATGCTGCCCGCAAATCCAACCATTTGGCATTATAACTATCATAAAGAGGACAGAATCAGTTCTTCTTAGCGAATGGATTCTCGAGTCGATTGACCCGATGAGCCCTGGTGTCAGAGTAAAAGTTTGTGATGCCCTTTTTACATACATACATACATACATAAAATCACGCCTTTATCCCTTACGGGGTAGGCAGAGCGTAAAACGCCTCTTAACAGGCGCTTTCGTTACGTCTTACAAAAGTTGGGGTCAAATTGTAGATTGTAATTATTAATATTGCTGTAGTGACAGGTTGTCAGCCCATCGCCTCAATTACAATACACTGTAACCCTCTAATCCCTTTTTCTTGACTTCTACAGCATGTCCGGGAGGAAGGGCAGCTGGAACATTCTATGTTTTTCTATCTCTCCTAGTCCAGCATGGAAGAAAATGCCCTTTTTACCACCTGTAATATCTGTTTCTTTTTTAAATAAGCATCTAATATAATATAACGTTAAGTTAGAAGAAAAAAAATATATAAATCCGTTTGTATAAAGTATCCTCTTGTTGATACAATAATTAAAAGTCTCCTCGCTGCAAAGGAAATAAATGAAGTATAGCTTCCTATTGCAGAAGGCAATTTCATTTGCGATTCATTATTCAAAGTAAAATATTGTTTCGTTTGTTTGTAGAGCGGTTGAGCTGTTAAAAATAATTGCTTTTACTTGAGTATTGGTACGATTTTTCTTAAAGTTAATATATATTATTTAAGTACAGAAGTACTCAACGTTTGATATTCCTATTTCAACTCTAAATTATTATTAAAGATATTTAATAGTCTTTGCCATTACCCCTACCATTGATAAGCGAGCCCGGAACGAGATAAGCTTTTCGAAAATTATTGGTCACCAATTGATTTAGTCACTTTTAGTAAAGCACTTTTGTGGGATCATAGAGGACTCACTTAGCCAGCGCTGTGTAAAATACTCAACAGGTTTATATTTCTATATCAAAATCAATTAGAATCAAAGATCTTTAATAGTTTTTATGCCATTATAATCGAGCCCGGATCGAGATAAGCCTTCCGAAAATTATTGGTCGCCAACTGATTTAGTCACTTTTACTGAAGCACTTTTGTGGGATAATAGAGGACTTAGTCAGCCAGCTTTCTATGAAATACTCAACAGTTTGATATTGGTATCAATTAGAATTAAAGATCTTTAATAGTCGTCTCCATTACCCCTACATTGATAAGCGAGCCCTGAACAAGATAAGTTTTCGAAAGTTATTAGCCACTCACTGATTTAGTCACTATGAAGCACTTTTGTGGGATGATAGAGGACTCTTTTCAGCCATTACTCTATAAACTAAAAAAATACTCAACGGGTTGATATTCCTATATCAAAATCAATTAAAATTAAAGATATTTAATAGATTTTAAGCCATTATAAGCGAGGCCGGAACGAGATATGAATTATAAATGTTTTCTATTCTATTCTATTAGATAAGCCTTCCGAAAATTATTGGTCAACAACTGATTTAGTCACTTTAAGTGAAGCACTTTTGTGGGACGATAGAAGACTCATTCAGCCAGCACCCTCTGAAATACTCAACAGGTTGATATTCCTGTATAAAAATCAATTAGAATTAAAGATCTTTAATAGTCGTCTCCATTACCCCTACCATTGATAAACGAGCCCGGAACGAAATAAACCTTTCGAAAATTATTGTTCACCAACTGATTTATTTACTTTTAGTGAACCATTTTTGTAGGATGATAGAGGACTAAACAGGTGGAGATTCCTATATCAAAATCAATTATAATAAAAGATCTTTAATAGTTTTTATGCTATTATCGCTACCATTGATAAGCGAGCCCAGATCGAGATAAGCTTTTCGAAAATGATGGTCACCAACTGTTTTAGTCACTTTCAGTGAAGCATTTTTGTGGAATTATAGAGGACTCATTCAGCCAGCGCTCTTTAAAATACTAAACAGGTAGAGATTCCTATATCAAAATCAATTATAATTAAAGATCATTAATAGTTTTTATGCTATTATAAGCGAGCCTAGAACGAGATAAGCTTTTCGAAAATGATGGTCACCAACTGTTTTAGTCACTTTTAGTGAAGCATTTTTGTAGGATGATAGAGGACTCATTCAGCCAGCACCCTCTGAAATAGTCAACAGGTTGATATTCCTGTATTAAAAAATCAATTATAATTAAAGATCTTTAATAGTTTTTATGCCATTATCGCTACCATTTATAAGCGAGCCCAGAACGAGATAAGCTTTTCGAAAATGATGGTCACCAACTGTTTTAGTCACCTTTAGTGAAGCATTTTTTGTGGAATTATATAGAACTCATTCAGCCAGCGCTCTTTGAAATACTCAACAGGTAGAGATTCCTATATCAAAATCAATTATAATTAAAGATCATTAATAGTTTTTATGCTATTATAAGCGAGCCTAGAACGAGATAAGCTTTTCGAAAATGATGGTCACCAACTGTTTTAGTCACTTTTAGTGAAGCATTTTTGTAGGATGATAGACGACTCAATCAGCCAGCACCCTCTGAAATAGTCAACAGGTTGATATTCCTGTATAAAAATCAACTATAATTAAAGATCTTTAATAGTTTTTATGCCATTATCGCTACCATTGATAAGCGAGCCCAGAACGAAATAAGCTTTTCGAAAATGATGGTCACCAACTGTTTTAGTCACTTTTAGTGCAGCATTTTTGTGGAATTATAGAGGACTCATTCAGCCAGCGCTCTGTAAAATACTCAACAGGTTGATATTCCTATTTCAAAATCAATTCGAATAAAAGATCTTTAATAGTTTTTATGTCATTATAAGCGAGGCCGGAACGAGATAAGCCTTCTAAAAATTATTGGTCACCAACTGATTTAGTCACTTTTAGTGAAGCACTTTTGTGGGATGATAGAGGACTCATTCAGCCAGCACCCTCTGAAACACTCAACAGGTTGATATTCCTGTATCAAAATCAATTAGAATTAAATATCTTTAATAGTCGTCTCCATTACCCCTACCATTGATAAGCGATACTGGAATAAGCCCGATGGTGTAGTGGATAGGGCCGCTGCCTCCTGTGCGGGGAGGTCGTGGTTCGAACCCCACCACGTACCAATGTGTTTTTCGGTTTTTGAATTTCATATGTACGTTTATTCGGCGCTTTTTCCGTGCTTCGGAAGGCACGTTAAGCCGTTGGTCGCGGTTAATATCGTTTAATACTGTAGATATTAGTCGTTAAGCCATTGGCGGCTTGAAAACTCTGACCTAATCTAGGATTGGGTCTGGTTTCCCTTCTGGGTTGCGGAGGTCAGATGGCAGTCGCTCTGTGTAAAAACCAGTACCCTCGTTCAATCCCCTAGATTAGGTAGTCGACCCCGAGAGATACGGGATAAGGTTAGGATGATGATGATGATGATAAGCAAGACCGGAAATAAATAAGCTTTTCGAAAATCGTTGGTCACCAACTGATGTAGTCACTTTTAGTAAAGCGCTTTAGTGGGAACAGACACTAGTGCCGAATCCATATTTAGGGGATAGTGAGGTGCTGAAGATCTCAGTGACAGCTTACCATCAGATAGACCGTAAGCTTGTTTTAATCTGCTTCTCCTTGCCACATACCAGCTTCACTACTCAACGTCCAAGCGATTAATCCAATACGAATCGCTTGCTACACATCCAAGTGCGTTTCAATGTAATCCAAATTCGATTTCCTCTATTCTTAGAGGCGTAATTGGCTTTTTCCACGTGAGGAAATTGTTAGTTTGTATGGATTGAGCAGTTCAGTAGCAGTTACGGATTTCGCGATAGGTCGGGTTTAACATTGATCGTATAATTTTCTTGGCACGCAATGCTACGTTTTAATAGCGTTGTAGCGAAGGAAATTATCATTTTTGATGAAATTCATGAATGAAATTCATTTTAATTGAGCATCGCTCAAGAGTTGATTGTTTCTTAATACATAGGATTCAGGGAACATTCAAAATATGATGTCGTAGAGGTTTCGTAGCAAGAACGCTACGAAAGTGCTACGGTATTATCTCAACGCTTTACTTTGAAAACAAACATGAATATTCTGATTTGTTTAGAAACATAGAAAGTTATTCGGATTAATACAAATATAACATCAAATTATCCGTTTTATATGCAAATTAGTTTACGCCAAATTTCGTAACGATAACTTAGCGCTAGGGTTGGTGTTTTACAGTTTGAAAACATTACCTATATAATCTTCCATGCTGACTGGGAGTGAGTGAAAAACATAGAATGTGCCAGCTGCATTTCCTCCCAAGTAAACTGTAAAAACCAGCTAAGGGATGCAGCTGAGGGTATGTTGTAATTTAGGCGATGGACTGACAACCTGTCACTACAGCAAATACGTGGAAATTTGTCTTAAATAACCCTCAAAACGTTGTTAGACGCGGCGGAAGACCTTTTTTTAGATTGTTTACGCTCTGCCTACCCCATTAGGGATAAGGGCGTGATTATATGTATGTATGTATATTTACATTATATACTTATTAGCTTATCACATCCAATTCTTCTTGGATGGAGCTCGTATTATAAAATAAAGTTTAAGTAAGAAAATCACGATTTCCTTTTCGTTTGTGTCGGCGTACATATAAGTAAGTACTGAGTTGCCATGCCATTACATCTCAGTACAATGTACGTATATAATGACTGAGCGCTCATCTTCACATACATAATGCACAAAGCACAGCAAACGAGAAAAACTAAATGAGTTTCATTCAAACATAATGAGCTCTATTCTAGTTACCACTGGCTAAAACTTAAATTAAAATCTATCTGTCACTTTCAAAATAATAAAATTGAAAAAGAACAATCGATTTATACTCTATGGTTTTACACTTTGTCCGCTAGATTTTGACCCGCTTTTGCATGTTTCCCCAGTATTTCTGTCAATTTTATTCGCCATATCGTATGACGGCGGATAAAAATGACAGATAACGCATAAAAACCGACTATAAATCAAAAACCGGAGCAAGCAGATCTCCTGTTCTTTTCCAATGATTTTAGTCTGAAAGTGACAAATAGATTTTAATTTTATTTCTAGCCGGATAATCTAGAATCGATCTTTAAAGTCGGTGCTGGGTGCTCACTTCACAGTATCAATCTCTGTCACCTCCGACCTTGAATAGAGTAAAACCATAAAAAAACTATCTGCGGTAGGAAGTGATAATCGCTGAACGTTTAATTGATATTTGTAGAACACATAATTAGTCCTTATTTCCTAAAGGATAAGGAGCAGTAACAACAACGCTTATTCTATCTTCATCTATCACATATTTTTATTTTCATATTTTGGAGAGTCTAAATTCTTACTAATTAATGTTACTTTCAATAAATACACCCTACTCTACTAATAAATATATATTTTTAATTTAATTACATGAAAGTGTATGTAAACTTCAGGTTTATTAAATTGAAACCTGTCGGCTTGTTAACATAACACCGCCTGTCATCTGTTTCCAGTAAACAACGGTTTAACGATCACATAAACCGGGTAATTTGCCTGTGGGTAATGAATCTGAGCTCGTTTGTAACCAACTACCCAAGCCGCAGGTTAAGTAGAATGCCCCTTTTTTATAACATACCTCATTAAAAACCACCACGAACATACGTACAAAACTGGCTGATGACAAAACGAAAAGAAAAAAAGTATGAAACGATAAAAAAATTAAAAACAAAATCAATTTCAAAAAAAGAACACTTACCTTAAAACATTTATCACGAGGTAACACAACAAAACACGCGGCAGAAGGACTTTCAGCGCGTTTGTGCACTTTCGAGTCGCGATAACAACTGGACGGGTGAATGTTAGATTGGTGGCGCGCCGATCTCTGCGCACTGCTGTGGAAACCATAGCCCGACCAACCTGAAGAGACCTCCCATCCCCCCTGCGGTATGTACCGCTCCCCCTCGAACGTTTCAAGGAAAATCCGCTCCGGGCAAGAACGTTCGTTTCTCTGGTAAGTCACAGCTCAATTTAAATTGGCGGCTTTGAAACGTCTCATAGAGAAAACCGTGAAAACCAGTTTATCTATAGTATGGACATTTGTGAGGATGAGAGCGGGGGTGCAGCAGGAGTGAGGGGTTACATAACAAGCAGATCGATCGATACGCAGGGCGGCGTAGCTGAAACTTTCCCCTGGTGATACATAGCGGCTTTTCTACATGAGACACGCGACGGCGACACTGTTGCTTTGTGAACGTTCGCTGTTTTCATATTTATCGTTTGGTAGCCGCATTGAGAAAATAATGCAGTGGAAATCGAACTGTAAATTCGCATCAGACCGATGTTTTATATGGAAGTATACACGTTTGCTCCTAGAATTTTACTTTTATTTCACAACGTGGAGTAAAATGTATAAAACCTGAACAATGCTTTTCAGTTTTGATTTGATCGAGCTGTGTTTTTATAGGAATAGTTTTCAGATTTATGAATATGTATGGATGCCGGAGTGCTTTTGTTGCCGTCCATTATTTTTCTTCTCGAGCGCGAGAAAGACATAGAATGTGCCAGCTGCTTTTCCTCCCGGGCATGCTGTAAAAACCAGCTAAGGGATCCGAGGGTTTCAGTATATTGTAATTTAGACGATGGGTTGACAACCGGTCACTACAGCAATATACCTACTAATCTATCTTAAATAACCGTCAAAACTTTGTCAGACGTGGCGGAACGACCTTTGTTTAGGTCGTTTATGCTCTGCCTACCCCATTAGGGATGAAGGCGTGATTATATGTATGTATTATTTTTCTTATAGCAATACAAATTACAATCTAAAACTGCCCAAAATTTTTGTCAGACGTAGCAGAAGCGCCTTTTACAAGGCGTTTAACGCTCTGCCTACCCCGTAAGGGATAACGGCGTGATTATATGTCTGTATGTATGTATTATTTTTCTTTAGTGGTTATTGCTTGCGGCGAATTCACTCACGTAGAAGGACCTTTTATCTTTCATGTCTGTTTCCCAAAAGGATTTCACTTATTTGGATGGTTAAGTTACTTCTGATCTGAGTGATAATGCCTTGCGTGCCATTTGTATAGAACCCACACTTACGTATTTATCCCTTATGCAGGAGGCACGTGTTAGCAAGAAAAATATACATACTTATAATCACGCATTTATTCCTAATAGGGTAGGCAGAGCGTAAAAGACCTAAACAAAGGTCGTTCTGCCATGAACGACAAACTTTTGAGGGTTATTTAAGATAGATTTGTAGTTAATTGCTTTATTGACAGGTTGTCAGTCTATCGCCTAAATTACAATATACAGAAACCCACGGATCCCTTAACTGGTTTTTACAGCATGCCCGGGAGGAAATGCAGCTGGCACATTCTATGTTTTTCTCTGTTATACTTTATGTCTGTTTTCCTTTTATATTTCATGTCTGTTTCCCAAAAGGATTTCACTTATTTGGATGGTTACGTTACTTGTGATCTGAGTGATAATGCCTTGCGTGCCATTTGTATAGAACCCACACTTACGTTTTTATCCCTTATGGAGGAGGCACGTGTTAGCAACAAAAATATACATACATACATATAATCACGCCTTTATCCCTAATAGGGTAGGCAGGTCGTTCCGCCACGTCTGACAAATTCTTGAGGCTTATTTAAGATAGATTTGTAGTTAATTGCTGTATTTTCAGGTTGTCAGTCTATCGCCTAAATTACAATATACAGAAACCCTCGAATCCCTTAACTTTTTACAGCATGCCCGGGAGGAAATGCAGCTGGCACATTCTATGTTTTTCTCTCGCTCCCAGTCCAGCATGGAAGAGATCTATTATTATAAAGTATTATTAGATACTTACCATGCTGGCCTAGGAGCGAGTGAAAAACATAGAATGTGCCCGCTGAATTTCCTTCCGGGCATGCTGTACAAACCAGGTAAGGGATCCGAGGGCTTTAGTATATTGTAATTTAGGCGTTGGGCTGACAACCTGTCCCTACAGCAATATACGTACAAATCCATCATAAATAACCCTCAAAACTTCGTCAGACGTGGCGGAACGACCTATGTTTGGATCGTTTATGCTGTGCCTATCCCATTAGGGATAAGGCGAGAATTTATGTATGTATTATTAGGTACTTACCTCTGTTCTAGAGCCCGATGGTGTAGTGGATAGGGCCGCTGCCTCCTGAGTGGGAGGTCGTGGTTCGAATCCCACCACGTACCAATGTGTTTTTCGGTTTTCGAATTTCATATGTACGTTTATTCGGCGCTTTTTCTGTGCTTCGGAAGGCACGTTAAGCCGTTGGTCCCGGTTAATATCGTTTAATACCGTAGATATTAGTCGTTAAGCCATATCAGAGGCCATTGCTAAGCATTGGGTCTGGTTTCCCTAATGGGTTGCGGAGGTCAGATAGCAGTCGCTCTGCGTAAAAACCAGTACCCTCGTTCAATCACCTAGATTAGGTAGCCGACCCCATGAGATACGGGATAAGGCTAGGGAGATGATATGACCTTTGTTCTAAAACTACGTTGCTGACCCAACAAATATGTATTAGCCAATTGCTGCAAAATCGGGACTCATTCTTTTGTGGCTGATACTTATTTTTACAGAATTCAGGCTCGTATTTATAAAGCGATCTCAAGATTGAGAGCAATATTAAGTATTGATTTGACATGACGTTTTGTTCTGAAATGACATTTCTGATACAAATTTAAACTCGCTATCACCCTTGAGAGCTGATTATAATTACGGGCCTTAGTTCAGTAACATTTGAAGCACTCACTGTAAACATAATTTCCCTTCAGGCATCTCTCTCTTTCATGAAGTTTTATTTTAGAATTTGAATGAGTTAACTTGAAATGCTTGTTGAATTTCCTCTATCTAATGTTCCACGTGTGTCTTTATTACGGTAAACTACACAAACTTTAAACATGAAAACGTTACAAACGTATGTTTGCTGATTTTGTATTCATTCTTCTTAGCGAGTGGATTCTCGAGTCGTACAAAGAACCCTGGTGTCAGAGTTTTCAAGTCTCTGACATGGTTTAAGTAAGGACCACTATCAAAGAGAGTGACCGGGACTGCCGGCTTAACGTGCACTCTGAAGCACGAAAGCTTTTCGGACAATCAGGTGATTCAGCCTGCAATGTCCTAACCAAACTGGGGAAAACCTCACAAAGTAATAAATTTACAAATATCAACTCTGTATCCGCTCGGAAATCAAACTCAGAACCTCCGGATCGTAAGCCCATGGCTCTGACCTCTAGACCACAGATTTTTTCATGACAAGGTGCTATTGCACAAAACCGCATAGATGACATGAGCCCTTGTAGAAGAGAAGGAGCTATGTTGTCAAGGACAAGTGCAAGAAAACGTCATTTTTTTTTTTTAAGTTGAATTTTGGGATAAAAGATACAAATGTCCGCTAGAAAATGCTACCTGAACTATTTTTAAATTACTCATTCTCCATCATCATCTTATCTCCCTAGCCTTACCCCGTATATCACGGGGTCGGCTACCTAACCTAGGTGATTGAACAAGGGATACTTTTTTATTTTAATTGCTCATTCTCCAGAGTATTTTCTTTCACGTACTATAGACTGTTTAAATTTGTTTTAAATCAGTATCCATAAACAATTCGTCACGGGAATATTAATTAAGCCGCGGGTGAAAAACAGACGAGGCGGAAAACTAGCATCTAATAATAAAGCTCGCTGTATTTCTCAAATCTTGTTCCTTTAATTTCCTTTGACATCAAGCGATAGAAAGACGAGCTTTACCAACTGCGATGCTTATGAAAGGAGGTTAATTATAAAAACAGATAAATTATAGATACAGAAGAAAATATTGACGTTTAATAAAACACTTTTCTTCCATGCTGGCCTGGGAGCGAGAGAAACACAGAATGTGCAAGCTGCATTTCTTCCCGGGCATGCTGTAAAAACCAACTAAGGGATCCGAGGGTTTCAGTATATTGTAATTTTGGCGATATGATGACAACCTTTCTCTTCAGCAATATATCTACAAATCTATCTTATATAACCCTCAAAAAATTGTCAGACGTGGCGGAACGACATTGTGTTTAGGTCGTTTACGCTCACCCACCCAGTTAAGAATAAAGGCGTGATTATATGTATCTATGTAATAAAACACTTGCAGGACTCATTTAATTTTGAAACCTGGCGTTTTTAGTCGTGGTCGTGCGAGAATATTAAAGCACCGTCCTATTGTCATGGGTTTTGCGATTATGCGACCATCCGATCAAAATGATCGTGCGATCATGGGATGTGTACAAATATTTTCATCGCACGATCAAATCGCATCGCATTATCTTCCGACCGATGACAATAGAAAGACGTCACAATCAACATGTCAAATTAATAGCATATCATAAGTATTTCAAGCGTGGCGACCTCTTTCTTTTCTTTAAGTGTCAAACTTACCTACAGCATTGAGAACGAAGTTTTTGTATAATTTATCATTCTTATTTTATAAAACTCGGTAAGTACGTTCTCCAACTTTTCCGTTTCAATGCGACGGTAGAAATATGATCACAAGAAATAGCAGTACTTTATGGAGAATGTGATGTAATGGGGTGCTTCGGTCGCTCTAGATAGCTCGCTCGTTCATCATTACATTCCATTTGATTCGTATCTTCTTCTTAGCGAGTGTATTCTCGAGTCAAACGATCCGATGAACCCTAGTGTCAGAGTTTTCAAACCGCCTAGTAGCACAGTTATTAGGCCTCTGACGTAGTTTGTGTAACGACCACTATCAGACAGAGACCGGGACCGACGGGTTAACGTGCCCTCCGAAGCACGGAATCCTTTTTAATTTTCAGACAATTAGGTGATTCAGCCTGCAATGTCCTAACCAAACTGGGGAAAACCTTACAAAGTGATAAATTAACAAATATCAACTTTTGTGCCCCCCGCTGGGAATCGAACCCGTCCTCCGGATTATTAGCCCATGACTCTGACCACTAGACAAAGAGCCCGATGGTGTAGTGGATAGGGCCGCTGCCTCCTAAGCGGGAGGTCGTGGTTCGAAACCCACCACGTACCAATGTGATTTTCGGTTTTCGAATTTCATATGTACGTTCGGCGCTTTTTCCGTGCTTCGGAAGGCACGTTAAGCCGTTGGTCCCGGTTAATATCGTTAAATACCGTAGATATTAGTCGTTAAGCCATATCAGAGGTCAGTGCTAAGCATTGGCGGCTTGAAAACTCTGACCTAATCTAGGATTTGGTCTGGTTTCCCTTCTGGGTTGCGGAGGTCAGATGGCAGTCGCTCTGTGTAAAAACCAGTACCCTCGTTCAATCCCCTAGATTAGGTAGCCGACCCCGTGAGATACGGGATAAGGCTAGGGAGATGATGACTCTGAGCACTAGACCAAGGAGACAGTTATTATTATTATTGATTAGATAACATATTTTGGTCGTGTTCGCGATATGAACTAATCGTCTATTGGACCCCACTCTCGGCTAATACATACATACATACATAAATCACGCCTTTATCCCTTACGGGGTAGGCAAAGTGTCAAACTCCTCGTAAAAGGCGCTTTCGCCACGACTGACAAAAAAAAAAAAAAAATACCCGGCTTATTAGTCGGAAGTAGAGTAGGTGTTAAGGTTTTCCTTATTTAGGGTCCGACTGCGATTGGAGAAATGTCGAACCACATGTTTTATTGTTTTAATTATTCAACGTGGGCGGATTCTACTTAAGTTAATTACTAGAATAGTAGAATACAATTGGTGTGACATTTAAATATCTAATGTACCAAATTTTCCAAGACTTGTTGAATATTGATGATAAATTGTTGTGGAATTTAAACAAGCATTCAGTGATTATGGGTTAGCTCGCTTTAGCATCCATTCATATTCATTACGTTACATAAAAAAATAATATTCAATTGGGCAACTATTTTTCTTCTAATTTTTTTCACATTTTTTTACCCAACTTTTTTTCGTATCTTTGTTTTGTTCGCTTAATTGTGAATAAGTGTGGATTCGTCGTTAGTGCTGTGTACTATGAAATTTTATTAGTTTTTAAATTAATTCTAATGAACTCTTAGCTTATTAAAATGTTCAAACACAACTCTCTAGCTATTTACTTAGAATTAACAATTTTCCCATTTTATATTTTCAAACCAACAATGTGTCCTATTTGCAAAACAAGATAATCAAACAGCTTTTGTAGACTTAATTCCTATCTACCTACCGCAAACAAACCCTTATTTTTCCATTAAGCCCACGTATCATCAAAGAACAGATCTTAAGCTGTAAGCCTCAGCTCGGACTTGACCGCATTCCTGCGCGAAGGCATTTAATTGAGAGATCCATTCAGACGCAGACACGTGGAAATAACTCGTGGAAGCCGCTCTTTATTAAACTTTGGATAGGTAATGAGAACAGACAAGACGATAATGTATGTACCTAGAATTATTTAGGTACGTGAGAATGAGAAAGAAGGTTTATGTTTCAAGGCTCAGCGAACGTCTTGTGGCCATACGGTACCGTTTTTGACTAATTCACCCATTGTCATCTAGCGCCAAGCTACTTTGTAAAACAATCCTGTTATGTAATGATCAAACCCATGATCTACATATCAGCAAGATAGACTATCTACTGAGCTGTCGACCCCAACATAAAATCCATACTTATTTCAAGCAGCCAGTCGTAAGGCATAAAGGCATTACGTATGTACGGCTAAAATCCTCAGAGGATGAAATTGGGCAATGTAGCCAGACTCAGAAGGCAATATAGACAAAGGGTAACTATCTCAAAACCGCCCCGGGGTATATAGTTACCTAGTTCTCTGTGTAAATGTAACGTACCTACGCAACAGGTGTGTATCACGTAGACGTAACACTACCGCACGTATTAAGAGGATAAGGCCTCCTTACATAAGCTTATTCAGCTTTAGGCGTTCTATTTTAGAGATTTTGGGGTAGTCTGGACGTACCTTCTATGGGTTTACCTACTTTAAGGATTGGTAGCGTCCGTAAGAGGTCGCCTAGCTTGGCGATCGTTCTCCTACGGTCTAATAGTACTAACAGAAGTTGTGTGGTGATCTACATGTGCATATTTTCTATAGTAACTCAAAGAAAATAACCTAAATAAAAGTATCATAAATATTTTAGTTTTATTATAATCGTAAAATGTTTTGTTTAACTAGTTAGGTAACTAGACTAGGCAAACATTTAATTTGGTCGACCTACTCTACGAACAAGGATAGATCCTACTCAAATAATTTGCTAAAGTAAAACTGTAGGCAGTTATAGCCTAATATAATAGGAAACTACAATGCTAATACAACTAACAATTCCACTTCGTCTAGCGCTTTGAGGAATTTGGGTTTAAACTTTGAAATTCATGTAAACGTAGTCATTTCATACATATGGTGATTTTTAAACGATTTTTCAATACATAAATAAACGGTTTTTTGTGTGTGACAAAAACGGATTAATTTATGGAATAAGACGTTATTTTTCAGGATTCTATCATAACCTAAGTAAGTGCAGCCACCCACAGGCGTCACTTACTGCGCGCAAGGTTGCGCTCAACACGCTGTCAATGCTTTTTGCATTGCCTACAACACACATGCGTAACCTTGCGTTCTACGCGCGCGTACTGGCAGAGGGATGCGCCGACGTAGAGTCCATCGCTACGACGCATGTATGTTGACAGCGTGTTGAGCAAAACCTTGCGCGCAGTAAGTTGCGCCTGTGTGTTGCTGCCCTAAGATAGAAAAAAATATTTAGCTAGTTCCACACAAGGGATGGTAAGTTATGTACTTAGTTAAGTGCACAGCCCGCCCACCAACAAATAAATGCACATGCACAGGCAATGCACCTGCACCTTGTTTTGACTTGGTTTGTTTTGCCCACCTATCTAGCAGCACTAGTTTCTGGCTATGTTGACCACATAACCTCTAAAACCAATAATTATAGTTAACTAATTAAGGCAATGATGGCCGCTACCAAGAGATTATCTAGGTTAACCAGATCTATAGGTTAACCCAGTTTTCACGGTTCACTGAAAATGTCACTAATTTGAATTTGTAGTGCAAAGTTTATACGTACCTGGTACTATTATGTACATTTTGTATGTTTGTCAGCAGGTGTTCATATACAATAACTACAAAGGTAAGGGATTCGAGGAATATAGTGTATTGCAATTTTAGGCGATGGGCTGTCAACCTCACACAAATCACTATAGCAATAAACATCATATCTGTGATAACCCTGAAAACTTGTTAAACGTTGCGGAACGACCGTTTATTTAGGTCGTGTTTGCTCTGCCTACCCCATTAGGAATAAAGACGTAATTGTATGTATGTTTCTTCCATGCTGGACTGGGAGAGATAGAAAAACATAGAATGTTTCAGCTGCCCTTCCTCCCGGGCATGCTGTTGAAGTCAGCAAAAGGGACTCGAGGGTTACAGTGTATTGTAATTTAGGCGATGGGCTGACAACCTGTCACTATAGCAATACATATTACAATCTAAAATTGCCCTCAATTTTTGTCAGACGTGGCGAAAGCGCCTTCTACGAGGCGTTAAACGCTCTGCCTACCCCGTAAGGGATAAAGGCGTGATTTATGTATGTATGTATGTTGTATGTATGTATGTTAACTACAAGTTTACTTCTAGTAGGTGGTGACGTTATTTCTAAAATTTGTTGGGTTATTTATGAGTCTATCGGAAACAAACAAATTTTGAAATCAACGTCCTCATGGAAATAGATAAAGGCAAGCAGCCTTCCATAATCAAAACATGTTTATTAAGTACACAACTTAGGCCCGTATTGATAAATAGCACTTGAGACTGACAGCTAGTTTGAGTTCGTATCAGAAATGTAATTTTAGTATAATATTGCCCGTCAAACCCATACTTCATATTACTCTCAATGTAGAGATTGCTTTATAAATACGAACCTTAAATATCTTCGTAAACACAATAATATGAGGGTGAATAATTTATGACGATTTGGGACGTAGATTCATTAATTTATGATAAAAGACAACGGAAATTGCGTTAATATTAAAATATTCCCGGAAGTTAGTAGGTACGAAATAGGGAAGCCGCTATTTATAAAAAGGAATTTATTCTTTAGAAAGGAATTCAGATTTATACGGCATTGATTAAAGGAAATGCTACTGGCCGGCAAAGAAAGGAATTCAAATTCATTGGGCTTGATTCTAGATGTTCCGGCTAAAACTAAAATTAAAATCTATTTGTCACTTTCAGACTAAAAACATTGCAAATGGATCTATTTTTTCCGGTTTTTGATTTATGGTTCGGTGGTTATATGCGTCATCTGTTATTTTTATCCGCCGTCATATGATATGGTGGATTGAAAAAAATGGTCATACTATTCATACAATTTTAATCTCACTGTTTGTATCCGAACTTCATTTTTCATATTCATGCTAAACATTAGGTAAATTAGATGTTGCAATACTTTACTTCAAATAACACGATTTCACTTGTCGAGTTTAATTGAAAAGTCTAAAACAAATATTAACTTTCTCTTTTCTATATTAATTTTGTTACAACCCCGCCCTGAGCTACACAATAGTCAAGTGTGTAACCAGTTGGAAAATTGCGTCCATGCATATAAAGCCATTTTACGCCGAACCCCGTCTCACTTATCACACCCTTCGTAATTATCTACACATACCTTACCTAACACTTCGTAGTCCCAAATTATACATACATACAAATAATCACGCCTTTTTCCCTAATGGGGTAGGAAGAGCCACTTCCGACAAAGTTTTGACAAAATGATTAAAATGTAACTTTAAAATACACAGTACAATGTGCCTACGGCGGCTACGGCGTAGCAAAATGCTACAAAACTGTTTACTCTGGTTTTTACTTTGTATTGTAGAGTTTGTCTTTGATTACCTAGGATACTATATACATACATATAATCACGCCTTTATCTTTTATGGGGTAAATGAGCTAAACAGAGGTCGTTGCGCCACGTGCGACAAAGTGTTGAGGGTCATATAAAATAGATTTGTATGTATATTGCTGTACTGACAGATTATCAGTCCATCACCTGAATTGCAATATACTGAAACCCTCAAATCCCTTAGCTGGTTTTTACAGCATGCCCGGGAAGAATTGCAGTTTGCACATTCTATGTTTTCTCTCGCTCCCAGTCCAGCATGGAAGAGATATTATATATACTATACATTATCTGGGATAAATTATATATATTGTATATTACCTGGGATATCGCGTTTTTATCGGAAATGAATTAAAAATATCAGTAGTTAAAAAATCTCATAGGACTAGAAATAACTCCTGGTTATGTAGGCCCTAGGGGAAAAGTATAAAAAACCTGCCTAGTAAGTAGTTTTTGAGTTTACCTGTGACAAATATTTAATGTTTTCCTTAGTTATAACTTGAGTGGTATACCTAAATATATGTCGCAGAATTATGATAAAATCAGTGTTTTCACCCAAAACCTTGGATTTCGATCAAAACCCAAACTTTGACAAAATACTGGTCACAATCCAGAGAAAAGTCAAAAATTTAGGGCCGTATTTGTAATCAGCTCTTATGAGTGACAGCGAGTTTGAGTTCGTATCAGAAATGTCATTGCAGTATAAACTGGTCTGTCAAATCCATACTTAATATTGCACTCAAGTTTGAGTTGGCTTCATAAATACGAGCCTTAATATTTTGTCAAAGTCCGCGTTTTGATTAATAGTCAAATTAATATATTAAATGCTACAATATTTAGCATAAAACCAATTTTGGTCAGGTCATATATATATCGGTTTCTATTTTATATTTGAATACAATAATAAATTCTTCCATGCTGGCCTGGGAGCGAGAGAAAAACATAGAATGTGCCAGCTGCATTTCCTCCCGGGCATGCTGTAAAACCAGCTAAGGGATCCGAGGGTTTCAGTATATTGTAATTTATGCGATAAGCTGACAACCTTTCACTACAGCAATATACTTACAAATCTACCTTAAATAACCCTCAAAACTTTGTCAGACGTGGCGGAACGACCTTTGCTTGGGTTGTATACGCTCT
Source organism: Scrobipalpa costella (assembly GCA_949820665.1). Classification (NCBI taxonomy): domain Eukaryota; kingdom Metazoa; phylum Arthropoda; class Insecta; order Lepidoptera; family Gelechiidae; genus Scrobipalpa; species Scrobipalpa costella. The sequence goes on from OX463299.1 coordinate 7,277,214, forward strand.
GCCTAACCCATTAGGGATAAAGGCGTGATATATGTATGTATGTATAAAATAATAGAGACGACAAAATTTACATACATACATACATATAATTACTTATCATAAACCGAAAATTAATTGATCTAAGCTCGGACTTGGACAAAATCCTAGACGTTTCTCTGGATCAGGACCAGTATTTTGTCAAAGTCCGGGTTTTGATCAAAATCCTATTTATTTGATCAAAAGCCCGATTTCATCATAATCCTCCGACATATATACCCGAACCATTTTTACCCTATCAAACAAACGTCTTCTTTGAAGTGTTCCTATACCATCAAAACACACTTAAAGTTTGGGGTAGTTTACTTTGAATGTATGTTATCCAAAAGCCTTCGGGAATTACGTAAACAACTGGCTTTTGTTCTGTAGGTTTACCCGCGGTTTATATTTTTTTCCTTTGGGAACTCGTTATGCTCTTATACTAAATCACTACATAGTATAATACAAAGTCGCTTTCTCTGTCCCTATATCCCTATGTATGCATAAATCTTTAAAACTACGCAACGGATTTTGATGCAATTTCTTTAAATGGATAAAGTGATTCAAGAGGAAGGTTTATATATTTAACAAATGCATAATATAGTAGAGAAACACTGATAATTTCCGTGCGAAGCCGGGGCGGGTCGCTAGTAATAAATAAGCGACTTACTGTCGTGAAATCCTTTACCAACGTAGTTTCGCTTTTATTCCTAAACAGTAAAACCAAACTTCGTACACATGACAAAATGCATCATATCTATGTTTCTAATTAGGTTTGATCTGAAAATATTAATGAAGTACAAAATTAAAAAGCAAATAAAATTTTAGGCTATTTTCACACAGAATCGTATTTCCGGTCTAATTTTGTTTATGTTTAATATTTTTAAACCAAACCTAATTAGAAGCATAGATATGATGCATTTGGTCATGTGTACGAAGTTTGGTTAAGTTTGGTTTTACTGTTTAGGAATAAAAGCGAAACTACGTTTGTAAGGGATTTTACTACTCCGGCATACCCTTAAGTACATCAAATTACCATTTCACGGGATACACCACTGCACGTTCACTGGATATAAACCTAGTTGGTTTTTTATATGAAGTCATACATACATAGCCTATGTATTATATTTAAATTGATAACTATATTAGCTGCACTATCCCGCATAATATTTATCAAACTAAAAAAATTGCTGCCCTAGAAATAAGGCCGCCCAATTGTACTCTGTTTGTTTTGTAATGTTTGTTCCTGTATAATGTGTTCAATAAAGAATATTGTATTGTTACGGCCCAACACCGTGTTCTGTGGAAAACCTTGGGGGCTTCTGTTCAGCAGAGGACGTCTCTCTGATAATGATGGTACAAATTTATTGTTAAGTTAGGAAAACAACTAATCACATATTAAATGATTACATATACTCATACAAACTGACAAACAACTTTATAATATAGCGTGAAAAGTGTGTTTGCCGAGGCTACCCACATATCTGTCTATCAAACAAGGAGTAGCTTCTATTGAGAACCCTTATGTACTTATGAGATTATGTGATGTAATAAAAAAGTTTGTACTTAATGCATACGTACATACATAAATATAATCACGCCTTTATCCCTAATGGGATAGGCAGAGCGTAAACGACCTGAATCAGTTGCAATCGAACTGCCGATGCGATCGGACGCAGCAAAAACGTACGTCTGCGCCGTCGTCGAATAGTAGTGCACTTTCGTGCACTTTTGCAATCATGGCGCACCCTAAGCGCTGTGACACGACCCTAGTCAACGAGCTGTGGCCTTCGTGCAGAACAAGCTGGACGTGATGGACGAGGAGAGCCTGGGGCAGATCTGCGCGACCAGCTACACGGAGACCGAGATCAACAAGGCCAAGCAGTATCTTCACGACACTGCTAACCCCCGACATGTCAAGCTGATGATGCGCCGCGAGGGAGGAGCCAGGAAGAGCCTGTTAGACATCTTTCGGGTCTTTAAATGCGAGGATCCTGACGATGTCCCGACGTACGTGGCACGTGACCTGAATAAACTGCCACCGGTGAAGTTTGACCACGTCGATGTCACCACGCTTCTCGGGGATATCGTGCTGCTGAAGGCTGAAATAAAGAGCATCAACACTAAATTAAAAGCCTCCGAACGTCGCAGTGACGAGTTGCAACGCGAGTTGACCTCACTACGTGAGCAAAACGACGCGTCAGCGTCTCCGCCGGCCGCGTGTGCATGCGACGCGACGGCGATATGCAATACGACACTGCTACACCAACGCGAGCCGACGACCCCGCTGCCAACTGGGCGAGCGTCATCAGATCTCTTCCAGTGAAACTTCTCCCTCCCCCTGCTGCACCCCGGACTCAGGAGGACGTCGCTGCGTGGAAATCTCGCTGCCGACCACGCCGGAAGTCGAAGCCCGCCCCCCTACCATCGAGAACGAGACCTACAATCGGCTACTGTTCCTGCTGTGTCGAAAGCCGATGTCGACAAAGACGGTTTTACTCTAGCGCAAAACCGGAAGAGCCTTCGCATGTCGCAAGCGCAACCACTTCGGCACCGCCACCGTCGGTCGCCCCCACATCGCTGAAGGCGGCGCTACCGGCCGCGCAGCGCTACGTGTCCCGGCTAGACGCTAGTACTACGTCGAAGGACATCGAGGATTACGTGCGGAAATCGTGGCCAGTCTACAGCCAGGAGCCAATGCTTGTGAGACAGCTGGAGTCGAAGCGGCCGACAACGTTAAGTTCATTCGTGAACGTTTCTTAGGGTGAACGTAGTTTTAATAAATATTGTATATATGTAGTAATGGTGAAATTGTTTTTGAGCTTTTTCGTTACAAACATACATACACACACACACAAAATACAAATCTTTTCTTTTTATAATTTTAGTGATAGATAAATACTCAATAATATAATTTTAGCATGATGATAAATACATTAATCATCATGCTAAAATTATATTTTTTAAGTATATTATTAGGAGCATAAAAAAACGAATCGTTGTTTATGGTTTTTATTCGGTAATGACAAAATACAAAACATCAATATCGACAATCGATAGTTACGGATAAAACTTAGTATCATTACTTAATCTTAAGTCTCATTTCACCTAATAAATAAATTATGTATTTAGTGCACAATTAATACAATTATAAGTAACATCAATATCATGGCAGATCTTTTGAAAAATATTTACTTTTACAAAAAGATAAGTTATTGTTTTACATAATTTCTCATAAATTTTACGTATCACACTAATTACTGTATTCTAATAAGTTTATTACTTATTCCATTGTTGTAAATATAATGTTTGTTTTATTAACTTCCTGTCTTATGGACGATTCGAATATATAAACACAGGTATTATGTCTAAACCTAAATCTATATGCACCTATTTACGTATTAGTACTTTGTAACACCCTTAAAATGGCACATGTTGACTATCATAAACATTATACAAATATCACTATTAATTTTAATGAATAAAACTAAACTAAAAATTGCAGGCAAGATGCTTTGAACGACAATATACTTTATAAAGAATATTTTTTAATAAAGAGACAGAACTAAAATATATACGTAGTATTTTCTACAAACGTATTTATAAACAAATCCTTTATGTACTTATTGGCTCTGGATAATATAAAGTTTGTACACAACTAAATTATTTACTTAACTAATTCAGCGAATAAATTATTGACTGACAGAATATTTATCTTGGATCCAACATTGTAAAGGCGAATGCAGACCATGCACTATTTACTAATATTTTCTCTTCAATAGCTTTACTATGAAAGTCCATCATCTGCATTTATAAAACCTACAAGATCTACGCGTGTAGCACTGATTGTAACACAATGCTTTACAAATTAATAAAACCCTAGACTAAACTAGTCTAGTAATCATCATTGGGGTCCTCCGCATCAGCCAGCTTGATCAGCCCTATGAAGCTCTTCTCTGGCTGCATGAGCGAATGTCTGTCCCCACCCGTGTTCCTCACAGCTAACCTATAAATAATAAAAATAAAGTATTACTAAAAAGTACCATTTATTTTATACAACGAATATAGCTATGGGTTACATACAATTACACTTAAAAAGTTACATGTTTTTTCGGTGGACTGATTAAAGACTAACTCAGGACTCCACTCCTTTACAACATGAGTTACTTACTGCAATATTATGTGCACTAGTATCGATACGAACTCTTGCACAATCCAACCAAAAGCAAAACAAGTCCTTACCTATCACCAGCTTTGAGGAACAGTGCTGCTGCCGAGAAGCAGGAGTTAGGTTTGTCCATAGGCTCTGAAGAGTGCGTGGACTGTGCGCATTGGAGGAGGGTTTCCCGACCCTCGATCCCTGAGTTGGTGCGGTGCAGCACCCACGAGATTATGTCATGCGAGTCCAGGTAGTAGATCTAGGAAATAAAAGGAAACATACATACATACATAAATCACGCCTTTATCCCTTACGGGGTAGGCAGAGCGTTTAACTCCTCTTAAAAGCCGCTTTCGCCACGTCTGACAAAAATTGAGGGCAATTTTAGATTGTAATATGTATTGCTTTAGTGACACGTTGTCAGCCCATCGCCTAAATTACAATACACTGTAACCCGCGAGTCCCTTTTGCTGACTTCAACAGCAACCGGGAGGAAGGGCAGCTGGAACATTCTATGTTTTTCTATCTCTCCCAGTCCAGCATGGAAGAATAAAAGGAAATATTATTAAAAAGTTAGGTTATTCATACGATAAATAAATATATGCTTTTGTTCCATTTGCGTAAATTCTATAAAATTTTCTAGCTAGCGATTTGGATAAGAAATATACCTACCTAATAACAATTTCAAACATATACTATTATACTTTAAAGTTAGAAAAACTTTGAACTTTTACAAAGATATTTAGCACTAATGGCAATGTAAATCATTAAAAAGATCTGCAGACGTGACTTCTAAACATTAAAAATACTGAGTAAATTAATATTTTCGAGTAGAAACGTGGTAATGGATGAAAGTTAAAGGCACGACATGAAGCTATGGTACTTACTTGTACATAAACCAGATAGACCCCGGTGTGGTGCACTTTGACATGTCCGTTCCTGGTGAGGGTGGGGCGGGGGTGAGGTGAGGCCATGGTCCAGGGGGAGGGGTACCAGACATCATGAGGCTTGTCGTGAGGCACGCGGAGAAGACCATTTCCTGAGAGAATATACGTATAGATCATTGTAATGAAATAATCTAGGCAATCTTGCTAATTTTGTATCAGTTGGAAAAACATTAGAACCAGTCTCAATACCAATACATACATAATAATCACGCCTTTATCCCTAATAGGGTAGGCAGAGCGTAAACGACCTAAACAAAGGTCGTTCCGCCACGTCTGAAAAAGTTTTGAAGGTTGCTTAAGATAGATTTGTAGGTATACTGCTGTAGTGACAGGTTGCCAGCCCTTCGCCTAAACTACAACATACTGAAAACCTTGGATCCCTTAGTTGGTTTTTACAGCATGCTCGGGAGGAAATGTAGCTGGCACACTCTATGTTTTTTTGCTATTAAGGTTTATTTTACGGAGTGGGAACGGTGACAGCAACGACGATTTATGGCAGTCTTCTTCTTCTGGCAGTAACTTACGGCGTAATACTCGTAAGAGACAATAAAAAGGAGTCTGCGGTCACCGTATATTTGCTACGTGATATAGTGAAAACCGAATGTTTTTTCATTGCGATTATGGACCGGTCCTTACCTTTGTAATGTTCATGTGTCTCTACGTTAAGGTGAGATGTGTTTCCGTGGAAGTGTGCCGCTATAAATGGACGGCCCCTGCTAGTGCTCTGAGGATAAAAAATAATGTTTTCAATTCATACATATATACATACATATAATCACGCCTTTATCTCTAATGGGGTAGGCAGAGCGTAAACGACTTAAACAAAGGTCGTTCCGCCACGCCTGGCAATGTTTTGAGGATTGTTTAAGATAGATTTGTAGGTATATTGCTGTAATGACAGGATGTCAGCCCATCGCTTAAATTGCAGTATACGTAGCCTTCGCTACTTACACACATGCAAAATGGAGAGTTTTTTTTGTTCCCATTACACAACTTAGTATAAGTATAATTGTAGACTAAGTAATAAGTGCTATTTTCGTTGTGGTACGAAATTTAGTAGATTTTTAGGACAAGTGCACAAAACAAGTTATTTCTGTCCAAGACTTTTAGCTGTTCCATCAATAAAATTCTTATTGAATTTGGCTGTGTAGCCTAATTTTCTTGCCTTAGAAAAAATGCATTTATAAATAGATATGTTTTTGCCCTTAGGCACAAAATTCAAGTGTGTGCACTCTGCACAAAATGGCGCTTTCCGAGCATGAGAAGTGAAAAATTTATTTCTATTCTATTATACCTACCGTCTCTACTCGTGCAGTAACGATATAACTAATCATGTCACCACATTGCTAGCATCTATCATTTACAGATGTGATCGAGCGACGAAGTATACTGAACATAAACTACTGGAATACAACTCTCCTATAGCTACAGAACATAGAATGTGCCCGCTTCATTTCCTCCCAGGCATGGTGTAAAAACCAGCTAAGACATTCAAGCAATTTAGGCATCAGGCTGACAACTTGTCACTACAGCAATATACCTACAAATCTATCTTAATTAACCCTCGAAACTTTGTCAGACGTGGCAGAATGAACTTTGTTTAGGTCGTTTACGCTCTGCCTGTAATTATATGTATGAATAGCTGCAGAAACAAGAGAAATTTTGGTTTAATTTTACAAACATACATACATAAAATCACGCCTTTATCCCTTACGGGGTAGGCAGAGCGTCAAACGCCTCGTAAAAGGCGCTTTCCCCACGTCTGACAAAAATTGAGGGCAATTTTAGATTATAATGTGTATTGCTAAAGTGACAGGTTGTCAGCCCATCACCTAAATTACAATACACTGGAACCCTCGAGTCCCTTTTGCTAACTTCTACAGCATGCCCGGGAGGAAGGGCAGCTGGAACATTCTATGTTTTTCTATCTCTTCCAGTCCAGCATGGAAGAAATTTGATTTTACAAACATACATACTCGCGCCCTTATCCCTAATGGGGAAGGCAGATCGTAAACGACGAACTAAGGTCGTTCCGCCACGTCTGACAAAGTTTTGAGGGTTATTTAAGATAGATTTGTAGGTATAATAATAATAAAAACAAGAACTACAACAATTACAGACTGTTTAACCTTTGAAGGACTGTTTCTCGCGTATGATATTCCTACGCGAGAAAACGCCTGTCACGACCATGTAGTTTTAAAGACCAAACTTAAATCTACAAATGTGGTAATCAATTCAACTTTAACGGACCACCATGCTATACTCTGCTGCTTAGATTGGGGTAAAGTAAGTAAAGAACCAACTGTATCAGTTCCTAAAATTAACTACAGTACATTTTTTTTTTAATTCCAAGCATATGATTTTTTCCGTATAGTATACAAATTGAACCCAGATGAGGCTTCTTATTGAAACTTTCAAATAAGGCAGTAGATAAAAACACCAGTATTCATAAAGTCTCTAGTCGTAAAATAGCTTTGAAACCCTGTCTTTTACGTTGTGTACGACACCGAGACAAATTACACAACAGTATCAAACCTCAACCGGAGTAGTACAAATTCCTTTGTTCTTCTTGATATCACGGAAGGCGAAATTGAGTGACAAATTAAAGCCCTACGAACCGATTGTACTGTGGGATATGATGGAATAAATGCTAAAATTATAAAAATGGTTAAAAATACCCTGGTCCCTTTCCTGACTCATATTTTTAAACGTTGCATAGGTCATGATATTTTCCCAAGCGCTTTAAAAATATCCTCCATATGTCCCATTCGCAAGGGTGGTGACCGTAGTCTTGTCGACAACTATAGACCTATTTCGATTCTACCCACTTTATTCAAAATATTTGAGAGAATAATAAATAATAAACTGGTTAATTATCTTGAAAAAAAAAAAAGATTTATTGTCTAAAAACCAATTTGGTTTCCGATCCGGTAAATAAACTGAAGACGCCTAACAAAATAGCTTAAGACTTACATGATCAAAAGAAATGTATAACTATATACCTTGATCTATCAAACGCTTTTGACACGGTCCCAATTCCATTGCTGCTTAAACAGTTAGAAGCACTAGGTGTAAGAGGTAAGCAGCTTCAATTATTTAAAAGTTATCTCTCGGGCAGAACCAACGTGTCAAAATTGGGGATTGCACGAGCAATGACTTGCCAGTACTTTATGGGGTTCCACAAGGGAGCATTCTCGGTCCTTCTTTATTTTTATGTTATGTTAATCAACTATGTGATTTAAAAATGAATAACTGTACTATTGTTTCATACGCGGACTACACATCCCTCACCTTCTCAGCCTATTCATGGCCTGATGTCTTTAGATTTGCTCAGGAGGGTTTCAATACACTATCACACTGGTTAGCGTCAAACTATCTAACACTTAACGCAGATAAAACGATGTATATGACTTTCTCGATTTTGAATTTAAATAGCATTATTGAAATTCTTTCCATAAATATTCCTACCCACCCGCTCTCGCCTGTAACTGCCCGCCTATCCAGGCAACAAACTCAATAGAAAAAAATGTGTTATTATATTATAGATAAGAATCTCACCTTTGTGGAACACCTTAGAAAATTATCGGCACGAATCAGGAAACTCACTTTTATTTTGAAGCAGATTAGACATGTAAGTAGCGAACTACTAGTTAAACAAATATATTTTGCTCTCTGTCAATCTGTACTATCTTATGGAATCACTTGTTGGGGCGGAGCAGACAAAACTCACCTTCTGACCGTTGAACGGGCTCATAGGCTAATCTTGAAAGTTAGTTTTTTCAAACCGTATAGAATCCCTACCCGAGAGTTACATAAGGTCACCGCTACACTTACAGTTAGACATCCTTATATACTTCCTACTATTAATAGACAACACTCCTTGGTGCAGTATACAAGTGTGAAAATATCCGGCGTGACTATTACGTATGTATTTGTTTGAGAAGCAGGACTTTCTTTTTAAATAGATTTTTTTATTTTTCAAGGTCCTAGGATGTACAATATAGTTAATAAAAAAATATGTATTTATGGAAAATGTAAATTCGAATTGAAGAAAACAGCCACCGAGTGGCTTTTAAACTTAACTTATGAAAAGACCGAAGAACTTTTAGATATAGCAGCATAGTATAACAAATAGATATAAGTATTACAATAATAAATTTTAGTTTTACCTATAAATATGTATATTGTCTAGCTCTACGTATGCAACGTTTAAATACAGCAGTTAAAAAAAAAATATGTAAATTATTGTAAGTGCTTTTTGAAAAATAATTAATTATTGCAAATAGAAAAGTGTCGAAATAAAATAATAAGTATGACTTGTAAACATCCAATGGTCATAACACAGGCTTCGATTGAATGCTTAGCATGATCATTGGTTGTAAATATGAAAACAAATGTAGCGTTATATTTTAAGTTTAGTTCTAAATATTGCAACTAGATATGACATGTAAATCATAATTTTGACCTAATAAATTATTCTTATTCTTATGTTATATTGCTGTAGTTACAGGTTGCCAGCCCATCGGCTAAATTGTAATATACTAAAACCCTCGGATCCCTCAGCTTAGCTTAGGTTTTTACAGCATGCCCAGGATGTAATGCAGCTGGCACATTGTATGTTTTTCTTTCGCTCCCAGTCCAGCATGGAAAAGATTAATTTTCATTCAGGTAGATAAATCCTGTGGGAGACTTTTCTGTTATGCAACATTGTATCCACCGATTTAACAGGTAAAAACATTGAACTACACGTTTAGGTAGTTCCACATTGTAATGTAGGAAATTCAACCCCCTACAGTACAGACTTTATTGCTCTTAGAGGTCAATAAATCGCTCTCAGGGGATGCTAGTGCCAGGGCAGGCGCTAGGTAATGAAGTCATATAAATAACGAGCGTTTACGGCCCTGAGTGGCAATTTTATAGGATTTAGCTGTTAGTTCACATTACGGAAAAGGGCATAAACTATAAACACCGTACTTATTCATATTTTCTTACGACAAAAGCACACTGGAGAATCTGGAGATGCTGCGAGGGGTTTCTCATAATATAGAAGATATACATGCTTGTAGAAAGAGTTCCGCTTAAGATCCACCGCTTTCTATGTTCGTCGTTCTGAAGGTGTGTCATGTCATGATCATAACTACTATGTCTTCATAATGAAATAAAAATAAAAATTCTACATCAATAAACTTATATGGACCCTAGTTTAATCTCTAGTACCTATCTACTCGTTTCTGTGTTTTATGTGTTGTAGGAGGCAATGCAAAAGCATTGACAGCATGTTGAGCGCAACCTTGGCTTTGTGTTGCTGCACTAATATAAGAACTACTGAAAGAGAAGGAACTACTGGTAATAAAGAATATTTTCTTCTTTATTTTGTCATCGATTGATAGTTATGAAACCTTTTATCACGGGTTTTGCTTGTTACTTAAAAGTATTCTGATCAAATTGCGAATGAATCGGGAACGAAACGTAAATAAAAAAAAACGTGAATATAAAATGCAACAACACGCAATCAATTAATAGGTATTGATATTGAATGCTTCGCAAATAAAAACAGCTATCCTTCGTTAAGGGGCTTCCGTGGGCTAGGTTGCGCCCTCATCAATAAAAAATCATAAATCACTAAAAAACACACTCAATCGAAAATCCGGTAAATCAGATTGAGGGAATGAAGGTCATTTAGAAGCTCATAAAGTTGCAACTTTATAGTTCGTTGTAGTTACAGATAGTGAATTTGCGAAAACCGGCCACTTTTAGCATTTTTTCTATCTGAAACTGAACCCTGGGTTATTAATTTATAATGCCTAAAATTGACTTCTGTACCTATACCTTAATTTGATTTACCGGATTTTTGATTAATTGCGTTTTCAGTGAGTAATGATTTTTTTACTGATGAGGGCGCTGGCGTGCACCGGAGATCCCCTTACAGTTATTGTTCTTTTATATTACGACCCAAGCTTCTTGAAAGAAAAACCATATAGTTTAATCTTTTTTTAATGACTAGAATCATTCCCGTGTTTATAACGACGACGCTGTTTGCCGTAGACATACAAACTCAAAGTAGAAGAAGTACCAGAAAGAAAGATGAATACGACTAGAGGTCGTAATTATAAAGCGACCTTTAAGTATGGATTTGACAAGCCATTTTGTACTGAAAAGACATTTCTGATACGAACTCAAACTGGCTGTCAATCTCAAGTGCGGATTATAATTACGGGCCTAAAATATTACTTACCCCTTCATCGCTCCTTACGGTCCTGGTGATTGAGTGAAGAGCTACCTTGCTGAGCGGGTCGTCGGCTCCAGGGGTGAACTTCTTGGTTTTACGCCTGCCAACAAAGTAGGGTACGAATTTAGCATACATACATAAATACATATATATATATATAATCACGCCTATATCCCTAATTGGTTTGGCAGAGCGTAAACGACCTAAACAAAGGTCGTTCCGCCAAGTCTGACAAAGTTTTGGGAGTTGTTTAAGGTAGATTTGTAGGTATATTACTGTAGTGACAGGTTGTCAGTCCGTCGCCTAAATTGCAATATACAGAAACCCTCAGATCCCTTATTTAGCATTCATGTTGTTGAAATTGTGTTGGCGTAACAAAAGCCTCAAAGTTTCTTTTACTTCTTGGCGTCCATATTAAAGTCATGCGCGCGCATACTCATTATGCGAATGTCCGCAGACAGAGACCTTAGTTTCTGATTTGACAAAATAGACACATACAAAATAATCAAATCTATGAATAGGTAGGTACTAAAAATAAACTATAATAATAAATTCAGTATGAGTAAAATACTATACGCTGACCTTTGGTATAAAAACACGTGTATAATAGTTATGATACCCTATCACTTCGGGCAAGTTGCCTCGTTAACCGTTGTTTACGACGCAAACCGAGACGGTTCCAGTGGTAGATGACACCTCTGATAATGATCAGTAAGGTTAACTATTTGGCACACGTTTGGCCTTTGGTCACTTTAGTTATAGTTATTAGTTACCTAAAACTTCTTACGGAACGCAGTGACCTATGACTTTTACACTTTGATTGACTTATTTCTCATAAAACATAAGTTGTTTCAGAAATAAGGCCTTGCTTGCAGGTATAGAAGATATTTATGTCACTTGGACAGGGAATTTCTGTTGGTATATCTCTGTAAACATTTGTCTAGACTAGTTAACCATATCAAACACATCGCAAAAAAAATACTGTTACCTATAATTACCGCTCCTGGTCTTAACTGTTAACCATATCAATCCCATCGCGAATATAACTGTCACCCATCATTACAACTCTTGGTCTTAACTGTTAACCATATCAAACCCATCGCAAATATATCTGTTATCCATCATTACCGCTTCTGGTCTTAACTGTTAACCATGTCAAACCCATCGCAAATATAACTGTTACCCATCATTACCGCTCCTGGTCTTAACTGTTAACCATATCAAACCCATCGCAAATATAACTGTTACCCATCATTACCGCTCCTGGTCTTAACTGTTAACCATATCAAACCCATCGCAAATATAACTGTTACCCATCATTACCGCTTCTGGTCTTAACTGTTAACCATGTCAAACCCATCGCAAATATAACTGTTACCCATCATTACCGCTCCTGGTCTTAACTGTTAACCATATCAAACCCATCGCAAATATAACTGTTACCCATCATTACCGCTCCTGGTCTTAACTGTTAACCATATCAAACCCATCGCAAATATAACTGTTACCCATCATTACCGCTCCTGGTCTTAACTGTTTACCATATCAAACCCATCGCAAGTATAACTGTTTCCCATCATTACCGCTTCTGGTTTTCCAATACGCTTTTTTTACTCAAGCCATTTTAAGGTATTTTTTGCTGAACATATTAAGTCATCTACTTTTCTTCTTTCTTCCATGCTGGCCTGAGAGTGATAGAAAAACATAAAATGTGCCAGCTGCATCTCTTCCCGGGCATGCTGTAAAAATCAGCTAAGGGATCGAGGGTTTTGGTATTGTAATTTAGGCCATGACCTGTCACTATAGCAATATACAAATCTCTCTGGAATAATCCTCAAAACTTGTTAGACATGGCGGAACGACCTTTGTTTAGGTCGTTTACGCTCTGCCTACCACATTAGGGATAACGGCGTAATTTATGTATGTATGTAAGTATTAAGTTATTATCTTGTACAAAGCTTTTTACATATATAATTTCTTCAACCAATTACTACATAAATCAAGTTAGAGGGTTTGAGACAGATGTTTAAAGTCTCATTTTATAAACTTCTTATAGAATCTAAGCGAAGACTTTTATGAAGACATTATAAAATTGATGACTGGCTTTATCGATGGAGCTTTAGTGCTCTTTTTACGGTCGATCGATAAATAAAATATTGGCTATTCCATAAAAAGGATAATTAACACTCAATACTCGGGTCTAGGTCAGAGCTGTCAAAGGTGACCGATACAGAGCAGATGATCACAGTTCTGACATGATATTTCCACCCACCGACGACGGAATATAGCAAGCTGCTTAATGTTGAGCTCCGGTGGTCGGTTGCCGAAAATCCCCGTGAGGAAACCTACGCTTAAGTAGTTTAATTTGGCTAAGTTCCAAAATGTTGTTAGCGATCAGTATTTATGCTAAGTCTTTATTTCTGCTATAAAGGCACATTTTTTACTGTTATTATCGTATGGACACAAAAACTTAGTTACACTACTACACACATCTAAAAGTCAACTGCCCCTTTTTATGTATACGTAATTTCTTAAAAGAACAGATTATAAATAGGTGATGTATTCAGGCCTTGGTTATTTCTTATGATCATTAAAGTTCAGTTTGAAACTGGACTGGACGTAAACCTTTTTTAAATTCTAGAACTTTCAACTTGTCTCGTTAGTAACTTTGTAAAAGTTATCTTTAGGTATCCGTTTCCTTGTTAAGATTTTGGAAAGAGTTGGTTAAAACTCTGTTATTTCCTGAAAATCCAGTTACTAGATGGCTAGATGGCCGAGAATGTTATTTTCCATTATGACATTGTCTACCTTACAAACAACGTATCCTTTTTATTCATGCTCCAGGAATTTTAAATAAAAATTGTTTAGTGAGAACCACCGTTTTACCTAGGTACATGTTTGTTAGCGAAGGTGGAGGTCTTGACATGACAAAGTCTCGGACCCAAGGTCTCGTTAGCTGAGTATTCTCAGGTATCCCATATTTTTCAGGTTCAAAGGCAAACAAAAATAGAAATTTATAACGAGATGCTATATTAAAGCCCTAAACTTAAAATATAATAATAGTCCTCCCACGGATTTTCGGTGACGGCAGCCAATCTCCCAGAGATCGGCCAACGGCGCAGGACTAGTTTTTAGTGTTTCAAGTGATTGCGCTCTCTTATTATGATGGGACAGATTGACTGATACGACCAGAGAGAATACAGGCGTAGGACCGACAATTTACATGCTCATCCGACAACATTATTTTTCATACAATCAGGTGATCAGTCTGCAATGTCCTAACCAAACTAAGAACAACAACACAAAGTCATTGACCCCCATCGGGATTCGAACCGGAGACCTGCGGATCGAGAGCCCTTAACAAGGACCGCTAGACCACGGAGGCAGTTGCAAACTTAAAATATTGATCAAAATATAAACGAACATGCCTTTCATTTTGTAAAACATAGTCATTATTTCATAATCCTTAGCGAAAGTTATAAGCTAATTTTGTGTCGGAGTGGGAGTAGACAGAGCAATTTTTTATACTTCGCTCTTAAATTGTTTTTTATTTCTTCCTAATTAAAAAAAACCTACATCACAAGAGTGCTATCTTATACTTTGAAGTCTCGTTATCAGTATTCGGTATCTCGGAGCAAAAACTTTTAATTGTAGGTACTTAGAGTCTGTTTCTTGAAAAAACTAGTACTATACATTAATTAGTAAGTTGAAAGTTCATAAAGGTGATTTGATTGTATGTACATTTCTTTTTTTATGCTGAAAATAAACATATACCAATATCGGCCTGGAGCACCTGAACACCTTAATTACAAACGAGTTTTCACCGTAGAAAATACACTTCCATGCTGGACTGGGAGCGAGAGAAAAACATAGAATGTACCAGCTGCATTTCCTCTCGGGTATACTGTAAAAATCAGCTAAGGGATACGAGGGTTTCAGTATATTGCAGTTTAGGCGATGGGCTGACAACCTGTCACTACAGCAATATACCTATAAATCAATCATAAATAACCATCAAAGCTTTGTCAGAAGTGGCGGAACGACCTGTATTTAGGTCGTTTACGCTCTGTCTACCCCATTAGGGATAAAGGCGTGATTATATGTATGTAAAATACAGTTAGCTCTGATATAAGTCCAAGTTTCGCTGGAAAATTTAACTTTCCTTTATAACAAGCCTGTCATTGATCGAAGCAAGATCATGTTTGACGGAGCGGATCCCTTCATAAATAGGAGAGACTATTCTATGTTTATGAAAGGATGATTTCAAGGGATTTTCATGTTACATTCGTAAGCCTCTTGTAATATCATAACAGAATGTAATTAATACCGCTTAATTACTGTACGCAGTTATGAATTAATCACGAATTTTGATTCAATATTTAGGCCGGCAGTGAAAGCTGTTATATTCAAAGGGAAGTATAATTTATTCATTTATTATTATAATACGAAGCAAGCCACTTCCTTCGTGGTCTAGTGGTCTGAGTAATGGGCTCTGTATCCGGAGGTCCTGGGTTCGATTCCCAGGAAACAAAGTTTATATTTTGTCAATTTATCACTTTGTAATGTTTTCCTCATTTTTGTTAGGACATTGTAGGCTGAATCACCTGATTGTCCGAAAAGAAAAAAGGATTCCGTGCTTCGGAGAGCACGTTAAGCCGTAGGGTCCCGGTCGCTGTCTTTCATAGTGGTCGTTATTTAAACCACGTCAGCTGTGCTACTAGGCGATTTGAAAACTCTGACACCCGGGTTCATCGGGTCGTTCGACTCGAGAATCCACTCGCTAAGAAGAAGAAGATACTCATTAAATGGAATGTAATGATGAACGAGCGAGCTATCTAGAGCGACCGAAGCACCCCATTACATCACATTCTCCATAAAGTACTGCTATTTCTTGTGATCATATTTCTACCGTCGCATTGAAACGGAAAAGTTGGAGAACGTACTTACCGAGTTTTATACAATAAGAATGATAAATTCATACAAAAACTTCGTTTTCAATGCTGTACGTAAGTTTAATACTTAAAGAAAAGAATAAGGTTGCCACGCTTGAAATACTTTACAATTTGAATACAACAAAACAAAAGTAAAAGTAGGATTTAGAGTTGGAGATAAAATACCAACTTTATTGAATCTGAATTGCTATTGAGAACTTCCAAACGAAAATACTTTTCAAAAGAAATGTACAAAAGGTCAGTATCTTATAAAGATGAAAAACATAGAGAATAAAATATCACTGAATAAACACATCTGTAAATTGGACTTAGTACGTAGGGTCCTGAATTCATGTATAATATTACCATCCGAGGAGATGTCTGGAAAATAGAGGTGGGTAATATCACAGAATATTACATCAAGGCTAATGCATCTAACATGTGACTACTTTTACTAAGCAAAGTTTAGTATATTTTTTTTTATAAAGTACAAAGTGCAATTTTTAGTCGACATAAAAACAAAAAACTTCGTTCAAATCAGTCAACAATACCAATTCAATACTGATACTCACATATTACGAGTATGCCTGTCTACGTTTATATTTGTGGAAATAATTTATGATTTTGAATATCAATCCATTCATCATTCAAACGTGACAATAACACTCACACCAATGGGATTTGGGATTAAATTTGTGTATGTATGTTACGTATTTCCATTCTCGAATAAACATTGATACATCCCAACGTATGTGTATCTCATCTCATCAGTAAAAACTTACATACATACATACATACATAAATCACGCCTTTATCCCTCACGGGGTAGGCAGAGCGTTTAACGCCTCGTAAAAGGCGCTTTCGCCACGTCTGACAAAAATTGAAGGCAATTTTAGATTGTAATATATATTGCTTTAGTGACAGGTTGTCAGCCCATCGCCTAAATTACAATACAGTGTAACCCTCGAGTCCCTTTTGCTGACTTCAACAGCATGCCCGGGAGGAAGGGCAGCTGGAACATTCTATGTTTTTCTAGCTCTCCCAGTCCAGCATGGAAGAAAAAACTTCGAGTCTAAAATACGAATAGAAACATGTCTGTCTATCAGTAGTGGAATATCTTTTGGTAACAAGAACCTTGTTAGACCGCGACTCTCCGGTTACATAGTATGAGAAACATTTGCACGGAGTTAAGAACAGAGACAGGTACTACAGACTCGTACATACATGTTTTTCTTTTATGTTTTTTTGTCTAGAATATAAATTGCATTTAGAATCAGATTGTGACGCTTGGAAGAAAAGGTTGAAGTGTGATCCCATTTCTTTTATATTATTTTTCTTTTCAACCTGTTTGTAAATCGCTTGTTCGCTTAAATTTTTATCTGAATTTTTATTACTAAGCTTTGCTTGTTTTTCTTGCGTATTATCTTTACGTCCTTTGTTGTATTATTTATTTAGAATGTATTTTATACAATAATAAAAAGTGTTTCTTACCTCTCTTCATCTTTAGAGACAGACTTTGGTGTTTCAAAGTGTTCAGAATCCTCCGGGCTGGATTCGGGGAAGACACTCCGCTTTTCTCTTTCTGGTTCCCTCTCCTGTGATTCAATCGAATCCTTTATGGATGGGATGTCTGAAACAATACAATTAGTTTGACCTAATAAGTCAGTTAGATATAACACATTAGGGGAAAGGCAGGATTCAAAGATTAAATACTAAAACTAGAAGTTATAAACGAGACTGTATTTGTCGATAGTCAAACAAAACCTTCAAAACGCAAAATTTTTTTATATTACATTTCTTTTACAAATAAGTTTTAAACAAAGAAGCTTTAATGGACAATTTATTGGAAAACTGACGATTAATTTCATTGCCCGCCATGTTTTGTAAAAAAATTAAAAGATTGAAATGGATTTTAAACGCGATCTACCACGCTTTTGGTACGTTTGTCAAAATAAAGAAATACAAGATATTTAATGTTGCTATGACAGAAAAAGGCAAGATTATGATTTTTCTCGTTCATTCATTCCTGTAAGAGTTCTCAGATAAACTCTCTCTCAAAAGAATATTTTTCTCGTATGAATCGCGCCATGTAATCCACTTACCTCCAGGCGTTGTCGCTGGGTAGTGTTTGATACGCCCACGCTCTGTGCCATTGCATTTATAAGAAACCGGGTATGAACGTGTCTCAACTCAACCCTATGTGGGTTCTACTGGGTGTAAGGGACAGCATCCCGCAAACTGATAGGGGTTGCTCAGCCAACGAAACTGAACAACTTTCACAAGGAAATTATTTATGGAGATGTAAATAAAATTTGACCTTCCCATACAAAATGACCGCCTCGATCGCCTGATCGATAAAAAATGTTTTGCCACACATTTTGGCAACAACATGGCAAACATTTTTTCATCATTTCCTGAAAAACAATCCTGGTGATAGTTTTTCTGTTTCGTTGACTGAGCAACCTCTATCAGTTTGCGGGACGCTGTACCTTACACCCCGTTTAGTATATTCATGCATTATTTATGTTAATCTCATAGATAACAATTTAGCTTTATTTGTATCTTGGTAACTTTTAAGTATTCTTTTCTTGGAAATCTTATATTATCTTGGGCACGACTAAAGTGAAGAGCCTAACTGATTAATTTATAAGCAATTAAAAAATAAACAAAAACAAGAATATTTTGGAGGAGTAATCTCCTAAAGTAAGCATGGAACAATATTTGATTAAAGATAAAGCTCTACACGTGTAGACACAGCAATTTCTTTTTTCAAATATGGCTTAACGTACTTTCTTATTTTCCTCATACACACAAAAATAATTTCCTTCGTACGCCATACGATTAAATAAATTTCCTTCGTAACTGTGGGAGTCTGGGAGTGTCCCTCGTTTCTTTACGCCTTACATAATATTTGCTATTGTACTTAGTTACTTGGTTCTCGATTATTCGAAAAAGAATTTCATATTATTATACTTCTTCTTCTTCTTCTTGAGTCAATGGCTTTAAATCCTTGACGCCTAAATCGTGGCCACATTATCATACTGGGCGCGATTCTAGATTTGCCGGCTAAAACTAAAATTAAAATCTGTTTGTTTTTTTTTGTTTTTTTTTTTAAATTAAAAAATGGGTTTGCTCTTGACTCCAGTCTAGGTCGGAAACGACTGAGACGGAGTCGACGATGGTGCGAGCTCACCCAGAAGATGCCTGTTCACTCTAACTTTGAAATGTTGGGGGTTGAAGGCGTTCGGAAACACAGACGCAGGTAGTGAGTTCCACACTTTTGCCGTGCGCATTACAAAAGAGTTTTGGAAGCGCTTAGTACGTATTGGTGGAATATCAACCAGGTATGGATGGTATCCTGCGGTGCGTCTAGATATCCGATGACGAGAAGGTAGCTGGCGGGATAAGGTCGTGGAGCTCTTGAGCACACTCACCGAAGTACAGCCTATAGAAGACCGACAAGCAACCTTACGGCGATGTTCCAGGCTATAAAACTTGGCTTCTAGCAGTTTTTCGTCACCAATAAGCCTCTTGGCTCTGCGTTCCACCGAATCGAGTGCGGCAAGTTGGTATTTAGCTGAGCCATCCCAGAGGTGACTGCAATACTCCATGCAGGATCGGACTTGTGCTTTGTACAGGGTTAAAAGCTGTCCAGGCGTGAAGTATCGCTTCACTCTATTCAGGATACCCAGTTTCTTGGCCGCTGTTTGTGCTTTGTATTCGATGGAAGCGCCGAATTTTAGACTAGATGACAAATCCATGCCCAGAAGCTCAAGTTTGCCAGCTATAGGTACAGATGTACTTCGGAAAGTAGGAGTCTGGTTGAAAGGACTCCTTTTGGCGGTAAAAAGACACGCTTGCGTTTTGTTGGCATTAAAAGAGACCAAATTGTCATCACCCCACTGGGAAACATGACTTAGGGTCAGATCTAATTGCTCAACCATGGCCCTTCTCAAGGAAAGTATTTCATCCCCGCTGTCACTTTCAGAATAAAAACATTGGAAAAGCCATCATATGATATGGCGGATAAAATTGTCAGAAATACTGGGGAAACGTGAAAAAGCGCGTCAAAATGTAGCGGACAAAGTGTAAAACCATAGAGTATAAATCGCCTGTCCTTTTTCAAGTTTATTATTTTGAAACTGACAGATAGATTTAAATATTAGTTTTAGCAGGTAGTATCTAGAATCGTTCTTTAACAGTAGTACCTCAAACTATGGCATCCACATTGTTACACGATCGCTCCGCGTTCTATGGCAAATGTTTAGAAGTAGGTATGGTATGGATCGGCATCAGTGTTTAAAAGTCGTAACCGGCTAAGATGTATAGACTTTGTAACACAAATAAAAATCACTGTGTTACACAAGCTGTGGATCGAACCGTGAGGTAGAAAACAATTCAATATATTGCAATCGCTACGGCGTAGTAAAAACCAAATCGTAGCAAAAACCGTGCTACGAGTTTTCGTAGTAACAAAGCACACTTCACTGTTTTCACTACAAAACATCTCAACACGACTGCCCGGTTTGTATGAACAACTCGGTTCTTCGCCAGGCGATTTCAAAAGAATTCACGTTAAGCCGTCGGTTTTTGATAGTAGTCGTTACGCAAGCCACGTCAGAGGCCTATTAGTTTACTATTAGGTGGTTTAAAAACTCTGACACCAGGGTTAATCGGGTCGATCGAGTCTTAACCCTCACGAAAAGAAGAAAATAAGGAATTATTACCAAGGTTAGGGTTCTCCGGGTTTTCATTGAGCTGTCCGATCAGCTGTTTCAGGTCGGCGTGGTTGGTCTTCTCCAGGTTGAGGATAGCGTCTGTGATATCATCTGGGTTCAACCGCACGTACGAAGGTGTACCATCCTGTATAAGAGTCGGAATTAGGTAAAAACGCACCATAACTGAAGTATGCAGAAGGTGGTCAGAATCTAGAATGAAGGGTTAATCACAGTGCAGTAATATAGTAAACAATGTTGTAAAATATGGAAACCAAATAAGTCGCTGACATTAGACACAGCAATTTTGCGGAGTGGCTAAACACAACAGAAAAAAAACATAATTTACTTTGTGAATTTATGTTTTTTTAAATACAACATTCAATAAATATTTTTCACTAATCCATTTCAGTAAATAGAGATACATTTTTTAAACAATCGAAACATATGTAGTACTAAAACATTTAATTTTACTTCTAAGTTAATTAGAAATCTTGTTAGCTGTGGCAGACAAGAGCTCAACTGGGATACTCTATGCTATGAGTCTTTTGTTTTATAACCAGCACAGAGTTATCTTTTTATATTGGGTTTTTATCATTTATATAAGTAATTGTTGCCTGTCTTGTCTTGCTGGTCTTTCTGTATGTATAGATACACTACCATCGGAAAGACTATTGGAGTTATTCTGTCCCAGCATTACATTATAAGTACTTATACTACTC
Source organism: Scrobipalpa costella (assembly GCA_949820665.1). Lineage (NCBI taxonomy): Eukaryota > Metazoa > Arthropoda > Insecta > Lepidoptera > Gelechiidae > Scrobipalpa > Scrobipalpa costella. The sequence goes on from OX463299.1 coordinate 7,298,932, forward strand.
GTTCGTTTATTGGAGTCGGATTAGAGAACGCAGTAAAAGATTTGTAGTTCGCAGAGGACGCTGCTGCCGCATCCCCAAGTCATCTTTTACAGTATCCTCAGAAAAATATTAGCGGTATTCTACTCTAGCATTACGCGATACTTACATGTTCGTATATCGTATTCCATGTAATAGTCTCCGCTCTGCTCACCATCATCATCATCGTATATCATATCCTAATTATTCTATATCTTCATGTCCCCCACCTTTCCCGAATGACGTCATCTTTGATGCCTGTGCTTTTTTTAACGTTTAATATGCTATACTTACATGACGCGTTCGTTTATCGTAGTCCATGTAATAGTCTCCGCTCTCCTCGTCATCATCATCGTATATCATATCCTAATCATTCTATATCTTCACTTCACGCACCTTTCCCAGGATGACGTCATCTTTGATGCCTGTGCTTTTGTTAACATTTAATATGCTATACTTACATGACGCGTTCGTTTATCGTAGTCCATGTAATAGTCTCCGCTCTCCTCGTCATCATCGTCATATATCTTATCTTCGTTTTCGATGTCATCATTCTATATCTTCATTTCCCCCACTTTTCCCAGGATGACGTCATCTTTGTTGCCTGTGCTTTTGTAACATTTAATATGCCATACTTACATGACGCGTTCGTTTATCGTAGTCCATGTAATAGTCTCCATTCTCCTCATCTTCGTCGTCAATGTCATCATTCTATATCGTCATTTCCCCTAGCTTCTTCAGGATGACGTCATCTTTGTTGCCTGTGCTTTTGTTAACATTTAATATGCTATACTTACATGACGCGTTCGTTTATCGTAGTCCATGTAATAGTCTCCGCTCTCCTCGTCATCATCATCGTATATCATATCCTAATCATTCTATATCGTCATTTCCCCTAGCTTCCCCAGGATGACGTTATCTTTGTTGCCTGTGCTTTTGTTAGCATTTAATTTGATATACTTACATGACGCGTTCGTTTATCGTAGTCCATGTAATAGTCTCCGCTCTCCTCGTCATCATCGTCATATATCTTATCTTCGTTTTCGATGTCATCATTCTATATCTTCACTTCACGCACCTTTCCCAGGATGACGTCATCTTTGTTGCCTGTGCTTTTTTTAACGTTTAATATACTATACTTACATGACGCGTTCGTTTATTGTAGTCCATGTAATAGTCTCCGCTCTCCTCGTCATCATCGTCATATATCTTATCTTCGTTTCCGATGTCATCATTCTATATCTTCACTTCACGCACCTTACCCAGGATGACGTCATCTTTGTTGCCTGTGCTTTTTTTAACGTTTAATATGCTATACTTACATGACGCGTTCGTTTATCGTAGTCCATGTAATAGTCTCCGCTCTCCTCGTCATCATCAGCGTATATCTTATCTTCGTTTTCGATGTCATCATTCTATATCGTCATTTCCCCTAGCTTCCCCAGGATGACGTCATCTGTTTTGCCTGTGCTTTTGTTAACATTTAACATATACTTACATGACGCGTTCGTTTGTCGTAGTCCATGTAATAGTCTCGGCTCACCTCGTCATCACCATCGTATATCATATCCTCGTCGTCAATGTCATCATTCTATATCTTCACTTCAAGCAGCTTTCCCAGGATGACGTCATCTTGTTGCCTGTGCTTTTTTTAACGTTTAATATGCTATACTTACATGACGCGTTCGTTTATCGGAGTCCATGTAATAGTCTCCGCTCATCTCGTTATCATCATCTGATATTATATCGTCATCGTCGATGTCATCATTCTATATCTTCACTTCACGCAGCTTTCCCAGGATGTCGTCATCTGTGTTGCCTGTTTTTGTTCACATATACTTACATGACGCGTTCGTTTATCGTAGTCCATGTAATAGTCTCCGCTCTCCTCGTCATCATCATCGTATATCATATCCTCGTCGTCGATGTCATCGTTTTCTATCGTTACATCGCCCAGCTTTCCCATGATGACGTCATCTTTGTTGTTTGTGCTTTTGGCTTCTGGCATTGGACTGTCGTCATCGTCTGTGTATATCTGAAATAAGAAGAAATGGTATATTTAGTTTAGATTGCTTTGTTGTCTATTTTTTTATTGTATTACGAGAGATTCTTCATCTTATACAGTCCACACAAGCTATCTAATAAATCTTAAAATAGAAAATAACCGTTTGCTCATTTAGAAGTGCAATAACTTTCCCGACGCTTAATCCCAAAGGCAAGCCGGGCGTGACCTTTCATATTGTATGAATACGCTACGTATAAAGAAAAAAAAACAGTTCTATTTATGTTTCCCAACTCAAGTCAACTCGTTTATTATAGTGATATAAAGTAGCTGGTTTTCAAACATCTTGAAATCAACTGTATGACGTAGATGGTATGACGAAAACGCTTATTTCACTACACGCTTATTCTACTTCGCAAACTGTTTCTAAGACTTTTGAGGCATCTTGGAAGCTTGTTGTTATCAAATGAAATTCTAATAATAGTTAGTTTGTTTATTCACTTCTTATAAACTTGTGGAAATATTTGAAAACGAGCAGGCAAGTACGGTACTCTTTCGTAATCATAAACTTGGAAGAGCCTACGAATCGTGAAAAAATACGATCTTTCGTAAAATTAGGTGCTAAAGCTATGGTGCCATGTAGAACACAGAATATTTCCCCTTTTACCAGCTTTTAGAAAATATTTACTAAATAAAAAACACAAAAAACATAATCCATCGATTCCAGAAATGATAATCAATTTTCCAGAGTCCTCGGTTACTATAAAAGTAGGAAAAAAGACACGATCAATCTTCATATTGAGATAAGTGCTATCATCCTCAGCGAACCGCACTCGCTAGCCAACTGCGTAGTACAATGTTTCAAGCTAATGTGCTTATGTGATAAATGTAGAGAAATTCCGAAAAAGGTTTAACACAAATAAGTCTAGTCAGAAATACTGGACAGCTTTTTTATTATAAGAGAATTCTGACACCAGGTTTCATCGGGTTGTCGACTCGAGAATCCACTTGCTAAGAAAAGAGAGATAAGAGAATTGTAAAAAAATACAATTCGAATGGGAATGATAATAGTCTTTATTTTTTTAGAAAGGTTTTTTCATTTTTGCGGACTGAGTAGGTATGAGCAACCAAACCACAATTTGTTATGTGGAAAGCTGTCCTTACACCCAGTTATAACATTTTAATATCACCTTGTGAACGTAATATGTAAGACACACATTTATAAGCTTTAAATGTTGTATACAGAGAGTTCATAAAAACAGTTCTGAGGGAGCTAAATTCTATGAACATATCTATTTACGCCTTTCGTCAAACAAACTGGAATTGTCTACAACCAGCGCCATGAAGCGGGGAATCCTCTCAAATCCTCTGTGAGCTGGTAATTAACTCGGTTGTTATGTGAAACGTGACATGTAAGACACACATGTTTGTATACAGGGTATACCTAAACGATAAGGCTGTCCGAAAATTTGGTGAATTTGAAAATCTGTAGTACGTTTGGAACCTTAACAACCTAAATAGGGTTTTCAAAAATCAACGCTTTTTAAATCTCTATGTCTCATAGCTCTAGAGTCTTGTTTAAATATTAAATTAAATATAGTTGATTTTGAAAGACTTTTTTAATAACTTAGATGTACCTCTATAACGATACCTTCATTCTAAGACCCTGCTTGCCTTGTTATGTTGCTAGATAATGATATAGGCATACTCGTACCTACGATATATATCTGCAAATCCGAGTCAAACGTGGATCTAAGTCGGGATAAGCTGCATAATCGCACGGCTTGAGAAAACGTCATGTTGTTCGTACGCAGTGTGATAAAATATTACATACATACATAAAATCACGCCTTTATCCCTAATGGGGTAGGCACAGCGTAAACCGCGTAATTCCGCCACGTCTGTCAAAGTTTTGAGGGTTATTTAAGATAGATTTGTAGTTATATTGCTATAGTAACAGGTTGTCAGCCCATGGCCTGAATTACAATATACCGAAGCCCTCGGATCCCTTAGCTGGTTTTTACAGCACCCTTGAAAAAATATTATTACCATTGAATAATCTAACTATTACGGACTAGTACCTAATATGCTGTAATATGCATCACCGCGTGCCTGAAAACAGTGGAGAGCCATAATAGTACGGATGCCAGATGTACCAAAGGCTGTCCATCGCAATTCAACGCGGAAACGCGGCGAGTGTGACGAACACCTTTGTGCCGGGAGCGACACGGGGCGGGTTATTGGAGTGACCTATCCCTTTAGCTTTTTTTTATTTATTAAGTTATTGTATATACCGTATTGTATACTAATACCACTAAAATTTTACATACATACATATAATCACGCTTTTATCCCTAATGGGGTAGGCAAAGCGTAAACGACCTAAACAAAGGTCCGCCACGTCTGACAGAGTTTTGAGCGTTATTTAAGATACATTTGTAGGTATATTGCTGTAGTGACAGGTTGTCAGCCCATCGCCTAAATTACAATATACTGAAACCCTCCGATCTATTAGTTGGTTTATACAGCATACCCAGGAGGAAATGCAGCTGGCAAATTCTATGTTTTTCTCTCACTAACAGACCAGCATGGAAGCAAAATTAATAACAAAACATATTAGATCCAAGCTCTATTATATTTAAAATAATAAAACAAAACTGACAGAAATGTACAAATACAATCGTACTATATTTAGATACAAAGGCATGCGAACAGCTCCAATTTAAAAATAAATACAAAAATACAACGAGTAGCTTTTAAAAATAAAAACATTTTATTTAATTGCTCATTTGAATTCGGAACACATTTAGAGGCAAGCTTTTATGAATGATATGATATTGCTTTTATGTTACGCATACGTTCAACTGATTTATGTTTGGACAGAAAATAAAAAACATCTGAGACTCGTTAAGATAGTAGCTGAAATAAATGCTCGTATGTCAAATAAAATTATTACTGTCATTTATTTTGATGTACAAATACCATCAAATAGACTACACTATAGTAACTAACAAATTTGCTGCTAGGTATTTGAGATATAAGTTGAAAAAGAAAAACGAATTCTAAAGGTCTATCTGCCATGTTGGACTAGGAGTGGTAGAAAAACATAGAATGTTCCAGCTGCATCTCCTCCCGGGAATGCTGTAAAAACTAGCTAAGGAATTCTATTAACTCTAATTATAGTGTATTGCAATTTTAATCTGTCACTAGTGTATTGCAGTTTTAGTCTGTCTGCAATACATACATAAATCACGTCTTTATCCCTTACGGGGTAGGCAGAGCGTTTAACGCCTCGTAAAAGGCGCTTTCGCCACATCTGACAAAAATTGAGGGCAATTTCAGATTGTAATATGTATTGCTATAGTGACAGGTTGTCAGCCCATCGCCTAAATTACAATACACTGTAACCCTCGAGTCCCTTTTGCTGACTTCTACAGCATGCCCGGGAGGTAGGGCAGCTGGAACATTCTATGTTTTTCTTTCTCTCCCAGTCCAGTATGGAATATATTCTGTAATAACCCTCAAAACTTGTCAGACGTTTTGGAACGACCCGTTTTAGGTCGTTTTCACTCGTTTTTAACCTAAATAAAAGTCGTTTCGCCACGTCTGACAAAGTTTTGAGGGTTATTCAAGATAGACTTGAAGGTATATTGCTATAGCGACATATATTTATTTATTTTAATAGGTTTTATATTATTATTTTATTGTCAGCCAGTATTTATAATTTCAATGTCTTGTATTGTGCGTGTAAATGGAATCAAGAAAGGGAAATAGGTAAAATAAATTAAGTATTCAAAGTGCCAAGACCACGAAGAGTCAATCTAGAGTTGGTGAAGTAAACAAGACAATATAATTATTTTTTGGCGGCAAGTTTACATTCAATTAGAATTTTGTTGAACTTTCTTAAAGGATTAGACACTATTCAGGAGCGGCGTGACTTTATACGAATCAGTAAGTTAGTTATTTTACGTTTTGGAAAAAAAGTGTCTTATCGTAATGACATTTTGGTCGTTTACGCTCTGCCTACATAACATAACATAAAAAATACTTTATTGCACGTAAGAAAAAAAATCGTACAACACAACAGATAACAACAAAAGACAAATATAGCAAAGGTGGCCTTATTGCTAAGGTAGCAATTTCTTCCAGGCAACCGTTTTATGTATTTTTGTGAAACTTATAGTGCTGTGTTACATTTAAAACAAGAAACCAAAAATTTTACTGGTAAAATCATACCCACAAACACGTATTATGTGACAAAATATTATTTTTAAATCAGACACGAAAAAATAGACTTAGCACATGCTGCTCCATGAGCCATATCGACCGCCTTGCATTTGACCCAGCGAGATGCACTCATCTACATACTAAGCGGTGATACACCGAGCGCAACATACTAAGCTGCGACGTACCGAGTGCGCTGAACCGGCGAAGAGTGCTCTACTTTGTACTGAATTAATGATGCTGCAACGAACGACTTGCTGACATTTTAAAAATTATCTTAACCTTTTACAAGTCCGTGTTATTTGATAAAAAAAATGGTTGCGTGTACTTATGTACGCGCGTGAGGAGATATACTTTCTTTTTTCATTTTTGTTGCTTTTATTTTTTTCCATTCCTGACATATTTTTTTTTGGCGTTTTCGACATTTGTCATTTTCCACTATCAATAATATTCCCTAACGTAACACCCTTAAATAAGTAAACCTTCAAAAATATTTAATTATTTAATAGACCCGAATGCAACTGAAACTGAACTCAATAATAAGGTATACCAAAAACTTACGAATAAAAACATTCTTTTTTTATCAACATACACCTGAAGACGCATAGGTTTATACATATACATACATACATATAATCACGCCTTTATCCCTAATGGGGTAGGCAGAGCGTAAACGACCTAAGCAAAGGTCGTTTCGCCACGTCTGACAAGTTTTGAGGGTTATTACAGATGATCATGACGTATATTGCTATAGTGACAGGTTGTCAGCCCATCGCCTAAAATTGTAATATACTATAACCCTTGAATCCATTAGCTGGTTTTTACAGCATGCTCTGGAGGTGATTTTTTTATCAATAGGGATAAAATTACGATTTTATTTCAGACTTCTACCGGGTGTAAGGGACAGCGTCCCGCAAACTCATAGGGATTGCTCAGTCATAAAAACTAAGCAACATTCACCAAGAAATTATTTCAGGAGACGAAATCATTTTCGTATGGAATAGCATTTTTTTTATTTCCTGAAAGAAAATCCTAGTGGTAGTTCAGTTTCATTGACTGAACAACCCCTGCCAGTTTGCAGGACGCTGTCCCTTACACCCCGTATAAGACAAGCCGTTTTCTGCGCGACCTCGTGACATTCGATCGACGCAATATCCTGGCGACCACACATTCCTGGCGCTTCCTCACGAACAAGCCTGCCACCTCCGCAATACTTGACATGCCTTTCATTATCGATAGAGCGGGATTCAAATATCTAAATAATTTGAATTACATACATATAATCACGCTTTTTTCCCTAATGTGGTAGGCAGAGAGTAAACGACCTAAACAAAGGCCGTTCCGCCACATCTGACAAAGTTTTGAGGGTTATTTAAGATAGATTTGTAGGAATTGCTGTAGTGACATATATTTATTTATTTTAATAGGTTTTATATTCATTTTATTGTCACCCAGTATTTATAATTTCAATGATTTGTATTATGCGTGTAAATGGAATCAAAAAAGGGAAATGAGGAAAATAAATTAAATTAATGACAGCGAGTTTGAGTTCGTATCACAAATGTCATTTCAGTACAAAGTGGCCTGTCAAATCCATACTTCATATTGCTCTCAAGTTTGATATCGCTTCATAAATACGACCCTAAGTATTCAAAGTGCCAAGACCACGAAGACTCAATCGAGAGTTGGTGAAGTACACAAGACAATATAATTATTTTTTGGCGGAAAATTTAGGTATATTGCTGTAATGCTAGGTTGTCAGCCCATCGCCTAAATTGCAATATACTGAAACCCCCGGATCCCTTAGCTGGTTTGTACATCATGACCATGGAGGAAAAGTAGCTGGCATATTCTATGTTTTCTCTCGCTCCTAGGCCAGCATGGAAGAATTTGAAATAAAGTGCAAATATTTTAAGGGCAAAAAAACACTTACTACTTTTCCCAAATCAGAACAAAACTATCGATCGGTAGATTGAAGCACTGTGGAAGTCAGTTTTTTTTTATTTTGGCCCAAATAAATATTATTATTATTCTTTGTCAACATTGTTCCAAAATCCTGTACTGCGGTCTGCCTGCCATACCAAGCGTGGTGACTTGGTGAGTATGGGACTCAGTTAAATACACTCAATTAAACTAGGCCCAAATCTAATTAAGAGCTATCTCGCAAAAACCATATCTCGCAAAATAAAGACATTTTCAAAACTTTTCTCTGTCTCTTCCTTAGATATAATAGTACCGGGCAGTTACTAGCGAAATTATTGGCCACTCTCGGCACAAAATTTCGATAGTAACTCCAGGTACTATTTGCTCCTCAATTCATTACTTCCAAAAAAATCCTTAGGGCTAAATCTAAGGAAGTGACAGAGTTTTTTGTATATATTAATTATTTGAATGTATATATTAATTGAATGTATATATTTTGCGACTTATGATTTTTTAACGAGTGAGGGCGCCACCGCCACATAATGACTGAAGAAAAATGAACGAGTAAGTAAGGCCCGTATTCATAATCAGCTCTTGAGTCTGACAGCATGTTTAAGTTCGTATCAGAAATGTCATTTCAGTAAAAACGAACTGTCAAACCTACACTAAAGATTGCTATCAATCTAGAGATCGCTTTATAAATACGACCCTAAGTGAAGTAGTGAGATAATCGGGACCTAAATTCGCTCCTTTTAGTCCTAAATCAAATTACCCGACTGATTTAAAGGTAACGCGAGTTTCCTGTACTCGTATTAACTCTTCATTAGCAGAGCACGAGCAGCCCAAATTGAAGAGCAGCTTTTCTGGAAACAATACTCTATTTTCGACAGTTTTAGGTACAAAATCGCGTAGCTGGGAAATTAACAAGCTGATTAATTTTAGTAAAAGGGATAAGCAAAATATACGTAGCTGTTTAATAATAGAATTTTACATACATATAATCACGCTTTTATCCCTAATGTGGTAAACAACGGTCGTTCTTCCACGTTTGACAATGTGTTGAGGGTAATTTAAGATAAATTTGTAGGTATATTGCTGTAGTGACAGGTTACCAGCCCATCGCCAAAATTGTAATATACAGAAACAACATGCCCGGGAGGAAATGCAGCTGCTACATTCTATGTTTTTCTCTCGCTCCCAGTCCAGCATGGAAGAGAATTTTTTAATAGAATTTTAGCGTGTTAACAAATACACAACACTTTCTAGTGTAATTGGATATTTTGTTTAAAATGTGATTTTGAAAAGTATTTTACTTCGCTTTGAAATATGCCAGTATTTCTGGGAATTCAGTCTCACACCTAAATACATAGTGAAATGTTTGAGTACTAGCAGTACTAGTATAATAGAGAGAAGAGACGTCAAAGTTAGTTGGTTGTATTACTTGTAGGTCTGTGTTGTAGGTACTACATACATACATACATACATACATATAATCAAGCCTTTATCCCTTATGGAGTAGGCAGAGCGTAAACGACCCAAACAAAGGTCGTTCCGCCACGTCTGGCAAAGTTTTGACGGTTATTTAAGATAGATTTCTAAGTATATTGCTGTAGTGACAGGTTGTCAGCCCATCGCCTAAATTACAATATACTGAAACCCTCGGATACATTAGCTGGATTTTACAGCATGCCCGGGAGGAAATGCAGCTGGCACACTCTATGTTTTTCTCTCGCTCCCAGGCCAGCGTGGAAGAAAGTTGTAGGTACTCTCAAAATAATAAACAGATTTCAAAAACACTTTAATTTTTTCGGTTTTCTTGTCAATGTGATATTTTAGTATATGTTTAGTGATTATAAATATATATTTCTGTTGATGAAATATTTAAATTGTGCACGTCTTATCTGTTTTACGTTTTATGCTATCACTCTTTTATTAGGTCTGCTGAGAAATTTCTTATTTCTTTGTAGAAATAAGCAGTGCCTGTTGTGTCTTAATTCCTTATGTAATTGTTCTGTGTATGTTCATGTGTACAATAAATTGTTAAATAAACAATAAATAACTAAAACTATCCCTGTTAGATATTGTTTTTTTTTTTCTACAGCGAGAAAATATCTTATTTCCAAGGAAAAGTTGACTTAGCAGCGATGCAGTAGGGTCGGAAAGCTAGTATAGTAAAAATAAAATACAATATTCAAGTAGGCCGACTATTTAACTTCTCAGAAAGAAGTCAAATTTACTTAGTTTAGAACTCTAGAAATTATTTATATTTCATCGTGTACCCAAAATTCAACTTACAGACCTTATGTAAAATAAACTTCGCTACTTTTACTGATTAAGTTAGCTAAGTTAAATAATATTCGTGGCTGAGTTTTATATTAAATGGGATATTTTCAAAAAGGCAGTATGCAATGGTATATACGGTTAGTTGTCCTCATGTTTTCACTTGGGTTATCTATGGATTTATCAGAAAACAACAAGATATTTTTCCATGCTGGACTGGGAGTGCGAGAAAAACAAAGAATGTGCCACCTGCATTTCCTCCCGAGCATGCTGTAAAAAACAGCTAAGGGATCTGAGGGTTTCAGTATATTGTAATTTAGGCGATGGGCTGACAACCTGTCACTACAGCAATATACGTACAAATATATCTTAAATAACTCTTGAAACTTTGACAGACGTGGCGGAACGACATTTGTTTGGGTCGTTTACTCTCTGTCTACCCCATTTGGGATAAAGGCGTGATTATATGTATGTATGTGTATGTACAAGATATATTTTAATAGGTAGATAAATGAATCGTAAATATCGATTTCTCCTTAAATCAAACGTCAATTGGTAACCTTCATAAACGAGGATTTGGATCCACTGGATCCAGTAAATGGTATAAAATCGTGTCTGCTCTTTATGATATCATAAAATATCTTATTTTATTTCAGTCATCCGGATCTCAACCGTAAAGAGCCGAATGAGTTACATTTACATAAATAATCTCTTGAATGTGTAGTTATGTTTATTTATGATTTATATTAATTCGATACTAAAAATAAAACTAACAAAAATGAAAGTAAAGCTAGGTATATACAATTTTAGACAAAAATCCTGCCTTGAATGGTACCCGATGCAAATGTGCCCATGCCACTGGCTACGTTTCCGCGCTGCATACATAGCCAGTGAAATGCGCTGCACCAGGTATTATTCTGCACGAGCTTCTGCCTTAATTTTGACTTTGACTTTGACTTTAAGGTCCCTCAAGCGCTGCCCCAACTGTTTCACAAAGGCCCTATATTTAACCTTTAATTAAAATGCTTTATAAAATTCTTGCATGCTGGACTGGAAGCGAGAGAAAAACATAGAATATGTCAGCTGCATTTACTTCCTTGCATGCTGTAAAAACCAGCTAAGGTATCCGAGGGTTCCAGTATATTGTAATTTAGGCGATAGACTGACAATCTGTCACTAAAGCAATATACCTACAAATATATCTTAAATAACCTTCAACACTTTGTCAGACGTAGCGGAACGATTTTTTTTAGGTCGTTTACGCTCTGTGTACCCCATTAGGGATAAAGGCGTGATTATATGTATGTATGTTAATTATAATCCAAGTTTTGTTTGAAAGTATTGAAATACCCACACATGCAAATTTTCACTGTACATAACACATTTCCCAGAATGAAATATGATTTCCTGCAATGTATTGATATCGCTGCATGCCACGTTCAACACCCACGGTCTCGAAACCAAATATTTGTTCTCGAAATTCACTGATGTATGGAATCGAGTTTAAAACTCACTGTAATACAACGTGTGGGATGAACAATGCTTTAGTTCGTCTCAATAGGAATTTGGGCTCATACTGAAATCGATATTACATTTCATGCGATAGTATTAGACATACATACATAAATCACGCCTTTATCCCTTACGGGGTAGGCAGAGCGTTTAACGCCTCGTAAAAAGCGCTTTCGCCACGTCTGACAAAAATTGAGGGCAGTTTTAGATTGTAATATGTATTGCTATAGTGACAGGTTGTCAGCCCATCGCCTAAATTACAATACACTGTAACCCTCGAGTCCCTTTTGCTGACTTCAACAGCATGCCCGGGAGGAAGGGCAGCTGGAACATTCTATGTTTTTCTATCTCTCCCAGTCCAGCATGGAAGTAATAATATTAGAAATACATGCTAATAAAAGAAATTAATTAAAGAAAGTAAAAACGGACATTACTGTTTACTGTTTTTCTCGTTCAAAAACTAAGGCGTCAAAGATACGTGACATTACGTAGATAGGTAGGTATTCTCTGTTGCAAAACCGAATAAATGATTTAGTCTCGATTATTCCAGAAAAACACTCAGACTGAGATTGTATATCGAAATGACTCAAAATATTCTCTGGACTTTATAATTGGGAAGTCAAAGAGCATTAGATTGGATGCCGGGCATTGCTGGAAGCGCACGGGTGAGGACAGCGCCATTAGGATTTATGTACATCATCAATCGTGCTTCTAAATTAGTTTTGACCGGCGCCAACAAGCTTCTGAAGTTCTAAATATAGGACAATGCGAGTCGTAGTAATACTGTAACTGGATTTTGAAGAGCATTTGGGTAATTTGAGATGAAAGCAGGTTATGTATGTGACCTTTTCAGACCTTGCGACCTTGTTATTGAAAAGCATTGAAATTCATGAATACGTACAAATTTTATTTACTGGTAAAAATCGTTTTTTTTTTGTTTTTTTTTGTCAGACGTGGCGAAACCGCCTTTTACGAGGCGTTTATCGCTCTGCCTACCCCGTAAGGGATAAAGGCGTGTTTTTTTGTATGTATGTATGTGGTAAAAATCGTACCTTAGTTGTACCTAGCTATATATTTTTTCTTAAAGGTTAAGAAGTAAAGATAAAAGAGAAAGGCAAATAAAAGTGAACAAATACAATACTTTGTGCCCTTCTTAGCTTACATAAATGACGTAAGTAGATAATTAGGTTGAAATTATGTTATACGTAGACAAAATAACATAGCTACTGAAAATAAATAATGAGTATTTACTAATACCTAATTATTTTTTGCGTAGCACTGTATCTGTTTATCGTTATGGATTTATTTATTTATTTAACTTTATGCACAAAAATGTTACATGGACGGACTTTACGCCAAAGGCATTTTCCACCAGTCTACCTTAAGGCATGTGGAAATGATAAAAATTAATAAATAAACAAGGCAGGTGCAAAAATGATCTATCCTAATAACTAACAAAGTTAGAAACAAAAAATAAAACAAAATGTAATTTAGAGTATAATTATGTATAAGTATATAATTATAACCCACTCGTATATGTTTACATATAGTACAAAACAAAATATAATAAATATCTATCTATAAACTATTATAGTGTATATATTATTATTATTATTACTAGCATGTTGTGTCCCACTGCTGTCCTAATATATATAACTAATATAATGAATATATGTTTATTATAAATAAATACATATATTCTTACAATAAGTTAGGTAACTATAACAGTGTAGACGTAAGTGTGTACACTAATTCCAAATCAATGTTCCTACAGAAGATAACATATTCGGATCGGTACGTCCTAATACGTAGGTACGGTTTGAATGCAAAAGCTAAAAACAAACTAGAGAAATGGGCTTAATTTCCTGTTTTCAACCGTCCCATTTCCCTGAATATGGCTAGAGGAAACACAGTTTTCATCCACCCACATACACTAGACTTTGATTTCCAACGTATGTTCATTCAGTCTGAATTTCCATTTCCCATAGCTTTCAACTATCGCATTGCATTACAGGTCACATACGTGTGTGTAGGAGCCATATTGCAAACTTGAATATTGCCAGTGCTTGTGCGCTATTCTGAGCTAGTGTAATGAATGAAGTATTTTTAAATGTTTTTGGTTGTTAAATATCCACATTCTATTAAACGCCGACACGAGTTTTTACAGTTAGAGCCCGATGGTGTAGTGGATAGGGCCGCTGCCTCCTGAGCGGGAGGTCGTGGTTCGAATCCCACCACGTACCAATGTGTTTTTCGGTTTTCGAATTTCATATGTACGTTTATTCGGCGCTTTTTCCGTGCTTCGGAAGGCACGTTAAGCCGTTGGTCCCGGTTAATATCGTTTAATACCATAGATATTAGTCGTTAAGCCATATCAGAGGCCAGTGCAAGCATTGGCGGCTTGAAAACTCTGACCTAATCTAGGATTGGGTCTGGTTTCCCTTCTGGGTTGCGGAGGTCAGATGGCAGTCGCTCTGTGTAAAAACCAGTACCCTCGTTCAATCCCCTAGATTAGGTAGCCGACCCCGTGAGATACGGGATAAGGCTAGGGAGGGAGATGACGAGTTTTTACAGTTTCGTCATACTTTAGAAGTGTGTATCTGTGAAACTGTAAATAATTTAAAAAATTAAAGGTATTCTAGTAGTGAAGACTTTCATTGTTATTATAACCACGTATATTTTACTTTCATCATATAAGTTTTATTCGTCCAATCTACGTAACAGTAACAGCCGTTTTGGCCATTTTTGGACGACAATGTCTTAAGAGTTTAAACGGAAGAACTGCAGTAATTGCAAAATAGAGTTGTAATAAAAAGGTGAAAAATCCCTGAAATACGAAAATTATGAAAATATTGGACAGCGTCCCGTAAACTGATAGGGGTTGCTCAGTCAACGACACTGATCAACTTCCACCAGGAAATTGTTTCACGAAGAGGAAACAAAAATGGGCTCTTCCGTACAAATTGTCTGGGCAAAAAAGCACTTCCTAAAAGAATTTCCTTGTGGAAGTTGTTCAGTGTCGTTGACAGAACAACCCCTGTTAACAACACCCGGTATAGTTTAGTTTCACTTCTAGATTCAAAAGCTTAAAAGTTCGAAAGTTCAGACAAAACTATTAATTAAAACTAAACCCACCGACCGAAAAAAGAAAGACGAAGAAGTAATCTTAGCTTCGGAAGTCATCAAAAAGTTTCTTGAATCGTTTCATTCACATTAAAAGTTAATTCCTTGCATAAAAGATTTAATTCGCAAGTAACTGTCTCTGTGGTCTAGCGGTTGAGCCATGGGCTCTCGACCCGGAGGTCCCGGGTTCGATTCCCGCGGGGGGACAATGACTTTGTGTTTTTGTTTCTAGTTTTTTTATGACATTGCAGGCTGATCATCTAATTGTCCGAAAAGTAAGATGATCCATGCTGTCGGATGGGCATGTATATATTCGGTCCTGCGTCTGATTTCGCTCTGGTAGTGTCCCATCAGAATTAGAGATTGAAGGAATAGAGAGTGCACCTGTGTGTACCGCAAACACTTGGGCACTAAAAACTAGTTCTGCGCAGTTGGCCGATCTCTGGAAGATTGGCTGCCATCGCCGAAAATCGGTGGGAGGACTATTATTACTATAACTAAGAAAGATTGAATATGTTTTGATTAAAATAGAGCATTTGAAAATTACTTAGGGCCGTATTTATAATCAGCTCTTATCAGAAATGACTTATCGAACTGGCCTGTCAAATCCATACTTAATATTGGTCTCAAGTT
Source organism: Scrobipalpa costella (assembly GCA_949820665.1). NCBI lineage: Eukaryota > Metazoa > Arthropoda > Insecta > Lepidoptera > Gelechiidae > Scrobipalpa > Scrobipalpa costella. The sequence goes on from OX463299.1 coordinate 7,314,644, forward strand.
TGAAATCGCTTCATAAATACGACCCTTACAGTAGTGGTTTGTTAAGCGATTACAAACTTGAAACAAAACACAACACTTCTTTATTTACAAAATAAAACAATATTTACAATACAAATTGCTTGCTCTGTGGTTCGTAATTGAACTTTGACTGACCATTTCGTTTGATCTCCAATAATTTAACATATTAAATAATTTATAAATAAAATTGTACTGATATTTCAATAAAAACTTTCTTATTTACTTATCTTTCAAGCTGGACTGGGAGCAATAGAAAAACATAGAATGTGACAGCTGCATTTCCTCCCGGACATGCTGTAAAAACAAGCTAAGGGATTCGAGGGTTTCAGTGTATTGTAATTTAGGCGATGGGCTGACAACCTGTCACTAAAGCAATACATAGATCTATCTGAAATGACCCTCAATACTTGTCTAAAGTGGCGCAACGACCTTTGTTTGGGTCGTTGACGCTCTCCCTACCCCATTAGGGATAGGGGCGTGAATATATGTATGTTTGTATTTTCTTAGCCGATAAGCAAAATTTTATATTGTGTTTGTCCTTATCCCGCCTTCATTCTAAGTATTTATCTTTGCCACGACCATACTGAACTTACACAGATGCGTAAGACAGGGCATTAAGTAAAATTAAACAGGTAGGTAAGTTCCAGTATTACGAAAAATAAAACATTCTTTGAATTCCTATTTGTTGAAAAATTCACACTTAACTTTTCAGGCCGATTACACGACAAAATTTATGGTTTATTTGTATAAATCTTTGCGTTCTATTCTTTGTAAATATTTTGGCATGTCAACGGCCCCGATAGTCAACAGCAAGAACAAGAAATACGCAAAATAAATATACTGGGCCGATCGCCAATACGATTCACGTTTTGATGACCAGCGGAGGAAATGGCTCGCGGCCAGGAACCTATTTCTGATGTTTATATCCTACCTATCACTAATATTTTGTTATTTAGTTTAGGCTTCCACTGACTAAAATTAGTAGTAGTATTTAGGTATAAGGGATCCGAGGGTTTCAGTAGGCGATTGGCTTACAACCTGTCACTACAGCAATATAAACCTACCTACAAATCTATCTTAAATTACCCTCAAAACTTTGTCAAACGTGGCGGAAATATTTTTGTTTAGGTCGTTTATGCTCTGCCTACCCCAGGGATTAATGCGTGGTTATATGTATGTATTTACTCGTACCTATTGAATAGCAAAATAGAGGTTAAAAGAAGTGATAGTTCTTTTCTCGTGCATTGAGAAACTCTTTCTCGCAAGCTTTTCTCACTGGCGGAACTCGACAATCTGCTTTGCCGCCGAACGCCGAAGTTCAAGGGTGATCGGTCAAATAGTCCCTTGAGGGATCATCCAATTTATAGGACTAGGGTATTGATGATAAAAAAGGTTGCATTTTCGGATAAGTAAATTACAGGGGAACCTGTCCGAAAACTAAAAGTATTCCGTGTTTCAGAGGGCAGCGCTACTAGGCGGTTTGAAAAACTCTGACACCAGGGTTCATCGGGTCGTTGTTCGACTCGAGAAGCCACTCGCTAAGTAGAAGTGAAATCTTATAGAAGTAAATATCCTGACGAACATATTACGGCTGACATTATTGCATCGATATAATTTAATTTATTTTTGAAACCTGTAATCGTAAAATAAATGAACGTAATAAAGTAAATATATATCTGAAGTAATAATTACCCTCAAAACTCTGCCAAACGTGGTCGAACTACCTTTGTTTAGGTTGTTTACGCTCTGCCTACACCATTAGGGATAAAGGCGTGATTATATGTATATATAATTACCTCTACAGCATCTATCTCTACGGCATAGCAAAATGCCTACGATTTTTCTTAAAAAGTATTAAAATACGCGCAATTTGCCCATAATTTTATATGTAACTAAATCTAACAGAGATAATTATGTTTTCCCTCCCTTATAACGGTATTATTGTAACATCATACAGCAAATAATAACAACGTTAGGTGCTTAATTAAGTTAGAAACATAGTTTCGAATAATGGAGCTTTGATCACATTTTACACTCATTACATTAGATGTACGTTTTATACAGGTTGTTCTGGAAAATAAATGAGACCAGAGGTACCTAAAAAAATTTATTTCCGAAAAGCACAATAAAAAAGGCTTTTCACATGATCGGGTCCGATCGATTGATAGTTTGGAAGGATTTCCAACATAATATATGATAATATTTGACAGCTCGTACAAGTTTTATGTAGAAAATTACATTTTCTATGACTGGTCAGATAACATTTTTTATTTTTTTATTTAAGGACAATCAACAAGGACACACACTCATACAATTCATGATAAAAAACCAAACTTAAATAATATGCTTAGTTGAGCCTTACTTAAAGATTGCCACGGCATGCACCAAATTACAAAGAAGCGGTCATATATAATATATAATATTATATATAATAATAATATCATATATAATATATAATAATAATATAAGACAAAATAGAAATTATTCTAAATTAAAACATAATAGTAGTGAGACTAAATAGAGGTATGTTATTATGCAATTTAAACATGAGATCAAATATAGTTATAGATCCACGGTCCTATAAAGAATTTGACTCGAACCGTGGCACCACGTCAACTATGTGCAAAAAGGTCGTAAAGTGGTTTACTTAAAGCTGCAATATGGACCTTACTTCTTATAAAATAAAGTTTGATTTGTCAAACAGCGAATGACATAAGAGAAGGTGATAACTATGTGAAAAAAGGCCGTAAAGTGGTTTACTTAAAGCTACAATATGGATCTTACTGCTTATAAAATAAAGTTTGATTTGTCAAACAGCGAATGACATAAGAAAAGGTGATAACCATGTGAAAAAAGGCCGTAAAGTGGTTTACTTATAGCTACAATATGGACCTTACTGCTTATAAAATAAAGTTCGATTTGTCCAATAGCGACTGACATAAAAACAAGGTATATGCCTTGATTTTTTGGTGATTTTTTCAAGCGGCGTTTGTGTATCTATTCAAACAATATTTATCTTACTGCCTATTGAGAAAAGTATTTAATGTATTCTAATTAATTATATGGTACCTAAACCTTATCTGTAAAGTCGATAAATGAGTCACATCCACGACACTCATCATTTCGGTAACAAACAATTACCGACTGAGTGACAATTAGTCACGCATGAGTAAAGACCGATATCGACTAATACGGTCAAAGTCACATCATCACAGAGGTACACAAATAGACAATAAATGCTGTTTATCCCTATTATTTCCGCGAACGTAACCACAGCTCTTTATTAATTAATAATATAATAAGTTATTGTTCTATAATATTTAATTGTTGTTTCTTAAATAAATGCTATATATTTTATTATAGATTTTGCAAAAACGGGCAGCGTTTAAAGTGAAATCATTTGCGTTTGTAGGCTATTATTTAGTAAAATTATGTTACGTCACTTTTTTTGAATAATTGTTTAACTTATTTTTCATAAGTAACTTTAAATATATCGTTATTTTAACATCACAAGCACTTTCATATGCCTCCCTTAAATTACACGGTATGTACAAATGCATACATACATACATATAATCACGCCTTTATCCCTCATGGGGTAGGCAGAGCGTAAACGACCTAAACAAAGGTCGTTCCGCCACGTCTGACAAAGTTTTGAGGGTTATTCAAGATGGATTTGTATTTTGTACGTATATTGCTGTAGTGACAGGTTGTCAGCCCATCGCCTAAATTGCAATATACTGAAACCCTCAGATCCCTTAGCTGGTTTTTACAGCATGCCCGGGAGGAAATGCAGCTGGCACATTCTATGTTTTTCTCTCGCTCCCAGTCCAGCATGGAAGAAATGAACGAAAATTTATAACAGTAGGTACTATAATTTAAAAAAAATTACAGCTATAGAAACTTTTGACGCTGAACCTCTAGAGAGAAAGTTTATCTGTATTACTTCGTACAATATGAAAGAAAGAAAATAATAAATTAATTTCTGGCAGGACTCGAACCTACCATTACATATGAAATATTGCATTTTCCTCACTTTTATACATACATACATAAATCACGCCTTTATCCCTTACGGGGTAGGCAGAGCGTTTAACGCCTCGTAAAAGGCGCTTTCGCCACGTCTGACAAAAATTGAGGGCAATTTTAGATTGTAATATGTATTGCTTTAGTGACAGGTTGTCAGCCCATCGCCTAAATTACAATACACTGTAACCCTCGAGTCCCTTTTGCTGACTTCTACAGCATGCCCGGGAGGAAGGGCAGCTGGAACATTCTATGTTTTTCTATCTCTCCCAGTCCAGCATGGAAGAATCACTTTTATAGCATTTTATATTAGTTTATGATATTATAATGGTACTTATATACTAATCTATTGTACCTATTCGTATGTATGTAATTAGTACGTACATAGTCTATGTATTCTATTTAAATGTATAACTATAGTAACTGCACTATCCCGCATAATATTATCAATCTACTCCTTTACCCAAAACTTGCCTAGCAAAAATTGCTACCCTAGCAATAAGCTCGCCTAGTTGTACTCTGTTTGTTTTGTAATGTTTGTTCCTGTACAATGTGTTTTTATGTGCAATAAAGAATATTTTATTGTATTGTATTATATGAAATAAAAATAACATTTTGAGTGCTAAATCCTCAAAAATAGTATTACTTCGGTTCTCGTTATACTATTTTTCTCTGAGAAATGAAACAAATTAGGTCACATGTAATATTTCGGTTTGTTTCAGTTAGAATATATGTTTTTTTTATTTTAAGAACAACATAGGGAATATTTATTCTGAAATGGCAATACAATTTTATTCTGACGTGAAGCGTCTATAACGCTGTTCCTATCACATTAAGTTTGGCCACAGTATAATTTTATACCAGCAAGAGTATTTCATACACTTGAATATGTTTTAAGATTTTTGAAGTTGTTTACTACATTCGTAATCCCTTCTTCAAGCCCTATGTCCCTGAAGAGGCATAACAGGACTTCATCATCATCACATTCGTCATACTAATTTAAATTACAGGTTAGGTTCGCATTGTTCGGCAAATCAGCCATCAGTTTTTGAGGTTTCAGTTACAGTTTCGAATGTCTAGCCAATTTCGGACACAGTGAGCGAGTACCTAGACGTTATGCTGTTCCCAATTTGTACTGTGGTTTAGTGAAACCTTTTATTACATTAACGCTTTGAGTGGAAAGGTCGAAATGTTTCAGCTGAACAGTGCTCGGTTATTTCAGACGCGTGTGGGCGGGATTTTTACACATTACGTATCCCACATTTATTATTGCTGACTGCCTCAGGTGCTTTCAAATTATCCATGCCTACGCGAGTGATATTATTATCTTTTACATACGTACATAAATGCTTGAAAATCCTGAAAAAGGTATCCATGTTAAATAAATTATTAGTAAAACACGAGGAGAAAATCTTTTGAAAAATAAAACAAAGCTGTGATTGATTGACAACTGACGAATCACGCTGATGTCGTTACTCGCAGCAACAACGCTCTTTACTGCTAAACGGAAAACATTTTCCACGTTTAACTTTAAAACAGGAATAACTCCACAAGTCATAATATGCAACGAAACTGCGACAATGGCTGGCGCCGGGTTATTCCCGCTCGGACAACATTCGTCCGCTTTTAGCACCGCGCAATAATTCCAAATATTTATGCATGCACATTTGCATTGTAATATTTAGTGCTGGGAACGCGGCGCAGGGGGTGTGACGTAACAGTGCGAAATGTACGTAACCCACATACGCTCCTGAAATAACCGTGCATGGCCACAGATTATACCGGGTGTAAGGGACAGCGTCCCGCAAACTGGTAGGGGTTTGCATATAACTAAACAACTTACACAATGATTTTTTTTCTGCAATTGGAATTCTTCCCCATATGTAATTTTTGAATGGGGGAAGTCTGTTTATTTTACAGTTTCTGAAAGAATTTAATAGGGAAAGTTATTCAGTTTTGTTGATTGAGCAACATATTTTCAGTTTTTTTTTTCAGCTGTGTCTTACAGCCTGTATTGTATGGTGGTCCTGCACTGAACGATTCCCTAAAAGCGGATTATTCTGCGCGCGACGCCGGAATGCGTTCATGAGAAGAGTTATGGCATTTATAAGCGCTCTACTTTTTGTACATAGAGTCATCATTACTTCATACTTCCATGCTGGACTGGGAGAGATAGAAAAACATAGAATGCTCCAGCTGCCCTTCCTCCCGGGCATGCTGTAGAAGACAGCAAAAGGGACTCGAGGGTTAGTGTATTGTAATTTAGGCGATGGGCTGACAACCTGTCACTATGGCAATACACATTACAATCTAAAATTACCCTCAATTATTGTCACACGCGGCGAAAGCGCCTTTTACGAGGCGTTTAACGCTCTGCCTACCCCGTAAGGGATAAAGGCGTGATTTTATGTATGTATGTATGAGTCATCATTAGTAGGTCTTCATTTCAGCTGCGATTAAACGTTTTGACCTTTAATATTTTTTGGTAAAGAAAAGAGTCACAACGCCTCAAACTATAGAAATCCTATTAAATAACATTATAATTTGCAAAATCGTCATAGCGTTAAGTGAATCTTTCTTTAATTAACAATTTTTAATAAGAATTATGCTACAAAGAAATTGTATGGAATAATAATTTGAATTATAGTAGTAATGTATGTGGCTCTTTCAATGCGCAACTTATTTCATAACGAACAAGAATACAAAAATAAATTCCAAGAACTCTAGAATACTATTAAGGCAGTTTTACTCTGCTCCGTATACGTTTCCGTGAAAAATATATGGAAGCTGTCAAACATTTTCGCGCCAACCGATACAATTTCTCACGGATACGAACCGAATACGAAGCAGTGCAAAACCGCCCTTAGGGAAGTAAATTGAGCATTTTCTAGAATCCTCACTATATTACGTGCCCTATTAAGTGTAATATCAAGTGACAGTTCCACAAAGGAGCCCCCCGATGACCTGACACTGTTTCTAGTCTCTACAAAGGCGCCATTGCGAATAATGAACAATGAACGTGTTAGTTAGCCAGCTGATTCTTAGAAATGGCGTCTATAAAAGGCACGTGTCGCACAATATCGAATATATTTTACTGAATTTCATCAATAATATTAATTGGGTTCGTGTTTATATTATTTTGACCTTGTTCACAGATATTGGATAAAAAAAATGAAGCGTTGTGACATGTGTGTAACCATTGGGAATAAAATATTTTCCAAACGTACTAATCATGGGACTAAGAAGTTCCCGTTTTTTGTTACTTGCAGTTATCTCGAAAACGATGCGTCGTACGAAGCTTCCTAAATAGTCCAAACAAAGTTCCGAAGTCAAAATTCCTGCTTCCGACATTTCCGTCCAGATCCTGATATGAGCATTCATTTACCAATCTATTTTCTTATTGAAGCGTGGGCAGTCAGCCGTCTTTTATTTGTTTCACACCGATCGAAGAGCAGCATCTGTAACTCGGTGATCTTTATTAGAGTAATAAACTTCTCAAGTGGAATTTGTAGGTCAAAACTTTTATAACCCTTATCCCGACTGGTGCGATTTCTACATTGCAAGTAATTCATCAATCTCTGCTTTTCTCGGTCGTGTTTTTCACTAGCTTAAACACGATAGCAATATACGTATACATAAATGAACCTTAAAGTTTGTTAGCCGTGGCGGAACGATCTTTGTTTTTGATAAGGATTGATTGTATGTATGTAAACACGATACAGTAATGTATAGTACAATCTTCTGGACGAGTGAGGTCAAGGATTTTGGTATAATTTTCAGTCGATTGTCTCCTCCCACGCACAGTTTAAGATTGGCTTAAGGTGGATGTCGATCAACGGAATCGAATTAAATCGATTTCAATCCTCGTTCCCTGGCCGAGATGGTTTATTGTTGAGTGAGGCAACACAGCTTTGAAGTGTTTTGGCCTGGTGAACTGAAGGTCGTCAGTTTGGTTCCTACTTACATCCATTTAGTACGATAAAACTGGATTTGTTTTGTTTATTTTTTACCATATTTTGTGAAAAAGAAAGGCCAAAAGTAAGAATAGGACAAAACGAAGGGAGGGACGCTAGTGCAAAATTTTTACTTTATTTTGTGACATAGATATAATTTTCTTTGTAATAGACTCACTTGTGAGTTTTTAAAAGTGTTCTTAGGAATCTATTTGGAAAAAAATGATTTTACTTTCTTTTAAATCCGTTAAGACAATTTTGATAGTCAGTTACTAATTTATCAGGAATTCTTAATAACTATAACTTGACGTCAAAGCTTCACTTTTCACATTGAAATAACTGTTTTTTTTTAAGTGTGAACGATCTATTATTGTAGAATCAAATAAATCTTATAAAATCCATCAGAAAAAGTAAAAGTTATTCAAGCTATGCTAGTTGGCAGTAAAACCACAGAGTAGAACTTTGACAAGCCCATTCCCTGCTGTTTGAAACTCATCAAGATTGCAAACTGAGAATGAGAAGCCAACAAGAGAAGTTGTTCAGCCACATTATATTGTATGGTAGACGTAAGTTTCTACTTCCAAGGAACTTCAGTACAATGCAAAGCTAAGTATGGTTTCCCATTTTAACATGTAGTTCTATAACGTGCCTATTTTTGTTAACCTATTTTTTTATTTTCCATTTTCCAGACAATTTGTATTGAAAAGCAAATTTTTTTTTTATTTTCTGAAAGATATTTCGGGTTGTTTAGTTTAGTTGACTGGACACACAGGCGTCACTTAACTGCGCGCAAGGTTGCCCTCAACAAGCATTCAATGCTTTTTGCATACCACACACGTGCGTCACCTTACGCTCTACGCGCGCGTAGCTACGTGTGTTTTGTAGGCAATGCAAAAACCATTGACAGCGTGTTGAGCGCAACCTTGCGCGCAGTAAGAGACGCCTGTTTGTTGCTGCACTTACGCCCTGTATAGTATAAAGATAAAACCCACCAAGGACAGTATGATCGGATTTTCTTTATTAAATGATGCACTTGTTATATCAATATTGATATATTGTAATTATAAAACGGTTATTTATAGATAGAAACTCCTCAGCAACTAGACAAAAGAGCTAGTGTAGTAATTCGTGCGAATTGGACTTTACAAACCGCACAACCATTTCTAACACTGCTGGACTGGGAGCGAGAGACAAACATAGAATGTGCTAGCTGCATTTCCTCCTGAGCATACTGTGAAATCCAGCTAAAGAATCCGAGGGTTTCAGTATATTACAATTTAGACGATGGACTGACAACATTTCTCTACAGCAATATACCTACAAATATGTCTTAAATAACCCTTAAAATTTTGTCAGACGTGGCGAAACGACCTTTGTTCAGGTCTTTTTCGCTTTGCCTACCCCATTAGGGATAAAGACGTAATTATATGTACGTATGTAAACCGCACAACTCAACATTGCGAGGTAACTGACTCTGCGGCTAGCAGAAACTAGAAACTTCAACGATCCGTTCTGTCTACGCTTCGTACAAAGTTCCAACTTACATACCCTATCCCCGCTATCCTCACCGTTGTGCTTTCAACTTGAACTGTCAAAAGCAGAACCTCTGCTACTCCCAACCGGGACGACTTTTTTATGTTAAAAGCCACTACGATTTTTGGCATAGTTTTGGCAATGTTGAAAATAAAAAAGAAAAATTCTTGCGGCCACTGGTGGCATCAGTGGTATGTGAACTTTCCATTGTATGCCAGGCCCTACTAAAATGTATTTAAATTACTGTTCTGGGTGTAGGTGATCCTTGTTTTAGTTTCTATGAATATCTGTCACATCTCTCTAGCCTTATCCCATATCTCATGGGGTAAGCTACCTAATCTAGGAGATTGAACGAAGGTACTGGTTTTTACTCAGAGCGACTCTGCCACCTGACCTCCGCAACCCAGAAGGGAAACCAGACCTAATCCTATATTAGATCAGAGTTTTCAAGCCGCCAATGTTTAGCACTGGCCTCTGATATGGCTTAACGACTAATATCTACGGTATTAAACGATATTAACCGGGACCAACGGCTTAACGTGCCTTCCGAAGCACGGAAAAAGCACCGAATAAACGTACATATGAAATTCGAAAACCGAAAAACACATTGGTACGTGGTGGGATTCGAACCACGACCTCCCGCTCAGAAGGCAGCGGCCCTATCCACTACACCATCGGGCTCTCATGGATGGATGGATATGGATGTCTGTCTATACCGGCCTAAATTACACGCGATCCTGAAGTTCGCGGAGTTAGTTACAGTACCCAATACCTACTACCTCTATATTACTAAGTATGAAAGGAGCTGGCTGATATTAATTAAACTTCTCAATACGTGTAAAGTTGATCGGTAAGCTCTTTGATGTTAGATTGTATATTGAAATCGTAATAGTAATTATGAAGCATTACATTACACGGGAATTTCCCCAATCAATATTATTTAAGACTTTCATGCTGGACTGAGAGTGAGAGAAAAACATTTCCAGCTGCATTTCCTCCCGGGCATACTGTAAAAACCAACTAAGGGGTCCGAGGGTTTCTGTGTATTGCAATTTAGGCGATAGGCTGACAACCTGTTACTACAGCAATACTCAATACTGCAATACTCTACAAATTTATCTTAAATAACCCTCAAAACTTTGTCAGGCGTGGCAGAATGACATTTGTTTAGGTTGTTTACGCTCTGCATACCCCATTAAGTATAAAGTCGTGATTATATGTATGTATGTAATATTAATAAAGTACCTTGCCTTGGCAACCAAACATATTTACAAAATTTTGCTTAGAGTAGACATTTGCAAAACTTCTGATATTATGTATGAGCACGAAACGAACTCCGCGGAACTTACTAGGTAGTAAGTGTCTGATTGATACTTATTATAAGTTACGATTATGAGTTAGAAAAGTTCCCTAATAATACCTACAAGTGAGTGCGGAGTGAACAGAGGAGTCAAATAAAATTGTATGTATGTATCTATAGTATGTATGTATTTACTTATTTTAGTAATATTTATATAAGATATTTAATATGTAATACAATTTATTTAGTTATTGTATGATCGTAGTATAGTATAGTTGAATTACAGACATTATGAATTACCTACATTCTTTTTTACTGTTCATGGTACCTAATTTGTATTCTTATTGTGGACGTCTTGTCCGCGTTACGTTTTATGCAATCTCACTTCTTAGGTCTGCTGTAAGACATTTCATTTTAGAAATAAGCAGTTCCTGTTGTGTCTTGATTCGCTATGTAATTGTTCTGTGTATGTTTCTGTGTACAATAAATTGTTAAATAAAATAAAAACGTTATCAGTGATCATATCAAATAACTATTATAATTCCATGATAGACTGGGAGCGAGATAAAACATAGAATGTGCCAGCTGCATTTCCTCCCGGGCATGCTGTAAAAACCAGCTAATGGGGCTTTTAATTTGAGGGTTTCAGTATAATGTAATTTAGGCGATGGGCTGGCAACCTGTCACTACAGCAATATACAGATCTATCTTACAACCCTCAAAACTTGTCAGACGTAGCGGAATGGGCTTTGTTTGGGTCGTTTACGCTCTGCCTACCCCATTAAGGATATAGGCGTGATAGTATGTATGTATGTATATATTATGAAGATAACTTACAGTTCATACAAGTTGTATGCAAAAAATATGATCTTTTTATACGAGCTGTCAGATATCATTATAATAGTGACCAGGGTATGATGATATTAATTGACCAGCTAGTACTTCATTGAAACAAATCACATGACGCCCTGAGGATCGTGACACCAATATTTCTTAACAAAGCAATCTCTGTTATGTCTAGACTAGAATCTAGATTGTAGTTCTAACTAGGCCCTAACTAGGAGCAATTGCAGGACCAGACAGGAATTAAGGACGGTGGAGAGAAATTAGAACATAGGTAGAGCTAAAATGCGAATTTCGTATTATACTCTCCGTCGCACGCTATCACGTATTAGGTAAGAGAGTTATAAAAGAGGAATCTTTCTTAATTACTCTATCAGGTAGTATAACGACGGACTTTATACTCAGCTTTGTTCTAAAGGCATACTTAGCAGTACTCACCTATAATTTTATAAAATTCCACCCTCTGTGAAACTTAATACTTAAGTAGCTAGTCAAAGGCTGTACGAGCATCTACAAACTACGAATACGTAATTAAAAAACTTTCTTTTAGCCATTTAAAAGTGGATCAAATCCATACAGATATAAATAAACTACTGTAGCGCACATAGATGGCGCCACATCAACAGTCCTGAAACGCGGTATCGAAGTTTGCTCGGCGATCTGCATATATACAACTTCCTAACTAATCCAGTTGGTCTCCGGTCCCTTGGTCACAACACCCGACCAGGTGGGTGATTACCCTTTTCCCATCCGTCATCAATATGCCAACTGGCCTTCAGGAAATACTCCTAAACTACGCGCAAAAAATCATTTCGTGGAGCAAGTGAAAAACATAGAATGTGCCAGCTGCATTTCCTCCTAGGCATGGTGTAAAAACCAGCTAAGGACTTCGAGGGTTTCTGTATATTGCAAGTTAGGCGATAGGCTGACAACCTGTCACTACAGCAATTTACCTACAAATCTAGCTTCATTAACCCTCAAAACTTAGTCAGAAGTGGCGCAACGACCTATTTTTAGATCACTTACGCACTGCCTCCCCCATCAGGGTTAAGGCGTGATTATATGTATGTCTTCGGTATAATTGGAGGTTGAAGTAAACCGTAAGTGTGCGTTGGGCTTTAGGTATCTATACATTGTAGAATTGTAGATATCTTGCTTCCAAATATGGTCTGATGTAGGCTAGGGATCAAATGCCGCTGAATGCTGCCCATGCGGTATTAGTGCCCACAATTAGCTGAATTGGTTATTTATAGAGCGAGCTAGGAATTCCTGGTGAGCAAGATCTGTAGTTTATTTGTGATTTCAATTTAGATACGTTTATGTAGGTAGGTACTTGAAAATCTTAAACATATCAGATATGACAGTAAAATCTTAGGCTACACGGATGCAATTCTAACATATATACATGCATACAATCACGCCTTTATCCCTAATGGGGTAGGCACAGCGTCAATGACCCAAACAAAGGTCGTTCCTTAAACGGTCGGTCGGTCGTTAAAAGTTTTGAGAGTTGTTTAAAATAAATCGGTATCTGGCTGCAGTGACAGGTTGTCAGTCCATTGCCTAAATTAAAATACGCTAAAACCAAGGAATCCCTTAGCTGGTTTTTAAAGCATGCCCGGGAGGATATGCAGCTGCATATAATATCCATATAATATAATGTTCCAGCTGGCATATTCTATGTTTTTCTATAGTTTACAGTCCTAGCAATCAATTTTCAAGAACAAGCAATTCTAACTCCTATTGTTATTGAACTTAAACAGAGCAAGTCAAGCTAGATAGAGCAAGTCTAATTGCTTTCAACAGTAAAACGGTCACATTCTAGAATCTTTATCTCTCTAGCGATTGGTCACCCTGCACTTACGAGCATTTAGTAATGCAGAGGACACGTGGGCGAGGGTCAATAACCTTTGAATCACTTAAATTAAGTTCGTCACCGTTTAGCAAGCTCTCTGGTAATCCCATTTGCCAATTGTCATTTGTTTTGCGTGATTCAGGTCCTGAGTTGTCGTCGGGTCTGTGATTGTAATCATAGGGTAGCTGTTCTTGGAAATATATTTGACATACATATGCACATACTATCACGCCTGTATCCCTAATTGGATAGGCGGGATAGGTTTTTTTGTTAGCCTATAGGTCGTCCCATCGCTGGGCAAATGCCCTTTGTCTCTCCAGGCGTCTCTATCTGCAGCCTCTGTCGGCCATTTAAATCTAATAAATTGTTGAAAGTCATTTCAGAAACGACTATTCCTGTAGAGCAAGTTGTAGATGTAACTACTTAAAGGTTGTCAGAATATCGAATAAAGCATACACATTATTTTTTATTTCATACCTACTCGTATAATACATTCCCACACTCGAACCCTCATAGCTCTCAACATTTCCTTTACATTATGACTGGCTGGGAAAAAACCACTGGTTAGTACAACAAAAATGTTATCGTTTTCATCAGTATATTATATATATATATATATATATATATGCAAAGAAATAAAATATATTTGAAGGAATAATTTGAATTATCATTATTATATCTGGCCTATTCGAACCCACTGCTGGGCAATTTGAATACATGAACAAAAATATAATCGTCCGCTTACGACGTTCGTTGTCGTCAGCTTTGTCAGCAACAGACAGTTCTGTAATATTCTTCCAATGACATCACATCACATCTCACATAAAGTGACACTATCTGCGCCCTTATTTTCAAACGACGTCAGCTTGTCGCAAAAATACGTGCTAGTACGACAAATGACGTCATATCTAGATAATAATAATAGTCCTCCCACCGATTTTCGGTGATGGCGGCCAATCTCGCGGAAATCAGGCAACTGCGCAGGACTTGTTTTTAGTGCCCAAGTGTTTGCGCTACACACAGGTGCACTCTCTATTCCTTCAATCTCTTATTCTGATGGGACAGATTGACTGACACGACCAGAGAGAAATAAGGCGCAGGACCGACTATTTACATGCCCATCCGACAGCATGGATCATCTTACTTTTCGGACAATCAGGTGATCAGCCTGGAATGTCCTAACCAAACTAGAAACAACAACACAAAGTTATTGTCCCCCGCCGGGATTCGAACCCGGGACCTCCGGGTTGAGAGCCCATGGCTCAGACCGCTAGACCACGGAGGCAGTTATCTAGATAATACGGTACTGTCTCTAAATCCGCAATACTTACTTTATGAATCGTCAGATGTCAACGCTTTTTGCGCACTTGACGTCACTCCTTGCTATGTATTTTGATTTAGTTACTGCAAAAAAATTCACCGTAGGTATGCTTAGTTCGAGCCAGATGGTGTAATCGACAGGGCCGCTGCCTACTAAGCGGGACGTCGTGGTTCAAACCCCACCACGTACCAATGTGTTTTTCGGTTTTCGAATTTCATATGTAAGTTTATTCGGTACTTTTTCCGTGCTCGGAAGGCACGTTAAGCCGTTGGTCCCGGTTAATATCGTTTAGTAACGTAGATATTAGTTCTTCCATGCTGGCCTGGGAGCGAGAGAAAAACATAGAACGTGCCAGCTGCATTTCGTCCCGGGCATGCTGTAAGAACCAGCTAAGGGATCCAAGGATTTCAGTACATTGTAATTTAGGCGATGGGCAGACAACCTGTCACTACAGCAATATATCTACAAGTTTATCTCAAATAACCCTCAAAACTTTGTCAGACGAAGTGGAACGACCTTTGTTTAGGTCGTTTACGCTCTGCCTACCCCATTTGGGATAAAGGCGTGATTATATGTATGTATGTATGTATGTATATTAGTCGTTAAGCCATGTCAGAGACCATTGCTAAGCATTGGCGGCTTATAAACCCTGGCCTAATCTAGGATTGTATCTGGTTTCCCTTCTGCGTTGTGGAGGTCAGGTAGCAGCACCGTGAGGTACGGGATAAGGCTAGGGAGATGATAAGGTATGCTTAGTTCACGTCAAAAAGTCTACATGGGTTATAGAAAAACAATTTAGTAACAAGTTATTTGTGTACAAGCTATATTTTTAATTATTGTTATTAATAATATGCCGGATTCCAACTAAACAAAGCGCTTGGTGTCAAACTACTATCATAAAAACATATTTGGCGTTTTTGTTGACTAAATGATAAGATTATATGAATGAAATTGTTTTATTATCTATTATTTGGCAGACAAAGTAAGATAAGTGTGATTATTTGTTGGAATCTTAAAGTTGAACGGAACGGAACATCTTTTATCATATGAAATATCAAAGAAACGTACATACATCACGCCTTTATTCCTAATGGGGTAGGCAGAGCGTCAACGACCTAAACAAATATCGTTTTGCCACGTCTGACAAGTTTTCAAGATAGTTTAAGATAGATCTGTATACGTATATTGCTGTAGTGACAGGTTGTCAGCCCATCGCCTAAATTACAATATCCTGAAACCCTAGAATCCTTTAGCTGATTTTTACAGCATGCTCGGGAGGAGATCCAGCTGGAACATTCTATGTTTTTCTATTGCTCCCAGTCCTGAATGGAAGGAATCAAAGAAACTTTTAACAATTTGGCAAATGTTTGGAAAAATGCTAAAATACACAATAATAAAAGTACTCTGATATAACTGCATATTAAAAGCAGATTTTTTATTAATATTTTTTACTACATACATATAATCACGCCTATATCCCTAATGGGGTAGGCAGAGCGTAAACGACCTAAACAAAGGTCGCACCGCCATGTCCGACAAAGTTTTGAGGGTATCTAAAATAGATTTGTAGGTATATTGCTATAGTGACAGGTTGTCAGCCCTTCGCCCAAACTACAATATATTAAAACCCTCGGATCCCTTAGCCGGTTTTTACAGCATGCCCGGGAGGAAATGCAGCTGGCACATTCTATGTTTTTTTCACGCTCCCAGGCCAGCATGGAAGACAACAACAACAAGACAACACACCTATATATTACTTACATATTTCAATATTCCTGGCTCTGCGTCATATTATCAACAGAGTATTAAATTTCAATAATGTTGTTTGCAGTAAAAATGTAACAAAGCATGTTGCATGTTTTTGAGTGTAATTTTAGATGATAATAGCAGGAATGCAAGTGAGTATTATATATTTATTTGAGTATGTATTTGTCGTTCGTCGACCCGAAAACCCACACGTATCAAGAAGATTCATATGAAATATTTGTTTATATATAACAATATATGTATAGTAAATAGGGCCGCTGCCTCCTGAGCTCCGGAGGTCGTGGTTCGAATCCCACCACGTACCAATGTATTTTTCGGTTTTCGAATTTCATATGTATATCCGTGTATGTAATTTCCGTGCTTCGGAAGGCACGTCAACCCGTTGGTCCCGGTTAATATCGTTTAACGTCGTAGATATTAGTCGTTACGCCATGTTAGAGGTCAGTGCTAAGCATTGGCGGCTTGAAAACTCTGACCTAATCTAGGATTGGGTCTGGTTTCCCTTCTGGGTTGCGGAGGTCAGAGGGCAGTTGCTCTGTGTAAAAACCAGTACCCTCGTTGAATCACCTAGATTAGGTAGCGGACCCCGTGAAATACTGGATAAGGCAAGGGAGATGATGATGATGATATAATTATATATTTTACATATAAGAATATTACATAATCACTTGTCTCACACAAAAATTTAAAATAAAAAAATAATAAAATTACTTTACTTGCCATTAAATAACTTTCAGTAAGGTTAATTACTTTTATAATTAACGATTCATAATCAAACTGTTTTATCTTTCTTTGATGCAAAACGCGAATTAAAATCCAATAACTTGGGTGTTCCGACGGGTTCCAGTACGTAAATAAAAAATCTTTATTTAGGAGGAGGAATTTGGTCAACTTATCTGTGAAGTAAAATATAAATATCACTAATCGTAATAGTCAAAGTTTTTTTTGCAGATTTGACACACTATTACAAATGTTATAATATGACAAATCGGCTCAAATTGATATTATACATACATATAATCACGTCTTTATCCCTAATGGGGTAGGCAGAGCGTAAACGACCTAAACAAAAGTCGTTCCGCCAAGTCTGACAAGGTTTTGAGGCTACCTAATTTAAGATAGATGTGTAGGTATATTTCTGTAGTGATAGGTTGTCGGCCCATCGCCTAAATTACAATACAGTCACAGAATATATAATAGTACTACATAATACAGTGAAACCCTCGAATCCCTTAGCTGATTTTTACAGCATGCTCAGGAGGAGATGCAGCTGGCACATTCTATGTTTTTTCTATCGCTACCAGTTCATCATGGAAACCTTATGAGATAATGCCTTAAGAGATAGTGTTTTTTTTGCAGATTTGACACACTATTACAAATGTTATAATATGACAAATCGGCTCAAATTGATATTATACATACATATAATCACGTCTTTATCCCTAATGGGGTAGGCAGAGCGTAAACGACCTAAACAAAAGTCGTTCCGCCAAGTCTGACAAGGTTTTGAGGCTACCTAATTTAAGATAGATGTGTAGGTATATTTCTGTAGTGATAGGTTGTCGGCCCATCGCCTAAATTACAATACAGTCACAGAATATATAATAGTACTACATAATACAGTGAAACCCTCGAATCCCTTAGCTGATTTTTACAGCATGCTCAGGAGGAGATGCAGCTGGCACATTCTATGTTTTTTCTATCGCTACCAGTTCATCATGGAAACTCAAATTTATATTTCGTCATTTTATGATATTACTGACCTCCCCTGACCTACTGCTATGTTTCATCAAATCTCTCACGAGATTCACGAGGCGGAGACCAAACAGGAAGTTCTTATGTTCTTAAGGACTTAACGTCAGCCCGGCTGTCTGTCTATCATTACTCCGCTTAAGACCCCTCTGAACCTCTTAAACTTGTCAAACAATAATTTAAAATGACAGGGTTAAAACTATTCGTCTCCTGTAATACTAATATTTTATTTGTACGATAAATAAAAATTGAGTCATTTATGTTGTAGTTGTAATTAAAAGACCCGTCAGTTTTTTTTTTAAATATGTTGTTGGTTAAGACATATTTTACTGCGAGTTAATTAATTGGATATCATGAAAGGAAATGGGGGGATGAAATCTAGTATGATAAAAAATGGAAATATTAGTTTTTATAGCCTTGAATTTAATATAAGAAAAGTCAAAAAAAATCGTGCTTGCGATCTACAAAGGAAATTGAAAGTAATATGCCCGAGGGAAAACCAGGCACTGCCTCGAGGCTGCCTTCATGAAAATATGTCTCTATCTCGTATCTTTTTCGTAATCCTAGATATTTCAACAAAGAAAAATAAAACTTTTTCATAGAAAAATGTAAGGAGAATTTTAACGAAAAAAAGAACACTTACTTGTGTATTTATCTATAAACTCCCCAAGGCACAAGGTCATACTGTACTTATTATAAAACTGTATATATATATTTGCTCACACATATTAAAATTAAATTGATAATCAGCTGATGAATAACTACGAAAAGTTGAATCATTCAAAATATCAGTGACGTACGAATAATAATAAGAATAAAAATATGAAAAGCTTAGTAACTATGCAGGATTAGGAGCGGAAATAGGTAGCTGATAATCCTCTGTCCCTCCTTTGACAGCAGTATAATCTTTAGAGACAACCATGAGACAACAGAATGAACTAATCTTACAAAAAAGCTCAGCTCTAGGCTATTGGATATTGTACACGGGACATCATTCATTCAGTCGACCAGTTTTAAAGTATAGAGTTGGAAGGATTTCTGGTCTCAAATGTTGGTATAAATTGTACGTAGGTATAATTGTAAATAGCATATAATTTGTATGTAGGTCTAAATGTAAAGTACATACTCAACCTACCTAGGCCCGTATTAATAAACAGGACTTGAGACTGACGTCTAGTTTGAGTTCGTATCAGAAATGTCATTTCAGTACAAATTGACCTGTCAAATCCATACTTAATATTGCTCTCAATCTTGAAATCGCTTTATAAATACGAGCCCTAGTAATCTTAGGATTATGGGTGTAGTGCGTCAATGTGAGTATTAACATCGCAAAAACTTGTATGAAACCGCACATGCGTAGCACTAGGAGTACATACATAGCGACGTCCGTCAGTCGTTTAGAGTAAAAACATTATCCTAAATAACATTATGTCTCTAGCCTTATCCCGTATTTCGCGGGGTCGGCTACCTAATCTAGGTGATTGAACGAGGCTACTGATTTTTACACAGAACGACTGCCATCTGACCTCCGCAACCCAGAAGGGAAACCTGACCCAATCCTTGATTAGGTCAGAGTTTTCATGCCGCCAATGCTTAGCACTGGCCTCTGATTTGGCTTAACGACTAATATCTACGATATTAACCGGGACCAAAGGCTTAACGTGCCTTCTGAAGCACGGAAAAAACACCGATTAAACGTACATATGAAATTCGAAAAACAATTTGGTACGTGGTGGAATTAGAACCACGACCTCCCGCTCAGGTGGCAGCGGCCCTATCCACTACACCATCGGGCTCTAAATAACAAACCCTCGAAATTAATACGTTGGTCCCATATTTTTACAAGACTCAATTTTGTGCCGGTCATGGGAGCACCCGCGATGATTCCCACTGTCCCACCCACAAAGGGTCAAAAGATCAGACGAAAGACGAAGACCGCTTTAATTAAAATATGATCCTTTCTTTCAATTGAGTCTGTGTTTTACTTTGACTCCTTTGCTTATTTAATAAAAAAGAAAATTATAAATAATAAAAGAGATAATTATAAATTCACAGAATCGTAACTGACTTTGCTCTAGGTCCAATGTAAACATTTATCAAAGGAACTCTTGAAGCCAATTCAACGTATTTACCTACTAAATTAACGTTATGTTTTAGAATTAATGCGTAAGTATATATATATACCTATTTGTATTACTCTTCATGTTCAGATATATGTATTTATTTGAAAGTTTGGAGCACCGTAATCGGTGTCACCAACTCTGGAATTTTATTAATTTAAAGTCCAAATATATCGGGTAACATTCAAAGTATATTTAATTTTATTCCCTACTAGCGACCCGCCCCGGCTTTGCACGGAAATCATCAGTGTTTCTCTACTATATTATGCATGTATTATACATATAAACCTTCCTCTTAAATCACTCTATCCATTAAAAGATACCGGATCGAAATCTGTTGCGTAGTTTTAAAGATCTAAGCATACATAGGGATATAGGGACAGAGAAAGCGACTTTGTTTTATACTATGTAGTGATTGCCTATGCGACTAACTAAAAACTGCTGGTTTTTGACCTAAAAAATACCTTGGTTTATTAAATAAATACAACACGGAAAAATATTTTATCAACACGGGAAAACACGTATGAAGCTGTAGGCCGGAAAGCTAGTATTTCATATTTCATTGGTGTTCATTTCCTCTATATTTCCTCTAGTACGAAAGAGCGCTGTCAAAACTGGCGGGAATCCAACAAGTGTTTACAAACTTTCGGCCTACCCGCTATATTTATACGTCGGTGAACCACGTGAGCTATCGCCGACGTCGACAAATAAATAGATTACATATCGAGAGCGATTCGGGGAAACGTGCGAACAAGATTGAGTTCTTGAGTCTAATTCGATTTGGATGTGAATGTTCGAGATTGAATGTAAAACTTGTACGAGATCTAATATCCGAAATGATTCCAGAATCATATACCTAATATCACCTTTTACAGCAAAATTCTCGAGTTTAAATGTCACTCTTTTGACTCCATGGGAAAGATACTAAGCAAAAATTTTCAAACAACTATGTTAACGTTTTTGACAAGAGTTTTTTGTCTATCTTTATCTTTGTTTTAAACAAAATATGTAGTCAAAATTTGAAAGCTGTCGGCCGGAATCTAGATATTTTTAATATAGAGCTCTACATTTCTTTATCTCTGAATAACAGTTGTAACACGGTTTGCATCTCGTGAGTTTGTATGAAACCCGTATTTTAAGAAGCTTAATGGTTTTGTTTACCGTTTACGATGTTATAAGCGTAAAATCCCAGAAAGATCATACCATAATATTCGAATTCTTTGTATCTTTTTGTCATTATGATTATCTACTTAAACTATACGTACTTGTAATCCATACTAATATATGTTTATTTTTGGTTTCCAGTTAATTCAAAAACTGCCAGAGTCTGATTTTGGGGGAACTGCGTTTAGTAAAGTTAATAAGGAAATAACATACTTACTACACTGATCAAATCGAATTTACCACAAAATTAATTGTGTTTATGAGTTTGTAACAAATTGTTGTCGTAAAAAAACAATGGGTGACGTCAAGGGGTAATTCGTAATGCTGTCTTGTCATCATAATAATTTATGTTGGAACAGGAATATTTTGAAATTATTCTATTTTCCTTCCACAGTTATGGAAGTTTCCTTTACCAACTTCCCGTCATCAATTTTCATCGTCTTCAATCTTCAATAGAAGTAATTTCAACACAAATATTTCGACTTTACAAACTCTCTCCTATCGACGGAAAATTCAGTTATCATCGGTATCTAAATACCTTTTAAGAGCCCATTTATTATTTAAAAGTAAATTTTATTCCAGGGTCTATGTAAATACCTAGTAACGTTGATAAAATAATAGGCCAATCGACAGTGCAAATAGGCACAAGTGAATTGGGAGAGCAATTCGTTCCCGCAAGGCCGTCGGGAGCGCTTATTGCGAACTACTTGCTTCCGATGACATCTTTCGTATTTCGAACGGGAACGTACAGCGCAAAAAGACGGAAACCTTATTTTAGTTACGGAACCAAAAAGATTTCAAATTTATGTTACTGCCCGTTTTCGTCAAAAATATTAGCAAAGAAGTTTTTTTTTATCTTTTGACATTTGTATCTTTTTGTTTTATTTTATGTAGAGTACATATAAAAGTCTTTGCTTTATATGAACCAAGAAGATTTTAATAATGTAACTGTTTTCGTTAAAAATAAAAGATGCGTTCTTCTTATCCTTTTCTGGCATTTGCATATATACTTTTTTTGTGATTGTCAATCAGTGTTATATTTTATGTAGAGTATTTTTTTTTGTTTTATGTAGAGTAAGATTTATCAATGTTTTTAAATCAAATCGAATTTTGGGAGAGCTATTTTCTCGATTAAGTTGTAAATGTCCGTATATTGTATCCTATTAATAGTAACATAACCTGTATAGGTAAGTAACCCATGTACAACCTGTATCATCTAATTAGGCCCACGTCATGTTTCGTTTCAAATGTAACCCCCCCATATAAAGTGGTACTTCTGGTGCAAGTCATTAAAAATTAACGATACTTACTCGTTTTATCGCTTGTTTAACTCCTCGGCGAGTGCTCATACGGATATTATTAGCTTTACTGCTTCTTAATCGGTTAATAAGCGCCTTGAACGCACCGCAAGTTACTAACTCTTTGGAAAATTTTCAGAATGATGAAGACTACGTTTTCACGAGTTTTAATACATACTTATAATCACGCCTTTATCCTTAATGGGGTAGGCAGAGCGATAACAACTGAAACAAAGGTCATTCGCCACGAGTGACAAGGTTTTAAGGGTAATTTAAAATAAATTTGTAGGTATATTACTTTTGTGACAGGTTGTCAGCCCATCGCCTGAATTGCAATATTTATAGTTTTAATGATTTTCATTAATATAGTCACGCTGTTATCCCGGACAGTGTAGGCAAAGTGTAGATGACCTCATAAAATATAATATTCTGTAGCAGTAGTGACGGGATGTCAGCCTACTGACAAAATTGTGTGTACCCTTCCCTCAGGTAGGTACTTTACCTGGTTTTTATAGTAAAACCCAACAATTAAAGCACCGTTAGGTACGTTCTATGTTTTCCATTTTGTACATTATACCGGGTGTAAAGGACAGCGTCCCGCAAACTGATAGGGGTTGCTCTAGGAATTTATTTTAGGAGATGAAAAAAAAATTACCTACCCATACAAAATGACCTACTTGATCAGACAATTTGTATGGAAAATATTTTTTTTTTCACTTTTTGATGCAAAAAAAACTGCTGATAGTTGTTCAGTTTCGTTAACTAACCCATCCCTGTCAGTTTGCGTGACGCTGTCCCTTACACCCCGTCCAAAATACATAAACAAAAATGAGTACCTAAGAGTACTCAAGTTCTGTGAATCGACATGCGTATGTGAACAATATTTATGTTATTGAATACCAGCTACTAAGTATAACCAGGTGATATATATACTACAGGTCAAGTCCGATCGTGTAGCGTATTAGTACACACTAGTAGTAGTTCTTAACAGCCTCCATAGTCTAGTGGTCTGAGCCATAGGCTCTCGACCCGGAGGTCCCGGGATCGATTCCCGGCGGGGGACAATGACTTTGTGTTGTTGTTTCTAGTTTGGTTAGGACATTGCAGGCTGATCACCTGATTGTCCGAAAAGTAAGATGATCCATGCTATCGGATGGGCATGTAAATAGTCGGTCCTGCGCCCGATTTCCCTCTGGTCGTGTCAGTCAATCTGTCCGATCAGAATAAGAGATTGAAGGAATAGAGAGTGCACCTGTGTGTAGCGCAATCACTTGGCCACTTAAAACTAGTCCTGCGCAGTTGCCCTATCTCTGGGAAATTAGCCGCCATCACCAAAAATCGGAGGGAGGACTATTAGTAGTGTTGTCGATAAAATCTGGTATCGATGTTAGCAACTAATAATAATATTATTATATTAATCGATAGTTCAAAACAAGGACCTTACGTAAACTTATATTGTGGAAAGAATTTGTATTCTTGTGTATAAATAATTAATTCAGAAACTACTGTAATGTTCAGGTTTACAAAATATAGTTTACCATTAGAAAGCTATTTCCACGCGTGAAACTATAATCCAAATTACGAATTTAATTAATATAATTAGCACAATAGTAATAGATAGTATTACTAATGATGATAACCATTAAATTAATTGCAATGACTCTATCAATAGCATCAATGATTTTTTCACTGCCGATTGTTCGAGGGTATTAGTTTAGACAATGTTAGACTCGTATTTATGAAGCAATCTTAAACTTGAGAGCAATATTAAGTACGGATATGACAGACCAGTTTGTACTGAAATGACATTTCCGATACGAACTCAAACTCGCTGTCACTCATGAGAGACTACAAATACGGCCCTTAGAGCAGTTATCAATAGCACGAATAAATTTAACCTTCGATACTTGTCAGACCAAGAAAGATCTAAGCCTAAGTTAAGTATAGCCGGTTGCGCAACCCGATGCGCTTGCGTCGCCGCCGGGGGAAGAAGGCAGATCGCGGGGGACTTGGCGTTTTTGTTTACACTTGTAACTTGTTTCCGAAACTGGTTTGATCCGGCCAGCTCGAATCACCTTGACTCTGATTAGCGAATGTTTTTGCTAATGGGGAAACATTGTACAGATGAGCTCAGGTTGTTTAGACATAGATTACTAAATACGCCGCAGGATCTCTAGATTAGATCATAATGGTGATACTGATAAGGGAAATAATAATGTTTTGTGGTTAGGAAAAATAAATTAAAGTAGAGCCACTTTATAAAGTAGAATTATTCCATAAGTAACTTCTTTGACAGCTTCCATACTATCTTTTTAAAAGATGTAAAGTCATTTTCAGAAAAGCATTTAAGTTTAGCTCAAGTTGTTGCTCTTGTTTTTCCAAAACTCACGACTGAAATCCAGGGCTTGGAAGAGATACAACTCAAAAACAGTGAATATGAATTTTAATAATTACGAAAATGATACAATCTTCTTCTTCTTCTTCTTCTTAGCGAGTGGATTCTCGAGTCGAATGACCCGATGAACCCTGGTGTCAGAATTTTTATACCGCCTAGTAGCACACCTAATAGGCCTCTGCCATGGTTAGAGTAACGACCACTATCAAAGACAGCGACCGGGACCGACGGCTTAACGTGCCCTCCGAAGCACGGAATCTTTTTTCTTTTCGGACAATCAGGTGATTCAGCCTGTAATGTCCTAACCAAACTGGGAAAAACCTCAAAAGTGATAAATTGATAAATATCAACTTTGATGAATGATACAATAATTACGAAGTTCAATAGAGGTCACAAAAGTCAAACAACTAGATATTAGTAATTAAATTATAATCTAGACAATAATACAAAATTGCATTCAATATTTATGCAGCGGTCGCAGAACTGCTGGACATCACGCCATCGACCTAATTAGGACAAGCGGACCTAGTCAGTCAGCCATTAAAAACAGACAATTTATTTAATGAAATTGTTTCGATGATAAAATGCAGTATTATGCTAAAACGTATGAAGATAAAAAAGCATTTTATGCTTATAATTATGTTCCAAAAACATAAGATAGAGAATACTTATAACGATAATGACTGGTAATTACCACGAAATACTATCAATAAGTAAATATAGTTGAATTTTAATTGGGTTTATTGGAAAGTCCAAGGGATCTTTGTGTTGCAAGTAAGAGACAATTTTAATTATGCATTCAGTTTGGCAGTCTTTTTTATTTCTACCGAGCTTTTTACTTTCGTTTTCAAAAAAAGCCATAGAATTCCTCTATCGAAGATCTTTGAATCAAATGTCTACAAACTAGGAACTTATTTATCAAATTATTAATACACTAGAGCTGGGATATTCCATCCCAGGCTCAATTATGCTAAGTATATTGGGATTCCTGGAGCGTCTGCACCCGCCTTCTCAGAAAGACTCCAGCTTAGACGCTCCAGCTAAGTTCCTCCATTTGAATTTACAATATAGCTGATAAGCAAGCAAGCTCACCTTCAATGGCCTGCAGGTATGTGACT
Source organism: Scrobipalpa costella (assembly GCA_949820665.1). NCBI lineage: Eukaryota > Metazoa > Arthropoda > Insecta > Lepidoptera > Gelechiidae > Scrobipalpa > Scrobipalpa costella. Next base: position 7,341,107 of record OX463299.1, read on the forward strand.
ATGTTTATTTATAATTCATAAATGTTGTACAAATTATACGTCGGAAGATAAACCTTGAATGTTATCTGACGTGAATGTGAGTGTTGCAGCCAGATTCTACTCGTAAATTTTTGCAATGGACATTTGGAATTCTCGTATGTTTAGTTTATTGATAAGATGGTTCTAGTTTCCAATTCATTCCTATTAAAAAAAAAAACTTTGTGCGCTGGAAAATATTCCGTTCAGTTTTATATTCCGCTTCTATCAATTCAAGAGCGCAAGATAACAATGATCGTGAAATATGTCAAACAGTTAATAGGCGCAAATTGTTTTGTACCCGAAGTCGTCTCAAAGGCCATAATAATACAAGTTTATTAAAGGCCTTGGCCGGCGGTTATCTAACAGCACCTAGAGCAATTATACCAGCGACGTCGATCAAATAAGATATTCTGTGCACGCAACGTTCGCTCGGCGTCTATCTATGATCTGCCTTTAGTCCTAGGAATTGATAACAGAGACAGAATACTAATCTTGGAGCCTGTTTTGTTGGTTGAGCGACATTTGTTGATACCGATCAGGTCCGCATATTTAATTCGCGAAGATAGAACGATACATTTGGAATCAATCAACTATTCAAAATGCTGCTTTCCTATCAAAGCAAGTAAAGATACTAGAGATTTAAATTACTAACATGTTTTGTTAGTCTCTAAACAGTCAGCTGTCGATCAATACGTGTAAACTCTCAATACATCCGGCGGGATCTAGCCGCAGCGTTCGGTTCGGTTGTTTAATTCACCTCACAGCCATTAAGTCTGGCAGCTGATTCAACAAAACAACAATGGGGTCGTTCGAATCGAATACGACTTCCAGTTTAGCTACCTCGCGGCATTCCATTCAGATGTAAACATCTTCCGAATTCGATTACTTTCGAAGGGGTGTCTTAACGATTTCATTCAAGATTGCAAATTAGAAATTTAAACTTACCGTGTCGTCGATAAACTTGGAGTCGGTAAACAGCCTGTTGTTGGAAAGCTTTTGATTCACAGATTTGACATTAGCTGTGAGAGCGATCATGTTCGCGGTGAGCTCGTCGACCTCATGTCGCAGGCGGGTGATCTGCACCTCGCGCACCAGCGTGTGGATCAGCATCCAGCAGGTGAGCACGCCGAGCACGACGCCGATGATGGCGAGCGCACGGTGCCGCCTGCTCGGCTTCTCCATCAAGCCGTCTCGGTACTGCCTCTCGAAGTCACCACTCACTAAGTTCGTGGACAAGTCTTTTACGTCTTTCGTTTCAGGTTGTTTGTACATTATGACTGGCTCGGGAATGAGCGCGCTGTCCTCAGCCATCACAGTAACACTGCACTCGCGGCGGAATGGGACGATCAATTAGTTTAGCCGTTATCGGGCCATTATCCGGGTTCGCGGAAGCCGGGTGGTGTGCCGTGTAGTGCGAGGGGTAGAGCGGGACGGACGGGACGACGGGACGCGCGTTCGCCGGGACGAGTTCGAGGCGAGTGCGTATGGCGTGCGCACGGTGCTGCGCGCGCGCATCATCCCGCGCAAGCGCCTGACAGCGGCGCGGCGCTCCCGTACTGCTTCCCAACACTATTGTTGCAGAATAGGACAAGAGAAAATTCACCTTTTAGGAAATAGATAGATACGATAAAACCAAATTTAAAATAATCTAAACAATATTTTCCAAACCTCGGTTTTAATTTTAGTAATGGTAATTCGTTCTGTGTACTCTACAATTAACTGCCGACGTCATCGCATTAGCGAGGTATTCTTGCTGATAAGAGAGTTGTTAATGTTGTAATACGAACTGCTATTTATTACTTACCTACTTAAGTGCGTTTGTACTTATACTTATATGTCTGTGTATTCTGTAGTCAAGCGAACTATGTCATATATAATAAACATAAAAGATTATACTCGTAGGTAGTTAGATCTATTAAAAATCTTCATAAGGTCACTTGGTTTTAAAAGCTTCAAAACCGGTAAATTTTACGTATTTGGATTCAAAATATAAATAGGTAAGCGTAAGTCCAATTCAAATTCACAATACAAATTAAGTTGGTTGGTACAACGATAAACATTCATAAGAAAGCTAAATGGGCATATGAAGCAAAGGGCATTTGGATATGTTAAAAAAACATAGTCAAGGAAATCACTAAACTATGTTTTGTGAATGTAGCGTATTAAATTGATTGACACCTAAATTTTCATTTTTAAAATGACCTTCTCCTCATCCTAAAATGAAATTTTATTTCAAAATTAATTTTGCTCTACAAATTACATATAAATAAACTAAATTAATTAGTTACGGTTAATCTCATAGCGAGCTAATTTGCAAACTTGTGTTGAGTTGACCATTTGTTAAGTAGCCATAGCTGCATGCATAAAAAGGAGCCTACAAAAATATCAAAAAATCCAACTACAAAACAAAAAAAAACAATAGACGGTAGGTAGGTACTAGGTATTTATAATGAGTCCCAGAGCTGCGTCTGGCCGCACCGCTATAAACGATCCCGCGTGCCGTGCGTTAAGGCGAGAACCATCCCACGCGACTCGCGAGTCACTATCGACCAGTAATAGCGACTCGTGTGGGCTCGGTTATAGCGGTGCAGCCAGACGCAGCTTCAATCATAATAAATACCGATATCGACTTTTTTATTTTCGGGTTGGAATTTTATTAATATTTTTATGGGTTTCTTCTACGTTATTAAACCACCCCCTAAGTTATGCCACGCTATTAAATTAACACCCTGTATAGCCCGGATTCGGTAAAAGACAAGACCTAACAGTCCAATTGCCAGGTAATAAGAAAAAAAAGTGTAGCCATACAACTAACTCTGTAATACTAGTGGTCCTCGAGGCTGTACACCACTAGAAGCAACAATGAATCTACGTAAATGCAACTTTGGAATAACTTGTGCATGTTCAAAATGCTTTCTTCCAAATTGATATAATATCTAGTTCGTCTGCGCGAACCATAAAGCATATCTGACGCTTCGTGATCATCACGCATGAAAATGAGTTGTAATATTTCAACGGATACTCACACAAAAATGGAAAATACATACATACATATAATCACGCCTTTATCTCTAATGGGGGGTAGGCAGATCGTATACGACCTAAACAAAAGTCGTACGTACTGCCACGTCGGTAAAACGGGGGGTCAAAGTTTTGAGGGTTATTTAAGATAGATTTGTAGGTATATTGCTGTAGTGACAGGTTGACAGTCCATCGCCTAAATTGCAATATACTGAAACCCTCGGATCCCTTAGCTGGTTTTGACAGCATGCCCGGGAGGAAATGCAGCTGGCATATTCTATGTTTTCTTTCGCTCTCAGTCCAGCAAGGAAGAAATGGAAAATCATAGTAAATTTCCCGTTCTTAAGCATTATAAATCATACCTGCTATGTGACGCGGGCGCATACGATAGATAGAGCTTACAATCCTGGAATTGGCTCGTTTCACGACAAAACGCTCGACATCATTAAAATTTTAAATCTTAGGCCCGTATTTATTGATCAACATCACTTGAGACTAACAGCGAGTTTGAGTTCGTATCAGAATTTTTATTTCAGTACAATATAGCCTGTCAAATCCAGACTTAATATTGCGCTCAATCTTGAGATAGCTTTATAAATACGAACCTTATGATCCCAATGAACAACTTATGCATCTTCAATATGACTCACATGACGCAAGTTGCAGTGGATAACAAGAGCCCGCTCCAATTGATTTCTAGTTCGCTGCGCGGGCGCATGGCGCATGCGATAGAGCGCACAATCCTGGGATTGTCTTATTTCGATACGGGTCAGCAGCCGTATTTTTGAATCACTCGACTCGAAATGTGCACGCGAAACAGCCACATTCGCATGCGATTTCCATACTATTTGGCATGCGAATTTTACTCTTTCGTATAAGATTCGAGCGGTTCAAAAATACTACTCCTGGAGCCAAATTTTTAAATCACTCAAACTCCAATGCGCATAAGAACGAGCAACTTTCGCATGCGATTTTTATACAAATTACAATGTGAAAGTTAAATTAGTATTTCGTATGCGAATTCGATTCGAGTGGTTCAAAAATACAGATCCAGGATAAAACACTCTACAATACTAGTATTAGGAGCAATAGTAAATAAGTACAGCTTTAGAATAACGTAAACATCTCCAAACTGCTTTCTTCTAATTGATTTCTAGTTCGTCTGCGAATTGACTGATTAGATGATTATAGTATTTTCAACTCAGTTTTAGAATAAAGGTAACCAAAGTCACATGTCTTTTAATCGAAGCACTTGTTTCTAAAATAAGCTTTAGCTATTAGATATGACAACATAATGAAGTAGTAGTAGTAACTTAACTAATTTGCCAACACGTATCATTTATTTTTTTAAATGTGTCTATGAACGATAACACATGAAACTTTGTTTACTTTAATTCTAAAACCGAGTTGGAAATACTAAAGATACGGGAGTCGAGATAAAACAATGCAACACTAGAAGCAATAGGCGAATCTCAGTGCAGCTTAATAATATCTTATGCATCTCCAAAAACTCTACTACAGGTTGTCCAATGTTACTGTATGTATAGGTACCTATTTATTTACGTAACATATCGATAATATTAACATACACATAATCACGCCTATATCGCTGTTACGGGGTAGGCAGATCGCCAACGTCTGACATTTTAAAAGCAGTTTTCGCCACATCTGATTTGATATGTTTTATATTTATCGATTTCATAGTACGGACTACAGATAAAATATCACTACCATGTCTCAATGTAGGAGTGTAGATATTGCTACCTTATACATGCAAAGCAATTTAAAAAGTAGACAATGCTATCGATTCGTAGGCCCGTAATTATAAACAGCACTTGAGATTGACAGCTAGTTTGAGTTCGTATCAGAAACGTCATTTTAGTACATTGTGGCCTGTCAAATCCATAGTTAATATACATATATCCCTAATGGGGTAGGCAGAGCGTAAATTGACCTAAACAAAGTCGTTCTGCCACGTCTGACAAAGTTTTAAGGGTTATTTAAGATAGATTTGTAGGTATATTGCTGTAGGGACAGGTTGTCAGCCCATCGCCTAAATTACAATATACTGAAACCCTCCGATCCCTTAGCTGATTTTTACAGCATGCCCGGGAGGAAGTTCAGCTGGCACATTCTATGTTTTTCTCTCGCTCCCAGGCCAGCATGGAAGAATAAAGTTAATATTGCTCTCAATATTGATATTGCATTGTAAATACGAGCCGTTGAGCGCACGAATTGGTACCAATAGTAGTAACTAATAATACCTTTCTGGGTAGCGATTAGAACCACATGTCCATAAAAGCTACCTTCAATCTCGATATACGTATACCTTCGATCAGTTATCAGAACATCGATGCTTTATCATGACGTTAGAAGTACAATACAATACAAAATACTTTATTGCACAAAGAAACACATACAACAGAAATAAAAAGGAACAAACGTGACAGTGCAATATAGGCGGCCTTATTGCTAAAGCAGCAATTTCTACCAGGCAACCTTTGGGTATAGAAATTGTACAAGCAGAAAGCGGAAGTACCTCGTTGCTACTGGAATCAGGCCGTGTGAACCATTCTACCCGTGAAGCTGAAAAACCCCAAGGAAAAGGTGGAAATATGAATAAAAATTCTTGGACTACATAGATATAATCACGCCTTTATCCCTAATGGGGTAGGCAGACCGTGAACAACCTAAACAAATGTCGTTTCGCCACGTCTGACAATTTTTTGAGGGTTATTTAAGTTATAATTATAGGTATACTGCTGTAGTGATACAGCAGTGTATTCTTGGACTTCCATACAATAATGACTGAAGCAGCTGTCACAATTTCTATGGGAGGGGCAAATTTTTTACATATACATAAACATATTATGTAGAAAATCTAGTTATAGAGTTTAAGGCCCGCCCGTATTGGCAAACAGCACTTGAGACAGCTAATTTGAGTTCGTATCAGAAATGGAAGGCGAAGAGAGAGGCCTTTGCCCAGCAGTGGGATCATTTATAGGCTACATAAGATAAGATCAGAAATGTCATTTCAGTACAATACGGCCTGTCAAATCTGTATAGATTCATTTAGCGAACTCAAGATTGAGAGCATCATAAAGTATTTTATGATGCTCTCAATCTTTAGTTCGCTTTATAAATACGTTGGTTCGTGTCACCAAAGACAGCGACCAGAGTCCCCGGACGCTGTCTTTGCGATACAACATTAACAAAAATAGCTAAATGAAAATAATATCAGAAGAATTCCCAAATCTTTATCATAAGCAATTATGTAATTCCGTCCACTCATAAAGACTGATGATAACCATCACACGAATAGATCACCCGCATGCACGAGGCACAATGGTGTCGATTCTGGTGTAGACACAACTTAGTTAATTTTATTTTTTAAGGAGTTTAGCACTAACAGTGCTATTTTATTTAATACTAGCGACCCGCCCCGGCTTCGCACGGAAATTATCAGTGTTTCTCTACTATGTAAGGCTATAATTATACATATGAACCATCCACTTGAATCACTCTATCCATTTAAAGAAACTGCATCAAATCCGTTGCGTAGTTTTAAAGATCTAAGCATACATAGGGATATAGAGACAGAGAAAGCGACTTTGTTTTATACTATGTAGTGATAGTATGAAAGAAAGAAAATAATAAATCCGTTTCTGGCAGGATTCGAAGCTGCATCTCTGGAATGCCGGTCCATTACGCTACCAACTGACCTACAGAAACAGTATAACAAGTTCTGCCAGATACGAATTTATTATTTTCTTTCTTTCATATTATAGTTCATTTTAGTTTAGTCCTGACACTTTCTAAGATTTAAACAAAATAGAGACAGAAATACGACAGTTGACTATAACACTGTCAGTGGTAGAAATTCGTAGTTGCAAAAATCACGACTTAACAAATATAAGTCTATACCTATCATTTTCTATCATGAGAGAACAGAAAGAGACGACAACATTTTTAATCAAGATTTAGTTTAGTTGTGCCTTCATGGAATCGTAACTAGTTACATTAGTTACGATTCCATTAGGGCACAACTTAAACGTACGTTACACGTCTAAAATAGTGCAGATTCTGCCATTGTAAACGCAACTTAATTCATTTTAGTTTGTTCCCATTCCTTTCTAAGATTTAAATAAAAATAGAGACAGAAATACAACCGCTGCTTATAATTCTGTCAAAGTGACGTTGTGACACGCCTAAACTGATATGCTAGATGGTATCATGTTAATTTGGATTGTAATGGACTGTTGTATTTCCGTTTCTATTTTTATTTTAAATCTTAGAAAGTGACAAGAATAAACTCATCATCTTCCTAGCCTTAACCCGCATCTCACAGGGTCGGCTACCCAATCCAGGAGATTGAACAAGGGTACTGGTTTTTACACAAAGCGACTGCCATCTGACCTCCGCAACCCAGAAGGGAAACCAGACCCAATCCTAGATTAGGTCAGAGTATCCAAGCCGGCAATGCCTAGCACTGGCCTCTGATATGGCTTAACGACTAATATCTGCGGTATTAAACGATATTAACCGGGACCAATGGCTTAACGTGCCTTCCGAAGCACGGACAAGAATAAACTAACATTCGTTAAGTTGTGTCTACAACAGATTCGGCACCAATTTCTTTGGTCACTTACACGTGATGAATTGATGTAATTTATGAATGAACAGTCACATAAATAGATATCTTTCTCTTGGCAATCTATGGAATACAAAGTTCATTTTGTTGATACGTAAGAAATGATTACCAAAAGTAAATATTGCAGTCGATTCGTAGAGCACACAACTTAACTAAATCCTGACTAAAATTATTGGCATCCCTTTCTGTTCTCTCGTGACAGAAAATGACAGGTATAGACTATTAGTTAAAGTAAGTTTAGTAAGTTTTTTTAGGTTAGTTATTATTTTTAAGGTTAATTTTTAATTTGTTTAATTGTGTGTTCTTATTGTTAAGTCGTGATTTTAGCAACTACGAATTGATACCAATCCATTTTTATAATTTTGAATAAGTATAATCTTGGGGAATGGGGAAGAATCTATCTACCCAGTAGACAAAGCGTTTTAGTAAAATCTTTAGAATAGTAATAATAGAAACTTCAGATAGGATTATGTTTTGGTGTAGTGCCATTTTTTTGTAAGCCTGATTTCTTGATTGAAATTTGCTATCAATTCGTGGAGGGCACAACACAACTGAACTAAATCTAGACTAAAATTCGATGGGTGCCTGGAACAAAGCCGCAATAGAAAAAACATAATTTTTCAGGAAAAAAGATTTAGTGAAAATCTTGAATAAGTACTAAGCTACGAGGCGTATTATAACGGTTTTAATATTAATCGATGTATTATTTTTTCTGGAGTAATTTATCAAGTAAAGAAACATCTAGTGTATACGTAATTATTAATAAAACGATAAAAACGATAATGCCGTTTCATATACTTAAATTCGTTACCGCAAGAGTCCATTGTGGTTTTATTCCAGTAAAATTGCGAGGAAAGCAAACAGCAATAGCGTATTGCAACGTTGTGCGCAGTTCTGAAGTTTGTATCGCGAAAACAATAAAAGGGTTTTGCAGTGTTATTACATGAATTTTAAAATATAATTGAAAACTGTACTCGTGAATACTGTAAATAGTATGAATACAATATAGTTTCTGATCTAACTACTCTTTAACACACACATAGAAAACTCAAGCAAAAAAGCAAAGATGGCTTTAGTGCAATGCAGAAGAGCCGTCGGTAAGACATGGGGAATAAAGCCACATATAGTCCTATGGATCTATAAAGCTATAATTCTCCCCAGAATTAGTTACGGAGCAATAGTATGGTGGCATAGAGCCTCAATCATCAAGAATAAAACAGCGCTGGACCAGTTCCAACGCTTGGCCGCACTGATGATCACTGGGGCCATGAGAACAACTCCCACAGCGGCCTTAAATATGATCCTGGGTCTATCCTATTGACCTACAGGTGAAGAAGGTAGCCTTAGAACAATGGTTTAGAATGAAGTCCTTTAAATCTTGGAAGGGTAACCATCTGGACAAAGGGCACGTCAAGATAGACTCGGTGATAGGACAAAATATCTCGATGATTCTTGCAAATAACGATTTGATACAGAAACAAGAGATTTTTGATAAGAAGTACAGAATACACATAGGTTCAAGAGATGAATAGAAAATCCACACAGACAACCCGATAACGATCTGTTACACTGACGGATCTAGGAAAGAAAACACCAAATTATCGGGGGCGGGCATTTACATAGAAAACTCGCCACGTCTGTATAGAACAATACCTTTAGGAAAATTCGCCAGCGTTTTCCAGGCTGAGGTGCAGGCCATCCTGGAGTGCGCCGGCGAGTTAGAAAATTTAGAACTGACACCAGAAGTCATAATCTATAGTGACAGTCAGGCAGCATTAAAAGCGTTGAACAAAACCTGTACAACCTCTGCATTAGTCAAGGAATGCAAACTGACTCTAAACAGATTATGTACCAAAACTAGTATCACAATTGCCTGGGTGCCAGGGCACCAAGACAATGAAGGAAACGAGATAGCAGACAAACTGGCCAGGACCGGGGCAGATGAAACCTTCATGGGCCCTGAACCATGTCTACCAATTCCAGGCCAAACAACAAAAGGCGTTATTAATATAAATAATAAAAGCGATAGTAACAGTAGATTGAATAACCTACAGTCATGTCGACAATCTAAGCTTTTCATAAAATGCCTAGATTTTAGAAAAAAACGCGTAGATTGCTACAACTTAGTAGAAAACATATCAGACTCTTGGTAGGGTTACTGACAGGACATTGCGGACTGAACAAACACCTACACACTATGAGATTAATTGATAACCCAAATTGCCCTGAGTGCGGACAGGAGGAAAGTAGTCTCCACTTCTTAGCCGAATGTCCTAGCTACTCACTGCCAAGATGGGAATACTTAGGAACTGACAAACTAGAGACAAAGGACTTAGAAAACATTTCCTTACTAGACATTCTGCACTTCTGCAGGGCCACCGGTAGATTCAAGGAGGTGACGCTGACCGAGCACCAGTGAACCCAGTGCTCCACCACTGGGAATTGGGTGAAATGGTTCCAACATCAGGAGCTGATCACTCGTCTGCGTGCAACGCAGCCGTCCCACCAAGAAGTAGAAGAAGTAGAATGCCCTCATGAGTATGACAAGGGACCACTTCCATAACATTGGACCACAATATCTTATTTCCCTCTGAGTCATGCATCCAGTTTCGTCCTTCAATGAGCTTTTTTATATCAACAAAGTTAGATTCAGCCATCTCTACGACATTATATTTCTCGCCACTAACTTTGGCATTCATTGCAACAGCACAAATTTGTTCTGGCGTGTACAAATTTTTTTGTTTCTTTAGCTCACGCTCTATGCAAGCATGCATTGAATCACCCTCGTTGTGTCCGTGTCCGGTTTCAGAAAATCGATGCGTGATTGTCATTCCATATTTTGAAGCTGCATATAAATGCAGTGCAAATATAAATCGATTTTTATTTTGCCCGGGACAACCGTCTGAATACATGAAATTTTGGAAACCGAGCGCTTATGTTCATTTTCAAAAAACTTTAATAAGCAACTCCCGACTTCAATAGCTCCTCGCTTCGCTATTTTCATGTGCAACATAAAACAGTATCCCAGCTTACGGCCTGCATCGAACACTGTAAAATTATAAACGGGATATTTTCTTTTGTAATAGAAAACCCCAACATCTGACCTTGGAATGTAAAGAACCTTCTCAAGATCAAAAACTGCTATAGTCTCCAAGTCAGTAACGTTTTGTTTTTCAGCATCTTTTATCTCACGCACTCTTTCCTTATTCTTTATGTGTTTGTCATAGCGACTAAATATATTGTGTAAAGGTTTTGAGCGACTATCTTACAGTAATGGTGATCGTGAATCGGCATACATGTTTATTTCGGGGAACAAAGCCGTAATGCTTGTTACCTGTAGACCATTGAAAAAAACTTTTATCTTTGTACACAGCACCATTATTCCAGTAAACAAAATTCAAATTCTAAATGAGGAATATCGAGACAATACCCATAACGCTTTTGCTAAATCAGCCAGAATTCATTTAATATTCGTGAAAAAAATACACGAGGTGTATTCGGATCCATAGATTATGAAAATGGCATGATAGGAAAACTGCCACTATGGCTATTGTGGTTTTGTTCCAGGCACCCATCGAATTGTTGCCGTCTGTTTCTTTTCTCTCATGATAGAAAATGACAGGTATACACTTATATTAGTTAAGTCGTGATTTTTGCAACTACGAATTGCTACTTCCATGCTGGACTGGGACCGAGAGATAAACATAGAATGTGCCAGCTGCATTTCCTCTGGGCATGCTGTAAAAGCCAGCTAAGGGATCGGAGGGTTTCTGTATATTGCAAATTAGGCGATAGGCTGACAAACTGTCACTACAGCAATATACCTATAAACCTATCTTTTAGTTTTTCAGACGTGGCGGAACGACCTTTGTTTAGGTCGTTTACGGTTTGCCTACCCTATTAGAGATAAATTCGTGATTATATATTTTATTATGTCCGCTATTTTTTGCTAAAATTTTATCACGCTATCCATATGCACACAAGAGGATGCGGGGTGATGATATTGTTATTAGGAAATAATTGGTTTTTGTTTACTTGTCCGCTCCGTCTGTTTGCTTAATTACCTTACCGCCTACATTAAAATGAAGAGCAAATTTCCTCGAGTGTAGCTAATACGCCTGCTGCGAGAATTATAGTAAGTTTTAAAATTTGTAGAAGTTACAAATATTTTTACAGGCGCTCTATTCTGAGTTCACTCTATTTTTAATAGCGTAGGTTAAAAGTCAAGTATTTTTAATTTAACTCCAGACACTTTTGCGTGACTTTTCAAAATAATTAATATAACTAGTAAAACAGTGGTAGCAAAATACTACTTTGCATACCCAACCCAACCTAGGTAAATGTAAACTTGTTTTGAATAGGCGACTTTTTCCTCAAAACATTTCTTAAAATCGCAATATAATTATTTACGTAACAATAGAGTCCGCCATTTTGTAAGCCAATTTAACTATGTCTTGATCTCTGCCAGCTTCATTTCCTCCCGGGCATGCTGTGAAAACCAGCTAAGGGTTCCGAGGGTTTCAGTATATTGTAATTTAGGCGATGGGCTGACAACCTGTCACTAGAGCAATATACCTACAAATCTATCTTAAATAACCCTCAAAACTTTGTCAGACTTGGCGGAACGACCTTTGTTTACGTCGTTTACACTATGCTACCCCATTAGGGATAAAGGCGTGATTATAAGTATGTATGTACATATGTTAATCTCTATACACGTAGCTACCCAGTTTGTTCAGGCTCACCCTCATCAATCATTTCAGGCATCCGAACCCGACATTCCCGTGGTGTGTTATAATTCCTCAGATACATCTAAAACTCATCCATTTGTAATATTCTAGTTACTAGGTGAAACCTCACCTAGTAACTAGAACATTACAACTAGTAACCACTAGTTGTAATAAAATCATTATTTTTTTCAGTAAATGTTTTTTCTTTAAAAACTATTGTAAATTGAATTAACTGCCTCGATCCGGAGGTCCTGGGTTCGATTCCCAGGGGGGAAACACAAAGTTGATATTTGAGAATTTATCACTTTGTGATTTTTTCCCCAGTTTGGTTAGGACATTGCAGGCTGAATCACCTGATTGTCCGAAAAGAAAAAAGATTTCGTGCTTCGGAGGGCACGTTAAGCCGTCGGTCCCGGTCGCTGTCTTTGATAGTGGTCGTTACTCAAACCATGTCAGAGGCCTGATAGTTGTGCTACTAGGCGGTTTAAAAACTCTGACACCAGGGTTCATCGGGTCGATAGACTCGATACCCACTCGAAAGAAGAAGAAGAAGAATTGAAAGGAAAAGCCTTCTGGGCAGGGCTTGGAACCGGTCAAATAAACCGGTTAATAAAAGTTGTTACCACGAAAAGAAATCGCTCAGAGCGTATTGACGAGCGAGCGCTTCAAAAACCTAAATAAACCGGTTTAATCGAAAACTGCAAACGTTACGTCATGGGGAGCGCGGGTGGGTTCAAAGTAAAAAAAAAAAAACTTAAATTTGCCATTAAGATTTACAATACACAATGTTTCCTTAGAACTCCGCACTAGGTCAAGCCTGTATCGCGGCAGTCCACACGACCATTACCTGTTTCACAAGGTTACATAAAATTTTGATAAATTAGTTAAAATTAGATCGTATTAAAAGCAAGACATGTGTTTGGACATGACATTAGTAAAATTTTATATAGGCATTATAATGTTTATATGATAATACTTACTTTTTTATGGTAAATAAATAAACATGATATATGCAAACATAATAATATATTGGTGTGTATAATAAATAGAAATAAATAAAAATATAATCATAATATGGGTAATAAAGTCATTATTTTTAAAATATCCTCGGTGGAATTGTAATCAAAGTTGACGGCGAGAATCAAAGAGTGATCGAAAAAGCCGGCTAATTGATACGATACCTTATAATTTTGATCTCTGAAGGAAAACGGTACTTTTCAGGTTACGGTAGAGAAAAACCGTAACGAAACGCTCCTATGTACTTGCGCTGATACCGGTTTGAAAATTTTACCGGTAAACAATTCCTGCTTCTGGGAATTGAAAAAATATACAAAATACCAAAATACCTAGGTACTTGAATAAAATATGGAATTTCAAAAATATACCGATATTATCCTAAATATGGTAAATAGGAGGTACACCATCAAATTATTTTTGGTGTATGTATGTATGTAGTTTATTCGTATATGTATGTATCAATAAATTGTTTAGTATATATGTATGTTTATTTAAGATATTAATATACGATATTAAAATACAAATCTATCTTAAATAACCCTCAAAACTTTGTCAGACGTGGCGAAACGACCTTTGTTTAGGTCGTTTACGCTCTGCCTACCCCATTAGGGATAAAGGCGTGATTATATGTATGTATGTATATACGGTAGGTATTTATTCTATGTATATAAGCGTTTATTTTGATTTATTAGTCTCTGTTAATGTTGTATTTTCTTGTCCCCTCAAAATTATTCACTTTCTCTTACTACCGTTGGGTTGGCTGGATGAGTTCTCTTCATAGAGATAAGTTCGCCCTTGCACACTATGTTTTTAAATTACATTTCTTTTTGTTTATGCAATAAAGGTGTATATATAATTTACTAATAGCTTACTGTCGTAGTTATAAACTAGACCATTTCGTTATATTTTTTTATAACATATACTTGAAAATGAAACAATGTTGTAGCATGAAACAAATTAGGTTCGTGAAAAACACATTTTTAAACTTAGAATATTTCAAATTGTAAAATCTTGCGTCATTCAATTTGATACACCATCCTACATCCATAAATGACATTCCGAACTTGAATGGAAAGTAGATCATTGTCAGTATTGGCCTCCGAACATGACACTAGATATTATTTATTATTGTTGCCTTGAACCAATTCAGCATTTGGTTTTTGGCCTTCCTATGTCTTAAACGAGCAACATACGGTGTGATTTCATCTCACTGGATTGCGCGCAAAAGCGTGTCTATTTCACCTTAATCATAATTGAGATCCGAAACTCTAAGATCTTGAAAATGAATCTACTTGTAATATCTATGCCTGTTAATTACACCAATACTATAGTCTGCAATTTAAGCTTTTACAGCTGCAGTTAAACAAAGTTTTGATAAAATACAATTGACAGCGGGTTTGAGTTTGTATCAGAAATGTCATTTCAGTACAAAACGGCCTGTCAAATCCAAACATAATGCTCTCAATCTTGAGATCGTTTTATAAATACGAGCCTTAGATTTTTATTTTTTCAGATGCAAAAAATAATGGTCCTAAGATATTTTCTAATAAATGACGTCCCTACTGCCCACCCCATACGAAGCGCCACCAGATGCCAATGATCTCATCCGTAATCAGATCGGCTTGCGCTTTGACTTAGTCTTGTTTTGGGCTAAATATAGCTAGATCCAGCCGCAGACGGCTCGGCCGAGTTCCTATGCTCACAATAGCGGGAGACATCTATGGTCTAAGTGGTCTTATTGCTAAGATAGTATCCAGTCAAAGGACAGACTGTTTAAAATTTATATTTGACATGGGCTCGTTTCTAAATCGAAATTTCTTGCATGTAATGCTTGTTAAATAGTTCATCCATAAGTTTAAAGCGCGATGACGAAATGTTTTTGTTACTCGAAGATCCGGCAAATTCGTTTATATACTCAGAGTGTTTTAAGGTTAGCTGAATGCTACGAATTAATTCCTTATTCGTAGGCTGAATATTTCGTGCTGACAATATTTACATATTTACAAAACTGACCCCTGGTTCAGCTCCAGAGTGAACTGCTGAAAACATATATCTATCTACATAATAACTATCATTCATAACATACTAGCGACCCGCCCGGCTTCGCACGGAAATCATCAGTGATTCTCTACTATATTATGCATGTATTATACATATAAACCTTCCTTTTAAATCACTCTATCCCTTAAAAGAAACCGCATCAAAATCCCTTGCGTAGTTTTAAAGATCTAAGCATACACAGGGATATAGGGACAGAGAAATCGACTTAGTTTTATACTATGTAGTGATATCGCACTTCAAGCTACATAAGAACTTATATTAGGTTTATTTCTATGATATACGCAACAGCTGGCAGTGAAAACTTTTCACGCTCCATTAGGCTGCTCTCGACGCGTGCTTCTGAAGTCTTGTCATGTGGAAGCTTGAGTAGTTGAGTGTGCGAGAGTATGAGGGTTTTTTATTCTATTGACGATATATTTACTATAAAACATTTGTAATATAATGGCAGCGAAAAGATTTCCCATTCCATTAACTTTTCACGGAAGTAACTATCTAGTGATATGGTAAAACCAAAAACAGAGATATGCCCAGTAAAGTCCCGAATGAGTAATCAAAATCCATCGTTATAAGGTTCTACATACATATTACATACATATTTTTCTTTTACCGCAAGGTTGCTTGGAAGAAATAGCTACCTTAGCAATAAGGTCGCCTATGTTGTTCTTGTTTCTTGTTGTTATCTGTTGTGTTGTATGATTTGTTTTCTTACGTGCAATAAAGTATTTTTATCCTATCTTATCTTATACATATAATCACGCCTTTATCCCTAATGGGGTAGGCAGAGCGTAAACGAACTAAACAACGGTAGTTCCGCCAGGTCTAACAACGTTTTGAGGGTTATTTAAGATGGATTTGTAGGTATATTGCTGTAGTTACAGGTTGTCAGTCCATCGCCTAAATTCTTAAAGTTTAAGTTATTTTTATTGCTTCCAGATGCATTTAATTGGTTATTTAAAAAAGCCTTTTCTTTTCATCTGTATTGCGAAATGCTGTGTCTTCCATGCTGGCCTGGGAGCAAGAGAAAAACATAGAATGTGCCAACTGCATTTCCTCCCGGGCATGCGGTAAATACCAGCTAATGATCTGAGGGTTTTGTATATTGCAATTTAGGCGATGAGCTGACAACCTGTCACTAAGGCAATATACCTACAAATCTATCTTAAATAACGTTCAAAATTTTGTCAGACGTAGCGGTACGACTTTTGCTTAGGTTGATTACGCGAGAGAAAAATATAGAATGTGCCAGCTGCATTTCCTCCCGAGCATGCTGTAAAAACCAGCTATGGTTTCAGTATATTGTAATTTAGGCGATGGGCTGACAACCTGTCACTTTAGCAATATACATACATACATATAATCACGCATATATCCCTAATGGGGTAGGCAGAGCGTAAACGACCTGAACAAAGGCCGTTCCGCTACATCTGACAAAGTCTTGAGGGCCATTCAAGAAAGATTTTTACGTACCTATATTGCTGTAGTGACAGGTCGTCAGCCCATCGCCTAAATTACAATATACTGAAACCCTCGAATCCCTTAGCTGGTTTTTACAGAATGTCCAGGAGGAAATGCAGATGGCACATTCTATGTTTTTTTGCCGCGCTCCCAGGCCAGCATGGAAAAAGGTTCTTGGTATTATTAATATAGGCTTTGAAGTACTTTGTTGTGTTAGTTTTCCCCGAAGTGTTTACCACCCCAGCAGGTTTACACACAGAGTTTAAACAATAACATAAGAAGGTACCGACGCTAGACAGCACGGCACCGTTTACTACGCCAATCGCGAGAAAAATATCGATACCTGAATCGATAAAACGCATTTCATCGATTGTTTTGTAAACTTGTTTTTCCATGCGTTGAATAATATTTCGAACGTCCACCAAGTTCCATTTTCTGGTCAGCCTGAATCATCAATCGGAGAGGACTTTATGTACAGCACAGAAAGTCCAAAATGTTTCGGCCGTATGCGTGCGGCGCAAATTGAAGGATTGTAATGCGTAAACGCAGTTGCATGCTCGAGGTGGCGTGACATGAGTCATGTCCTCATAGTACGCGCATAAAGCGTCGCATTACGGATTCTTAGCCGCTATGAATGCACACGTGGTAGTAAAAGTCGTCAACGTTTCTGGAAACGGCGGACACAAGCCGCCGATTCAGGCGATCGATTCTGGGACAGGAACAAGGCAAAATCCCTCGTAAACAAGTGCAAAGTGCGCACATGCGTTTGTTTTTGACATGCGAGCCTGCCTGCGGCCTGCAATCAACATTGGTGCACGTACGGCCTGCCAGCACGGGGTAAACAAATCACAGTTCATTCTGTCATTAACTAGCATCTTCTGGCAACATTTACATCCAGAGATGGCTCTTAAAAAAAAAACAAATACATCCGGTTCCGCATTGGCTTACATAAACAGCCTAAATATGATCCCTTAATATTGACACATCTGATTTAATAAAAGACAGTTTATAAAAAATTTAGTAGTCTAACCAAGTATTCTTTATATCAGTTATTCATTTCGGTTAAAGCTTCTTTCAAAAATCACTTTATTTTTGGGATACAAAAGCCAAAGCGCTTAGAAAATATAGTAAATGTAGGTGATATATCTTCTATGAAAAACAGAATATCATTTTTATGTTACTTTCAAGTAAAGCTATTTAAATTTTCTGTAAGACAAAATGCTTGTTGTTCAAGTTACAATTTTTACACATAATAGCATCTGATTGCTGAGCTGATGTCTTTTCTTAGTCGTTCACTCTTAGCATCACGTCGTGGTCGTGGTCAGGAATTGGCCGGATTCTGTGTAGCCTGCTGTAAATTTAGTCAAATTAGGAAACTCCTTTCTTATGTTAGCAAACAGTTATTGCCAGCAGATCAAAATCTTGTAGTCATGTGAACCTGAAGCAGAAGACTCGTGCATGATTGCAGGCTGAATCACCTGATTGCCCGAAAAGAAAAAGGATTCCGTGCTTCGGAAGGCACGTTAAGGTGTCGGTCCCGTTCGCTGTCTTTAATAGTGGTCTTTACTCAAACCACGTCGGAGGCCTATTAGCTGTGCTACTAGGCAGTTTGAAAACTCTGACACCAGGGTTCATCGGGTTGTTCGACTCGAGAATCCACTCGCTACGAAGAAGAATGGCTTATGTACTTTTTAAAGATCGCAATAGCTATTATATTGGTTCTTCTTGACCGTTTCGAAGAGGTCAAATTGCTACGAAATTGCGTAGCAGACATCTATAGAACCTTGACTTACAAGACTTCTCTTAAACCAATTTATCATAATAATGGTTAGGTAAGCTTAATTTAATGTGCACACTATATTATACCTAGTACAAATAAGACTGTAAATAGAATACAACGTAAGCAGCCGAAATACGTAAACAAATACCTACGCAACCTTTGTCAGCCATTTCTCTTAAAAAAGCAAATACAGAGGCCGTGTACTAACGTAAACACGTAGTCACAGGTACTTTACCCTTACTTCGTTACGACAAGTAAAATAATGGTTGTGCGTAGAAACAGTTTTTTTTTCAAACAGACGTCCTGTAGGTTTAACAATGTGTGAATCACTACATAGTATAAAACAAAGTCGCTTTCTCTCTCCCTATAGTCCTATGTATGCATGAAGCTTTAAAACTACGCAACGGATTTTGATGCGGTTTCTTTTAATGGATATAGTGATTCAAGAGGAAGGTTTATATGTATAATACATGCATAATATAGTAGAGAAACACTGATAATTTTCGTGCGAAGCCGAGGCGGGTCGCTAGTACGATACAAATACAAGCATGGCATTTTATGACAAATTGCTGAGGTGCTTTCCCAATACTTTGTTAAGTAAACGATAAGTACATAAATGCTTGTGCATAGAAAAATAATAATGTAAAATAGACTAACATCTGTAGTTTAGGGTCTTTAACGGTGCCTGTCTCACAGACAAAATTAAATTTAATATACAAGCAAGGCTTTTCCTTAAAATTACTAAGGCACTTTTCCAATACTTTGTTAGGTAAAGGGAAAGAACATTAATGGTTATATTTTTGAGGATTTTAGCACTCACAATGCCTTTTTAATTTTATATTATATGAAAGAAAGAAAATAATAAATTGGTTTTTAGCAAAGAATTTTCTTTTGAATAATAATTTTAAAGATTTTTTTTCAAATATTCTTTTCTAAAATCCTTAATAATATGTAAAAAGTCAGAAGATATCATTATTGACTTAAATTCCAATCTTGGACTGGTCAAGCCCTACGTAGTTCTTAAACTTCAAGGCTAGATGTCACTAACGTCGCTATGACGTATACATAAGAAAGACTGTGATATATATAAATTCCTCACTCCCTCTACTGTTTCTGTAGCTCAGTTAGTAGAGTATTGGACAGGCATTCCAGACACGTAGGTTCGTGTCCTGCCAGAAACGAATCTATTATTTTCTTTCTTTCATAATATATAAATGGTTATGCGTATAAATACATGTTCTTTAACGGTGCCTGTGTCATTAAAATAAAATTAATATGATACAAGCATAAGGCTTTTCCGTTGACCCACTGCAATAGAAAAGTTTAAAAATAAGTATTCAGAAACTGTTGTTTACTTGCGACATATTTAAAATTAGTACTATACAAGCATAAGGCTTTTCCTGAAAAATCGTGTATCCATCCATTTGGCTTGCAATGGCCCAGAATCAGGCTATTAAAAACAGTCCATATCGTTAAACGGTTAGCCAGCAGTAGTGCTATTATATATTCTGTGCCAGCAGTGGGTAACTGCCTCCGTAGTCTAGTGGTCAGAGCCATGGGCTTACGATCCGGAGGACCTGGGTTCGATTCCCAGGGGAGAACACAAAGTTGATATTTGTCAATTTATCACTTTGTGAGGTTTTTCCCAGTTTGGTTAGGACATTGCAGGCTGAATCGCCTGATTGTCCGAAAAGTAAAAAAGATTCCGTGCTTCGGAGGGCACGTTAAGCCGTCGGTCCCGGTCGCTGTCTTTGATAGTGTTGGTTACTCAAAACCATGTCAGAGGTCTAATAGGTGTGCTACTAGGCGGTTTGAAAACTCTGACACCAGGGTGGTTCATCGGGTGATTCGACTCGGGAATCCACACGCTAAGAAGACTAAAACAAAAACAAAAAAAAACACGATCACACTCACAGCCCCCACTAGGATTCCCTGTATCGGGGTGCCATGGACATCCGCAGAAACAACCACAAAGAACACTCAGACCCAGAAACAGACATTTAAACTCATCATTCAAATGTCTGCCCTGGCCGAGAATCGACCCCGGGACCCTCTGCGTAGCAGGCAGGTACACTGCCAACTAGGCTGCGCGGGTCGTCGAACAAATTAATATTTTGTAGAGCGCCGCTTAGTATGACTTTAGCGTCGATGGATTTTTTGACAGAGGAACAAGGACTTGCAAAATCAGTACTTTCAACTATTTCATACATACATATAATCACGCCTTTATCCCTAAAGGGGTGGGCAGAGCGTAAACGACCTAAACAAAGGTCGTTGCGCCACGTCTCACAAAGTTTTGAGGGTTATTTAAGATAGATTTGTAGGTACATTGCTGTAGTGATAGGTTGTCAGCCCATCGCCTAAATCACAATATACTGAAACCCTCAGATCCCTTAGCATACCCGGGAGGAAATGCAGCTGGCACATTCTATGTTTTCCTTATGCTCCTAGGCCAGCATGGAAGAATATTTCATAGATAAGCAAAACCCAATAATCAGATTCATATAAACAAAGTACCGATTTTTACTTCTATAAGCCTCGATAATATCTCGAATTTCACTAAATCAGATCTATTCAAATAATAACATGCATATATTAGACAAAATAATTACGTAATTAAAATAGGAAATGCCCCACATTGTTAAAACGTAGTTCGCGTAGTAAATATTATGAATTTATCTAATATATATTTTGTTAATAATCAATTTATATTTCTGTATATTCAGCTTTATTTGTAGACAATACATAACAGCAGCATGTACCAAAGAAACTTCTGGTTTAAATATCATGCGATTGGTTTATTTCTTTTACTACGCAAAAAAGATGTTTCTGTGTACTTCCATGCTGGACTGGGAGCAAGAAAAAAACATAGAATGTTCCAGCTGCATTTCCTCCCGAGCATGCTGTAAAAACCAGCTAAGGGATCCGAGGGATTCAGTATATTGTTATTTAGGCGATAGGCTGACAACCTATCACTACAGCAATATACCTACAAATCTATCATAATTAACCCTCAAAACTTTTGTCAGACGTGGCGAAACGACCTTTGTTTGGGTCATTTACGCTCTGCCTACCCCATTAGGGATAAAGGCGTGATTATATGTATGTATGTATGTATGTAAAAAAGATGTTTGTCTTTGCATGTACTTTGTTGAGTCTCTTACCTACTAACATTATTTCTGTTTACATTATTATTTCAATAGGTATTTAGAACCTGAAAGTGATAACTAACATACATACATATAATCACGCCTTTATCCGTAATGGGGTAGATAGAGCGTAAACGGCCTAAAAAAAGGTCGTTCCGCCACGTCTGTCAATATTTTGTAGGTTATTTTGCACGTATATTGCTGTAGTGACAGGGTGTCAGCCCATCGCTTAAATTGAATATAGAGAAACCCTTGGATCCCTTAGCTGGTCTTTAAAGCCGCGCGGGAGGAAATGGCATGCCCGGGCATGCTGTAAAAACCAGCTAAGGGATTCGAGGGCTTCAGTGTATTGCAATTTAGGTGATGGGATGACAACCTGTCACTATAGCGATACACATTTCAGTCTAAAATAGCCCTCAAAACTTGTCAGACGTGACGGATCGACCTTCTCTTTGGTCGTTTATGCTCTGCCTCCCCCTTTGGGATAAAGGCGTGATTATATGTATGCATGTATTAAATGATGTGTTACTAATCTAATGTCGTTCTTAACTTTATTCTTTACCTCTTTGACTGCCTCCGTGATCTAGCGGTCTGAGCCATGGGCTCTCCATTCGATTCGATGGATCGGTTCAATTCCCGACGGGGGACAATGACTTAGTGTTGCTGTTTCTAGTTTAGTTAGGACATTGCAGGCTGATCAACTGATTGACCGAAAAGTAAGCTGATCAATGCTGTCGGATGGGCATGTAAATAGTCGGTCCTGCGCCTGATTTCTCGCTGGTCGTGTCAGTCAGTCTGTCCCATCAGAATAAGAGATTGAAGAAATAGAGAGTGCACCTGTGTGTAGCGCAAACACTTGGGCACTAAAACATGTCCTGCGCAGTTGGATGATCTCCGAGAGATTGTATCACCGATAATCGGCGGGAGGACTATTATTCTTTACCTCTACTAGGTAATAGAAAAAATGGGCACATATCCCAAATTCCCAGCAATAGTTACCTAGAAACCAACAAAATGTAATACATTTCGCCAAATAAATAAAAGAAACCTCTGCAAATTAAACATCACCTAACCTTACCTACGAGAAACCTGGATTCAGACTTCCGCTCAACAAACATTACTTTGCTCGTACCCCCAAGTGAACACTAGTGGAACAAATTAAATCATTGTGGCTGGATTTTTCCAGTAAAAGGTTCTACAAACCCCGATCGCTATTTGATAGGAAACGTGTGGGCGGTGGTTATTCACACTGGCTAGGCGACCAGCGGCGTTTCTGCAGCAGCCATTTATTGTGGGTATCGAGTCTATCGACCCGATGAACCCTAGTGTCACAGTTTTTAAACCGCCTAATACCACAACTATCAGGCCTCTGACATGGTTTGAGTAACGACCACTATCAAAGACAGCGACCGGGACCGACGGCTTAACGTGCCCTCCGAAGCACGAAATGGGGGTCTAATACTATTACAGAGTCGGCAATTAACTGATATAATTGACATCGCAGGATGTTGCAGCCATCAAGCGAGCTGAGCAAGCCGTATGAATAT
Organism: Scrobipalpa costella; assembly: GCA_949820665.1. Classification (NCBI taxonomy): domain Eukaryota; kingdom Metazoa; phylum Arthropoda; class Insecta; order Lepidoptera; family Gelechiidae; genus Scrobipalpa; species Scrobipalpa costella. The sequence continues at coordinate 7,364,536 of OX463299.1, forward strand.
GTCTCTTTTTTTTATTGATTTAGGCATTCTCGCTTATATAATAAGTAAAGTAATACATAGAGAAAGCTATGACATAAGTAGTAAATATGTGATGTACCGACAGAGGTGGCGAAGGTTAACGCCTTCCTAAGTGCAGCAACACACAGGCGTCAATAACTGCGCTCAACACGCTGTCAATGCTTTTTGCATTACCTAGAACACACATGACAGAGGAATGCGCCGACGTAGAGTTCCTCACTACGCGCGCGTAGTGCGTAAGGTGACGCATGTATGTCATAGTCATAGGCAATGCAAAAAGCATTGACACCGTGTTCAGCGCAACCTTGCGAGCAGTAAGTGACGCCTATATGTTACTGCACTAATTGAGAAAATAAAAATACACACTATAAAAAACGCAGATTCCTATCTAAAATATTAGTGTAAAACATCTAGCAGATTATCCGCCAATGTGTAAACTCAAAGGATTGCACAATGCGCGGCCGTGGGCGTTGCAGCTCTGCCGTTGACGTCATTTACACCTTTCAGCCACCTGGACAGAAAGGCTGCATTCGGATTCGACAGCAGCCTCTAAATGCTATAACATTTCAAGGTATTTGAATTAAAATAAAGTGGAAAAGTAGCGTAGAAAATCTTCATTTTTATGTCGGTCTAGATAAGCTGTTAACATGATGTTTTAACCTTTTTAAACTATTTATTTTTACTATCCAAACCACACAAAAACAAAGCAGGACTATGATTCTTTGACTTACTTATCTTATTGCACACGTGGGTTTACGTTTCAAAAGAAATAAAACAACTAAATAAACATGAAAATTTTCTAGACATCTAATGGTGAATCAAAATATTCCACTAACAAGATAAACAACAGTTCTCGAAGTAGTTGCTATGAGATTTTCTTATTTTGTAGATTTGTAGAAAGTCACTGATATACAACTGCCTCCGTGGTCTAGTGGCTAGTGCCATGGGCTCCCGATCCGGAGGTCCTGGGTTCGATTCCCAGGGGGTAAAACACAAAGTTGATATTTGAGAATTTATCACTTTGTGAATTTTTCCCCAGTTTGGGTAGGACATTGCAAGCTGAATCACCTGATTTTCCGAAAAGAAAAAGATTTCGTGCTTCGGAGGGCACGTTAAGCCGTCGGTCCCGGTCGCTGTCTTTGATAGTGGTCGTTACACAAAACCATGTCAGAGGCCTGATAGTTGTGCTACTAGGCGGTTTAAAAACTCTGACACCACGGTTCATCGGGTCCATAGACTCGATACCCACTCGACAGAAGAAGAAGACTGATATACATGCCTACTTACCTACTTAGCAACCTACAAAACAACGTTTTCATCAACCTTTACCTAGTTAGGGCAGCAACACACAGGCGTCACTTACTGCGCGCAAGGTTGCGCTTAACACGCTGTCAATGCTCTTTGCATATTGCCTACAACACACATGCGTCACCTTAAGCATTACGCGCGCGTAGTGATGAACTCTGCGTCGGCGCAACCCTCTGCCACTACGCGCGCGTAGACAATGCAAAAAGCATTGACAGCGTGTTGAGCGCAACCTTGCGCGCAGTGACGCCTGTGTGTTGCTGCGCTTACACAGGTGTAGACTACAATGAATACCTTCCCGCTTTATTCTCTGTCTGACTACTTACCTAGTTGAAAAATAAATGCTATTATCTTATATTATTTATATTTTTATATTGCCGTTATATGTCCCACTGCTGGGCACTAAATGCTCTAAGTATGTATTAAAAAAGAGTCGAACAACGACCCGATGAACGCTGTTGTCAGAGTTTCCAAACCGCCTAGTAGCACAGCTATTAGGCCTCTGACATGGCTTGTGTAACGACCACTACCAAATACAGTGACTGGGACCGACAGCTTAACGTGCCCTCCGAAGCTCGGAATTCTTTTTCTTATCAGACAATCAGGTGATTCAGTCTGCAATATCCTAACCAAACTGGGGATAACCTCACTAAGTGATAAATTGACAAATATCAACTTTGTGTTTCCCTCCTGGGAATCGAACCCAGGACACAGATTAGATGATAGTTACTACCTCCGGATCGTAAGCCCATGCCTCTGACCACTTGACCACGGAGGCAGAATTTACTTCAGCAGGTTCTTTCTTTCATTTTGCCATTATAACCTAAATACATCATAGTCTAAGGCTTGTATTTATAAATCGATCTCAAGATTGAGAGTAATATTAAGTAATCCATACTTACCTACAGGTCCTTTTGTACTGAAATGAAATTTCTGATACGGACTCAAACTAGCTGTTAGTCTAAGTGCTGTTTATAATTACGGGCCTATGAATAAAATTTCACATATATCTCTTCCCAAGGATATCGTAAAAGTCTACCAAGACATCAATTCAGGGAATGGCTAGGATTCCTGCATTATCTAAGACTAGGCATACTGACCTCAGAAAGTGATTATTAACTTAGGAATCAAAAACTCGTCAACAAACTTAGAACTAGACTTAGAGTCCATAGGCATCCATATGCATTTATGCGCTTTTAGCATTATGGAAATTGTAGGAATTTTTGGTTGGTGCAATTTTTTTTTATTAACTAGAAATAAGTATGACTCACGTTTAATTAGAACATATTTCATTTTTAGACACAAACATTGACATGTTTTTGGGTAGATTTTCGTACAGAAGAAAACTTATTCACTTACACTATAATACACACACATTTTGAGACTTATTTAAGATAGATTTGTAGGTAAACTGCTGTAGTGACAGGTTGTCAGCCCATCGCTTAAATTACAATTTATGAAACCCTCGGATCCCTTAGCTGTTTTTTTACAGCATGCCCAGGAGGAAATGCAGCTGGCACATTCTATATTTTTCTCTCGCTCCCAGGCCATCAAGGAAGTAAACTTGTTCACACTTTTGGATATATCTTCACTTTCACTTGTGAGACGATGGAGTCATTTAGCGGGTGCCCCACTTACCGCAGGATACCTAACTGTATCCTCGAATGTAAAGAAAGAACTCGGTAGACGAACTCTGAATTTCACCGTTACTCTCGTGTTCTTAATTTGAAACAGACCAAGGATTTCTTTTTCCTATAAAGGTGTTCAAACCATTTTTTTTATGTTTAACATAAGAACTCTCGTAGCATGGATTAATATATACTACTTACAATTCTTAGACTCGTATTTACAAACCGATCTCAAGATTCAGAGTAATATTAAGTATGGATTTAACAGGTCCTTTTGTACAGTAATGACAATTCTGATACGGACTCAAACTAGCAAACAGCTGTCAGTCTCAAGTGATGTTTATAATTACGGGCCTTAGTATTATAAAAAATAATTAGGTATACTTTATAGTTGTATAGATTTTCTTGTAACAGAAGATTATTATTATTCAAAAATACAGTTTCTTGAAATAAGTAGGTTCACAACTGACTACTTCTAGGTACTACAAGAGATTTGACGAGTAATATGTCCACATTACTAAATTTTAATTTGCATATAAATATACAGAATAGAATATTTCTTGTGGTAAGTATAACTATAGGTACTTACCACAAGAAATATTTGTATGCAAAGTAAATTATTTATCTTATACAAATTGGGGGTGATTTTTCTATGAACGTTTATTATTGATCCACGTTTCTTTGGAAACTTGGTTATGCGTGTATATAATCACGCCTTTATCCCTGATGGGGTAGGCAAAGCGTCAACAACCTAATCGAATGGTCGTTCCGCCACGTCTGACAAAGTTTTTTGACAAAGTGTTTTAAACTTGGTTATCACGAGGAAAAATGCCTACAGATTGTTTTCAACTACTTATTAGAAAATTTAAATGGAGTTAAGTTCACATATAACACGGATTTGTACACAAATAGTTATATCTACAAATTATTAAGTAGGTATTACATAACCATTTAAATTAAGGACCGTATTTATAATCAGCGCTCATGAGTGACAGCGTGTTTGAGTTCGTATCAGAAATGTAATTTCAATAAAAACTGGCCCGTAAATCCATACGTAATATTAATATTGCTCTCAAGTTTGATATCGCTTCATAATTACGAGACTTAAATTACTTCGAAACTAATTAAAATGTAAGGTCCGAAAATGATCCCTAGTTCTAATAAGAGAAGTTTTAACTCAAGCTCAGGACTAATTAATAAACTCCCATCGGACCGTGTGGAAATTATTTGAGTTAATTCTAACTTCTCTCTACTGATGTTTTAGTAGTGATACCACGAGATAGTGGTAACAGTCTCCATAAAACGACTAACATAATCAGTTTCAATTGCATACATACATACAAAAATATAATCACGCCTTTATCCCTAAAGCAATATACCTAGAGCTCTTTTTGACCTTTGTTTGGGTCGTTTGCGCTCTGCCTACCCCATTAGGGATAAAGGCGTGATTATATGTATGTATGTATCCCTAATGGGGTAGGCAGAGCGTACACAACTTAAGCAAAGGTCGTTCCGCCACGTCTGACAAAGTTTTGAGGGTTTTTTAAGATATTTGTAGGTATATTGCTGTAGTGACAGGTTGTCAGCTATCTATCGCCAAAATTGCAATATACAGAAACCCTCGGACCCCTTAGCTGGTTTTTACATCATGCCCGGGAGGAAATTCAGCTAGCACATTTTATGTTTTCCTCTCTCTCTCCCAGTCCACCATGGAATAACAGTTTCAATTGTTTTTAAGGAAACTTCAAATCGAACCGCAATGCTATCAGGTTGCAGTTAGTGGTTAACTGTATGTACAGCTGACTTTATTTTCAATTTTCTCTAATACTTTTAATATTTTTTCATCTCATATTTGTCATTACTTAGAAATATTTTCAATATGTTTTTCATTACTTCCATGCTGGACTGAGAGTGAGAGAAAACCATAGAATGTACCAGCTGCATTTTATCCCGGGCATGCTGCAAAAACCAGCTAAGGGATCCGAGGGTTTCAATATAATGCAATTTAGGCGATGGGTTGACAACCTGTCACTACAGCAATATATTATAACAATATTTCTTCCATGCTGGCCTGGGAGCGAGAGAAAAACATAGAATGTGCCAGCTGCATTTCCTCCCAAGCATGCTATAAAAACCAGCTAAGGGATCTGAGGGTTTCAGTATATTGTAATTTAGGCGATGGGCTGACAACCTGTCACTACAGCAATATACTTACAAATCTATCTTAAATAACCCTCAAAACTTTGTCAGACGTGGCGGAACGACCTTTGTTTGGGTCGTTTACGCTCTGCCTACCCCATTAGGGATAAAGGCTTGATTATATGTATGTATGTATGTATGTGACAGGTTGTCAGCCCATCGCCTAAATTGCAATATACAGAAACCCTCGGATCCCTTAGCTGATTCTTACAGCATGCCCAGGAGGAAACGCAGCTGGGACATTATATCTTTTTCTCTCGCTCCCAGTCCAGCATGGAAGAGAATACGAGCCTTAGTAATTTAACTAATTTGCCAACACATATCATTTATTTATGAAATTTATTTTTGAATAAAAAGATATGAAACTTTGTTTACCTTTATTCTAAAACTGAGTTGGAAATACTATACCTACGTTACTTCGTTTCCCGCTCACAAAAGGTTCAACCACCTGGTTGTATGTGATCAACATGATTCATAAAAGAAGCAGGTAAGTATGTATTCTAAGTAGCTACTGTGTTACCTATTTTGCAACATCAACTCAAACGGTATCACTAGAACTTGACATGATTTTATATATCTATACATCTACACCGCAGTTTTACCCCCGTCTTATTTAATGAGTTTTCCTGTGGGAATCAGATAGTTTTTGGCGGTAAAAAGGAACTTATGTTATTCTGAGTGAACGAAGCTTTCCAATGGTGAAAGTATTTTTGAAATCGGTCGAGTAGTTTTTGAGTGTATTCGTTACAAACATAAACACAAATCTTTCCTTTTTGGTATAGATAGATTATATCAAAAAATGATGCTTTTGCAATTCTGTAAATAATAGGCCTTGATTACGCATCATAAGTCACATCGGCAGATTACTAAGAATTATCTGTTACCCTATCAAAGAAAAAAATAATGCTGAGTTTGAAAAAAGAACGAATTACATTGAAATTGATAGCTTTGTTTGATTATGCGTCCGTGCGTTTGTTAGCGAATGCATCGACATGATTCACGATTTGAGGCATTTTGTGTCCGAATGCAAAAATATACAGGGTGTAAAGGGTTAGACCGCATTAGGACGTAGCTACAGCGGAGCGGCGCGGCGCGGCACTGCGCGACAGATGATTCTTTGTATGAAAATGTTTGAGATGAACCGCACTAAATCGTCACTGAAGCTGCAGCGGGGCGGTGCGGCGCGGCACTGCGCGACAAATGATTCTTGTATGAAAATGTATGAGATGTATCGCACTGAAGCGTCACTGAAGCTGCAGCGGAGCGATGCGGCGCGGCACTGCGCGACAAATGATTCTTGTATAAAAATGTATGAGATGTACCGCACTGAAGCGTCACTGAAGCTGCAGCGGGGCGGTGCGGCGCGGCACTGCGCGACAAATGATTCTTTGTATGAAAATGTATGAGATGTAGATAGATTTTGCGGCGCAGTGCCGCTGCAGTGCCGTTCCGCGCTGCTCCGTTGCAGCTACGTCATAGTGCGGTCTAACCTTAAGGAACGGGTACCTGCAAATTAATAGGGGTTGCTCAGTCAACAAAACTGGATTGAAAAAAAAACAGTTCTATAAATAAAAATGCTTTTTTATACAAATTGTCTGATGGAGATGGTGATTTTGTTAGGGTTTTTTTACATCCTGAAACCATTTTGCTGTGTAAGTTCCCCCTATCAGTTTGCGGGAAGCTGTCCCCTCACACCCTTTAATTTGTTTCTAAATATGGCCAGAGAAAGGATATTTAACATTCACGTGTAAGTGAGGGTGCCAGGCTGTTACGAAACTCGCTTAACGAATTCCGAGCAGGCTTGTTAAAAAGGAATTTCGGAGAATTTGAGCTTTATAGACAAAAAAGAGAGAATATCGCTTTACGTATAAAAATATGAAAGACCGTTTATAGAATGTATGTTGTTTTTACAATAAGAAGGTTTTTAACAGTATTTTTAAGATGTTTGAAGTATGCAATTTTATCCATTTCATTTTAATTATTTATTTGACAAACTTATACTAGGCATAAAGGACAGCGTCCCGCAAACAGATAGGAGTTGCTCAGTCAAAGATACTGAACAACTATCAGAAAGTTTTTTTACAGGATGTTAAAAAAAAATACATGTCTTTTGTCTGAACTAGGTGAACATTTTGCATGGATTTTTTTTTTTTTTTTTACACTTTCTGATAAAATATCTTGCTGATAGTTGTTCAGTGTTGTTGACTGAACAACTCATATCAGTTTGCGGGTTGCTGTCTCTTACACCCGGTATTATAAAAGTTTATTCTTGTTTAGGCATAAAAATAAAGTCTGAACTTAGCTTTTCTCATATAACCCGATCTAAAAGCTCTTCTTGGGAATGCGATCTTTTTCTGCCAATGGTAGAAAAAACCGGTTCACAGGACGATAATAATATAGTATACCTATATGTATAGGGATAATTAAGTTCGAATGGAATTTGCCTGAATCTTTTGTTTGTAGGCGCCACTGCAAAAAACACTACAGCCCAGCCTTTTGGTGGTCGGCCTTGGCTTGAGACGAAACTTGTCTGGTGGGCTTTCATCCTAGACTAAACTAAGTTTTAGTTCGTAGCCCCTATAAGCATTTCATCCTAATTAAATAGATTAAAAGATCTGAAGCAATCGTTCATTGCCTAATGACATCAGTGTTACTTTTACTTTCATCAGTCATCTCAGACAGCTTAAAAACTTCCGTAGAGTCCAAATCAGAAAAAGTAGGTCAATCTCTATAATGTTGATTTAAATCAGAATCATATCAACGATGAATAAAGCATTTTTGATCACGTAATGTAGGTAAATATTATGAAAATATTTGCTAAATTTGCGAAACTAAAAGGTCGGTAAATGACCACAAAAGTAAACAGGCTGATTAATTTATTAATCACCGTAAACAGTTATTGAACCACAACAAACTTTTACTTTGATTCATGTAGCCATTCGAAATACATAACGCACTTCCTTCCGGCTGATGTAGAGTTAAGGTGCCTTCACACTAGACTTACGTGGCGTACATGATGCGTGCTAATGTGTTTTACAGCTTTACACTAGACTTACGCGACAAACGTCACCCACGTGCGCAAACACGCATCATAAAAGCTAAGCCGTCGTTTGGGTTGTTAGCTGTGCTATAATACTTTCTCGCTGACTATCCATCTCATCTCGTGCTCGCGAACTCAAATACTTTCTTGATCACACACTGACTCTCTATCTCGCACGGACGGCACGCACTGGGATTTGGTTGCATCAGCGACGTCACGTAAGACAGGTGTATATCTATAGTACGTATTTTTAACGTTGAGTTATCGATACCAACGTGTTTTGCGGCCCATAAACTGCTTTATCTTTGCAACTTAGCAGAGGTTCCAATTACGGAACCGCAGACGATAACCTTGTTACAAACATATCTTTTGTGGTTGACTTTCGTAGAAGTTGTAAAGCAAAAACTGATTAAGGGCCGCGAAACAAGTTGGTATTGATAACATGGATTTTTAAATTTCTAAGACAACTTTAATCCTATTACGGCCGTCAGCACACATCATGTACGCCACGTAAGTCTAGTGTAAACGCACCTTTAAACTTTTAACATACATACATATAATCACGCCTTTATCCCTAATGGGGTAGGTAGAGCTTAAACGACCTAAACAAAGGTCGTTCCGCCACGTCTGACAAAGTTTTGAGGGTTATTTAAGGTAGATTTGTATATTGCTGTAGTGACAGGTTGTCAGCCCATCGCCTAAAAAACAATATACTGAAACCCTCGGTTCCCTTAGCTGGCTTTTACAGCATGCCCGGGAGGAAATGCAGCTGGCACATTATACGTTTTTCTTTCGCTCCCAGGCCAGCATGGAAGAAATGGTTTTAAACTTTTAAAACCGCCAATGAATAGGCATTTCATCCGTCCTTCACTAATCCATGTATGATGACGTAAAATGTAGAGCACAACGTAGGCTACTCCGTACTTACCTTGATGACGAGCGTGATTTATTGATTGATTTATTTAGAATGATCGAAGTACATACATACATACATATAATCACGCCTTTATCCCTAATAGGGCAGGCAGAGCGTAAACGACTTAAACAAAGGTCGGTCCGCCACGAATGACAAAGTTTTGAGGGTTATTTAGGATAGATTTGTAGGTATATTGCTGTAGTGACAGGTCGCCGATCGCCTAAATTATAATATACTGAAACCCTCGGATCCCTTAGCTGGTTCTTACAGCATGCCAGCTGCAGCTGGCACATTCTATGTGTTTCTCTCGCTCACAGTCCAGCATGGTTGAAATAATACTTCATTTAAAATGCAAGTGATATTTATCCTGATCTTTACTCTATTAGAAAAACTAAGTATACAATGTAAGTAGCTGCGACGACGCGAAAGGAAAACAAAAGAAAATATATCGGAAATTTATAGAAATAGGTTGTGTCCAATGATATTATATATAGGTAGATACGAGTACGTTACCAACGCGCGAAACTCGTGCTCTCAAATGGTCCTAATTGTGACCATTATAGGCAGTCGAGCTGCGAGCTGCGAAGTGAGAAAAAAAGTTAAATTATATTCAAGGCTGCACTGATTACTAATAGCTATCTGTTTCACTCTTACGCTTTGCCTATTTTGTGTCGCACTCAGCGTTTGTTTAGATATGCAATGTTATAAATATGTATGTATATGTGTCGCGAAACATTTAAAATGTGCGTGCAGTATGAACGTAACGTATCTTTCTTAAAATATCATTGGTTGTGTCACAGCTCTACCATCTTAGTTTTTTTTGGGTATACCTAATAGAAATTAGACATCGACATTTTTATCAATCATCAAAGAAGGGAAAAGCTTAGTCAGACTTCTAGACCCTCCCAAATAACTTCTAATAAGTCATAAATTTTATGTATTGTTAAGTTAAGTATGATTTCATTAGGCTCGATTCTAGATTTGCCGGCTTAAACTAAAATTAAAATCTCTTTGTCACTTTCAGACTAAAAACATTGGAAAAGGACAGGAGATCTATTCTCTCCGGTTTGTTATTTATAGTCGGTGGTTTTATGAGTTATCTGTCATTTTTATTCGCCGTCATATGATATGGCGGATAAACATGACAGAAGTACTGGGAAAACATGCAAAAGCGCGTCAGAATCTAGCTAACAAAGTGTAAAACCATAGAGTATAAATCGTCTATCCTTTTTCAATTTTACTATTTTGAAAGTGACATATAGATTTTAATTTTAATTTTAGCCGGTGATATCTAAAATCGAGACCATTATCAATATATTTCCTTTTTAAGGTATCCGCTACAAAGAAGGCTTTGCTCAAGATTCGTCATTGTCTGCCGTAGCAGATAACAAAGGGAGACAAAGTTTAATATTTGCGAATGTGCAATAAACAGCTTTGATTGCTCGCACGGTGTTTTCAAATAGTTACTGAATGATTCAGTCATGTCTTGTACATACAGTTGGCCACATAATTTACGTAATTAATGAGCTATATTATTATTACTTTATTATATCGAAATTACATACATAAAATCACGCTTTTACCCCTATTGGGTAGGCAGAGCGTAAACGACCTAAGCGAAGGTCGTGCCGCCACGACTGACAAAGTTTTGAGGGTTATTTATGTTCGATTTGTAGGCATATTGCTGTAGTGACAGGTTGTCAGCCCATCGCCTAAAATTAAAATATTTCTCTACATAAAGTAACATAACTTACCTACAACAAATTATACATAGAAGGTCATATCAGCCTCTCAGAATGCTATTTCACTAGCCTAGGTCCGCTGGAAGAGATTTCTTTTTAGAAATAAGTTGTGCCTGTTGTGTCTTTGTTTCATATGTATATGTCCTTTGTATTTTATTGTGTACAATAATCTGTTAAATAAATAGAGGTATAGAATAGATAGAACTAAGGTGGCAGAAATGTAGTGACGTTTGTGAAAATGAGAATAATAATTGATACCTAAATTAAATAAAATAAAGAATGATTCTATTGTTTACCTACTATCTCCGATTTTATATTAAGTAACATCATAAACAATTTAGTAAAAACTCTGTTGTAATAAAAATAATTCGAGACAGGCACAGGTGTGAGAAAAATATCATATATATTATACCTAGTTCGAATGTAGGCTGTAGGTATGTAATAAATAGTAGTAACGATCAATTCCACCGCCTATACCTGTGTCTACATTATTTCAGCGATCAGCAAGAATAAAAATAAGTTGAGTGTACAAATATGATTCATAGTTGTGCTCAAATTTCTTTGACGTCTCTCAGTCATAGGAATTGGAGTTCCGGGTATAGCAACATGGCTTCCATTGTGAGGGTCACAGTCACAGTTATTGACACACTTTCTTCTTCGGTCAATGAAAGTGGAAGGCTAAGTTTGTTTGGGTATTAGGGCAATATCATTTGGCAGAGTCAGACATACATACATACATATAATCACGCCTTTATCCCTAATGGGGTAGACAGAGCGTAAACGACCTAAACAGAGGTCGTTCCGCCACGTCTGACAAAGTTTTGAGGGTTATTTAAGATAGAATTCTAGGTATATTGCTGTAGTGACAGGTTGTCAGCCCATCGCCTAAATTACAATATACTGAAACCCGGGAGGAAATGCAGCTGGCACATTCTATGTTTTTCGTTCGCTCCCAGACCAGCATTTTGACCAGTACATTTGGCAGAGTACTGGTCAAAATTAATATAAAAACGCCTAAACGATCGACACGAGAAGAAGAAGAAGGGCAATATCAGGTCATTCGACTCGAGAATCCACTCGCCAAGAAGAAGAAGAAGGCAATATCAAATTTGAGAGCAATGTTAAGTATGGATTTGACAGGCCAGTTCGTACTGTAATGAAATTTCTGATACGAACTGAAACTCGCTGTCACTCATGAGAGCTGAGTACAAATACGGCCCTAAATTTGTAGGTTTCTTTTCTTTAATTTTTGTTCTTCCATGCTGGCCTGGGAGCGAGAGAAAAACATAGAATGTGCCAGCTGCATTTCCTCCCGAGCATGTTAAAAATCAGCTAAGGGATTCGGGGGTTTCAGTAAATTGTAATTTAGTCGTACAGCAATATACTTACAAATTTATCTTAAATAACCCTCAAAACTTTGTCAGACATGGTGGATTGACCTTTGTTTAGGTCGTTAACGCTCTGCCTACCCCTACCCTATTTGGGATAAAGGTGTGATTATATGTATGTATGTACTTTTCGAAAGCTACACGGTTGGTAAAATTGATAAAAAGGTGCATCGTATGGTGCCTGTGAAGAACTGTTAACCCATTACCTGAATTCCATACATCAAATCAACTCTCCTGTGTCTCTTTTTGTCTTACACACGTAAACAGAAAAAGCTCTATGTTTTAATTATCCCTTCCAGAGTATCACAAAAGCAATTATTATATTTACATTGAAATTTGATATAAATGATTATGGATGTTTATAATAATATAATTTACTTATCAATTTTATTAACACTCATTAGGTACTATCTTAATTAGGTAGGCATTTCCTAATATATAATCAATTTTAGGGGAAAAACCGTTTTTCTTGTTTACTTATCACATTATTATATAATCCCGAGTTAAGTATATAAAAATAAATATAATATTGATATTTCCTGTTTAAAATTAGGTATACAAAAATAGAACAACTTATTTTTAAAATAGTTTAGTAAATAAAACGAAGATACTTAGTTAATTCGATTACAAAAATAAATTCGCGCATAGCAAAGTTTACTTTCCAACTTCATATTTTTTTTCCCAGTGTTTAACTGAAAGCCGAAACTAATAACTACTAGGTGCTTAAAAACCTGCTTTCCGTAGCACAGACGATGATCAAGACAACTACTATGATCCAACATATTTTACATAATTAACCTTAGTCATGTTTTTCTGTCCGTCAAAAGCAAGGACTGTATTTCCCCCTGAAGCTTCCGGGTATTTACAGATGAAATAAAATATACAAACATACATGTTTATAGGGAAGAAACCATATAGAAGAGCCTGATGGTGTAGTGGATAGGGCCGCTGCCTCCTGAGCGTGATCGTCGTTCAAATTCCACCACATACCAATGTGTTTTTCGGTTTTCGAATTTCATGTGTACGTTTATTCGGCACTTTTTCCGTACTTCGAAAGGCACGTTAAGCCGTTGGTCCCAGTTAATATCGTTTAATACCGTAAATATTAGTCGTCAAGCCATGTCAGAGGTCAGTAATAAGCATTGGCGGTAGTTTTCTCTGTCTACGATTGGCGGCTTGAAAACTCTGACCTAATCTAGGATTGGGTCTGGATTCCCTTCTGGGTTGCGGCGGAAAGATGGCACTCGCTATGTGTAAAAACCAGCACCCTCGTTCAATCCCCTAGATTAGGTAGCCGACCCCAAAGATACGGGATAAGGCTAGGGAGATGATGAGGTAAGAAACCATATAGACAGGACATCTATACTTAGTCAATGGACAGTATGAATACCTACTTGTAACATCACACACGGCCGTCATAACTAGACCTATCTATTTATCCTAGCTATATAGGAAAAGGGGGGAGACGAGGAATCTGCGTGCGCGCAAATAGACGCGCTAATTTCGTCCTGCAGATAACTCGGGTGCATACAGCTGGTGCAGTGGTGCATACCACTGCCAGGGATGGTGCTCAAACTGTGTTCATACTGTACCTGCATTATCATCACTACATAGTATAAAACAAAGTCGCTTTCTCTGTCCCTATATCCCTATGTATGCATAAATCTTTAAAACTACGCAACAGATTTTGATACGGTTTATTTTAATGGATAGAGTGATTCAAGAGGAAGGTTTATATGTATAATACATGCATAATATAGTAGAGAAACACTGATAATTTCCGTGCGAAGCCGGGGCGGGTCGCTAGTGTGATTATAATTTGACATCTTCTTCTTAGCGAGTGGATTCTCGAATCGAACGACCCGATGAACCCTGGTGTCAGAGTTTTCAAACCGCCTAGTAGCACAGCTATAAAGGCCACTGACGTGGTTTGAGTAACGACCACCGAAGACAGCGACCGGGACCGACGGCTTAACATACAAGCGAAGCACGGAATCCTTTTTATTTTCGGACAATCAGGTGATTCAGCCTGCAATGTTACAAGGTGAAAAATTTACAAATATCAACTTTGTGTTACCCCCCCTGGGAATCGAACCCAGGACCTCCGGATCGTAAGCCCATGGCTCTGACCACTAGACCACAGAGGCAGTCCAATTTGTTACTAGTTCAAATGGATGTGAAACTGTGACTAACTTTGGTGTTCGAAATCCTAACTACCTGTGCAAGACAAACTTAGGCCCTACAGTCTGAGCTTACAGGATTGAAATCATTAGAACCTTAATGTATCAAGTTGAAATTTCCTGTTACTCCATTGGATTGGAAGCAAATTCAACTCCGCCTACCCAAATGCCTAGCTAACCTCACAGTCTACCTGAGGCCTCACAAAAATCCCGGGATTCTTCCTTTGTTTCGATTTACTTGGTATTTTTATTTAAATTCTGAATATCTGGCTCGATGATAGAACAGAACAACAGACAAATTATAATGGAAGATTCACGTTAAGTTTGTTATAAGTAGGGTAGTTAGGGGCCTTAATAGGAATTAGCTAATGACAAGTACCTAATAATAATAACAGTGTTGTAACTGCCTCCGTGGTTTAGTGAGTAGAGGCATATGGGCTTACGATCCGAAGGTCCTGGGTTCGATTGCCATTGGTTAGGACAATGCAGGCTGAATCCACCTGATTGTCTGGAAGAAAACAGCAAAAAAATCGGCTGCTGCACTGTCCTCTGGACCTCGCAGCAAATAATGCTATGCGATAAATAAAAAATAAATAACAGTGTTGTATCGTCATTACTGGGTACAATGTCATGCGGTGATATATTGTAGGTCAGAAGCCAAAGCACGTCTCGTGTTACTTTTTAGCATCATCGCTTCCACTTCAATTTTATTACCTGCGACTGTGAGAGATTAGTATTTTGAGAACCGTATACTTATGCTGGCTGTGCCTTTTTAAATAGAGCACGTACAATGGGATGTTGCAGGTAGAAGTACAAGAAATGAATGTTCATTGAAATGGGATATTCCCAATGGTATGCCCTATTATTAATTGGGATTTTGGCACCTGTTATGTTTTTAAAGATTGAGATCCAGTTTAATGCACTCTAAAACACAGATTGGATGATGTATTTTGGATTAATGTCGATCGATGACCAATCGATAGTTCATCGAATTACAAAACAGCCTATTCAATCGGCATGAAATTACTAAACAACGAGTGAATTCTTGAAATTGGTCAACAAGCAGTTATTTGCTGAAGACGCACTCTAGGTGCTTGAAGCTGAATAAAACCGTCGTGCGCGGTCCTTTTGTTTGTCAGTTACATTGGAGTTGAGCGTGTGCTATCGCTGCAGAGTACCGTGTGTGGCCGACATTCAACTCGCAAATCGCAACCGCGTTTCGCACAACAACGCTCGCTGGTCCCAGTTCAAATTTGGCGCGCGGGCTAGCGGTCGAGTTTTGAGCCGCACAGCCAGTGGCCAGCAGCCTCGCCAAACAAAAAAAAAGTTCCGTACTCGGCATCGGGCGGCTGTGCGTGCTGTTATTTTTATTTATTTTCTTTGGACTGGTTTTAGTGCTTACACTTAAGTTATATGTGTAAATATAGAACAAAGTTAAGTGAATTATTAGTTAAATTGAAGAAATTGAAACAGTGGCTTCGGATTCCTATGGTATGTCGTGTTGTTTTTGTGTTATCAACTTGGGTTATCAATGCGAACTTTTTATAAAGCTGTGCTTCCTTTGTTTAGGAGCGCCGACGCCTACGCAGACGATGATAGCGTGATCGTAGTACTACGTAGGTACTACAAGCATCATAATAAACATTCAGAATGGACGGCGAAAGGAAAATAAACTTATGTGAGGGAGTCCCTCTCAACTCGGCAGGTGCGGCTAACATTTTTCTGAATACCGGTAGATCTAAAGTCAACCCGGATAATGGGACTGTCATACGATTACAAACAGGTGAATTCAGTTTAATCAAATAAAATTAATAAAAAATCATTTTTACCGCTAAATATTTTATGCTAAACAGCGCGCATGTTAATTTCTTTGTTATAGAAAAACCGGCCGACGTCGGCGTGCATATCAATACGACCTTCTCAATAGCGTCTTCCAAGAAAATTAAGGTGCTATTTGTACTCAACTTCCTATTGAGCGTGATCTGCATGGTCATAAGCTGTTCCATTGCCTTCTACTACTGGAACGAGATGATCTCCATGAGGAGACAGATGGACATCATGAAAGACCAGTTCCTCATCAACCATAGCCAAGAGAGAATAGAACCCAGTCCGCTGGTATCGGACCGGAAGCAGTTCCAGGGCGTAGACCTAAGACAGCCGAGAATGAACCCAGGACCTGGTCTGGAAGTGTCACCGAATGCCAGGAAGTACTTTGTAGAAGACCTCGGGGAGGATATGCTATTAGTAGACTCAAGTAAGAAGAGCCCAGTCAGCACAGATCCTACTCCAGTCATTAATGATTTATCCATTTTAAAGAAAGGTAATTAAATAAGTTTTATTTGTGAACTAAAAATACTATTTCTTCCAAAATAAAAAAAGTTCAGTTTTTACTTTTTTATATTAAGAACACCTGTCATAACATTTTCTCATAAAAAAAATAACAAATTAAATCTAAAAAGTTATAAACTATTTTTGGACTTTATTATAATTATTTTTATATTTCAGTTCCAGATCCCCTGATTGCACACTTCAATGGAGGCATAAAGGAAGTCAATATTGGAAAAAACAGTGAGTATTATTCATACTATACTCCATCATCCATATACCTACATAATTTGCATAGAGACCATCATTACATAACCACACTTAGATAATTACAATTCTTATTCTAGTCACTAGTAGGACTAGCATGAGATCACATTTGTAACTATAGCTAAGTAACTATAGTTATTTTAATAGTAATCTGGAAAAAATCCAGTCAGACTGCCATATGTTCTAAGTATTTTAAATGTTAATTTATGTAGGCCTGCCATACACACAGGATGTCTGTTTACTATGCTTAGAAACAAGCATGTACAATATTTTTATTGTTAGCATACATTCCTAAGAACTAACTCATTGCACCTTAAGTTTAAATCCTTATGGTTTGTTTTGCAATGTCTAATAACTTACATACTTCTCAAATGAGCTTTGAAAGTATTATTGCATGGTAATAAAGTTCAAATTTGCATGTACATGTGTATAAGTAAGGTTGTAGGCTAGTAGTACAGTAGCCACATGGGAATGTTTTGATAGCAATTAATCTCCACTTACATCAATTAGGCAGGCAGACATTGTTAGATAATTCCTTTTTGTAATCCATGCAATTGTCATTACATTAGATATGCCTCTGTATTCTACAGCTGGTCAGATTTTGATGGAATTTGTTTAGGCATATATATAAATAAAATAACTCCCGTCCTGTAAGAATTATTTGCAGGCAGTACTTTATTCATATACTCACAAAAATAATGGTTTTATTGAAACTTGGTAAAAGTAATAATCACGCCTTTATCCCTAATGGGGTAGGCGTGAACCAACTAAACAAAGGTCGTTCCGCCACGTTTGACAAAGTTTTGAGGATTATTTAAGATAGATTTGTAGGTATATTGCTGTGGTGACAGGTTATCAGCCCATCGCACAAAAATACTGAAACCCTCGGATTCCTTAGCTGGTTTTTAGAGCATGCTCGGGAGAAAATGCATCTGGCACATTCTATGTTTTTCTCTCGCTCCCAGTTCAGCATGGAAGAAAAGTAGAAAAATAATAAATTCAATCATTATAAAAGGACAAAATATCTTTTAGCCTTACTGTATCCACCAATAACATACTATTTGACTAAATAGGTAATTTAGTTTTATCACCATAAATTTAATTAAGTATGATTATATTGATATACAGGTTTCCTGTCCACAAAATGATTGCAATTTTCAAAGCAGTCAAATAAGTAGTAATATGCTTATCACAGTTAAAAATCATCTAACTCAAATTAAATAGAATTCTAATGTCTCATTTTTAACACATGAAATATGTTTAAAATACTTACGAAGCAGTTATTTAATCAACTTACACAGGTTTATTAAAAGTAAGCACCTATGCTTCCAACTTACATAACATATTTCAATAAAACAGGCAGGTTGTTTTAACTAGTTGTAAAAATGCTTACCTTATTCTTCTAACATTTATCGCTATAGTTTTTTTTAATTACGCATGTTAGTAATTTATCAAGAGAAAACTTTAGCACAGCGCATTCCCAAATCCCCTAATTCTTCTTTAAAATCCCATATTCCCATTGCCAAAAAGTATTTCAAAGTAATTGCTTTTTTTATAAATATGAGGTGTTAGGATAAAATATCTAATATCAAGTTCAATACATGGTGTTAGTAAGGCATAATTTATGAATTTACTTGACAGACATGCACGTATTTATCGACATACGTAAACGTAATAGAAGGCAGATTCGAATAATGTTATTTGACCACAAATACCACAATAGGTTCTTCAGGTATTGTCATATAAACCGTTCCTTAACATAACCTAAATTAATTAACAATAATAATACCTATTCCTATTTGCTAAAGGTAGTTTTTCCAATATGTACACAACAGTTATTTTTTTCGTGTGCTTTGTGATATTTACTAACCACATAATGAAGTCTTGTTTTGTATTAACCATTTTCCTCCAAAGAATTGCCAGGTATTAATATATCATTATTTGTTTTGTTAATCAACAAGAAAACTTCTACGATTGCTACGTTATTATTAGTAGAAGTAGTTAAGGTGGAAACAGAGCATAGGTGGCGCCGCTCAATAGTAATTAATTAATTGTGTCTAAAATACAATCATTTTCTTGAATATTTTACGTTTAGCGGAAATCGGAAGTAATTCTCTATTTTATAACACAACACATAATATCATACTTCATAATTAATATCTAAGCTAACATGCTTAGTTTGAATTATGATGATATTATGATTGAGAATAACTGAGAAAAAAATTGAGACAAAATTGAGAACTACTTGCGATTTCTGATAAACGCAAAAATTTAATAAAATGATTGTATGTTAGACACAATTAATTTTAAATTGGTGTCGCCACCACCGTCGCGCCACAGTTCGCCTCTTAAGTAGAGTAGAGAAGATACCAAATAATAACAAAACAAAGATTACACTCAATAGCAAAAGCTATAAAGAGATTGCAAAATTGATGTCACAATCTATTTGCGTACAATCATTAGTAAATGAGTGTATTTATTGATAACTTTCTAATAAATGATTATCCAAGTACTTCATCACGTAATTACTAGATTAAATACATACTTAACTTGTTTCAAAAGACTGCGTAATTTAACTGAAGAGTGTAAATCTACAGGAAATTAATCCTTGAAATACTTCAGTTTGTTTAATAATAATTTTAGTGCTCATATTTATAGTAGATACGGACATCCTGTGTGTTGTGGTTTATTTAATAACATGGGAATCATCTATCAGAGTTCATGTTGCTAAATAAGGGTGTAGGTATGTTACCTTGCTAAAATTTCATATTCGTTTGCTAAGTTTTAGTTTCAGTTTACAAAGAAAAAATTGCAAGGGTTTTTTATAATTATTTATTTGTTATCATTATTGATTATCATCATTTACAAAACACAATTTAATAAGTTAAATGACATCGCTAACCGTAATGAAGTTTGTCTCGATGTCATTATCCGCTTACATTAAAAACAACTAAACTTAACTAATATTATATGAAAAACATAGAATTTTCTTTTAATTTCATATAATTATTTTATATTGATAAATGACGAACACGCATTTACTAGGCTGTTGAGGATTGAGTTACCCTGTAATTAATAGAGTCGTGATTATAAGATTATAATGACTGTGATCAGGATTCTTTCTTAAATATATCAAAATGTAAATTATATACGTATGAAAATTTACGATAGTTGGCCATAGGACAAACTTTTTGGGTCATCGCGAATTTAAAGTATTCGATTGTCGAGGGCCTCTTACAATTTAGATTACACTTAAGCTCACCACGTATCATTATACGTTCTTCCATGCTGGACTGGGATTCTTCCATGCTGGACTGGGAGAGAT
This sequence comes from Scrobipalpa costella, assembly GCA_949820665.1. NCBI lineage: Eukaryota > Metazoa > Arthropoda > Insecta > Lepidoptera > Gelechiidae > Scrobipalpa > Scrobipalpa costella. Next base: position 7,384,869 of record OX463299.1, read on the forward strand.
AGAAAAACATGTTCCAGCTGCCCTTCCTCCCGGGCATGCTGTTAAAGTCAGCAAAAGGGACTCGAGGGTTACATTGTATTGTAATTTAGGCGATGGGCTGACAACCTGTCACTAAAGCAATACATATTACAATCTAAAATTGCCCTCAATTTTTGTCAGACGTGGCGAAAGCGCCTTTTACGAGGCGTTAAACGCTCTGCCTCCCGTAAGGGATAAAGGCGTGATTTATGTATGTATGTATAAAAAATATAAATATAATATTAGTTTTGCTTACCGTTATCATCACGCACGCGTGGATTTGCTGTGATGTGACCTTAGTCATATCATATCGGTCGACTGATAGCTTTAAATTCGCGATGTCCAATTCGGGTCGCGACTACTCTGTCTTTCATTAGTAATCTGATGCTATATTCGATAAACAATGTTTATCTATGTTTTTTGTGCATTCTGGTTTATCAATCTCGTGCTAAATATTTTATCACCTAAAATGGGCTCGATTCTAGATACCACCGGCTAAAACTAAAATTAATATCTATCTGTCACTTTCAAAATAAAATGAAAAGGACAGGCGAGTTTATACTCTTTGGTTTAACACTTTATCCGCTAGATTTTGACGCGCATTATTTCTGTCATTTTTTTTCGCCATATCTTATGACGGCGGATAAAAATGACAGACAGCCCTTAAAACCACCGAAAACTGTAAATCAAAAATCGGAGAGAATAGATCTTCTATCCTCTTCTAATGTTTTAAGTCAGAGTGACAAATAGATTTTAGCTGACAACCTATCACTACAACGACATACTTACAAATGTATCTTAAATAACCCTCAAAACTTAATCAGACGTGGCGGAACGACCTTTGTTTAGGTCGTTTACGCTCTGCCTACCCCATTAGGGATAAGTACGTGATTATATGTATGTATTTTCTGTTATTGCAGTAATCCTGGGTCCGTGGGTGCGTGACAAGGAGGTGTCGTCTAAAGGCAGCGAGGAGAAGATCGAGCTGAACAATAATTACGTCACCATCAAAGAGAGTGGACTGTACCTCGTTTATGCTCAAGTGAGTTTTATATTTAAACTAGCGACCCGCCCCGGCTTCGCACGGAAATTATCAGTGTTTCTCTACTATATTATGCATGTATAATACATACAAACCTTCCTCTTGAATCACTCTATCCATTAAAAGAAACCTAATCAAAATCCGTTGCGTAGTTTTAAAGATATATGCATACATAGGGTATAGGGACAGAGAAAGCGACTTTCTTTTATATTATGTAGTGACTATGAAAGCCTAACTGTTGTAAATGTAACGCGTTCCTTCAAACTATCATCATCTCCCTAGCCTTATCCCACGGGGTCGGCTTCCTAATCTAGGGGATTGAACGAGGGTTCTGGTTTTTACACAGAGCGACTGCCATCTGACCTCCGCAACCCAGAAGGGAAACCAGACCCAATCCTAGATTAGGTCAGAGTTTTCAAGCCGCCAATGCTTAGCACTGGCTTCTGATATGGGTTAACGACTAATATCAACGATATTAAACGGGACTAACGGCTTAACGTGCCTTCCGAAGCACGGAAAAACCACCGAATAAACGTACATATGAAATTCGAAAACAGAAAAACACATTGGTACGTGGTGGGATTCGAACCACGACCTCCCAGCTCAGGAGGCAGGGGCTCTATCCACTACACCGTCGGGTTCTGTCATCGCGTTCCTTCAAACTCCATGTTCTATCACTACATAATGTAAAACAAAGTCGATTTCTCTGTCCCTATATCCCTATGTATGCATTAATCTTTAAAATTACGCAACGGATTTTGATGCGGTTTCTTTTAATGGATAGAGTGATTCAAGAGGAAGGTTTATATGTATAATACATGCATAGTATAGTAGAAAACCACTGATAATTTCCGTGCGAAGCACTTCACTAGTTAATGATAACAAACAACTTTCGCAAAAAAAGAAAAACGAGTAACCAGCATTTTCTTTTTGTACTTTGGGAAAATTGTTTGTTATTATCAGTAGAAAATGTGGTTTGAAAGGACGCAATACTTTCTTTTACACCCTGTTACCCTTTAAGGGCAGAAGGTCAGAAAATTTGCGGGTAAGGAATGGGTTAGTTAAACATTATTTACCTAAACACAATTTTTACTTTGATTTAACATATACATATAATCACGCCTTTATCCCTAATAGGCAGATCGTAAACGACCCAAACAAAGGTCGTTCCGCCACGTCTGACAAAGTTTTGAGTGATATTTAAGATATATTTGTACGTATATTGCTAAGTGACAGGTTGTCAGCCCATCGCCTAAATTACAATATACTGAAACCATAGCTGGTTTTTACAGCATGCTCGGGAGGAAATGCAGCTGGCACATTCTATGTTTTTCTCTCACTCCCAGTCCAGCATAAATACCTATTGTCCTTTGATTTTAGCTACTAAATAAACGAAAAAGATGAAATAAAAAGAACTGCGTGTATTTTCCTCCTCGAATTCACAAAGTTTTTGACTGTGCAGTCAACCCACGTGCGTGGGTCAAAAACTTTGCGACTTCCACATGCAGGAACAGGAAAAAGCGAGTGCATTTATTTTAGGTAGCAAGCATTATTTTTTTATTTTTAGATTTTGGTGGAAAGATAAGATCAAAATATAGCCTATGTCTCGCAATGCACACATATACATATAATCACGCCTTCATCCCTTATGGAGTAGGCAGAGCGTAATCGACCTAAGCAAAAGTCGTTCCGCTACGTCTGACAAAAGTTTGAGGGTTATTTATAATAGATTTGTAGGTATACTGCCTTAGTGACGGGTTGTCAGCCCATCGCCTAAATTGCAATATACAAAACCCTCAGATCATTAGCTGGTATTTACCGCATGCCCGGGAGGAAATGCAGCTGGCACATTCTATGTTTTTCTCTTGCCCCCAGGCCAGCATGGCAGACACAGCATTTCGCAATACAGATGAAAAGAAAGGGCTTTTTTAAATAACCAATTAAATGCATCTGGGGGCGATAAAAATAACTTAAACTTTAAGACTTTCTACGTTTATTATAATAAGTAAGTAGATAATAGAATAAAATAAGTAGGTAGAACCGAGAAATGCGGGAGAGGCGCGTTATTTATGCTAAGATTTTAACAGACTTTCAAATATTTTTTATAAAAATAAACCTTCGTGTATTTTTGATTTGTGTATACCTCTTTCTTCCAGGTGGTATACCTGACTCACGCCCCGAACTGCTTCTTCATCTGGGCGCGACAACCCTCACAGGACCCTCGTCTGTTGACCACCTGCGCCACCGGAGACGACTCTAGCTCAAGACCTCTGGATAAATCCCAGATCTCCTGCTCCGTGCAGACTGTAGCCCGGCTGTATGCAGGAGACACCGTCAATTTAGCCCAGAGGGAACCAAACAGGACCCTCTGGCTGCGGCCGGGTTATACCTACTTCGGCTTCGTTAAACTTAGTTCCTAGTGCGGCTGTGATACTTAGTTAGGTTTGTGATTGAGCCCTGTGTGTGTGCTGAGCGACTGAATAGCAAGTATGAACATTTCGTGGATGAAAGACTTGCATATAACGCATTTTCAGGCAGTAAAGGACTTCGAAAACGCAAACACAGGGCTTTTACAAAAAAACACTGCCATTGCAGATTGATGTGATTTTTGGAGTGAATTGCGGTTTGATACCCAAATACGGAGTCTAAAGAACAATGCAAAATGATATAAGGTGATTTCAGTGCCATAAAGTTATGTACATTAAGGTTAAATTGCTAAATATTACGAATGCATCACACGTATGAGTAGGAATTCTCGACTCATAATAATAAATTAACAACATACGATTGCAAATGAGTAATACAGTGCTTCCAATGTTGATGCAAAACTTTGTATACTTACATAACGACGGTTAAGATCCAAAAACGTCAATCTAACAATCTACAAATTTTACAGGAGGCGAAAAAAACGTTTCATGTCTTGAAATAAAAAGTTATGTCAAATCTACTTTTGCTAGATGTCATAGTAAAAATGTTGAAATATTATAGGTAGACCGGCTTTTTTCTATTCCTTGCGATTTTCGAAATATTGTAAGTTAGGTGGTTTTGTTTTAATTAGATGCAATATGTATAATTTATTTTTGGAGATAGGTGATATTTCCAAATAAAACAACGTGTACATAAGAAAAAAATGTTTAGTCAAAAACTAGAAAAATGGCCCTAGGAGACTAGTAAAATAAACGAAACTATTAAATTAATGATTAAATTAAATGAGATCAAGTTCACTAAGAAATACTCTAAAGTAATTATTATAATTAAGATAACAGAAGCAGAAGGCATTTATATACCTACAAATACAAGCAAAACAATTCAAAAAGACAATTAAATAATCAAATTTAGTAAGAAAAGAAAAAAATAGAAAGGCATATAGCAGAAGAGACAATCACTAGGTATGAAACACCTCTAAAATTCTTGTATAATCAAAACGGAACCATTGGTCATAAATTAAAAATGCGGTAAGGTATCATAGAAAAGGTGGCAATCGCTCGGCAGGACCGACTTTAAGTCTTGAAGATGTTGATATTTTGTCGCAGGTATTGGGAGTGGATCTGTATGTAACGAAGAGTAAGCTCCGACAAAATGGGTCCTTTGAGGCCTGGCTGGTAAAGAAACCCAATCCTGATCATAATGTAGTTTTACTTTAATATCTCCATCGTAGAGAATTGCACGGATATCGGTCATCGTGGGTTCTCCAGCTTTACGTCCAGGCCTTATCGTCGTCGTCGTCGTCTCAGCCGATAGACGTCCACTGAAGGACATAGGCCTCCCCCAAGGACCTCCACGATGATCGGTCTAGCGCCTTCTGCATCCAGTAGCTTCCCGCGACCTTCACCAGATCGTCGGTCCACCTTGTGGGAGGCCTGCCTACGCTGCGTCTACCGTGCCAAGGCAGCCACTCCAGGAATTTCCTACCCCAGCGGGAGTCGGTCCTGCGAGCAATGTGCCCCGCCCACTGCCACTTAAGTTGAGCAACTTTTCGAGCTATGTCGGTGACCTTGGTTCTCCTCCGGATCTCCTCGTTTCGGATTCGATCGCGGAGGGAAACTCCGAGCATAGCCCTTTCCATTGCCCTTTGAGTGACCTTGAGCTTTCTTATGAGGCCCATTGTGAGTGGCCACGTTTCGGTTCCGTAGGTCATCACTGGCAACAGGCACTGGTCCCAGACTTTTGTCTTGAGACATTGCGGTAGTTGTTTGGATGAGAAGATGTTACGTAGCTTCCCGAAAGCTGCCCAGCCGAGTTGGATTTGACGATCGACTTCCTTCTGAAAGTTGGACGTACCCAACTGGACTTTTTGTCCCAGGTAGACATACTCGTCGACAACTTCCAGAGTAGAGCCTCCAACCGTCAGGGAAGTGGGTGCAACAAGGGAGTTTGACATGATCTTCGTCTTCTCCATGTTCATTTTAAGACCCACTTGTTGAGAGGCTCTATTGAGGTCATCGAGCATTGTACCGAGGTCCTCCAGGGTTTCAGCCACAATAACAATATCATCGGCAAAACGAAGGTGAGTCATATTCTTGCCATTAATATTAATGCCAAGATCCTTCCAGTCCAGAAGCTTGAAGACGTCTTCCAGTGCTGCGGTGAACAGTTTTGGAGATATAACATCTCCCTGTCTCACTCCTCGCTGCAACTGGATAGGCTTCGAGTTCTGGTGTGTGCGCACTGAGTGCGCACGTCGTTGCTGTAAGATTGACGGAATTACCAGCAATATATACGCGATGGAACTTAGCCGGTATTTCCACGGCTCATTTCTCGCGTTATTTTTAGGTTGTATTATTGACGGTTTCGGTAGGACATGCAAAAATGAATTTTAAATCGATGTACATAAAAATGTCGATTTCGTCAAAAATGTAAGATTGACGTTTTTGGAACTTAACCGTCGATAAGTATTTTTCTAAACTGCAAATGTATTTTAAAATATTTTTTAGGATTGTAATGTGAATTTGATCTCTAGATGTCGGTCGAAATATCCCACGTATTTTCACCAAAACTTCGAGTTAAGTTTGTCAAAATTATTAGTTATTCTTGTTTGTATGTGTGAGAAGTTTAAATTGTTATTTTTGCAATATTATTACTATGTAATAGTGATAAACGAACAATAACTTAGGTTTACTATTCTATTTACTTAATTGATACTTGCTCAAAAGCAATATTGACTTATTTTTTCGACTCAATTATACAATTATTCTGGTCTTTTTATAAGACGTGTTTAAACTACTTATTAGTATTAAGTATTTTGTCATTACTTTTTGTAAGGATTTTTACCATTTAGGTAATGAAAGTCATAAGTTTAGTTGTAATGATGGTGCTGATTCGTTAATAAGGTTAAATGTACTTTCAGCTTAAAACGCGGTATGGATGTATGAAAATAAGATATTCAGTTACAGATGGTATGATGTTTGATAATGATAAATGGGATGCAATATGTTTACGCTGATAGTACATGTCATATCAATCCACCATGTGATATCGATATATAGTTTAACTCGGGGTGTTTTTCAATGCAAAATATTATAGAAAGTAGAAAGTCTGCTTAAAATAAGCAGAATTGTCTAGGTATAGAACTTTTCATAATAACTTAGTTCTAAGTATGTGCCTTATTATATTATCCCAGGTTCTTAGTGTTTTAAGAACTCCAGATTGTAAATACTGTAATAAAAAAATGTAATGATGAAAAGAATAATGCCCCGTCCATCAATAAATGAATATTGAAATAATTTTGACTTATTTTTTTACCATATTTATACAAATCTAGAGTACTGTTTGCTTATTCCCCGAACAAAGAGATGATTTCAATTTAAAGAAAACCTAAAACCACGATGTTTGTATCAAGAAAATCAGGTTCGCTCTGCCTACCCTATTAGGGATAAAGGTAGGATTATATGTATGTATGTAAAATCAGGTTCTTCGCCAGTAATAGAGGTTCTATTTTTATTTATATTTTTAGTGGAGAGAAATTTAAAAGAAAAGTCATGATAAATAAAATTAGCAAACTGATTAAATATTTTAACAAGTTTGTTTTAAAAAACATTGTCATCTATTGATACAATTATGTAGCGTTTTTCACAACCAAGCTGCTTATAGTTATACTACTTGATAACAGATGGCGGTATCAGTTACAAACCGGAAATCATTACACTTTTAATAACGTTATACCGAACTAAATAACGGTTACTTTATTTTTTACATTGGTAATATTAATTTGAACTGTCATTCGTTCTATAGAATATGGCTGTCAAAAACATAACCTCAAAATTCTGCATTGTTGTTAAAATTATCGTTAAACATTAAATATCTATTGAAAATGTTGACCAGGCATGTATTTACAATAATATTTATGGACACAAAAAGTAGTGTTTCCTTATATTATATAACTACGACAGTTAACACGTTCAATTTTATAAAATTGTTTGTTACTTCCAGGCTGAGATTCAAACGAGACTTTAGGTTTGTTGTGAGATGTTTATCCGACAAACCCTCGGATGGTGATGGAAAACTACCCGAAACAGAACAGAAACCTTCGTCTTCTGCTGAAAAGAAAGCTGTGGACAGCACAGAGAAGATACAGCAACTGCTCAAAAGTATGATGACTGCACAACCTAAGATATCAGAGAGTGAATATGAAAAGAGATTCACTGTAGCAAAAGATAGACGGCGCAAGGATAAAGCTGATGATGAGATAGAGCGCAAAACTGAGAAAATAGGTAAGTTCTAAATATTTTCATGTAAACAGACAGATGAACCAATTTTAATTATTTTATTGTGTGTTTGAGTCACAAGCAAGAAAAGTTATCTGTAATTATAAAATAACATAATACATATTTGTATTTATGCTATGCTGTGATAAAACACACTCACAATTTCCTTAATAGAATAAGATTAAAAAACTGGATGTTCAATTATTTCAGAGGAAAGTCTAACTAAAGCAGCTGGAGAGGTAGCTCAGGCCATTGGAGGTGATGTCAAGCAGACTGAAGCTGAACTACTGTCTAAAGTTCTTGGAAAGATTAACCAGACATCCACTAGTCTCAGGTATATTTTATATATAGGCTTTATGAAATCATAATATATATAATAAAAACATCATCCGGTAACTTTGCAAAATGTCCCTTGGTCGCAAAATGTCCCATTCTCATAATGTCTGTTTCGCAAAATGTCCCGTTCACAAAATGTCATTATTTGCAAAATGTCCCTTTCATAAAATATCCCTTTGATTTTTTTTTAAGTTAAAGAGGGACTTTCTGCGAAGTAACGGATCATCAGCAGATTCCTCATATCCAATATGTGTTCAGTTATTGTGTGGGAATGCCAGATAGCCATTATGGCTTCTGGATAAGCTCTCTCTGCCAAATTTTAATATAATTTTTAATTTATATTTTAAATTGATTCATCAATTAAGCTCTTCTTATTCCTTCTCCTTTGGTTCACCAGAATGTTCTTTACTTTATGTTTTAATTTATTGCAACAAATTACTTGATAATTTAATTTTAACTTTGAAATGTATGTGACAGTGACCTGATAATTGGAATGAAGGTAGACCGTACAAAGGAAACCGGTGAAGATGACCTAACTCCGCGGGAGACAAGGGGACAGCAGGTGAAGCGCCTCAATAACAAAGCCAGGATGGAGAGGGATAACCAGGCACAACAGACCCGGTTCAGTCAGAGGAAGGGCAGAGAGGAATACAGGAGAGATGGAGACAGGCAAGAAGGAGATAGGAGAGCTGGCTTTGTGGCTAGGAAAGGGTAAAAAAATAAATATGTAGCATGGGAATGAAAAATATACATACATACATACACATACATACATATAATCACTCCTTTTTACAATATAAAACAACTATCCAACTATCTGATCAATACTTGAAGATAAGATAAGATAATCATTTATTTGCTCTAAAACAAAGTACAACAGGTGTTACAAATTATGTATATAGAATCACTTGTTTAACTATTTACAATAGCATGCAAAAAATAACAACATTAATAAAATCCCCGGCTTCGCACGGAAATTATCAGTGTTTGTTTACTATATTATGCATGTATTATACATATAAACCTTCCTCTTCCTCTTGAATCACTCTATCCATTAAAAGAAACTGCATCAGAATCCGTTGTTTTAAAGATTTATGCATACATAGGGATATAGGGTCAGAGCGACTTTGTTTTATACTATGTAGTGATAATTTTGTTCTCCAGGCTCAATGCCGACCTTTAAACCATTCTGCCTCAGCACACTTATAACAAACTCTATCTTTCTAGTGGAGCTGTACATCCAACTTCAGTGGACATATTCAGTGGCTCTCCGCTCGGCATCTTCACACCCAAAGAACCCAACTACGGAACTAAACTCGATGTGTGGGAGAATTTGAAGCAAAGGGAATTGCAACTTGCGACCGCGCAGCCCCCGGCCAACTACTTTGAGAAGATGATTCTTTGGACCGAGCAGGGGAAGGTGTGGAACTTCCCTATAAATAATGAACAAGGTAAGGAATAACTAATCGAGTTTCTATTTGTAAACTTTTTTTTTATGAGACAGGTTTTATCTCACATAATTTTGGGCCTGTAACCTATACTATATATACTCTTTCATGCTGGACTGGGAGCGAGAGAATAACATAGAATGTGCCAGCTGCATTTCCTCCCGGGCATGCTGTAAAAGCCAGCTAAGGGATTTAGTATATTATAATTTAGGCGATGGGCTGCCAACCTGTCACTACAGCAATATACCTACAAATCTATCTTAAATAACCCTCAAAACTTTGTCAGACGTGGCGGAACAACCCTTGTTTAGGTTGTTTACGCCCTGCCTACCCCATTAGGGATAAAGGCGTGATTATATGTATGTATAAACCTATTGATGGCTATGCGCACACGGGCGACAAAGCAGTCAAGCGACATTCAGATCAAAGTGCGGAAAACGGAGATAGGACTATTGTGCAATTGCTGCCCGTATAGATGCAAAGAAACGCTTAAAATTATTTTAAAGATATTTATTCATGTTAACATAAATCTTTCGTTGCTTCCATGCTGGACTGGGAAAGATAGAATAACATAGAATATGCCAGCTGCATTTCCTCCCGGGCATGCTGTAAAAACCAAGTAAGGGATCCGTGAGTTTATGTATATTGCAATTTAGGCGATGGGCTGACAACCTATCACTACAGCAATATACCTACAAAATCTATCTTAAATAACCTTCAAAACTTAGTCAGACGTGGCGGAACGACCTTTGTTAAGTTTGTTTACGCTCTGCCTACCCCATTAGGGATATATATTGTTGTAATAGTGACGATTTAATGTTTGTTTCTGATGTTTTCAGGCATGGAAGAAGAGCAAAACGTCCACTTCTCGGAACACATATTTCTGGACGCGCACCTAGAGGGCTGGTGTCCCAAGAAGGGCCCCATTCGCCACTTCATGGAGCTCGTCTGTGTGGGTCTCTCCAAGAACGCCTTCTACACAGTCAAAGAGAAGAAAGACCACATCTTGTGGTATAAGGAATATTTCGAGTCTAAAAAGGATGTGTTAGCGGAAGTGGGTGCGTGGGACCAGCCGCCTAAAGCTGGGTCGGAAGCGTCCGCGTAGTGATGTAGTGTATATATAGTATTTAATAAATATAGGTAGTGATTGTTACTAAAATTGTTCTTTTTTTCTTTGTAAATTCCTACTAGTCTTCTAAGGCCATGCGCGCACAGGCGATAAAACAGTAAACAATATTCATTCGGATCATCGAACATGCGTATCTGTGTGAATCTCTTTTTCACATCAGATCACTACCCGAATGTCCGCCAACTGTTAGGTCGCGAGTGTGCCAATTGCGGCAGTTCTGGACGCACTATTCCTTAACTAATTTAGCGCTGTAACTTTCTTAACTTTGAACGTTGTGCAGCGATTGTCTGGAGAAAATTAGTCCTGTCAGTTACAAGTGCGCGCTCGGCAATCGTGCGAATCTTCTAACGGTTTCCCCTAGGTGAATGCGCGAACGCCCCTTTGGTATCTCAATAACATTTAAAATAAATAGGCCATTGGCGTCGATTCTCGCGTCATAATCCTAATTCTTAGCTAGTGAGGATTGTAGTAAGGATTGAGGAGCCACATCAGAATTTTACAGGCTGATCTCAACATTATTTAGCAACAAATAACTAGTTATATTAATTCAAAGTGGCTCCCCAATCTAAACATCTGAAATGAGGAGCCACCTGGAACTCGTTCAGTAATAGATAAATATTTTAAAAAAATTTGCATCATTTAGCAGCAATTATGTATAGTATCTTCTAAAAAATTAGCTTCTGTAGCGCTGAAATTAAAGAAAATATAATACTTTTAGTATGGATCCTCAATCTATACCCTAGAGGTGAATTTCCATTAAAGTGAGCTATCAATTAAAATATTCGACCTAAAGATCGTTTAGCTGCTGTGTTTTATTTTGCATCGGCGGTCTCTCCAGTTCTGTAGCTTTGACTCTGGATGGGGTAGCATTACCGGTCTGCTCCGACTTCAAGTACCTCGGGTCACAAATCCATGGTGATGGCGACATTGAACGAGCAGTTACGCACAGAATTAACACAGGGTGGATGAAATGGCGGCAGGTCACGGGAACAACTTGCGACTCCCGAATTCCCCTTAGGCTAAAGGGGAAAATATATAAGAGCATCGTAAGACCTGTCGTCATGTATGGATCAGAGTGTTGGGCTATGAAAGTAATGAATGAAAGAAAGCTTCATGCTGCTGAGATGCGAATGCTGGGATGGGTGTGTGGAGTAACAAGAATGGACAAGATTAGGAATGAGTACATAAGAGGAAGCTTGAAAGTTGCGCCCATAATAGATAAAATGAGAGGAAATCGGCTTGCGTGGTATGGACATGTAATGTGGGGGGATGAAAGTCATATAGGTAAAAGGGTATTGAATATGAATGTGGACAGATATGTTGGGAGAGGACGACCGAAGAAACGATGGATGGACTGTGTGAAAGATGATATGTTAATGTCGAACTGACGGCTGACAGGGATGAATGGAAGAAGAAAACATACTGCGCCGACCTCAAATAATGGGATAAGGGCAAGGGAATGATGATGATGAAAATTTAAATAGAAAAACAGTAAATTTTGTTGGTGAACGAATTTTCTTTGGCTCCTCAATCCTGACGTTCTACTTTTATATGGTTGACTGTAGCCACCTTAGAAATCAACGGAATCATAAGTCAGAGACGCCAACATTTAGCAGGAATGTCTTCTAAATATATCTGTACAGTTCTGCAGTGTATATATTTTGAAATTTAAAACAACAATACTTAACTATTTCCTTATGAATATTCATCAATTTCTTAACGAGTTCCAGGTGGCTCCTCAATTCAGATGTTTAGATTGAGGAGCCACTTTTGAATTAATATAACTAGTGATATATTTTGCTGCTAAATCCATAATTCATGCTGCAAAATCAGCTACTTTGTTGTTAAATGTTGAGATCAGCTTTTAAAAATCTGATGTGGCTCCTCAATCCAATTACGGACATGTTTTATCAACTGTCAAAGTGAAATTTTCCGCTAATCTTGCGCTAGGGCAGACACCGCGAACGGCCCCCTGGATGTTTGAGTGAAAAGACAAATGAGGGGTATAGAATCAAAGGCAGCTATATCCACCTAGGCATTTTTTTCATAACGCAGAAAAAACGTCTTATTTTATTTTTACTGTAGCAACACGTGTAAAAAAAGCCTTAAAAAAAGTATTAGGAATGTTGGTACCACTGAACAACACACACCCATCAACCAATCCAAATTAAAACTTTTACGCGATAATTTTAAAATCACTTAGCTGTATTTGATACCAACAAAAGGATTTAGCTGTCTTTGATTCTGATTGTAATGGATATAGCTGTTTTTGATACCAATTCTTTAGTGATGACGTCACAGGAATAGTGATGTGCATTTAAACTTTATCTAAGGATTTTCTATCCAAAATGAAATGAAAATATGCATTCGTCATTATCATGTCGATTGCTTAAAAATTGATGCCGATTTTTAATAATAATACTAATATTATAAAGGCAAAAGTTTGTGAGTGTGTGTGGTTGGATGGATGTTTGTCACTCTTTCATGCAACAACTACTGAACAGATTACGATGAAATTTGGTATGTAGGTAGCTGAAGACCCAGAATAATACATAGGGTAGGTAAGGTAGGTGTAGGGTAGGTGTAGGGCAGGTATAGGGTAGGTGTAGTGTAGGTGTAGGGTAGGTGTTGGATTGATTACTGGGCAGGACGACATCTGCCGGGTCAGCTAGTTGAGTAAATAAAAGAACATTTTTATAAAAACATTTTTATTATGAATTAAATTTTATATTCTTAAATTATCTCCTTCTTCATGAACTTCACATAGATCTTCTACAGTATCGTTCTCTTCAACTCCCCTTTCTTCTAATAGCCGCAGCTCATCTTCGTCTAAATTATTCAATACAGCGTGAAAATATCTTAAATGTGCCAGATTTTTCCAAGAGTCACCGTAGTGTTTTTGAAGCAAGTTTCTGACATCTCGCAACTTTAATGGATTCACTTGTATGCCACTAGGAATTATTGTTGGCCGTATATCCTCAGCTTTTTTGCCTGGTTTACACAAACTTTTGGGGATTCCCGTGTCAGAATTGTAATATAATTCACCACGTACCAACACACTTCCTTGTATTTTGGATCTTCGAAGAATAAATCTTTTGCACTGAGAAATCTTGAAGTGGATTTGAGCCGGTGTTTTAACAATACTATTTATTGAACTTTTCCAGTCAAGCACGGGTATATCTCGTAGTTGCGTGACTGTAGAGTGTTCACTGATTACAGCGATGTACTCTTCTGGCGATGTGATTACCTCAAGTTTTCGGATTTGTTTTTCAATATTCCCGAAAACTCTATCAGGAGGCATGAAAGAATGGCCTGTGATGGGAAACACTAGTTCCATTGTTTTTACATGACGGTTTTCTAAAAGCCATCGCATGCACATGGAAATCATTATATAATTTTTATTTTGGCCAGCACATCCGTCTGCCACTAAACGGACGTGGGTTACACCAGTTAGGTCAGTTTTGTTGAGCCTATCATATACAGCGGAAGCAATTTGGTTTGAACCTTTAGCATATTCATTTTCTGTCCAGATGTATGCATATGCCGTGTTTTTATTTAAAGGATCTTTCGATGATCCTTGGACTATTGTAAAATTATACAAATACAGCTGCCTGCTGTAATAACAGCTCTGGTCGGGCACTTTCGGAAGTACTAAATTCTTTTGGCAATCGAATGAGAATGTAATCATTTGCTTTTCTTTTTCCCTTAGTAGTTTAAAAAATGCTTGTGCTCTTAATTTGTGTATCCTTTTCTCCATCATCAGTAGGTTTTTCTTCGCTGTATCATTTTCGTTTTTCAATTTTTCTTGAAGTTCAAGGCATTTCGAGCACACATCCGTCCTTGGACTCCCAAAACCAAGATTAAAATCCTGATTAAAGATAGATCTAAAGTAAGATGATTTGACTGGGCTGTTTGGATGTGCTTGTTTAAAAAGTTTATATCATTTTTTAATATTGAGCTCACTAGGTAGGTATTTACGTTGCTGCGATGATCCTCTGCAATAATGTGCTTCAACGCAATTCAAAGACTTTAAAAAACTATGAACTGATTGTCTTTGTGCTGCAAACTTTTGTTTCTTACGGTCACCACCTCTTTTATCTGTAGGAACCCGACCAGATTCAAAGAAGTTTTGCATGACGAACTGAACACGATACTTCGTTATCCCAAGTGTATTTAGAAATGCTTTCTGGCAAACTGGAATGGCTTTCTTAAGTGATTTTGCGTAAATTGCATATTTTATCGAAAAAGCTCTGCTTTTTCTTACGTTTTTTACAGGCCGCTTTCTGGCTGTTTTCTTTACCGAACAGCACTTCAATATTAAGGCATCTTGATGTTGTTTGTTGGGTTTTGAGTAAAACGATCTGTGAAAATGCACTAGATCTAGTACTTTCAATTGTTTACACGCAAATGATTTGGTGTTATGATTTCAGGTTATGTTTTCAGGCAAAGATGGCGACGAGTACCTGTGAAACAAAACAAACGTAACCATTACTGTTTTAGCCTATTCAATTTTAATTAAGATGAAATACTTGCAAAACAAATAGTGACGCCTATATCTCTTACGGTGTGGGCAGAGCGTCACCGATCTCATAATAGATAGTTTATGCGACGTCTGACAAAGTTTTGAAGGTCGCGGCGACCTTTGTGTCGGCGGCGGCTTCCTTTGACAAGCGCCGGCACGCGCCTAGGCGGCAGGTACAAAGAGCGATCGCTTCAGGCTGAACGTATTTTAGTTATAGGTTGTCAGCTTATCGCCTAAATTGCAATACACTAAAACCCCCGGGACCCTTAATGGAATAGACCCATCCATTGATAGAAATCGAACTGAACAACATTAAACTTATAGGTAATGTTAAACCTTGAATTTAGACCTCTTCCATCTATTCTTTAAAAAATTGTATCTTTTGTTAAAAATTCTCGAACTCCATCGGATTAAGTACATCACTAGACTAGGCTTACCTGGCAATTTTCGCTTTGTTCGCCTTCCATTTTTCCGGCTGTCTTTTGCGCTTTCTTCCTTTCCCTGGCAATGCTTCTACTATAGGCACTTCCATTACACGTTTAACTAGTCGTATAACACGTTTTTAGTAAGAAAACTATGCAAAATCCTATTTAATTTCGATAAAAATCACACCCACGCAAACACTTTTTAGTATGAAATCCGCCATCTTGTCATTACGAAAATGGATGCCTGTGATTGGCCGAGCGCAATTCTAGCTGTGTTCGTTTCCAAACCCTGTGGATTTAGCTGACTTTGATTCTAAACCGATTCTTTAAACGGGAATTTGGCTGGGATTTAGCTGTTTTAGGTGCCAAACAATTTTGTAAACTTATGTGGAATAGTATGAAGAATAAGATGGCATTCACAGTTTAAAAAATGACTTGTTGTGGATATAGCTGCCTTTGATTCTATACCCCTCAAATATATTCAATAAAAAGGTATGGGGTTCTATAAATAAAAACCAAGATTAGATTCCTTATTACTTTATTGCACCTATGGAAGTACACTTCGTTGCTAATTTTCGATGTTTCGAGTCTCATTATTTCATTAAATTACAGTGCCCTACCAGTTAGTTCATTATGATGCATTGATCCAACTGACGAAACTACAGAATAAACATTCTAAGATATGTTATAATTTTGAGATTGTTATCGTCATGTTCAGAAACGGAGAAAGAAATAGGTTTGTTTTTTATGTACTGTAAAATACCAGCAATTGAGTGTTTCGTCAGTTCGAGATATATTAAAAAGTACTCCGTAGTTAACTCTACGAGTGCAAAATGTCAACTTAAAGTAGCATCACTAATGTACATTACATTATTTATAGAACATTAACATCTTTGATGCCGATATGACCGTGGCTCCTAACTTACAAGTACCCAATATCGATAAAACAAAGGAACTCATTATCTCTAAGTACATATCCTTACATTAATCATCGTATACTTTGAAAAGCCTCCAAAATGTTCCAAATAAAAAACAATACAAATAAAAATGTACTTAAAAAAATCACATCAATTTGTACAATGTTGTGCTTGAGTACTTTATGTACACGCCTTTTGTTTAACAGAAAAAGATTGATGAATTTCGTGAAAATTACACAAAATGAAAACATAATTAATTAAACCGTTAAGTGTATTACAGTAACAAGTTACTTAAACAAAACAAATATGGAGTATTGAGCTGAGTAGTCACGAACGAGAAATATCCCGTCAGAGTTTGCCAAGTCCAGCCTTACATTTTGCAACATACATTACAGTCATACATTCTGACACACGATGGCGTAATGCCCCACTACAGCTGAGTTTATAACGTCACTGTTTTCATTTATGAGTATAAAATTATCGGTTCCAAAGGTATACAAAAAGATTGAACAATTACGTTTTACTGTAGGTAAGGACAACCGCCATCGAGAGATACAAACACTGCATATTGGAATGATATCGGAATGCATAAGTTTAAAATATATGAAAAGAAAGAGTGGAGAACCGTTTAACACAAAAAGCAGTTACATTTAACAGTAATACCTATTAATATTAGTATTAGAATAAGAACTAGAAAGATCTAGCGGAAGACGAAGGAAGAAGAATTTTCGAATAAATCACAGAACAAAGTAAAAGCAAAATAACTATATTTCTCGAGTACGTATTTTTTGGCACAAGATTTTTCGTATTCAAATAATTTCTTAGAGAAAGAGTGAATTGCAATTTAAAATTTGGCAAGAAAGTGCGGATAAACGACACTCGAAAAATAAGTATTTCAGATTCAACACAAATAACCATATTCAGATGTTACTTACAAATTAAATCGCCCATAATTATCGCACAGAGCAATCATAGTAGTATAGTTAAATTACAATGGAAATAATGTCTTAGTACATTTTATTTATTACAAACATGATAAAGTAATGAAAAAACGAATATTGAAGTCATTACTTTGTTTGTGTATTATAAAATTATTTGTATTCATTGATCAACTGTTAACATCATACTTCAGAAGTTTTATCATAATCTTAACATACGTTATTGAGGTGAATTATAAGAAGTAATTCCCCATTTTTAGGGTGAATATTGACCTTGTAGAGCTTAATTTTTTTTTGACAAAGGCAATCAGCTGACCAATGAGTACAAATGTTAATTCACGATAAGTATTTACCTCCTAGAAGTAGATAAAGCCCCCAACCGATATTGTCTGTTCATTTCCTCGTATTTGCATCAATTGACATCGCTCCATTGGACGGGTTTGGAAAGTTCTCGGCAAGTTTTACATCACCTGGAATAAACAATGTATCGTTATAAATTCTATATTATAATAACGCTTTAAAAAAAATAACAAACTATGTTGCCAGTGATGCTATAGAGTGTGACACTATTGGGAAATATGTAAATCGACCAGTGTAAGTGAAGCCCTGTGTAGCTGCAAATTACAAGGCGGTAGGGAGCTGCAAGATCTATCTAGTAGCATTTTTCTAGTGATGTTATAGCGAAAACGTCTACAACAATTGTAAATAGAGCGGTGGATTGGGTACAGGATCTGAGTGGCACGGAGGGCGGTGCTTAATCCACTATGTTGCTAGTGATGTCATACGGAATGATACTGTGGGGCAATAGCGTCGACATGTGAAGTAGATCATTGTAACGAAGCGTTACGTCCTCTTCTTAAACACCTCATACTCTATTCTAGCCATAATTTCAGAGTCAAATTCAAAATCCGAATCATCGCCGTCAATCCTCCATTTTTTTCTTGTTATCATAGGCAGCACTTGAACGATTTTGTGAGTGTACACATCAACAAAGTTTCGTTTTTTAACAAGGATCATCCGTGCGCTAGTGTACTAAAACAGCGCACGTTCGTCGATGCCGTATTTTTGAATCACTCGAATCGAATTTGCATGCAAAAGAGCAACATTTGCATGCCAATTTTTATGGAAATCGCATGTGAACGTTACTCTTTCGTATGCGCATTAGCTTTCGAGCGGTTCAAAAATCCGACTCCTGGACCCGGCTACACCCTTCAATAGAAGCTCCGCCCTTAGGACCGGATTGAAAATCGCCTTCAATGAACTCTCTCGCTGTGTGCTTCTTAAAACTTCTTTTATTTGTTTATTTCATCGGCTTCCTTGTAAATAATAAATATATTGTGTTAGATGAAGAAATCGATTGTCTAAGAACAACCCTATTCTGTCGCGCCCGTATTGCGCACATCCCAAACGTTGCGTTTGACTGTTGTGAGTACATCGATCCCGCGTATCGAGCGGTGGTTCTACAAATCGTCAGGAGCTTATATTTCTGTTTTAATCACATCTTTTCAAACATTAATAATTGTCTATTCAATGATTGTAAGGTCACCGAGGTGCCCGATGGTGTAGTGGATAGGGCCGCTGCCTCCTGAGCGGAGGTCGTGGTTCGAACCCCAACACGTACCAATGTGTTTTTCGGTTTTCGAATTTCATATGTACGTTTATTCGGCGCTTTTTCCGTGCTTCGGAAGGCACGTTAAGCCGTTGGTCCCGGTTAATATCGTTTAATACCGTAGATATTAGTCGTTAAGCCATATCGGAGGCCAGTGCTAATCATTGGCGGCTAGAAAACTCTGACCTAATCTAGGATTGGGTGTGGTTTCCCTTCTGGGTTGCGGAGGTCAGATGGCAGTCGCTCTGTGTAAAAACCAGTACTCTCGTTCAATCCCCTAGATAAGGTAGCCGACCCCGTGAGATACGGGATAAGGCTAGGGAGATGATGATGATTGTAAGGTCACCAGTCACAGTTGGCCCCTGGGTCTGAGAGCCTCGTATAGCTGTGGGTACTATTACGAGCTGGGTCAGGAGATGGTTTTTAAAAAACACAATTTTATTAGCTAGAACGAAAAGTTTATTAGAACTTCAGAAAATACACGACAAGTAAGGAAAATACGTGTAAGCCCGACGACGGTCCAAACCAATCTAATTTGCCAATTCAATAAAATGTATGTGGAAAACAACGGTCTCCTATTGCATTGACGCCAATGCAGTTAGTGGAAAAATGTTTTTATAACCTGAATGATTTCTTTTCTAACATCATGACATGACAGAAGGTAAAATTTATATAGCGATTAATAAATTTAATGATAGTGACATTTTAGACATTTTAATTAGGAATACTATCATAATTGATAATTAGGTAATGTGATAAATATGATATGTTATGAATATGAATTTGCAATTGACATTTTATTTTATGAACTCATGAATTAATGACGATTGGTTGTTATTAGTATTTAAGTGCCTGTTTAATATTTTGCATGCCAACAATCTGGCGGATCATATGATTCTATTTGAATGTACCTGTGTAAGAACTTTGTTACTATGATTCCGAGCAAATAAAGATATTCTATTCTACTCAGCAACTTATTTTTAATTACATGCCCCTTTAATATAGTTATAACAGTACCTGTAGGATCTGGCTGGCCTCGAAGGCGGTGCCGGGCAGCAGCACGATAGGCGCGGCGACGCGGCCCGCCTCAACACACACCATGTTCGGGAACTCGTCGTCGCCGAAGTCCGGGATCTCCTTGGCATACTCCGACCACGGGTTCCAGATCACTGTTAACAATTAGACACACATATATATAATTGCTTCCATGCTGCACTGGAAGTGATAAAAAAACATAGAATGTGCCAGCTGCATATCCCCGCGGGCATGCTGTAAAAGTCAGCTAAGGGATTGGAGGGTTACAATATTGTAATTTAGGCGATGGGCTGACAACCTGTCACTTAAGCGATATTCATAGTCATCTGCAATAACCCTCAAAACTTGTTAGACGTGGCAGAACGACCATAGTTTAGGTCGTTTACGCTCTGCCTACCCCAATAGGGATAAAGGCGTGATTATATGAATGTATGTAAGTACATACATATAATCACGCCTTCATCCCTAATTCAGTATATTGCAATTTAGGCGATGGGCTGAGAACTTGGACGAAACAACCTCTGGACATGCAATTATGACATTTTACTCCTTACTCCTCTAGACCGATAGTGTGAAATTTGGACACAGTAAACAAACTACCAACGTCAGTGTGACTTCAAATTTCGAGGAGGAAAAATACCTTTGAAAATGGTGAAATATGCTGTTTTGTTTAGCAAAACTTATAGTAATCGAATCAGCAATATTTTTTTTCATATGCAATTGTATTTTAGATCAATATTTCTTGTTATTTTCTTCTAAAATGAATAAAATGCGCGGTGACAGGAGTGAATAATACGACCCAATAAAACATCCAGGGTTCTGAATGCATGTAAACCAGTATGTTGTCATTCTCTAATGAGTCGGATTATAATTGTATTTTTTCCATTCGTTCATTCATTTTTGTTAATCTAGAGACGTGACACAATCGATGAACGATATCGATAGGAATTATTTACTGTATCGTCGCCGGCATGTCGTAGGTCTAAGAAAAACATAAACATTTGAACGGACAACGCTAATATTTTGTGATCTGTTGACTGGTATAAGCTTCATCTGTGGTTGCGTGACTTTTTATTTTCATTTACAACTAATTATGCCTACTTTTTAGTACGCGTGGTAGTTATGAACAATGTTGGTTATGCTGTTCTTTGTTTAAAAAGCTCCTGCCTCTGTGGTCTAGCAGTCTGAGCCATGGGCTCTCGACCCAGAGGTCCCGGGTTCGATTTCCGGCGGGGGACAATGACTTTGCATTGTTGTTAGTTTGGACTTTGGTTATGATATTGCATTGCTGATCACCTGATTGTCCGAAAAGTAAGATGATCCATGCTGTCGGATGGGCATGTAGATAGTTGGTCCTGTGCCTGATTTATCTCTGGTCGTGTCAGTCAATCTGTCCCATCAGAATAAGAGATTGAAGGAACAGAGAGTGCACCTGTGTGTAGTGCAAACACTTAGGCACTAAAAAACGGATCCTGTGCAGTTGGCCGATCCCTGGGAGATTGGCCGCCATCACCGAAAATCGGTGGGAGGACTAATTATTATAGTAGGTAAATGAATAGGTACATTTTTTAAATCGAAGCCACGTAGCTTAATAGATATGTGTATTTAGTTCCAAGTCAAAACCCAAAATACAATTTATTCATTTCCCCAAGTCGTAACTTAAGCTACGTGTAGCGTGATGAAATCTATGTTTGAGTCTACAAAATATTTAGATGAAAAAAAAAGATGCATCAAAATCGGTTGAAATACAACCAAAATTCAATTAACTGCCAACCCCCTAAATAAGGCAGTATGATATATGTATCCTTTGTTGAGTCAAATGTCACTTAGTTGAATAAAAATATTCCCATCGAAATCGATTCAGTAGTTTTGGCGTCATGTTGATACAGACAGATAGACAGATAAATATTTAAAATTTATTATATAGGCGTTGGTGGTATCGCTATAATGCCTATTGCAATAATGTTTCCATGAAAATATTCAAAGTACAGACAAGACCCCTCTAGAGATTTCTTAGTGTATAGATCGATAATGGTATAAATTCAATGAATAGTGATCGATTTGAAAATTTTACTTTACTTTTATTTCAAAAATAATTTAAAAAAAACACGTGTTCATATTTCTATGATTCAGGAAACATCATTCACTCAACATTCATTCTTTATCGATTATCGACTAGGGTACAACACTATCTATGACACGATCAAAAAAGACATACAACCCGAATATTTAAAAAGTGTCAAAAATAAACAAATATGTTAGGAAGCGCGTAGTTTTTAAATCTGTTCGGGTATTATCTGTCATACCTCCCTCCCCCCTAGTTTTGGTTGAACGAGTTCTCATACATTTTTGTTTGGTGACGCGTCCAGAGGATTATTCGTCCAAGGCTGAGAACCTGTCACTATAGCAGTATACCTATAAATTTTCAAGGCGAGAGTGAATAGGCACTACATAGGTGAGTATGTTTCAACATAGTCCGCATCGTCACTTTCCACCAGGTGAGATGGCGGACAAATGCTCGCCTATATATATTTAAAAAAAAAAAAAAAAAAAAATCTATCTTAAATAACCCTCAAAACTTTGTCAGACGTGGCGGAACGACCTTTGTTTAGGTCGTTTACGCTCTGCCTACCCCATTATGGATAAAGGCGTGATTATATGTATGTATGTTCATCCCTAATTGGGTAAGCAGAACGTAAACGACCTAAACAAAGGTCGTTTCGCCACGTCTGACAAGGTTTTGAGGGTTATTTAAGATAGATTTGTAGGTATATTGCTGTAGTGACAGGGTGTCAGCCCATCGCCTAAATTACAGTATACTGAAACCCTCGTAACCCTTAGCTGGTTTTTACAGCATGCCCGGGAGGAAAAGCAGCTGGCACATTCAATGTTTTTCTCTCACTCCCAGGCCAGCATGAAAGTAAATAATTAGAACAAATAATTAAAATATTTTTTACTTCTGTGAAAGTGCAATTTGTAGTGTAGACAGCACAGAAATGGTTTTGTACACTAGTTGTTAACTCAGCTTTTCACTTCGATTGCGAAAAAAATTAGGAATTTCTACAAAAAGATTGTAAATTAAGTAAATAATTCATTCCCGCCATTTAACTTTTTAAATCTCGTTTTGTGCACTTGTCGTAAAATCTTCTAATACATAGTATCAACTATGTAGATAGAGAGAAGAATAGTTTTTCAAATTCGAAAAATGTCGAATACTAGGCAATACTCCCAATAAATATAAGATTGCTACAATTTTATTACATTTTTTAACTCCGCAAATAAAACATGTCTACTTCTCTTGCGATACAATACATTGTGAATGTTGCCTAGTTCTTCTACTCTATAGTATACATTAGTGCATCTCAACTGCCTCCGTGGTCTAGTGGTTAGAGCCTTTGGCTTACGATCCGGAGGTCACGGGTTCGATTCTAAGGGGGAAAACACAAAGTTGATATTTGTCAATTTATCACTTTGTGAGTTTTTTCCCAGTTTGGTTAGGACATTGTAGACTGAATCACCTGATTGTCCGAAAGTAAAAAAGATTCCGAGCTTCGAAAGGCACGTTAAGCCGTCGGTCCCGGTCGCTGTCTTTGATAGTGGTCGTTACTCAAACCATGTCAGAGGCCTATTAGCTGTGCTACTAGGCGGTTTAAAAACTGTGACACCAGGGTTCATCGGGTCCATAAGCTCAATACTCCCTCGACAGAAGAAGAACAGGTTGTCAGCCCATCGCCTAAATTGCAATACACAGAAATCCTCGGACCCCTTAGTTAGTTTTTACAGCAAATGCAGGGTTCATGGGGTCATTCGACTCGAGAATCCACTCGCTAAGAAGAAAAAGTGCATTTATGCTCAGAATGCTTTCTGTTTACTAGCCCTTACGTTACAACGGTTTCATAATGTACCTATAAGGTGAAATAAAGTTACGACAGCATCTACTTTGCCCTCAGAAGGAAAAAAACCATAACTGCATCCTACCATGTTGCGCGTAAAATGCAAAAGACTTTCGACTATCATATCTTTTGGTTAAATAAACTTAAAGGTACAGGGTTTTTTTTAAGAAGGAAGCATTTTATTTCTTTTATTTTTTGATTTACATAGATTTTGCATATTTTGAATAGTTTTTAAGATTTTGCTAAAATCTGTAGTTATGGTTTTTTTTCTTCTGAAGGCAGTTAACCGACCTGTATCAGGGAAGTTGTACTTCTGTATCCTCATCTTGCGTCCGCTGACCACGTTGGTGATGATGTGCTCCTGCATGGTGTTCTGGTAGATGCGGTCCGTCCACTCGTTGATGGTCACCACCTCGCGCGTCTCTTGGTATACCGCGCCTTCCCGCGTCTGGAATGTAGAGAAGGTAAACTGTATTTAACAATTTCATCATCATCATCTCCCTAGCCTTATCCCGTATCTCACGGGGTCGGCTACCTAATCTAGGGGATTGAACGAGGGTACTGGTTTTACACAGAGCGACTGCCATCTGACCTCCGCAACCCAGAAGGGAAACCAGACCCAATCCTAGATCAGGTCAGAGTTTTCAAGCCGCCAATGCTTAGCAATTTATTGTACACAAAAAAACATCATAAACACAGGACATTAAAAACAAAGACACAACAGGCACTGCTTGTTTCTAAAAAGAAATTTCTTACAGCAGACCTACAGAAGTGATAATTTTATTGTTACGCGGATAAAACGTGCACAAAATTTAATAAATATCAATAAGATAATACTACTGTAAAATAATTATATAATGTAAATCTTTTACAGAAATATTAACAAGAAATAAATAAATACTTCCAATTATATACATAATAAAAAAAAAACTTATAGCTATTTATATACAAATATATACCCTAAACACGGATTACTTTGACAGGGAAACTTCTTTAAGTCTAAGGAATATTAAGTTGGTTACGAACTGGCCTAGTTCAAATTAGTTTTCTGATTTTGCTTAGGTTGTATACGGCGATATACAAATAAAGCCCATGATATCCTCAATCTATGATTATATGAGTCCCTTACCTTGTAAGTCTATGTTGAAATAGAGCTCTTTCCACATAGACTTACAAGGACATTTCTTTATACACAGGCATTGATAATGTAGGTCCCTTACCTGGTCAATGAACATGCAACCATGCATGCCGGTGTTCTGGCAGCTGAACGTCATTTCCTTGCTCAAATTGTATACGCCGAAGTAGTAAATAAATGTATTTCTAAAACACATGTTATGGTTGATTATATGGGTCCCTTACCTTGTCAGTCTATGTTGAAATGGAGCTCTTTCCTATACACTGGCATTGATTATGTAGGTCCCTTACCTTGTCAATGAACATGCAACCATGCATGCCGGTGATCTGGCAGCGGCGCACGTCAGGAACCTTGAAATAGGTGTGCAGCAGCATCTGGCAGCTGAACGTGAGCTCCTTGCTCGGGTTGTATACGCCGATGTTAAAGTGGAGCTCTTTCTCGCGCAGGATCAGCCTATACGTCAGTCTGAATCTGAGAGGAGAAAGAAAAGAAGGTTGTTACAAATCCTTAACTTAGTTGTCTGAGCAACATTTGACAGTAAGTAAATGCAAGATGATTCTCGGGTTATGGAAATTCCATACTTCCACTGTCAGGGCGCTGTGTCCGAATTGAATATATATAGAAAATAACAGATATTTCTCACTTACTGGAAGTGCCACATGGAGCGCGTGAAATCGTCGTCCATGAGGCTGAAGACTGCTTCTACGTCCCCGCTGGGCAGGCGATCCGGCATCTTCTCGACGTGCCAGCGCGCTATCCGCGCGAACCCGTGCTGAGGACCGAACGCCCATTGTCCGAATTGAGCTGATAACAAATATATTAAAAATCTTGAGTCTTTCTTTTAAATGAATATTACCTACTCATCAAATCAGAGATTACTTTCACGTAAATAACGGAAATAGGATGAAAATACTTACGAAATACAAAAGGTATCCCTCCCCGTATCGCTCTTTTACCGTCGAATACGGCTTGTTTGCTGAAACAAGAGAAAAAATGCACATTACAAATTGGCAAGTAACTAAACTTCATATCTCTAAATAATTTACAGAAACTTTTAAAACGAAACTTTTGAAATGTCAAGAGCTCTTTGATACGCTTTAACTTTTCCACTTCAAAGGAAAACTTAGGAGGTTGTTTCAGAGTCGAAACTTCTACATTAATTGATGATGATGAAAAATATTTGCTCGGTCGAGTTTGAGGAAATAGACATTCACTCTTTAGTAACTCTCAACTACTTGAGAGGTTCTTGGAAATTTGTTGCCAAAGATTTTTGTTACTTTCAGGAAAAGTTCTTGGTAACGTGACTTGTTTGAAAATAGTTTAAAAGAATGTATTTTTTAAAACCTCGTATCAATTTCAAAATTCAAAGCATATCTCATCTTTGAAATATTTGCATAAAATTCTACTTGTTCCTTGTATTTCTGTATAAAAGTAAGCTCTACATTCTAAGCTACATTCAGACACTCGGCGTGGCTAATAAAAGGCTCACGTCCGGACACGGTATCGATTCGTATCTGCATATAGAAGGCATTAGCTCAGTCGGCAACAACAGAACAGAACCACAATAGCCAACCGCAGCATTACTCTCTGCTCACGTTTAGTCCGCGATCAATTTTAGCGGTTGCATTCCACCGCGGACGAAACACCGAGCAAAAACCACCCTTATATTATAAATGCATCAGTGGACAGGTCGCCGCGACAAAAACGCAGCTCGAGCAGGCCGCGTATAAATTATTTATGCCATTTTTAGCATTTCGGTGAGGAGATGTCGGTGCGGACAAATCGAATATGTCCGATTGTGTGTCAGTGAGATCGTGCTCTGTGCACCATCGATTTTCCTTAATCATTCTCTTTTCGGTTCCTGGAACACGGTGGTGGATATTTTCAGGGGAATTTTGGGCATCGGTTCGTTTTTGCCTAAACTGTGATCTGATCACTCTATCAACAAAATGCTTTTTAGTTTGCAGAATCATTGTGCATTTGTCGTAACTCAACTGATATTGAGATTTTAAAGTTTTATAGATATTTTTATATAGATAAATGTTTATTTATACTAATATCTTAATTGAACTTTTGAACATCCTATTTCGACATAATCTAGTCAAGTCGTGTTCATAAAAATGAATAACATTTTCTAAACAACAGCTGTGTTGCTTCACGTATTTTCTCCAATACAAAAGCCCTGTTAAGCTATCAAAGATAGTAAACCATCTACAATTCAAGGATAAGAATGGATTAGGGTACCTCGTAGGCATGAAGTGGCTTCTCATCCAGTCAATAAATAAATCACCCACGTGCTCGTAAACATGAGCAATCACTTCGCAAATACTGCCTGATTCGATGCAGTTGCATAAACCTGGCTTTAATAGTCTAGTAATTAACTAAGGATGTACCTGATGGTGAAATAGGATAAACATAGGATTAAGAAATGTTTAAGATGATGGTAGAGCTGAATGAAACACCAATAGAATGTACATGAAAAAGATACAATGTATAAAATTTAAACAAATTGCATTACATTTTAAGCAGGCCAGGTATGTTAACAAAAGCCGGTGTATCGTAGTATATCATCATTTAAGTATATGTCTTTCTTCGTAGTTACATTACTGTCTTTCATTACCCAAAACCCTTAATGTTATTCGTCTGCTACCGACTGTTTTACAAGAACAAATGGAGGCTACTAATTACGTAACTGAAACATCCTCACTTTACCCATAAAATTAACAAAGTAAATTGCAGTTTAAATAAAGTTATAATAAAATAACCTACTTTATAATGATGTTTAATGGCGAGTTAAACCTTAATTATTTTACTTTGCCTTTTTATAGAGCCCTCCCCGGCTACTTGTAGAAGTATAATTTACTATTTAATAATTCAAAAGGCGTGTGACTTTAATTGGGGCGAACAAATATGGAATATATGACATTATATTTATAGCCTCTAATGTCACCTAGCCACCTTTTCTTCTAGTCTAGTTATGGCTATTCCTAGATGCTATAATATATGGGTAACCGACGGAGCATATCTGAGCGTAGTTTCATAGAAGCCATAGAAGATAATTGCATTTACATAGATAATGGCAAGCTTATTATAATCCGAATAGCAAGTGCACTCTGTCCCATGGGAAAACGCCCCTGTGTTGCCAGCAATTATGATTTAATTCGCAATAATTATGCCTAAGTATCAAAGACAAACGGTGTTGTTAAGACAATTTGTTTGCGTTTATTTTTTACAAGATACCATCGAGGAATTTGTCGCGGCAATGGAACCTCGTATTTCTTGCAACACATTGTCATTATTTTATCTTTAAACAACAAATATGTATGCCTTTATGGGCTATAAAAGAATTGACGCCATGAAAAGATGGTTGCTACAAATGTTCAAACAATTATATTTATTTAGTAGTAGTAGTTTTTTTTACAAATAAATTGAATATGGAACTTAGAGAAGGTTCGTTCGAAGGCTAAATTAATACCCAATTAATGATTTCCTTCAAACGCGGTACAAAGTCTCGGCACGGAGAATTGTTTCAAATAATATCGCGCTACAATTCCTGAGTCATTCAATTCAGGCTTTCGATCGAGTTCGGTTCGGGGAATCGGGAGAATAGATAAAGTTTTAATTAGACATTCCTGGCGGTTCCTCCCTGGCTGTTGAGCGGCTCGCGGCGAGCTAGTACATTCTTCTGTTTTTACCGCCCAACCCGTTCCGATTCCGAACGGGAGCCAGCAGCCAATAAATACACAATCGACAATCGCAAGAGATAATCGTTTTCCCTTTTTGATTATCGTCCATTTTCTCCGATTGCCAGCCATTTGAGTGATTCAATCAATTGCTGGATGGATCACAGTCGTTGAGTTTTTGATTGCCGGCAATTAGATTGAGCACCTGTTAATTATGAAATTAATGGATACAGGCCTTGTATGGTCCATCAAATAAGTTTGTAGAATTACATATTAATAGTGTGTGAAAATATAGAGCACTTTAACGCCCTAGTAGTAAATTAAAATAGAAGCAGTCAATAAGTCTTATCTGCAGAGCTATCTAAATAAGTTTATTGAAAAACTGGAAATTGGAATTCCTTACAATGGTGAGCAACATAAAACTTTGTCTTGTCCGTGAACTGGAGATCCTGCCCTGGGCAGATGCCTGACAGCATAAACAAGCGACATACTTATCCGTAAACACCATAATGAGTTCACTTCTGACAATAAAGTAAGAGACACATACTGCCAATAAAACTTGATATACAATATAGCTGAAACGATTAGAAAGAAATAAAAACGAAGTTGTTGTCAATGTTCACCACCTGCTTTACAGGAAAGATGCCCTCAATAGCTGATATGGAATGTACTACTGGAAGGACAAAAAGCAAGTGTTTGAATGGGCAGCGAGGCAGTTAAAGATCAATGAAGCAATTAGCAGTTGACAGGCTCGATACGTAGCTATTCCCACTTGTCAGCTGTGGACCAGTTTCTACTTTAGAATACGTTTTTTGTTTAAAATAGGAATAATTTTGCCTGCGTTTTTTTTTATGTTACAAGAACGACTGAAGACTGGATTAAATGTAATACATAGTAGCAATGAGAATTGTAGGTCATGAAGAGATACGAGCATTTTTTGCACGGTAAGCATCGAAATTGCCTATTAACTTTTAGTTTCGCCCAAGACTTTAGTGGAATCGCTATGACTTTGTGCTCATAAATTACTAGAAAGAATCACAGAAAATACGCTTTCTTCGGGAGTAGTGAACTTGCTCCACAATCCCAATAACCAATAGCCAACCACCATTGCAGCATCCGCCTCTACATAAAAACATTTGACACCCCGAGTTGCGCTTACGCCGGTCGATCTGCAGATAATCCGTTATTTGTATTGTCGCGTCCTCAATGCGCAGATGACAGTATTGCAAAAACTACGCGACAGTTTCACCGCTCCCAACATTGTCTGCACTTTCCAGTATCGATTAGCTAGGAGGCCGGCTGTCGGAGTTCCCAACATTGTTGCGCTTGCGCAGCGCCGGTGCAGCTCTCGTGGGATATGCGCGGTAGGGACGGCAACAGATCTCAGAAGCGATGATGTGTGAGCGGAATATCGTAGTAGCCGTGGACCTGAATGTGGAACTGAATTTCACTCAGTTTTTTTTTTAAATCTAAAACGTCTTTCTTAGATTCCTTTACTTTTGGACAACCTCAGATCACAGAAACTTACAAAATTAGAAATAAATGTCAATCTAAATATTTCTGATTCTTAAATGGTCTGTGGCCGTCAAATAACCAAGACATTCTCTGACGATGATAAATAGAAAAGACCTTTCAATAGATAGCTCGTTAGCTTTATAATAGACGGTTCAAACGGAAGCTATAAGTCTAAAGGTCCGGCGAATCTATATTTTCCTCCGGTCATCTAGCAGATGTTACTTAATTCATATCATGGTAGTGTACTTGGGATAAATTATGCGATGTCCCGAGGCGATGCAGATGAAGGCGGTGCTTATGACGGGACGGCTAATTTCAAAAGAACACCAGTTTTACAGCTTAATGAATTCCGTCGCGACACGAAGACGATCTCAAATTTATTAATAAGTTGTGTAGAAATTGTGGGTAAGTTAATTGAATTGTGTTTTAATTATTACAAGGTGGATTCCATTCTGTAACTGTTAGCTGTCGTGTCCAAGGGGTGGTCCTTCGTGAGACACAAACGAAACTAATTTAGCCAAGGTAATCGGTTGTATGTTGTTGTTGTATTTTTTCATGCCGAACTGGGAGTGAGAAAAAAAACATAGAATGTGCCAGATGAATTTTCTCCTGGGCATGCTGTAAAAACCAGGTAAGGGAACCGAGGGTTTTAGTATACAGCAATTTAGGCGATTGGCTGACAACCTGTCACTACAGCAATAAAGCTACAAATCGATCTTAAATAACTCGCCAAACTCTGTCAGACGTGGCGGAACGACCTTTGTGTAGGTCGTTTACTCTCTGCCTACCCCATTAGGGATAAAGGCGTGATTAAAAGTATGTATGTATGTAATCGGTTGTATCATGCAGGAATGCTACAAGACATCACGCTAATTTTAGATATTTTAAGCCTGACGGCGAAGCAAGTTGAGCTATCGAAAAGGTCAAGCTTTCGACTTGATAGAAGAGGAAGTATTTTATTGGGCTATATTTTTAGGCTATACGAAAGAACGCCTTTTGATGTCTCATATTGACGTACATAAAATAACAAGTGGTAGGCAGAGCATGAATGGTTTTATAACAGCCTGTTCTTTAACAAGTTCTGAGATCCATTTTTTTATTGACGAGCTAATAGATAGCTGCATTGTTGAATTGTAAACCCATTAATACCCCTTATAAAAGATTAATATTTCTTCCGTGCTGGCCTGGGAGCGAGAGAAAAACATAGAATGTGCCAGCTGCATTTCCGCCCGGGCATGCTGTAGAAACCAGATAAGAGATTAAGAGGTTTCTGTATATTGCAATTTAGGGAATGGGCTGACAACCTGTCACTACAGCAATATATACCTACAAACTTGGACGAATAATCCTCCTACAAATCTATCTTAAATAACCCACAAAATTTTGTCAGACGTGGCGGAATGATATTTGTTTAGGTCGTTTACGCGCTGCCTACCTACCCCATTAGGGATAAAGGCGTGATTATATGTATGTATATTTAAATTTACAAAGTTTTCGTAATTTGCCTTCATATTTATTCATCGCTACTCACTCTTACGGAGGAGTCCCGTAAGTCAAATGAACGATAAGCCGATTCTAATTGAACATCAACAACATAATTTTCACACATCACCATCTAACTATACCATTATGCCCATCAATGGTAGCGCATTAATATTGATTAACCCGCTTTATACACGTTAGAGCATCGCAATCGCAAAAACTATGAAAGCATCAATAAAAATGCAAAATCTACAACCTTTTTCCCCTTTTACTTAATAAAGTCTATGGGTAAAAAGCTAACATCTAACCAGTTCTTATCATGGGGCTATTATTACGCGGCTACAAAGTACGTAAACGTTAAACATGTTCAGGTAAAGACCGTTCCTTTATTTAATGAATCCTCTAATTATTTTAACCAGTGGCAGTGTTAAAAAAGCGGCATGAGCTGTCACAAAAAGCGCCGTAAAGTCCAGAATGAGAAGCGAGTGGGATAATGAGCAGAGCTAGCCAGTGTTGCCAGCTAATTTATAACATGGACATCCATAACTTTGGCAAATATTATAAAGTATCGCGAATAATCATCATGAACTTTATTTCAAGTGATTGCAACATTTTTGCAAGCTGATATTAAAATGGTAATCTTCAATATGATGTGAATGGAATGGTAATGACAACAACGTTCTCCAAGGGACTAGTACTTATGATATTTAACTTAAATGTGCAAAAATATGCTGATCAAATTTTTTAAAGTATAAGAGCTTGTTTGGGAAAATATCTTATCTCTAGCATGTTTTCAGATTTTTCTGACTCACGTCCTATTAAACTTATATATCAGCTGGCAACCCAGCAGTGAGATAATGAGTAGCGCCAGTGCGTTACTTTGACATATTAAGAGAAGATCTCAAACTGGTTTCCAGTATAAATGTCGAGAGTAAATCCTGAGCTGGGCACCTTGAGCATCAACAAATTAAAATCGCACGACACTGCTCACTATTAGATCTTTTTAGGATAAAGCCTACAGGAATAATGACTCCTTGCAAGGTAGCCTTAGGGACTATTAAGCTTCTGCCAAGTGCAAATTGGAGGGACGTAAATACAGTTTTATAAGCAAAATGTATGGTTATTGACATCTTGTTTCTCTTTTATAAGAGGTACTAATAAGACGCTTGAGTTACTGAGACTAAGTATTATTTGTCGTTGATACTGCATTTTGAGCTACCACGGTGACAATTATCATGCAAAATAAGCGAATGAAACACCACAAACAAGTTTGACGTTGCAGTCATCGACTTAACTTAAACCAAAGAGGTATTGGATAAATTCCCAAGGGAATGTAAATTGCTACCGGGATTGTTATCCCGTGTACGGAAACAATGCAAAAGAACAATGAAGAAAGATTAATAAATCATGACGAAGTATAAATATTGAAAGTTATTAATTCATGCATGATTGGAAATGTCAGCTGTTTTATGCTTTTAATTCTAGTTTAAGTCAGATGTGCCCGAGATGGAGTCGACGATGGAGAACGATCTCTTAGTTCTCAAAAGCCTCATAGGACAGCCAGCCAGACGACAGTATCCGGCAGACCACTCAGCTAGATTTATTCACAAGACAGCCTGTGTGTTCCAAGTGGACTTCTAAATCATCATCTCCATCTCCCTAGCCTTATACCGTATCTCACGGGGTCGGCTTGCTAATCTAGGGGATTGAACGAGGGTACTGGTTTTTCACAGAGCGACTGCTATCTGACCTCCGCAACCCAGAAGGGAAACCAGACCTTATCCTAGATTAGGTCAGAGTTTTCAAGCCGCCAATGCTTAGCACTGGCCTCTGACATGGCTTAACGACTAATATCTACGGTGTTAAACGATATTAACCGGGACCAACGGCTTAACGTGCCTACCGAAGCACGGAAAAAGCACCGAATAAACGTACATATGAAATTCGAAAACCGAAAAACACATTGGTACGTGGTGGGATTCGAACCATCCACTACACCATCGGGCTCCCTCCAAGTGGACTTGTAAATGGTATATATGCATATTACCACCACAAAAAACAGCATTATTTTCAAGGAATCAGAACCCTTTTACATCTCCACCCGATACGCGGAATCTTAAAACATGACATTTAAAAACACCTCATCGCTTGAGCTTCTGTTTAATAAGCGGACGGTCAACGAAGAACCGTTGCTTCCATTTGAGTAATACCAGTAATTTTTGATTATAAATTATTTCGCCAATCGCCTGATTATGATTACACATTGCAAACTCGTTCACGGAGCTAATTTAGTATCAACACGGAGTTTAAGCGATGTATAAGCGAAACAACTGTCCGTGACAAAGTGCAGTAAGCGCTTCGGGCGAATTTTGTATGATTATCAAAAGATTATATTGAAACTTGACTGTCTGGCCTTATCATTTCTGATGGAGAATAGCGAGAATAATCTCGCTGCTATGTACATACATACATACACATACATACATAAATCACGCCTTTATCCCTTACGGGGTAGTCAGAGCGTTTAACGCCTCGTAAAAGGCGCTTTCGCCACGTCTGATAAAAATTAAGGGGACTATTTTAGATTGTAATATGTATTGCTTTAGTGACAGGTTGTCAGCCCATCGCCTAAATTACAATACAAAGTAACCCTCGAGTCCCTTTTGCTGACTTTAACAGCATGCCCGGGAGGAAGGGCAGCTGGAACATTCTATGTTTTTCTATCTCTCCCAGTCCAGCATGGAAGAAAGCAGCAGCAGTTTTTTTTACTTGTTGAAAAAAAATCCTGCTGAAAGTTATACAGTTTCAGTGACTGAGCAACCTCTATCAGTTTGCGGGACGCTGTTCCTTACACTCGGTATAAAGTATTACTAAGAAATTCTATGTTGCAAGTAAACAAACTGACATAACAGGGTTCCTGTGAACTGCAAATCTAATATTCCGGGAATTGCTTTATGTAGAGTTCTCATTTATTTATAGAGACCTATATCAAACCATGCTGGACTGTGCATAATAAATCACGCCTTTATCCCTTACGGGGTAGGCAGAGCGTTTAACGCCTCGTAAAAGGCGCTTTCGCCACGTCTGACAAAAATTTAGGGCAATTTTAGATTGTTATCTGTATTGCTACAGTGACAGGCCGTCAGCCCATCGCCCAAACTACAATACACTGCAACTCTCGAGTCCCTTCTGCTGACTTCAACAGCATGCCCGGGAGGAAGGGCAGCTGGAACATTCTATGTTTTTCTATCTATCCCAGTCCAGCATGGAAGTAACATACATATAATCACGCCTTAATCCCTAACGGGGTAGGCAGAGCGTAAACGACCTAAACAAAGGTCGTTCCGCTACGTCTGACAAGGTTTTGAGGGTTATTTGTGATAGATTTGTAGGTATGTTGCGGCTATGTATCTTGGAACAAATAAAAAATACACATGTATTATTTATACACACACAGGCTTTTTTAATGTTATTTATTACGTTCCATCCAGTTATTTGATTGTTCCTAATTTTGGTCACCTAAAGCGACAGTCGTGCGTGATTAGCATGGTATTCATTCAAACTTAAAATATTTTTGGTGACATATACTAAATAATATTAATTTAAAAAGAGCCCGATGGTGTAGTGGATAGGGCCGCTGCCAGGAGGCACAGGAGTGCAGGGAGGTCGTGGTTTGATTCCACCACGTATCAATGTGTTTTTTCGGTTTTCGAATTTCATATGTACGTTTATTCGGCGCTTTTTCCGTGCTTCGGAAGGCACGTTAAGCCGTTGGTCCCGGTTAATATAGTTTAATACCGTAGATATTAGTCGCTAAGCCATGTCAGAGGCTAGTGCGGCTTGAAAATTCTGATCTAATCTAGGATTGGGTCTGGTTTGTTTCCCTTCTGGGTTGCGGAGGTCAGATGGCAGTCGCTCTGTGTAAAAACCAGTACCCTCGTTCGATCTCCTAGATTAGGAAGCCTACCCCGTGAGATATGGGATAAGGCTAGGGAGATGATGATACTAAATAATATTAAGCTACAACCTGACTTCGCTTGCGAAAGGTGTAGTATTCTAAATTATGACTAGGTAGACATACCTTGAATTACAAATTAGAGGCAAATAAATAAAAGTAAATTATTTTCAATAAAAACCTTTGCTACTACTTCTACATTAATAAAACCTGTTGACTTTTAATCGCAACTAAATCTGCCTACAACAAGTGAAGCGTGAAATAATCTATTTGTACTTGAAGTACCACAACGTTAGTAAAATATTGACTCTGTTAATAAAGTTAATTAACATTAAAGTCGAGATAGTCGTTAACCTGTTCGCATTTGATAGAATTATTTAAATTTGACGAGTAACTTATCTTTTTATGACAGCTATTGCCCAAGTAAGTACACACAAGACGTAATTAGAGCGCCAATAAATAAAAGCTTGAACTTTGATTCCAAATCTAGTAAGTTTTATGATTCACAATAATGGCTTTTGAATTACTTCCATGCTGGCCTGGGAGCGAGAGAAAAACATAGAATGTGCCAGCTGCATTTCCTCCCGGGCATGCTGTATAAACCAGCTAAGGGAATCGAGGGTTTCAGTATATTGCAATTTGGGCGATGGGCTGACAACCTGTCACTATAGCAATATACCTATAAATCTATCTTAAATAACCTTCAAAACTTTGTCAGACGTGGCGGAACGACCTTTGTTTAGGTCGTTTACGCTCTGCCTACCCCATTAGGGATAAAGGCGTGATTATATGTATGTATGTATGTCTTTTGAATTAAGCTTCAAGTTTGAAAAATAATTGTTATTTTATTACCAAGTTACTTCCTGCTTGAGTTTCATCCGAGGTAGATTTTCATGTAGGATTGCATCATTTTTAGGAGGGAAGTAAGTCTATACGGGGCGTAAGGGACAGCGTCCCGCAAACTGATAGGTTACTCAGTCAATGGAACTGAACAACTATCACCAGGAAATTCATTCAGAAAAAGAAATGCTTTTCCATACAAACTGTTTAATCGTGGTGGTAATTTTGTATAAGAAAGTATTTTCTTTTTCATCTCCTGAAAGGATTTCCTGGTGAATGTTAATTTTCGTTGACTGAGCAACCCCTATCGGTTTGTGGGACGCTGTCCCTTACACCCGGTATTAACCAGAGAGGACTTAGCCTACTGGATAAAGAATCGTCACTTGGTTTTGTAGTTTCTGTGTCTATTACAATTTAAAAAATAAAACATTTTGATACAAGTAGTCACATAATAACTATACCTTAGCTAAATCTAAGTAACTATAAATCGTAATTTATCGAATGATTCATGCATAATCGATCGATGTAATAACTCGAGTTACAAAATCGACGGGACACGCGCCCACGCTGTTCCGGTAACACTTTCGCAGCTCTACAATACCAGGTGTAAGGGACAGCGTCCCACAAACTGACAACGGTTGCTCAGTCAATAACACTTAACAACTATCAACAGTTTTTTTTTTTTTTTTTTTTTTTTTTTTTTTCAAAAGAAGTGAAATAAAAATGCTTTTCCATACAAAATGTTCACCTCGATCAGACAATTTGTATGGAAAAGGCAATTTTTATCTTCACTTCCTGAAAAAGAAATCCTGCTGATAGTTATTCAGTGTCGTTCACTGAGCAACCGCTATCAGTTTGCGGGACGCTGTCCCTTACACCTGGTATCTATGGATGAAGGTTACCGTCTGTGGGCCCTTTGGCAAGGCAGACTAGAACTCAAGATATCTTCATCGATAAATATGTAAAATGTAAATGGTAACAAGATTGTCTCGGCTTGATAACATTAGAATTATAACAGTTAAAATATATCTAAAGTGTATTTCGCGTCAGTGACATTTTCACTTTACTTCCAAGCTGGACTGCAAGCGAGACAAAAATATAGAATGTGCCAGCTGCATTGTAAAAAGTAAAAACTGTAAAAAGCAGCTAAGGGATCCGAGGGTTTCAGTATATTGCAGTTCAGGCGATGGGCTGACAACCTGTCACTACAGCAATATACCTACAAATATATCTTAAATAACCCTCAAACCTTTGTCAGACGTGGCGGAACGACACTTGCTTAGGCCGTTTACGCTCTGCCTACCCCATTAGGGATAAAGGCGTGATGATATGTATGTACGTATGACATTTTCACAGCTTTCTATGACTGAATTGAAGGTTAAGCTGTCTTGTCCCTTTGGTCGGTGCCTTTGGCAAGCCAGACTGGAACTAAAGATGTCTTCATCGATAATATGTAAATTGTAACCAGATTGTTATTAATTATGTGTATTGGCTGATTTGACAAATTTTATGTTAAAATATTAATTTCATGATCAACTATTTGTGACGAACAACACCTTTAATCTACAGCGACCACGGTTAATGCAACGGATTCGAAACATCGACTTTTTTAAAAAAAAAATACAATAGAACTTTATTTTTAAAAAAAACTGAAACTATACGGGGTGAAAGGGACAGCGACTCGAAAACTAATAGGGGTTGCTCAGTCAACGAAACTGAACAACTACCAGCCGAATTTTTTTAGGAAGTAAAATTAATTTTATTTTTCCATACAAATTGTCTGAGCGAGTTGTTGTTTTTGTATGGGAAGGTTAAATTATTTTTTCAACTCCTAAAAAAGAAATCCCGGTCAAAGTTGTTCAGTTACGTAGACTGAGAAACCCTTATCAGTTTGCGGGACGCTGTCCCTTACACCCGGTATGTACTTAGGTACAAGTAAAATCTTTGTAGCTCTACTGTGGGTCGCTCTAGATATTATATCTGAATCGTCTAGGCTTCTGGAGCGATCTTAGACCCTTGGGCAAGGTAAACTGGCCCTCAAGATAACGTCATGGATAACATGATTATTTAAATAGAAACAAGATTATCTCTAGTTCGTATCAATTCTAATTTTAATATTCCTAACTATAATTGCAGAAACAATTAGTTTTCAATGTTTAAATTTTCATAATTTAGGTACGATTATAGTAGATATAACATCAGCATTAGTGTAGAAAGCACTTTATTGTTCGGCGCTTTTCCGTGCTTTGGAAGGCATGGTGTCGGTTAATATCGTTTACTACCGTAGTTATTAAAGGTTGCCTGGTAGAAATTGCTGCTTTAGCAATAAGGCCGCCTATATTGTACTGTCACGTTTGTTCCTTTTTATTTCTGCTGTATGTGTTTCTTTGTGCAATAAAGAATTTTGTATTGTATTGTTATTAGTCCTTAAGCCATGTCAAAGGCCAGTGCTAAGCATTGGCGGCTTGAAAACTCTGACCTAATCTAGGTCTGGCTCTGGTGTCCCTTCTGGGTTGCGGAGGTCAGATGGCATTGTAAAAACTAGTACCCTCGTTCAATCACCTAGATTAGGTGAGATACGTGATAAGGCGACGGGAGATGATGAGAGTGTAGAAGGCACTGGCCTTTGTGATGAATGTGAGAGAAAACGAAACGCATCGGTTGACCACTGTTTCGTCTTGCGGGGAGGACTATTTTGCGGAGATCATGCATAGTGGCTGCTCCTAAGCAGTTGGATTCCGTTCCGATCCAAACAAGCTAAACTCACAAGAGCGAAGCATTTGCAAAACATCCCATTTGTATTTTAAAAGAGGTAAATTCTGGTATTTATAAACAATTTTTAATTCATATTGTTGAAGTTGAAGGCTATTAAGCTTTATGTAAGCGTTATAGAACCTTTAGCAAGGTAATCTGGCCCTCAAGATAAGTCCATC
This sequence comes from Scrobipalpa costella, assembly GCA_949820665.1. NCBI lineage: Eukaryota > Metazoa > Arthropoda > Insecta > Lepidoptera > Gelechiidae > Scrobipalpa > Scrobipalpa costella. The sequence continues at coordinate 7,424,428 of OX463299.1, forward strand.
GATAACATAGTAACATGACAAGAATATCTTTGACACCAATTAGTTGTTAACATTTTAATCATATTTATATCACAATATAAATAGGATTACATATTTAAGCTCACCAATATTTCGTGATATTAGTTTATTTACAAATTAAATTGTATATTTTTTTTTAACAACAGCTATCAATATAAACCCGAAAACTGCGCGAATTATGTAACAAGTACATTTTATATTAATTGAATCGCAAAAGGCTGTCAGTATCCTTTTAAGTGCGCACATAGCCAGTCGTCAATCAAAATAATATTTGAGCAAAAGCGTGACTCAACTTCCGCATAGATACATAGATATAGATAGATATATTATATTAGGCTGCGCAGGCGCTCGCAGCATGTACCGAGAATAAGGCTCTACACGTGCTGTCTAATTAGCCAATGTATTGTGTACATGGGGATCAATCGGTGCTTCGGAAGGCACGTTAAGCCGTTGGTCCCGGTTTATATCGTTTTATACCGTAGATATTAGTCGTTAAACCATGTCAGAGACCAGTGCTAGCACTGGCGGCTTGAAAACTCTGACCTAATCTAGGATTGGGTTTGGTTTCCCTTCTGGGCTGAGGAGGTCAGATGGCAGTCGCTCTGTGTAAAAACCAGTACATACATACATATAATCACGCCTTTATCCCTAATGGGGTAGGCAGAGCGTAAACGACCTAAACAAAGGTCGTTTCGCCACGTATGTATGACAAAGATTTAAGGGTTTTTGAAGATAGATTTATACGTATATTACTGTAGTGATAGGTTGTCAGCCCATCGCCTAAATTACAATATACTAAAACCCTCCGATCCCGAAATGCAGCTGGCACATTCTATGTTTTTCTCTCACTCCCAGGCCAGCATGGAAGCCAGTACCCTCGTTATATCATCTAGCTTAGGTAGCCAACTCCGAGAGATACGGGATAAGGCTAGGGAGATGATGATTGTGTGAAATGATTATAGAAATGCTAAAACTTGATGCTACAGATACACAAACGAAGGTAGTAATGGGACGTCAAATATCTATTTTCATATTTTTAAAATGTCCCTAGAGATAGTTAATGAGTTTTCTTCGGCTTTAAACCGAATTAGATTTCATTATGCTTGATGTAGTATACAATAAGTTATTTCTGTTAACCCCGTGGCCATTTTACTTTTTATGTTATATTTCAACATTGGACATCACAAATGTATAAGGAATATGTTTTGGATTTCACATCAAAGAAATACTTAAGACCTGAAGATCTTCATACATATTCAAGCGCCTATTAGAAGAATAGCTTTCTATCAGCGGTTTAACCGTTGCCAGCGGTGGTAAAAAGTAGCCTATGTTACTAAGGGTGAACGTAGCTTTCTAATGGTGAAAGAATTTTTGAAATCCGTCCAGTATTTTTTGAGTTTATTCGTTAGAAACATACATACACACACACAAAAATACAATCTTTCCTCTTTATAATATTAGTATAGATAAAATGTCTCAAGTGAGAAGTTTTCCTAATTTATCACGCGTGTACTTTTACAAATTAGTCCAAATTGAATTTCGTTTCCACTTGTGTAGTTTTCTTTTGCTTTATAGGTACAGGATAAAAAACTAGTTCTAAAACTTGATCTACATCTAATAAAGTTGCATTTAGCTTCAACCTAATTAAGATACAGGTGTTAATACACAAATGTCAACTAAGAACGACATAGAACTGTTAGTTACAAATTGTCTTTTACTGTTTTACAATTAAATTGGCAGCTCTATGAATGTAAACATCACGGGGCCCGTTTTCTACAACACCAGTTCAAAAACTACAAGTACAATTTCATGTACATTGCATGTAGAGTTAGTGAAGAGTAGACTAAGGGCCGTAATCATAATCAGCATTTGAGACTGACAGCGAGTTTGAGTTCGTTTTAGAAATGTCATTTCAGTACATAATAGTCTGTCAAATCCATACTTAATATTTCTCTCAAAGATAAGATCGCTATTTAAATACGAGCCCTAGATCTTGTTGTTTGAGCTTATTAAAAAAAAAAGAACGCGATCGGTTCTGATTCAACGGAGGGATTAGTGTAGACCGTTTGCATGAAAAACTGTTTACGGAGCATAGTCTCGGAGTCTCCTCTAAACTGTTAATAATTCTAGTATTTCAGAGGATTACTAGTTTGTGCCAGATCCGTAGGACGTGGTCGTTGACATGAATTTGATTCCCATGGGGGGACATACAGTTGGCATTTTAACAATTTATCACTTTTCGAGATATTCCTCAGTTTCGTAAGGATAATGCAGACTGAATCACATAATTGTCTTTAAGAATAAAGATCCCGCTCTTCGGAGAGAATGTTAAGCCGGCGCTCCCGGTCCCTGTCTTTGATAGTGTTCGTTACACAAACCACTTTAGAGGCCTTCTGTGCTAACTCTGACACCAGGGATCGTTAATTCGGAATCCCACTCGGATAAGACTGGCTACGCAATGTACATCGAATTTTACCTGTATTTTGTAAATTGTAGTTTTCTGAAGCGGGCCCAGATGTTCCTAGCGCTTTGCTTACGAGACAACATGTAATTTTGCTCAAGTTTTCCGATTACTATCACTAGTGTGTGTATCTGACCTTAACTCTAAATTAATAGATTGGTGTATTTAGCCCGAGGCGGTCGCATGACTGGAGTGGGGTTTAAATGAGAAATATAATATATGGCCCCAACAAGGTGTCTGTCCGTCACGCTAATGTTAATCTGCTGTTTAGCTAAACTACGATACCATTAACTTAAGAAAATACTGCGTTTCTGACATAAAAATCGTCTTTATTATCTATAGAATTTATACCTTTCATACTGGACTGGGAGCGACAGAAAAACATAGATGTGCCAGCTACATTTCCTCCCGGGCATGCTGTAAAAATCAGCTAATGGATCCGAGGGTTTCAGTATATTGCAATGTAGGCGATGACCTGACAACCTGTCACTACAGCAATATACCTACAAATCTAACTTAAATAACCCTCAAAACTTTGTCCGGCGTGGCAGAACAACCTTTGTTCAGGTGGTTTACGCGCTGCCTACCCCATTAGGGATAAAGGCGTGACTATGTGTATGTATGTAGAATTTATTACAGTACCTACAGGCTACCTTATTGCTAGAGTAGCAATTAATCATAACATAACATAAAAAAAACTTAATTGCACGTAATAATACATCATACTACACAACAGAAAACAACAAAAAATAAGTACAACATAGGCGGCCTTATTGCTAAGGTAGCAATTTCTTCCAGGCAACCTTTGAGTGAACGAAAAAAACAATCCCAGTTGGCCTTTGGGTACAATTCAGAGAAGAAAGCGGGATAGTGCATAAAACATAGAGATTTGATAACAAGGTAAGTTACAAATTATATTTGCTTTAGTAAAAGTAACTCGATGTATTTTTAATTTCTCTTTTAAACTTGCTACTTCATTTATGATTCAATATGTAGATATCGAATTGAACTCATCAAAGTAATTTCATTTGACTAAATTGTCGACGCATATTTAACGTAAGGAAGCATTCATTTGACATGTGGAATGAAATTGTACAATTTCTTCAAAAGTTACGAGTATGAAACAAAAATCGTATGCAAATTACAAAAGTGAAGTTATAGCTGCATTTGACTGGGCCTGCATCCTGTTTGCATTTTTAATCAACTTTGCAATTAACCGCATTTATTTATTACACCGTTGCCACCTAATGGGTACATATATCACTTTGTATGATCTATTTATGTAAACTCCCTATTCAGAATATTATAAATCTTACATGTCACAAAGTCGTCGTTGAAGATTCTTAATGAACCGCGATATAATAAAATGGCTGTTATCTTGCTATCAGGTTTTAATTCAAACGATCAACATGTAGTGCGGCGAGATGTCACGCAAAACCGGCTAAATGCATACATACATATAATAACGCCTTTATTCCTAATGGGGTAAGTAGAGCGTAAACGACCGGAACAAAGGTTGTTCCGCCACGTCTGACAAAGTTTTGAGGGTTATTTAAGATAGATTTGTAGGTATATTGCTGTAGTGACAGGTTGTCAGCCTATCGCCTAAATTGCAATATACTGAAACCCTCGGATCCCTTAGCTGGTTCTTACAGCATGCCCGGGAGGAAATGCAGCTGGCACATTCTATGTTTTTCTCTCGCTCCCAGTCCAGCATGGAAAAAATACATCCCTTATCGAAAATCCAATTTGATGAAGGACTTCGAGCGATCAACGTCCTATAAATGAAATCACATCTTTGAGGCCGTTTTCGCCACGTCTGATAATTTATTAAGCGCATGCATCGGTTTGTTTTTTTTTATTTTAAATCTTCTTAGGAAGTAAATATACAGAAAATCTGACAACAGAGATAAAGCGATTTTTTTGCCAGACAGTAGTCTAGAAAGTCCGAAACGACAATTTGCTGCAAAAGGCAACGACGTACACTTCATATAAAATATGAAGATTGATGAGCTAAGAATTATATGATCGCATGACTAGTGAAAATAAAAATGAAACCATCGTTCATCAACAATGTAATCAAAATCCCTTTACCATTTATCCCGTTCAATTTGTATGTTCCTGTTTTTAATAAAACTATGACAGGTTAAAATAAAAAACACGGAATGACCAAAGGTATAAGACACATGGGAGGACAGTTAAGCTACAAGACACGCCGTGAGCAAAGCCACACACCCTTTGTAGTTAACAAGGCTAGGGCTGGTACAGATAACTTTTCTGGATATTGTTGTAGATTCAGGAGAGTGTTTTTACCGAAAGACATACACATACATAAATCACGCCTTTATCCCTTACGGGGTAGGCAGAGCGTTTAACGCCTCGTAAAAGGCGCTTTCGCCACGTCTGACAAAAATTGAGGGCAATTTTAGATTGTAATATGTACCGAAAGACCACATATGTAAAATATTCATGAATTAAAAGATACTGTGAGCGACCGACAGCTTCTTCTGTCGAGTGGGTATCGAGTCTATCGACCCGACCGACAGCTAAATAAATATCACAATACACTTGAAAAATACGTACTACATTACAAAATGAAAATAGTCAATAAAAAATCATGTATATCTGAAAAAAAAGTTGGTTTGGTTTACGCTGCCAGTCAACAAAGTTCGTACACAACACATACAAACCAAAATATAAACGAGTGCGGGATATTTAAATCTATGACTCAATGAGAACTGCCTTTATCTTCGAACAAACAAAAAAACACGTTTGTTAAATAAGTACAAATTTTGTGCAAGATTGCAATCTCAACATGCAGGCAGCCCTGCTTACGGGTCAGTATCTGCAAACAGCGCCCGCAGATGCTCAGGACAGCCGATTAATAAGACGGGACTCCGCCCCCGGGAGTCCGGGAGCCCGGGGCCCGCGGTGGCGACTTAACAGCGCCAATTTACAAACACCCTCAGATAAGCCGCTTACAAATCTCCGGACAAGGAGAGTGGTGTTATGGTACCGGTGCTAATTTTCATGACAATTTCCATCTTGTGGAATGAAAATATAGATTTAAAATGTAGCTCAAATCTAGCAAGGAAAAGCAAAGGCAAAGCGATCGTAATAACTACGTATAATAGAGGGAAAAAAAACATGTTTGATTTATTTTAAATTATTTTGTTATCTACTTGATTTATTTTAGAACGTGTAACTATACGTTTAATCCTACCAACGCCTCACTTACCTATAATAAATTAAAAGACCCTCAGAAGGCACGTGTTTGTAAACTTAAAAATAAAAATTCACATCCAAAATTAAAATGACAGCTCAGCTCCACAGACCCAAGCGTGACCTTTTTTAGAAGTTCCGATTCAGTGTCACGATCATCGCGATTTTTTTTAAAATATAAAACCAACATAGTATGGTACTATCAGCTGTTCGCAGCTAATAGATCATACGCGGCCATGTAAGGCGCGCGCGAGACAAATTCGATGATCTCATGTGCGCGAGCGCAGCACATTATCGCGTGCGCGTTAGTACAGAATAATAGACATAAGGTTGATTAATGGCCAAGACGTGGAGTGTTTTAGGAGAAACAAACCTTTTTGAAATATTACTGAGGCTTGTGAGGAATAGACAACTATTATTGTTGACGATGGTGTATTCGCCCGAATATAATACACAATTTCGAAAAAAGAAGACATTGATAATTACGCATATAGGAATAATTTGAGAAATAGGGTACATTTTTATAAGTGTTTTAGTTTGGAGAACAAACAACTTTCAGCACACCACGATCGAAATATAAATAAGTTCGCTCTTACTTCTAAAATTTTCAACCTCTCAACGATGCTATTTACAAGATCGAAGTTACTTTTTAATTAACTAACTCAGCTGATCTTTGAATTATTTACTTAAGAACATAATAAACCGAAAGGAGAGAACAAATCAGAGCTACACAGAGGGACGCAATAAAAAGTCGACTTTACAAGTTAAGGTAGAGGCACCTAGCAATAGTGAACATAATTATACAGGCGAACAAAAGCAGCTCTCTCGGGCAGACGAAAATTGTGATCACCACGCAACCAAGTAACAAGTAGTATGTAGGAGGATAATAATGAATAATAGCTGACAACCGTTCTATCTGAGATATTACATGCAGATTAGTTGAGATTCTGTTGTTGATACCTTTTTATTTGAAAGAAGCTTAACATTTGATTTGCCCTATTTATGATAAAACAGGAAACTGTTTTGGGGTACATACATACATGTAATCACGCCTTTATCCCTAATGGGGTAGGCAGAGCGTAAACGCAAAGGTCGTTCCGCCACGTCTGACAAAGTTTTGAGGGTTATTTAAGATAGTTATATATTTCTTAGATTGGTAGGTATATATTTCTGTAGTGACAGGTTGTCAGCCCATCGCCTAAATTGCAATATACTGAAACCCTCGGATCCCTTAGCTGGTTTTTACCGCATGCCTGGGAGGAAATGCAGCTGACACATAATATGTTTTTCCCTTGCTCCCAGTCCAACATGGAAGGTTTGGGGTAGCTGTACATAATAGAATAATTCAAAAATAAAATAAATATAAATAAATGTTCTATGTTATCTCTGAATACACAATGTAAATGAAACAAAATGCAAAGGGAACATTCATTAAATACCATTTGCTTTAGCGTCAGAGGTCACGATCACGCCAAAATTCGCCTCAAATTTGTAAAGAAATCTTAATTGTGATAAATTATCCCGCGCACAATAATTACTACTCTGTTTGTACAAGGCCACGATAGAAGACGGTAATTTAACTATTAAAAATGTGTTGTTAGAGCTAAACATATTGTGCACTAATGAAATTCCCGCCTTGCGAACTGTAAACACACATGGCGGAAATAAAATGGACACAAGCGATAATTAAGGCATGTTTATTCTAGCTGCTGAAAAGTCTCTAGCTAGATAAAAAAAAATGTCTCTAAAATACAGATTATTCTTCTATATGAGATTTATTTCATCTTACTATTAGTAACTTTTATACTACATGCATACATATAATCACGCCTTTATACCTAATGGGGTAGGCAGAGCGTAAACGAACTAAATAAAGATCGTTTCGCCACGTCTGACAAAGTTTTTAGGGTTATTTAAGATATTATAGGTATATTGCTATAGTGACAGGTTGTCAGCCTATCGCCTTAATTGCAATATACTGCCGTCGGATCCTTAGCTGGTTTTTACATCATGCCTGGGAAGAAATGCAGCTGGCACATTCTATATTTTTCTCTCGCTTCCAGTCCAGCTTGGAAGAATACAGATAAGAAAAAGTCTCTAAAATACAGATTATTCTTCTATATGAGATTTATTTCATCTAACTATTAGTAACTTCTATACGAATGAACTATTACAGCTCATCTTGCAAAATTCACGTCGTTTAAGTTTGGGGTGATATGGGATCTGCCTCGGCTTCACAGACTCACAGAACAATCCTTCTTTAGCAGTGGTAGGCTCCGCGAGGAACCCATATTGGTTAGAAATAGAAACCACTCGTAAAATAGGTTGGTGTTTCTTCGACTCCATCTTGATCACATCTGGTCTAGACAAGACCTAATCCACAACAAATTAAGTATTATTGTAACGTACTTTAGTCTAATCTGAAACAGCGGTGCTTGAAATAAATCATGTCCAAGTTAGCGTTGGATAATCGCAGTAAATCGCGGTGTGACTCGGCCGAGCAATCAGTGGGTGTTGCGCAGATTAAACCGTGGATTGAACCGCTAAATCTGTCAGGAGATAATCGCCCATCTAACCTTCTGCTCCTAATCACTTCTTACACCTCTTACTTTTAACTTGCCGATAAGTAGGAGTAACAAATATGACGATTTTTGCTTGCTAAGCACGGTGAGTTAATGACAAATAACTCCCAGTTTATATGAGCTCTTTTCCTGCCACGGACAACCCCTTTAAATTTTACTATCATAAATTGGAACCACCCCCTCACCGGAGTCCGGCGCCAAACAGCATGCAGCATGGTGCGTGACATTGCCAGTGCCATAACAGGCATCTTCTGGGTGAGCTCGCTCTATCGTCGACTCTGTCCCGGTCATCTCTGACTTAGTGTCTAGAGTTAAAATCAAACCCATTACTAACTTTTAAAAAAACCTTTAGGTTGCCATGGTCATCGAAGAGCATGATACAAAATATTACATTTTAATTATTATTGTATATTATAAATCAATCATAGGTGCATGATATTTGATTTAATGTTTAAATCTATTAATACAACATTTCAAACTGATTTATCTTTCTAAAAATTCAGAGTTGTAATTGTAATCATTATAGAGCATTTTTTAGAATGATCATTTGGACGATATGTTACATGATAAGTCTTTTACAAAATCAAATACAGGAAATATAAGAGAAACGACTGAATATCCGTATATTGGCGTAGCTGTCTCCAAACTGAATACACAGGAGACTGGCCGAGAGCGACAGGACAGACAAAAAAAACTCAACATGTGTACTGCCAATGACAAGCCAGCACGTGCAATGGACGCCTTATTAATGATACAAATAGGAAAAAACTATGCTCGAATTTCTGTAAAGGCATGCCTAACTAAGATAATGAATTTGCAAACCTCAATAGTTTAACATGTGATCTCTAGTTATACTGAAGTAGAGGCATATATTGTGTTTTCTTTCTTTTTGGGTAGGGAGAGCATCAATCAATACTATTGATAAAAGTTTCATTTCAAAACTCTGGCACCAGATTTAATCGGGTCGTGAGGCGACTCGAAACACCCATTCGGAAGGAGAAGAAAAAGAGGTTTCATTTTAATGAAAATTTCAGAGAGTTTGAGGTATTTGAGGTGATGGCAGGATGACAGTCGGATGCTCAAAACCTACCACCGAAATTCTAAATCAATTTCTTTAGACATTTTTAAATTTTATTAGTAATGAATAGCGTAGTCTTAATCTTGTATCTTGAGCGTATATCGAATGGCATGGATGCTAAATAATACTCGCAGGTATGTGTAAAACGAAAACAGAGATAAATAAATGAAATTGTCTTCAAGGGTAAAAGTAAATACCCATTCTAGATAAGCGGCTAGCATTCTGAACTGCATCGTTACATTCCATATTGAGATAGTAGTCAGACGTGAAGTTATTATTGGATTCGTCTCGTCGCTAACTCATACTTATAAACATCTTATAACCGCCAAAGAGGAAAACTTGAAATAAGTATGCTCAATGACGACCATTCAACAGTTTGCGTTGCAAATTACATCCGTCACAACTTTTTTCAGCGTTGGGTTTAGGTGTAATGATTCGGCACCCCAAGTTTAGTCGTACCTCCAATGATAAACCAACTTATAGAAAGCATTTGGCAAGCACAGATAATGTTCCTTCTACGTCTAATGGTCTAATGGTACAGTTTACTAAGTACGTTGGTAGTTAGTCGGGTGTTCGGCGTCAAATCGAGATTTATCCGTCGGAGATAACGCGGCCGCCTCTATTCAGCGGAGGCAATGGCGTGTGACCGCCGGAGGTCGGCTGGGTGACGCTCGCATTCCTTGCCCACAGCAGTTTTACTCTTTTTAACCAGCTACTAGTGTTATTAGACTCGCCGCCGCCGCTAGCTATAGCTGCAGTGATTGAATCTTCAACGAACCAGAGCCGAGCAATCTCAGACATTTCTTGAAGACGTGACGAGACGTGAGATGAATAAACCCAGCTAATACTTTTATTCCACTTCCCATCTCCCAAGATTAACAGAGAAAAACCTCTGAGCATAATTGCAAAGTATCATTAATTACCATCTAATGGCGCGATAAACCCGTCTGGGGCGCCGTTGATCCGTGAAGCGAACACAAAGCTTGCACTCGTTCACGCGCACCACGATCGATGGGGTAATCTCGCGGTCATCCCGCCGGCTCTGTGCATCGGCATAAAATTATCTGGGCATTAGCGGGGGGAGGGTGCTCCGGGGCTTCGGGGACCATTTGTCATCGGCGGGGGGCGGGGGGAAGAAAGTGGCGGCGACTCGGGGCTGCAGACGCGACCACAAAAACAAGACGCGGGCAGGGGCGGACCGGCCGGCTACCGCGCACCGCAGGACCGCAGGGATGTGCCGAGCTGCCGAGCGGACACATCCGACCTGTTTATTACGAGCTTTGTTTGTTTAACGTTGCGGTTATCATTCGAGCTGGTTCTAGAACTCAAGTCTTGTGCTGAATTATGACATGAATAACGTCATGTACAAACTATGATCAAATTATATATTCCAGCATTATCTCGTATAATGTCGTTTAATCAGACTAACCGCAACAACTGCTGCTCTAAATTACTAAAACAATTTCGAAACTAAAATTCCATCACGCAGACATTGTACAAGTTTTGGTCTCCCTTTTAAAACCCGTCATAAAAGGGTCAAGCGGTCACGTCGGCTCAACAGCGGAGTCGCAAAAACTCATGAGTACAAACTATATTGGATATTAGAGCTGGAGTCGCGTGCCGACCAGTTTTTGCTGCAGAACCCTGGACACTCCGCGTATTTAATTTACCAAATACCGCACCACCCGTCGTCGTGATTCCCTAAACTTTTTGCACATAAAAGTTATTAAATTTTCGGGTGACCCGTGACGAAGTTTGCCCTCCTGGCTGCAGAATTAAGATTTGCAAATTTTAAACCAGAGCTTGAAATAAACGGGTTAACTTTAGGAGTAACTTAATGAATCAGTAGCTTAAGATTCAACTGACCGTAAACTTGCTCCAAATGTCTGGAAGTTTTGATTTATCACGAAACATTTGCTGTAACGAGATAGCTGACTAAGTTATTGTGGAAACTAGGATTGCTAGTTCGCTCTAGCAAACATTTCAACCTTTATGGTGACGATACTAGCCAAGTGGCGCCCCCATTAGTAAAAAAAACACTTAACACGCAGTGAAAACAAAAATCGATCCAACAGAATAGGTATAGTATTAAGATAATTCAGAACCTTTTAAATTAGCGGTTCATAGTTCGTTGTAGTAACAGGAAGGAAAATTGCGAATAACGGCCACCAACGGCAATTTTTCTTCTTGTTACTACAACGAGCTATGGATCATCTTAATACTACCTTTATTCTGTTGGACCAGTTTTTATTATCACTGCCTTTTTAGTGTTTTTTTTTTTTACTAATGGCGGCGCTACTTGGCTAGTATCGTCACCTTAAAACGAGGATTTAAGACAAGTACAAATTATACACTTTGTCTATTTCGTCGACTGCTAACCGTCTCGATGATACTTGAACCAACGAGCTAGTGGATGACCTCACTAACCTCATCTTGGAGTTCAAGTTACGTAACAAATGGAACTCATGGAACAGTCCCGTGAAGGAGAAGTTGAAATTGTCGAGCAATGGTTTCTAACGTGTCAACTTTCTTGAAGAAAAACTTGGTTGAAAATAGTAGCGGCAAATAAACAAAATAAGTAATGCTAGTCCCCGTCTGGTTAGGACATTGCAGGCTGAATCACGTAAAGATTCCGTGCTTCGTAGGGCACGTTATGCCGTCGGTCCAGCTGTCTTTGATAGTTGGTCGTTACTCAAAACCATGTCAGAGGCCTAATAGCTGTGCTACTAGGTGGTTTGAAAACTCTGACACCAGGGTTCTTCGGGTTGTTGTTCGACTCGAGAATCCACTCGCTAAGAAGGAGAAGTCATAATAGGTTTTAATAATCACGAAATAAATTTCGTGCTACTTGCTAAAAATATTAGATATAGATAGACTTGCTTTCCCTTCTTCATCCTTTTATGAAGGTAGGTACATTAAAACATAAAAAGGTTCAAAAAATAGTATTTATTTACCAATTAACTCGTCATAATATTAATTAAAACTTCGCTAGTTTCGTAGCTTCAGCACACAAGTAACAAATAATAGGATCATTAGTGGCACATGCGCGTTTGTTTGCCATTCGCAAGTGACTTTGGTGAGCTTTTTTCTCATTTAGATTTTCCTCTACTTGTTCGTTTGTACCAAAGCGAGATAAAATATAAATAATATAAATTAAAGCTTATTAATTTCACTAAAACTGGAATCGCAGTATATATTTTTGTGAAATCGTATTTCCAATTTTATTCTGTATCTGTTTTGCAAGTCGGTGTTACATATCCAATTTTGAATGAAAATAGATAAAGAGAACGCAAAATTATAACTGAAATTCTAAAAACTAATAAAAAGAAGCTCTTGATCAGTTAGTATTGCATTCATGACAAGAATAAGGTACAAAGGCTGTGCCCAGTTTTGCACTTTTTTTGTTTTGTGGGTTTTCGGTAGAGCACGTTTCAACTACATACATACATATAATCACGCCTTTATCCCTAATGGGATAGGAAGAGCGTAAACAACCTTAACAAAAGGTCGTTCCGCCACATCTGACAAAATTTTGAGGGTTGTTTAAGATATATTTGTAGGTACATTGCTGTTGTTTCTTCCACGCTGGACTGGGAGCGAGAGAAAAACATAGAATGTGCCAGCTGCATTTCCTCCCGGGCATGCTGTAAAAACCAGCTAAGGGATCTGAGGGTTTCAGTATATTGAAATTTAGGCGATGGGCTGACAACCTGTCACTACAGCAATATACGTACAAAACCATCTTGAATAACCCTCAAAACTTTGTCAGACGTGGCGGAACGACCTTTGTTTAGGTTGTTTACGCTCTGCCTACCCCATTAGGGATAAAGGCGTGATTATATGTATGTATGTATGTATTGCTGTTGTGACAGGTTGTCAGCCTATCGCCTAAATTGCAATATACAGAAACCCTTGGATCCCTTAGCTGGTTTTTACAGCATGGCCAGGAGGAAATGCATCTGGCACATTCTATGTTTTTCTCTCCCTCCCAGTAAAGCATGGAAGTAACGTTTCAACTAGGTTTTTAATGTTCTTCCTGTCGCAGTTTTCGTGGCTGGACCATACAATTTGTGTGTAGTTATACTCTCCGGCACATAGAATCATTAACGGCACGCGGTCGTTTGTTAGAGCTGCTCGGAGACGGGTTTTTGTCTCCTCTCCAAATTGCAACCGTACAATACGTGCCGCAGAATTGATTTAGTATTAATTGATATGTCTCAGAGATTGCTATATGAGAAGATAATTGATATTTTTTGGTGCAGTTATTTCATTGTTACATTGTTAAAACAGAATTAAAATGTAAACTTGCAGTCCGAGCTTGAAGATTTCTCTTTCCAACCGTAAATTACGATTCTGTACGAGTTTTTAAGGTCCGCAGCATCGAAAATGTTTTAGGTGATATTTTATTTAACGCTGTTATGACGGCTAACCTTCAGTAACAGAGGCACCGCAAGATGAAGAAGAGCTGATAGATTTCATTGAAAAGATCAAATAAAAACTATAGATAGATAGTAAATCTCTTTTAAGAAATAGTGAACAGTTAATAGCAGAGCTCCAGGATCTGCAGGAGGCAAACGACAAAGCAATCGCCGTTGCAAAATACTGGGACAAACTGTTATAGTGTTACCAATCGACTCGAAGAAGAAGAATATGATCTATGGACATGCTTTGCAAGGAATAAGGATTAAACGAGAAAGCTTGTTCAACCTTAATGACAGTAGTTCGATAACACATGATCATAAAAAATATCATACCCACATGGTTTTTGCGATGCGGTGAACGGCTACTGTGCCAAGCGCTAATTTGATGATAAAACACGCCCTTATGGTGATTGATGGATAACACGATCACCTCTTTGCGGAGCCGCCTGTACTGGACATTGAGGAGAGTACAGTCAGTAGCATATAATACACTTTGGAAAAAGCTTCAACAAAACTGACCCTTATTGAAACTACCTAAAGAACTAGAGGGTCGAATTTATCTGATGTGGACTGTCCATGTTGCTAATGGATTGTAGAGAAATGAGCTTTTATGTAGCGAGTGTCTTTGTGGCCGAAACACTATAGCGAATTGGGTAAGCACGTGAAGATTCGTGAAAATTCAATCATCATTATCAATCTGCACTTAACGTCCATGGAACGTTCACGTTATACATACATACATATAATCACGCCTTTATCCCTAATGGGGTAGGCAGAGCGTAAACGACCTAAACAAAGGTCGTACCGCCACGTCTGACAAAGTTTTGAGGGTTATTTAAGATAGATTTGTACGTATATTGCTGTAGTGACAGGTTGTCAGCCCATCGCCTAAATTGCAATATACTGAAACCCTCAGATCCCTTAGCTGGTTTTTACAGCATGCCCAGGAGGAAATGCAGCTGGCACATTCTATGTTTTTCTCTCGCTCCCAGTCCAGCATGGAAGAAACACACACTAGATGTTAATGCATATCATTGAAAATTTTCGATCTCATGAAACTCATATAACTATTATTTTACACAAAACATTTTTATAGAAAAGTATGTAATTCTCAGCAGAAAATCGCACAAAACGTGTACTATACACAGAATTAAACACTACACAATAGTAAAATTTATAAAATTTATGATATCTCATTCATAAGTTAGTATGAATTCATGTAGATATGGCAATTACCTCTGTTTCAATTACTATCATGTAAGATTAAACTCTACCGCGCTATTTAATGACCACCATTTTGTTACACGTTTTATTTTATTACAGCTTGAACTTCTTTTTAAATACACTTGTATGATATTTGTTATTTATTAAGACAGACTTCCAACAAATGTAAGATCCTGACACGAAGTTTCGGTTCAATTACGGAGCCGAATATTTTAATAATTCAGGAAGAGATAGGGTGATGCTATTTCGACCCAGCACCACAACAGTTCTTCCAAGCTGGCCTGGGAGCGAGAGAAAAAACATAGAATGTGCCAGCTGCATTTCCTACAGGGCATACTGTAAAAACCAGCTTAGGGATCCGAGGGTTTCAGTATATTGTAATTTAGGCGATGGTCTGATAACCTGTCACTACAGCAATATACCTACAAATCTATCATAAATAACCCTCAAAACTTTGTCAGACGTGGCAGGACGACCTTCGTTTAGGTCGTTTACGCTCTGCCTACCCCATTAGGGATAAAGGCGTGAATGTATGTATGTATCTACCACAACAGTTGCAGGCTGGGACTTAGTTTTGCAGGCTTATAGGATTAGGATCAGTAGGTATATGATCGTAACACATTATACTAGCTATTAGGCATCATATTATTCGGTTAGGACATTGCAGGCTGAACACCTGAATATCCGAAGAACAAAAAGAATTCCGTTCTTCGGTGGGCACGTTAAACCGTCGGTCCTGATAGTGATCGTTACTCAAACCACGTCAGAGGCCTAATAACTGTGCTACTAGGCGGTTTGAAACCTGACACCAGAGTTCATCGGGTCATTCGACTCGAGAATCCACTAACTAAGAAGAAGAAGATACAAACCGACAGAGCGCAACATCTTCATGATAATATCAAATCAATATACGAATAGGCGGCTCTATAAAGGGCAAAAGCAGAGACCCTACTTTCGACCCTTGAGTACAACTTCCCAACTTGGTGCGGTACTTAGAACATTATTATGATCCAATCCTATTGTATTCAATAAATGGACGCAGCATTGTGTTATTATCAGATCTTGTTATAACGAATTTCCGATAGATACCATTAGTAACACGGACAAACAAACGAGTATGAGTATGTTACTTATTAATACTCTTACAAGGAAGTCTATGTACTTATGTTGGCAAGTAGCTACTTTGTTCTATAACCGGATGTTAATAATTATTTTGGCATTAGTTTTGGTTTGCTATAATTGGGTTTTCAAAAATGCTCTCACATAAATTAAAACAATAAAATATGTACGAGTAAGATATATACCACAACTAGCGACCCGCCCCGGCTTCGCACGGAAATCATCTATGTTTCTCTACTAAATTATGCATGTATTATACATATAAACCTTCCTCTTGAATCACTCTATCCAATAAAAGAAACCGCATCAAAATCAGTTGCGTAGTTTTAAAAATCTAGTATACAAAGGGATATAGGGACAGAGAAAGCGATTTTGTTTTATACTATGTAGTGATAGTGATACAATACAACATACTTTATTGCACTCAAGAAAACACATAGGTACAATAGTAAGACAGACAACATAACAGAATAAAAGTACAACACAGGCGTTCTTATGGCTAGTAGCAATATCTGTCAGGCAAACTTTGGGTGACTACTACCTACCTACCTTATCTACCTTTATTTTGTTTCAAATAACGCAATTAAAATTGCGTAAAATAAAAAGAAAAGAATGCTAAGTTTCTCTTACTATCTTGATAAAACTAACAAATTAGGCCGTAAAGGGTCGTATTAGGGTCTATAATACAACTACACGTATTAACGAATGGATAGGAAGATACTAAAGTACCTAGTACCACAGAATATATAATAGCTAGAACCTACATTCTTTTGTTTGTATGCCATGAATGCATATACATACTTATCCGCATAGGTAAATAGATCGATCTCTATCTTCATAAATGTAATGAGTTTAATCAGTATAATGGCTTACTTATTGTGTTGTTCTAGCATAAATTTTAACAAGATCTTGTATATGTTCTTACTACCAATTTTGAAATTGATAAGGTTTCATTACAATGCCAGAACATAATGTATAAACTATAAATAATATCACACCTGTTAGACTCCCAAACGCGGAACTATACACCCAAATTACTACACAGTGAATGTCTGGTACATTATCGATACTTCATCAAGTACATTATCTTGATGTTAAGTAAGCAGTCGGCGCAGGCGCATGCGGTGTGGTGTGCGTGGGGGCAAGAATGTCAAGTTCATGATCTTAACGATATTATGAATGAACAACCGTACTGCTGTATTAACAGTGTAGCCAGATGTCTATCTTGAAAATTTATATGGAAACTAACAAGTAATTTACTTTGGAAATGATAAGGAAAGATGGAGAGCTGAAAGCTGCGCTAAGGTATAAAAATGGACACTATGCGCGGGCAGGGCGCTTTGAGACTTGAATCTCTGACATGACATCTTTGAAGGGTATTACCGAACCTTAAAGCGATAATGTCTGTACTATATCAGCCCTTCAATGGCCCGCGCCTAAGGCACAGTATATTATAAACTATCAGTTCTACTATAATTTATCTGTACGAGTAATATTCATTAAGTTTAATCACGAATCTTTATTAGCGTTCTTAAAACGTATGCACCTTTTATATCAGAAGGTAGATATGAAAATCTTTATCGTATTAACATTTTCAATACATTGGTTTTGATTGTAATACTTTTCTTTGAAAAACCTGTGTATCACCAAACATAATGCCAAACCTCAACAAATTTACTGGTTGGCAGAAATAGAGTGCTACTTTCTTTGGAAAAAATGTGGATTCCGATTTAGAATTTAGGAGTCGGACGTGAGGTTAAATAAGTTGCTTGAATTCATATGAAATATCTGGCAACCCAGTCCACAGCTGGTGTTAGCTTGTTTGCTTCCTGCTGCAGTCATATTATGCTTCTGAATGGATTTGATTTAATTAAATGGGTTTAGTTGGAAAATACGAGGGTAATACTCTTGTTGGAGTGGGCTGGTTGTCCTATCGACATGGAACTGTGAATACTCATAGCAAAAGTAGGTTGCGAAACACTCGCTAAGTTGGATACCTGGCATTGTATGATTTATATTAGTTATTTGATAGAGTAACTTAACTGCAGATTGTAGAAGTCACTTAAGAAAGAATCTGGTGAGCGGCTGAAAAAAGAACTTTGTTGATCCCGATTGCTACTTCTTAAAAAAGAATAGCCCAGCATTTTGATACTTTTTCACTGGAGTTTTTCGTAAGTCGCTACAAAAGTATTTAATGTAGGATGAAATAAACTGAACTACAAGGTAAGTAAGCACACGAACTCACGTGAGAAATACAAACTTATTTAATAATTTACTACAGGAAACGATCAAATAATATTTTACTAAAATTACTCGCTATCCTAGGAGTTAGACATAATACGAGCGATGAAGCAACTCATCTCATTAGAGGAAGGCGGATATACTCAGGGCCGACGTTCTTTTTTAATACACAAACTTTTGTTAAATGCATTGCACACTTTTTGTTGCTATGCTGCATACTCTTTTTTAGTTGTAGTTAGGTGTAAGTAATTAAAACTTTAAATCACAATATCATTTTTTTTTTTTTTATATATATATAGGCGAGCATTTGTCCGCCATCTCACCTGGTGGAAAGTGACGATGCGGACTATGTTGAAGCATACTCACCTATGTAGTGCCTATTCACTCTCGCCTTGAAAAGGCCCAGGTTATATTGTTCCGGAAACAGATCCGCCGGCAGGGAGTTCCACTCCTTAGCCGTTCGTATTAAGAATGTGGAAGCGAACCGCTTCGTGCGAATTTGTGGTATATCCACGACATAAGTATACATAAATGACATAAATGGGCAGGCAGATGCAATCTGAGAGCTGTAGAACAATAATGATTTCGCTTTTCATACTCTCCCAGGATGCTAAAACGTAATATTTTGATAAGTACACTTTTATAACATATTTGTTTATCCTCGTTTCAAACCAAAAGAGAGTTCTTTCGTTTGATAATATGAACTCCTAATTACTGAAAAAAATATTGAAAAAGAAAAATCCTGGATAAATTCGATAGGCGGGCCCTAAGTCGCTAATTCTTACAGTCCGCAGTGCTTAAAACGATCATTAATCAGAGACAAAGACAAACTTCTCATTACAATTCCAAGGATAATTCTCAAACCTAACAGGACATGAGTTACTGCTGTGAGCAGAAGGCAAAGGCAGGGGGCAGAGTATATGCAAATGCTATGGCATACGTTATTGATGTAAATTTAATTGCCCGCATAAAGCCATAATTGCAGGGTGTCAAAGACGAATTAATAGCACATGGAAATTACCGATCGGTTGCGGTTCAGCGATGAAATTAGAAATTGAGCTGAGAGATGTCGATAATGTTGTCAGGAAGAGTTAGCTTCGATATCAACGCAGAAACTTTTAAGTTTTATGGCTGACAGAAAGAATACCGCCAATAAAAGATCGACAACAATAATGTTGTCAAGAAGAGATCGTCCTGTCAACACGTAAGCTTTTGCGTTTTGTAGTTGTAATAATATCGGCAACGTTTAAGTAGCTTTGTATTGTAAATTATTAGTAGTTGAAATGAAATATGTTTATATGTTTTGTTATTAATTAAGTTAACCGCTTAAAAATTAAATTATGCATTTTAGTTTTAAGTCAAGACTTTGAATGATCGATTTGTATTAATGTAATTTGTGTTAACATAAACATACATATACTCACGCCTTTATCCTGAATGGGGAAGGCAGAGCGTAAACGACCAAAGAAAAGATCGTTCCGCCACGTCTGACAACTTTTGAGGGCTATTTTTGACTGAAATGTGTATGTGCCTATCGCCTTAATTGCAATGCACTGAAGCCCTCGAATCCCTTAGCATGATTTTACAGCATGCCCGGGAGGAGATGCGGCTGTCACATTCTATGTTTTTCTATCACTCCCAGTCCAGCATGGAAGCATTTGGGTTAATGAGGAAATAAATATCTTTTATCTTTATCTTATATGTCGATATTGTTGTCAAGTGTTAGCTGCGACGTCTGAAGGATGATATCTTCCTGTCAGTACGTTAATTTACGTTTTATGTGTACAAGTATAAATTAAGTAGTCTGTATTCCATATTATTAATTTAGATGAGCGTTGTCGATTATGTTGTCAGGAAGAGTTAGTTCTAATAGTTGGTATATCGTCCTATCAACGCAGTAACTTTTAAGTTTTATGTCTGAAAGAAATAATAACGGCATTGAGGGATAGACAACGAAAATGTTGTCAATAAGAGTTAGGTTCGACTTTTAGTACCGTCCTGTCAACACATTAGCTTTTGCGTTTTATGACTGTATGAAAATCCAACAACATTTGACTAGCCTTGTATACTATATTATTAGAAATTAAGATGAAACCTGTCGATAATTTTGTCAGGAAGAGTTAGCTTCGACGGCTGGTCGATACCTGTCAGCAAGTTAGCTTAACGTTTTATGGGTACAACTATAAGTTAAATATCCTGTATTATTAATTGAGATGAGAGTTGTCGATAATGTTGTCAGAAAGAGTTAACTTTGACGTTCGGTATCGTGTTGTCAACACGTTAGCTTTTGCGTTTTATGATGGTAAGAAAATCCAACAACATTCGAGTAGCCTTGTGTCCTATATTATTAGAAATCAAGATGGAAGCTGTCGGTAATGTTGTCAGGAAGAGTTAGCTTCGACGGTTGGTATCGTCCTGTCAGAAGCTTTACGTTTACGTTTTATGGGTGCAAGTATAAGTATTCTGTAACCTATACTTATTAATTGAGAGTTGTCGATAATGTTCTTACGTTGATGATTGGTATCGTCCTGCCTGTCAACACGCATTTTAGCTTTTGCGTTTTATACATACGTACTATCACGCCTTTATCCCTAATGGGGTAGGCAGAGCGTCAACGACCTAAACAAAAGTCGTGACGCCACGTCTGACAAGTTTTGAGGTTTATTCCAGATAGATCTGTATATGTTTGCGTTTTATGGCTGTAAGAAGAACCGGCATTGTTCGAGTAGCCCTGTATTCTATAATATTAAAATTTGAGATGAGATGTAGTTAATAAGAGTTAGCTGCGACCTTTGGTGTAGCAATGTCCGCACGTTGGCTTTTACGTTTAATGGCTGCAAGAATAACGTCTTCGTTCGAGTAGCCTTGTGCAAATTATTAAATATTAAGAATAGAAATGTCGATAATATTGTCAGGAAGAGTTAGCTTCGACGGCTGGTATGGTCTTGTCAGCATTTTATCTTTAACATTTTATGGTTGAAAGAATAACAGCAATGTTCGAACAGCCTTGTAGTCTATGTTATCCTAAATTATTACAAATTGATGAAGTTTTTATTTCAAGTATTAGTGTTAGCTAGCTTCGACAGTTGGTATCGTCCTGTCAGCACGTAAAGTTTCAAAGCTTTAGCTAAAAGAATAACAGATACCCATAAGTAGCCTTGAAGAATAAAAGGAATAGATTATATAATTATTGTAGCCATATAGGTTTTATGATAAACAAAAAATCATTGATTTGAGAAATAATACGACAGTCTACAGTGATAAAAAATTGGTCTATTTTTTTTATGATTCACCATTCGGTGATGTGATGTTCTTTTAAAGGAAAACTCTTTGTAGATATTTTGATGAAATAATTATCATATTCTTACAATTACAGGCTGGTTTCTAGGATCACTAGCATTTTAAAATGAAAGTATGGCGATATAAAATATCTTGCATGTTTATGGTTCATGTTTGTTGCACCTATATTAAATAATTTATTACTTAACTATGCTATTACTTACCTTACAAATAATTGTTCTTGGTTGTTCACCCGCCATGATACAACTGTGGCTCCTGAAATTAAAATTTTATTTTAGGCTTCTAGAATAAAATCATGTATGGCTCTCTAGTTTTTATTCCATAGATTTTTTATTTTCAACTAAATTTCGTTTTTACTTTAAACCCAAATCAAAGTTGATCCCGGTGGTGTATAAATTTAAGATATTGGAGGATCTTTCTAGAATGGACACAGGTGTGACTCTCTTTTGTGATAAGTGTGGATTGGGAAGTAAAAGGTTTCATTCCGGAAACTGGCTACAAAAACGGCCAAGAAGAAATATTTGGCCATGTTTTTATGTTGTACATAAATAGCATGATATGAAGATAATTTTTGAAATAAAATTGCTGTAGTAAATAGTTTTATGTGGTTAGGATAGGAATATGATCTTCCTTCCAAATTAAGGTAATTACCAATCTCCGGTTTCACACATCCGTTAAATAAAACAATCAGAAGTAGATATAATTGGTATGTAGAAATAATTATGTGTGTAAATAAATAAAGTCTTGTATGTAAAAATTGCTGAAAACATAGGCTTGGGAGCTATGTTTTTACAGACATATGAATGGGAAATAGAGATTGCTAGAATATGATTTATGAATATTTTTTGTGAGTACATCAAATACCAATCTACAATTTAAAAGCAAGTATCTACGGTTTACTTCCTACAATCCAATAGCCAAGGTCACAGTCGCCGCAGACGGCTTGATCTATTCACTATGAAAAAAAACTTGTTGCCTCCGAAACTGAGCACCAACTCGAGACTCGGTAATCAACGCCGCCCGGAGCACGTACGTAAGTTTTTCACCAAATCACCGACCCAAAACCAGCCAACAGATCCACACAAAATTATTATCAAAACACAAATTCAAAAGTTCCGCGCCTCACATAAAAAACAAATAAAAGTTAAGGTTATGCGGCTACTACAAAGAACACTCCTGATATTATAAGTGAACACGAAAATGCAATTATTACAAGAGATAGGTATGGTAATAAATTAACAAAAACATTACTCACCGAAAAGATTTACGGTACAAGTTGTATTGTTGCCTCTGTCGAGAACGACAACACTCGTCGCTGCCATTTTCCGATTGACAGCAAGCACAACTGCTGCCAACCGCACGAAAAAAAAATAGTTGTCTACTAGTGCTGCACCTCGTGGTAACCATATTAACGAAAATCAAATCGATCGATTTAATAAATAAAAACGTTCATTCAATAAATTAAGAAATTCAATATTTTAATACTTATAAAGTTAAAATAATAAAATATGAGTAAAATATGGAACTTACAATAAATGTATTAAGTATCTTGTGAACTGAAACAGGGAGAGTGATGTTAGATGGAGTAAGTAACTATACCTAAATAAATAAAAAATTTCACATCATAGCTAAAGTTAGAAAACCCAACACAGAGCAGAAATTAAGTTTGCATGAAAGTCATAACTCTATGAAGCTTCTCCGCGAACGGTGGCGCCCTCACTCGTTAAAAAACTCTAACTCGCAAAATAAAGACATAGGCAGTGTTCGCACCGTCAGTATTATCGCAAAATCTATGACCTTGACTATGTACTAGCCAGAACAAAAAAACCTCTTATTCTTTGTCTGTTCTTCTCTATGACAGGTCTTTTTTTCCTGGCCATATCCATGATTTTGGGGATCATGGATTTTGCAATAATACTGACAGTACGATCGGTGCCATTTGCAAAACTTTTCTTTGTCACTTCCTTAGATTTAAACCTAAGGATTTTTTGTAAGTAATGAATTACATACATACATACATATAATCACGCCTTTATCCCTAATGGGGTAGGCAGAGCGAAAACGACCCAAACAAGTAATGAATTGAGGAGCAAATAGTACCGGGCAGCTAAAATCGCTAAAATGAATAATAAATATATTATTGCTAAAAACAGCCTTTTGGCAGAAACTTGCTTCTTAATTCATTACTTCTAAAAAAACCTAAGGAAGTGACAGAAAAGTTTTGAAAATGTCTATATTTTGCGAGTTATCATTTTTTAACGAGTGAGGGCGCCACCGCTTGTGGTGAGGCCTCTAAGATTTAACATTAACAATCATCGATTGTAAAACCCAAAAAACTTTGAGAATACGAATTTATTTCTTGTGAATGCATCTATAACCGACCAATCACGAACAGCCAACGCTGTGCCGGCTCCTGTCATTTTCGGCATCATACGTGTATTTTTCCGGTCCTTGTCCTTTCTAGTTTTTCAACTCGTGTTCGTCGGCGAGGAATCACTTACGCGTAGTAATAAGTGCCGGTGATTTTTCCAAAATGTTAGGATCACTGAAATTAGTCTTGTTCTTAGGTGTAATTTATTTATGTAAGGCCGCGGAGGAGGATGTTCTTGATCTCACTGACTCGGACTTCTCATCAGCTGTAGCTCAACATGATACCGCTCTAGTCATGTTTTACGCACCTTGGTAAGTCATTAACCTTTTGACTAGCCATTTTGGATCTATGAGCCACCTAAAGCAGTGATTTTTTTATTCAAATACCCTCTCGTATAGGTGCGGCCATTGTAAGCGTTTGAAGCCGGAGTACGCCGTTGCTGCCGGTGTCTTGAAGAATGACGATACCCCCGTGGCACTGGCCAAGGTGGACTGTACCGAGGGTGGCAAGAGCACCTGCGAACAGTTCTCAGTCTCGGGGTACCCCACACTGAAGATCTTCAGGAAAGGAGAGCTGTCTTCAGACTACAATGGACCTAGGGAAGCCAGTGAGTTGAACTGATTTGCATAATTCTTATTAGAACATCTTTACTGTAGTCTACATGTGTATTTAAAAAGAAAGTGTGAGGCATATCCTATGTGATTCATTCATAAAGAGTTACCTTAAATAAATACCTTTCTTACTCACCCTAACTTGACTCATCATGAGAAAACGTAAAAAAAAACACAGCTGCATATAAGACATTTCTTTTAATCAGTTTCTAAACTTCCTAATTTCAAACCCTACCATTTATCCGCTTTAGATGGCATTGTCAAGTTCATGCGTGCTCAAGTGGGACCAAGCTCTAAGGACCTGCTCACCGTCAAGGACTATGAGAACTACCTCAACAAGGATGATGTTGTTGTCATCGGCTTCTTCGAGAAGGAAACCGATCTGAAGGGAGAATTCTTGAAGACTGCTGACAAAATGAGGGAAGAGACCGTCTTTGCACACTCCTCGGCTAAGGAGGTCCTGGACAAGGCTGGTTACAAGTAAGTAGTTTTGTTTTTATAAAAAAACACAAAAAAAAAGAGTACACTCAGTTCATTTCTTTTTTTTTCTTATAAAAAAAAAACGCAAGTAATTAAGTTTCAATTGTTTTTACAGTGTTGTGTTATAAATTATGGTTTTATTGTAGCTGAAAATTTTGCAAAACTTTCTAACATAAATATCAAAAATAATAGCTTGAATATAATAGAATAACCATAAAACCTGCTTCATTTATATGTAGAGAGTAGAAACTAATTGGCTTGCATGTTCATAACTACTATTCAACAGTAAGGACCTAAGGTCATACAAATGAAAGCCAGTAAATTGTGTATTGAAATAAAACATTACAACATTATCATTACAATCAACAGAAATAATAATAGCAAATATAGAAATAGTTAGCACTTGTAACTACATCCTTCTTTAGTAGTTAGGTTTATTTCATGCAATAGCTATAAAACTACAGAAAGAATTTCGGATGTGAAGCATCTAACTGATTATGCAATCACTACATAGTATAAAACAAAGTCGCTTTCTCTGTCCCTATATCCCTATGTATGCATAAATCTTTAAAACTACGCAACGGATTTTGATGCGGTTTCTTTTAATGGATAGAGTAATTCAAGAGGAAGGTTTATATGTATAATACATGCATAATATTGTAGAGAAACACTGATAATTTCCGTGCAAAGCCGGGGCTGGTCGCAAGTTGAAAACAAAACATTACAACATTATCATTACAATCAACAGAAATAATAAAGCAAGCATAGAAGCAAGTATAGAAATAGTTAGCACTTGTAACTACAACCTACTTTAGTAGTTAGTTTTATTTCATGCAATAGCTATAAAACTACAGGAAGAATTTCAAATATGAAACATCTAACTGATAATGCACTAACTAAATAAAGTGCCAATTGCGCTTTTTTCGAAATAATGGCAGTGTGGTTTATACCTAGTGAATGCCTTGTGTATAAATTGATTATGAAGGCATTACAATCACCCCAAGCATGCCAAATATGCCAATGTATTATACAAGGGTTAAAGGACTAGGGGAGTTTTATATTAATTTGTCTATATGTCATGATGAGAGTAGTTATGTATTTGTTATGCATTGTTCATAATAATATAGTATGTAATTGTTAACACATATTTGGATTGGAACTTTTCTGATTATTACATACTTCAAATATTAACACATTCACACATATAGCAATGTTATGTCCCGTTACCAAAGAAAAATTTACATGTCTGCCAATAAAAAATAAATTATCAGACATTTTTGCTACTGCTGGTGCTAAATTCGACTTTACTGCGTTAATTAAAACTAAATTGCCTGTTATGTATCAGATTAACAATTAAAAACAGGTGTGTACCTTTTGTTGATGTAACATTGGGTGTGTTTCACGGTTGTGTAAATATTATCAAATGAAGGATGACAAGAAAACATGGTTAAACATAATTAATTACTTGTTTCTCATTGTTTTCGTTTTATCAGTGACTTTTTAAATGTCAATTTATTGAAAGGTCACCTTTAGGGCGTTTTTGCACTCATCCATATTAGATTCGTATCCAATCCGTATCGAAAATAAGTTCTTAACGTCATCTACCATCCCGTCAACTTCAGAACCTTCTGCTTAGTTAAGGCCCGTATGGCAGAGTATTACCTTCTTTTTATAAATAAAAAGGAGAGAAAAATAAAAGATAACAAATATTAATATGAAACATATACAATTACTAGGCCGGCCAAATCGGATAAGGATTGGATATAGCGCCCAAACGCCCTTAAGGTTGTGCATCAATATAAAAAAATCAAAACTGTACCTTAATAATGATATTTTCTAAATAATGATCACATTAGTTCATCTCAATATTCTCAATCTATTATTCTTTTATGTTCCAATGAATATAACATGACATAACATTTCATTTTCGTGTTGATAAATGTGTGATACTGATAACAGTAAACTATAAAAATACAGTGTTATCACCAAATAAGCGTAAATCGCCGGCGCACTTAAAGTGTTAATAGTGTCGGCAGATAAACGTTAATTCCTATCTTTGCTGTGATTGAAATGATGACTAATTTCATAGAAGTGAAAATTGCCGGCCTTAACCCACTTCTCAAAGTGTAGGAGTATTTTGCAGTGACAACTTTAATCAACAAATGTTGTTTGCTATTAAGGTCGTAAATGAACAAATGTGGCACATTTAGTCTTTACTAACGTAGTTACTAACAGGTTTACGTTATTGTTCGTATTCAATAAACTTGAAATTCAGTATATGGTAAAACTTTGCTGTTTGAAGTTCAATGTTTAACCAGTAACAAATTCAGTGGCAACGATACTTCATCACACTATTCAATTTGAACGATAACGTATCTTATCAGCTTAGCTACTGGAAGCTGTGTTTAAACCAGTGGTTAGGTAAGTAATGATCTGTTTATTACAAAAACAACATAATGAATTTTTATATCGCCCTGCGGTACATGTCGTAGGTAAATAATTTTTAATTATAATTTGATTTCCATCGAATGCAAAATTGATATAAAAACTACATAGTTATAAAACAAAGTCGCCTTCTCAGTCCCTACATCCCTATGTATGCAAAAATCTTTAAAACTACGCAACGGATTTTGATGCGGTTTCTTTAATGGATAGAGTGATTCAAGAGGAAGGTTTATATGTATAATACATGCATAATATAGTAGCGAAACACTGATAATTTCCGTCCGAAGCCGGAGCGGGTCGCTAGTTTATTAATAAAATATATTAATTAATTAGGACAAATATGGTCTGCTTGTTAACCAAAAAATCCTTATCAATTTTAAATTAAAGCCTATGTTGATATTTATAAAAACTTTCGCACCATCTCGTATTTCGGATGTAGTTAGTTTGTATTGTTATCATTGCACCGGTCGTTGGCGATTTCACCCGTTTTCACACATATTATACACTTGTATAATTTATTCAAATACCTGCACTTGAAAATACGATAAAGGCCGTTTTGAATTGTTAAAATGCACTGATAAGAAAATTATTTCTTTTCGCCATTGTAAATTTATTTCATGGCAAGTAAGTACTTTTGTAGTATCACAGACCTGTATTTAATTATTTTCTAACGGGATTGCGATAAAAGTCGCCCTAACGTGTGATATTCATTTAAATGCACAACAGAGAATGGTTGGTTACTCTAAAAAGTATTTATTAACCTCATTTTATGAACTACTACGCAGCAGTTTCAGCGGCTTACCTAATGAATTTTCTTGTGGGAATCAGATATTTTCTCGCGGTAAAATTTAAAAGCTTATATTACTCACGGTGAACGTAGCTTTCTAATGGTGGAAGTAATGGATTCAGTAGTTGAGTTTATTCGTTACAAACATACGCACACAAACATACACAAAAAACGAATTTTATTGATTATTATAGATTATTATCTTTTGGATGAAATTTTCTGCCTATATATAATCCTACATGAACTGTTTGTAAAAGAACAAAAAGTATTAGTTATATTCCAAGATAACGATTTGAAAACTTTCTGCCGTGAACAAATTTAAACCTAAAATTACCTGATACTGCTTTTGATACATTGTATTCTATTGTTCACAGAGACAATGTGGTGCTGTTCCGTCCCAAGCGCCTGCAGAACAAGTTCGAAGACTCGTCTGTCGTGTACAAGGGAGAGGGCTCCATCAAGGCCTTCATCAAGGAGAACTAGTGAGTATCATCTAAACTTAAACGAATATCTAGGTTACATTAACACATTACAAGAGAAGATGTTAAATTCTATGTTTCTTATCGCTCCCAAACCAGAATAGAAAAAAAAACTAAATAAGAATAATCATGTTTCCAAACATTCACTTGAATAATACAATAAATTATTATTTTTATTTAGAATATTATTTTTTCTATTCTGGCTTGGGATTGATTAGAAACATAGAATTTACCAACTGCTTCTCTTGCCGGGTAATACTTGATTCTATGTTACTAAAATTACCTGATAATATCTGTGTATCACAATTTATTAAACGATGAATCCCTCAATGCCCCAGATATGTTGACATGTTGCTTATGTCATAAGAAAATAGGAGTGATTGTTAGAACGTTAAAAAAAACAAACTAAACTTTGAGTTTCATGTTTACAATTTGGTTCCGCAACCAGGATCAGCCATATTTTATTTTTACATCCACTTGTGTTACAGCCACGGTCTGGTCGGTATCCGTCAGAAGGACAATGCTCAGGACTTCAGCAACCCGCTGGTGGTCGCCTATTACGACGTCGACTACGTCAAGAACCCCAAAGGAACCAACTACTGGAGGAACCGTGTGCTCAAGGTATGTTTTATTTATTTTTATACTAGCGACCCGCCCCGGCTTCGCACGGAAAGTATCAGTGTTTCTCTACTATATTATGCATGTATTATACATATAAACCTTCCTCTTGAATCAATCTATCCATTAAAAGAAACCGCATCAGAATCCATTGCGTAGTTTTAAAGATTTATGCATACTTAGGGATATAGGGACAGAGAAAGCCACTTTGTTTTATACTATGTAGTGATGTAGTGAAGACAACATCATCATCAAGCTATATCCGTCCACTGTTGGAAATGGCTCAGTGTTTAGCCGTCTCATTCAATCTTTGCCCGCTTTCTTACGATGTGACCAGCCTTTGTCTCCTGATACTGTACAACTTTCCCCAACAAACTTTGGTCCTCCCAAAATGATCCAAGCTGCTAACACCATTTACATGGGAGGACCAAATTTCATTTTTCATATTTAGAATTTTCTTGGAAAAGAAAGTTGTCCAGTTTCTTTCAACCAATTTTACTTTTCTCGCAGGTCGCCAAGGAAGTCACTGAAGCTAACTTCGCAGTGTGCGACAAGGACGAGTTCACTCACGAGTTGAACGAGTACGGAATTGACTTCGCTAAGGGAGACAAGCCCGTCGTCGCCGGTAAAGACGCCGATGGAAACAAATACGTCATGAGCGATGAATTCAGGTGAGATATAAGACTTAGGGTGATTGTAGAATAAGATATATCTCTTAAACAAGTCTTAAAATGTCATTCCACTCGCGAGATGAATGAGTACGGACTTGACTTTAAGGGAGAAAAGCCCGTCGTTGCCGGTAAAGACACCGATAGAAACAAATACGTCATTAGCGATGAATTCAGGTGAGTTATACGACTTAGGGCGATTGCACAATAAGATATATCTCTTATACAAGGAGTCAAATCTCATAATGTCATTCACTCACAAGATGAACGAGTACGGAATTGACTTCGCTAAGGTAGACAAACCCGTCGTCGCCGGTAAAGACGTCGATGGAAACAAATACGTCATGAGCGATGAATTCAGGTGAGGTATACGACTTAGGGTGATTGTAGAATAAGATATATCTCTTATACAAGGAGTCAAGTCTCATGTCATTCACTCACGAGAGGGACGAGTACGGAATTGACTTCGCTAAGGGAGACAAGCCCGTCGTCGCCGGTAAAGACGCCGATGGAAACAAATACGTCATGAGCGATGAATTCAGGTGAGATATAAGACTTAGGGTGATTGTAGAATAAGATATATCTCTTATACAAGGGTTCAAGTCTTATAGTGTCATTCACTTGCGAGATGAACGAGTACGGAATTGACTTCGCTAAGGGAGACAAGCCCGTCGTTGCCGGTAAAGACACCGATGGAAACAAATACGTCATGAGCGATGAATTCAGGTGAGTTATACGACTTAGGGTGATTGCACAATCAGATATATCACTTATACAAGGAGTCAAGTCTCATAATGTCATTCACTCATGAGATGAATGAGTACGGACACTTGACTTTAAGGGAGACAAGCCCGTCGTTGCCGGTAAAGACGCCGATGGAAACAAATACGTCGTGAGCGATGAATTCAGGTGAGATATATGTCTGAGGGTGTTTGTAGAATAAGACATATCTCTTATACAAGGAGTCAAGTCTCATAATGTCATTCACTCGCGAGATGAACGAGTACGGTATTGACTTCGCTAAGGGAGACAAGCCCGTCGTCGCCGGTAAAGACGCCGATGGAAACAAATACGTCATGAGCGATGAATTCAGGTGAGTTATACGACTTAGGGTGATTGTAGAATAAGATATATCTCTTATACTAGGAGTCAAGTCTCATAATGTCATTCACTCACGAGATGAATGAGTACGGACTTGACTTTAAGGGAGACAAGCCCGTCGTTGCCGGTAAAGACGCCGATGGAAACAAATACGTCATGAGCGATGAATTCAGGTGAGATATTTGACTTAGGGTGATTGTAGAATAAGACATATCTCTTTTACAAGGAGTCAAGTCTCATAATGTCATTCACTCACGAGATGAATAAGATAAGAATATACTTTATTGCACAGAAAAGACACAAGAGAAAATAAAATTAAATGAAACAAATAGTAGTACAAATAGGCGGCCTTATTGCTAAGCAGCAATGAGTACAGAATTGGCTTCGCTAAGGGAGACAAGCCCGTCGTCGCCGGTAAAGACGCCGATGGAAACAAATACGTCATGAGCGATGAATTCAGGGTCAATTCAATTTGATGAATTCAGTAAGATAGGGTCTCTTAGGGTCGCGCATCGTAAATGATATAAGACGCGATGCGTTAGCGACGTATATACTAGTAAGACAGGTTTAACAAGTTTTTCGTGATACCAAGTTTGGACGAGCAATTGAGTATGTAGTGAATGTTGTTCCCAATATAATATTATTTGACAGTCTTTCAGAAGGAGAATATGATTACTTCATTGGGTCAAAGAGAACTAAAAGAGTTAAACATCCCAAGATTCCTAAGGAACAGAAATCCTGGTACTTTCATGACGACATGGAACATTGACTTTATGATTATAATATACACCAAGTTTATATCTTTCTAATAAAGCATAAACAAATAATCCAGTCTTTATGTTTGTTGGCAATTTCCTGTAAAAATATGTAACTAAAAAGAATATTCGCGAACATAAAACTTGTCGTCTTATTCAAACCACGTCCGATGATGGTTTCGAGCGCTGTTTTCATATTACATAAGTTTTTATTAAGTCTTGCGTGGCAATCGCCATAAACGTTTGCCTGGGTCAATATTGTAAAATAATTAATAATACAAATTCTTGCAAAGTTAATATTTTTTATTAACTCTTATAAGCACTTTTTCCCAGAGAGCCCGATGGTGTAGTGGATAGGGTTGCTGCCTCCTGAGCTGGAGGTCGTGGTTCGAATCTCACCACGTACCAATGTTGTTTTCGGTTTTCGAATTTCATATATACGTTTATTCGGCGCTTTTTCCGTGCTTCGGAAGGCACGTTAAGCCGTTGGTCCCGTTTAATACCGTAGATATTAGTCGTTAAGCCATGTCAGAGGCCATTGCTAAGCATTGGCGGCTTGAAAACTGACCTAATCTAGGATTGGGTCTGTTTTCCCTTCTGGGTTGCGGAGGTCAGATGGCAGTCGCTCAAACCAGTACCCTCGTTCAATCCCCTAGATTAGGTAGCCGACCCCGTGAGATACGGGATAAGGCTAGGGAGTTGATGATTTAGGCACTCAAGTAACTCAACAATATATTTCGTTACAGCATCGAAAACCTGCAGAAATTCGCCAAGGACTTGCTGGACAGCAAACTGGAGGCCTTCATCAAGTCCGAGCCGATCCCAGCCGACAACAGCGGACCGGTCAAAGTAGCTGTGGGCAAGAATTTCAAGGAACTGGTGACGGACAGCGGGCGGGACGCTCTGATAGAGTTCTACGCGCCGTGGTGCGGACACTGCCAGAAACTAGTGCCTGTGTGGGATGAACTGGGAGAGAAGGTAAAGGGCATATTCTTTTTTTTTTAAGCATGCCCATCCCGCTATCCAGAAGAGCGGTTGCGTTGTACTGTTTTCTGACCCTATCTCGTTAAATACATGTATTTTAAATAATACGAAGGATACCATGAGGCTGGCATTGTCACCAGACTGAAGCCTTGTTAAAAATATAAAGTAAAAAAAATATGTCCATCTGTTCCATGCTGGCCTGGGAGCGAGAGAAAAATATACAATGTGCCAGCTGCATTTCCTCCCGGGCATGCTGTAAAAACCAGCTAAGGGATCCGATTGTTTCTGTATATTGCAAATTAGGCGATGGGCTGACAACCTGTCACTACAGCAATATACATACAAATATATTTTAAATAACCCTCAAATTTGTCAGACGCGGCGGAACGACCTTTGTTTAGGTCGTTTCCGCTTTGCCTACCCCATTAGGGATAAAACCGTGATTATATGTATGTATGTCCATCTGTGGCACTTCAATACAAAGAGCAACTAATAAGTGAATGCGTTATGCTTCTGCTTTAAAACTGGCCACTGCTGGATTCTTTCAGTTAGGTGATATTTACCAACTCTTGTGAGGCGCGTTAACGAATGCTAGATTTTATTTTACTGGATTTGCTGTTGCCCATTCTTTGGATTAGTCGAATATCGATTGACGATTGAATATCGAGAGATAGAATACAATATTAATATTGTAATACTAATATTGCGCATTATTAATGTTGCACAAATAAACAAATCTGAATGTCAGTACAAATATATCTAATATTACTTTTTATTTTATAATTGATAATTTTGAATTTGATAAAAAAAAAATTGTAATTGATGAATTTAGTGACGTGTAAATTTTTATTTATTAATAAACTAGCTGACCCGGCGAACTTTGTTCCGCCTTAGGCGCCATAAATGAGCAGATTTTTAAAATAAGATTGACAGAAGAATCCGTTTTAAACGTCATTTTTCTTTTTTTCATCCTCTTTAACTATATTTGCAGCACGCATTCAGTCAATTCTATGTCAAATGTCTTAAGGTTACATTTAAAAAGTTTAATAACTTTATATGGTGGTGAAGTAATTTTAAATTTTCTAATTTTCCGCGCAATTTCCTTATTTTTTTCTTTCATAAGAACCTTCTCCTGATAATAACGAACAGAACAAAAAAAGAATTAGCGAAATCGGTCCAGCCGTTCAGGCGTGATGCCGTGACCAAGGGAAATAGGGATTCATTTTTATATATATAGATGATTGAATTGAATTGAAAATAATTCTCCCAACAGCTGAAGAACGAAGACGTTGACATCGTGAAGATTGACGCGACCGCCAACGACTGGCCCAAGTCCCTGTACGACGTGTCCGGCTTCCCCACGCTGTACTGGAAGCCAGCCAGCGGGAAACCAGTCAGATACAACGTGAGTATTATTCATTTTATGTGGACATATGTGAAAGTATACATTCTTCTATGCTGGACTGGGAGCGAGAGAAAAACATGGAATGTGCCAGCTGCATTTCCTTCCGAACATGTTGTAAAAGTCAGCTAAGGGATCCGAGGGTTTCAGTATATTGCAATGTAGGCGATGGGCTGACAACCTGTCACTACTGCAATATACATACAAATCTATCTTAAATAACCCTCAAAACTTTGTCAGACGTGGCGGAATGACCTTTGTTTTGGTCGTTTACGCTCTGCCTACCCCATTAGGAATAAAGGCGTGATTATATGTATGTCCTCTTTGTGCCACCAAAACCTGCTATGTAACAAAATTGAAATTTTACAGGAGCCAAAACAAACTTGACAATTTTCGGGCTTACTGTTCAAAAATTTTAACGTCTATGATAATAATTAGTTAATTTATTTTCACAATAAGTAATTTAACTGAATACGTCTA
This sequence comes from Scrobipalpa costella, assembly GCA_949820665.1. Lineage (NCBI taxonomy): Eukaryota > Metazoa > Arthropoda > Insecta > Lepidoptera > Gelechiidae > Scrobipalpa > Scrobipalpa costella. Next base: position 7,459,275 of record OX463299.1, read on the forward strand.
AAAAGATAAACAACTAGAATTTGGAAATCATAATCCACATGGCAGATTCAAAAATGTTACATAGCAGGTTTTGGTCTTTAGAATTCTATCTTAAATAACCCTTAAAACTTTGTGAGTTGTGGCGGGACTACCTTTGTTTAGGTCCTTTACGCTCTGCCTACCCCATTAGGGATAAAGGCGTGATTATATGTATGTATGTATGTAGGTTATGGTCGCGCAACGATGATATGTGAAAGTATACATTATTATGTGGACTGGACATATGTGAATCGGGCGCAAGACCGACTCTATTTACATATTCCAGCTAGCCCCTTAGTAGAAGGTACCTTTAGACAGAAACTATAACCCCGAAAACTAAAAGGTGCTCACATTTCCAATTTTCCATACAGTATGTTGCCCGGCACTGTGCTCCTTTGTAATGTGGATCGTATTAATAATGTTTTGTTTTTATTGGTTATAGGGCGGACGTGCGCTCGAAGACTTCTTGAAATACATCTCCGAGCAAGCCACCAACGAACTGCGCGCCTTCGACCGCAGCGGTAACGCCAAGAAGGAAGAGCTCTAGACAGAGAGAGAGAGGAGTTAAAACTACATGTGTGAATGAGCGAGAGGGAGAGAGCGAGTGCCGAGTAAACGCTACTGGGAGTGCAGAGACAAGCGACAGTGTTGTTGCGTTACTTTACTGTAGGAAACATTTCTTTGGCGTAAATAATCAAAATGTAAGCTTTGCTGGTACATCGAACTTGTATTTTGTTTAGAGACAATGCTTTGTTCTAAAAGTTAGAAATGTTTCTGAAACCACTAATAACTTCAAGTTCTCAAAGTCGATGCCTAAATGAAGATAGGAAACGTTAGCATTTTGGTTTGCTTCCAATATATTTTCTGAATCTGTTTTTTTATCCTTACATTCCACAAAAGTCAAACATCTTCATTTTGGTAGAAATTCAGTAGTGTTTTATTCTCATTATTTGTGTCTATGAAATAATAGCTGGTTCATGGATATTAAGTAGCTAGATACTCGTCACATTTTATACTTAAGAACATTTAGTGGTAGTTTCTGTTCTGCTATTTAACGTCCATGAGCGAGAAATAAATAAATAATATTTAAGATTTATCAAAATACAGTAATTTTGAATGCATTTCTAATTATGTGTTTCAGTGGGTTAATGAATAAATAAATTAGGTTGTATTTATAATACATGTTTGTTTTCTTATAGCTCATCCACTAAATACTGAATTTACCTTGAAGAAGGCAAGAAACCAAAGAAAGATTAATATGATTAAGTATTCTGAGTCAAGTTACACATAACATAATGAAGTGAAACCATTTCATTTTATATCAATTTTTATTATAAATTCTCTTCTTTCCAACGTTCTATCCACTCTACAAGGGTATCAATATTCTTGTGCAGTTGTTCCTGAGTGTCATTCTGCAGTTGTGTGATGATTTCCGCTTTGTATGAACTCTGAGCCTCTTCTAGTAATGTCTCAAAGATCTCGCACTGAATGTTGTCTTCTAGTTTCTTTCCAGTGTAGCCCCTGAAAGAAAAAGAAACTTGTTACTTTGCAGAATGTCCCTTTTTTGATACATTTAGTTCAAATAGTGGGCAGCTACTGAAAAGACTTAGAAAATTTTCAAAAGGATATTTTGCGATCACCAAATAAGCAAGAGTATGAAGAAGGAAATCAAAAATACAAAATGAAACAATACAACAGATTATTGTAATAAAAGAATACCTGGCAATGAGTCTGTCATACAAATTTGTGTTATTTGTCCTTATAACAAAAACACCATCAAACCATCTTTCTGGGAAGAATTCGCAGCCATGATAGTCCACAATATTTCCACCTTTAGCCATCATGCCTTCCATAATGTCCAATAACTGAAACATGTAAAAAGTGGAAATAGTTACTGAACGATAATATTTGAATTGGTTTATTTTATTAAACCTGAACTTGACACTCTGACCAAATACTGTCTATGAATATGTAAGCAGTCTGACGATAGTATCCTTTCCATATTGTAGATATTGAAAGGTATGAGCATTTACCTTGTCTTCATTTAGGAAGGGGCACTGGTACTCTGGATCATACTCGTCAAGGCAATTGTGTTCCTCAGCTAGTTTAGAAACTTCTCTCCATTCAAACTTGGTTTTTTCAGCCAACATTCGACAAATTGTTGTCTTTCCAACACCGGGAGTGCCTGTAAATATGTTAATATAACGACTGATGCCCACGTTGAAACGAAATAACAAACCTTTAAATCAATACGAACCAGTAATTAGAATATTTGGCAAGTTTCTAGATCGATAAGCCATTGTAGAAATTAATATTATGTGAAAAACATGTAAATAACTATTCCAGTTTGAGGTTATTTTTTATCTCATCACACGAGTGGTCCATAGTCTATGTTCTTCACTTCACTCACTATTGTCCCTAATATTGTCTATCATCTATGCTCCCTATGACAGCAGGATAGCATATTAGCACGCCAAGGAGAAAGAAAGATATGCAAAATCGTATGACGTCATTACGTTTCCACAAATTCATGTTCGGATACACACTCGAAAGTCAAAATAAAACGTTTAATCGATCGATTCATTGCATTTTAATACGATTTTTATTAGCAGAATTGGATTCCTCGTTTGCAATTTTAGGTTATATAAAAATAACCTCAAAATAATATAATATTATGAGAATTTTGTGTCAATTCCAGCAATAATATTGAAATATCTTTGCTAATTTATTATGTTACGAATTCCCAAACCCAAAGGGATAACCAGAGGTCAAATAGCATTGGTTACAATTTTAGGAGTATTTGGTGGTGTTTACATCTGGAAACCCTTGTTTGAGGACCTTTTCCCTCGTCAGAAGAGGACTCCAGTGGTTCCAACAGCAGAAAAAGCAGAGTGAACCATGAATGCTGTGAAAAATTTTGTCAATAATTCCAGTCCCATTGTTAAGACCTTGATGGCGGTATCAATAACTTCTGCCTTGGTTGTCGGCCACCGATTGTTCTACGCGCCTTATGTCAGGCGCCAGAGATACCGTCGAGCCGAGGAATGGGCGAACGAGATCTTGGAGGAAGAACAGCGGCTGAAAGAAAGTGGTGAACCATACACTAGCGTTGGCAATCTTAGATACTGAGTTGTGATTAATTTAATTTATTGTATAGTAACTATTAAAGAAAATGTAGATTTATGACTTTGTTTTCATACAGCATTCTTGCTTTCCTTTCAGCCTGTATTTCATAATTACCTACCCCCTACCCGTAGTACCTACTTAAAATTGTAACAGATAAATGTAGACATAGCTTAGAAATATCTCATCCTAGTTTCAAAATAGCTCTACATTAAGTGTACCTACTTAATTTGAACACTCTCTGTAAATTGGGCAAACACGACTACACTTAGAGGTCTATTGTCTAGTTTAAGTAAAATAGGTATATGTGTCACATACATAAAAAATAGAGGTCACAATTGGTCACATTCACATCACAATAAAATTATCTACATAATAAAATAACAAAGTTAAATAAATGTGACTTCCAACTTGGCTCTACCCTACCTCTGATACATACATATAATCACGCTTTTATCCCTAATGGGGTAGGCAGAGCTTAACGACTTAAACAAAGGTCATTCCGCCTTATGAAGTTTTGAGGGTTATTTAAGATAGATTTGTAGGTATATTGCTGCAGTGACAGGTTGTCAGCCCATCGCCTAAATTGCAATATACTTCTTCTTAGCGAGTGGATTCTCGAGACGAACGAAAGAAATAATGCAATATACTGAAACACTCGGATTCCCTAACTGGTTTTTACAACATGCCCAGGAGGAAATGCAGCTGGCACATTCTATCTTTTTCTTTCGCTACCAGTCCAGCATGGAAGACATTATACCTCTGATAAATATCTATTATACTATTTATGTCTGTAGGTACTACATATATTCTATAAATAATCACGCCATTTTCCCAGAGGGGTAGGTAGTAGTATTGGTTAAAATTTTAGGAGTATTTGGAGGTGTTTACATCTGGAAACCCTTGTAGCTGTAGGTACCTTATTTTGCAGCCAAATTCTCACTCAATAGGTATTATTACGATACGATTACGCCACCTAGGACCTATCATCATCTCCCTAGCCTTATATCACGGGGACGGTTACCTAATCTAGGGGATTGAACGAGGGTACTGGTTTTTACACAGAGCGACTGCCATCTGACCTGCGCAACCCAGAAGAGAAACCAGACCCAATCCTAGATTAGGTCAGAGTTTTCAAGCCGCCAATGCTTAGCACTGTCCTCTGACATGGCTTAACGACTAATATGTTCGGTATTAAACGATACTAACCGGGACCAACGGCTTAACGTGCCTTCCGAAACACGGAAAAAGCTCCGAATAAACGTACATATGAAATTCGAAAACCGAAAAACACATTGGTACGTGGTGGGATTCGAACCACGACCTCCCCGCTCACGAGGCAGCGGCCCTATCCACTACACCATCGGGCTCCTATATCAATACAAAACATATCGTAATGTTACTGAGTCCGTTTTTGATCAATATTCATATTTAATTTAAACATTTCATAACTTTCTGATTGCCGCCTTAGTAGCAGTAATTTTATTTTAGGGTACCAAGTCCGCTCGATTGTACAGTCAGCAGCGATCGCTGCAACATGCAGCCGTCAAGAAAGCCACTTGCAATGGGAAAACCGGCTTGAATTGAACGTCACGCATGAGCCGATTACTACTTTGGCTCACTCATATAGAAATAATCCTTTCATACCATACCACCTTCCTTTCACCTCTCAGCTTTCCTTTGTCCATTCAGTATATGGATGGGTGCTTACGTAGATACTTTACGCCTTTTAGAAGATAAAACTTTTCAGATTTCAGGAAGCCTATGGAATTATATTTCTGTAATATACTGTGTATGAGAGATACATAATCCTAATACACAGCATATTACACAAATATATAATTGATAAAAGAATTCATCGTATGAGACAGGAAGAAGGAGCAGTTTTACGTAACTTACTTCGTACCTACGTAGGTATTTGTTGTCTGATCTGACTCATTCTCAGAGCAATAAGTAAGGCATATTCAAATTATACCTAATCAATTAATCATACCAAACTACGTAGCATACTACCATCGGGAAGGAATCATACATTCCTAGATAGGTATTTTCCTTTGAAAATAGGCTAATGGCCCAAGTCAAGGTTGTTGACATAATCGCGATTTCTTACCCGATAGCCTTTGCTAATCCTGAAAGCGTCAGTGATGAGTTGATGACTGATAAACCGGTAAAAATCATCTTACAATGTACTTGAACCAATTCTAGGGACCCGAGGAAAGAGTGAAAAATGTGTCGTAATCATATCTATTGCATGAAAATACACGATATATGAAAATATTGTGCAATGATACATACATATAATGGGGTAGGCAGAACGTTAACGACCTAAATAAAGGTCGTTCCGCCACGATTGACAAAGTTTTGAGGGTTACTTAAGATAGATTTGTACGTATATTGCTGTAGTGACAGGTTGTCAGCCCATCGCCTAAATTATAATAACGCTCGGGTCCCTTAGCTGGTTTTTACAGCATACCCGGGAGTAAATGCAGCTGGCACATTCTGTTTTTCTCTCGCTCCCAGGCCAGCATGGAAGCGTGTGTGCAATGATTACTTACTAGCATACCTACTCAAATTAAATTAATGTCAACTTAAACATTTATTTTTCTTATTAGATTGCTCTATTTTACCAACCCGGGAAATAGCAGCCAGATTATTCTTAGAAAGAAGCCGTGACTATTTTTCTAAACCCGTATGTATTTTCCCAAAATAATGAAATGTTGCCGGGGCCATTCACCCCATTTCCTGAACGGTCATCTTATTTTTTTAGGCATTGATGATGGACCACTATAGGACACGTGATAATTGTATATCGTCTGTACTACACAGGTAACCAGGTAAGTAGACATCAAAAGAGAAAGAGGATTTTTTTAAATTATAAAATATCTTGTATGCTATTATTTTAAATAGTATTATTGGTAACTTTCCAATATAGTTATAGGTCTCTGAAAGGCAAGAACGTGTAGTGTAGGGTTCCGTGGGTTTACCGTAACGTGAACCTTTTCCTACGTATTCTCTTTTTGAAATCGGTGTTTTATATTTTTCATAAAAATAAATCTGTATTTGTGAAAAAAAGTATTCAACTGACTAAATTGAGTAGTTTTCAAAGTTTGATGATATTTTATTGGATGGTAATAGCGTGTGCAAGGGCGGATTTAGAACGGTGATTTTTTGTACTATAGAGGTTCAATCAGTCCATACTTGTGCCCCCCCCCGAAGATTATCCAGGATCCGCCCTTGTGTGTATGATGGAACTACTTATGATTTTAAATTTGAAAGTTCTTAATGTGTATTGTGTGTTATCAACTAAATAGGGAAAGTAATAAAATAAAAAATATAAAATAATTTACTGGAGGCTACCTTTATTTCTATGAATTTACACTTTAGTTGCAGTCATAACAAAATATTTCAGATATATGTATAACCTATAAATTATAAAATAACGTTACAGTATAAGCCTTGTAAAAAATATAGAAAAGGAATGAGTTTGTAGCCCTTCTTTCCTTCGGAACACCTTACGGTGTATGAAGTATCGCAGCTTAATGAAGTATTGTGCTGTTAATAGCGCTAGCTACTTCTTGCCCTTGGTAGCCTTCTCAGCGGCCTTAGTCACCTTGCCACCAGCACCTTCCTTGAAGTTGACGGACTTGATGACTCCGACGGCGACGGTTTGCCTCATGTCACGCACGGCGAACCTACCCAGGGGCGGGAACTCCTGGAAGGACTCCACACACAGGGGCTTGGAAGGAACTAGGTTGACAATGGCGGCGTCACCAGATTTGATAGATTTAGGGTTGTCCTCAGTGGATTTTCCAGTACGACGGTCGACCTTCTCTTTGATTTCGGCGAATTTGCAGGCAATGTGGGCAGTGTGACAGTCGAGTACGGGAGTGTAACCGTTTGAGATTTGACCAGGGTGGTTGAGGACAATGACCTGGGCGGTGAAGTCGGCGGCCCCCCTGGGTGGGCTGTTCTTGGAGTCTCCGGCGACGTAACCACGACGCAACTCCTTGACGGAGACGTTCTTTACGTTGAAACCAACATTGTCTCCGGGCACAGCCTCCTGGAGAGCTTCGTGGTGCATCTCCACTGACTTGACTTCAGTGGTGATGTTGGCGGGGGCGAACACGACAATAGTACCGGGTTTCAGGACACCAGTCTCGACACGGCCGACTGGCACCGTTCCAATACCGCCGATTTTGTAGACGTCCTGCAGGGGCAGACGAAGGGCCTTGTCTGTGGGACGAGAAGGCGGCACGATAGCGTCCAGCGCCTCAATCAGGCACTTGCCTTCAGCCTTGCCCTCCTTACGCTCAACAAGCCATCCCTTGAACCAAGGCATTTTGGTGGAGGGCTCCAACATGTTGTCTCCGTGCCATCCAGAAATGGGGACGAAAGCGACGGCAGCTGGGTTGTAACCGATCTTCTTAATGTATGAGGAGACTTCCTTCTTGATTTCCTCGAAACGGGACTCGCTGTAAGGTGGCTCAGTGGAGTCCATTTTGTTGACACCAACAATCAGCTGCTTGACACCAAGGGTGAAGGCGAGAAGGGCGTGCTCACGGGTCTGTCCGTTCTTGGAGATACCAGCTTCGAACTCACCGGTACCGGCGGCAACGATCAGCACGGCGCAGTCAGCCTGTGAGGTTCCTGTGATCATGTTCTTGATGAAATCTCTGTGGCCAGGGGCGTCGATGATGGTGACGTAGTACTTGGCGGTCTCGAACTTCCACAGAGCAATATCGATGGTGATACCACGTTCACGCTCAGCCTTCAGTTTGTCGAGTACCCACGCATACTTGAAGGAACCCTTGCCCATTTCCTGGGCCTCCTTCTCGAACTTCTCGATGGTACGTTTGTCGATACCACCACATTTGTAGATCAAGTGACCGGTGGTGGTGGACTTGCCGGAGTCGACGTGTCCAATCACGACGATGTTGATGTGGATCTTTTCCTTACCCATTTTTGGTTATTCTAAAACAAATGAAAAATACCGATTAGAAAATTGGTTGGGGTTACGCGGGGCAACTGGGGGATCGCGCGATGTTAACCGGCGAAGCAAGGTCGCAGCCTCATGTACCGATACACGGCCGGCAATATGGCCGCCGCATGGCCGCCTCGCCCTATCTTGACATTTCACAATGGAAGTCGGCCATTACATTAAAATTATGTAAAAAATCTATTGAATAATAGTAAAGTGCACTGGTACAACCTTACTAGTTAGTCCTTTTTCACTACAAAACAGTTCCTTCAATGAAAATATGGAAAACCAAGATGTTTCAACCACGTGGTGGAAGTGTGCCGGTACGTGCGCAAGTGTGACGCGTAGGCAAATCTTCCACGTTTCGAATTTGGAATAATTTACGGTTGCAGGATGTAGTTAGCAAACAAAAGAAGGATAATTTAAACACTAAAACTCACTAAGAACTTAGCAACCGAACAATTAGTCCTGTAACTTTTAGAATGACACCACAATGACAGAAATTAACTTCCACGTTTTTGGAGTTTTTACGAACTGTACGAGTTGAAGGACACTAACTAGTAAAGGTATACAAACTATTGAATAGAAAACACTTGTTGGCACTGCACTTTTCAACAATTTCTTCTGACACTCACCACGGATTACAGACAGCGTGTAATATCCGAGATAGACTCCGACAGAATGGACGAGAAATGGTTTTTCCTTCAGCTGGAAGGACGAGAGTCACTTCCGGTCCTCTCTCTAATGTGGTAATTGAAATAAATAAAATTACCCAACAAGTTTTTAGTTGTTTATTTATTTATGTCTATGTTTTTTGACAAAATTAATTGTTCATTTAATTATTATTAGTATAGATAGAGGAATACGGGAAATAATAATGCCAAAAACAATTGAAACTCCTGGAAACTGTGGTTCACTGTTGTAAACAAGCTGCAATAAAATGAGTTACCGACAAATAAAAACTTATAAAATAGAATCATATTATATATGATTTATTATTATAATATGTCTTTTAACATAACTCTGGAATATAGAGTCCCGGTCTTTATTATTATTATTTATTAGCAGGCAGGCAGTTGAGTTAGAGTCAACTGTAGTTGCCTGTATCCAGTTATCCATTGTTGGTTTTCTAGTCAGTTTTTTTTAGTATTTACCATTTAAAAGAGACCTCGCTCAAACTCGCTTACGAAAATTATACCTATTATCCGGAAATTATATTATTAATTACTTATGACAGAAATACAAACTTTCAGAAAAAACAAGGCCTGCTGTTCTTTGTGATTGCAATGACAAAAAATATTGGCGCTTTTTCCGTGCTTCGGAAAGCACGTTAAGCCGTTGGTCCCGGTTTACATCCATCAATACCGTAGGCATTAGTCGTTAAGCCATGTCAGAGGCCAGTGCTAAGCATTGGCGGCTTGAAAACGCTAACATAATCTAGGATTGGGTCTGGTTTCCATTCTGGGTTGCGGAGTTCAGATGGGAGCCGCTCGGTATAAAAACCAGCACCCTCGTTCAATCAACTCGCTTAAAACATGAACGACCACGACTGGCAATAAAACTTAAAAAACCTCAATTGATTCTGATAATAACATAAACATAAAATCACGCCTTTATCCCTTACGGGGTAGGCAGAGCGTAGAACGCCTCGTAAAAGGCGCTTTCACCACGTCTGACAAAAATTGAGGGCAATTTTAGATTGTAATGTGTATTGCTGCAGTGACAGGTTGTCCGCATACATACATACATATAATCACGCATCTTTACCGGAGGGGTAGGCAGAGACCACATCTTTCCGCTTGCTACGATCCTTACATACTTCTTTCGCTTCATCCATATTCATTAATCATTAATCATACATGCTCGTCGGTTTAGGGTACTCTTGACCTGACCTTTCTTTAGGACGTCCCCGATTTGATCCAAGTACGTGCGTCGAGGCCTTCCCCTTCCAACATTCCCATCAACACTCGCCATATATATCTGTTGGGTCAACCTGCTGTCACTCATTCTCTCAACATGTCCAAACCATTTAAGCATTCCCTTTTCAATACCTGTCACTATATCTTCTTTCACACCACAACGTTCCCTTATCACAGTATTTCGTATCCTGTCACTCAATTTAACTCCAATCATACTTCTTAACGCTCTTATTTCTACTGCATTTATTCTGCTTTCATACTTCTTCTGCCATACCCAACTTTCACTCCCATACATCAGTGTTGGAACCAACACCCCTCTATGCACAGCCAGACGGGCCATATCGGACACCTTCTGACTGTTCATAAAGGCGTGCAACGCTCCATTCACCATGTTATCGGCATTCACTCTCCTTTCAATATCCCTATCATTCTTTCCATCTGCTGTAAACATTGATCCTAAATACACAAACTCTTTCACTTGCTCCACTTTTTCATTCCCTATCAAGATGTTTACACTCTGTCATATTCTCCTTTTCAAAAACCATTGCTTTCGTCTTACTAACATTTACTTTCATTCCTTTCTTGTTCAAAGCTTCATTCATAATATTTACCATCTCCTGCAACTCCTCTGCAGTAAATCATTCATTCGTAATCCCCGTCCACTTTCTTTTAAATTTTCCAAGCAACTATCCATGAATAGGTTAAAAAGCCATGGCGACGCTACACCTTTTTCGATGCTAAACAATTCAGTATACGCCCCGTTGATCCTGACACAAACACTAGAATACCTGTATAAGGATTTTAGTGCTTGTATCAAAATACTGCTTACCCCATGCATGGATAGTGCTGACCACAATTCATTCCTCACCACTCTATCATAGGCCTTTTCCAAATCCACGAATGCGCAAAAGACTTTTTGGTTTTTAGCCAAAGATTTTTCAGCTATGCACCACAAGGAAAAGACCTGATCCGTACATCCCATTCCCTTTCGAAATCCTGCCTGAGCATCCCATACCTTCTCATCAGTTTCTTTCGTCACTCTTTCAATCAATATCTTTGCATACAGTTTGCCGACAACGCTGAGTAGGCTTATACCACGGTAATTTTTGCAGTCTAGCTATGACCCTTTTACCTTATACAGCGGAACTATAACAACCTTGCACCAATCACTTGGTACTCGGCCGCTTCTCCAACACAAGTTGAAAAGGCAGTATAGCTGACTAGCCACTTCAAATTCGCCAGCCTTCAGCATCTCGACTGATACCCTATCATACCCTTATCCGACTTTATACTTTTCAACGCTTTCACAATCTCATTCATTTCAATCTCACTGTCTATCACACTTACATCCACTTCTGGAATATTAACCTCTTGCGCAGATTCTTCTTTTTCAAACAAACTTTCAAAATATTCCTTCCATCTTTTCAACACGCATTCTTCACCTTTTTCGAAACTACCATCCTGGCTTCTAATCCTGCTTAACCCGGATGATGCGGTTTTACCTCGAGCTGTCCTTATGGATTTCCAGAAAACTTTCAAGTTCGAACGAAAGTTTTATGTTAGCCTCTTGTCAAACCCATCCCTATTTTCATCTTTCTTTCAAGACACAGTTTTCTTCACTTCATTCTTCAAACTTTTATACTCCTTTCGTGCTTTCTCTACATCCTCATCTGTCACTTTTTGTATTCTTTGGTTAGCTTTAGTAGCCAACCAATCCAACCATGCTTTCTTCTTTGTCTTAACCACTTCTTGTACATCTTTACTCTTCCATACACTCTTTTGTTTATTCCCTTTCGTGCGTCTAGAAACACCACATATTTCTGAAGCAACTTTCATAATTCCTTTCTTAAATCCCTTCCAACCTTCTTAAATATCAACCATCTCATCTAAGGCCATCATCATTGTCAGCCCATCGCCGAAATTACAATACACTGTAACCCTTCCAGGGTCCCTTTCGCTGACTTCTACAACATGCCCAGGCGGAAGGGCAGCTGGAACTTTCTATGTTTTTCTATCTCTCCCAGCATGGAAGCAGAAATTCTGAAATACTTTTACGAAAATTACGAACACCAAATAGTTATGTTGAATTAGAAGTTTTTCGGAGATATTTGGGTATCAGAAGTGGTGAGCTTGCCACCTAATTCAAAGTCAAAGTCAAATTGTTTATTGCAAACCATATGGTAAATTAAAGATGTTCACAAGAAAAATAAGAAACACATATGGACCCGGCAGGGCACAGCAACAATACTACAATAAATGTATGTAAAAGATAAATTAATATGGTAGCAAATAAATTAATTCAGATTGTAAAATAACTTCATAGAAAAAATAAATTCATATTTAAAATAGATTCATAAAAAAATAAATTAGTAGAAAAATAAATTAACAATAAAATAAAAAGTTCAATACATCAAGGATTAAATTTAAATTAGATTAGATTACAAATTATTATAATTAAAATAGCATGCAGAATCCATTAAAAAGTCCCATATAAAGCTTCGCTAGTTTCCATTTAAGTTATATATTTGCTAGTTTATTTTTCATCAAAAAACTCTTGCAATGTGTAGAAACTTTTGTCAATAAGGTATTAACATTTTTTTTAACTTGATGATATCTTTCTCTCCTTGTATATCTTTGGGCAAGTTATTATAAACTTTGGCTGCCATCACAAGTGGTCCGTCACTTACCAATTTCATTTTAGTTTGGGGAAGGACTAATCTAGTTTGCGGTCTTAAATTAGCTGGGCGTGAGTATGTGGGGAATAGGTCGGAGTTTTTTCTAACAAAAAGGCTCACTTCTTGTAATCTAGTGAAGTTAAAGTTAAAATCTTATATAATTTAAAGTATGGTTTGCATGTTTTCATTTTGTCTATGTTAGCTATTATTCTTATACACCTTTTTTGCAATCGAAATATTTTTAAAATTAACATTTTATTATTTAGTACTAAACGTACTAAATAATAAATAAAATTCGGGTATTCCAAAACTACAGAACCACTGTAAATTTGTGACTCAGACATTTGCACCTAAAAGAATATAAAATCGTTACGTGCTTCATTATAATTTATTGAAATCGGATATAGAATAGACGGACTATTATGTTGGGTGAAATAATGACTGTTGAAATATTTTCCCACAATAAATGGAATATATAATAAACTGGTAACACAAAATTTTGCAAACGTCACTTCCGCTGGTGAGTTGCGAATATCGTTCAGAAATTGTACCTCGATTATAACGGATAACTTTTACTTTATTAGTTTTCTTATTTTCAGTAGAGTTAAAAAAATAAATGTGTATTTTTTGTTGTAGATTAAACGTTTTTTATCAAAACCTAAATAATAATAACGTTTTGACTCGCAAAAAAAGAGAAGTTTTTATCAATCGTATTGATCAATCACCATATTTCTGAACGAGCGGAAAAGCCAACTGTCAAATTTTGAGTGCGGCTAGTGTGCAGCATATAATGCTCAACATGTGAATACGCACCATGTGAATACGCGTCACGGTAAAACATGACATGTCAACAATTCCCAGGGTGCTAACTATATGCTGCTATTTCCCGTGATGACCATTCACCACGCGCTGCAGGAATACGCACCATGTGAACTGGCAGCACGCGAATACAACACGTGACAACAATTACCGTGATGCAAAATATATGACGACAATTCCCACAGCGCTTGAGGAAGAAGCACCACGAGAATTCTCGTCATGTGAATGACCTCTACCGTGGAGTTGAGACGAAGTCCGAGCTTGTCATCGATTCCGATTATAAATCGATCGATTAAAAAAAAGTTATCGCAGTTTCGTTTTGAATCTTTGGAGCTTCTAAGCTACTAGAGTAGAGCAAATGAAGAGCTACAGTATAAGACGAGCTGGACAGTAGTTTAAATTCGTCATTCCTTATAAGTACAGAATTGAAAAACCATTTCAAGATGTTACTTTTTATGCTTTTTAACTTGATGCATGTGTTTTTTGGGCGTTTGGATTTTTGATGAGATGTGCATTTTTTTAAGTTACGATTTTTAACGCCAAGCAGGCTGTATCAGAAATCATATAATTTGCCTTTAGGTGGGAAAAACGTGACAACGACAAGTGACATTAAGTGGTTGTCACACTATCTATCACAGATTATATATGTAGACTAGCTACTATCATCTTCACGGTACGCGACGGAGATGTCGTTGATGTTGTCGTGATGATCGTTCTTTTTAAGTACCTACCTCGGTTTGTATGAAAAACACGCAAAGTATGGAACGTGAAGTTACAAATAATTTAATACCTATTTAATTTTAGGAAAATCTCTTTTTTTTTACTTAGAATAATTTTGGCCCCACATAAAGTGTATTTTTTTTTCATAGTGTCCCAAAGAGTACGTGCCAGATGTGATGTGAGAACCGCTTAAATTTTTAACCACGTTAAGAGTCTCACATGCTGCTGCTGGTGCCACTTGTACCGTTCTATACCGCGTGTAAGGGGCAGCGTATTAGAAACTGTGGTTGCTCAGTCAACGAAACTAAACAAATACAAAAGGAAATTCTTTCTGGAAATGAAAAAAAAGCCCTAGACAAAGACTTGAGTTGCTTTTTACCACAGGAGTCAAGTCATTCCCACGGGAAAACACAAACTCTCAAACATACACAAAGGCTCTAAAATTACACAACATCGGACATTACCCAGCCAGCGTTGGGTAATGTTGAACTCTACCCAAGGCCGGGTAAGATAATTCCATGTTTCAACAAAATTGATCAGATATGATATCGGACTTTACCCAGGTGACCCAGTCGTGGGACACTACTCATTTTTGAGATTGGATTGGACGTTTAACGAATACTTTATTATTCTTTCTTGATGGACGGATGAACATACTGACTGACATATTTCTCATAGATAATAGACAATATTAGGGTCAATTTGTGTCCCGCACCCGCACTGTAGTGTAGGTATTATACCTACTATCTTTGCCTGCACTGTGTATAGATAGGTAATGTAGGTACTGTCAATAATAATATTATATTTGCGTACCTAGGTACCCTGTTTAAAATCTAATTTTAGTCAGCCAACCTACTACATCCACCGTTACTCACCGCGGCAGTGTGTGATACCCTTAAGTTTACGGGGGCGGCGTGACTTAGAATTTTTTTTAGTGCTAAAGACAGCAAATTTTTGAAGTGGTCAGTGAATTTCAGAAAATGTTAATTTTTATGATGAATTTAGCTGTATTATGACTAAATAAACATTTTATTACCTTTTCAATTTTTCTCTAAAATCAATATTTTTCGAGTAAATCGAAGTTTTATTTTTTATGTTTTTAGGATTCATGACGAATTTTAGAGAAATACATAAAACAGCTGTCAGACAAATATGCTAACTAACCGCAATAAGTCGCAAACTCCGAGGGAGGAAACGTGGGGCAATAAAAAAAACCTTTTGGTTGGTTGGTTAGGTTAGGTTAGACTAGTGACCACAACGCACGAGCCCCGCGAGCGTGCCATGGCAGCGGCCGGCGAAGTGCCAGAAGTGATAGTAACCTATCATATTTTTGAAAAACCTACATCCGTATTACAATATTCCGAAAACGATTCAGACATTTTACTATTTCTATTTTTATATTTTGTATTTTTTTTTCATTAACGCAATAACATTTCACCGCAGTATTCTTTCTCCGAACAACGTTACTCTGCTTTACAGTAAGTCTTTTTTACTAAATACTATAATATCACCTGTCCTTTTCTTAATTGTCAGATAATTTACTTGACATAATGTATTTCATACCGAAGCAACATTTTACAGAATACTTATTTGTCAGCTATATTAATTTTCCGAATGACATTCAAACCGACTCGGTGCACCCCGACACGGATAGATTAGGTTCGATAGATTAGGCTCGCTGCGCTCGCCCAGCTTGCTTCCACCATACCCTTCGGGGTAAGATTGCTAGTGATGCATACCTGCATACATGCCTGCTTGCTTGCTTGCTTACCTGTTTGCTTGCATACATACTTGCATGCATGTTTGTTTGTGACAGAACCGAATCTGTCAACCCCGAATTTCACGTGGTCTTTCCGCTCATACCCCCAAGAGTGTATATAAAAATCTGGAGGCGTGGAGGGAGGGCAGCCCCTGCCCACTGTTACTAAGCGCGGGCACCGTACGAGCCGTAGTGGCCGAGGCTGCGCAGGTGAGCTAGGTGCCTGCACTTAGTTACGCTGGGGTGGAGGGGCTGCTCTTCTGCGTTTGGTGATGAATGACTTCAGTCCTGTCAAAATATCAAAAATTGGTCCTGGTCTTCTCATAGGCTGGCTGTTGGGTCAATATTTTTTTTTATGAGCCTGTGGTGTCCCACTGCAGGGCATTAAAAAGGAATAACTAAAAATTGGTGTTTAAATTGACAATTTTCTTTTTCGAGTTTTGATTAAGCATTTAAATATAAAAAAATAAATAATAGAAGTCCTTGTAAATACTTTAGAAACGTGTAATATTTTTATTTGAATAGTTTTTGTTCCGGAGATAAAGCATCTCTTTATATAATTCTATTATATTAGTCATAACTTATTTTTCTCTCGTCGTCGGCGACATCGTACACTCACGTCCTTACATGTTAACTAATTAAAAATTGCACATCCTCCCGCAGTGACGGATGCGGTGCGACTAACGCTTTTAAACGCTATTCCACCTTCCTAAATGGCTTTCTAATTAGGATGCTAAAAGATTTAGTCAGTCAGAAGCCTCACTTCTTCCGCTTTAGGATGCTAATTGGATTTCTAACTTCCTAAAAGCTATTTTACTCGTTCCGCCACGTCTGACAAAGTTTTGAGGGTTATTCAAGATGGTTTTGTACGTATATTGCTGTAGTGACAGGTTGTCAGCCCATCGCCCAAATTGCAATATACTGAAACCCTCAGATCCATTAGCTGGTTGTTACAGCATGCCCGGGAGGAAATGCAGCTGGCACATTCTATGTTTTTCTCTCGCTCCCAGTCCAAAAAAATAAAAATATCTTAAATCACTTGAAATCTCGAAAATATCGATCGTAGCGAAAAATCGAAAGTGCAGTAAATGGCTTATTTTGCCATAATCTTGCTTAATTCATCGCAAAAACAAAAACTGTCATTTTTCGACAAAAATAAAACTGTCTCGAAATTTTTGTGTTTTTAACACTATAGTAGGCGCCTCCTTTCCTTTACTCTCTGACCCTGTTTTTCTATTCTGTGGTGTGCACAGATTACCTAGTATATATCCTGTGGTGTGGTGATAACAAGCTGATATCGCCGGTTGATTTTTATTTTTAGGATAATAATTCAGTACTGAAGAAATCTCCAAACTATTGACTCGAGAAGAAGTGGAGTGGACTGTGTTGTTACAAATATTGCCTTATACCTTGCAGAGACTGCTATGTAGAGTTCTACTTGTACCTACTGTGGACAAATGGAGTAAAAGTTAAGCAAACTTTTAAACTTAAGCACAGTGTTCGGTGTAAAATGGTTCGTGAAGTAGAAGGAATAGTCAAGAAATCCACCCTGAAATTATGTATCTGACCCAATCAGTCTGCATTTACCTAAAAGGGCAAACGTCTGTCTATTACATTACCACTGCTATTATTTATAGAAGAAAGGCTCACTAATCCTTGTATGCAGAAAGTCAACATTATACATTCATGGCATACCTACTAATAAGAAGATTGTAAAACAGGTGGTGTGTTGCATCAAACTGTAGATAGTAGTAGGTGCCTATCTGTTAACTGTTTTCATAAAAAAATATAACTGAACTTAACTTAAAGTTAAAGCTAAAGCTCCACGTTAAAGAGTGGAGCATTAGGTAAGTATCTGAAAAGTCCAAGCATATACAAACATACATACATAAAATAACACCATTATCCCTGACGGGGTAGGCAGAAGCAAAATGTCCTAAACATACATCTGACAAGTTTTGAGGGTTATTACAGATGACTATGTATATTGCTATATAGATGGGTTGTCAGCCCATTGACTAAATTACAATACACTGTAACTCTCGGAACCCTTAGCTGGTATTAACAGCATGCCCGGGAGATGTAGCTGGCACATTCTATATTTTTCTTTCACTCCCAGTCCAGCATGGAACCATATCAATGTAGTTTTTATCTACTGTTATGGTGCAAGGCCCAGAGTCCAGGCACAGCTGCAAGTGAATTAGGACAAAAGTTCTATTTTGTGATGCGGAAAGATTATTATTGCTAAGCTTACTTGCACAGTCATATTACACTCACATTATTATTGTGGCTCTTAATATATTATATTCATCACTAACAAGCAACATAAGGTACTTGTGTAGTCAGGTGCATAATGAAGGCTAAATCACCTGTTTATCTGGAAGAAAAAAGATTCCGTGTTAAGCCGTTGGTCCCGGTCTGCCCTTGATAGTGATTGTTACACAAACCATGTCAGCGGTCTTATTAGCTGTGCTATTAGGTGGTTTAAAAACTGAAACAGTGCATAAATTAAAATGTATTTAAGTTATTAAAAAAATAATTTAATATTTGCATAGGATTAGATAGGATTTCAAATTATAGTCATAATTGAACAGAATTACCAGAATTGATTTAATATTTATTTATATACCAATTTATTGTATACAAAAACATTAAAACAGGACATAAAAAACAAAGACACAACAGGCAATGCTTATTTCTAAAAATAATTTTCTTACAGCAGACCTACAGAAGTGATCATTTTTGAAGCAATAAAATAAAGATAAATTAGTACTTACAAGATGTAAAGTTAATACCTACATATAGATCTTTACTGAAGAATAAAAACCCTTGTCATCCTCAATAAACTTGTTGGAAAACATGTAAATTAGTACTTATTATTTACCCACTTAGTTATAGATCAATTAAGTTATAACATACTGAGCTACCTATTTACTGAATAAAGAATGATTTAATTTTATCTATCTAATTTATTTATTGGCCACTGTAAATACCAGAAGTTGGAAATAACAAAAAAACTCTATCAGCAGTTAACAGCCAAGTCATATAAAATCTGATTTATTTAAAAAATATGATTAACTTTAAATACCTACCTAAACCTAGATTTTGATTTCACAACTTTTTTGTGCATTCACTACAATTGAGACATATAACGTTTATACAGTTTTTATGTTGGGATGTTTTTAATCTGATTGCACATTATGTGAATGAAATTACATTAAATAAATTGAAAGTAATACCTAAATTTGAGTTGTTTATAATACCTACCTAGCTATTAACATATTTTGGTTAGCAAATACCTACTATGATTGACTTTACATTGGTGAGTAGTTCTCATAAGCTTTGCAGGCTTTTAAAAAACTTAGAAAATTAAGAAATAGATCCCTATAATAATAAAACTTACAAAAATCATAAAAATCTACTTGAGTAGCCATGTCTGACAAGTTTTTAGGGTTGTTTTAGATTGATCTGCCTAAATTACAATACAGGTACCTACTGAAAACCTTAAATGACTTAAAATTAGCTGGTTTTTACAGCCCTTCCTCCCGGGCGCACACTGGTTCCATATTGAACATTTTTGGACATTGAGTCCAAGGACAATGAACCGGTATTATTTTTTTTGGAGGTCGCTGGCATCATTTTAAACTGATGATGATTTTCTATAAAATGCGTATTGTTTAAGATACAAAAATTATTTTATTTTTTTTGTGGAAAAAAAGTCCTTGATTAATTACTTGCGCCATTCAACCGGATTTAGAATAGAACTTGCCGTAAGTTGTTGTAGAAGTTACAACTGACATTTCTTCATAGACAGATGTTTGCGAATAGTTGCAATAAGCAAAGCCTCAGGCGCATATTTATTTATAGTTTTGATACTGTTTTTTTTTCATGTAGACAGGTTGCATTATAACAAACACTTATTACTCAAATGATTTTCTAATTAATATGCTTGTTTTCTAAAAACGGTCATCAGTACTACGAACTATATGGCCTGCCCACTGCCACTTCAGTTCTATGTCGGTTACTTTTGTTCGTTTACGGATATAGTCGTTTCTTATTCTGTTGCGTAACGAAACGAAACATAACGGCTACATAAGAAGAAGAAGAAGAAGAAGAGAGCTATTCCGATCTCATACATACTGACATCTGGGATATCTTCGGTATAGTGTCGGGTTAATTTTGGCTCTTGGCTCGTTGGCCAAACTTATGACAGGTTTTTGTATAGACGTGTATAACTGTCCATAGAACTCCTCAACCTCACTTAACACTTCCAACTTGAATGAAATGAAACTATACTACTCTTATCGATCTTCAGCTTTGTTAGTTAGCTTTATGCAATAGACAGATCTCTAGCGAATACTTTCGAGCCCGATTTGGGTTTCGCTCAATAGGGAATACTCATGAATTTTTTTAAACTATTAGTAAGAATTATTGTCACCATACATGAACGGATGTGAAGGAATTTTCGCAAAATATTCATTAGTTTAAAAGTTATAATGCCTTAAAGTTGTTAGTTAAAAAGAGAGGTCCGAACTGTCATGTGACGTCATAAGACAGGAGCGCCATACTAATTCCATATAAGTCGTCGTTTCGAAGAGTGAGATAGATAGTCTATCTTTATAATGGTATATCTCGGTGATTGTTTGATCAAATTTATTTCTGTTTTCACTGTTCTTTTCATAATTTAAGATGTTTTTAGACAATAGGTTCAGGAACTGAAAATATGTTATATGCACGTTCTCTATTGCACCCTTAATACGATCAGTATTATACTCGCATGTATCGCGTCTCATGGCTTTTGAGATCTGTCTATTAAGCTAACAACTAAATTCCAGTGATGTGACGTCATCACCCGTGTAGTTCCCGGCGTAGAATAGGACTACCCTATACCATGCCATGGGTGTCGTAAGAGGTGACTAAGGTAAACTTCCCAGGAGGGTAGGCAGCAGCTTCCTTCTGTGTACTTTTATACAATACTGCAATCGCCTAGACGCCGCCATGCGATTGGCGACTGGAAAACTCCCCTCATGGATAACACAACGAAACCACGGCCCCTTGTCCCCGGCAGCTCCACTAGTCCTGTCTACGGTAGCGGGCATGGTAACGGTGGCTAAGAATCCCCGGCAGAGATCCGGCTACCAACACAACAAAAAACTAGACCTGGTAACATTCAATACAAATGGACCGATGAAAAGTTTATAGAGCTAGAAGAACAGGTAAAAACATGTAAGAACAGGAACAAGTTACTATGGGATATAATCGGATTGTCAGAGGTCCGAAGGCAGGGGAGGACACTATGATCTTGACATCTGGTAACTTGTTCAACTTCTTCTTCTTCTGTCGAGTGGTTATTGAGTCTATCGACCCGATGAACCCTGGTGTCAGAGTTTTTAAACCGCCTAGTAGCACAACTATCAGGCCTCTGACAGGGTTTGAGTAACGACTTGTTCTATTACCGGGAGGGAGACCAACTTTCCCAAGGTGGTGTCGGATTTATTGTCCACAAATCTCTCGTCAATAACGTTGTGTAAATAGAGAGAGTATCGAGCAGGGTGGTATACCTTATACTCAGAATTACCGAACGGTATTCGTTGAAGGTCATACGGGTATGAGCACCACACTCGTTACGCCCCCATGATGAGGTGGAGGTGAACAGCGTACTGCCATAGCAAGCACAACTGCATTTACTTTCTGCACCACAGCATATGCTGAGTTAGGGCCTATTTAGGGGTGCGGTACACTTGCGATAACTTGTAACTACTCAACTTTTTTATTAGTTGTTGTCTTTTTTTACTTTTTATGTTGTTGTATTGTGTTGAACCCTTAATAAACGGTTTTCTATTATATTCTATTCATTTATGGAGCCATACGGACGGGGTGTTGAACTCTATGGCGGGAGCTAATGAGAGTGTGAGATGATGTATGACTTTGATTTATTAGTTAATATGTATGATGTTTTATAATAAAGTTATGTAATAGGTAACCAACTTACTACATCTTCCTAGCCTTATCCCGTATATCACGGGGTCGGCTTCCTAATCTAGGTGATTGAACGAGAGTACTGGTTTTTACACAGAGCGACTGCCATCTGACCTCCGCAACCCAGAAGGGAAACCAGACCCAATCCTAGATTAGGTCAGAGTTTTCAAGCCGCCAATGCTTAGCACTGGCCTCTGATATGTAATAAATATCTACGGTATTAAACGATATTAACCGGAACCAAAGGCTTAACGTGCCTTCCGAAGCACGGAAAAAGCGCCGAATAAACGTACATATGAAATTCGAAAACCGAAAAACACATTGGTACGTGGTGGGATTCGAACCACGACGTCCCGCTCAGTAGGCAGCGGCCCTATCCACTACACTATCGGGCTCTCTACGCTCTGTCTACCCCATTAGGGATAAAAGATTGTATGTATGTCTGAAAATGGGTGTTTGACGTTCGTATGAAAGTTCGTAAATTTTTAAGTTAAGATTTTGAATTTTGGTGTTTGGACTAATAATTAAATAATAAAGAATACATGTTTCAGCGTTCTTGGATTTATTACCCCTAAGGGAGTTAAATAGGAGTTAGTAGTTTGTATGGAAATTACGCCAATTGTGAAGTTAAGAAGATCTTGCAATTTTGTGTTTAGGCTAATGATTAAAAATTATTCGACACTTGTATCAGCGTTTCGTTGGAAGATTGTATAGAAATTCCGCCAATTTCAAAGTTAGGATCTTCCAATTTCGTGTTTAGAGGCTTATGATTAAAAACTGATATAAAACTGTATCTTCCGATTTTGTGTCAAATATTGGTTTCATTTTACTACTAGGTAAACAAATTATTATCACGGGAAAACTCTCTGAGTCGCGGGTGAAACCGCGGGGTGAAAAGCTAGCGAGTCAAGTGCTCAACACATGGTCAACACCATGAACGACTAGAGCACTAGAGTTAGTCGTCCATCTTCTTCTTAGCGAGTGGATTATCGAGTCGAACAACCAGATGAACCCTGGTGTCAGAGTGTTCAAACCGCCTAAACATCTATTAGGCCTCTGACATGATTCAAATACCGACCACTATCAAAGACAGCGACCGGGACCGACGGATTAATCTGTCCTCCGAAGCACGGAATCTTTTTTCTTTTCGGACAATCGGGTAATTCAGCCTGCAATGTCCTAACCAAACTGAGGAAAACATCACTAACTGATAAAATGACAAATATCAACTTTGTGTTACCGCCCTGGGAATCGAACCCAGGACCTCCGGATTGTAAGCCCATGGCTCTGTCCATTAGACCACGGAGGCAGCTAGTGCGTCCATGATCAACAGCATTATGTCCCTCTACCTACATGGAGGAATACTGAGCAATTCAGGAATTAGTTACATACTTTAAAAAAAACTTTGATCACAGAGTTGTTTCCGACGTTCAAGAAGAACTAGTAAGCAGTGGCATAAACAAGATCATACTGTAAGTATACCTTAATAAGGCTGGTTATCCAAAATTACTGAGTAGGTATCCTCCTTTTAAAATCCAGGGGCCCCGGCCAGCACTATTTCTTTGGATAGGTAGTTAAAGATATAAAAGCTTAGAATATGAAAGTGTGTATAGTATTATCTTTTAGTATTCTGTTTTCAGCAATTTTGTTTACCAAGTATAAAGGTATTTTTATACACTATTTGTTATGTCATGAACAATAAAACACTAATGTAATAAGTACTTGTGTTTTTATTTATCTGAACACATAAAACAAACAAAAACAAATTTTCTTGCTAATGGTACAGAATATATAATAGTACTACATATAATGGATCACTCACAATAATTATGATATAATTAAGAGTTCAGTATCTTACTATAGTACTTTATTTAAAAAAAAATATAATATTTGTTTTATAATAATTTATATTGTACTTAGGTCTAATAATCTTTTCTATATGTATATTCATTCATATGTGTAAACATAGGATCTAACAATAATCAAAGTCAGAAAACTTGCCACACTATCACTAGGTTGTTCTGTTGTTAGACCAGGCAGGGGCCCGTTTAATAAAGCTGACAATAACAATTCAAAGTACATTGCGAAGCAGACAATCTTTCTTATATCGGCCCCTGGCAACTATGATTTCTCCTTATTTTTTGTTAGTCCTGATAGGAATATTTCTATCTTCTGACAAGTTGTGAACAGTAAATGCTTTCTGTCAGTTCTCTAACTGACTAGGTATATGACAATAACTGATAGATCCAGCATAGGCTCGCAAACAGTATGGTAACAATCCATCGGAAGAGTCCGTCAAACTAACTTATGGTACACTTTAGGCATGTTTGTAGGTGCTCCAAGAAGTTTGCTGGGAGGTAGGATTCTTGAGAACTGAAACATGCAAAATCATATGGCAAGTAACTATACACTGTCAGCTGTGAAACTCACTGCTAAATAAGTTTTACTGTGGGAATGGTCTACCTTTCCGCAATGAAAAGTAGCCTATGTTAGGGGCGGTTTACATTAGGACAGTTGTAAGTACAGTGCATAAGTTGGTAAGTTGGCTATCAAATTGACATTTACACGGTTCCAGTACCCAGTTCTATTTTGATTCAAGTTGAAAGCAGAACCGTTTACACATTTCCACTTACCAACTATACCTACAGCTTGAACCATTTAAACCACCCTTTATACATGCATAATATGGTAGAGAAACACTGATAATTTCCGTGCGAAGCCGGGGCGGGTCGCTGGTTATAATATAAAAATTAATTAATAGATATGCTCGTGAAACAAGCGATCTTTGAATTGCTGTGTAAACTAGTAATTTAATACAACTCACCCACATTCTTTAAAGAATAGCACGCGCTACACAATCAATCAACTCTACTCTCTTGCATTTCTCGATCTCAATGTTTTCTTTTCTTGGAGTCTTCTTTGGGAATGCTTTCCTTTATTTTTTCCAGGCATTCCATACGTTATCTTATCCTCGAAACTAAGTTTATAGAATAATTAAGGTATTTATTTACAACGCAAACAACGTTTGTCAAGTCGCTGAAAATGACACTTCAAAGATCCAAATCGAGATAATTTTAAATCGAGAAATATACGCTACCGCGCTTGGTACCCCTCTAACAGAGGTCATTGACGTTACATCAATTCTCGTGGTGCGTACTCGCATGGTGAGTATTCCGCAAGCGCTTGATGAATTCGCACCACGGTTTTTAGCGACATGCGCGTGTTGTGATTTCCGCAAGCGCTTGATGAATTTGCAGCAGTGTAACCAGCAGCACGGGAATACGCAGCATGTGAATTGACGACACGTTACATCCATTCTCGTGGTGCTGATTCACATGATGCTGTTTATATGACGCCAATTCTCGTGGTGCGCATTGATGTTCCCCCAAATTTTCCTCTTCCCTCCCCCTCCCGCACATACCTCAAAATTTCATTTCCAATACGAAATTCCGTCGAAATTAAAACAAATGAAGATTTCTAACATAGAATTGATAATGAAAACTTGATTAATTTGCTCGTCCGTCATAATTAAGTATGTGTATTTAGCGGGAGTGTTTTTCTTAGTGAGTGAATAAAAGGAAAAGCAAGCATGTTCAAGAGTCGTGGTGATATTGTTTATAAATGTACAGTGCGACTTTTAGAAGATACCGAGATATTAGAATGCGAATTTCATGTAAGTAAACAATTCTACTAGCTTGTTTGACCTCTAACTTCCCTCTACAGCGAAGTAAAAGTCACATTACTACTGAATGCAGTGTCGTTTCAGCTGTTTCAATTGCTGCATAATTAATAAAATTCGGCATATTCTGCAGTCGTTTCGGTATTTTATAAAACTTTTAACCCGTATATTTTTTTTATTATTACTTTTATAAAATTTCTATGATTATCTTCAAAATGATCTATAATTTTTATCATAATCAATAGTAATAATAAAAAAAAAAATATATAATCTAATGAAATGAGATTTGTCATGTTAGTTTCCAACTCAGCTTTATGTTATAGATGGAACAGTAGCTCTAATTTTCGTAAATTAAATTACAAATTTAATAATATGTTTTTATTTAACAATTTATTATACACAATAAAAGACATAAAAACACAAACACAAAAAAAAATACACAATAGGCCATCCATATTTCTATGAAGAGTTTTCTTATAGCAGACCTACATGTACCTACTTCTTTCTTACATACACACATACATATAATCACCCCTTTATCCCTAATGGGGTAGGCAGAGTTTAAATGACCTGAACAAAGGTCGGTCCACCATGTTAGACATAGTTTTGAGGGTTATTTAAGATAGATTTGTAGATATATTGCTGTAGTGACAGTGAAATTGCAATAAACTTAAACCCTCAGATCCCTTAGCTAGTTTCTACAGCATGCCCAGGAGGAAATGCAGCTGGCATATTTTATGTTTTTCTCTCGCTCCCAGGTCAGCATGGAAGACTACTTACTACTTCTTTCTAAGCGTTGAATAACTTGTTTTATCTGCTATTTTTAAGATCTGTGCAATGTACTGTGGTGTACTAAAATTGATTACACTTTTTCAGCCAAGTTACAAAGGTAAATACTTATTGGAGCATGTCTGTCAGCAACTGAACCTCACAGAAACTGACTACTTTGGACTGCGCTATGTAGATGCCGGAGGACAGCGGGTGAGCATTATACAGGGTATAAGGGACAGCGTCCCGTAAACTGATAACAACTACCAGCAGGAGCTTTTTTCAGAAAGTGAAATTGAGAATTGTCTGATTCAGTTGTTTATTCTGCAGGTCATTGTTTTTCATCTCCTGAAAGAATTTTCTGGTGAAAGTTATTCAGTTTTATGGACTGAGCAACCCCTGTCAGTTTACAGGACGCTGTTCCTTACACCCTGTATGGCTATTTATCTTTTGATCATAAAATAAATATTCAAGTATACCAGGGGTATTCCATGAGAACATTCACCATGTCCCTTACAAATAAGTCTAGTAGGAAGTGTTGAACATAATGCTTTATTAAAATCTGTCTATTTTAATTGTAAAATCATTACACATTATTTTATTATTACATTGTACATTATTTTATTAAGTACTTAGTGGAATGCTGTATCATGCATGACAATCTGAAAATGATGCTTATATATCCTTATCTATGTTTTGTTTCAGCATTGGCTGCATTTGGCAAAGTTAATATTGAAACAAGTAAAAGGTAAGTACTATGTAAAATGTAGACCTCTTATTCTTTCCATTGGTTTACTAAACTATGAAAAAGTTAATAATAGATTTTTGCACTTTGAGTGTGCTATGTTATTTCTAAATACATTCGAATTTTGATGGGAACCTGTCAAGTAATTTATGTAGATTATGTTAAGGGACTCCTGTTTCCAATTTTGCATTTGCAATCTTTTTCTTGGCGAGTGGATTCTCATTCATTTGCAATTAGACTCTTAATTTGGTACATTATGCATGCTAGTAAATATGTATTCAGTCAAATTGGTGGGTTGACATGTGATTTTTGTAATCAAATTTATAATACATAATTAGTTTACTTGAGTTTGGAGTTTCAATTTATTTGTGAAACCCTTAGAAATAATATTTTTGCTGTCCTGCTTTTTGACACAACAACAAAACTTCCAGATGCATCGCCAATCCTCTTCAGTTTCCGGGTGAAGTTTTACCCTCCAAACCCTTTGCTGTTGAAGGAAGATGTGACACGGTTCCAGATATACTTGCAGTTGAAGCGGGATTTGCTACATGGACGACTTTACTGCACCACCCATGAGGCGGCAATGCTCGGCGCACTTATTATACAGAGTATGTTTACTTCTTCCCTGCTGGACTGGGAGCGAAAGAAAACATAGAATGTGCCAGCTGCATTTCTTCTCGGGCATGCTGTAAAAACCAGCTAAGGGATCCAAGGGTTTCAGTATATTGCAATTTAGGCGAAGGGCTGACAACCTGTTACTATAGCAATATAGGCGTAATTATATGTTTGTATGTAAACTTCATAAGATATTCTAATCTTAACTGATTATGAATTATCTGATAGAACTCATTTAATTTGCAATTCATTTTAGAACAGGATAATGTAAGGACGTAATTTTGTGCGCGTTTGATATCTACTTCTAAGTACAGCAGTAACCTAGCTTTTTCAGTTAGGACAAAATTAAATAAAAGAGGTTCCTAGTCTAATTTGGGGTTTGTCATTATATTCCAAATACCTACATACAAATTATTGGGTTTAAATGTATTGTGGGGTTTCAGTTAGTCAGTTTTTAGTAGGCACAAACAATGACTAATTACGTTATCTTAGTTTTCTAGCTTCACAGATATACTTTGGAAACATACAGAATGCGTCATACTTTATCAGTTTGTACTTTAACCAAACTGAGCATATTTATAGAATTTTAAATGATTTATTTTTATTTTTCAGTCGAACTTGGCGACTACGATCCTAATATCCACGTCGGCAACTATGTGACGGAAATGAGGTTATTGCTGAGACAGACAGATGCTATCGAAGCTAGAATACAGGTATTAAACTTTTAGCATCAAATTACAGCATTTATGCTTTTCAGCAATTATGTACAACAAAATTTTTAACAAGACTCATGTAATAATTATGCTTTAAGAACTTAAAAATCTTTCAATTTGAAAAACTGATAAGAATAGTAAAAATTACCTTAAAAAGCCTTCCCCATTTTTTTAAAGTTAAAAGTTTTCTGTAAATATTTGTAGGAGCTACACAGGGACCCAGTGGAGGGGACTCCGGGCGGCAGCGGAGGCGTCAAGGGCATGTCCACGCAGGAGGCCGAGCGATCCTTCCTCAAGATCGCCTGCCAGCTAGATACGTATGGAGTCGACCCACATCCTGTCAAGGTAAATCAAAAACATTATATCTCTTCCATGCTAGACTAGGAAAGATAGAATAACTTAGAATGTTCCAGTGCTACTCTTTCCGGGCATATTGTAGGAGTTAGTAGAGGGAGATGAGGGTTTCACTGTACTGAAATTTAAGCAAAATGCTGACAACCTATCACTATATTTAAACACAGTTCTTTAAGCCTTGTCAGACTTCGTTTAATCGCCCTATTATAAGGCTATTGATGCTCTGTCTACTTCGTAAGGTATACAGGCGGGACTACATATTTTATACTGGAATCTTAAAATGTATCCTGGTCACGGCACCAAAATGCTACCTAGAGAGTTTATTTTTACAAACTATAAAATTATTTACCTCCTTCTGTCTAAAACACCATATTTGTACACAATATTTTATTGAATAAATATATTGCAGGATCATCGCGGCAACCAAATGTACCTTGGAATAAACCACGGAGGCATCCTCACGTTCGCGGGCGGACGCAAGACCAACCACTTCAAGTGGTCCGAGGTCTCCAAGATCAACTTCGAGGGAAGGATGTTTATAGTGCACCTCAACTATCCTGAAGTAAGTATTACATTAATATATTGTGTGGTGCTGATAGTTTCTAAAGGCACCAATAATACATACATACATATAATCACGCCTTTATCCCTAATGGGGTAGGCAGAGCGTAAACGACCTAAACAAAGGTCGTTCCGCCACGTCTGACAAGGTTTTGAAGGTTATTTATGATAGATTTGTATGTATATTGCTGTAGTGACAGGTTGTCAGCCCATCGCCTAAAATGCAACATACTAAAACCCTCGGATCCCTTAGCTGGTTTTTACAGCATGCCCGGGAGGAAATGCAGCTGGCACATTCTATGTTTTTCTCTCGCTCCCAGTCCAGCATGGAAGATAATACCTTGCCAAAAATATAAAATATTCCTATTCTACACCTATTCGGACAGTATATTTTTTGAGGGCCGGCACAGCCTAGTTGGCAGTGTATCTGCCTGCTACGCAGTGGGTCCCGGGTTCGATTCCTGGCCGGGCAGACATTTGAATGATGAATTTAAATGTCTGTTTCTGGGTCTGGGTGTTCTTTGTGGTTGTTTCTGTGTATGTTCATGGCACCCCGATACAGGGAATCCTAGTGGGGGCTATGAGTGTGATCGTGTGTGTGTGTGTGTGTGTGTGTCGTGTGTATATTAATTTGCTTGAAAAAAGGGCTTACGTAAATCCAAGCGAACAAATATGCAGGCATATATTTGCATATATATGGGATTTATTTTCTGCCCTGATTTAGCGAGTACACTACACCCTCGTGGGAATCGGTCATGTTATCCCCTAGATGCACAATGTTCTATCTAAGTCTTTAGAATATAAATTTACGGAATTTCAAATGAAAGGTGAGAAATAAATTATTGTTCCAGAAAAAACACACAGTGGGATTCAAATGTCCGAGCGGCGCGTCTTGTCGCCACGTGTGGTGTTGCGCTATCGAGCAAATGCTGTTTTTCACGTAAGTTTCTATCTAACATTTTAAATATAATATGAAAGAAAGAAAATAATAAATTCTTTTCGGGAGGGCTCGAATCTGCGTGTCTGGAATGCCGGTCCATCGCTCTACCACTAAGCTACCGAAACGGTAGTGGGAGTGAGGAATTTATCATAGCCTTTCTTTATGTTGGCCTGTTGGTCTATACTGGCCCGGAAGCGAAAAAAAAAAATAGAATGTGCCAGCTGCGTCTCCTCCCGGGCATGCGGTAAAAGCAGCTGAGGAATCCGAGGGTTTCAGTATATTGTAATTTATGCGACGGGCTGACAACCTGTCACTACAGCAATTTACCTACAAATCTATTTTAACTAACTCTCAATACTTTGTCTGATGTGGCGGAACAATCTTTGTTTAGGTCATTTACGCTCTGCCTACGCCATTAGGGATAAAGGCAAGACAATATGTATGTATGTTTATTTATCGCTATGACGTGATAGCGACGTTAGCGACATCAAGCCGTGTAGTTTAAGAACTACGCAGGGCTTGTCAAGAACCAAATTATATTTTCTTCTTTCTTTCATATGATATGAAATAAAATAGCATTGTGAGTGCAAAAAATCCTCAATAATATTTTAAACTTTAGTACCTAGGTAGTTTAGAAATAGTCTGGCTTATTTAAAGAGACTTAAATCCATCTTAAAACATGACCGTTTCAAGCCCACAATTGCAACATGGCAACCCCTGCCTATAGGTATGTAGTTTTTCTGGTTTTCACACCTATATCTCGGTGTAAGTCAGACAGAATCAATATTCTGCAACATTTAATTAATTCGCGAGACGGATCCAAATCGGTATTCACTGATGTCAATGGCCGATTTAACGGGCCACTGAATGGATAAACAATGAATAATTTATTTTGAAGCATATCTGTGCAAACATGTTTATGTATCTCTTCTATCTAGTCGGATAACAGGTACATTTCTAGAATTTTACTTCACAGTTTTATCACTAATGTTCTGTACAACTATCCTTAGTAGCCGAAAGTAGAATTTATTATTTTTAGGGTTCTTTAGTCGATTAGGAACTCTTTTCTTCAGCATTTCTGTTTATGTTTATCTTTCTTGGTTAAATGCATACATATAATCACGCCTTTATCCCTAATGGGGTAGGCAGAGCGTAAACGACCTGAACAAACAAAGGTCGTTGCGCCACGTCTGACAAAGTTCTGAGGGTTACATAAGATAGATTTGTAGATATTGCTGTAGTGACAGGTTGTCAGCCCATCGCCTAAATTACAATATACTGAAACTCGGAACCCTTAGCTGGTTTTTACAGCATGCCCGGGAGGAAATGCAGCTGGCACATTCTATGTTTTTCTCTCGCTCCCAGTCCAGCATGGAAGTAAAAAATCTTGATTAAAAGATTCCTTAAATACCGTGTGTAAGGGACAGCGCCCCGCAAACTAATAGGGGTTGCTCAGTCAATGAAACTGAACAACAAACACCAATACATTCTTTTAGGAGACGAAAAAAAAATTACCTTCCCATACAAAATTACCACCTCAATCTGACAATTTGTATGAAAAAGCAATATTATTTTTACTTCCTAAAAAATATCCTGCTGATAGTTGTTCAGTTTCGTTGACCGAGCAACCCCTATCAGCTTACGGGACACTGTCCCTTACACCCTGTATACCTAGATGGATACGATAGATACAAATACATACATACATATAGTCACGCCTTAGTCCTTAATGGGGTAGCCAGAACGTAAACGACCTAAACAAAGGTCGTTCCGCCACTGACAAAGTTTTGAGGGTTATTTATTATTATATTATTTATTTATTTCACTTAAATAATTTACTGAGTTTTGTACCTAAATAGCCAATTAGAGTTATCCACAACTTAATTACTTGAGTTCAAGGTAACAAACTTGCATCGTGTAAGTGATTGATTATAGAACAGTTAAGTTGTATTTTTTGTAGTTAGATTTGTAGGTATATTGCTGTAGTGACAGGTTGTCAGCCAAAAGTAAAAGATTTTATTTATTTTATTTTATTTGGGAAGCTTACAGCCTATTTTACAATATCTATATTAATAAGTATGTGCCAATAACAAGCTACCACAATTAAATTAAGATTCCTTAAACATACCTATCTAGGTATGTTTAAGGAATCTTATTTTCGTATCCATCTGGATACGATGGTTACAAACACTTGTAATAATTTCAGCTTGCCATCCTCTTCCGACGCTTGCGTGTACTCCGGCGGCGGGCTGTTCTCGTGGGGCACCAAGTTCAAGTACTTCGGCAGAACCGAGCGAGAGATACTAGAGCGGGACGGGTTACTAGCGCCGAGGGATCAGCAGGTATAGTATTTTTCACTTCTCATTCTCTGACAGTGCTCTTTTGTGCCCAACGCACAGAATACATAATAGTACTACATACAGAATGGACATTCATCCCCCTTCCCCAGTCCGACATACGTCACACTCCGCGCCGGATTGTGGGTCACATTGAGCGTACGCTTAGCGGGCATGGCGCGCGCATGTTTCCCAGTGTAACGGAAATAATAAAGTTTTGTGTTCCAAAAATGGTTAGGTACTATTCCGTGTGTCTTTCTACCACAAGATATGACTCCAATAGGAACTTTTTAGATTCCACAGTGATGAAAGACGGTAAGTAACTTCATACAAAATATGCAACCTTATCTATTCTAACTATTCAGTTACAGTGAACTACTTTAAAACGTTGGTTTAATGAAGAACCAGATTAATCAAGTGATGATTATGACTGGTAAAACCAAATTTGTCAACCCTTATAACACGGACACTAACGCATGCCAAGTGCATCGTGCCGTCTGTCAATGTGTGACCAAAATGACATGGTAGTTAGGAGTGTCCGAGCTGTGCCCAAGGGCAAAAACTTATCTACTCATATATGCATCTTTTCTAAGGCAAATATTATTTAGGCAATACAGCCACTCGTAATAAGAAGTTCATAGATAGCACTTGTTATTTAATTATATTTACTTTAAAAGATTTGCCTAAGTGTTTTAATGACACAAAACGAATTTAAAAATGTATTCAAGTACGATAGTTTATTTATTTTATTATTACAAAATTAATTTAATAGGTACAGGTCTCCAACCCAAGCCCAATATTTAATGTTGAAACGTTTAAATTGGAATGTTTAAACTATTTTTGTACATTTTCTTATTTTTTTTAGGGCTGATGTCAGTCGAGGACAAAAATGGTTTTGTGCACGAGTTATAAACTCTACTTTTCACTTCGATTGCGATTGTTTAAACTATTTTTGTAGATTTTCTTAATTTTTTTGTCCTCGACTGATATCAGCCCAGCCCTGTGGGCTCGGGCAGTTAAAATTTTCGGACATAAATGACTTGTTTTGTGCACTTTTCGTAAAATCTACTATTTATCTCACGACTGCCGCTCGGTCATACTTGTGATTGTGCGTTGCGTGCGGACACGCGCCCTTGTGTGTGTATCTACAAGTACAGGTTTACTATGGCGCTCTCACGTACGCACACTAAGGTATGCGTGCGTGTGGTTACTTTTAATCGTAAGGTAAAACAACTATAAATGTTTAGTAGTATTGAGGGAAATAAAGTGCAACGCAGTAGGGCAATAACTCGTTTAAAAAAATAAAAAATAAAAATAAAAATCCGAATGGTATCTATTTGGTGTGAAATTTGAATCAAGTATATTTGATTGAAAGATATTTGAATCTAGGATATTAGAATCAAAAGACATTTGAATAAAGGATATTCGAATCAAAAGATATTTGAATCAAGGATATTCGAATGAAATATATTTGAATCAAAGATATCTTATATTTTTACTATTACATTTATAAATATTATTTGCTGTGCAGGATGGCGGGAGCACAACCGGTGGTAAAAGGAAAGCTTCAAGTGTTCCCGCCACGCCTTCCACACCCATGACCGGAGACTTCGGTAAGTTCTTGTTCCCCTTAGAATGCACCATAGAGGCCTATAAGCAGTGCCTGTTGTGTCTTTGTTTCCTATGTATTTGTCCCCAGTGTGTATCCGTGTATAATAAGTGGTTAAATATTGGTTACGATTCGGATTAAACAATATTTAGCTAAAATAAAACCATACCTGTCATTTTCCGTCTTGGGCTAACAGAAAAGGACGGGCGTATAGACAGACTTATTATAATCATGTCAGTTTAAGAATCCCGACTTAGAGTTCTTAGAAGTTTTTGAACGAATCCTATTGTAACTGCAAGGATTGTAATAAGTCCGTCTATACTGCCATCCTTTTCTGCTCGCTCAAGACAGAAAACGACAGGTATGGTTTTATTTTAGTTAAATCTTGTTTACGACGAATCATGGCCAGTATATCAATACTTAAACGAATCTAAATTTAATGAAAAAACTTATTGAATAAGTGCATTGAACAATACGCGTTATCTTTAAATTTTAGCCGGCATAATTAAGATGGCGGCTAAAATTCAGAGTAAGTCATAGGAGTAAATGTGTGTATGTGTGATCTTCTGTTCTTTACCAATTTTATTATTCTTAAAGTGTATTTCATTCTAATTTTAGTACCATCTATATTTGAGTCTATTAGCATGACTATATTTACATATCGTGTGGTAGCTTAGAAATAAGCTTAATATAATTTCTTCTCGCGATTGTTGTAAAAGACCAAGGGATAAATCCAGAGAATGGACAGATATTTTTGTAACGTATGTTTTTAAAGTAATTAAGGGAGGTCCATGTCCAACAGTGTATTAATCTTCTTCTGTCGAGTCGACGGCAAGTCAAACCACATCTCAAATTTCTCTAGCCCAGTAGCCTGCAACTCTCACCGCATCTTGTGGCTTGCATTAATTGCTCTATAGTGCAGGTGGTACGGCATATAGATCACGATATTAGGTGGGCTATGGCTTGTGGGTTAACTCTGTATTTGCACCGAAGGTCTTCGGGATCACGTGTGAATGATATAACTAATATAGTAAGGATCACATAATTATAATTTATTTGTGGTATAGGATACAGCAGTCTACCCCGATCGACGCACAGCGCGCCTTTAGAAGAAAGCAATTCGATTCCCATGAATGAAGCTTGCAACGGCGGCTGCTTATTAAGCGGGCCCGCAGTAGACATCGCGCTGGCCGGCTGCGACCATATGAGACCCCCTACCGAGGAACCTAAATCAGGTATGTTTAGTAAAGCTGTGGTGCCAGTTTGTAAAGATATGGGGACAGTTTGTAAAGATATAGGGACTGTTTGTAAAGATATGGGGACAGTTTGTAAAAGTCATGATGCTAGTTTTTAAAATCATGGTGGCAGTATAAATACATGGTGCCACTTTATAAAAAAGTCATGGTGCCAGTGTGTAAATCCATGGTGCCAGTTTATAAAAAAGTCATGGTGCCAGTTTGTAAAGCCATGGTGCCAGTTTCTAAAAGCCATGATACCAGTTTCTAAAAGCCATGGTACCAGTTTATAAAAGCCATTGTTCTAGTTTGCAAAAGCTACGGTGTTAAGCCGTGTGGTGCCACTTTGTAAAAGCCATGGTGCTATTTCGTAAAGCAACGATGCCAGTTTGTAAAAGCCTTAGTGCCTGTTTGTAAAGTCATGGTACCGACATGGGAGTTATATATTATTATACTAGCGTACAGTACCGGTCTGTAAAGCCATGGTGGTAGTATGTAAAACCAAGGAAAACCTTTACAAATAAAGTGACTTAACTAAAAAAAATGGGATTTGGACTTTGTGCAATAAAACGATCTTTGAAAACATAACCTCACATCCCTACAAACTTTTTTTCTGATAAATAAATAAATAAATAGATCTGTGATAAGTGTGATAGATAATATTTTAATAAATATTTCTAGTTTGTAGGGTTTTAAGTTATAATTTAAATGGTCGTTTTATTGCAGAAACTCGAAATTCCAATGTATTGAGTTAAGTCACTTTATTTGTAAAGGTGCGAATGGCGCTAGTGTGTAAAGACATACCCTCGGTTTGCAAGGCCATGGTTTCAGTTATCATCTCTTTTTTCCACAGTCCGATCAGAAGCAATGGAATACAACCCGCGCGACTCTTTCGAACATTCTTCTACAGAATCGGGCGCCACCACTCACACCACTCACACCACTCACGACGAGTGGGCACGTGCCGCCCCCGCCCCCACCCCCGCGCTGCAACCCCCTCCGAGACCCTTCAGCCTTTGGAGAGCCTTCGTTCCTTCATTCATCTTCGTCTGGCTGTCACTCGCTCTCCTAACCTTACTAGTGTTTGAAACCGACTGGGCTCCTCTAAGGAATCTCAAGCGCAAACCGGAATTGATCTCCCTAAGGCACCACTACTACGCTCCGCTGAAGGAATACTTGAAGAGAAAGGTGATAGAGCTGTTCTGATTCTCCGTGATGATAGTTTATAGAGGCGGTTATGATAAAACAAGTTTGGTAAGTGATCGTTTATAGATTTGTTTGATGAGACGCAGAATATTTTTCGACGTTTGAAGTTTTTGCGAAGGAATAGTAATTTGGTTTCGATTGATATTTACTCTCGCTTTATAGACATAACTTTGAATTCAATCGGTTGTAGACACTTGAGACTTTTAAATATGCTTTCCTTAAAACAGTCAATTCCGAAACCAAACAGTCTCTGTAAACTTGTTACATATTTGGAGTGTAATTTAAGATAGGGTATAGTGGCGAACGATTAGTGCCAAGTTCACGAAGAGCTTGATAGATTTTGACGACAGTTTCTATTTGTAATGTTGACTGCTCTGTGTTGATGGGTACTTAGGTACTTGCTGGCTGGTAGCTTGCTATAAAATGACATCTTAAAGCCGTGACTCCTGTTCTCAAATAAAACACGAAACTAACCCCCGCGGTGCAGAGAGGGGAAGGGGAATGTTTGAGAAACCCTTTTTGCCCCGCAGGGGGTATGTTTCGTGTTTTGTTTATGCGCTGGAGACTCAGTTTTAAAGTCAACGAAGTTTTTAATTTTATTGCAGTATTCAGGGTAGGCTCGTGGCCGTCGGTGGGGACGCATATGAACTGATGATACATACACATTAATCAATGTACATTGATTAATCAGTATTTGTAAATACTGAGCAGTATATTCAAATCAACGTCAGTCTTGTTTATTCCTTGTACATCGCTGGGCAGTAGGTACCTAAGTACACAAGATTTTCTTAAAACGTTCGAGACTGGCTCTCGCAGACTAAAAATAAAAAGAAGTGTCAAATCTTATAGGACACATTTTACTCATAGACGGTAAACTTTAAACAGCAAAAAATAACTGTGTTCTTCTGTTCTTCTTTCTGTTTAAAGTCTACCTTGTAAAAAAAGGAATTGTACATTAATGATTCATCCGTTAAATTAGAATACTGCTACGCTTGGAATAGTACAATTAATTTGTAAGCACACTCGAGTAACTCGCGCACAATCTTGTGATAGCACTTCTTTTCTAGTGTACGTTGATCTTTTCCTCAAATTATTTTATATTTACGGTAAGTACCTCATTCACTTGCGATTGACATTTTGATACGGATTTCACGGAATTTGTACAAGTAGGTATGTTGTTCGATGACTGTTCGCAAACCTTGCAAATCTGACCAATCGAATCGCAGGTGAAAACAGGGTGGAATCTATAAAATGCACTAATATTTTGGCTTTATTATTGTTTTGTTAAGATTATTATTAGTCTCAAAACACTTAAGTATTTATATTTTGTTTCTATATTTTATAAGATTAATTTTATGTTCTAATTTAAAGCAAAAAACACTGTAAGATAATTTATGTAATAGATTATTTTTTTAATCAATGAATGCAATAAGAACGGATAAATATATTGATGTTGATAGTTTATATTTCACCTACCCGGTACGATCATGACAGAATTATTTATGGGTGTATGAACTTCTCAGCTTCGCCTACATTTATGAACATTCCAGTTTTCATAGTCTTCCAGCAATTATTTTTACTAGTTATTTTTTATTAATACCTAATAGATATACCTAGATTAACGTAGTATGTAAGAAATATTAATACATTTATTTGTACTTAAATAAAATAGAGCACAAACAGCACAATTTTAGTATTTTTTTAAATATGCAAGGAAAAAAAACTTATTATAAAATAAGATTTGATTATTTATTTATCACAGAAGGTGATCTGTGTTTAAATGTTTCCACATTGGTGTGCCATAACCATAAGGATATTAAGAAATTACTAGTCTATGTTTAATTTCAGTGATATAATTGTTTATTTTCAGGCTTCATTAATCCTGAATAATGAATGAGATTGATGAAAGAATAGATTTTCAGATTGTACGAGTATTGTAAATCGAAAGTGTTAGAAAATCTTCATAATCGCTAAAAAGAATGTGAATGACAAAGAGAGAAATATATTCCATTTCGTATAGGTTGAAAAGTATAAGAATGAATCTCGCATTTATTTTATTTTTGCGCAAGGAGCGAACCACATAAAAACAGCAAAGCATTAAGTAATGTAATGAGCTCTACAAGTAAATATAAATTTTATTTAGCTGCTAATTAAGCACAAATAAGTAAATTAACGATGTTAGTTACTAAAAATTTATTTATAACGTTAACTAAGTACTAGCTAGTATATCAGTTTTTGCACTGCGGGCTCCAGGTTCGATTTCCAATATTTTAAATATTTTGACTAAAATTATATTTTTTTCTGAATTAACGCGTAAAAGGAACTCTACTTGTTTGAAAAATATAATACTTTGTGGAAGTATAAGTCCTTTTACTGAATCAAATGTTATTTTATTTCTATTTATCCGTTATTAATCTAATAAATTGATATTTATGTGCCTATATTTCTACTTGTTAATTATTTATTAATTTTAATATTGCTTACAATTTATTTACTATGTTATTCAACACAGCAATCATTAATGCCTTATTAGGAGTGTGAAGTAGGTTAAGTGTTAAAAGCCTTACTAATAAAAACAGTACATTCTAATACATTGTAGAGAAAGAACAGTCGATTCGTCCATAATTTCATTTACAGTTTTTGCAAAGCCATTTCAGTTTCTATAATAGTTATTTCAAAGTTTATGTAAAGTCATTTCACAGTTTCTGTATAGTCATTTCAAAGTTTCTGTCAAGTCATTTCACAGTTTCTGTATAGTCATTT
This sequence comes from Scrobipalpa costella, assembly GCA_949820665.1. Lineage (NCBI taxonomy): Eukaryota > Metazoa > Arthropoda > Insecta > Lepidoptera > Gelechiidae > Scrobipalpa > Scrobipalpa costella. The sequence continues at coordinate 7,498,789 of OX463299.1, forward strand.
CAAAGTTTCTGTATAGTCATTTAAAAGTTTCTGTCAAGTCATTTCACAGTTTCTGTATAGTCATTGCAAAGATCTGGAAAGTCATTTAACAGTTTCTGTAAAGTAATTCATAATTTTACAGTTTCTGTAAAGTCTTAAGTTAAAGTGACTTTACAGAAACTGCGAAATGACTTACACCTGACGTAGAGTGGACTTAAAACAGCCAAGCTGTGTCCACACCTTTTTCCACTTCTGTGAAATATCTAAATGTCCTGTTTGTTATGTTATTCTTGATTATGTGTTTTTATTTTTTGTAATGTGTTTGGTGGAAATAAAGTGATTTGTATTACTTAACAGAAACTGTGAAATGACTTAACAGACAATATGAAGTCACTCTGTTAGTATAAAGTTTATACCCATAGTTTCTATAAAGTCGTTTCAAAGTTTTTATAACGACATTTCACAGATTTAGTTGCAAGTGGATTTAATGTAAGTGTTTATTTCATAAATTATTTAAGTTGCAGAGTATATGCATTTACTTGTTTGTTCGTATTTAATGACGACAACATTACCTGAAAATTATGAAATACACTTTTGTGTAGGTGCTTAAACTGTCCTTTTTATAATCAACAACCATTCAGCAACCATTTGTTCATTAGTAAGGCACTTAGTTAAGTCGCTTCTTTCTGCCTAGTCAATAATAACGTTCTTTGTACCTACGAATCTACTTTTAATTTAGGATATAAATTCGAGTCAATAAATTGAGTCAAAGGACGATTAAAATAGTCTGAAGACGGCACTGTAACTAAAATAATGTATTTGGTCGATTGCATTATATCATGTTGTTTACAAAATGTTGGCTCGCATTTTAATTCTAATACTTATATAGTTGTAATGTTTATAGTGCGTACCTGCTAAGATTAAAGGTAAAATCGTGTCGATTAAATATTTTTACATATTGCTGATCCATTTTAAGGATACAACTTAATTGCAGACGTTTGTCTCCAAATCAGAGTATATTTTTTTGTCTTTTAAAATATTTCCTCGAGTTACAATAGCCTAATCAAGGAATTGTATTGAAAATTCAACTCCAATTTTATATAGTTGTGATGTGACTCTTTGTGATTCTAGAGCTTTTTAGTCTCCTTAAAATAATGCTGTTATTCACAATCGGAAAGGCTGGCATACTTCAAAATAATTAGTCCATCATTTTATTTACAGTTTTTGTAAAGTCATTCCAGAGTTTCGGTAAAATCATTTCATAGTTTTTGTAACGTCATTTTACAGTGACTGTAAGCCATTTCATAGTTAGATATTTCGCAGATGATCAAGAGTACGAGTCTACCTATTGAAAACAATTAGTCGTGAAACTGAACTTTCAACTTTTTTATATTAACAATATTTCTTGATTGTGAATAAGCAGACTATTCTTACAGTACCCTAGAAACTGTCTACAACATAGTATAGAAACTTTTAACCGTAAAATTATTGACAAATCTAAGATACTTTCCGTTCTGTGGACCAATATGCTTGTATTTCCTATAACCAATCGAAGTTTCTTTAGATGCGTAGAACAAAAGCCTGAGCTGTATTATTGCAAATAGGGTGTATTTAAATAATATTATGGAAGCCAAACTTTGCCATAAGTTGTCGAAAAACTGATGACCAACTTGGCAAGTTACCAAAGAAGTTAATTTTGCTCCTCTGCATGAGACAAACTTCTATAAACATAAATGTTATGTGTATGTTTTAGTAGATTCAGGTATGTTTTAGTATGTTCAGGTACTTGCCATGTGTTGCTGAGCCATATAATTTTTAGTGTACAAAGTGAACAAAAGTTGTCAAACTAAAATTCGTTGTCTGGAGAGGTATGTAAGTGTAGAAGATTCTTTGTTAACTTGCCAAGTCATACTCCATTTATAAAGCTATATAATAAAACTAGCTAAGATATAGCTTTTAAACTATTGTAAGGTTTTGAAAAAATCTTAGAGGTTTTAATAAAACATCCTGCCGAAATCGATTTCATTCTTTTATTATTAAAAATACTTCCAAAATAAGCAACAAACAAATAACAATGTAAAAAGAACATTCTGTAATACTACTTAACTGCCGTTAACGACACTGCAATGCATAATTTTTACAGTAATTAAAATATTATTCATTTTGAAATCGTGAATTTTGAAACTTGTAACTTATACCATTTATAGTGCTTTATTAGTCTCACTGAATTGTAGTTTGTATTATTTTATTATGAGCAATAAATATTATGGCACTCTTTAAGTTACAAAATAAGTATGCATAACTGTTGTGTTAGCATTTAGTGACCATTTGTATTCGTACAATATCTATTAGGTTGACACAACATAAAACATTCCATATCATTTAAGAAAATATTGATTACAGTGTTCCAAATATTGAAGCAGTGAATAATTTACACGAATAGAATCACAAAAATATAAATTCAGATTCACCCTTGCGAGCGGCATGTAAAATTATACATCCATTTGAGCTTTAAACGATAAACTAAATTCCATATCCACCCATAAAAATATCTTGGTACTTACATACATAGAAATATAGCGCTTATTAGATTACAAGCTAGGAACACACACATACGTGTGAATGCGGGAATAGTTACTTGCTGAAATAATAACAGTGTGACAGGTTTGTTATTTTTTCTTCTGTTGTACAGTGTAAAGATAACAAATTAAAGTACAGTTTTTAGGAAATTATGCTCTTAATTCTGGTAAAAATAGTACATTTATTTATTGTGATGAAAATACAATATTTATTTCGAAAACTGTAGTTTCCATTTTAGTATGTTTTTAGAGATTACTTATTTCATTATAAAATACTGGAACTGCTACCGGCAAAATAAACAGAAGTATTTAATGTGAGAAAATTAGCCCTTGTATATGGGGTTAACCCTTATAATCGTTGTAGTTTTAGTAGTTTGACGATCATTCAAAAACTCTTAAACAAGAATACATGAAAAGCTGATCGGCTTTGCCTTGTAAAACTGTTCGCTGCTAATAAAATAAATTAAAATTCAAAAAGGGTAACTTGATAAGTAAAAAACCGTATTTATACAACGATTATAAGGGCCGATCAGAAATATTTTTCTTACGTCGTATCATATAAATAAAACGCATCATCATTCACAGTATAGGTACTAAAATGTCAGTTTAAAACTGCGCTTAGCCGGCCCGCTATTAAGTATACACAGGGCGGGGCGGCCAGCACTACTATCACAAGCGACGCGGCGACTACGCAGTAACAATAACCCTAGTATTGTCCGTCAGTCGGCAGGCAGGGGGGGGGGCACAGCATCAGCATCAGTCCACGATGGAGATCTGCGCGTAGCCCACCAGCCCCTGCTCGTCCGCCGCCTCCGCCGGGTCGGCCGACTGCAGGGGGGGGGGGGGGGGGCACAGCATCAGCATCAGTCCACGATGGAGATCTGCGCGTAGCCCACCAGCCCCTGCTCGTCCGCCGCCTCCGCCGGGTCGGCCGACTGCAGGGGGGGGGGGGGGCACAGCATCAGCATCAGTCCACGATGGAGATCTGCGCGTAGCCCACCAGCCCCTGCTCGTCCGCCGCCTCCGCCGGGTCGGCCGACTGCAGGGGGGGGGAGGGGGCACAGCATCAGCATCAGTCCACGATGGAGATCTGCGCGTAGCCCACCAGCCCCTGCTCGTCCGCCGCCTCCGCCGGGTCGGCCGACTGCAGGGGGGGGGGGGGGCACAGCATCAGCATCAGTCCACGATGGAGATCTGCGCGTAGCCCACCAGCCCCTGCTCGTCCGCCGCCTCCGCCGGGTCGGCCGACTGCAGGGGGGGGGGGGGGCACAGCATCAGCATCAGTCCACGATGGAGATCTGCGCGTAGCCCACCAGCCCCTGCTCGTCCGCCGCCTCCGCCGGGTCGGCCGACTGCAGGGGGGGGGGGGCACAGCATCAGCATCAGTCCACGATGGAGATCTGCGCGTAGCCCACCAGCCCCTGCTCGTCCGCCGCCTCCGCCGGGTCGGCCGACTGCAGGGGGGGGGGGGCACAGCATCAGCATCAGTCCACGATGGAGATCTGCGCGTAGCCCACCAGCCCCTGCTCGTCCGCCGCCTCCGCCGGGTCGGCCGACTGCAGCCTGAACGTGCAGCTGCGAGGCGAGGGCGCCGGCCCGGACGGGAACAGATGAGTGTCGACCAATCTCTGCAGCTGGCTGGCGATGACTTGCGAATCTCGTCCGTCCACGAGCCCGGCCCCGACTAGCTCCGTCGCGATGCCGTCGGCGGAATCCTTCCCGGCGGCGAACTCGAAGCGGATATCGTTGAGTTCCTTCTTGGAGTTGCGCATGCGGAGTACCAGGTTGATCTGCGGGGTGTCTTCGCCGCCGCCGAGGGAGCCGATGGTGAACCCTCCCGCGCGACCGCCTTCGTTGTCGCTCTCGCTGTCCGAGGAGTCGGCGCGAGCGAGCTGGTTCATCGGTCTCTCGTTTCTTTCGCCTTCTTCGTCATCAGCATCCTCGTCTTCGCTCTCCCACACCCATTCGCCGGTCTCCATCCGGTGCAGCCTGCCCGAGGTCCCCGGCTGCCTTTTGCTGGCCTTGTGGACTCGAGTCTCCATGCTCGGCCCGATAGCGACTAAGGTCGACATTAGGTATTTCTTGTCCTTCGCCTTCTTGAAGAATGAGTGCTTTAGAAGTTCGGGCGCGGACGGCCTCTTCGTCGGGTCCTTTTGGAGACATTCGGAAATCATTTTCCGGAATGTTTTCCCGTAGGCTTTGTACTGATCCTTCTCTTCGGCACCCGTGTCGAGGGTCGGGGGGTCATTCTGAAGAGTCAGCATTAACACCTTCATTGGAGGATACTTGTGATATGGCGCGGTGCCAGTCGCCATTTCTATGGCTGTTATTCCGAAAGACCAGATGTCGGCCTTAAAGTCGTAGCCGTGATTCTGCTCCATGACTTCCGGCGCCATCCAGCAAGGGGTTCCGACGAAGGTATGACGCACTTTCTGTCGGGATATGTCCCGGCCGGTAGCGAGCCAGGCAGACACGCCGAAGTCCGCTATCTGTACGGTGCCGTCATCTCCTAGAAGGATGTTTCCCGCTTTGATATCTCTATGGATCTGGCCATTCTGGTGGAAGTACTCGAGACCTTTTAAAACCTCCTTCAGTACAGTCGCGATGGTCGCTTCATCGAATACTCCGTGTTTACAGTTCGATATCCTCATCTTGTGCTTGATTATATCGAGGAGACTCCCGCCTTCCAACAGCCTTAACACCAACCACAGTTCTTCCTTCACCACGAAGCTAGTGTAGTAAGTTACTACGTTTTCATGGTTGCAGCTGGACATGGCTTGGATCTCCTTCAAGAGTTCGTCCATGGAAGTGTTCCATTTTTCGAGGTTGATACGTTTGATGGCGCACTTTTCCCCGCGCGGGCGGCAGTAGGCGGCGTGTACCACCGCGGTGGCGCCAACACCGATCACTTCTAACAGTTCATAATCGTCCTGACCGTTCGGCCAAGTGTGACCCCCACTCGCCATTATTATTACTTTTTTTTTATTTGTATCTAATAAAATAAGGCCGAAGCTAAGGCGATTTAATGAGGGATTGAAAACGTTACATGTAAAGGGATGACCTTGTCTCCCATGTCTATGCTCTTCGGTTTACAGTTCTTTATGACGAGGCAGTAGTCGGATTTCGTCTCTGATTTGACACGTTCGATGCGATGAACCGAGTGACTGCTTTCTCTGAGTTCTGCTACGGTTTTGTCTGTAGTTATTATCGTGTGGTTGTTCAGATCTACAGTAGCTGGGTAGAGGTCGTCACCTGGAAGGAAGAGAGGTTTTCTTTAAGTTCAGACTCAAGAATTTGATTATCATCGGATACTTAGGCTGTAAAAACCAGCTAAGGGATCCGAGGGTTTAAGTATATTGTAATTTACGCGATGGGCTGACAACCTGTTACAACAGCAATATACCTACAAATCTATCTTAAATAATCCCCGAAACTTTGTCAGCCGTGGCGGCACGATCTGTGTTTAGATTTTATATTTGCATCAATGTAATTTAATTTCTTCTATGCTGGCCTGGGAGCGAGAGAAAAACATAGAATGTGCCAGCTGCATTTCCTCCCGGGCATGCTGTAAAAACCAGCTAAGGGATCCGAGGGTTTCAGTATATTGTAATTTAGGCGATGGGCTGACAACCTGTCACTACAGCAATATACCTACAAATCTATCTTAAATAACCTTTAAAACTTTGTCAGACGTGGCGGAACGACCTTTGTTTGGGTCGTTTACGCTCTGCCTACCCCATTAGGGATAAAGGCGTGATTATATGTATGTATTTATGTATGTATGTAATTTAAAATTAGACTTGCCACTTAATTTTTTATACAGCTTGAATTATTATTAATTATATTAACAAAAAAACAGGCACAACATAAGACGAAGATTTATGATTTTCTCGCTTTATTCGTAAGATTTTGGCACATTTTGCGTGTTTCGTTTTAATTTTACTTGCCAGGAAGGCTACAGACTAAAGACTTACAATGTGTTTAACTGCCGAGAGCTCAGATTGCGTAATCTAATCAATCAATAAATCGGCGTACACGAGACGACGAGAATAGATGAAGGAAATTCATTAACTAATTGAGTTCATTCAACTTGAACGATGGTTTGCGTGACGCAGGCGATGTAGGCTTTTACATGTCTAATCGTTTTCTAATAAGAATGTTTTGCTGATCAACCATTTTGATAAAAAAAAAACATTTCCATGCCGATTGCCTAAGGTTAGTGAAACTGCTATAAATCGATGCAATACAGGCATGCGTCTAAAACTTTTACATTTTGTTGCATAACATTGCAAATGAAGATGACGATACTAGCAAAGTGGCGCCCCCATTTTACTAAAAAGAAATATAATTCACTAAAACCGCAATGAATCGAAAAACCGATCCAACAGAATCAAGGCTTGTTCTTAGCGAGTGGATTCTCAAGTCGATAGACCCTATGAAACCTAGTGTCAGTTTTCAAACAGCCTAGAGTAGCACAGCTATTTAGGCCTCTGACATGGTTTGAATAACGACCACTATCAAAGACAGTGATCAGGACCGACGACTTAACGTGCCCTCCGAAGCACGGAATCCTCTTTCTTTTCGGACAATCAGGTGATTCAGACTGAAATGTCCTAACCAAACTTGAGAATACCTCACAAAGTGATAAATTGACAAATATCAACTTATATGTCCCCCCCCTGGGAATTTAACCCAGGACCTCCGGATCGTAAGCCCATGACTCCGACCACTAGCCCACGGAGGCAGTTACAGAATTAAGTTATAGTAATTAAGGTAATTTATAACCTTATTAATTAGCAATTCATAGTTCGTTGTAGTAACAGGAAGAAAAAAGCTACGAATCGCTAATTTATAAGGTTCTAAATTATCTTAATTACTATAACTTGATTTTGTTGGACCGGTTTTTCGACTGACTGCGTTTTTAGTGAATTATGATGTTTTTACTAATGGGGGCGCCACTTGGCTAGTATCGTCACCTTAATATATTCCAAGCAGTGCTAAATGGCACAGTAAACATTGCTATCACGATCAGACACGACATCCTTCGACTTTTTAACCTGTTTTACTTCGGGTCAGAATACAACTATATCCCTGTTTATAATACACACACACAATCATGCCTTCATCCCCAATGGGGCAGGCGCAAACGACCCAAACAAAGGTCGCTCCGCCACGTCTGACAAAGTTTTGAGGGTTATCTAAGATAGAATCTAAGATTGATTTATATTGCTGTAGTGACAGGTTGTCAGCCCATCGCCTAAAATTGCAGTACACTATAACCCTGGAATCCCTTAGCTGATTTTTACAGCATGCCCGGCAGGAGATGCAGCTGGCACATTCTATGTTTTTCTCTCGCTCCCAGTCCAGCATACAAGTTTAGAATATGGTTCGACTAAGGGATGTATACAGGGAAAGGAAATGGCAGCACCGTCTTCTGAATGGAAATACCGAGCTATGAAGCGTACATACATACATACATAAATCACGCCTTTACCTTTACGGGGTAGGCAGAGCGTTTAACGCCTCGTAAAAGTCGCTTTCGCCACGTCTGACAAAAATTGAGGGCAATTTTAGATTGTAATATGTATTGCTTTAGTGACAGGTTGTCAGCCCATCGCCTAAATTACAATACACTGTAACCCTCGAGTCCCTTTTGCTGACTTCAACAGCATGCCCGGGAGGAAGGGCAGCTGGAACATTCTATGTTTTTCTATCTCTCCCAGTCCAGCATGGAAGTTTATAATAAGGTTCGACCAAGGGATGTATACAGAGAAATGGCAGCACCGTCTTCTGAATGGAAATACCGAACTATGAAGCGTGGCGAGTAGTATCTGAGTAACTCTTCTGTCGAGTGGGTATCGAGTCTATCGACCCGATGAACCTTGGTGTCAGAGTTTTTAAACCGCCTAGTAGTACAACTATCAGGCCTCTGACATGGTTTGAGTAACGACCACTATCAAAGACAGCGACGACCGGGACCGACGGCTTAACGTGCCCTCCGAAGCACGAAATCTTTTTCTTTTTCGGACAATCAGGTGATTCAGCCTGCAATGTCCTACCCAAACTGGGAAAAAAATCACAAAGTGATAAATTCTCAAATATCAACTTTGTGTTTCCCCCCTGGGAATCGAACCCAGGACCTCCGGATCAGGAGTCCATGGCACTAGCCACTAGACCACGGAGGCAGTTCTGAGTAACTACAAACCTGGGAACACAGACAGCGATCCGTCAGCGGCAGTGACAGTGGCATGGTAGAACAACTCGTCAGCAAGGTCGCTGGTCTGCGCGGCGACCTTCAGAAGCTCCTCAAGGTCGGTGAAGTGAGACAGCCGCTGCAGCTCGTACACTTGCGGCGGGTAGAGAATCAGCTCCTTGCTTCGAGCGATCACTTCCGATGGGGACGACCACTGGAAGTAATTTTTTTTAATTATTACAGTATTACAATGGATACGAACCGCGAGCGAAGAGAGCTCGACTTTTCCGAAAATAAACATAAAGAAGCAATATAAGGAATACACAATGCGAGCGAAGCTAGCTCGGCTATTCACTAAATGAACACTCTAAATAAATAGATAATTAAATAATGTACACAAGCTAGCCCGGAACAGATAATTATATATTTAGTAAATGAACACTCCCTAAATGAATAGATAATTAAATAATTCCTTCCATGCTGGACTGGGAGCGATAAAAAAACACAGAATGTGCCAGCTGCATTTCCTCCCGGGCATGCTGTAAAAATCAGCTAAGGGATTCAAGGGCTTCAGTGTATTGCAATTTAGGCGATGGGCTGACAACCTGTCACTATAGCAATACACATTTCAGTCTAAAATAGCCCTCAAAACTTGTCAGACGTGGCGGAACGACCTTTTCTTAGGTAGTTTACGTTCTGCCTACCCTATTCGGGATAAAGGCGTGATTATATTTATGTATGTACGAAACGCGACCGAAGCGACCTAGACTTTTAACGAAGATAAACATAAAGAAGCAATATAAGGAATACATAATAAGAGCAAAGCGAGTCCGGCTGTTCACTAAATGAACACTGAACAGATAATTAAATAATCACTAAATGAACACTCTCTAAATGAATAGATAATTAAATAATGTACACAAGCTAGCCCGGCTATTCACTAAATGAACACTGATCAGATAATTAAATATTAACTAAATGAACACTCTCTAAATGAATAGATAATAAAATAATGTACACAATCTCACTAATACGTAATGCGAGCAAAGCTAGCTTGATTGTTAACTAAAATACATAGACGCAAAGGAATTATTAAAATGCAACTGTCTTCTTTAAATACCTATTAAAAAGAACCTGATGTACATACGATAAGTAAATGTTATATGACATCTCTTGTACCATTTTAGTCGCCTTAATATCATCTCCCTAGCCTTATCCCGTATCTCACGGGGTCGGCTTCCTAATCTAGGGGATTGAACGAGGGTACTGGTTTTTACACAGAGCGACTGCCATCTGACCTCCGCAATCCTTGATTAGGTCAAAGTTTTCAAGCCTCCAATCCCTAGCACTGGCCTCTGATATGGCTTAACGACTAATATCTACGGTATTAAACGATATTAACTGGGACCAACGGCTTAACTTGCCTTCCGAAGCACGGAAAAAGCTGGTGGGATTCTAATCGCCTTAATAGAGGTCAATAATAAATTTCCGTGACCATACGCCCAAATTCGTGAAGGTAAAGAGACAGCTAGTTAAGTGTAGCGCTGAGCTACCTACTGACTTTGATTAACCATTCTACTTACAGCAGTTGTCTAAAATATGCAATGCTTTTTTATTTGATTAAAAGGTTTAGAGATATAATTAACGGTGCTCACTTACTATTATGTTTTTTACTACTTATGTGATGATAAAAAACACACACACACACACACATAATCACGCCTTTATCCCTAATGGGGTGGGCAGAGCGTAAACGACCCAAACAAAGGTCGTTCCGCCACGTCTGACAAAGTTTTGAGGGTTATTTAAGATAGATTTGTAAGTATATTGCTGTAGTGACAGGTTGTCAGCCCATCGCCTAAATTACAATATACTGAAACGCTCGGATCCCTTAGCTGGTTTTTACAGCATGCCCGGGAGGAAATGCAGCTGGCACATTCTATGTTTTTCTCTCGCTCCCAGGCCAGCATGGAAGTAATAAAATAGAGTAATATGTTGAATACAGATAATAAGAACCAATGATAAAAGAAAGTGTGTGCGTCATTTGCGACTTATTGCATCTTTTTATTATTAAGCTTTGTTTTCCTTAACATAAAGAGTACACAATCACGAGGTGAAGACGGTTTAAGTAAATCCAGGCATATTAAATTATACCTACAGTGCGTTCACCTTGAGAAACTACTAAAAACAGATTTACATCCACGTGCTCGTGTAAATAAAACTTTGTTTGATTTGAATGTGACACACGTTGTATGAATCCACGCGCCATACATTCATGTTTTTGTATCGGTCAAACCTGCGATCGTTCTTGCAATAAACCCTAATTGGTAGCCTGACGCACTCTTTTTAATGGAATTTAAAATGTATTTAGTAATTGACTACGTGTCGCACTGTTTGTAAGTGCCTAAATGAAAATAAACGGCTATCGAATTGTGGAGTACATACATACATATAATCACGCCCTAATGGGGTAGGCAGAGCGTAAACAACCTAAACAAAGGTCGTTCCGCCACGTCTGACAAAGTTTTGAGGGTTATTTAGGATAGATTAGTAGGTATATTGCTGTAGTGATAGGTTGTCAGCCCATCGCCACAATTACAATATACTGAAACCCTCGGATCCCTTAGCTGGTTTTTACAACTTGATCGGGAGGAAATGCACCTAGAATAATCTATGTTTTTCTCTCGCTTACAGGCCAGCATGTAGAATAGTTTTAGATTTTCATAATAAAAAGTAACTAATAATAACTTGATAACTGACAGCACCATTATTCAATATTGTAATAAAAATAACTCGTGTATATCTTTTGTTTCAGGTTCAGGGAACAAAATGATTACAAGTTACGATTTATGATGATAAATAGTAGATTTTACGACAAGTGCACAAAACAAGTAAATTTTGCCCGAGCCCGCAAGGCGAAGCTGAGTTTTGTGCACACACAAACACACAAAATCACGCCTTTATCCTTAATGGGGTAGGCAGATCGTAAACGATCTAAACAAAGGTCGTTACGCCACGTCTGACAAAGTTTTGGGGTTGTTTAAGATAGATTTGTAGATAATGTAGTGACAGGTTGTCAGCCTGTCGCCTAAATTGCCATATACAGAAACCCTCGGATCCCTTAGCTGGTTTTTACAGCATGCCGGGGAGGAAATGCAGCTGGCACATTCTATGTTTTTCTCTCGCTCCCAGTCCAGTTATTATAAGTGGGTACGTGTTTGCCCTTGTGCACAACAGCGTGCACAAAATAGCATTTTCAGAGCATGAGAAGTAAAAAAGTTATTTTCCGGAAACAATAAAACTATAGCTTATCCAATATCTTAAGAAAAAAAGTAACGACAGAAGCATGTAATATAAAATTTAGATATGAGTACTTTTGCTGCCAGCGTATTTTCGTCACGTATTTTACGGATGAAAACATTATGAATATAACAAGTTCATCGAACCCTACCAGTTTATGTGCACACGTTATATAAACTAAGACAGAATTGATAATTTATATATTTTGAATACATATTTTAGTACCTGTTTTTTAAAAAAAAATATTAATTATAAAATAATATCGTGAAATACGTCAGTCAATTAGTATGGAAAATGTTTACGGCATCACCTTATAATTTAATACAGTAACTGCTTTATTGCTTAATTACCAAATAAAAACTTGTTTTTACATACTTTAATTTAAGGTAAAATCGAAAATACTTTTTGTAACCCAGACATCAATTTTTAAACAGTTTAAGGTTTAAATAAAGGCAATGCTAGACTTACCTCAGCTTTAACAACTTCACTGCTCGTCCCAACCTCAGGCCTGGTCTGCAGAGCGGTCAGGAAGAAGGCGGTGTCGAATCTCTTCTTCGCCTTAGCTGGAGTGAGCCAGTTGCTCCAGTAGTGAAGCGTCCAGATGTCTGGGTAGCAGCCAAGGTTTGAGCACAGGTTCAGAAGTTCTGAGGGATCTTTGCTTACCTGAAATGATTGTTAAAAAAAATCTTTTTGTAAATATACTGCATGAATGAAGTTTGAACAACGAATGTCGCAAAAAGACCGTGATAAATTGGCGTGCAAAATAGAATGTCTGTCTGTCTGTACCGATAGTTTTTGTAGCACAATAAAATTCGACACACAGTTGTTTAATGGTTTTTAGAATACCTAGAATTTAGATAATAAAACGAGACTTTAGAATGACATAAAGCAACTATAATCCCAGGCCTGTAGCGGATAAACTGGTTTAGGTAAAGTAAGCTGCTACCTAGCTATATGAGCTGATCTGATAATAAAAATCAAATAGTATGGAGACAAAGTGTTTTATGGGAACTGGTATCTCATGGATGTAACACAAATGTTTGCGAACAGATAAGCAGGAGATAAGTCATTTGTTGATAGAAACAATACACATTAACATACTATTACGAGGGAAAGAGATTTTTAGGGGTTTAATAAAAATCTAATTTTTGCAAGGAGCATAAAAAAATACTTCTCATTTGTACTCATTCTAAAGTTGAAAATCAAAAATATATCTACTTCTTAAGTATAATAATAATTCATACAAAACTAAATCTCAAGAACAGACCCATTAATGCTAAGAACAATAAGACAATTTCTTAAATTTATGTAATTCAAAGATTATTTGAACACTATATTTTTATGTTAGAGTAGAGACTGAAGAATACTCACTAGACTTTGCCAATGTTTGATATCAAAATCTTTGATAGAGCTAGCCCAGAAACCACTCCTGTCTGCCTTCTTATCCCGACTGCAAACCAGAAGACCTAGCTCTTCAAATGTTTCCCTTATAGCTGTTATACGCAAAGATATGTGCCTGTGGACGATGAAAGCAAAATCTGGGTATAGTTACAAGAAAAATTCTTGAGCATTGAATGGCAAAATGAGGGAAAGTTTATTTACTAAAATTGCTTGTTCGCTTATAACTCAACATGTTTGCAGGGAGTTATTATACTTAGTTTACACCAAAAAGGTAATATTCTGTGTTGCAGGGTATTTTTTAATTGTTTTAGTAATGAATTGTATTATAATTTTGTAATTTTCTGATAGTAAAATGATAATACTATTCTATGTATTTATACACTTTTGCGTATGTTATTACAGTGCTGTACTCATAGTTGTAATATAGAATGTAAAGTGATAATAAAAATGTTTAATTAATCAATCTTTTCATATACAAACAACACCATTCATACAGTCAGAATCAATTTAGATAAAGAAGTGTCGTTTTTATAACTTGATAAAAGTAAAAAGTTAATGTATTGTTTTACTTCTATCACATTAGCTATTAGCTATCTTCCATGCTGGCCTGGGAGCGACAGAAATACATAGAGTGTGCCAGCTGCATTTTCTCCTGATCATGCTGTAAAAACCAGCAAAGGGATCTGAGGGTTTCAGTATATTGTTATTTACTATAGCACTACAGCATCTTACCTACAAATATATTTTAAATAACCCTCACAACTTGGCAGATGTGGTGGAATGACTGATGTTTAGGTCGTTTACACTTTGCCTACCCCATTAGGGATGAAGGCATGATTATAAGTATGTATGTATGTATGTATATTAGCTGAAGTGAAACAGTATTTATCTAAGAAAAGTAGTAATATATAGTAAAAACTATGTGATTAATCCTAAATAAAAGCCTGATACACTTTACTTTAAAGAAGCTTATTCATTTACCTATTACTTGTAAATCAATACAGCGATTGCAAGCACATACTTAAAGTTATGTTATCTCTGATATGATTAAACTACTACTAAGAATGGCCAAGAACATGTTTAAATTATCTTATTCTATTATAAGAATTCATGCCCCTATTGCACTTGCTTAGAGGAGATAGTTAAGGAAAGATAATTTCCATAAATGTGCCTGTGGCAATGGAAATGTAGTAAATACTTATCTGTTAAGTTTAATGACCTTGCCATATGTATTACTTATTTATGAAAAACATAATACATTATTCTACTCCATTTATATTTGAGCTCTTCATTTAATATAGCAAATGAGTTCTACAGACACTTGAGACAACAATATTGAAATCAAACAAGTTATCAATGGCATGTTCTAGATTGGTGATCAATGATTCATTTATCATATTCCAAACTTGTATTGTAAATATGTAGGCTGGTATCTTCCAAATCACATTAGCAACAAGTCTTGATAGTTACACTGAATAACAAGTAGAAGATTGACGAAATTTGGTTACCTTTGCACGGGATTATCCCCGAAAATCGGCGTGACGGCGGTGCCAGCACGATGCAGTCGGTCGAAGTCAGCCTGCGTGTAGCCGAACGACGTGAGCAGGTGCAGCCAGTCGGCGCTGGCGTCCGCAGCCTCGTGCACTCCGCCGGGGAACACCACACTGTTCCGGAACGACGCCCCTTGCCCGCGAGTCTGCAACAACACCTCGTAGTTACACCGGCCACCGCCGACTGACACACTACGCGGACTCAGAACCACCAGCGTCGCCGCGTTACGACAGCTCTTGGCGACCAAACTCGACATAATACAACACGGACTCACTACTGCGCGTAATACTTTAGAACCTTCAAGCCCACAAGGGTTATATTATCATAAAATTCTTATTCTTTCTATTGGCTACCAGAAACAAGGTCGATGATACTCACGAACCAATGACAAGTGATGCGTTACGAAACAGATAATGCCTTATCATCAATGATAAGTTTGTTTTTACACTGCAGTAAAAATGGAATTTCTACTTACAATAGTATAAAAATAGCATAAAAATTGACTTGCTTGCTTGCCTTACTTGACGTTCTTAGTTAGACTATAGTGAAGGGAAGAACTCCTTTGAACGATATCGATAATTCCGTCGCTGCCTGTCTCGATTTAAGTTGATTTGTTATTTTATTCTTCAAAAACTACGGTACATTTGTATAAAAAAATAAATGAATAATTCATATCAGATCATACTTATTTGACGCCCTAAGTCCATGTTCTACATAGGTATAAAAAATACTAGATTTTAAAAGATAATTTCGTACTTTTTTTATCGATAAGTCTGTCTGTAAAGCATTTGGAATCACTAAGTAAGTTAAAATTTCTAACCACTAGAGGCGCTAGAATCGTCGATTTTGACATTTCTTTGGAGGCTTCTGGTTGGTCTAAATTGATGCAGTATTAGGAAAGGACCAATCAGCACAATGATACTGATTGCTTAGATGCTGCCATCTAGTACGTGACTCAAGAACCTCTATTCACGTTGTCATGCTTGCTGAACAATTCTCATAGTAGTTTACAAGTACGGTTTTTGTCACCATACATCGATTGTTTGGAACATACGACTATATACAATGCTATCGATTCGTAGAGCGCACAACTTAACTAAAACTAAAATTATTGGCGTCCCTTTCTGTTTTCTCATCATTTCTCAAAATTACAGGTATAGACTTATATTAATTAAGTCGTGATTTTTGCAACAACGAATTGGTACCAATGACGAATACTGAGTTTTTGAGTCCGAGATTGGCTCCCTAGCACAGAATATATAATAAATAGTAGGTACTATAATAGTACCCTAGTCAACTTAGAACATAATTTTGATGTGTATGTATGACTGTAGACTGTAGCCTTAATAAATGTCTTCTAAACTTCTTAGAAAATCTGTATAATAAAACCTGGACGGAATAGCATAAAGCGATCATAAATCTACTTCGTGTGCTTCCACGAGCATTTAACCCGCGTACCCCAGATCTGAGTTGCAATCCATATAGGCAGATTTTATCATAATCAGGCTGAACGATTCAGCGTATTTCGATTGTTGAGGCTGATACCTTAACTGGCTAAGTCATTATCATTTTAGGAAGGTAGGTAAGGTTGGTACTTCATTTTGCTTGGTTGGTTTTCCCAGATCGCTACTATACCGGGTGTAAGGGACAGCGTATCAGAAACTGATAGATGTTGCTCAGTCAACGAAACTGAACAAAATGCCCACCTCGATCAGACAATTTGTAAGGGAAAGTAAACATATTTTTTCCTAGAAGTATAATTTTCTGGCGAAACGGTACTGTAACGGTAGGCTGTCCCTTTATCCTTTACCCGGCTTACAGCCGAATACTTACCTACCCGATAGGTAGGTACATAATGGACAGGCACATCCAAGTGATTGAAAACGTATGGTAGAAAACGGACACGCTGGAGAGGATATTTTGCAGATATTCATTTTCGGGAACCCTAGGATTAGGAAAATCGATTTTGCATTACGTACGGTCTGATCTGAAATGCCGTTATCGCTTTAACCTTCTCCGTTGGAGATATGACGATGTCATTATAGCTCAAAGACGACTGAAAATTCGTACATAATATCACGCCTATAATATCTGATATTATATCACGCCTATAATATTCTTCCATGCTGGACTGGGAGCGAGAAAAACAAAGAATGTGCCAGCTGCATTTCCTCCCGGGCATGCTGTAAAATAGGCTAAGGGATCCGAGGGTTTCTGTACATTGCAATTTAGGCGAAGGGCTGACAACCTGTCACTACAGCAATATACGTACAAATCTATTTTAAATAGCCCTCAAAACTTTCTCAGACGTGGCGGAACGACCTTTGTTTAGGTAGTTTACGCTCTGCTTACTCCATTAGGGATAAAGGCGTGATTATATGTATGTATGTATAATATCTGAGAATCTGACAAGTCTTTCGCCACATCGGTCACGTTTAATAATTTTGATTGGCATTTCGGATAGCAGAATGTAGAGACGGGGTTTTAAGCCCATCGTCTGAGTTACACAGAGAGATACCCTCAGGTCAAGGGAATCAGACTGGTGGTTAACAGTTCAGAAGACAGTAGAAGGTAGGATTTTAGCAGTAGGTAATACCCGACCATATTATAAAGATCGCGGAAAATTCTTGCAATTTCTGCTGGTCACGGGCGGAAAAGGTGTATTCTGGGGGTTAATTTGTATTCTGGTTGCGCGCAACAAGTGCGGCGCAGGTGGGAAGAGGGGAGGGAGGGGTGGTAGAGGTGGAGGGGGAGGGGGGGTCTTCATTGATCAGCCGGCGCCTGTTGCTCGCGGCCTGCTGACCCGCGCGGGATGACTGTAATCAAGCTGACGTATGACAACAGCGGCGCGGGAATCACTTCTCATCACCATTAAAGCAACGTCTCACAAAATTACACCCGTAATTTTGTGAGACGTTGTTTTCAGGGAGGCGCAGCAGGTAGTATGAGGGTAATTACAGCTCTGAATAACCCTTAGGCTTAGGTGTAAATGTCAACTCCCTTTTTAAGGTTATACCATAAAGCTTATTGTAGATTACAATTTATGAGGTTCTACATACCTACTTAATAAATTAGCAGTTCGAAGGATAGTGTTAGGAACCTATTTTAGAAACAAGATCTTCGACTACCTTTATTAGATCTATTAGATCTAATAGATAAAACTTATTTTAGAAACAAGATCTTCGACTGAAAGACATGAAAATTAGTTTACCTTCATTCTAAGTTGGAAATACTATAAAAATATTGCTGTACGCAAATTAAACTCATAAGCTGCATTTCACAGAGTGAACAGGCAGTATCACGACGTGAGATATCGGGCCACTGAAACTTAGTAAAGGTCATAAACAAGACCATTCCATGAGATAAAGAACAATTAGCACAAATCTCAACTTGGGAGTCGTCGTAAACGATGTCTAATCGACGTCTTAACGACCCGCAGGACTATTCTGAAAATAACGATATCTATATTTATTTATTTATTTTATAAGGTACAGGGTAAAACTTAACTACTAAACATTGCCCCACAAAACTGTACATACAGTTTGACTGTGAGATCAGAATCTCGTTTAATTATACATTACAATGTAAAAATTTGTTATTACTAATGCTTAATTATGATTTAAGACAGAGATTTTAAGAGATGTTTTTTTAACATGATTTTAAATATAAATTTTTTATTTTCAGATCTAATATTCTTAGGTAGACTATT